>CM077547.1:12500000-15000000 GCA_039657385.1 Citrus x changshan-huyou | reverse complement strand
TCTGAGGCGCAGAAAAATATTTTCAGGCATTCCTGTTTTGGTCATTTTTTGAATGTTAAAGAGTTAAAGTTTTTTGCTTAGTTACTCCACAACATATTATTGAGAGAAGTGAAATCAAATGAAAATGCAATGTGGTTTAGGATCGGATGTAAAATTATTCGATTTTCATTAAAGGAGTTTGCCTTGGTGACAGGCTTAGATTGCAGTCCATCGTACGAGCCCGATACTGAAAATAATGACGATGATTACATAATAGTTGATGAGTTCCTAGATGGAAATTGTGCAATCATAACAAAAGAACTTCGTAGAAAGTTCTTGCAGGCTGAGTCAAATGATGACATGAAAATGGTCAAGCTGGCCATGTTGTATTTTGTTGAGTCTGTATTACTTGGAAAGGAGAATAGAAATCATATAAATGAAACTAATGTACTCATTGTGGACAATTTTACCGAATTTAATGAATTTCCTTGGGGATGCATTTCTTTCAAGATGACCATTGATAGTTTGAGAAAAGACGTTGTAGAGCGTGTGGCGAAGCCTAAGAAGAAGTCAACTGTGGATTCTAAATACAAGGGAACAACGTATAGTGTGCACGGTTTCCCTCATGCTTTTCTGGTAACAAAACTAAACTAATTTATTAATCGCTTATTTAGTTGTTGAATAAGTGCTCTTTATTTTATTTCAATCATTTTTTGCCTAAAAAATTTCTTATTCCCAAACTGAGAATATTTAAGTTATTTTTCATATACTGCTTCAATAAGTTACTTATTTAAGTAATAGATTTGTAGCTGATTTTTAGTTGAGTGATACTAATTTTCACCTATGGCTTAAATAATATGTGCTTAATAATTACTGCTGTAATATATTGTGTTGAATCAATAAGAATTCTTCCCTAATTTCAATCCATGATCTTGACTTTAAAGTATTCATATTATACCAGTGATAGTTGTCAGCATCATCTTTCTATTTATAATTTACCAATTTTTTTAGTTGAAAATAAATTGTGTCATTGATTATACAGGTGTGGGCATATGAAGTTGTTTCCGTCATCGATGATAAATGTGCAAAGCGTTATGGTGATTTATTTCCAAGGATTTTGAGATGGAAATTAACAAAGCCTAAAGATTTTGAAGAGATTCAAAAGAAGATATTGAATTAAAAAGCCTCCAGGATGGCTTTCATAGAAAAGTTACATGCTATCGGAGATGTCGAGGCAAATAAGCATTACATGAGCTATTTTAGTAAAGATGAGTAAATAATCTATGTCTTTCTTTTGAGTAAATCATTTGGCAACTAATCTTGCCTTATATTTGTCAATTGATCCATCGGCCTTTAACTTCTTTTTAAATATCTATTTACACCCAAGTGGCTTGACACCAGGAGGTAAGTCAACAATTTCCCATACATGATTACTCATGATTGAATCTATCTCATTATTGACAGCCTCCTTCTAAAATGGAGCATCATGTGAAGTCATAGCTTCCTCAAATGTTTGAGGGTCATTTTCAATTAAAAAGACATAGAAATCACCACCAAAATCAACAGCTTTTCTTATTCTTTTATTTCTCATTAATTCAATATTTGAACTTTCAGAACAGTTACTCTGTAAATCGACTTGAGGTAATGTTGTGTCTATATGCACTTTCTTAGGAAAAATAGATTCAAAGAACTCGACATTTTTAGACTCAATAATAGTATTTAGATCAAATACTTTATTTTTATCTTCAAGTACCAAGAATCTATATGTAGTGCTATTTTGAGCATATCCTATGAACATACAATCAATAGTTTCAGGTCCTATCCTGCTTCTTTTAGAATTAGGTATTAAGACCTTTGCAAGGCACCCCCACACTTTGAGATATGATAAATTAGGCTGAAAACCTCTCCACAACTCGTACGAGGTCTTGCCAGTTTTCTTGTATAGAATTTTATTTTGTAGATGACAAGCTGTAAGAATAGCTTCTCCCCACAAATTCATAGGAGCCCCAGAACGTACAAGCATTGCATTCATCATTTCTTTTAAAGTTCTATTTTTCCTTTCAGTAATCCCATTTGATTCAGGTGAATAAGGAGGTGTAATTTCATGAATAATGCCTCCTCTATCAGTTTTTTTTTTTCTTCCCAAGTTGATTTTCAACTTCATTTTTATAAATTGAAAACTTTTCACCCACCTCATCTTTATTTCTCAATAAATACACCTTAGTATATCTTGAGAAATCATCAATAAATGTGACATAAAATCTTTTACCTCCTATGGTCATGGTTTGTTTTAAATCTTCAAGGTCACTGTGAATTAAATTGAGTAATTTAGTTTCTCTCTTAAGAATTGGGTTACATGTCTTTTTGTGGACTTAGACTCCACACATATATCACATTTTCCAATGTTTGATACACTAATATTAGACAGTAAGCCAATATCTTTCATTTTCTTTAAATAAGAAAAATTCACATAGCCTAATCTACCATGCCATAAATCAATAGAGTCAACAATATAAGAGGAAGGAGAGACTTTATTATTAATAATTGTGTCAAGTTCATTAATCTTGAACAAATCACCACATGAATATCCTTTCCCAACAAAAACCTCATTTTTGGTCATTACAATTTTATCCCCTTCAAAGGAGACTTTTACACCCACTTTCCCAAGTACAAATACAGAAATTAAATTATATCTAATATTGGGAACATATAATACATTGTTCAATGAAAGGATTTTTCCAAAGGTCAATTTGAGAAGAATTTTCCCTTTTCCCATAACTGGAATAGAGTGGGAATCACCAAGATACACTTGTTCTTCTCCATCACACAATTGAACATACTCAAAGAAAGAATTTATGTCACTACAAATGTGTTTTGGTAGCGCCAGAATCTATCACCCATTCTTTCTTTCCCTCAGCAGCAACCATGTTCGCTTGAGAGACTACCACAGCGGCAATAATATCTTCCCCATCGACCAAATTGGCCTTAGGAGGCTTGTGATCTCCCTTTTCTGTATCTGCATTTATTAGCAAAATGTCCAGGTTTGCCACAAACATAACAATTGCCTTTTTTTCTTGAATGTGGTCTTTTTATTTTTGAAAAACGTTTTGTTGGGCTTTTGATTCTTGCTTGGATGAGCCTCATTCTCGATTATATTAGCCTTGGAAGTAATTTCCTTGGCTTTCTCCAATTGATCCATTTGTCTATGTTTTTCTTCAATTCGGATATGAACAATAGCATCCTCCAAATTCTTATGCTTCCTTTCATGCTTATTATTTTTCTTATAATCTTTCCATGAGTCAGACAATTTTTCAATTAGGTAACCAACCACAAACGACTCTGGAAGAATGATATTTTCATTTTTCAGATCATTAATAAGCATATGGAAGCCATGAATTTGAGAAGTCACTTCCTTATCTTCCGTCATCTTGAAATCTAAAAAATTAGCAATGACATATTTTTGGGCTCCAACATCTTCTATGATATATTTTTTCTTCAATTGAGCCCAAATTTCATATGCAAACCTCTGCTGTGAATAAACATCATATAATTAATTTGAAAGAGTGTTGAGAATGGTACTTCGGCATACCTTATTTGCTTTAATCCAATTTTGAAGTAATACCTCATAATTTTCAGAGTCAGAATCTGGTGGCCGCTCTGTGAGAAATTCAGCAAGGTTCATTACATCCAATGTATCATAGATTCGATCATGCCACCGCTTGAAAAAACTCCCACCAAAAGGTTCATTTTTTGATGTGTTAGGTAAGGCTTTGGCGGCAGCCATCAATGAAGCATCAGTTACGGCATCAATGAAAGAAATAGTCTTAAGAATGTTGTAGATGAAATTAAGATAATAAATAAGATGCCGAAAAAAATAAATAAAAAGAAAGTCAAGGCGTGCTGAGCACTGTCCTTAAGACTATTTCTGTCCCTCAAAATAATATTTTGGTGCAAATAGGTTGTTGATAGATAGTCTCCAGCATACAATGACTGTAATTGTTGTAAGAGTGCACACTCAAATACAATAATGTGGAATAGCAGTAAATAAATATAATACAATGATTTATATGGTAGAGTTTGGAATATGTAAGAAGTAGAGTTGAAGAAGAAGTTAAGAAAAAGTTAATCTCTTGTAGTAATCTATCGATTACTATTTATAGATTAATGGTGTCTATTCAAAACACCTTTTCGAATAGCCACCATTTAATTTAAATCTCTTTCAACTACTCTCAACTTCCTTCAACATTATTTTCATAACTATCATAACTTGCTCATTAACATTTAAATTTGAACACTTGTAATTTGATTCAAATGGGTAAAAGCTTTTTTAGTCCCTATATTATGAGGTTAGTGCCCATTTAGTCCCTATATTTTTAAAAATACCTCAAGCCGTCCCTGCTGCTAAATATTGACACTCATGCCATTATTTTTTATTCTTTTTAACTTGCTTTTACAATATTACACTCTTATAATAATATTTTTTTATATTAATAAAAATTAGATTATCAAATTAAACTCAAAAATAAAATAAAAACAAAAAAGATATATAGTAATTTTTGTGGAAGCTCACGTATGTCTAAAAATTTAATATTGTAAAAAATTACATTATCAATTTTTTTAGAAAAATTAATATTTTAACTCAAGAGAGTGTTCCACAAAAGTTAATATATATTTTTATTTTTTTATTTTTTGGTGTTAAACTAGTAATTTTTTTTCTTTTTAATAATGTCTAAAAAAATTATTATAATAAGGTAATATTGTAAAAATAAGTTAAAAGGAACAAAAGATAATGGCAAGAGTGTCAATAATTTAATGGTATGGATAGTTTGAGGTATTTTTAAAAATATAGGGACTAAACGGACACTAACTTCAACATATAGGGACTAAACGAGCTTTTATCCGATTTAAATTTAACTTTGCAGGATTCGGTATTTTGAAATATCCTCACATTCATACAACATTACTCAATAAGAGTGGGTTTGATTACACGAATGGAAGCTGAGAATGAATATTAATCACAGCCTATGTAATACGCATCCACTCTCTTTAGGGACTTGGTCGAAGGGTTTTTAAATAATTTTATTTAATTAAATACTTAAGTTTAAATTTTAAAAAATTCAGTTAAAATTTTAATTTTAATTTTATCATCCCTTTACCTTCTTAAATAAATATAAAATTTATTTAAAAAGAACCTTGACATTCTCCCTTGCAAGTTATATAAAATATTAATAATTAATTTTTCATACAAACAAAGCCTTCTTCTAAAGATTAAAAACATTGTTTTATTTAAACATAGGGAAGGTCTAAAGCAGACTCTCGTCAAATTATGTTTAACTTTGATAATTACTTATTATGTTTAAATGAACAAATCAAATCAACTTGAATATACTTGGAGAGCAGATTATTTGATAATATTCATCACAATCTCAAACATGCTCTCATTGTATTATGATGCACACATTTAATTTTGAGATTTTCTTCAAAAAATAAACTTTTGGCACCATTTGTCCTGAATGGGCGTGTGGATAGAAATTTTGGGGAGAAAATTAGTCCAAGACAGAAATCAAAGTTGAACCAGAAATAGCTAGCTATATAACATTTTTTATTCTCATAAAATATTATATTCTAAAAAGATTTCCTTGACTATGGATAACTTTCAACGTGATCCATATATATCCTTACCTTTTATAGAAAAATCTAAAGACTATAATCAGACATAAATATAGTTCGCATTCACGAATTTATTTAATCAATTGTATACAATAAAAATTAAAGTTTCCGTTTAGACTGTGACTCCTCAAATTCGGTTGATTAATTAATGAGAAAATGATCAAAACTTCGTCTTATTTTAATAATTAAGGCAAGTTACTAAGGTTAATAAATATTATTTATCTCCAAACCATTTTCATAATATTCAAAACACCCTTATACTAAGAAATTTAAAGGAAAAGAGGAGTAAATGATCATTTGATTGATAATTTATCTTGGGAATATAAAATATATATTTATTAGAAGAGAAATGTTTAAATAATAACAAAAAGAATAAAAAACCCTATTATTATTTTTTATTTACATCGAAACATATATTTCTTCTTTTTAGTACTTCAATTTTTTTATTATAAATTTCAATTATATGATTATTTAATTTATAATAAATATGAATAAAATTGCATTTGAAAAAAAGAATAATACTGCAAAATAATGTTGCCATGGGGTTATTAACTATTATAAAAACAATAAGGGAGTGAGTGATATAATTTCAGTAGGGCCAAAACTAGAAATATCCCTTAAAAATTGCTAAATCTAAAAAATTTTATTGATCAACGGAGGATTTTTACCACTTCAAGGATTAAATAAAAAAGATACAATACAAAAAAGTTAAAAGTTAATCATTTTCTTAATAGCAGGAAGTCTTGATGAGATTTGAAACATGAAGAGGGAGTCAGGGAAATGATATATTTATCTGCACTATTGGGGTTGTTTTGATAATTTTCTTAATCACTTTTTAAAAGTTAATCATTTTATCACATCAAGGATCAAAATATAAAATATACAATTAAAAAAAAGTTAAAAACTTAAAAGTTAATCATTTTGTCAACAGCAGGAAGTCTTGATGAGCTTTGAAACATGAAGAGGGAATAAGGGAAATGATATATTTATCTACACTACTAGGGTTGTTTTGATCATTTTTTTCGTAAATTTATTTGTGCCATTTTCGCATTAAGGGAGATTGTTAGCTTTTTCCCAACTGAAATTAATATATATTGTTGATCCTTTTATTGTTTTCATAATATTCAATAGGATGAAATTATTTGAACCCACTAAAATATTCATTAGACCCATCTTTTAATGAGTATTTTTATTACTAGTTTATCCCCAATGTAAATTACAATTATGAACAAGGTAATACGGTTTAAAAAAAAAAAAAAATTCTCCCATCTTGATCTTCACTGAATTGTCCTCTCACTTTGGTCAATGGGAATTCAAACAATTGGAATTACAAAGCATGAATTTATCAATTTAAGGGATGTCCTTTACTAAGGAAAGAAGGACAATGCAAGAGGAACAAAAGTTATTTGCTCGATTTGCCATTGATTCTTAGTTTAAACGTGAAGCAACTTGATTTGATTTTTATCTCATCTTTAACGTTAATAGAATAAAGATCGAAGTCGTATTTGACCAAAAACATTTGGCCGGAAAAGACCTTTCTAGCCCACTTTCACGGGATTTCAGTAGTGAATTCTCAGTTTTTGGTCAAGAATTTTGTATACAGAAAGAAAAATAGTTGGTGGGGTAGAGATTTTGTTATTCACTGTGGTTTACCTAGTCTTAGATTTATGAAAATACATGCAAAAATTAATGGAAAAGAAAAATAGTGAAGTGAGAGTGAAAACTTCACATATGGTGGAGATAAATCCAAAATAATTAGAGATGAGAAAAAAGGTTGAAGAAATCGTCAATAAAAAATTACATAAATTATGATAAATTAACTAATAAGGGTATAATAGGCATTAAGATGGGTCGACATAATAAAACATAAAAATTTTAAATTTTGATGATAGGTCTATTAAGTTAATGGGTTTAAAGAGTATTTTGGTGGGTTCAAATAACTCCACCCTAACCAATAATCCCCCGACAATATAATTTTACTGTATTATCCTTATTTCTAAATATAATTTTATTCATATTTATTATAAATTAAATAAACAATATAAATAGAAATTAAAATAAAAAATTTAAGAATTAAGAATAAGAAATATATGTTTTGACGTGAAAAATTAATATTAAGATACTTTTCTTGTACTTTTTGTTTTTTAAATATTTTTCTTATAATAAATATATATTTCATATTCTCAAGATAAATTATCAAGTAAATGATCAATTTATCCCCTCTTTTCTATTAAATTTTTTGTGACAAGGGGGTTTTTGAATATTATGAAAACAATAGAAAGATAAATAATACATATTAACTTCAAGGAAAATTCTATAATGTCATAATAAAAATTACGGCATCAATATCATGATAAACATAAATATTATAAGTTACACATAGAACTAGTAAATGTAAAGTGAAATCAGTAAATTCATATAAGATTATTAATTATTTAAAATATTAACATTGTTTCTACAGAGATTTAGTGAAAAATATTTTATTCATTTACAAAAAAAATATTTTCTTTCATTAAACAAAGAAAAAATATTCATTAATTAAACAAAAAAATATACTAAAAAAAGTGGAATAAGTTTTATTGAATTCGTTTAACCATAAATTCTATATTTATTCTACGACATTTGAGTACTTTTTTTTCCCATTTTCTATAATAATATTTATTTATTACACAAGTTAATTAAGCACAATTATTTATCTTGATATGTATCAAGCAAAAACAAAATAAATAAAAAAATTCTTATATTACTCGACACATATATGATATATCACTAAAATTAGATCTTATTTTGAGTCTTGTCCATACTTCATGTAATTTTAAACTTCTTACTTATACTTAGAGACCATTTAGGGTTGTTGTTAAGGAAGTGTAGAAAGATGCAAAATAACCTCATCTTACAAGGCTTGGCAAAACCCCGGGTCCGGACCGGACGCCAAAAATTGAAACCCGGACCCGGACAAAACCCGGTTTTTGCATGTCCGGTCCGGGCTTGAGCCCGGCGTGTCCCGGGTCCGGGTTTTGTCTTCCGGGCTTCTAAGCCCGCTGATCAATTATTTCAAAAAAAATTGTTTTGTTCTAGTTGGCATTTGGAAGTGGGAAACAATGCATGCAACATAAATTGCAAGTATTGATTCCTGACAGGTTGTTGATGGAGAAAGTTGTTGTCTTGTTGGCATTGAAATTCAAATTAATTAAATTAAAAAAAAATTGTTAATTGGTTTGGACGCCCACTCAAAGGCCACCCAATTGAATTTGTCCTGCGAGGCTGCATGTTCTTCACATATAACACATTAACACCGGCCAAATTTTACTTTTCAACATCAAAAACTTGGGAGCTTGCTACTTGCTATGGTACATTATCTGTTACGTACACACCCAATGGTGGAAGGACACACATGCACATTATCTCTAATTTCTCTTTCAATGAGCCCTGTTTCAATGAGCCCAGAACTTGAAGCAGGGTAAGTTGCTGCAAATTCTGCTACTTGGTCAATATTTGATAACAGTAATGTGAACAATCCTCAAGAGACCTAAAAAGCAAGAATACCAATACAAATGTGCTTACCCTAAAGTAAAGAACGAGACTATTATTAAAAAAGGAAACATCCTGTGGAGATGACTAACACACACTAATAACCTATAGAAAGGATACAATAAGCTGACAGGATCGGATGTGGTCATTTTTCAAAAATTTCCCTTGATATATCAGCCGCTGTTGCTGCAATATTACACCAGTAATGGCAGCAATTTGTTCCTTTAATGCAAGAATTGGAACCCACAAGATGCATACATATTCTATGAGATAGACTATCGGCTATAGTAGATAAGGGTAAAGTATATATGAAAACAATGGCATCGACAAACTTGCAAGTGATGCCGCATACCAATTATTCAAATGAAAGAAAAATACATACACAACTCATATACATTCAATAATTAAGCTGTAAACAACTCACAAAATTACAAACGACTGCGCTGCAGGCAAGACGGCGCCGGAGGGGGCTGCACAGCGCTGCTGCCGCTGCACGAACGACTCCCGTCACAGCCGCAACTGCGCAAAACCGAGTCAGCAAATGCAAACGAGAAGAGATGATGCCGACTGCCGAGTGCCGAGGGGCGACGGTGACGGACTGACGGTGGGTGCTAGCCGATGGTGACGGTGGCAGCGTCACTGGTTATGCCTTTGGGTTTGGGTGTTTTGCGATTTGGGGAATTAGGAATTTTCGAATTTGGGTGTTTTGCGATTTGGGTTTGGGTATTTGGTTTTAGTTTTTTTTTTTTTTTTTTCAGTTGGGAAAACGGGTCCGGGTTCCAGGTTTTTGGTGCTGAACCTGGACCGTGCCCGGATATGTCCAGGTTTTAATTTCTGAAACCCGGATCCGCTTTTTCTGTATATGCGGTCCGGGTTTTGCCAGGACCGGATTGGCCGGGTCCGGGCCGGATCCGGTCCGGACGGGTTTTTTTGACACCCATATACAACTATGGAAGATATTAAAATAATATTTTTTTCAAAATCCGATTTTGAGAATAAATTCATCCTTAATAAAGCATCACATCTATTACATAAATGCAAAACTAGTGTTATTCAATTTAAATAAAAAAGAATAAATATATAAGGTAATAAACATTAAAATGAGTTTTTATTTTACAATTGTGAACTTTTTTTTTTGTAGTAACTCTTATATTAATTTACTTATTTTACCTTTTATTCATAAGTTTTAGGCATAATCTACAAAATTTATATTTTATTTTGCAATTAATGTTGTTTTACTTGTTTTATGTTATATTTGTGATTTTTTGTTTTATTTACTGGTAATACATCAATTTACCAGCTTTATAGTAATTTATTTATTTTACATTCCTTTTACAAGTTTTATGTTCTATTTTCAAAATTTATGTTTTATTTTATAGTTAGTGTTGATTTACTAGTTTTATGTTATATTTGTAAGTTTTTATGTTATTTACCATTAATACATTAATTTACTAGTTTTATATTAATTTACTTGCTTTACCTTCCATTTACAAGTCTTATGTTCCATCTCCAAAAATTATGTTTTTACGCTTAATATTGATTTACTAGTTTTATGTTATATTTGCAAGTTTTTGTTTTATTTACTTGTAATACATCAAATTACCAGTTTTATAGTAATTTACTTGTCTTACTTTTTCTTTACAATTCTTTTGTTTCATTTGCAAAATTTATATTTTATTTTACAGTTAATGTTGATTTACTAGTTTTAAGTTATACTTACAAGTTTTTGTTTTATTTACTAGTAATACATCAATTTACTAGTTTTATATTAATTTACTTGTTTTATCTTCTATTTACAAATCTTATGTTTACTTTCAAAAAATTATGTTTTATTTTGCACTTAATGTTGATTTACGAGTTTCATGTTACATTTGCAAGTTCTTGTTTTATTTAATAATAATACATCGATTTATCAGTTTTATATTAATTTACTTCTTTTACCTTCCATTACGATTCTTATGTTTTATTTCTAAAATTTATGTTTTATTTTACAGTTAATGTTGATTGACAAATTTTATGTTTCATTTACATAATTTATATTTAATTACAGTATTGATGCGATAATTTTAATCACGGTATCATTTTAATTTCAATAGGGAAGAAATTGACACTCCCTATAATTAATTATGTTTGATTTATGAGAATTTTTTATAGTACTAATATCTTTGCAATCAAAAGTGCACTATTTATATAATAAAAAAAATTTATTTAGACTAATATAAATCAATTTTATTATAACGAAGTTCAAATTTATACTCTCACTAATATTTAAAAGTCATGTTTATTCTTTTCCCGTATTCGTGAGTGAAGAAATCAACCTCTAATTGAAATAGTAGGCTGCGACAACCACAAGGCAGCGACATGCTTGATTTTTCTTTTTGTTTGAAGGAAATGGCAAACTAACAACTACACGTACGATTTATTGGATGAATCAACATGAAAGAATTAATCTCTAACTGAGCAAGCCATGAATCACAATTTAATTAGTTTCGTGCATGTTTGTAAATTGCGATGGCATCTCTTCTTAAGCTTTATAAAGAAAATAAAATAAAAATTATTAATTAATTAGGGGTCGGCATCCATTTCAAATTAATTAAATAGACCTTTGACTAAGTTTCTTTCTTTTTATTTTTATTTATTTGGAGGACCCCGACGACAAGGTCCTTGACCAAGGTTTTTTTTTTTTGGGTTGGGGGTGGGGGAGGAGCTCGACAAGGTCCCCCAACTGACTTGGCCTGGGCCTAAGTGAACGTGAAGTGGTGGGCCTACCCATCCCAACCCGGGGTGTGCTGGGAGCCTGGGATTCGCAAGTGGAATTCCCGTCTTCAAAAAAGGGGCACCTTTGAGTCTTTCCCTTCTTTCTTTTCACCTCCTGACAGTGAAGACACATCAAACTCCTAACTACGGCGTACAAAAGAAAGAAAGGGATTGGGCTTTTCTCACTTTTAGCATAGAGCGCCCTTAGCAATAGGCCTGCACGACAGGCGATTAGTTCAGTGGTAAAGCGCATCCCTGATAATTGCATTGTTATGCCTGAGCTGTGAGAGCTCAGCCACATGGATACCCATTTCAAATTAATTAAATAGACCTCGACTAAGAATGTAATATTAATATCAAGACTCATAAAAGAAAAAAATTAAAATGGCCTAAAATCGTCGACACCAAGGGTAAAAAGGTACAATTAATGATGTGAAAATCAACCCCAGATCATGGGACTAATAAATAGGGGCATTCGTGAGTAACAAATAGAGGCGTTCGTGAGTAGGATTTTGCAGAACAGATATTAATGCATATTTGATCCATGATTTTATGGATTATAGATTTTTAATTCAAGCTAATTCATGGATCTGTGAAATTCAATTAAAATCTAACCCATTTGAATGCGAATTTGACACAATCCACATCTAATCAACCATTTTACTTTATTTTTGTGAATTAAAAATTTTTCTTTTTGTCAAATGCACCAAATAATTAATAAAAGATATAATGTAGAAATAATTTTACGATCCATCAAATTCAAAATAAAATAAAATCTAAATAGATTGTTTAAATAAATTCAAATAATTCATTCAAAGTTTAAGAAAAAATCTAATTTGTTTAGATCAATATATGAAAATTAACTAAAATTATGAATTAAATTAATAAAAACATTGAAACTTGAAACTTTGGAAGATCTGTCAAAATATCAATATGCAATTCATATTTCTTATTTTAACTTGAACAAAGATAAACTAATTGAAATTTACCACAAATAAAAATATTTTTTTCCAATAATGTTGTTTAGGTAACTATATTTTTAATTATTAAATGATTTTTATTTTATATTATTATTGGATAAGATACAATGTACTCTTATTGTAACTGCATTTTAGATGATTTATTTACTAATAATGCCACATTTATAGGTTTTTATTTTTTGTTTAAATTAAATAAAAAAAAATATTATTATTATTGTTGTTCTTCTTCTTCTTTTGCAAATTTATGGATTTCCACAAGTAAATACATATCTAATCCACCAACTACGGATTTTAGAATTTTCAATCTAATCTAATCTACCAATCTGTAGGTTGTATTTCTACGGATTAAACAAATTGGATAGTATTTTAAACATCTCTAATAGTTAGGATAAATAAGAGACAAAATTTCAAACATTAGTTAAAATTTTATTGGAGGGGCAAATAAGAACTGTCCTATCTTAAACTTTCTCCCAAAATGAATCAAACCTGTTCCCTCAAATTTATTAAGAACTCAAAATTAGTTAATAAATAAATGTTATTTTTCTATGCATAAGAATATTATTTTAAATTTTTTAAGGGAGAACATTTATCGATAAAAACTCTGTTGAGTCTATCGAAGTCAAGCACATCTATAAACTAGGGCTGAGCACTATCCAATTTGGTTCAGTTCAAGCTTAGAACCGAACCAAATTGGAATCGATCGATTTTTCAAAATTGAAACTGAATACAAACTGAATTTGCAACCGAACTGAAATTTCAGTTTGGTTCGGTTCGAAATGGTTCGACTTTGTTTGGTTTGGATGACGATACCATTTTACTGGTGAAAATATTGCTCGTTAGCTTCTTGATTCATTCAGAGAACTTATTTATAAAACAACAACAAATTTAATCCCAATCTAAGAATCCCAACTCACAAATTAAGGAAAATTTTTAAGGAATAATCAATTAATAAATAAAAAAAGCCAACACAAGTTACATAACTACACCGACGCGGCAGCAATGGCAGGCTGCCAATGATACGATCGCGACAACGAAAGAGGAGGCTGACACGAGCATGATGAACCAAGGCGAGGCTGACACAAACGCGACAGGATGAACTACGACAGTGGCAATGATAGCAGTGTCATGGTGAGATAAACAACGAACGGGTGGCTGATAAGTGAAGACGGTGGATGGGGAGTGTTTGTGTCGATGTGAGACGAGGAGAGAGATGGTGAGGGTGTGTGTCGACTGGTGTGAGAGAGATGGGGAAGGGGTTGTGTGTGTATGTGATTTTAGGGTTTAGAAATTCTTCATTTATTTATATTTATATTTTTAAATATTTTTTAGTTTCAAGTAGAAGAACCGATCAGTTTGTCGGTTTAGTTCGATTTTCACCTGAACCGAACGCAAACCAATTGCTTTCTCAATTTTTAAACCGTTCGATTTTTGCCTTTTATAACTGAATTGAACCAAGAAATTTTGATTTGGATCGGTTCAATTTAACAAAAAGCGAACCGTTTGCCCACCCCTAATAACTAATTATTATGTGAGTAATTTGAAGAGACGGAAAAATCTACTCCCACAGGTACCCAAAACACTTGAACTTCTATCCTAGAAAACAACAATCATCTGATTTTAAATAGTAAAATATCCAATTCTTTGTCAGTTTTGAGTTTTATTCTTATAATTAAAATGTACTACGAAGACCACTTGAGATGAAAACAATAACAAACATAAGCCCAAGAAGAAAACAAGGAAGTTGAATCAGTCAGTAACAAAAAAAAATATTTAATTTTCTGCAAGAAACTTTTGTAGAAGTTATTTGTTGCCGTCCTACGAGTTGTCAAAATCATATCGATTTTTCTTTTCTTTCAATAATTTGTTGACTGTTTGGGATTTTTTTTTTTTGGACTTCGTCACTGCATTTAAACAATTATATACGAGTTTATTATTTAATTAAGATCATTTCTTGATCAGAATACTCCTAAATTTTTAACTAAATAAATTCCCACACATATTTTTATTAAAAAGGAAATGAGGAAATCTTAATCCTTAATATTCTAATTTTTGTCTCATGCATTTGAATGTTCTAACTTTTGTCTCATGCATCAAATTCTCTAGTAAAAGCAAGTGTATTCACAAAAATAAATCCCCCATAAATTCAGAGCATGCACCAAATGCAAACACATCGCCTTAAATTTTCACTTCCTCTTCTTTACTCTCTCACATTACAACACATCAAAATCAACATGCATCCATTTGTCTTTATTGCTCTCTTCTTTTTGCTTCTCTTCACCTTGAAACTACTACATGTAATGTTATGGGCTCCATTGAAAGTTCAAGAACACTTCAAAAAGCAAGGCATTAATGGACCTGATTACTCTTTGATAAAAAATATTGGCGAAGGCATGGCCATGTTTGAAGAAGCCGAAAGATCAACTGTGGATCCATCGAACCCTAACAAATTTCTTCATCGTGTTGCGCCATTTTACACTAATTTTGCTGACAAATATGGCAAAACATTCTTCCTTTGGGGTGGCCCTTTGCCTAACATCAACATTGGTGACCCAGATATGATCAAGGAGATTCTTCAAACCACTGGTAAAGGATTCTTTGAGAAAAATGATTGGGATCCTTTGACTAAAATGCTCTTTGCTCAGGGAACTATTGGCTTGACTGGTGAGAAATGGAGTATCCATAGGAGAATCGTCAACCAGGCGTTCAACAATTTACCAAAGATTAAGGTGCTAATAATATTCTCTCAAACGCTATAATATCTAATATTTAATCCTTGTTTATATTTTGTGAATATTGGAGTTCGATGAAGGATTAATTGGGTTTACTAAACTGGTTATGGGTAAGAGGTTTCATTCCAGATATGTAAATTTGATAATGGCTCATGAGTGCCGGCCATTAATTACATCCTAGTTAGGCGTCATTTTTCTCTTTTTTTTTTATTAATAAAATTTTCCTTCAGATTGCCGTGGTCTACTATAAAGTTCATCGTGGGAGCTGGTCGGCAGCACCCAAAAAAAAAAAAATCTTAAATGTCTTACACTTCTTATTTCTGAAAGGTCGGCTAAAGGTAGAGAGTCCATTAATTTAGCATTACTCTTGATAATTAACCCAATTAAATTGTAAAATATTATTAACTTGTTACTTTTCTTTATTGGGGGTATAGGACAATGCAATGCTATTTGGTATCTCTAATGAAAATATCTATTTTTTTTTCACACCTTATTAAGTTTCAAATGCTTTCATTCTAAATTTTATACCAGTATATATAATATATCATAGGTTGTGGGAATATGATTTGAAATTTTGAGGAGGTCAATAAAAAAATTTAATATCATTGTCATGCCTAGTCTATATTTAGATATGTCCAGTAAACATCTCATTTATTTCATTTGATGGGCAACAAATTAAACACATTTTGAAAACAAGCATGGGTGCCGGATCAAATACTTTCATTTTGAATTTTATACCAGTATACATAATATATCATAGGTCGTGGGAATATGATTTGAAATTTTGAAGAGGTCAATAACAAAATTTAATACCATTGCCATCCCTAGTCTATATTTAGACATGTCCAGTAAACATCTCATTTATTTCATTTGATGGGCAACAAATTAAACACATTTTGAAAACAGGCATGGGTGCCGGATCTTGTTGAGAGCACCACACACATGCTGGAGAAATGGGAGCAATTAAGAGGAGGAGAAGACGAATTCGAGATGGAAGTGAACAAAGAAATAAATAATCTATCAGCAGATATTATATCGAAAACGGCTTTTGGAAGCAGTTACTCAGAAGGAAAACGTATTTTCATGTTGCAAGAAGAGCAAATGTATCTTGCCTCTGATACTATGAGAAGTGTCTATTTTCCCGGGTTCAAGTGAGTTTATTTTATTATTTTTCTCAATTCATAAAATCTCGAAACTTAAAAGTCTAATTAGTTACACTTTGATGCATGAGTTCTGATTTAATATCATATATATTGAAAATTCGCTAGTCTCATAATTCATTAGTTAGATCATGAGATCGTTTATATCACTAGCTAATGGCAGAGTCAGGATCTTGTTCGAGAGGGTCATGAATGAAAGCAATAAGTTTAAGAGACTATAACATAAAAACTATTGTATATTAAGGTGTCAAAATTCACATATACACAGAAGTTGCTTGAATTTCAATATATCTGAAATATTTTTCGACCCCCCAACCCCTCAGGTCTCAACATAGATGCGTTCCTGCCCATCACTTCACCATTATATGATAACCTAATCACAAAATATTACATGTAATTCAAATTTATTTCTCAATTTATCATCAATTGGGTAATCTCACAGTGACATTCTACATGGAGATTGTCTTGCTTAAGACTTTCTCATTAAAATGTAAGCCAAATGATTACTGTACATTTACATACAATATATACATATTTTTTAAATTAGTATAATATGTGTGTGTGTGTGTGTGTACGCAGATATGTGCCGACAAAGAAGAACAGAATGAGATGGAAATTGGAGAAAGAAATCCGAGAATCAGTGTGGAGGTTGATCAAAAGTAACAGAAAATCGGCTGAGAATTCAAGAAATTTGCTTACTTCTTTGATGACTCCTCACAAAAATCCTGACGGCAAAGAGGAAATGCTAGATGTGGATGAAATAATTGATGAATGCAAGGGCTTTTACTTTGCAGGAAAAGAAACAACAGCTAATCTTTTGACATGGGCAATTGTGCTCTTAGCACAGCATCAAGATTGGCAGCACAAGGCCAGAGAAGAAGTGCTTCGTGTGTTGGGTGACAAAGAGCCTGTTGCCGACAAGCTGAATGAACTTAAACTTGTAAGTGATTGATTCCTTAATTACTTGCCAATTCGGCAGTGGGAAAATATTTAAAACCCTTGTCGATTTAACAAGTTAGTAATTTCTTTCTTCTTTTTTTTAAATAGTAATTTCTTCCTCATTTATGTTTCAAAAACTCATCAAAACCTCCGTGCCGTTAAAAAAAATTATGTTAACTTTCAGTTTCTTTTTATTATTTAGCCATTAGAATTAGACTTAGATATAACTATATGATTCTATGGGTAAAATAATAAAAGACACAATAATGTTGAAAGATAATATAATCATTTTAGTGGTAAGGAGATTTAAATGAATTTTAAAATATGAGAGATAAGTGATCAATTTCGACAAACATCATCGGGGTTTTTGATCATTTTCTTTCATTAGCTTCACAGAAAACACTTTATGCTCAAAAGTTGCTTTTTTAAATTTTTTTCTCAACAGGTGACAATGATTCTCAATGAAACGCTAAGACTCTATCCTCCATCACCGTTGATCTTAAGGAAAGCAGCGAAAGATGTCACAATTGGAAACATCCACATTCCTGCTAACACAAGAATCGTTATAACAACAATTGCTATCCATCACGACACTGAAATTTGGGGCCAAGATGCTGAGCAATTCAATCCCTTGAGATTTACTGAGTCTCCAAAGCACTTGGGGATATTTTTGCCATTTGGTTTGGGTCCAAGAATCTGCTTAGGCCAAAATTTTGCCTTGATTGAAGCTAAAATTATCCTTTCGATGATTCTAAGGCAATATTCCTTTGTAGTTTCTCCAACTTATGTTCATGCTCCCATGTTGATCTTCACAATGCAACCCCAACATGGTGCACAAATCGTTTTTAGCAAAATTTCAAACTGAGGGTTTGCTTAAGTGTATTGTTTGGGGAGTGAGCATGGCTTAATGTTTTTCTGTGCAATAAATCTAAATGGGAGATGTAATATCTGCTTTTATCATGTAATGTTTGTTTTTTTCGTTTAGAATGTCTAATAAGAGTGTAATAATATTATCAACAATAAATACTACAAACTTTAATACTCAAGAAAGAATGGCACTTTCGTCCATTTTATAATTTGTCATTTTTTTTTTAAGATTTCTCTATGACGGTGTATGTGTTTTACAACATTGATATTGGGGTTATTGTGGACCCTTAAATTTAAGTAACTTCCTTATCTTTTTAATCTCTAAAAGAAAATTATTTGCAGAATTTTTTTTTTCAAAGTTTGTTATAAAAAAATATTAATCTAGTGAAGATAATTTTTATAAGTTGAAATATAATTTTTTTGACTTAATTTTTTTCAATTTTTACTCGAATGTTTATTTAAAAGTCAACTATATGAATAGTAAATAGATTTTTTTTTTGATATTGTAATTTAAAAACTGAATACTAAATTAATCATGAGTGATGTATCAAGAAATTTAAAATAATCTATTAATGCATTTAGAACAAAATTAAAAATGAATTGGCGTGTGAGCGAATTTATGCCTCTAATTTCTAATGTAAGTATAACATTGCAGTATATTGGCATAATTTATTTTGTTTATCAATTCCCTAATTTAGTGAAATTCTAATTTATTAGGAATATTTGTTTCCTAATTTAATTAGATGTCTAATTTAGCAAGTCAATTAATGATGTGATTTTATAATTGGCACATAAGATTTATTTAGAGTAAGAAATTAGTCCAATTAGGAAGTTTATTAAATGCTCTAGATATTTCTTAGAAGACAAGAAAGGCAAGAATATTAGATTTATTCTTATTTATTTTCATAGGAATTATACGAGGAAAAAAACTCTTATTTAGAAAGAATTAAAGTCTTTTAAGATTTGCAATTTTTGTGAAACTCTAATGCCTATATAAAGAGAGGTATTTCACTATTGAAAAAGCAGAACATAGAGCATAAAGCAGAGGTGTAAAATTCGACTAGAGAATCTGAAATCAGCGCATAATGTTGTGTTGATTTGTTTTCTTCTTCTCTTCATTCAAAGTTGTGTAACAAGAATATTTCTTTTCATCTATGTGGAAAAGTCAATGTGGATCTTGGATCACTAGACATTGAAAAATTGAAGAATTACTATTGACTACTTTGCGAAGATCGCGGATCAAGAGGGGTGGCAGTTACTCAAGAGAAGTAGATTTGGTCTAAGGTTGAGTAAGTTGTATGATGATAAACTATAAGTGAGAGTATTAGGTTTAGTAAATCCATAGTTTGTAACATCTCAACTTAGTGAATTACTTTTCATATGGGCGTGGTCTCACGGATGTACGATTGATTAATCCGAACCATGTAAAAATCTCCGTGTCATTTAACTTCTGTAATTTATTGCATTTTGAAAAATTAATATTTTTTTATGTGGATGAACAGTAACCGTAAACAGTAGTTGTCAACAGTAATTATGAATAGTAACTGTAAACAGTAACTATAACAGTAATTGTGAACAATATTTTTCAAAATTAATTTAACTTATTAATTTTGTATTTAATATAATTAGGTTAATTATACAGGAGATTTTCTTAGGCTTTATTTTGTTAAGAAATTTAATTAATTAAGTTGATTAATTAATTAGTTTTAGGGTTTTAAAATTGTCTACATCTATTTGTAATAAATCTAAATTTCTTCCAAAACAAATGAATCCTAACCCAGATTGCACTCCCAATTTTCATGAAATTCTTAAGGTATTTTATGCTTGGTAAACATTTGTGACTTAGACTTTAGTAGCATAACTAACTATTTTCCACAATTGTTTACTAAAAAATAAGTGCTAAAAGAAAAAAAAGTAACTAATAGAACATACTTGATAGCTAATGGCGTTCACCAAGCACTGTCAATATTTTTTTTTTAAATTTTCAATTAGAGCTACTATTCCCACTACTACAAAAATGATATTTACTAACACTTAATTTTTTGACACTTTTTAAAAAATGTCAGTAATTGTGTACATATGTACTATTTTTTTATTTTTAACAAATAAGTATCATAAATTATTGATACTAGTGTGTCAATAAATTAAATAAAAATTTATTATAATTTGTAAATTAACCAACTCGAACCTAAGACCTCTAACTCAAAATTTTTATTTTTGAAACACAAACCACTAAACCATATAAACTTAAGATACACATTTTGTCATTAAAAATTTAAACAAAAATGCAATAGCAAAAGCAATATGTCTAAATCTCAATCGAACCTCTTTCCCTCATCTCATCAATCCTAACCTAAAAATTTCTTTCCTCAGTTCACTATGCTGGTTGACACACCCTTATACTTATTCTTGGCAGTTCACTACACTAGCCTAAATCTCAATCGAACCTCTTTCTCATCAATCGAAACCTACAAACTTCTTTCCCCAGTTCACTACACTAGCCAAATTCACTAACATTGTAAGGGCATAAAACAAACCCTAAACATAATTACAGACAATTTAAATTGTTATTTCAGAAATTGAGCCTCTAATTCACCCTTCAATAATATTTTGAAGCAAAGCAGAGCTCTATCAACATCGTCGTTGTTGTCGGCATTTACAGTACTAATTCATTTATGACCATTTCGCTCACTTTCTTTATTTGAATTTAGGGTTTAGTTGAATTGAATATTACAGCTTAGACTAGTCACTATCTGTCAAATGAAACTTGAGTACTCTCAGTATGTATACAACCTACTTTGTTGGAGTTCAATAATTTACTACACAGACATGTTAACCAAACTCTGACATGTAGTTCGTTAAAGGTTAGTTTTTGTTTGGTTGCATTAGTTTTAGTAATAGTGTAAAATTAGATAGAATTAACGGTCATCTTTATTAGTAAAATTAGTGTTTGCAGTCTCTAACTCCACTTAGACAATATGATTTTGCTTAAAAATAATAATGTAGGATGGTTGAGTGTTGCGAGTAGGGTATCTTTCAAAGGGCATAACTTGGGCTATAAGTGTCCGTTTTGGGCATATAATATACCGTTTTAAAGCTTGAGACGAGATGAATCAAATCCAGAATTGCTCAAGCGATTCTAGTCCAAGCTCAAGCCTGAAGTTCTATTTCTTTCTTGGTTGTTTTTTAGTTTTAAGATATTTTCTTTTTTTTTGTTTCTTTTAGGATTTTTATCTTTTTTTTTGTAGATATTGGATTTGGACACCATTTATTTTAGCTTTCTTATTTTGATTAGGAGAATTTTATTATCAAATAATATCTCTAATTTACCTATTTTGTTAAATTCACAATATTAAGGGTTATTCTATAAAATGGCCTAAAATCCTAGTTTTATTAATTCATCATTATTTAATAAACTTCATTATTTAGAAATTTAGCTCGGCTTGTTAAAAAGCCATTAAGGCCAATCTTAGTAATTCATCTCCTTATATTTATAGGTGGAGCATCAATTAGAGGACGTTCCAATGATTTAAACTTGATCGAGATTTACCTGTAACTAGAATGTTTTCAAATTAATACATAAGCCATGTAATTCTCACAAACAAAAATATGTTATTATTAATGTTTTCAAACTAATATAACTATACTAGAAAAATTATTATACTTTATGGTAATGCATTGATTTATAGTATAGGAGCTGCAAATGATTTTCCCTAATTACGAATTTATTATTAAAGCTATAATCATAATAACTTTAAATATTTGAAATTAATCATGCAATTTTATTAAACTTAAACTGATACTATATAATACATGAATTGGTAAAAAAATTTGAAATGGACAGAACTTGGATAACTTGTAATAGGTTGTCCTTAGAGTATAATACCAGAGTTACTGATTTCTTAAATTTTGCCATTTTGAATGCTGAAAACCGAATGTCAATTAGATACCCTTGCACCTTTTGTTGTAATATGAAGTTTCATACTCCTCAACAAGTGAAGGATCGTTTATTTGAAAAATGTTTTCTTACAAAATATAGAGTTTGCATTTGGCATGGTGAGATTGGCACTGTTTCTACATCTACAAAGTGTCAAGACCATCAACATAATCAAATATTCAGATGTCATGATTACAAGGAGTGCACGAAGCAAGTATCAGTTCACCATAGCAGAATGGAGATGTCAAAGCCGTCATGACTTTGCGAAAAGGGAAAGAAGTCAACAAAAAATTGGAGATGCCGGTGACAAAAACAAATCAAATTGTACCTGTGAATGTTGATGACTCACCATCGGAGGAGAAAGAAGAAACCAACCCACGAGAATATGTTCCTAAAGCTCCATTTCCTCAGAGGCTAGCTAAAGGAAAGAAGGGAAAATTCATAGGTGAGATTCTTGAAATCTTCAAACAGGTAAGTGTTAACATCCCTTTACTTGACGCTACAAAACAAGTGTCATCTTATGCTAAGTTTATTAAAAACTTTTGCACTAAAAAGAGAAATATTCATGTTCCAAATAAGGTATTTTTAACAAAAAACATTAGCTCTATACTTCAACACAAAATTCCTCTAAAATACAAAGACCCAAGCTCCCCCACTATCTTATGTAGTATAGGGAACCACACAATTGGGAATACTTTGTTGGATTTAGGAGCTAGTGTAAGTCTGTTAACTTACTCAGTTTCCGTAAAACTTGGACTGGGAGAATTACACGCAACTCCAGTGGTGTTACAACTTGCAGATCGGTCCACGAAAATACCTCATGGTATTGTGGAGGACATGCTTATCCAGGTAGACAAGTTTTATTTTCCTGTTGATTTCATTGTAATTGACACTCAACCAATCCAGGATTCAATGAACCACATCCCCATTATCCTAAGCCGACATTTCTTGCCAACTGCCGATACTCACATTCAATGCAAGACTGGAAATATGCAGTTGTCCTTCGGCAACATGACTATGGAGCTAAACATCTTCAACATTGTCAAATAACCTCATAATGCAGATGATGAAATTGTTGATGTGGATTTAATAGAAACAATAGTTGATAATACTTTTCTTTCAAACCTTAGTGATGACCCTTTACAAACATGTTTAACTCATTTTGGTTTGGATTTTGATATCGACAGATCTGTCGATAAGGTCAACGCCCTACCTGACTCAGCACCACCCATAGACACTAATAAATGGAAGTCAAGAGTTGAACAACTACCACCATCAGAGAAGAAATTCATCCCATTAATTATTAGAATCACCACCGAAACTTGAGCTCAAACTATTACGCAACACTTTGGAATATGCATTTTCGGTAATCATCTCATCATTCCTAAATAACAAACAAAAAGGTAAGTTGTTAGATATTTTAAAAGAGCACAAAGGAGCATTAGGATGGACTATAACCGACATAAAAGGTATAAACCCAGTAGACTGCATGCATTACATTCACCTTGATGAAAATGTTAAACCTACTAGAGAAATGCAACGTCGGTTAAATCCAAACATGAAAGAAATTGTTAGAACTGAAGTCCTTAAGCTATTAGATGCATGTATCATTTACCTTATTTCTGATAGTTCATGGGTCAATCCTGTACAAGTTGTCCCCAAAAAGTCAGGAGTCACAGTAATTTCCAATGCTGATAATGAATTAATACCCACTAGAGTGACTACAAGATGGCGTGTATGCATTGATTATAGAAAATTGAATTCTGTCACACGTAAAGACCATTTTCCTTTACCATTTATCGATCAAATGTTTGATAGATTGGCAGACCATGAATTTTATTACTTTCTAAATGGCTACTTAGGATACAATCAGATCCCTATAGCACCAAAAGATCAAGAGAAAACCACTTTCACTTGCCCTTTTGGCACATTTGCATATAGGAGGATGCCATTTGGATTATGTAATACACCTGGTACATTTCAACGATGCTTGTTAAGTATTTTTTCTGATATGGTTGAACGATTCCTTGAAGTCTTTATGAATAATTTTTCTATTTTTGGTGACTCATTTGATCAATGTTTACATCATCTAACACTAATTCTGCAGAGATGTATCAAGAAGAATTTAGTCTTAAATTGGAAGAAGTGTCATTTTATGGTAAAATAAGGTATTGTTCTCGGTCACATCATTTCGAGCAAAGGTATTGAGGTTGATAAAGCCAAGGTAGATCTCATTTCCAATCTTCCTCCACCTAAAACAGTCAGAGAAGTAAGATCTTTCCTTGGGCATGCTGGTTTTTATAGACGTTTCATTAAAGATTTTAGCAAAGTTTCTAAACCCTTATACAATCTACTTGCTAAGGATATACCTTTTATCTTTGATGATTCATGTCTTATGACATTTGAAAAATTAAAGTAATTGTTGACATCATCACCCATCATTCAGCCCCCAAACTGGAGTTTACCATTCGATCTCATGTGTGATGCATCTGATTATGCAGTTGGAGCAGTTTTAGGACAAAGAGTTGATTGAATTCCCTATGTTATTTACTATGCTAGTATGACATTGAATGATGCACAATTGAACTATTCAACTACTGAAAAAGAAATGCTAACAGTAGTGTTTGCATTAGAGAAATTTCGATCTTATCTTATTGGTTGTAAAATAACTATGTTCACCGATTATGCTGCTCTTAAATATCTTCTCACAAAAAAAGATGCAAAAGCTAGACTAATTCGTTGGGTGTTATTTTTGTAGGAATTTGACTTGGAATTTAAAGATAAGAAAGACACAGAAAATGTCGTGGCTAACCATCTCTCTCGTCTCCATTTTGACACAATTATAGAACCATTAACATTGAATGAGTCATTTCCGGATGAACAATTGATGAGTGTGGAAGTATTACCATGGTATGCTGACATCGTGAATTATCTTGTTACTGGTCAACTTCCAGAGCATTGGACCAAGCAAGACAAAGCCAAATGTTTTGCGGAAACAAATAATTTTTTTTGGGATGACCCTTATTTGTTCAAGTATTGTGCAGATCAAATTGTTAGACGATGTGTCCTAGAAAGTGAAATTCAAAATATTCTTTCATTTTGCCTTGAACAAGCTTGTGGAGGCCATTTCAGTGCTAAGAAACCTTCTTTTAGCCATCAATACATATTGATTGTTGTTGACTACGTATCGAAATGGGTAGAAACAATTCCATGTAGAACCAATGATCACAATGTGGTGATAAAAAGCAACATTGTTTCATGCTTTGGATTCCCTCGAGTAATAATCAGTGATGGTGGTGCCCACTTTTGTAACAAAGCATTTAAAGCTCTTTTGACAAAGTATTCCATCACTCACAAAGTGGCGACCCCATATCATCCGCAAACCAGTGGCCAAATTGAGATCTCCAATCGAGAAATAAAGCACATATTAGAAAAGACGGTGAGGCCGGACAGAAAAGATTGGTCATTAAGACTCGATGATACTTTATGGGCATATGGAACGGCTTTCAAGACCCCGATTGGAATATCACCCTACAGGCTAGTGTATGGAAAAGCTTGCCACCTACCTGTGGAACTCGAGCATCGTGCATATTGGGCCATCAAGAAATTCAACTTTGACATGCAGCAAGCTAGCTTAGAAAGAATATTACAGCTGGCAGAACTTGAAGAAATTTGTAATGATGCGTACGAAAATGTCAAAATTTACAAGCGGCGAATGAAAGTCTTTCATGACAAGCAAATTACGAGAAAATCTTTCACTCCAGGTCAGAAAGTGTTTTTATTCAATTCTCGCTTGCACATATTCCCAGGTAAGTTTCGCTCTCGATGGT
The DNA here is from genome assembly GCA_039657385.1 of Citrus x changshan-huyou. NCBI lineage: Eukaryota > Viridiplantae > Streptophyta > Magnoliopsida > Sapindales > Rutaceae > Citrus > Citrus x changshan-huyou. Next base: position 14,973,621 of record CM077547.1, on the reverse strand, counting down.
CTGGCCCTTTTATTGTTCACATTATTTTTCCACATGGGGCAATTGAAATTAAGAACCCAAAGAACGGTGTCACGTTTAAAGTTAATGGTCAAAGATTAAAGCCATATCTAGAGTACCAACCACATAGAGATGATACCGAAATAAATTTGAGTGACCCACCAAGTTTGAATTGAGATTTTTCTTTCTTTTCGGTGATTTGATTTTTTTTCTTTCTTTTTACTATTCTTTTGTTAATTAAAATTATTTTTGCATAAGTGTATTGGTTTAACCATTAAGTTTTCTCTTATCATTGTTAATCATGAGTGCCATAACTAAACAGATCCTCCTGGACATTCTTAGATTACTTCAACGTGTAAAATCTCATCTCAAAAGGCAGATTCGATTTTGTAAAACATATCATATTTAGGCTCTACAACCACCAGAGTTAGTATCTCATGTTAAGGATTTAAAAAGCCAACTCAGAGACATTGAGGGCGGTGTCTACAACATTCAGTTGGAGATTGAGGTAAATTCAATAAGAGGACGATTGTAATTTTCTTTGTGTGTTTTAGTTTTTTTTTTTTTTTGTTTATGTGCTTTAGTTTGTTACCCCGGTGAAGTGGCGGATAACGGTACTCCGTGAAAATCAAGTCGGTTACTTCAGTTTCCCATAATAACTAATCTTCTGAGGCGAAGGTATATACAAAAACGAGATTCTAGCAAAGCTTCACAATCGATTCCATCCACTTCCTTAGAATGCCCTCCTTACAATCCATAAAACTCGGTCCGAACGCATGCGATTACTTATGAGGAATAACATACCTGCTGATATCCGCTGGTTAATCGAGGCCAAAGTACGTTTGGCAGGTGAGTTGCCTCCTAAATTTATTGCATACATGCCTGGTTGTGGTAAAAGAAACTATGCATTAAAACGACGAGCTCAAAAAATTTTCGTTGCTTGTCATAAGTGTGCCAGAATGAGATGCGATAAAAAATTATGTTCTTTAGGAATGGTGTCTGATAACAAGGAAGATAAGATTCAATTCATTAGGGATGACTTGAATAAGGAGTCATTGGATGATATCCTTTTGTCTCTTGAAACGCATCCCAGTGGATATATACAAGGAGCGATTCTCTAGTTATGGCCATTATTCTAGAAAGAGCATGCACGATATAGTCTCGGGAATTTGACTATAAACAACCATGTTTGTCAGTTTATAAGAAAACTGAATGGGAAGCCTATCCTCGACCCATAGAGGGCGTTCAAGCCGTTTCTGGACGTAAAACCAGAGGAAGATATGAGCCACAGTCACAACTATCTGTAAATATCTTTTTACTTCACTATTATTTTATTTCACTGTTGTTTTATCATTTGTATTATTGTCTTTAATAATTTTATTTTATCATGGTTTATTTTTCTTTTCACTGTTTCCTTTTTGACTCACGAGCCATGTGCTTTACGCATTATTTGACACTGACATGCTACCTCATACACAGCTGTGACCCACTGTCACCAAGATTTTTAATTATGATTTGTTTTATTAAGCACTCACAAATTATTTTTGAGAAGTATCTCAATGGCAGCTACTCCCAATAAATAATTCAAGAACATTTGTGTGCTTTATGGATTTAACTATGGCAAACATAAAGAGTTCGTTGAGGCAGCCATAGATCTTGGTCGAAGCATAGTAGAGAGAAAATTACACTTGATGTATGGAGGAGGTAACCGAGGGTTATCAAAATTGGTCTCAGAAGCTGCTTTTGTTAGAGGAAGTCAAGTGTTAGGCATCATCCCAAGAGCCTTAAAACCTTTGGGTAGTTTGTCTGACTCACCGACTGAAAAAGAGTTAGTCGTCTCAGGTATGCAAGAAAGAATAACTGAAATGCTTAATCATGCTGATGCTTTTATTTTCTTATTAGGAGATCTTACAACTCTAGAGGCACTTATAACATTAGCATCTTGGGCCTATCTGCACATTCCCTATAAACTCATCAGTTTGTTAAATATCAATAACTTTTATGATGGCTTCATCGCATTTATTAACCATGTAATGAAAAACTATTTCATTCCTTCCACAGCGAAAAAGCTTTTTATTTGTACTCACACTACTAATGAGCTACTTGATCTGTTATAAGCTTATCGACCAAAGCCAGATCCCAGGACCTTGGTGTTGGAGTATCCAAATAACGATGGTAACAGTAGCCGCAGTAACAAGTACAAATTAGAATTAACTCTCCGCCTGTAAATATTTTCTTCTGTGTCGCACCACTCAGGTGATGTCTTCTAAACTCTACTTTTTTCCTTTAAAACATTGAGAATAATGTTTCGTTCTGGTTGAGGGGGAGGGAATAGTCGACAATTGTGGAATCTTGGTTAAGTTTTTACTAATTTTTTGTTGTAAAGACTAACCGTGGCTAACTTTTTGTATTGAAGATGGCCGAATATGGAGTGGAGTGACTGTAGAAACGCATCTTCTTGGATTAAAAAAAAAATTCTTTCTAATTTCTCCTTTATAAATATATACTTTCAAAATTTTGAGTCGAAGATGGCTGAATATGGAATGTAGTGACTCTAGAAACACATTTTATTAGTAAAAAAAATATTTTCTTTTTCTATCATTTTAAGTGTAACTTTTCTAATTAATTTTTCTGCATCATTTTTCACCTTTCTGCATGCATATTTCCTTTCATATTTAGAATAGGTTGGGGGGTAGAATGTTGTTTGAACAAAAAAAAAACTTGTGTGATTTGTTTTAACATTGGATGACATGATAACTTTTAAATTTTAGTATTTGTATTATCTTTGGTCTTAAGTGATGTTATGCTATGTTTGTTACTCTACATGTTGATGTTGGAGACAAATATGAGTTGCTTGAAGGAATGCACATGTCATAATGAATACCAAGTGAGTTTTTGAGCCTATCATTTTTCTTGGAGAGCAACCCTTTTTGCTCATTCTTCATACAACTTAGCAGTTTATTATTTTATATATGATCTCTAGATTTCTTTTGAGTTAACCCTAAAAAAAGAAAAGAAGAAGAAAAAAAAAGGGTGTTGGTACATTTGGAGGCCCATCTAACTAGTAGATATGAAAAATTATTTAGAGCCCTAAAAGACGATGGAAAGACCATCTTTGATTTGATCCGTTTGAGCCTTTCTAGCCAACCCTATTATAAAGTATTCATAGTTAACCCCTTTGAGCCTATATATTAAAAAATATATATATTTTTCTTTGGTAACCTATCATCTTTTCCCACTCCAATGTGGAGTATCACCTTATGTTTTACGTTTTCCACCACCCAATTATGTTTGAAAATATGGATGATTATGTATTCCTAATAATGGTGCTATGAAAAAAAAAAAGGATATGTATATATATATAAATAAATACAATAAAAAAAGAAAGAAAAGAAAATACCAAAAAATAAAAAATAAATAAATAAAGCACCTTGTAGTCTCCAAAAGTCCCCTATTTTTCAAACATACATTTTAGTTTTCTTATTACCCTTTTTTTGTTAGCCATGACCCTAACCCACGTTATGTCCTAATGAAAGTCCTTCATGATTTTAGGGAGTTATAGTCTGAAGTAGAAGTTAGTTATATGGGCTAAAAAGATGTAGTGATACATATATAAAAAATAAATAAATAAAGAAAAAATAAATAAATAAATTGGGTTGACTAGTATTTTGTTTGACTTGAGATCGTATTATTTCTAAGTTGAGGGCATATTTCTTTCATCTTTGTGAGAGCGTGTGATATTACTTCTTTATTATTTTCTCTCAATTACCATTCATTGGAGTGACTATTTCTATTGAGTTTAATTTCTTTATGAGAGTGTCACTACTACAAGTAAGATTTTGGGGTTTGACATGTCATTCTTGAAAGTGGCTTGATTACTATGGTTATGACAAAGTCTGCTGGACTGATGTATGTGGATGGTTGATGTGGATGTGATATTTCTTTAGACTGGAGATAATGCTTATACTTTTATTTGGTTACTATCATTAGTCTGATTGAATAAACATGAGTGTTTAAAAAAAAAAATATTTTGGATTTGAATTTTGTTTTCGCTTTATTTGCTAGGGACTAGTAATAAGCTAGTTGGGGGGTGTGTTGAGTGTTAGAAAATGTATATTTATAAAGGAGAAAATTGTCATTTTACATTTCAAGTCTTACTAATACTTCTACTTTTATGTATTTTAGTCTCTTGTAATTTAATTATGTGTATTTTATTTTAATTAAGTATTTTATGTATTTTAGGGGCATCATGGTCATTTTACAATGAACGAGAGTTCAGACAACAAAACATACATCACTTTTGAACTCATGACAGTCGAAAATTTTAGGAGGAACATAAAAGGAAAAATGGCACCGTTCACATGTATGGTACTATTCACATATATGGTATTGTCTACGTTACTGTTCACGACACTGTTCACATAAACGGATCGATGACGTGACATTGACTGATGAGGTGTCACGATCTTGTTGGACTAAAATTCTTATGTACTGTTGATCGGTGACGTGGCAGCATGTTAGTGGACAAAAAATCGCGCGTACAGTACATGCATATATACAGAATTATTTTCAACCAAACCGCGTCACTATTCAAACCGCGTGGTCAAACCGCGTACTGTTGACTGATGACGTGGCGTAATCCTAAGCGTTCGAAATATTTTTGATCCGGTGGCTATGATTTACTCAATGTATCTATAAAAAATGGGCTCTCCCCCCTAATTTGGCATCCCTGAATCCATTTTTGGGCTCTATTTTCTGTAATTCCTTCTCCATCTTGTATTTTCTATGTATTTTAATAAATTTCCATTTTACCCCTAGTTCAATTATAAATAGCTAATTTTCTTTCAAGCTTGAGTTGACGGTGGAGTCTCAATATGTGCCATGGGCTTTATTTGGTAAATTTACTTTCTCTTCCTCTCTAATTATTGTGGATGTTTTAACTTTTCGTCGACAAATAATAATAATCTTGTCTAGATACTGCCTTGATTTTACCGGCTCCCTAGTACAAGGTTATTATTATTTGACACGATAAGCCCTTAGCACCATATTGATTAGAGTGTGGTTCATGAGGAGTGGAAATCCCCCTCATGATTTAATTGGCATTAATAAGAAATATTTAACCCATGGTGCATGTTGATGCAGATCCATATACTCAAGTGCTTCATTTTAATAGAATTCGCTTTAATTTATTCTCGCCATTCTAATTTATATTTTAGAATTTTCCAAATCATTCTCATCACAAATCCAACCACCCTCATAGAAAATTAATTTTACATATAATTAAAATCTACCTCCTCGTGGGATCGACACTCGTCACCGTTAATATATTCTACAATAGATTCGTGCGCTTGCGAGTTCAATAAAATTTGCACAACAAGTGCCATCAGCTTTAAGTTTTGTTTTGTATACCCACTTACAGCCTATGACATTCATGTCATTGGATCTTGGAATTAATGTCCATGTCTTATTTTGATGCAGGGCAGAAATTTCCTCTTTAATAGCATGCAACCATCCTAGATGGTATAAAGCATCTTTAATGCATTTAGGCTCTGTTGGCACATTATAACTAAGTAATGCAAACTCAATAAGGCTATACCTAGTGCTGCGTTTATATATACATGTTTTTCCACGTGTTGTCATGTTGTGAGATGGTTGTATACTTACAGTAGAATAAAGAGTACGTTTTTGTCTCATGTCTTGATTTGTTTGATTTTGAGATGCTAAGATATTAACAGCTTTTGAATCTTTGTTAGGCTAAATGCTAGTTAGATCAAACTCATGGGAAACTTCAGTCTTTTGTTCAGGAGCCATTGTGTCTTGATCAAAGTCATGTTGAGGTGCTGAAATGTTTGTAGCCTCAAAATCTTTGCTAGTTAGATCAAGTGTTGTCTTGATCAAGTGTTGGCCTCCACTTCATTCATTGTTTGTGGTAGAGATATCAAGGTTAGTATTTTCATTTTGGTTGATTTCCGCTACCATGTGGCTATTTTCTATTGTAGGTACTTTCATGTTTGTTCAAGGAGATGGTTGGTTATAGTTGTTTCCAATTCCTGCAGTAGTAAACGTTCCTGCAATCCACTCATTGAAACTTGTTAGATTTGTGTGTTCACCACAACTACTATAAAGTATACCTAGCTTTATGAAGGGAAAAAGTCTTTTCATCAAAGACGACATCTCTTGACAAATACACTTTTCCAGTAGGTGGGTGAAAACATCTAGAACCTTTATAAAATTCACCATATGCAAGGAACACACAAGGAAGAGATTTTGGATCAAATTTATTTTGAGTTATTCTTCTAAGACATGGAAAACATCTAGAGCCAAACACTCTTAAGGAAGAGGAGTCAAGTTTCTTACCGGTTAACTTCTCAATGGGACTTTTCATGGCAAGTATGGCTGAAGGTAACCTATTGATTAGCCATGTTGTAGTAGAAAATGCTTCCGCCCAGTAGCGTTTAGGAACTCCAACATGAAACAACATAGTAAGTCCAAGCTCAGTGATGTTCTTATGCTTTCTCTTAGCAACACCGTTTTGTTGAGGTGTTCCCAGACATGATTTCTGTGACTTGATTCCATGATTTAAAAGGTATTCTTGAAATTCTTTGCTTCCAAACTCACCTCCTCTATCCGATTGAAAAAATTCGATGTTTTTCTCAAATTGGTTTTTTAAAAATTTATGAAAAGAAATAAAGCAATGAAAGAAATCAGATTTTTTCCGTAAAGGAAAAAAACCAAGTAAACCGAGTGAATTCATCAACAAATATAACATAAAATTTAAAATTCTGAAATGATTTAATTGGAGCAGGACCCCATAAGTCATAATGAATTTTACCAAAAGGTTCCGAACAATGTTCATCAATATTAAGAAAAAAGAGTCTATAAGATTTGCCTAATTGGCAACTTTCACATAAAAAATTTTCCATGTCATGCTCATTTACAAAAATGAGCTTATTATGCTTTAAATAACTAATTATTTTCATATGTGGATGCCCAAACCGTTGATGCCATGTGGTATCACTAGTTGCTTGAAACCTTGATGAGTAGAATGTCATGTTTTGATTTGGTTCCAAGCTATAGAGGCCACCATTCCTACTTCCTATTGTGATCACCTTCCCTGTTTCCTTGTTCTTAATCACAAAATCATTTGCAGTGAATTCAAACATGTAAGGAAAATCAGTGGTTAATTGACTTACAGAGAGAAGGTTCTTTTTAATCTCAGGAACAACTAAAACATTTTTTAATTTGACAGAGTTTTTATCTGTGTGCAAAACAGTATCTCCTATATGAGTAATTTTCAATTTATGTCCATTACCTACCATTATCTTATCTGATCCATGATATGGTTGACAATGAATTAACTTACCATTATCTGAAATCATATGTTGAGTTGCTCATGTATCAGGAAACCATGCATCAGTCTCATTTTCTGATATTGCCATAGCAGCAAGAACTTGTGCTGCATTATTAGGCTGATAGCCTTGTTTGAATCTGTGCCAACATTCAAAGGCAGAGTGTTGACAAATTAAATCATCTTTGTCTTGCTCATTTTGAGAAGGATTCTGATTATTCCTTTGTGGTGCTTCCGAAGGTTTTTGTACTGCTTGAGGGAAGCCTCTTCCTTTTAAGTTGAAGGAATTTTGCCCTTGTCTGTTAAGGGGATTTTGTCCCTGCATGTTCCCTGCCTATTGTTTCTAAATTGTTTTCCATCATTTTTATTTTGAGCAAAAAAGGCAGTGTTCATCAGTAGCACTTGCAGAGCAATGAAAAGATTTCATGTTCTCATGACTTTGAAGTAATTAAATGACATCATTTTATGAAGGTATTGGAGGTTTCAATATAGACGTAACAAAAGATCTATAACCCTTACCTAATCCTTTAAGAAGACCAAAAACCTTTTGTTGATCTTCCATCGATTTGCCAATGGCATCAAGTTCATCACATATCTCTTTGAAGCCTATGATGTAGTCATTGATAGTTTTGTAACTTTGCTTGCTGTGCAGATGCATCTTTTGCATGAGAAAGAACTATCTATCTTTGGTGTTTCGAGCAAAGTATTCTGATAAAGCTTTCCATATTGTTGCTGATGTTTCTAATCCCACAGCAAGTCCAAGGACTTCCTCTAATAGGGTCCCTACGATCCATCGGCGAAGAAGTTGATCCAATCTCCTCCACATTATGTAATCAGAATTCATCACATATTCTTGTTTTCTTGTAGATGCTTCAGCTTTTACAGTTGATTTTAAGACAAATTCTGCAGGTTCGGGATATGTTCCATCTAGGAAACCACCCATATCTTGGCTTTCAATAAGCCCATTTATTTGTGTTTTCCACAACATGTAGTTGTTTTGGGTGAGTTTTAAAGAGACGAAGTTGCTTATATTCAATGTGGAAGGATATGGATATGATACGGTGGATGTAGTGTTTAAAGACACAAGAGTCATGGTTGACTAATAATATTTAATTATGATGCCAGGAGCTAATGCTCTGATACCATGCAAGGAAAATGCAAGTACTTGGAAGAAATTGGAATTGTGTTATATATTGGAATGAGTTTACAATGAGGCACATTGAGGTCTTTATATAGGACAAATTATAGCCGTTCGAGAATTAAAGAGCATTCTTAAAGTATAATGGAATTAACCACAATTGAGGAAATTTTGATTGTTATTGATAGAGGAAATCTCGGCTTTATTAACTTGCAGTCAAGGCTGATCTTTTGGCTGATTTTCTTGATTTCTTTCCTTGATTCTTGACTCATTGATTGCTTTTTCTACAGCCCGACTCTTTCCTTTAACAGTTGTGACATGTACCCTAGTGAATCATTTCAATGAAGATTTAGTTAATTTCATACGATTTTAACAACAGTTTTGAAGTGGGAAAATATTATAATGGAACTTTTAAGGGGAAAAATCTTTATAAAATTATTTAAAATATTCTATAAATATCAAAATAATTAATTTTGAAAAAAGCTACAATTTATCTACTTGAGCTTCTTTTCATTTGCCTTTAATTTTGATCCGTCACTGCTACCAAATCTTAACATCAAACCCTAAACCATTTTTCAATATGTGCACAAATCCATCAAACTGGGCAAAAGAAAGGACGAAACCAATCAACATTAGCCTAAGCCCCTCAAAACCCACGGCCATCTAACATGAATTCCTAAGCCATGTGCCCCTCAAAACCCACGACCATCTAACATGAATTCCTAAGCCATGTGCTTTGCAAATAAATGTATTTTCATTTTGTTGGTTGAAAATTATAATTCAACCAAGTAAATGATAAAGAGAATGTTCATTCTTCCTTATTTTGTGTCTCTCGGAAAATAATTTTGGGCTAAGTATTTTAGATTGATTTTTGTTGGGTGACGAGAGAAAAAGATTCTGCACAATGGTTTTTTTTTTTGGGGGGGGGGGGTGTTGAAAGTCATGGTTGGCACCGGCCATAGTTTTTTTTTTTTGGGGGGGGGGGGGGGTGTTGAAAGTCATGGCTGGCACCGGCCATCTAGATGGCCGGTGCCAACCATTCAACAATTCAACACGGCCCACCATTATTGGTGGTGCCGTGTTGAATTACTCTATAAAAAAAAAATAAATAAAAGAGCCATTTTTTTTGGGCTATAAAAGGGAGAGCTCCCTAATTCATTTGAATTCAATTCCATTCAGAGAGGAGTTGAGAGAGAGTTCAAGAGCTTGCATTTATAAGCTCTTGTTACAGTGATTGAGAGAGTTTGGGTGTATTGGGGTTTTGGGTAGTGAGCTAAAATACTACAATACTTGTAACTCCTTTTCACTAGTAAAATATTTCCTTCTGTTTTCGCCCGTGGACGTAGGCTAAAAGCCGAACCACGTAATTTCTGGTGTCCTCTATTCTGCTTATTCTTTATTTCTTCCAATTTTACTTTAGCTGCGGTCCTGCTGCACCCACCAATTTCCTAACAGTGGTATCAGAGCTATTGGTTGTATTTTTGGAGTCAGGAATTGTTTACGTATTCACGTATACGGCGTACGGCACTATTAACGTATACGGCATACGGTACTATTCACGTATACGGCGTATGATACTATTCATGTATATGGCGTATGATATTATTCACGTATACGGTACTGTTCACGTATACGGTACTGTTCACGTGAAACGGTGGGAGCGATCCAAGAATTTTGCGGTGCAAAGCAGGGAATAGTGGTGTGAGTAAAGCAATTGTGTGGTTTTGTACATGTCTAGGAAAATTCTGTCACAAAGGCGATAAGAGCTTAAGGAGTCTGGGTTTTAAGTGGGACCATTGTGACCCCTCCAGTCTTTCCTGGGAACTTTCCTGGTGTGCATTCTCACACATACTCACAACTATTCAAGGTGGTATACTAGCTTATGTGCAATATTTATCAACAAAATGGCGGCAAAGTATGAAATTGAGAAATTTAACGGAAATAATTTTTCGTTGTGGAAAATGAAGATGAAAGCTGTATTGAGAAAAAATAATTGCTTGGCAGCAATTTGAGAAAGGCCCATGGAGATAACTGATGACAAGTGGAACGAGGTAGACGGCAACGCCATTTCTGATCTACACTTGGCACTTGCAGATGGAGTATTATCTAGTGTGGCAGAGAAAAACACAGCGAAGGAAATTTGGGATACTCTCACAAAATTGTATGAGGCCAAGTCACTACACAACAAAATCTTCTTGAAGAGAAAACTCTATACTCTTCGAATGGCGGAATCTACAATGGTGACCGACCACATCAACACCTTGAAGACTCTATTTTCACAACTCACAACGTTGGGTCATAATATAGAGGAAAATGAACGTGCAGAGCTTCTACTTCAAAGTCTACCAGATTCATATGATCTACTCATCATCAACTTGACGAACAACAATCCAGTGGACAGTCTAGTTTTCGACGATGTTGCAGCCTCCGTATTAAATGAGGAGACCAGACGAAAAAATAAAGAAAACGACAAGCAAGTTCGCAACAAATGGAGGCGCTATCAGTGACGAGAGGGAGATCAACAGAACATGGCCCCAGTGGGAGTCAAAATCATGGTAGATCAAAATCCAGAAGTAAGAAGAATGTTAAATGCTACAACTGTGGCAAGAAAGGGCACGTCAAGAAAGAGTGTTGGAGTAACCAGAAGAGAAGAGAGGGCAAAGAACCTGAGTCATCAAATGCTCAGGGGTGTGTAGCAAGTACCTCGGATGATGGCGAAATTCTATACCGTGAGGCAACAACTGTTTCAGAAGGCAGAAAATGACTTTCTGATGTCTGGCTTATAGACTCAGGAGCTACCTGGCACATGACCTCTAGGAGAGAATGGTTCCACACATATGAACCTATCTCAGGAGGATCTGTATATATGGGAAATGATCATGCCTTGGAGATCGCTGGTATTGGTACTATCAAAATAAAAATGTTTGATGGTACAATTCGCACAATTGGGGAGGTACGACATGTCAACGGCCTGAAGAAAAATTTATTATCTTTGGGACAAATAGATAGTCATGGGTACAAAACTCATGTGGAAAATGGAATAATGAAGATCGTTAAAGGCGCGCTTGTATTGATGAAGGTAGAAAAGACCTGTGCTAATCTATTCATGCTTAAAGGAGAAACACTACAGGAGGCTGATGCGTGTGTCGCGTGAAATGGAGAAGAATCAACGATGATGTGGCATCTCAAACTTGGCCACATGTCAGAACAAGGCTTGAAGATTCTCTCTGAGCGAAAATTACTTCCGGGGCTCAAATCGGTAAGTTTACCATTTTGCGAGCATTGTGTTACAAGTAAGCAGCATAGATTAAAATTTAGTAGATCTATTGCTAGAAGTAAATGCATTCTAGACTTGATTCATTCTGATGTTTGGGAATCACCGAATATATCCATGGGAGGTGCAAAGTACATGGTGACTTTCATTGATGATTATTCCAGAAGATGTTGGGTGTATCTAATTAAGAAAAAGTCAGATGTATTTTCAGTGTTTAAAGAATACAAAGCGCGGGTGGAACTTGAATCTGGTAAAAAGATCAAGTGCTTGAGGACAGATAATGGTGGAGAGTATACAGACGGCGAGTTTCTTGCTTTCTGTAAGCAAGAAGGTATTCAGAGGCAGTTCACGGTGGCATACACTCCTCAACAAAACGGAGTAGCGGAGCGGATGAACAGAACTCTTACAGAAATAATAAGAGCTATGTTGAGGACTGCTGGTTTACCCAATTCATTCTGGGCAGAAGCAGCCAAAACCGCCTGTTATATAGTAAATCGGTCGCCATCTACAGCTATTGGGTTGAAGACAGCGATGGAGATGTGGACTGGAAAGCCAGCTGATTATTCCTACCTACATGCATTTGGATGTCCTGTGTACGTGATGTACAATGCCCAAGAAAGAACAAAGCTGGATGCAAAATCTAGAAGATGTATCTTCTTGGGGTATGCTGATGGAGTAAAGGGGTATCGTCTGTGGGACCCCACTGCCCACAAGATCGTCATCAGCAGAGATGTTATCTTTGTAGAAGATCAACTGCAAAGGAGAGATGAGGATGATGACACTGTAAAAGAAATGTCAGAGACTGTGCCAGTATATGTCGAAAATAATCCAGAAGATTCAGATTCTTCTGAAGCAGTACCAGAGCATGAGGAACAAGAACCAGTCGAGTCTGAGGCTCCAGAAGTTCGTCGGTCAACTCGTGAGAGACGACCGCCAGTGTGGCACTCGGAGTATGTCACAGAAATCAACGTTGTATACTGTCTTCTAACAGAGGATGGAGAGCCTTCAACTTTCCATGAAGCTTTAAACAGCTCATATATTGCTTTGTGGATGACAGCAATGCAGGAAGAAATTGAAGCTCTACACAAGAACAAGACATGGGAACTTGTACCACTACCACATGGAAGAAAAGCCATTGGAAACAAATGGGTCTACAAGATCAAACGTGATGGCAATGACCAAGTGGAGCGGTATCGTGCAAGACTGGTGGTGAAAGGATATGCTCAGAAAGAAGGTATTGACTTTAACGAGATATTTTCTCCGGTGGTTCGACTCACAACAGTCAGAATAGTCTTGGCAATGTGTGCTACATTTGACCTACATCTAGAGCAGTTAGATGTGAAAACTGCATTTCTTCATGGAGAACTTGAAGAAGAAATATATATGCTCCAACCAGAAGGTTTTGCAGAAACAGGAAAGGAGAACTTGGTTTGCAGGTTGAACAAATCTCTATACGGTCTCAAACAGGTGCCGAGGTGTTGGTATAAGAGATTTGATTCCTTCATTATGAGCCTTGGATACAACAGACTCAGTTCAGACCATTGTGCATATTACAAGAGGTTTAAAGATAATGATTTCATTATTTTACTGTTGTATGTGGATGACATGTTGGTAGCAGGCCCCAACAAAGATCGAGTCCAAGAATTGAAGGCACAGTTGGCTAGGGAGTTTGAAATGAAGGACTTGGGACCAGCAAACAAGATTCTAGGGATGCAAATTCACCGAGATAGAAATAACAGGAAAATTTGGCTTTCACAGAAGAATTACTTGAAGAAAATCTTGCGACGCTTCAACATGCAAGATTGTAAGTCAATTTCTACCCCACTTCCTGTTAATTTCAAATTATCCTCAAGTATGTGTCCTAGCAATGAAGCAGAGAGGAAGGAGATGTCTCGAGTACCGTATGCATCAGCAGTGGGAAGTTTAATGTTCGCTATGATATGCACAAGACCGGACATTGCACAAGCAGTGGGAGCAGTCAGTCAATACATGGCGAATCCTGGTGGAGAGCATTGGATAGCTGTGAAGAGGGTTCTGAGATACATCAGAGGAACCTCGGATGCTGCATTATGTTATGGAGGATCAGAGTTTACTGTCAGGGGCTATGTGGATTTAGATTTTGCAGGAGATCTTGATAAAAGAAAATCCACTACTGGTTATGTGTTTACACTTGCGGGAGCAGCTGTAAGCTGGGTTTCAAAACTGCAGACCGTTGTGGCTTTATCTACAACAGAAGCAGAGTACATGGCAGCTACACAAGCTTACAAGGAAGCCATTTGGATACAAAGGTTATTGGAGGAGCTCGGGCACGGACAAGAGAAAATTTATGTATTTTGTGACAGTCAGAGTGCCTTGCACATTGCAAGAAATCCAGCCTTTCATTCCAGGACAAAGCACATAGGAGTCCAATATCACTTCGTTCATGAAGAGTGGAAGATGGAAGTGTGGATTTGCAGAAAATCCATACCAAAGAGAACCTAGCAGATGTTTTGACCAAGCCGATAAATACTGATAAGTTTGTCTGGAGTAGATCCTCTTGTGGCCTAGCAGAAACGTAGGCAACATGATTATGGCAAAGCAGAAAGGATGGTGTGGAGATTGATTGCTTTTCAATCTAATCTCCAAGTGGGAGAAATGTTGAAAGTCATGGCTGGCACCGGCCATCTAGATGGCCGGTGCCAACCATTCAACAATTCAACACGGCCCACCATTATTGGTGGTGCCGTGTTGAATTACTCTATAAAAAAAAAAAAAGAGCCATTTTTTTTGGGCTATAAAAGGGAGAGCTCCCTAATTCATTTGAATTCAATTCCATTCAGAGAGGAGTTGAGAGAGAGTTCAAGAGCTTGCATTTATAAGCTCTTGTTACAGTGATTGAGAGAGTTTGTGTGTATTGGGGTTTTGGGTAGTGAGCTAAAATACTACAATACTTGTAACTCCTTTTCACTATAAAAATATTTCCTTCTGTTTTCGCCTGTGGACGTAGGCTAAAAGCCAAACCACGTAATTTCTGGTGTCCTCTATTGTGCTTGTTCTTTATTTTCTTACAATTTCACTTTAGCTGCGTGTCTGCTTCACCTACCAATTTCCTAACAGGGGGGGTTACAAAGTGTAGAGAAGAAGATGAAGAATACTAGAGAAGAGATAAGGTGTGCTTTGATTGTTGTAGGCGAATTAATTTATGGCACGTGGTGTTGTTGTCTTACAATGGGTGCTAACTCGAAATTAAAAAGAAACAAAGGCTAACGCAAAGCAAAGTTATCGAAATATCTTTACTCCCATCCAAATAATTAAATGGAAACTTGGTATACTTGATTGAAAAGTTAGGAGTCTAGGTGATTATTTCCAAATCATGCGAGTCTAGTTATCCTTTTCTCTTATAAAGTTGAATTACTTGATTAGGTCACTGGACTTTCCGTGCATTTTATTACAAGAAACAACTCATCCTCGTCCATTTGCTTGCCACATACAAGAAGCCGGTGGTATGTATGTATGTATCTATATATGTATATGTGTGTGTGTGTGTATAATTTATTTTCAAAAAGCTAGAGGCTAGGGTTGGACGAAATATAAATCAAATTTTTATACTCTTCCTTTTTCTAAGATCTTAACTTGTGTACCCAATTAAATAAATGAGTTGTTTTAGCATTTTTTTTTTCATAGAAATTTATGCTTGCAATATCAAGAGAATAATAATTTTAATCTCGTAATTTATTCTTTATTACTGATTTACGAATTTAATACATGAAATCAAACATTGAAGGTTGCCCTTATTGATGGAATTGTGATGGGAGCTGGTTGTCACGGGGTGATAGTTTTGCGCAGCAAGATCCCGTGCGGCGCTTGAGCGACCTTAGCGTGTGAGTCGCCAAGTAAGCCTTGATTACTCCCTAAACAAGCCAAGCACACACACTTGGAGAAAATGTTAAGGGAAGCAAGAGTAAGATGGCCAAATGCGATTGTATTATACACTTAGAAAGATTACAAGGGTGTTTGTACAAGAGAGCTTGTGAGCTAGTGTGCTAGGTGTGTTGTGTGGGTGTGTTGGTGGTGATGAGAATGATGGGTGCTCACCCCTATTTATAGGGGGTGGAATGCTAAATTCTAGAGAACTCTACTACAAGTGGCAAAACACTAAGGGACCCAAGTGGTGAGTCCTAGAATATTCTAGTGATTGAGCAATATGTAGAGAGTTCTAGACTTTGGGCCTTGGTGGGGGATTTGCTAAGTGCACCCCAGCTAGTTTAGTTATCTTGGTGGCCCAATTTCTAAGTTAACTCCCACTTCTAAGTGTATCCACCTTGAGTGCTAAGCGAGCCCGTGACACGGTGCTGGACTATCCATGCAACACCATACAGGATTGTAACTGAGAGAACCGTACGCCTTATCACTCTTTTCTCATTACTTTAGCTGTTTCAAGCCTACTTCGTCATCGTGAAAGGGGCTAATGGTGAGTTTATAAGTGTAAGAGAAAGTCTCATCTTTGAGGTAGTTTTTGGAATTGAAAGTAGGCTCTAGACCACTTAACACCGGTATTAAAGAATAAGTTCACCAACGATCTTGGCCCCATAGTCTGATAGAGAGAACGAGTGTCCATGCTTCTAAACTAAGGATTGATGTGCGAGGTAAAGATTGTTGAGGTTATCCCATATCGGTTGTAGAACGAGCTGATGGTAGTTTATAAGTGTGAGGAAAAAACTCATTCGTTAGGCTAGCTTTTGGTGTTAAGAGAGGCCAAACCCACCTAATAACGTTCCTATTTGGTTCTTAGTGTTTAGGTTAATTACTTTGTAAGTCCCTTTATTTTAAACGCAAAATATCTCTGCCATTACTTGCGAAGAGTATCTAACTTTCAAGGGTAGAATGTATGAGATATAACTTGAAATGTATATTTTAAATAATTACTCACAATGTCTCCGCCATTACTTCCAAAGAGTTTCTAACTTTCAAGAGTAGAACCTATGATATGACTTGAGATAATGCAGACAATTGGAACATGTTGCAAGTGAAAAGTAAAGAATAAATAAATAGACTTTAATGGAAATATATATATACAACATGAACATTTTAGTTAATATTTATAAGTGCGACAGAGACATACTAAGTAATTGGCTAAAATTTTATGCACTAAAAAAGTCTTTACACACTTCTTCATTATGCTGATTTCAACCAAAGGTATTTGCTATGCCGGAAGCAGCAATGTGATTTTTTTTTCCTGATGCTGGTGCATCGAATTTCCTCTCATGACTTCCAGGATATTTCGGTAACTCTCTTCATTTGTATACTCAAATTCAAATATAGAGAGAGAGTGTGTGCTGATCGCGTCTAGGATCATGTACTTTGTTAAAATTCGGGATAGCATTTCAACCATGCAGTTTAATAATATAATGTCATTGTATTATTAAACTATGTGATTTAATAGATTTCTCAAATTTTAACAAAGTCAAAAATCGTAAATAGGATCATTTCTATATATACATACATACATACATACATACATATATATATATATATATATATATATATATATATATATATATATATATATAAGCAATTATATTATTATTTAACAGTTTGTCTGGACGGATATTTGCATGTCCCAGAAATTTTGTGCTCTCTTTTGAAATACTGTACCTAGCCTCAAATCATGCATTTCAAAAAGTGCAGACGTTTGTAGTGGAGAAAGACTATTTTTCTTTTCCCATTCTTATAAACAATTTAAAGCTTCTTGTCTATATTTTTCATTACTTCTAACAACGGTGAGTTCTTTTCAGGAAAATATTTACAGCTTACAGGAACTCGGTTAGATGGAGCAACAATGGTTGCAATGGGGGTAGCAGCTCATTTTGTTCTCTTCAAGGTACCGCCACATATTATCTCCACAAATCAGCAGAGAGAGAATACATATACTCAAACGAATTCTTATAATCCTCCCTAAAGTGGCTCAGAAAACTCTGAGTTTCCCTTTGAAAACTATAAATCCTTAGACTATTATTTTTGGTTGCTGATGAGAATTTATATGCCACGAGGCAAATAATGTGAAACAACCTACGATCTTATAACAAAAACTTATCAATTGAACGTTTCAAATCATGGCTTTAGCTAGAGTATTAACATCTTCCATTCTTGTCAATTTGGCAGGATATTCAAGCATTGGAAAATGAATTAGAGGGTTTGAATTCATCAGATGTAAGTGCAATTTCTCAGCTTATCAGCAAATTTGTACAGGAATGAAATATTGTAAAACAAGATATTAATGCTTATCTTAATAGGTGAGATCAATGGAGATTACTAATTTGACAAGTAAGATGATTGTTCAATACTTCAGTTGTGTAAGTATGAGCGTTAAAAAAATAATATTGAAACAGATTGGAGATTGTTAACAAGAGTTCTCTAGGGGAATGGTTGAAGACAAACTATTGGCACCGAGTAAGTGTAAAACGATAAAGTTTGGAGAAAAATTTACGGAAAGGGAACCTAGACCCCAAACTCTAGAGAAATGATCAGAAAGACCACCAAATTTTTAAAAATGGACACCAAGACCCCTTTTTGAGCTTAATACCCTTTGAGTATAGTAATTAGAAAATTGACTTGAAAGTTTTTTAATTAATACAACTTTAATATAAATAATATAATCTATCTAGTAAGCTCATAATATTAAATTATTTTTATTATTTAAAATAATATTAAAATATTAAAATAATTATAATAATTATAATAAACCTTTGGGTTAAATGGATTTTACAATAATATATTTGAATTTATTATAAAATTTTAAATAAATATTTGAGTTAAATGGATTTTAAAATTATTTTAAAATGTATAATTATTACATTTATTTTACTATCATATTTCTATTTATTATAAAATTTTGGGGTCAATTTTTTTGAGTTTATAAAGTTAAAGGGCATTATGGTCAAAAGGGGGTCTTAGTGCCCCTTATCGAAAATTTGGGGGTCTCTATGAACATTTTCCAAAACTTTGAAGGTGTAGGTATCATTTTTTCTACTTTTAATTTATTATTTCTTTGTCTGTAGAAAGCTCATTCAGGATTTACACCAATTAGGTGGAGAGGAAAAAAAATTGCCACCTATTAGGGATAATATTCCACATCCGTTGAGGATGAATCTTAGGTTACATGTGTATGTGTGTGTGTGTATATATATATATATGGCTTGAGCAACCCTCAACTCTTGAGCTAGTTTTTGAATATGAGTTACACCATTAAATGTTTATTTCACAGTATGTACAATGTTTCTTCTCATT
Source organism: Citrus x changshan-huyou (assembly GCA_039657385.1). Taxonomy (NCBI): domain Eukaryota; kingdom Viridiplantae; phylum Streptophyta; class Magnoliopsida; order Sapindales; family Rutaceae; genus Citrus; species Citrus x changshan-huyou. The sequence continues at coordinate 14,954,598 of CM077547.1, read as the reverse complement.
TGTTTGATACAAACTCTTAAAATTATAAAACTTATTTATTTTATTTACTTAAATTTATGTTGTTGGTTAATTTTGAATCAGTCAAAAATAGTTGCACTTATCTTCTGAAACTATATGTAAGTAGCGGAGTATTATGTGAAAACAGGCTTAGTGTTACTCATTTTTAGGTTGTATCTTAAATAAGTTTTATTATATAAAGCATGATGTTATTCAATAAAAAGTGTAATGAGTTTATTAATTTGGCAACACAAAAGTCGTATTTGGCAGTTTATTAGTTTCTTGAATAACCAATAATTACTTGGATCTAGTTTCCTCATATTAACCTCATTTGTCATCTAATTTTTTTATTTCATTTGATTTCTCATTCTAAAATTTTAGTGTTCATATCATTGTTTCAGGAAAAAGAAGTAGAAAATAGGCAGCAAATGTGGATAGTTGATGCAATAAAGTCAATGAAATCAACTTGTCCCGCAAGCCTAAAACTTTTTCTTAAATCAGTCAGATAAATTACAACTAAACTCTTTCAATCTGTAGGCATTCGAGTGCCAACTTTGATGCCAACAAAAATTTATTGAATTTTAGATATGAGAAGGTCGACATCAGAGCCTTGAATAATATTTTCTTCGTGATTATGTTGTAACAAGTCACATTTTGCAAGGAACAGTGAGCAATGATATACATGAGGTACTTTTGTTTGGAATAAAGAGCTTCTTTTAATTGGATGAACAAAGGGAAAGTTATTCAATCACATGGTCTAATAATATAATGTCATTACACTATTAAACTGTGTGATCTAATAGCTTTTCCAAACTTTAACAAATTTAAGATCCTAGATTGAAGCGTTCTTATATATACATTTACTGTTGAAGTATAATCCTGGATTGAACTTTAACAAATTCAGGATCTTGAACTTTAACAAATCTACACTGCTTACAATTGAAGTATTTCAAACAAATCGATTTGTTGTTTTGGGCAAACTAGGTCACCAGTTAATCATTGGACAAATTATTAATAACGATTTGTCGATTTGGTAAACCGTTTTGCCGCTTTAGCTCAACTCAGCTTTGAAATTTTTGCATTTTAGTCAATGTTTTTATACTTCTCCAGAATTATGAAAGTTCCTGAAATGTTGTGAAATGTTATCGCATATGTCCTTTTTTAAATTTTAAGAAATAGCACTAACACCTAAACTCTTCATATTTTTCAACACATTAAAACTTTTCAAGATTTTTTTAAACCGGTCCATATACCTAGAAGAAATTCATTTTGATAAACTATTTAAATTCCATTTTTCTTTTAGGTATAGAAAACATATGTTATGAAAGCAAAGATAGATTTGAATGTCATGATCATTGTAAAATTTGAGCTTTTAAATGCTTAACCGTGTATAAACCTGACAAACTAGCTTTACAAAAATCGTGAAAATAAAACATCACTTATGCTAGTGTTTTTCATATTTGAGTCTTGACTTGAAGAGCATGTCCTCCACTCCTTTAACTTTGATGTAACACGAATGACTTTCAACCTTTAACAACTAATGAGATTCAAAAAATTTTCTTCCCATATTACCTTTACCATATTATTTGTTATCATCAAAATCAAAATTTTTCAATATTTGGTGAAACTAAAAGATAACAGTATCAACTTCAATGCCTTAAAAAAAAATTAATTACATTAAAGTGTGTATTTTACTTGCCTTTTTACTACGTCTATACCATATTATTAATCTTTTTTTTTCACGCACCAATGTTTTGCTTTGATGTACAAGTAAAAATGGATAGATAGTTCCTAATTCACTAGCAATAATTCTATGTTGGGGTCTACTCAATGTGGTTTCAACCGTAGTAGCACAATATTTGATAGATCTTACAAAGTGGAGGTATAACACTGTGCTAATTGCTGTCAATACATGACTCCTTCGATTCTCTATTAATGAATCCCACCATCGCGTAGATCTCAAAAGTTGGATCTGATGGGTTGATGATACAATGTCCTATAAGTTTGCCATTGACCTCGTTGGGTTGATGATAGCTTCAAATTCTAGAATGATCCCATTGACATTACTATTAACGTTAATGTAGAAATAGTTTATGGTTAGTCCTAGTCTTTTGCAGTCGGTTTAGTGTAAGTCAATAATATTGTTGAAAGTGGTTCCTTGTATTTAAGAAGTCCACAATTTGCTGTATTTGAGTCTTTCTTAATTTTTTCAGAAGTGGGGTTATTAGTTGCTTTAGTGGCTTATTAATTAATTGCAGGAGTTTGTTTATGTATTGGCACTATATAATTGTTGGTTATCATTCAGTAACATTCAACCACTTCTACTTGGCAATATTCTTAGCATTACCTATCTTCTAAGTTATCAATTTCTATTTTAAATTCCTTTCATCCTAACTGCTGCAGAAAAGCATGATTTGCTTTAGTGACTTTCCCTTCTTTATTTCAACATCTAGTATCAAAGCTTAGTTCTACCAATGGCCAATAGTAACAAGCTTGTTATGTTACAACTATTCTTCCACTCTTTTAGGGCATTGCTTCTAATGTTTGAAGTACAAAAATGCAAATTTGTTTCTCTCAAGAATTATAAGAGCTGGTGGAAAAGGGTTACATAGAAGAAGATGTTTCAACAAAGACGCTTAAGGACATATTAGAAGAAAGACACCAAGCTATGTTCTCCATTTAGCAAGCTGTAGCTGAAGTTATTTTTCTCATTAAGTAACTAAGTCATAGGAAGTTTAGGATGCATTGAAAAATAGGTATCAAGGTAATACGGAGGTAATTAAAATAGTTAAAAAAAATTTGTCCTTGCAATTTGCAATCTCAAAAATTATCTTAACCGCATATTTATCTTAGCTATTTAACTTAAGATTTTTGTGAACAATTGGTTTAAGATTTTTTTACTTGACTTCTCTTGAAATAGTTCTTCTTTGTGCTATCTTTGTCACTCAAGTGGCAGCCTTCGAAGCTACAGCGGGTTAGCAAAGAAATAGTATATCAGTATTTCAATATTATTGATGATGATGATTGGGAACCCCTGCAACTGCCTTCTAGATCCAATTTACCAGATCCTTTGATGAGGTCAAAGCTTTGAATTGTGGAAAATGTTAGAATATGCCGTCAATAAATTACACCCTCTACGCCATTTAATCATGTGTTAAGTTTGTTTGTACGTCATGCGTTGCTTGAAATAAATCTGCCAGCCAAAGGGGCAGCTAGTTTTTATTAGGGATGGGCAAATTCAATCCAACCCAATGGATCAACTCAATATAATCCAACCCAATTTTATTTTTATGGGTTGAGTGGATTATTATGAGTTAATTGGACTAATTGTTTCGAACCCGATTGGATCGGTTTAATTATGATGAACTCATCTAACCCCACCGAACCCACATAAATAATAATAATAAGAAGAAGAAGAAGAGGAGGATAATCCTTAATTGCAAAACCTTAAAAATCTAAATGGCTAATTTTTTTTTATCCTCTTTTTATTCTTTTATAAAAGAGATTATTGCATTCTTATATCTACGACTCTAAACTTTAATTCCAAAACTAAAATTACTCTCTCAAATCTCAATTTTCAATTAACAAAGGTACTATTTGATTCATTCATTCTATATTCTTTTAGTTTTATATATCGAATATTAGACCATGAATAGAATTTTTTTTGTTATAATATATTTATATTTGATTTCAATAAGTTTCATTTCAAGTTTCATATTTTTTATTTAATTTTTAATTTTGATTTAATCTTCAAGTTTTCAGCCCAATTAACCCAATCCAACCCAATCTGTGATTTAAGGGTTAGGTTGATTCTATCTCGATCTATTCAATAATGAGTTAAGTTGGGTTTTCACAAATCTTATCCAATCCAACTCAAACCCACCCTTAGTTTTTATAATTGGTTACTTGATATATACATACATATATATATATATATATAGAGAGAGAGAGAGAGAGAGAGAGAGAGAGAGAGAGAGTTTCTCAAAAATAATAAAGAACTCTTTAAGTAGTAATTACAATAAAATATATAACACTACTAATCTATCCAAAATAACAATTCCCAACAACTTCTTAATAAATATTCAATATAGGCACTTCCAATAATCTCAATTATGTCAAATCTCAATTTCCACCACCAGTTAAACAAATTATATAAAAAGTAACTTATGGAATTGTAAATAAATATATAAAATAAATCAACACCACTGCACTAAGATTTTTATGGAGAAACATTTGATTGTCAAGAAGCCTCTACCTAGATGAGAGGTGGATCATCAAATCGAGTAGGAGCAAGGCACCAAAACTCCACCCACACTCGAAGAGCTACAAAAACAACTCAAAAATTTGCTATATACTGAACGCATCTGCCCGTCCAAAGCTTCATTCGATGGACTAGTCCTTTTCTAAAAGAAGAAGTATACCTCTATTCGAATGTGTATTGACTATTGGATGCTCAATAAGATTACTATCAAGAAAAGTATCATATCCTCTTGATAGCAAATCTCTTCAATCAACTTCGCAAGACACGATACTTTACTAAGCTTGACTTTCATGTTTAACAAGTTATGGATCTTTCGAGTTCCTTTTTATGCTATTCGGCCTCATCAACGTGCCAATAATGTCCTCACCCTCATGAACAAAGTCTTCCAATTGTTTCCAAACTGATTTGTTATCATGTACCTAGACGACATTGTGGTGTATTGCACCACGCTTAAAGAACACGATCAACACTTGAGATAAGTGACATCTCAAAAGTGTTTAATTTACTCCCAAATATAAGAGTGTTTAGTTATAATATAGCTTGGTGAATCCGAGGTCGATTCACATAGAAAAGATTTAATTTGTTTATTTTAATTTATCTAAGAAATGAAAATAGAATTTAAATATATGCAACTAAATTTAAATGAAACTATAAAATTAAAATAAGTTAGGGTTATGGATCCTCTCTTAGTGGTAAATATAATTTACTAAATTCTTTTTATTTTTATTTTATTGCCTAAAAGATTAATTGTATAAATTATAATTATTTTTCCATTAATTTTATTATGGATTAAGCACTTAATGTGCTAACATTTAACTTGTCTACAATAAGTCAAAATACTATTTACCATACTACTAATAAATTATGAATTTATTGTGCCAAACTCCTATATTTGTCTACAATAAATCAAAATTTTAAAATATAAAATATAGATAAAATTAGATAGAAAATAATTTAATTTATATAATTAAAAATAGAATTTTATTAAATCAATTTTTTACTAAGAGTTTCACCTTACCCTAACTATTAGTATTTAGCTAAGCATAATTGAAATAAAATTAATCATTAAAATTAAATTATACACAATTAAAAATTTGGTATTTGAAAATTGGAAATAAACCTAATTTTGTTTATTGAAAATATATTACAAAATATTAAAATATAATTAAGATAGAGAGAAAATGAGAAAAATTTAGAGAGAAAGAAGTGAAGAAAGGTGTAGAGAGGTGTGTTCCCCCTTCTCCATTTATACTAGTTCATAATCAATCTGCACCACACACATAAATGAAGCCAATTATATCATGGCCATACATTTGTTTCACTAACTAGACATAAACTTAACTTCATCCATTTAAGCACACATAACTCATTCAACTAATAATTACCATATTTAACATGGTAAAAACTTATAATTTTACAATTACCACACTTAACGTGGTAAAAACTTATAATTTCACAACAAAAGTCGCTGATCCTCCTTGACAATGACCTAACTTTTTGAACCTTCAGAATCCAAATTTGACATCTGTTAATTTGTTTGAAGTCTCAAATTGTATGAAATTATTATTTTTACCTAGTAAACACACAAAAATAACAAGATCAATTATTTAAAAACTTAATTATAAATTCACAATATGTTACATAATTACAAATGTAAATTATAATATGAGCACAAAATAACATTTTTACTCCTTAATGAACATACAATTTTTAAAACCAATCAATAAGTCTTCTAAGTGCTATGCTAGAATGGACTCTATATCATTACGAAGAAATGCTTGTTTGCTCAACAGAAAGTAGAACTCTTTAGCCATAAGATTGCGTATAGGAAGCTCATAATGCAGAACGCCAATATGAAGGCCATCTTCAAATGGAAACCTCACACCAAAATGCCTGAGTTATGATTATTCCTTGGATTAGTAAATTAATACTAGTGCTTTATTAAAGCCTACTCAACTAAGGCTGCACCCTTGACTAACTTCATTAAAAAGAACCGAATGTGACAATAGTCTTTAAAATGCCAACAAGCTTTTGAAGGGTTAAAGAAGGCAATTTTTGAAGAATCTGTCCTTTTTTCTTTAAAACTACACAAAGCTATTTAAAGTCCAAATAGATGCCTTAAATTTGCCATTAGAGTAGTGCTTATGCAAGAAGGCCTCAAAATAGTTTTTAAAAGTCGAAAGCTCAATGACATGAAACAACACTACACCATCTAAGAAAAATAAATTATAGCCATTATCTACTGCTTAAAAGTTCGGCGACATTACTTAATTGGCTTACACTTTGTGATCCTAATGATCAACTTAGTGACAAGCTACTTTCAAACTTAAAAGAAATTGGGCCCCAAGCATGTGCGGAGACAAGGCTTCCTTGTAGAGTTTGACAATCAGCTCGAATATAAATTGTGAAAAACCACCATTGTAGTTGACATTCTAAACAGCAAGAAGAGTTGGCAACAATTAGCATAAGTCAACAGTCCAAAATTATCTCACATATCAAGGAAGGCCTCACATTCTATTTAGAGATTCAAGTTGGGAAATGAATTATCTCACATTCTAAACAGCAAGTTGGGAACATGAAGATGCTCTTTAAAATTTCACAGAACATATTTAGAGATTCAAGTAGGAGAACATGATGAGGACGTCATGAGCTTAAGTGGGGAAGCGTGTTATAGACTGCACAAATTTTAAGCCAAAGAGGCTAACTAGACAAGCCAAGATGAGTAGCTTGTCTTTGTCTTTAGAAAGTTTTATCTCTAGAACTCTCCTTAACTTGTAAATAATTAAGAATTCTCTAAAGAGTAGTAAAATGTAAGCTCTCTAGCATTTTGTAAATAGTAGTGGTGCTAGAATATTCTAGACTTTGCTAGAAATATGAGCTTTCAAAGTAATGAGAACTCTATAGATTGGAAGATTCTATATAATGGTGGAACTATGCAAGCTTCCCTATAAATAGGGCTTGGCACTTAGCATTATACTCAAGCAAGCAACTCAAAGCATTCTCCAAGCTCTCAAGCACTCTTGTACAAAGACACTCTTGTGAATAATACAAACTCTCTTTGGCTCAATTGCTTTCTTTTCTCTCTCTCTCTTCCGCAAGTATTCTAGCTTAGCTAGCAAGAAGTTCAAAGCTTACCTAGAAACTTTCGAACAAAAGTTATCTAAGTACCGCATGGATGCACTATACAAAATACTCATCTCATGACAAACGGCTCAAGTTCCTAAAGTACATGAATACAGAAAGAAGAAACCACCATTAAGTCCAAAGCTCATCTAGCATATTCGTTATCTTTTTGAAATTGGAGCTAATAATGGGTTTATTAGGGATTGTAATTAAATATTATTTGTTTTATAATTCATAGCCTACGGAGAATTGATTAATTGTTAAAATGGATAACACATAAAAAGTAAAAAAATTTAGAACTTGGAAGTAACAAATATTTTTACCAAAAAATTAATTGATTTTTGCAGTGACTATATATAACCAAATCACTTATTTTAGTTATAAATTGGAAGTGTGCCTCATCTTTGCACCTAACATGCTCTGGTGATGATGTGATTAAAATCTAAGGTAGTAAAAATAATTTGAATTGAAAAATAAAAGACATTTATGGTGCTTTTATATGCCGGATTGGAGAATCAAAATCTAGAATCAGAATCATTGGCGGTGTTTACTTCGTAAAATAGAAGTGGAAATTGGAATCAGAATATTAGGGCCCACCTAATTGGGAATGAGGAATGGATAGGGATGGCAATGGGGCAGATATGGGTTGGATCTACTCTGCTCCAGATCCAGATCCATAATAAAAATTAAAATCCGTATCTGCTCCAGATCCATCATGAATCCATATTTTTCGCTCCATATCCAGATCCAAAAAAGAAATAAATATCTATATCTGCTCCAAATCTGAAAATTTTTTTTTTAACCAAATATACTTTAGATCCGTCATGAATTATAAAACTCAATAATAAAAAAGTAATAATTTTTTAGAATGAAAATTGAATGCTAAAATGTTTTGATAACAAATAAATTATATAATTTATCTCAAAATATAATAAATATTGTAGTTTATACTTTTACACCGAAACAACAAATAAGAAAGATAATAAAATATTTTTCAAAAGTAATTGCAGGAGTAAGATAAATCTAATATTCTATTATCTCCTTCATCATTCTAATATCCACACCCACCCACCTTCATTCCTACAACATTAGATAATGACATATAAATTAAATATGATTTTATATTCAGTGTTTTATTATTTTTATTATGGCCATATTTGACTAAATATATGAATAACTATATTCTTTAAAAATTATTTGGCCAATATAGTAAAATAAATTACCAAGTTGTATTACTTGACTTGCAATTTGAATATTGCAGATACATGCTTTGGGGCTGACTGATCTTTAAATTTACAAAACTAACTTTTAAGTTGTAAGAGTTTAAATGTATGGTAAATATCACTAATATGCTATGAATAAAATTTATTATCATTATAATTCTACAATTGTTAAGAGACTTTTAAAATAAAATAAAATAAAAAGATGGGTGGATATGGATATGGATTTAGATATTAGGATAGATCCAGACCTGCTCCAGATCCGTCTTAGATCCGCACATCAATATCCAAATCCGATCCAAATTCATTTTAAACCGACCCAAATCCGATCCAATTGGATTTGGATCACGTGGATCTTGGATCAAATCAAATCCATTGCCATCCCTAGGAATGGAAGACTGATTCCCAAGAAAGTTGCGAACTAATCTCCCACTCTCGAGAGTGACAATTTTGGCCCTCAACAAAATCAATAATTCTAATTTTGTCCTTAGTTAAAAGGGGGGGGGGGGGGACACGATCTCGTTGACAAGCTCCCTCATCGTTGCCGTTCATTGCCTATGGAGCAACAACTAGTTGCTAATCGTTGCATCAAGATAACAGTAGTCACGGGAGCCATCGCGTTCCGATCAAATGTCAACGATGATGTCGATGAGGACGACAACGCTGGTTTCGATCTGCTGATGTTGTGACGATGATGATGCTGCCAAATGACGATTACAAGGATGATGATGATGGTGATGCACCAATGACGATGCTGGTCATCACATCACAGGTAGTGGCAGAGACAGTAACAATAACCATCGCATTTGGATTGGATGTCGACGATGATGCCGACGATGAGTATTATTATTATAATTATAATGGCAATTCAGTTCATTTTGATTTTAATTCTTACAGTTTAAATAAATAATTTATTCTAATTCACATTCCCTATTTCTATTTCAGCCTATTTTGATTCATCCCATCCCCATTCATGTTTAGTAGACACATTATCCATATGAGAGGAACTCATTGAAACTAAGTACAAATGCCAAAACTAAGGCAGTTGACCCAAAAGGAAAAGTACAAGTCAAAATAAGTAATGGACCTCCTCACACATCATATAAATTGTAAAGCCAATAATGAATTATTGTATGTGTAGACATGACCAGGTTTTACTAAACAAAAGAATTAGAAAGAGCCACTGCATAATTTTATCATAGCAAGTGCAGGGGATATTATTATTGATCATTTAAATTTTTAAGTAGCTGTTTGTCAGTCATATCTCTGGTAAGAAGCAGCCATTCACTGTAAATTAATCCTCCGTCAATGCAAATAGTCTGACCCGTTATGTCTGAGGCCGCAGGGATGCATAAAAATGCTACCAGGGCATCCACTTCTTTGGACTCCGCAGGGCGTTCCGGATCTTATTTCCTAGGCGAGTTTCTCATTACGAAGTCCCTAATTCAAAGTGAGAAAATTAAAAATAATGATATGGTAAGTTAGCCTCATATAAGACTTTTATTTTTTGATCAGGAATTCTGTTTTAATTGAGTCCCACATCATTAAGTTGAGGGTGCATAACAATGGAAAATCCGGTGAAATTCATCTTACATTTTCACTCAGGGGAGTTGTGACAATCCAGTGCAGTACAGAATTATCCCTTATGTTGTCTTTTTCTGACTCACATGCCAAATTCCCCACAAGTTGGTTCATGGCTCCTGCAAATAATCCATTAATTATGCTTCCCATGTCAACACGACTATTAAACAATATTGTACGGTGATTAAAGAATCTGATGATCACCTTATGATTGGTCCATATATGGATAGACCACTTACTGGCACCACGCCTGCAGCCGAAGACATCATAACAACACTGCTGCCGCTGATTTTGAGAAGAGGTTGTCCAAGTCGGGACAAGTGGAAAGCTGACTCGAAATTGGTAGCCATAAGAACCAAGAAGTCTTCAGCTGAGAAATCTACAGTTCTTGGTCTACTCACATGTGTCTCAACATTGTTAATCTAGAGACACATGGACCACTTAAAGATAATCAATAAGAAATAATATTGTGTTTACCCCACCTTGTGTTATAACTAAATGGTTTTCAAACAAGCTTAATGCAAAGAGACTGCATTAAGAGACTGCTTCTGCTTCATGTTGGACATAGAAACTATTGAACTGAGAATATAATGCAAAGAGAGAAAAACAAGTACCGGATTCCTTTGGCGCCCCAGTGACAAGCGAGCCCATGCCCTAAAGAGACCATCTGCTATTTGCCTTGTCATGAGTCATTCTCTCTGCCAATTGCAGGGTAAAAGAAGGAGCTCCAAGCTTTTATGTTTAGCAAAATGTTCATGATGATCATCAGAAGGCACCTCTTTATTTTATATAGAGTTCATAGGACTTTGCCACTTTCTACGAACTCTCTGAAACCAAACCAAGCGGAACTTTTTAGAGTTTTTTTTTTAAGGTAAGGGGTGGGCCTAAAAATTAATTTAAAACTTTGACAAACCCCTATTTTTAAAAGAATAAAATAAAAAAATTAGAAAAAAATTTAAAACATTATTAATTGTTTAGAAAACAAAAATTAATACATAAGTAGGTTACATAACTAATTACTAATGCGACATCAAAATAAACTAAAATTATTTAAAAAAATATATGTATCTCCATTAAAGTTGCGTGAAAGCCACTTTGCCACACCCTTGGGAGGCGAATTTTGACTTTTGATTTTTTTTTCCCTAAAACCACCAAGAATGTGGGTTTAGGTTACATCTCTACTTGTAATATAAATTAAATAGGGTATATTTAAGGAGTAATGATATAGCCACAAACTCTTGTATAAATTTATTTTGTACAAACTTATGTGGTATGATAAAATTGGTTGAATTAAATATCTCTTGACCCACATGATTTATTTCAATTATTTTATATCTTTATTCAACCAATAAATTAAAACCACATCAGTTTGTACAAGATAAATTTGTACAAGGGTTTGTGGTTGTATCATCACTCATATTTAGGAGCTAGGATTATATGTAGGATTGGATTAATTTTAGGACTAATTATTTATCTTATGTTTGGAAAGCTCCACTTTGGATTAGATTATAGGACTAAATTTGAATCTAGTCCTAAAATCATGGGATTAACAATCCTAATTGAAACATGGGTTTAGTTAGGATTATCTTTAAAAAAAGTTGTCTATTTAATTAATTGTTACTTGAATATCTAATGTAATATTTAATCTAACAATCACTATATTAAAATTAATCATGAAAATTAATAATACCAGTAATTGCTTGCCTTTATATTATTTGCTAACTTTTTGATAAAATAAAATATATTTAAAATATTTAATAAAAATTAAATTTAATATTTGAATAATTGTTAATTTAATTTAACCTAATCTAATTTATATTTTTTTGTTATAATTATGATTACCTAATAACTAATTTTCTAAATATTTAATTCTAATTAATTGTCTTTTAAATTAATATTAATAATAATTATTTTTTATTAAATATCCACAAATAGTTCATATTTATATTTAAATGATATTAATTTAATTTCATTCAAATATAATGTAATCTAATCTAATCCAATACTGTACAAAAATAGGACAGTATTATATAATCCAATCTAATTCAATTAAATCCAATCCAGTCTAATCTTAATAATTAATCCAATATAATCCTACATACCAAACGTAACCATAATGAATAGAACATAAGGAGGGAGATATAAACCACAACCTTGGACAAAAAAAAACAAGAATAACAAGCAGGATATAAAATGGTTCTAGAAAAACAAGCTAATGAGGCGAAATCAACATCAAACATGTGGGAGTTTGGTGGTCCTAGATTTAACAAAAAAGAAAATTAAATTGGTGGTCCTAGATTTAACCAAAAAAAAAAAATTAACATATTGTCATTTTTTAAGTTTAACAACATTCTTTAAAATTATACATTAGTTGTCGTCAATTCAATCGTCATACAATGTGTCCTAACAATTCATTCATTCATTCATATAACATTCCTCCAATGTGTGTCCTCAACGAATTATACCAGTAGAAAGCCCACAAAATGGAGGAATTAGCTTTGTTTGGTTGTGCTCGAAAACGTGCATTTGCTGCTTTGCGTGGATGTTGTGCTACTAGAAGTTGGCCTTCCTTTGGCTTGTTTGACAGCTTGGTGACCCGGGTTTAATTTTTTAAGTTCACTGGTCTATATGTTCTTATTCTCATTCGTTCAATTATAATAGTAATAACAATAATTATTTATTATTTAATAGGAATTATGATGATGATGACGACGACAATATCAACAACAACAATTAGTTATTCTAATAATGATAGCGGTACACTCAATTTTATATAAATATGCATATATTCCCCTAAAAAATGTTTACTTATCTAATTTGTTAGTGAAAAATACAAAATTTTAACTTGAGAGAGAACGATAATTTTATTTTTTCCATTTTATTATTTTTGTTTTTTTAATACTATTTTTAAGATCCCTAGATAGCTTATCATTTAAAAATAAAATCTTAAAAACGTACAATTTTTTTAAGAGTTCCAAACTTTGAGACATTTTGCTCTATAGGTTTGATCGAGTGATTTTCAAATAGTTTCATTTAGTTAATCACCTGAGTTTAAATCATAAGGGAGTTAGAGCCTAAGAAATGGATTTGAGAAGCCTAAAAAATTGATTTAGAACTTTCCCCACCTGTTATGTTTTAAAAGAATAAAATAAAATTAATAAAAGAATTTAAAGTATTATTAATTATTTAAAAACCATCATATTAATACCTAACTTGTTGATATTACTAATTACTAATACAATATCAAAATAAACTATGTCATTATATATAGCCAAGAAAATTGTCCAAAAGTAAAGCATTAAAATGTGGACATCAGGCCTTAAGAGTATCAGCGTCAAGTGGAGAATTCTACTAATTCTAAATACATAGATTTTTTTTTTTGAATATTTCATAAATGAGAATCAAGAATAAAAGCAAAATCAGATAAATGGGAAGGGGGCACGTGGATTACAAGAAAATTGATCCCATGTCCATTCCCTAAAATAAAATCAAATATGAAGAAAATCTCTGTTTCTATTTTTGAAATCAAATATTTATATTTTTAGTTCCGGAACCCTAACTGGTTGAGCACCAGAGTGTGTCACCGGAGATTTCAGTCAACTCTAAAAATACATTCATTTTTCTTTTTAAGAATTTTCGTTATCTTTGAATTGTGTAAATGTGTCCTTAGTTGCAATTAATTAGAGGTTATATCCTCATTGCACATTAAAACTTATAAAAATCATATTAAGCAGAATCTGCTTCCAAACTTTCGGAAGAAAAAAATAAAATTCTCCACTTAATAGATTCTTTCCAATAATTCAACCTTGTCATAATTGTCATGCATGACTGATTGCTCATAAATATAATGTAAATAAATATATGGTCTTTAGAGCCGCAATTTGCTCCCCCAAAAATAAAAATTAATAATAATAATAATAAGGGAGAGTAAGACAAATTTAAGTACGTTACTTGTTTATCTTGTCTACCTATAGCTATGAATTATCTTCTGTAAATGCATTAAGAGAAAAACAATCATATAACAAGCTACAATGTGACAAAATTTTGTTCACTTATTAAATAGTTTTAAACTCGTAAACACTCGTATGAACTGATGTAATACGATATAATTAATTAAAAATATAAATGATAAAAATCTTATGTGAATCACGCGATTGTTTATATTCAATTAATTATAATATCATATCAATTCGTATAAAAGTATTTGTGCTAATATCATCGGCGAAGAAATATATAAGAGACCACTTAACAATAAATTTGACATAAAAAATTACAACTTTAACTCGTAGGATATTTTATTTTATTTTTTAATGAAACGGAGAAGTTGCCACTTGTGGCAAAGCGAGCTCCATAATTAGGTATCATTATTCTTCTAAAATTCGTCAAAATCGTATCATAAACCAAAAAGTTATCATATCGGCACATCTCTTTCTTAAAAGAAGCTTTTTCTTTATTTATGTTTAGTAACTAAGTTAAATCATTTTAAAAAGTGAAAAGTAAAGAATTTTATCTAATAAGAAAAGAGGAAAAATATCGGTACTTTATGGTGCTGTTAGAAAATTCCAACATAAATAGTGGGATTAACATGGACTATTAGATAAAATCTACTATTTATAATAACTAAATAAGATAAAATAAAAAAATAAATTGTTTATTATGTAGGTAACTCTCTTTACCGGTTAAATAACTTAAATTAAATAAAGGATAAGAAAATAAATTACAGCATTTAAATAGAATAGAGAGAGGTATACAACTGAAAAGGAGAAGAAATTAAACCAACAAGACAATTAAAGGCCATAAATTTATACTTTATACTTACAAAATATAATTAATTAGACCATTTATACTTTATTTATTTATAAACGGTATACAGATTGCATAATATAAATTTTTTCTTATACGAAATAAATTGCACTCAAACAAATTGGATTTTTATCTTCTATTAGTCATAAACAAATTATACGGGCAGGCCTAAATTAAATTAAATTTAAAGAATTACCTCTAATTTGAATAACTGGTAACTGCTCATTAAAAATAAATAAAAAATAAAACTGTTTTATTTTAAATCAAATAGTTCATGATAAACTTATTATTGGTATTGTTCTTTTTTTTAACAGCATTGTACACATAAATAACAATCATAGGTGGGTGGGTGCGCAGCCATCCAACGGGTCAACAAAGGACGGCTGCAACAAGGCAAATTCAAAGCATTATCCACAAGTCACGAGGAGCATCTACTCATCCCCACTTTGCAATCCTACGCGTCCGTTTACTGCCCGAGATTCTTCCACGTGTCCAACGCCAGCCAATCACAGCAAGTTCCTGCGCTGCCACGGAAAGAAACTTCGCTATCCGGGCCCCAAACTTTATCCACAAAAATCCTATATCACGTGGACTCACGTGACACTTGCGCTCCCGGCACAAAAACGCCAAGGAAAGCGGCCTATAGCCCGACCTGCCGCTTAAAAAGACAAAAATACCCCTCAACCGGGAGGACACTGTCCTAAACAAAAGGGATATTTAAGTAAACTCAGTTGAGTTCCGTACAGCGATATTCGAAGAACACGTGGCGTTTCTATTAGGCACGTGCGTGTCGCTGAATCACTGACTTTAACAGTAGACGGTGAGGGAGGCATTCATCAAATTCGATCAGAACAGCCCAAAAGCTCAGTGGCGAGAATTTGATTGAGGGAAAAAAGAAAAGTTGGATCAAAATCGGCGATAAATTGAAATTGAAGAAAAGAAAAAGAATAAAAAATGGTTCAGTTGATGAGCTCGGGGAAAAAATCGGCCGTGAAGTTGGAACTCCACGACTCGTTAGAAGACCAACTCGGCCCGCTTAAAAAACGATCCAAGCTCAAAGAGGTATGAATTAATGAATATTTTATAAATTTTAGGAATTAACATATTTATTTGATTTAATTCGCAAAATTTGATTGAATTTTTATTTTTATTTTCTGTTCAGGATTGTGATAGTGAAACGACGTCGTTTCAATTCCCGCCTTCGATGTACAATCCACTTGAGGAGCCGAGTCCGCTGGGACTGCGGCTGAAGAAAACTCCGTCGTTTTTGGATTTGATTGAGATGAAGCTCTCGCAAGAGAACGCTTCCAAATTAGCGAAATTGAGTAAGAAAAGGGGAAATGCTGTTTCTGGGTCTGCGGATAAGCTCAAAGCTTCAAATTTTCCTGGCTCGCTTCTCAAAATCGGCTCTTGGGAGGTATAAAATTAAATGCTTTTTAGATTAGTGCTCATTCTAAAAACTTAAAACTCTTTCACGTGCTTCCATTTTATATATACTACTAGCTCTAGCACTTTCAATGTGAAGACACCTTTCATAGTCACTGAATATTTAAAGCTTAAATTGTTGCTTTAAATGTTCAAAAGTCTGTTGTAAAGTCCGTTCTGGTGTGGTAGTTTTTGTCTATGAATATTAATGTAGGAATCTTGGGTGGCAGTATAAATCGAGATATGAGGGAGACTTGGTGGCAAAGTGTTATTTTGCAAAGCACAAGCTTGTGTGGGAAGTGCTTGACGGAGGTCTTAAGAACAAGATTGAAATTCAGTGGTCAGATATCGTGGCTATCAAGGCTACCTATCCAGATGATGAGCCGGGGACCTTGGATGTTGTGGTAATTTTACTTGTTTTTTGCCTATTTAATATATTTGTGTTTGCATACAGAGATATGCACATTGAATTTGCATACACAAACCATCTTGTTTTTTTGGTTCCTTTTATTGCAAGTTAAAATGAGTGTCTGCGTGTGTTTGTTAACATCTCTTTCACACTCATGTATAGGATGTTGAGATGTTCAGGAGCAGTTTTTGTTAACAATGGTTTCAAGTAAAAGTGTTGTTTTGTGAAGCACTTGAGTCTGCTGGTTTCTGGAAAGCACCTGCAAAGTGCTTGTTCAAAAATTTTAAAAAGTACATCTTAGATTTTCAGAAATTTTGTCGCTTATTTTACCAAATATTAGAGAACTTCTTCAGAATGCTTTTGGCTGTTTGAAAGCGCTTTTGACAACACCACAAAACATGCCCTTATTCACTTTGATGTTATCCGTGACATTTATGTGCACATCATGTGGTCTATCACTTTTCTTCATGGGGAATTTGATGTTCTGAAAGTAATTGTGCTCAACGTAGTTGGCTTCTATAAAGGCAAGAAACTATCCAATTTTCTAGTTATATTGAGGATGGAAGGGTGTTCTTGTTTGATGCAGCTTGCTAGACAGCCCCTTTTCTTCAGAGAGACAAATCCACAGCCCCGGAAGCATACTTTATGGCAGGCAACATCAGATTTTTCTGGTGGACAAGCGAGTATCCATAGGTAATAAATATGAACTTCAAGTTAGCCTATGTGCTTTCTCATGACATATGTTTATTTTATCTATCTCTCCTTTTTTTTAACTGATATTTATTTTCACTGTATAAATATGTGTGATCAGTGGCATTGGATGCAATATTCAATATTTATGAATTTTATAGATTCCCAAATTGGTAATTAGGTGTCATGGGAAAGTGTGTTTTTATAATATAATTACTGCCATGATTATATATTTATTTAATTATTTCAAAGCATTTCATTGCCGTCAGGTCACTATCTTGATTTTATTTGTTATCCTTGTTATTTTGATTATTATTCAGGGTTGCTGTGTCACTGGGTCATGCAAGCGTCAAAATTTGAATGAAAGCACTCCATTATAATGTTAAATTTGTACTGATTATGCTGTTTCAATTGTCACAGGCATCATTTTCTGATGTGCCCCCAAGGCATGTTAGGCAAGCATTTTGAAAAGCTGATGCAGTGTGATCCTCGTCTCAACTTTCTTAGTCAAGAACCAGAAATTTTGTTAGAATCTCCATATTTTGAATCTAAAGTTACTATATATGATGAGCCAGATGTTTCCAGCCATTCAAAGAGAGAAGAGGGACCTGTTTCTTTTGATTTGCAGCATGCAGCATCACCATCTGGGGTTCAGTCATCGTCCTCAAATTTTGAACAAGATTTTTTCAAACCTTCGACCAGCTCTGGTAAAATTGAACCTCAAATTGAGATTTATGAAGAAACTGATGCATATTAAAAGGATTAATTATGCCTTACAATGAGTATTTGATGTATCAAGAGCATTTCTGCATGTCGTTCTAGTAGTCAAAACAATATATTTTTATTGCAAAATATCCCACACAAAGCTATCATCAGTAATCTGGGACATCGTCTTTTGTTGCTATCAACTAAAAGGATTTTCTCTTGTATGACTCTTATTATTGTAATCTGCAGTTTGGTTGGTTTGAAAGTATTATCTGTTAAGGATGATGTAATATGTCTGCCTTTCTTTATATAGAACAAATATTCTCAAAAAAAAATAAAAAAGACGGGGAGAACAGTGAACTCTAACTAATTAGTTGCACAGTGATTTTTTGGGGATAAGATTCTGTATAAGTATTTGGGTGTGAATTCACTTCATTAGTGTTGAAAATTTCCAAAGAATCTTTTGGGATGCTAGTTCTGTGAGAATAGTCATCTTTAATTATCAGCTAGGATAAGTACTAGCCATCAAAGGAACCTGTGTGTTTGGGAGAAAAATATAGAATGTAAGTGCACATGTAATTACGTATTTGGATTGATATTACCTACTGTCTTGGAACTGGTGATGGTTGTTTGGATTCAAATGTTTGGTGTTCTCACCAATGACATATTTGGCAAAGTATGGCACCCACCCATTAATATCTGGACTTTTTGCCACTGAAGAAGAAAAACTGCTTGGTCTTGTACCATGTTTTTCGGTTCCACTTTAGCGCCTTAGTAAATTAATTCATATTTGTGTCTATTTTAAACTCTTCCGAGATTTTGTCTTGATATCCCCTGCAGCAGTTTTCATATTTCTGATGCTAATTTCTATGGCAACTCCTCTTGTCACTGTGTTTGATTGAACTTCTTTCTGTCTTTGCAGTAACTGATACCTGTGGAATTGGAGAAATCAGCAGCAGCAGAGCTAAGGAACCTAACATGTTAAGCCACTGGGACCAGATAAAGATTCCTGGATTTCATCCATCTATGTCAATGAGTGATCTGATGAATCACATAGGTAATTGCATTTCGGAACGGAGGACGTCTGGGACTTCCATGATTACTGATGATGATCTGCAGGCAAAAGAAATTCTGGATGAGATTACCCAATATTTGTTAAGTGATGCTCAATTTACAGCGGCCTCTGACGAGAAGTCCCTCATGTCAAGGGTCAATTCACTATGCTGCCTTCTGCAGGATTCTACAGTTGCACAAAACACACAGGCTCAGAGTAATGAAGGTATCAACATACATGGTGATGGGAATATCCGAGAAACCAACTCTAGCTCTGTGTCAGCATGTGAAAACAAGGTTGGAAAGGGTTTTTGCGGACCCAACGGTGATCCCAGTGACATTTCTGGCTGCAAGCCGGCACCAGGAATGTCGAGGAAGGACTCAATTGCTGAACTGCTCCACAACCTTCCAAGGATAGCATCTCTTCCCCAGTTTTTGTTCAACATCTCAGCTTCTAATGAAGAAAGATAGCAGGATCTTTTTCTGCTGTTCTCATCCTTTCTCAGTCCAAAGGTACTCTTTATGGTATGTGAATATGACACTTGCAGGTTGTTCCCTGATTTTGTGAAGTTTGCGTTCGGAAATGTATATTAGTGGATAGTCCCGACATGTACATAAGTGTACCTGATGTTTGTATCGTGCTTTAGGTTTAGCCACTCTTGTAAATATATCTACTAATAAAATGCTTTTCCAGCTGTTCTTCCAATCAAATCTTCTTTCTAGCCTTTGTGATCAGTGGATTTATCCTTTTTTGTTGGGCATGGATATTCAGATAATTGATTTGCTATTGTCACCATTGGTAAATTTGCATGATAACTCTTAAAAAGGATATATTGTACCTTCTGAATGGGACTTGCAAAATGAGATATGGTTTCACACATTCTTGCTATCAAAGCCTGAGATCATTACAGTCCGTGTCAAGTAATTTTTTGAGAGAAAATTTAGGTACCTTCAGGGTTATGAAAGTCCTGAGACAAAAATGAGACTGACAAAAACTGATGTGGTTCATCCTCTGATAAGTGAAATATTGTTTAGAAGAGAACCATTCACAAATAAAGAATTCTTTGATGCATAATAATTACATCAGTTTGATATAATTTGTGAAAGTTCATTACAAACAGTAATAAGCATGAGCAAGGTCTTGAAGCATCAAGCAAGCTATAATGGCAACTTAGTATACCTATAATTCTATTGGACTAGCTAGGCATATATATATATATATATATGCATGTGTGACTCCTTTCTACAGTTCCCAAAACTAACGTACAAAAGAATAAACAAACAAACGATTAAACAAACTATGCTCAAGGTTCATCTGCACCCTCGTCCCCCATTGTCTCATTTTCCTGCAACATGTTCATCAGCATGTTTATCTGTTCTTGCAGCATTCCGTTTTCTCTCTCAACCTCTGAACGTTTGCTCCGCTCTTCTAGAAGTTGGAGTTGCAGATGCTCCAGGCAACGTGCGTCCTCTTCCAGTTGTTCATTTAGTCCATCGATTTCCCGGTCCTGCAAAATTAATCACTAGGTAATTCATTCCATGAATTTTTGTTGCAATACAATTTTCTGGCTCTCTCAGCAAGCGGGGTGTGTGTGTTCACAGGTTCATAATTTGTTATTGTGTGCACATATGTTAAGAGAGGTGACATGTTTGGAACAGCACCTTTCTATTTATTTCCTGGACAGCAATCCTTCGCATGCTCTCAACGACATCAACATTTACTAACTTACGCTTCTTCCCAATCAGCCAACCCTTGGGATAGGCGGCAGAATCAAAGTCTGGTGGGGGTAGTAAGGATTCAGCTGATTTCCGCTTGCCATTGTTAGGCTCCAGTGGTTCAAAGAGAGACTTTCGTCGCTCGGTGAGGACAGGTTCTGGAGTTTGCCGCTGTTCCATCTCTTGATCTGGGGTTTCATCCTTATTGATGGGCATTTCGTTAGCGCTGTCTCCTGTTACGTCGAAATTCCTCCTGCTAGCTGTTAGAAAGAAGATACTATTCTAATTCCAAACACTTCTACAGATATTGCCAATCTTAACATAGTAATGTTGAGACAATATATGGTTACACTCGCAAATACTTTCTTCAATGCATATTCCAAGAAAAAGCAAAGTATGTCATAATAATTTAAGCTTCACTTAACCAAGCAGGTCATCATGCTGGTCAGCATGCAGAAAACATCAATGGTGGACACAGAATCTATCTGAGGCAAAATTCCAATGTGAGGGAGAGGAGGTGGTGGGACATAGAGGATCGTTGAAATGCAGGAGCTGGATTTGGATGTTCCGAAGAACTTGACCCACCTATAGGCTGTAATTACAACTGGCCACCTATAGGCTGTAACTACAACTGAAACATTTTCACTTTTAAAATGTCTTCGAAGGCATATATCCTCATGGAGCCATTTGGATTTGAATATATGATGGAGCCCTTGACAATATTTTTACATTATACTGTATGATGCCACTCAAAATCCACAATATGTTAAGCAACAAAACCTTACATTGGGACAAGGTGCTCTGATTTGTATAAAATTTAACGCTATTCAACTTTTCCTCATGTATGAGTACATATGGTGGCCTCCCTACGGTTATTTGTATGCTGAAAAATACGTCTCAAAACCTAATTCTAAACTCCAGCATACGCTAAGTGAAACAATAGACTTATCAACATGTGAAAGGCTAGCTGCGAGTATGCCGAATGGTAAATCATTCAAATAGGCAGGCAAAAATAGTTTGCAAATCAGTTTAGCCTACTTCCCTTCTTGGTCTAGGGAAACAAGTAATGCTTGGAATCACTATTGTATAATGTAATACATAATTAATCGAAGAAATGATGAAGACTATGAAATTTTGAAGATTTAGGGAAATTTGGCATTGATCAGATAAAACATATGTAGATTCATCTAACTCAAAGTTGGCATTCAACTTGAACGCATGTCATGAAATCTAAAGATTGATAAGTGTTCTCTGATTCTCTTTTGCTTCATCTCTATATAGCTTTGTTGCCTTTGCATAGTTTTGTTTTATTTTTATCAGTTATTAGAAATACTTTTGGTTTTCCATGTTTGTGAGGCAAGGGAGGTTAAGTTCTAATCTAATCCCTGTTTTGCAAAACCTGCATGCAAGCATTCCTTAATATATATATATATATAGATATATATTTTATACTATTTTAAGTATTTCACAACAAATCCCATCCAGCTACATCAGGAATTTAATTTTATTTTATTGGTAAGAACAAAAAATAGAATTGAAAGAGAAAACAATTTCAAAAATTTTCACCCAACTACTATTTGGATCACCCCATGTGTTTGGTGTGGTGAAATTGTCAATATCACTACTCGGTCAAAATTGCAGCACTTTATCTTAATAATGCAAAATATTAAAGTCTCCAGCTCTCTCCTTTGGATCAAAACTCATATTAGTTTATTTTTCTATTCTATGCCTTATCAATATATAATCTTCATAAGTTTCTGAAGATTATATAGCCCAATTATATCTGTCTACCTACCATTGTCCCTAATGAATAGCCTAATTAGTTAGATCTATTGTAAAGGGAACAAGAAGAATCAACCCCAACGGTCTTATGTTTCCATTTTTATTAATAAATAAAAACTGCTGAGTTTGATGACAGTTAGATGAACAATAAATTGTAAAGTAATGCAGCTTGCTCAATGTCAAAATATACAAGAGCAATTAAGACAATGAACAAACAATCTGCTGCCACCCAGGAAATTGAACCATGAATGCACATAAAAGCTAAAACTAAAGATGCACAAAAAGGAAAAAGAATGGACCCTATCATTATTGAGGTAATAGACAAGAAAATGAAAAACAAGGTAAAGTAAAATGAAAGAAACAGATAAAAATCATGAAATTGACAGAGACTAGTTACCAACCAAATCCAGTAAAATTAGCTTAGGGGCAAAGCAACAGCAAGTCAAAAAATTATTCTCTCCACCTTCTCCACCAACAAAAGAAACTTTTACAAGAATAATTAAATAAATGAAGAAACCAAGAGGAATGAAAAAGAAGGAAAAGAAAAAAAAAATGATTCAGCTTCAAAAAGATTAATAATAAACACAGCTTAAAAAATCACATTTTTGAGAAATACAGATCTTTCACAAACATGCAAAAAAGGATAAAATTTCTAGCAGGACTTGATAAAATATGAAATGGGTATGTGCTAAATCATGCAAACAGCCACAGACCAAGTTCAAGTTAGCAAATTTTACCATTTTCACATAATTTTCCTGAGAAACAAACAAGAAGCTGACAAACTGAAAGCCCCAGAAAAAAGTTTAAAAAAAAATTGCATCTACTACCTGATCTCTTGCGAGACCTCCAAAAAATCCTAGGAGCAGAAACAGGGGAGAAGCCAGTCAAAGGTGCATCATCAACCTTGTGCAGCCTCTGCTGATGCTGCTGCTTGACAGGATGAAAATTCGTTTTTTCCATTAAAACTTAAAAAATTAAAAAAAAATTAATAAAATCAACCACTGGTAGCTTTCTTCAGCTCAAAAGTTGAGGTTTGCTTTGCTTTTGTTTTTGTTTTTTGAAGAGAAGAAGAAGAAGAAGATAAATCCAAGACTTGTAAGGAGAGCGTCGTTGTGTTAAGAGTTTGTGAAAATGTGCTGTTAGTTGTCAGAAGCGTGGCGGGACCATCAACAACTTTCATCTGCGGTTTACGTTTGGTTTTGCCTTCGGAAGATTTTATGTCTACATTTGTCTTTTCCGTGGGGCCCACAGCATTTTCCATGTTTTTATTTTCTTTCTTTTGCTTATTTTATTTGTTGTTTATTTGTTTGGCGATTTATGTTTATCATTATATGCAATACGTATTTGTGTATCAGTGGATGTGTATTGGAAAAGTGAGAGCTTCTCCAATAATTAATACAGATTTCATGCGGCTTTATTATTATACTATATGGTGGTAGTATAGTTTTTTTATTCAATTAACCATTACACTAAATAATATAATAACGAATTTACATGAAATTTACATTTAAACATTCAAATTTGAGAATTTTTGTGGGAGAAGAAATTTATTCATAAATTCATGTTTTATAAGAACTTGAATACGATACCTTAAGCCATCATATCCATAATTTATGTATAGTCAAATAGATAGAAAATTAACAGAAATTATATTCTTTTTCAATCTCATTTAAAATGGTGTTTTAAACCTTTATAATTATATTTTTATGAGCGGTACTAGGAAAATCTGTCTAAAAAAAAAAAAGAAATTTAAGATTTGAATTTGCCTCATGCAAATAAAGAGTGTATTTAATTTCCACTTATATTATGTCAAAATGGTGCAAGCTAATAGAATTGGAATAATCCATTATAAGAAAGTTAACATATTGTATCAATTTTTTTAATTATTATTTTTTAATTATAAAGACAAAGCATCAATTTTTTGTAATCTGAGAGGTGAAATTGTTAACTCATAATATATAATTTATAATCTTTTAATTTTACAAAATTTAAAATGCAAAAACTTACACAAATTTTATATAAAAAAATATGAATTCCTTATTATAAGTTGATAAACTATTAAAAGTTACTTATCCCGAAATCAATATCAATATACTACACATACTAATACTCAAACATGTTGTCTTATTATTCTTTTAAATAATTTAGCCACACCCATTTCATAATTGTTTTTTTCCTCTTTAATTTATTATTATTATTATTATTATTATTATTATTATTATTATTATTATTATTATTATTATTGTGTTGTTTTGTTCTCCGTGCATTGTTGTCACTACTATATGATTAAAGTTGACAGAACCCAGAGAGCATATCCGTTTATTTCTGTGCAAAACGATATGCACCACCATTTTCTCGAAGAGATAAATTTGATGCATGATGTTGGACCTCCTCCTGCGAATCCTGGGACTAATTTTCTGATTTTCTTTTTTCTTTTTTTTCAAAGACATTTATGCAGAAGAATCTTAACGTGGCCTATCCAAAGCATTTTGCAAATGTAATTTTATTAATTCAATTTTTTAAATAGATTATACTAATTTGTCATGTGTATGTAATTTACTAAGCCTTGTTAAGATCAGAAGTTATTAATAAGATCATGCTTCATAAAAAGAGAATCCGATCGTGATATTGAGCTTAAGATATTTTCGGATGGTTAAAAAGTTAAAAAAAAAAAAAACCAATAAAATTTAATTATTTACCGATGCGTGATATGATAGTATATCGTAATTATTGTAATTTACGAAAAATTATTTTGATGCAAATTGATTGGTTTTTATTTTCTTTTACTAACTCACCGTTGATCAATAATAAAACAGCAACTATAAGTCCAGTCTAAAACTTACCTCCATGTAAAAGAAAATTTACTCTAAACAACCTTAACCAACGTAAGGAGCACAATTTAAATTTGGTTCCAATTTTTTTTTAAAAGGAGATATTTGTTTAGTCTCTATATTTTAATTTAAGTGCTCGTTTAGTTTTTATATTTTAAAAAATACCTCAAAAATATATGTACAGTTAAATACATTATATTATTACACTTACTTTTTCTTTTCTTTTACAATAATACCCTTCTAATAATATTCTTAAAATTAATTTTTTTAAAAGCCCAAAAAATTTTGGGTTATTTTTGTAATTTTTTCTAAGTAATTTTCATCAAAATAGAGAATACTAGATAAGACTATGGCTTATCTAAATTAATAATATTCTTAAAATTAATTTTCTAAGCAACAGTTTGTGCATCCAAATAGAGAATACTAGATAAGCCTGCAAGAAGATCCCGAGAATAGAGGAAATGCCGACTAGCTCGATGAGTATAGACCCAATTGGCCAAAAAATCTACAACAGAAGTGGCCTCCCGAAACACTGGCCTAACTGAAATAGGAGAAGAAGGAATCAAAGCACACACCCTACGCAGCAAATAAGCATAATCCCAACGAACAGGACCCTGGGAATGAATCCAAGAAACCACCGTGGCCGAGTCTGACTTTACCTCAAGCGCAGAGTAATCTCACAAACTGTCATAAGCTCAGTATAAAGGATTGACTGATGGCCAAGAAAAGACTGAAAAGCAGCCACACTGCACCCCAATGATCATAGAGAATACTAGCCGAAGCATCCATCATAGGATTGCCCTATAGCAACCATCCAAAGTCAGCTTCGCAACCCCAGGAGGCAGCCTCATCCAAAAAACTATTCGAATTGACCTCTTAGGTGGAGCCATGACTTGCAAACCCTCTGCAATCTAAGAACCCAAAACTCCCCTTAGCTGAGCAAACTTAAAACTAAAGGCGGAGGTAGCAAGTCTGAGATCCAAAACCACCCGATAAATGATCACATTCAATAGAGAAAAGGCTATGATTCAAACATGAAAGCATTACAAGCCTTTTAAACTTGCCACAAAATAAAGTAAGGAAGAAAGACTCGAAGATGACTCCAGGGACACATCGCCGCCAATGGAGAAGCAAAACATGGGGGGGTTAAAAAACCAACATCTCGCATGCCCAAAATCAGCCAAAAGTGAACCCAGTCCTGGCAAACATGCAGGCAATCAATAAATGAATGCTAAAGAGTCTCAAAAGCCCGACCACAAACACACTAGGAGACCATGCAAAATCCCCTTGAGCACAAAGCATCATCGGTAGGTAAAAACCCATGTAACAACCGCTAGAGAAAAAAGGGAACCCAAGAAGTGATATGTCACTGCTAGATAAACGAGAAAGCCTAAAAAAAATAAATTATTTATTAACAAATTAACATTAATTAATTTATCTTAAACAAGTTAATAAGTAAATTAATAAATAATTATTTATTAACAAATTAATCAATAAATATCAATTTGAAAAAGCTGATATTTTTGTACTTGTGCAACAATTTTACTAATAATTATTTATAAATAAATTCATATCAACTAACTTAAAACAATTTTTAATATCCTTACAACAATCTTACTAATAATTATTTTATAAAAAATTAATTTACCAAATTAATCCTAAATTTAAAATAATAATAAAAGCTTATGCAATTTTATGTTATTTAAGATTAATTTGTTGAATTATCATTTTTCATTATTATTAATATCCCAAGAATACTGTTACAAGGATATTATGGTTAAAAAAAGAAAAAAATAAAAGTAAAAATGTAACATACTTCACAAAAGAGATGTCTTAAAATGTAACATATTTCACAACAGATATCTTAAAGTATTTTTTTAAATATAGAAAGTAAACAAACACTCAACTCAAAACATAGAGACTAAACAAATATTTAATTAAAAAAAAACTCCGAATAAATGTTGAAACTATGCGTTTGTACCTGAAAATAAAAAGTAAACTCTTCTAAGATAAATGATTCTACCAACCTCTCTTTTGTT
This sequence comes from Citrus x changshan-huyou, assembly GCA_039657385.1. Classification (NCBI taxonomy): domain Eukaryota; kingdom Viridiplantae; phylum Streptophyta; class Magnoliopsida; order Sapindales; family Rutaceae; genus Citrus; species Citrus x changshan-huyou. The sequence continues at coordinate 14,926,963 of CM077547.1, read as the reverse complement.
TGTTTAATGTTAATTTCTATGAGCTGTAAATTCGGTTGCTTAATTGGATTTTAAAGACTAAATCTAAAAATATGTTCACTCATCATCATTATAATAATCTATAACAGCAACGTTGTAACTGCATTGATATAACAGTCGTTGATTGGTAGCTTTCTACACCATTGCATCTACAAATCAAAATGAACAAATCTGATTGTAAACTTATCTGATTTTCCCAAAATGAAATGGTTACAATAGAATCCCAGTCCAAAAACTATAAATGGGTTTCAAGTCTTTTGAACACTGTAATTTTCTAATCTTCTGTGGCCTACTGAATATTTTTTATCACATATCGATCTACTTTATCCGCCATACACCTTTACATCAAAGTTTTTGTATTTGTTTCGGGACAGTTCATCCAAAATCTACAGTTCGTTTTTTCCCTCTTCACTCTGACAAATCTGTACCAAAATTGGAGATCCGAGATCAGAAGTAGAATCTAACCATGCAAAAAATTGAAGTCAAGTCTCATGCATGTCGCAATGGATGCATGGTGGATTATCAGTTTGGTCTGCAGGAGTGATCTGCTGCAAGCAGTAATCGTGAAAATGGTGACCACATGGTAACACAGCAGTGCTCGGACGAACGCCTGGCTGTAATATTTGGCCTTCTGATGCGAAAGAAAGATCCCTATTGCATAAGTCACACTTATAGCCGATTGGCTGAGGAAATCTATTTGAATCTGCCAAGAAAAGTCAGGTCTTATCATCTTTGCTATCATAACGATTGTCATTCATGTAATCAATTATTAAAATAGTATAACCATTATAGCCATATTTAAGTATAAGGTTAATGCAGTGGAGGGAACATGTCTATTGAGGCTATGATAAGAGGCTTGCCTAGCTACAGGATAAGCATTTCTGTGTCTAACTTAGTGAATGAATCAGGGCATAAACTTGAAACAAAATCCTTTGCTGCCAAGTGGGTTATCAAGAATAACAACACAAAACAGTTCTGGACAAAATAAAGGGAAAAAGTTATCAAAAAGGCCTTACTACACCCAGACGGAGGTCATGATTGCACCTGATCTAATCCATCCTATTTTTGCACGTCTATGATAATGCCAGCATATAGTGAAAAACTGAAAATAGCAAAATGACAGCCACTAAAAACTAGGTAGATAGTCGACAAACCATTGATCACAGGTAAACTTTCCTATAGGGTATCATGACTTTGAAAAATTATAAACCATACTCCACAAAATAATAATAGGGGACGTAACCAACAAAAATAGATGTGAAGTATCAATAAGCACCTTGTGGTAAACGAAGACGAATTTCCCTGGCCATTTGTGAATAAGGATGAGCAGTCTGGAGTGGACGTGGGAGAGGATAACGACTCCGGGACAAGGTCCGTAGAAAATCAGCAGTTCGAGGGAATGATGGGAAAGAAGCAGCAGTGGGGGCTTGGGGTGGGACAGGAGCAGTCTGGGATCGCTGTGTGAGAGGGGAACCAGTTTGAGCAGAAGCTAAAACAGATGAATGAATGGTAGCCCTACGCTGACCAGGGCTAGCAATTGAAGGGGCTCGGATAGCACATCTCTTCTGACCAGGTCCAACTGAAGCAGCATTGGAAGTCTGCGCAAGTCCACTTGCTCGTGCAACTGATATACCCTGACCTGTAAGTTGAGAGTTAGCAAAGAAGATTGTGAAGAGTGTAACCCTCGCCTAAATAGTATGAGAGCACGGATCTAAATATTAATTACTAGAGGTAAGCAGAAACAATAGTTACCTGGAGGCCGAGTAGGAACATTGATTTTAGATTTACCTGCAATTATTCACAAACAGCTATTACAAAGGTAACCCATCCATTAAATACTTCACCAGGATAAAAATTAAGGGTCCTCGGTTGACCCAGATCGAATTCATGATATGTACAATCAAGCCTATTTATGCACATCTAATGTCCCAGCATGAAATGAAAATAGCACAACCACTACTTAGGAAAGCAGGTTTATGATTAATAAAATGTCAATTAGGTCTGAGTTTTCCAAAAGCTTATCATGGGTTAAAATTGGAGGAAAATGTTAGATGCGAAGTCAGAGGAAGTGAACTTTAAAAAATAACAACATCACGGGAAAAAAATAGAAATTCAGAAGTTAAAGAATACCTTTTGATGCACGAGGTGGTGGTTTTTCCTTGCCCATGGGAGGGGGAGGATGAGCAGTCTCAGCTAGAGTTGGAACAGTAGTACTCTGGGATGCAGGTTGAAGAAAAGCAGCAGTCCTAGATAAATGAGTGAAAGAAGCGGCAGCCTGGACTTGGGGCTGGACGGGATAAATCTGGGTGGCTTGATTGACAGAGGGAGCAGCTTGGGCAGATTCTGAAATAGATTGATGAGTTACCAATCTAGTCGAGCACTGAGTTGGACAAGCAATGGGAGGGAATCGGGTTGCATATATCATTTGAGACAGTCCAACTGGAACATTGAAACCTTGAGCAGGTCCACTTTCCCTTGCAACTCGCAGTACTTGACCTGTACGTTTAAGAAATCACCATAATCAGTAAAAACTTGTAACTGTAATCAGGGAGCTGTATAGAAAATAATAAATAAAGCTGAACAACTCGGGTTCAAGATTGACTAAATTAACTCAAAAGCATTCAGCTATTGCTCTTACAAAAATTACCTGTCCAATAAATACATAACTAGACTAAGAGCCAGATTCTGGCTAAGTTTGGATTATTTCTGCTCAAGTTTGGGAACTACAAACACATAAATATTATCAATCAGTTTAGCAACATCACTTCTGTGTCAACATCATGAAAGAAAAACTTACTTTAAAATTGTTTTCAGAATACCATCTTAGTCGCGACAACAGAGCATGATAGCCATTCAGTCAAGCTAGTTATATAATGTAGTTAGGCTTTAAACACGTGAAATTAATATTCAAACTATGAGGCCTTAACTAGGCAAATTCATTGTATGTTTGTCAAAACCTGAATCTCTGTAAGCCCACAGAACTATAATTTTAAAGGTTCTCCTGTACATCTAATACTTTCATTGCTTTGTCAAATCATGCGAAACTTCCACTTCCCTAGTTATTACACAGCTGTGGGTTTATTTAAGTTTGAGATCAAAATTTATTTAACACATCTGTGACCATATATCTTGCTAAATAAAACATTCCAGCGCAAAAAAATTTCTGAAAAATACATGTACGGTGCTTTTGTAATAAAGTGAAACATTAAGTATGTGATCACAATTAGCTTGAATCCCAATATTCTTATACAAACAGATTACCTTGAACAACCTGAGCAGCACTGCCCTTGTTATCTGGAAAATTCAAATCTGCAACAAAAAGTTCAACCACAATTCATTCAGCAACGAAGAACTAGTATCTGTAGACGACTGAATCAGAATTTCCATGACATTTTGAAGTTTGAACAGCCACATGTATGAGTAAGAACTGTAATTCCAGTTTGTCTTGCATGAGAAGCAGCTGGCTCACTATTGTTTATCCAGAAAAGTGAATAAGTGAATATTCCAAATCTGAAAATCTAGCATGGCTAATCAGCATTTCCTGCTTTACTTAGTGGAACAAAGTATAGTTAATCACCATTTCATACTTTATTAAGGTTTTGAAAAATGTGTCTCTTACCCCAACCGAGAGATACCCTTTCCAACAACAGATACAGCCTGAATGAATGGAGCAGAGAGAATAGAGAGGGGAAGGCCATACCAGACAATTGATGCCTTATTCTCTCAGGAATTAACCTATCTTCAACAGTTTGAAAAGAAATAGATGGCTAGCATTGTATTTTAGAGGCAACTTTGAAGTCATGACATGCTGCACCTAATTCAATCAAGCCTATTTATGCGCGACTAATGTGATGGCATGAAATAAATTAGCGCAACCACCACTTTAGAAAGGAGGTTACAATCAATTAAATGTCAAATCAGGTCTAAATTTTCCAATAGCTTACCATGGTTAATATAAGAGGAAAACATTTGATATGAAATCCAAACAAATGAACTCTCAGAAATAACAAGGACTATCACGGTAAAAATAGAAATTCAGAAGTTAAGGAAATACCTTTCGATACATGAAGCAATGGTATTTCCTTGGCTAAAGAAGAGGGAGGATGAGCAGTCTGGACTTGAGATGGGAGAGTAGTACTCTGGAATGCAGGTTGAATAAAAGCAACAGTCCCAGGTAAAGGTGAGAGAGAAGTGGCAGTCTTAGCTTGCGGGGGGACAGGCATCAGGGGTACAGGAGTGAGGGAGGAAGCAGCTTGGGATGGCCCTGAATTAGATTTATGGGTAGAAGGCTTTATAAATCTAGTCATGCGCTGAATTGGATGAGTAATGGGAGGGAATTGGGTTGGATATCTCATATGAGACGATCCAGTTGGAACATCGGAAGCCTGAGCAAGTCCACCTCCCCTAGCAACTGGCATTACTTGACCTGTAAGTTGCAGAAAATAAAAGCAGAATCAGTGAAAATGCGTAAGTGTAACATAAGTTTATTTGTGACCATGGAGGTGTCTATTAATGCAATAAGATTAAGAGCTAAATAGGAACTGTGGTTCAAGATTGACCAAATTTACCGAAATACATTCAGCAATCGCTCTTACAAAGATAACCAGCCAAATAAATACATAACTAGCCTAGCACTTGAGCCAGCCAAGACTCTGCCTTGGACTTTTTCTGGCTAAGTTTGGATTTTTTCTCACTAAGTCTGGGAATTACAAATAAATACTATTAACAGTCAGTTTAGCAACATTGTGAATTAAGCCAACTTCACTCCATTTTGTTCACAAATCTAACCGTGAATAAGTTTGAATGCAAATACATAATGACAAACGTACTTTTAAATTGTTTCCAGCATACTTGCTACTTCGTCACCACAACAGAGCAGGTCAACCATCTAGTCAAGCTAGTTGAATAATATAGTTAGGCTTTAACACATAAAATTAATATCCAAAATACGAAGCCCTAACTAGGCAAAATCACTTTATCTCTGTAAACCTGCAGCAATATAGTCTTAAAATGTCATCCTATACACCTGATACTTTCATCGCTTTGTAAAATCGTGCCTATCTTCCAATTTCCTAGTCACCACACAGCTGTGGGCTTGCTTAGGTTTGGGATCAAAATTGATTTAACACAGTTCTGACTATTTATATCTTTTTGATACCAAAATTCCAATTTCTGATAAATACATCTACTCCACTGGCGTCATAGAGTAAAACATTAGGGATGAAATTGCCATAAGGTTGAATCCCAATATTCCTACGAAAACAAATTACCTTGAGCAGCACTGCCCTTGGTGTCTGGAATATTCAAATCTGCCCAAAAAAAAAGGCTAAACCTTAGTCAATTCAGCAAGGAAGAACTACCATCTGTAGATGGCTGAATCAGACATGATGTATCCAGAAAAGTGAGTTTAGTGAATAAGCGAATCTTCCTAATCTCAAATCTAGTATGGCTAGCTAATCAGCAATTTTTGATTTATTAAGTGGACCAAAGTATAGCGAACCACCATTTTATACTTTATTAAGTGGACCAAATAAGAATCTGCCCAGGCAAATCCAAAGGTTCTGGAAACCATCTCTATTACCCCAAAAGAGGGATAGCCTTTTAAAGTTCAAACGATAGATACAGCCTTAAAGAATGGAGCACCAAGAATGGAGAGGGGAAGGCCTTACCAGGTAATTGAAGCCCTATTCTCTCAGGAAACAACCTTTTTCCAACAGTTTGAACAGGACTGTCCTGATAGGCTGGCAACTGTTGCCCTGCAGCTAAAATCAAATGATGTTAATTCAGGCAACAGCTGGCTCATTACTCTCTATCCCACAACCCAAAAAAGTGAATAAGTAAATCTTTCTAATCTTTCAATCTAGATAGCTAATCACCATTTCATACTCACTAAGTGGATCAAAAAAGAATCTGCTGAGAAGAATCCAAATACAAGGTTTTGATAGCTAATCACCACTTCATACTTATAAAGTGGATAAAATGAATCTGCTGAGAAGAATCCAAATAGAAGGTTTTGAAGAACTTGTTTATTTTCCAAATGAAGGATAGCCTTTCAAATGAAAGATACAATCTGAAAGAATAGAGCAGTGAGGATGGATGGGAAGGCCTTACCAGGCAATCGAAGCCTTTTTCTCTCAGGAAAAAAGCCATCTTCAACAGTTTGAACAGGGTTATTCTGGTAAACTTGAAATTGTAGCCCTGCAGCTAAAACAAAATGATGTGAAATTTGGGCAAGGAGAAAGGAAGTGCAAAACATCTAATCCTAAAGAATATACAAATTTACTGAGAGATATTTAAATTCTGAAAATTTTCACAGCAAGAGGACAATTTAACCTTGTAGTTGACACTTAGAGTGTCACCGGCAACCCAACTATGAATACTGTGGTAACATGTCATGCAAATTTTAAGCGATCAAGTCTTACATGAGGCATTAGGATTCAGTATTAAACAAATAATATTAATATATTTCTGTCTAACACATTTGGTTTTAAGCAAATAATCTTATCTTATTTTTGTCTAACACTTGGGTGTTGGGGGTGGGGTGGGGGAAGGGGGGCGCGGTATGTGGCAATCCTATCATGTTTCTGGCTTGCACCTTCACTTCCACATGACTGGCTTCATGTTCCAAATGAAGGATGCAATTTAACATAATAAATGGAAAGATCACCATGTCCTTTATTCAAGTTCAATTGCAATAAATATCATCAGCATGATAAAAGCACTCACAAGCAGTCAAGCACACCACTTAAACATAAAATTATGAAGAATTATGATTTAACCACCATAAAGAACTAAGTAAATACTATTTTGAATATAAACAATTCATTTATTTCACATTATTTTTATAAGTTTTCTCTCGAGATGATGGTAAAGATTAAGCCATCCAAATCAAGATTAACAAAAGTTTGAAAATTTCATTCTAGCACTAGGGTTGTACTACCCACAAATGATAATAGATTAGATTTTGTAAAAGTAATAATAAAATAATAATAATCATGCAGCATCAGACTTGTCAAATTAGGAAAACAGTTTAAAACTATATCCTGATCCACTCAATTACTAGATATTAAGAGGTGAAAAATAATCTTTTGCCAAAATCTTGTTTCTCATTAATTAGTATCCACAAAGCGCAAAAGCAAAAGTGAAAATCACATCCAGACGTGCGCTAAAATACAAACTTCAAGTCAAAAAAGTATAAGAAATAACAAAAATAACCAGCAATAACAAGACAGTGATCCGTACGTTACAATATGGCATATTGAATGGTATTGTAAAGGCAGCTAGTATACCAGGAAATCCTGTGTTGGAATCTACAATTTGAAATGTTGCACCCATGTTCCCTCCAAAACCTATGCTCAAGAAGTCAAAAAAGAGTGTAGTTAGTTATCTACTTGTGAAGCTTGAAATGGAAGCAATGAACTTAGGATGAATAAATCCAATACTAAAACTGTCACCTGGAATAAAATCAACATTCTTATTCAAGGTCCAATCATGCATGTTCTGAGCAGGATAAAAAAATTCACTTTCATTTTGAACCGTTCTAGAATGAGCATCCATGTTCTGTGCAAAACTAGAAGATATACCCACATTACGCACTAGACTAGAAATTCCATCTGCCTTCTTTGCAAATCCAGAAAAACCAGCATTAAATCCAGGATTTGAAGGATTTCCATCTGATATTTGACCACGGATCATACTTAATTTGGGAATAGCTGCCCTCATGGTTCTATGAGGACCTTTTGATTCTGATATGGCGTCTGAACTATCTCCAACTCCAAGGCTTGGAAGATTGTCATTGACCTTTTCTGGATAAGTGGATTGAACAGCATCAGTCACACCATTGCCATTGTTTCTCATTTCTCTAATGTCTCTGCTGCAGCTTAACACGTTTGTGCTATCTTCATGGCTTAACTCAGCTCGGTCATGAGTATGGTCATCAGAAATGCCAACAAGGCCGGCCTTTTCATTCTGCATTCTAAGCAATCCCACGTCTTCATCAGTTTGTACAAAAGCAGATGTCCCAGTGCTGTCCTCACTATTTGACTTCTGATCTCCCATTCTGCTATCAATCCTAAAGGCAAAAGAATTCGCACAAAAACATTACTTCTAACACAGAAACTATTAAAATGAAGCCGATATCAAACCACATGGGTTTAAACAAAGGAGAACAAATGAAGAAGATGAATTAATAGGACAATAACCACAAGAGTGCCCAAAAATTGTCAAAATGCAGAACAATAAACAAAATTTAGTGCATCAGACATTTGGCAAGAGCATTTCTCACAACCTCAGGGCACAAATTCTTCATCTGGAGCAACTAAATAATACAAATATCATTAGAACCCTAAGAAGAAAAATTAAATACAACTCCCAACAACACGAAGAATCTAACTTTACAAGCCAACAAAATATCTCTTTTATTTTATTTTATTTAATTAATTTTGATGCTGGCAGTGTTAGTTACCCGATAACAGTACGAAAAATCCAATCTTTATTGACAAAAACACAACCACTAACAAAATGAACAAATTCCCATTTGCATTACCAGAAAAAGAATCTAAAAAGATAATCTTTAGAAATACTTTTATAAGGGAAAAAAAAATCAAAATCACAATTTCAAGGATCCTATAAATTCCAGAATATTGAAAAAAATGACAAAATAAATGATCATGGAAAAGAAAATTTTCTTGAAAAAAATAAATCGACTTTTAAGTGATCGGACAAGAAAACATAATATGAATAAAAAAATTTCGATCAATCAAAAATTAAAATTAAAAAAGAAAAAGAAAACTCGTTGAAGATGAAACTCACCAGTGTAAATGAAGGAAAGACTTGAAGCTGAAGAGGTTTTGGTATTTTGGCGCTTACGGGCATTTTGGAAAGCTTTAAAGGGTGCGGTGTGGGGCCCTCCTTTTTTATGACGTGGCATTTTTTGTGTTCTTTTGGAGCTGACCTGGCGATGACTTAGTGGTGAAGGTCAAAATGTTTTTGCTGTGAAACGGTGCATTTTGTTACAGGAAGCGCTTACGTGTCGTTATCATCGCGTGCTTAACACGCTGCTAATAATTTCACTTTTCTCGCACGTGTAACTGCTGGTGCATTTCCCGCCTTTGATTCGAACCCGGCTCAGTTGCACAAGTCAAAGTTTATTTATTTTAATTAAAAGATTTAAACTATTAATTGAATATAAATAATAACAAAATATAAATAGATCGTACATTTTTAATTTAAAAATAAAATATTATTTTATATAATACAATTTATAATACACTAAATATAATATTAGTCTCATTTAGAATTGAAGTACTGCAGCTTTTAAACTACAGTTGCTTTAGAAAAAAAACAGTAACTAAAAAAATATGTAATAAATACAAATTTTAAATTATAATTTTGATAAAATTATTAAAAATATAATTGATTTTGTATTGTATAAACGAAAAATCATATCAACATAGCTTACAAGTTACAGCAGTTAGTGTTTACCAAACACTTTAAAACTACAACTGTCCAACCTCAATTCTAAATGCATCCATTGTATTATAACTTAACACAATATAATGCATCGTTTATAGTCCTCCAATTTTGCTTGGTTTTATACTACAATAATTATGTTTTCAAATAAATATAATTAATATCAAAATCAAGTCTAATATTCTTATTTCAATATGAGTTTTACACTTAAATAGTGAAATCAATGGTTGGATGCAAAAACTCCAATTTTGGAAGAGAAGACTTCAAATTCTCGTAAAATTTACCAAATAAATAAATAGAGCAATTTTTTTTTTACCATGAGATGATAGGAATTGAAAACAAAGAAATTGTTTAGAGTTGACAGCTTCTATATATATAATTTTTTCTCGTACTCAATTTACCAAATCATATAAATATTCCTTGAACACAACGTAGATCATCAAAAGGATCTCAAACACCCATAGATGAATAGACTCACTGAAATGTAGATCATGTAGATATCTCTTCAACATAACATAGATAATTTTCTTCAAAAATTATTACATATATATAGAGAGAGTAATTTTCCAATTAGAAATCTGTTAATTTAAAGTAAAAAATAAACTAAAGGACAAGAAAAACACACATTCAAATGTATATGTATAAATATAATTTCAAGTCAGCTTTAGAATTTTGGTTTTACTGAAAGCTCGTTTCTCTGGGTACAACAAAAGTGTAATCAACTTCATTGGTTAAATAAACTTCATATACACACATTCAAATGTATATGTATAAATAAAATTGGGAAAAAAAAATGCAGCAAAAAATATGTCCTAGCCAACAAAACATTACGTGTGAAGACTGAAGTCACTGCTCCACCCCTTCAATCATCAATGAATAAAAACACAATGAAAAATGCAGTCACTACTAATAGCTAAAATTACTGGACTTCCTAGTCTGCTTTGGGATGCTGCTGTCTGCCACGAGCTAGTACAAGGACGAAAGATAGCACCATGGTGATGAGGTACCCAGCCATGGCTCCATAACTCACACATATTGGCCATTCCTGTGTACGGAAAATGAGATAATTCAGGCCTCTAACGAGAGATTGCAACATGGACATCATATTCAATTATTCCACGAAAAAGAACCATAACTCAGTTTGAAAACCAGCCAAGTTGAGCAATTATCAAACAGGAAAACAATAAAACAAAAGGGGAAAAAAATTGATATTCATCACTGATATGAAGTCATAACTGATAAATGCTAGGTCAGAATATTAGTTTCTTCACCTACAACAGACGACTTGCTGATTCAACTGTCAAAATTTGTATTCACAAACAACTGATATAACATCACACTCGCAGATGCAGTCAGGATTTGAAGATTGAGCCTTGCAAAAGCCTTAAGATAAGACAGAAGCAATTCTCCAATTCTCATGGGAAAATAGCATAAAATGCTAGATGCCAATTAAGAAACTCTAGAGTCTGCATAACCAATGTGACATCAAATGTTCGACTAAAATTATTGAAACCACCTAAAATTGGAAACACTACTCAGACTTTAATTTTCAAAATGCTCTACAAAAATGTTACTAAAAAAAGCCATGATCCCAAAAAACCAACAGAAAAGTTGGTAAGAAAACTCACAAGGATGCTTCACTTCAAGCAGAATATAGCGGTTAAAAGGGGAAGAAAAATTACCTGCCATGGCCTCTCCCAATCAAGCGGCATTGGCCAAGCACCAAACCAAGCTCCAATAACAGCTCCATGTGCTGGTAGACAAATCATATAGTCTACAGATGCATTTGGTCTAAAGAGTAATAGGTATAAATTTCACATCAGCTTATGGTAATTGTAGCAGAAATTCAACAGCCAGTTCTTTAATCCAATATATTTTTTACTATCCTGCCTTTGAAAATTACAAGGAGGAGCTCCATTGTTCCATAACAGATAGTGCACAAAACACAATTACGCTAAAAAAAAAGAAAGAAAAAAGCTCCTTACTATGCTAAAACACTTATTATGAAATCCGCCCAACAACATGCTGAGGTCCACATAAAATCAATAGAGAAAATTGTAACAGCCCAGACTGTTACTCACCCCAGGATTTGATAACACCACATAAAAACATCATATACTATTAAACTAGTATTTACTATGTACAATCATGAGAGATAATCAAGGAAAATTATACTGCATGGCCAAATGCTCTAATGCAGAGATCAACCAACAAAAAATGTAAGAAGCTTACTTTGTATGGGCAAATATACGCCGCCAATCTTCCCATGATGAACCAAATACTGAGGCAGCCGGCACAAACTGCCAATACACCATAAATTAGTTCAAAAAATGTTAATGGGACAACTCACATGACAGAATGCATAACTCTAGATGTAGCTAAAAGGATTGCTCTGCATGTTTTTCACATTTTCCATTCCTGTGGACAGAAGGGGAAAAGAGAAAAGACCTTTGTACGATAGATAAACTGGTGACCCTTATTTCCAAAATGTATGTTAAGTTTAATGCACAGGACATCATGTTTGTTTTTTAAACAAATGCCTTTATGCACAGTGGTTAAGACCAAAAGGTGGGGGTTCTTACAGTGAAAAGTGACATTAGAAGAGACCAATTAACAGTCTTTGGAAAATACCTGTATCAAATAAGATATATACAATAAGCCATCTGAGTGACACTAATTAAAACCAGCAACAAATGCATAAATAAGTTATCATAGTGAAATCTTTTTCGTACATGATCAGTTATAAATTTTGAAAACAAAGTCACAGTTGAGATTGGACAGTTGTAACAAACTGACCATTTAAGTTTCACCATTATATTGAAATTTACTTTATTTTATTGAGAAAAAAGGAAAATTTACAAAGCCAAAACAGAAGAAATGAAAGTCAGTTTTAGAATACATTGAGGATTCATTTACCTGAGTGTAAAAAGGTATTGTTTTAAGAGAGGCATAAACCGATTTAGTTCCAATCTCAACTGTGACTTCTGTATTCAGAATTATGCAGAAACACAAACTTTATCGAACTTTATTTCACGTACTGAATGCCAACAGGTGCACCCAAAGCAATAGCTCCCAAAGCATTTACAAGTGCCCCTATAAAGTAGAAGATACACAAGATATCTTAACATATGCAGGGTTAAAAGAAAAGGACTAAAATAAAGGGAAAATGAATCCTCATAAAGACCTCAACAACAGGTTAATTCATTGAAATTTGAAGCTGAAAGCATAACAAGAAGTGGAAAACGTCTTTCACCACCCTATTTATCTTCAAATGAAGAAATGATACATGCATACTAAACAACCGCTTAAAAAGCATATTCAAATAATCAAATCCAGAAATAATACAATAATAATAAACATCACCGAAGATAATTTAAAATGAAGCATATATTTCTGTTCCCTAACAAAGTCATAGCCAGAAACAATTTCCGTAGAAATTATAGAAACCTTAAAAGATTACAATTTTCTCTTGGATTCTTAAATAATAATAATAATAATAATAATAATTTTTTTTTTATATTTAAATTAAATAAGATATTCATACAACTCCATTAATTAAAATCACAACTAACCAATAGGGAGCGCCAATACGCCTCGTATCACAGCTTTCAGATACTGTTACAGAAAAATTAATAAATATTCTTAAAAAAATTCACCACAAATAACAGCAAATACAAGCTTATAAATTTAATTTAAAACAAAAATCAAAGTGAATTACCGAGCATTTCTCCGGATTTTTTCGGAAACAACTGTAAAAAAGTATCACTAATGGGCACATAGTAACCTGAACAAAAGAGTAAAATTTAATGCAAAATAAAATGAATGATTAATTTGATGATTAAAAAAAAAAAGAAGAGTCAAATAAAAGAAAAGGTACCCAGATCAGACGGAGAGTGCGAGAAGGATTAGAGATGAGACTGATGGAGTAGAAATTGTGGGCCACCCATAATCCGACGGCTAAGCCAACTCCACATATCAGATGAATAAAAAATGTTTGCATGGGAGACACTGACTGCGAGGGATTTTCGGTTGTTGAAGCTTTCACCATTTTTTGTGTTCTTCAGTTTCCAGAAACAAGGCGCAATTTTCACAGTTTTACGTTGGTATCATATCTTGGGCCGGGTCGGGCTGATCATTATAATTAAAGGAGTAGTACGTCTCTTCACGCCCCCTAAGATTCCTCGTAAAACCCTTTTCAACTGAGATTGCCTAACTAACTAAAATAAATAAATTATTTTTTATTTTGAACAGAAATTTAATTAAGCACTTAAATAAATTAATTTTTGGACAACTTTTTTTACACCCACCCATTTTATTATTTTACAATTATATTTTAAATTTTAATTAAAAATATTTCTAAAAAATTATTAGAGTTTAGAATTATGAAGATGGAAACTATATAATAAGAAAATAATTTAAAATTTTAGGAATTGTATATTTTATAAATAAAAATAAAAAGAAATATTTTTAGTGTGAAAATTTTATAAGAATATTTTTAATTTAATACATTTTGTATTTTATAAATGAAATTGGGGTGTTTTAGGAAATAAAATTTAAAAGGGGTGTGTTATAAGAAGTTTTGGGGAGTATTAAAAAGTCCACTTAATTAAAGTTGTATTAATTAGCCCAAAATTAGGTATTTGCTATTTTAAAAAATTTACAATTTCAAATGGAAGTGAAATGTATAATTATCTAGATGAAGACTGTGTGCTCCATTTAAATTTCTTTTTAAAAGGTAAAAAAACCAAAATTTTATTTAAAAATTTGTAACTAATTTACAATGGAAATATTTAAAGCGTCCCCTGCATATAATTTATTTTTATTTAATAATTAGAAAGCAAAAAATTAAATATATAATTAAAGTTTTTTTTTCACATCATAGGATATGAAGGTAGATGTCGATTGTATTGTAAACAATTTTGGATGCCACCAAATTAATAATAATTGTCAGTTTTTAGAATTGACCAAATCTCTGATTATGAATATTAACGTACTAGATTTTGATTTTGAGTAAAAAGAAGAAAATACAATCTCAACTTCTATTTATTTTTTTCAACTATTGCAAGAATATCTCTTGCATAAGATACAAACATAAATATATTGCTTAGTGTATACTGAGAATTTTTTTGTACTTCTATGTTGCACTCATCACTTATTTGATCAAAAATCATCTTAATTTATTGATAGAAATTATCAATAATGGTTTTCTCTTATGCCAGTCTCTTCTCCATTATTATTAGTCTTTTTCTACTAACTTAAGCAGGGTCCTCCTACTATGCACCCGATGTATGCATGATTCATTTTGACATGACGTGTAGCCAATTAAAATGCTACATCTGTGCAATAATGACAACTAGGTAACCGGTTATTCCGGTTGAAGTTACAAGATATCTTTTATGTGCATTAGTATTCTAAGTTTGCTCTACTTTGTCACAAGTTCCGTAATTAGTCTCCAATTATCACAAGTTTTGTCTTTAATATTCCTAATTAGATAACCCATGTCACAAGTACTGTAGTTAGGCTTTTGTCGAGTTCACTAAGCCGAAAATTTCAATCTCACACCAATTTCAGTCTCCCACCAAAGGACCAAAACATTCCTATTTTCAAAGGGGCTCACATTATCAGGAGCAATATACACCTTAACAATTTCTTCCATCTCACCAAGTGAATACACTCGATCCAGTAGAAACCGAATAAACCAACCCCATTCAATCGATCGACGTTGTAAAACCCTATACACCATTCAAAAAACTATGTTCACTCGACTGCCGTTCATACTCCATTTATCGGGCCATTAGAGTATTAAAAAATCCTAGAGAACGAAAATCACTTCGTCGTATTGCAAGTAAATAGTGGCATCCTTTCAATTGTTGTATGTTTTGAAATTAATTTAAAAAATAATAGTGTCTCAGTATCTTTTATAGTTGCATAAACTATTGATTTTGTCCTAACTTCATAATGTTATTATGTGTTGGTTTGGTTTAATTAGTTGCGAATAATTTGGTTTATTGTTATTGTCTAGGTAGCGGCTTCGAAAATATTAACATTATTAATGAATATTGATTTTTTTTTTTTGTCATAGAAGAGTGAAGGATAAGAAGGAAAAGGAGAACCCACCCAAAAAAAAGGGAAAAAATATGGGAGTGATGATGGCTCGAGCTGAGGATCGGGGTCAAGTCCTTATTTAATGGAGCACCACTAGGTAGAATCATAAGCTGTGCATTATGTTATCAGTTTTCAAAACTAGTGTGTTTTGTTGTTGACTTTGCTGGATTTATTGGATTTCATTGATGCAATGATGCCTTGATATAAGGTATTCGTTTAAGAAGATTTTTTTTTTTTTTTGGATAAAAAGATGATTTATTTGATGTATTTTGAATATATTGGATTGAAAAAGCCCAAATTTATCTATCTGTATAATTTATTGGGTTTAATGTCAACAACTCTAAGCAGCAGAAGTTGTCCAAGCATCGTTAAGAGAGGAAAATATATGATTGACAAGACAGCAAGACAAATTCAGTTGGTTTCTCAAATAATTTGCTTAGATGTTTGTATGAATATATTTAGTAAGTTACTTGCTAGCTAGAAATTTGATTTTTCCCTTCTTTTTGGATGGTGGACATGCCTTTCGAGTTCATTAATGTACCTCATTCTACTAATGTCAGTGATTAACACTGGGTTGAATGAATTGGATTTTGTTATCAGTAGTTTTAGTTTTCAACTAAAACTTTGTGTGGATTTATATCAATGTTTTCCCTTTTCGAAATTGAGACGTAAAAGAAGATGAAAGATTGATTTTCATTTACTCTCTAAACTTGTAATTCCACCTGTGGATGTAGTAGTAAGACATTGTTTTTGTAATTGCCTTATACTTTTCTTTTTATAGAATTATGGTATTAGGTTATTAACTTGTTTAATACCTTTTTTTGAGGCAATTTTCTTATAATTCCTTAATTTTTGCTCAAACAAGATGACAAGCTTGAAGAAATGAGATATTGGATGGTAGATACAGAAATATCCATTCATGATTTGGCTTGTATTCAAAACCTTTGTTTCTTTGACAAATACTACGGCCAATTTTTTTAGTTTCTTCAGTTCTTATTTTGGTTTTGGCCATGGTTGTGTATGGTTTTGTCTATAGAATGAGAAATGCTTTAATGAAAGATTGGTCAAGACTTCTAATTGGAAGTCTTTACTGAGTTCCATACTATGTATATCTCTATGTTGTATGTTTTAAAGTAAGCATGCATGTGCTCATCATCTCCGACAAAACAACTAGTGTAGGCTTCCAATTTACCAAAGAAATGTTACTTTGCAGCACAAGGGAATAAAAAAGTCTGTAATTTTTTTTTCTTATTGTTTATGAAATTCAAACGAGCCTAAATCTAGTTTAAAGTCTAGTGTCATTCATAATTTGTGGGATTGGCTAAATTTGCGATCCGAGTTAGGTCTTGAATTTTGAGTTGGTGTGTTGACGACGAATTTTTTTTTAGCAGGTGGTAGTCGACTAAAAGTGATATTTAAGCTTCCAATTTACCAAAGAAATGTTACCTTGCAGGACAAGGGAATTAAAAAAAATGTAAAATTTTTCTTATTTTTTATGAAATTGAAACGAGCCTAAATCTAGCTTGAAGTTTAGTTTTATTCATAATTTGTGGAACTAGATAAATTGTCGAGCCAAGTTAGGTTCCTGAATTTTGAGTTAGTGTTTTGATGACAAATTTTTTTGTAGTAGGTGGTAGTCCACTAAAGGTGATATTTAGGCTTCCAATTTACCAAAGAAATGTTACTTTGCAGCACAAGGGAATAAAAAAAATCGATAAAATTTTTTCTTATTTTTTATGAAATTGAAACGAGCCTAAATCTAGCTTAAAGTCTAGTGTTATTCATAATTTGTGGGACTGGCTAAATTGTCGAGCAAAGTTGGGTTCCCAAATTTTGAGTTGGTGTCTTGATAATAAATTTTTTTTGTAGTAGGTGGTAGTTCACTAAAAGTGATATTTAGGTCTTTTGAGGTTTTCTTAATTCATTTTTGAAAGCATTTTTCGGTTTATGATGCATTTGTTTTACTACTTGTGAAATTTAAGGTCTTATATTGTTCAGTCCTTTGGTTCCTTCTGATAAAGAATATTGTTTAGTTGTATGGTTCTATTTCTGTTTTTTCCTCCCCCCAGAATGCATGCTAGAGTTATTTCTTATGCATTTATAGATATCTTGTAATTGTAATAGAGCATTTAGACTAATTTTCATGAATATCAGTCTCCTTGGGAATAGTTAATTTTCATGGTTCGTTAGTTGACAATTTAAGAGCCAGAACTTCTTTGATTCCATAATCCATAGATAGTACATAAAGATAACATTTAAGGTTTAGGTTAAGTTCATACTTATGCCAACAAACTTACAATTGAGATACAAGTCAAAATATGAAAGCATGATTGTAGAACACAAAATTAAAATTATACCCCAATTTAACTATAGAGCCGTAATTGTTTATAGTTCTATGGAGCATGTGCCGCCATCCAGATATCTACCCCAATCTTCCTCCGTATTAGGCTTGCATGTTCAGAGGTGAAATTGAAGGGCATGCCAAATATTAGCTACTCAATTATTTTTAAAACATTGGGTTCGTAATCTCTGGAACCATAACGCTGTTGTGGGACACCAAATGGAATCCGCACCAATCTGTAAGGATCAAGGTTTATGTTCACATCTCTCCTATTAACATAAAAACTAGGACCATACATTAAAAATTAGGGCATTAGCACACACAATGGGTGCACGTAAGCTAGAATCTCATCATCAGTAAATGACATTAAGACTGGATCGTAAATAATGATAATTTTGTCAACCACATTTATCCTACCAACCACCTAATGTACTCCATGTATGTTTATTGGCGTATATATCTGCATAGAGGAAATTGAAGCTAATTAATCAAGACAAATAGATAATAATGTTCCTAAAATAAACTTAAAACACATGCCTCATTGATATTTGCCCATGCTATTTTGCTCTCTATAAATCTTTTTATGATGCCCTCATCAAAGCAATCTTCATATGACATTAGTGTCAGTCTATGATTATGTGCCTAATTTTCTTCCATTAAAGCCTAAAAAAAAAAAAGAGTTATTATGCAAATTAGTATGCTAGTTCATGCAAGTCTTTGGCACATTGAACAATTCCTTGCTGAATTGTTATTACCCATACCCAAAATTCATGGTCAATTACACTGCATATATTTTCAACATTTTCAGGGTACCTCATTATCCGAAGGTGAATGATATTGATGTACACGAACATATGCTACATGTGATAATAATCCAAAAATATAGTTAGTTTCATAAAAAATATATAAAATTACAAACCATATCGTTAAATTATTTATGACAACTAAGCAAAAAATAATTACCTCTCCTTCAATCCATTCATTACCCACCACCGTCCTTAACCAGTCAGAGACACCGTAATTTCAATAATCCAAAAATTTTTAACTTTTCTATTGGTAAAGGAACTTTCAATCCACCTCCACATTCCTTCTCTAATCTTTGTATTAACTAGATTGTTTATATTAATTTCATCATCTAAGTCCATATGGTTCAATAATGACTCAACTGCGCCAAGTTCATCTGTCTCAATCATTTTGCTCCCCACAATTTTCTCTCCTACTGACTGAGTATTTGTATTTGCACAAAACATTCAAACTCCCTTTAATATAACCCTTTTGAACCTTGCCAACGCATGAATATTCCCACCATTTGGGAAAACTGTTCTGAGGTGTTTGGAAAACTTCTTCGTTAACGTCAACTTGACAAGCATCAACCTTGGAGTACCTAAAAATCTACACACAAGTCTTAGAAATATGTCAACACCATCACTATATTTATAGCACAAATTTAGATTAAGAACACTACACAATAAATTATAAAGGCTTTTTCAGGAAAAAAAATTATAAATTCCATACTATTTCAAAAATACTATAAACTTTTTCACTGACCTCCAATTGGTTTATCCCATCATCATCTCCCTCAATAGATTCTAACTTCACTTTCTTTGGGTTCCTTATATCATCCATAGCTATCATATGGCGCAACTTCATATTTTCTGTCATCTCAACCTTGATTTGATTCTTAAAGTTCTCTAACTCATTTCTTACACTTCTTACTATAGTTTCGACAATATTTTCGTACAAGTTATTATCAAGGCCAACATTTGGCATGACCACATCATTGTTTTCCTATTATACAAATAATGGGTACATTACCAACATCCTTACAAACCGTGTATAGCAACGTAATTTATTGACAGTCAATACAAATTTTAAACATTTGTGCATAATCATTATTATTACACAATACATAATATTCACATCTATTTTGTTATGAATTATAATTTGTTCATATCTGCACAAAGCATCCAACAAGTAATACGATTGGAATAAATGCATTCATAAAGAATTATGATACCTTATACAAAGGATCAAAAATTTATAGAGAACTATGCATGTATATTATAATATACAGTCCACACTAAAACCATTTGGTTGCTTCGGAATGTCATTGCGATGACAAATTTCAAATGTTGAAAATTTCTTTTTTTCACATTATAAACTTTTCATGTCTTCATTCATAATAAAGTCTAAAGCTGCTAGCTGCAATGAAAAAAAATTATTAATTGTTTACGTATTCGATTTTACTTTCAAAGTAATTGAAACTACTCTTGATTTTAAAGAATACAAGGTCTAGCAATATTGTCGACGTGTTCTGCATACGATTGGTTGCTCTTTGTGCTGCATAAAGGATCACAAATCTCAGCTTGCATTTCTAAAATATTAACAACAACCAAGTACCAGTGACAATTCCCATCGTGTATCGGGATGGATATATGTGATAATCCAATGACCATTTTAATTGTTTTTCCATCAAATTATATCACACCTTCAATAATGAATATTTTTTCTTTAACAAGTTTCTTAGTCATACAATATACAAACCTTAGAACAACAAAAAAGCTTTGGCATGAATTTTTTTTTTGAAAATTACTGCTTTGCATGAAATGACTTAGGTTATTACTTCTCATCTTGCACATTGTCTAAGTCATAAATGAACATACTAGTATTAACAAATAGTTCAAAATTATCAAATGAAAATTACTATGTGCAATACTCACCAAAAATTGCAGAGGCAAGTACCAGTTCACTTTTGAATTTGGCAACTTGCATCTCTCTTGGTATGTTAACATTTCAATAATAGTTATAATAATCTACAAAACCAAATTTGTAAATTATACTTAGGATACCACATGCAGAATAAAAGGATAACAGATGCAACACACCTCATTGTGAATCCACCTCATTAGGTTTAAAGATAACAAAATGGAAAAAATGGACTACATTATTAACTCATCTTCTTAATAATATTATTAATCTTGCACATTATTAATCAAACCAAATTTATTAAAAAAAGATATTAGACAGTAATGTTGAGGTTTTCAACCCTTTGTCCAGATTTGTCGTCTAATGCATATGATAAAATATGCAAGTCGTCATCCAATATTGGCGTTGTCACCACAAATGGTCTAGCTCTATAAAGTGTACACGATGGGAAATTCACTTAAGAACTTCTACCAATTTTATTTACGAGTGAGTCTAGCAATATGATAAAATATGCAAGTCGTCATCCAATATTGGCGTTGTCACCACAAATGGTCCAGCTCTATAAAGTGTACACGGTGGGAAATTCACTTAAGAACTTCTACCAATTTTATTTACAAGTGAGTCTAGCAAATTAATGATGTCCGAAACATTATCTTCAACCTGATGATAAATTATAAAACTAACATTAACTTACATATCTTATATACGATAAATTAATGGTGACATAACGATAAAAGAGACACTAGCCTTTTTTTTTTTACCTTTCTTGAGTCTCTTTTCTTTTCTTTTGTCGGTGGATGGATCTACAACTTCATGCTCTGCTTTGAGGCCACAAATGGACTTGCTCTATAGGGTGAGCTGTAGTTTCTTTTATCTTGAAGTAATATTTCATCAGTCTCCCCAATGCTATACATGGACGAGTCCAGTAAAGGAACTGATTTTGAAACATTATTTTTAACCTAAAAAAATAATTTTAATCACATGTAAAATTGCCAATTATAATCACATGTAAAATTGCCAATTATATGTCACCATGTAACCAAAATTGACTAAATGGCACTTTAACGAACACGCTGTGCTTGGAATCCACATTTTTATATTTTAATTCAATTATTTTCTTGTCAATTCTAATCAAATCGCAATTCAGATCGACTGGTAATTTCTCTTTGGTCCCTTCTAAAGTTTGTTAGTTTTGTTGGTTCAGCATATATTTCTCATCTTGTTTCACAAATGTGTGCCTATCACAATGACATTTGGATGGAACCCATGCCTTATCCATTGACATCATATCGTACAAAAACTTATTTTGAGATTCTACACGAGTGGTTAACACCTCTATATTGGCATACAATCCTTTAATATCATCTACCTGTGAATCAAGTTTTTTAAAGACAAATTGTGGATCTGACAAAATATGATTAACGTTATTGTCTCGATCACTGTGGACATTCGTTGCATTGATACAACTTATATCTCAAACTATTACCTGCAAATATCACTAAGTTTTAGATTGTCTATCAATAAACCTACTAATAAACTCAAGCATGATGTTCTTTCAGCAAAATTATTATATTTGTATTCAATGATGATTTGTTTTATAGAGAACATACCTCTTTGTTGTCGAAACCATCATGTTTATACAATCACTTGATGAACCATTTTATCTCTTTCTTGTTCCACAATACAATAGGAACATTTGAATCATCTCCTCCAATATTACCATAAATAACAAAGTTCAAATATAACACCTACATTTATAATTGACTAAAATTAACATAATTTGTGACACCCTTGAAAAATAAGTTAAAACTAAATACAAGGCACGTGTATCTACTTAAAATAATAGAGGCAAACTAAAGGAAACTAACCTGCATAAATAGTAGAAAATCATTAATATATGTAAGATGCTCCTCTTTATATTTAGTTATAGATGGCACCAACTTGTAAAAACTAAAACAAACCCACTTTCTATTTCCTATGTTTTGTACATCGGCCACGGAAAACAAATAGGAAACACTAATGTATGAACTACTTAGGGGACAAAATAGAGTTGCAATAGTGAAAAGTGTGAACGCAACCTTGAAATATTCATCGTAAACTTTTGGATTTAATAAAAAAATTTCTACCCTTTTTATGTGAACACCCCTACTTGTTGCATGAAATATTTCACACAACCCTTGTATGTCTGACCTCTCCCCTTCTAGAACTAAATCCAAATCCTCGTCTTTTAACCTCATAATGCAACTAAGAGCTTCATGATTTACTGAAATTTCTTTTCCATGGATTTCTATAGTATTTTTTGTCACATTGAAATTGTCAACCAATCTACCACAAAGTGTTCGTTTTAATCGCCCAATCTTATTTTCGCAATGTTTTCAAATCTTATTTCTCGTATTACCTTATTCTGCTCTTCAGTGAAAGTCGATACCACTTTTCCAAATCGTTCCGGGGCACATGGTGTATCGAATTTCGAAATATTACTTGCTTCAATCATTGTCTTTTCTGTGTAATATACATCATTTTTAACATGGTGAGATTTCTTTGTTGATGTTCTAATTTACTTCTTTCACTGAATCATGAATTATTACACAATACTTGTAATTTTAGCATATGTTTTTTTTTTATATGTTACCAAAAAAAAAATCCACTTTCTCACACCAATTTCCAGAAAAAATTAACATTTACCTCTTCAATGGAGAATCTTACTTCCTCTTTTCGCTTATGTTCCCCCACATTATCATTTTTGCATAACCATTTGTATTGAAATTATAACACGACAAAATTTTAACTACATTCGATCATTTATTTTACATAAAAAACATACATAGTTTGGGTTCATCGTTGCTGAATTCCTTTCGCTTCCACATTGCGTCCTACACATTCAACATATTCGTATATGACAAATATTTTATCTCTCACTATCTATGTATCTCCTTTAGTAAATAACTAAACTTGAAAAGAACAATGGAAGAACTCTTACCATTTTCAAACTAAATCACAGCCGAGTTTCTGATTCTTTCATTTCACTTCTTAAGTAAAATACTTAAAACATTTTTATCACACCCCTTCATTCTATGATAATTTCCATTCATTTCATTTACACACTTTCTCTTTGTTGTAATTTAGAATGTCATTGGGTTAGATGTGCTACAATGTACGTAATTATTGTATAAATGCAATAACAACAAAGTTAATGCTTGTGTTTTTCCCTTTTTTCTGATATCACTTCTAATATTTTTTTCACGTTTTCCCCAATTTCACTTAGACATCACAAGTGAAATTTCACATGCATTTTCTTCTTTCTTACCAGAACATCAACTAGGCCACCACTTCCTGCTTCATCCAGTTTCCCTTAATCTTCATACTCACCTACCAGCCATTGAATGTACCACCCTTGAAATCCTATAGTTCTTAATTTTTTTCATATATGTAATTCCAAATGGTCTATTAATAGATTTGGTGCATAGTAGTGGCAGCCTTCCGAAATATATACGTTCAAGATTTAAATGTAAGGTGGAATCCACTAATTTGGAACTTAATTTGAAAGCCATATTTCGATCTAGATGTTTTTGGGATGCCCTTAATAACCAACATTCGACAAATACTATTTTTGTGCAGATTCTATTTCAATAGGAACTTAATGAGTCGACCCGCCTATATGTCTTGCATTTATTGTTATACCAAGAGTTATTTCATGTAATGTTTGACGTAAAATAGATAGTGGATTCATTTAAAAAGCTAGTCGGAATATAGTTTTAATTTAGTGGGTAATAAATTTTTTCTTAGTTTCCTTTAAATTTTTTTGAATATTTCTTTTCAAAAATAATATTGTAAATACAAATCTTCAAATAAAGTTTTATTCATACATATAATTTAGAACATGGAAAGTAAAATTTATATGAAAAGTATCTCACAAACATTACGTTGAGTCATTGGCAAGATGAAAATGAAAATAAGTATATTTGTAATATGTGACTACTCATTTTATGCAAAAACAAATAGATAATTTTTTAATATTTAAACTATTTAAGGATGATTTGGACATAATTCCTTATTAAATTTCTACAAAATAAATAAAGAAATTTGTCAAATTAAAAGTAATTATTATCCTTTTATTGAAAACCATCACCTATAATCTAGGAACATTCATGTTGTATTACCAAGAATCAATAAAAAATATGTGGAAGCGTACCTGAATCTATAATGCGTAATTGTTCTCTAGAGTCAAGTAGTTGACCTTCTAGATTAACACATTTCCTAGAGAATTCTTTAATTGTTCTCTAGTTGATTTATCTTTTGCTTATTTATTTGTATTACACATCCCATTTTAATCACAAAAAGAGAGAAAGAGTTTTGTTTTCACTTAATTTACAACTGCTTGTATGAGTTCTTTTTCTAATATTCTCTAATACTAAGTAGCAAGTCTTAGGCATCTTTTTAGTGGAAGATAATAAGCAAAAATTAATGTTAATGAAATGGTTCATGTCGCCCTAATTAATTCACCGTTCACACTCATTAAGAGAGAAACAAATTGTATATTGTAGAATTGTACAATATACTATAGTTTGCCGAATGGTTGACCTTAAATGTTTTAAATTTTCAATAAGTTATTTGAGCTAATTTAGGTTTGTCACCCGGATCCATTATGGCGACCCAATTTACTCCATATGAATTTAATTCATCATGTTGAGTTTTTGTAATAAATATTTAGGGTACGTTTGGTGAGCCACTCCAGCACTATAATACGTTGTTTTAAGTTTTGTTGCATGACGTTAGAATAAGTTGTAATGTGAAATTATATCTAGTGTCATATGTACTGCATTGATATTTAAATATTTATATCATTTAGATTTTCTAATATTTTGATACTCTATATTTAGAAGAAGGACAACAACAACTTATGGTTCCAAGACCCTCTTGTTTTTATAAATGGTCACATAAACCTTTGTCTGAGATAAATTACAGTTAGTTCAATATAGTAAAAATATGAGTTTAAAAAGTAGTGCTTATTTAGATTTAGCTGATATTTAATTATATGTGTGTGTGTGTGTGTAGGGTTGAAAAAAAAAATCCATATAATTTATGTATGTTGATTTTCATTCTTTGAATGTTTTGTTTATAATTACTTATACAGTGAAAATAAGGATTACCACCCTATTGTTTGGAGAAACTAAGAGAAACCTGTCTCATATATATATATATAAAGTTGAGATTTTAGGAGGTGATGTGGCATCACCATTTTTCATCTTTGTATATTCTCTATTATCTAATAAATAGAGAATTTTTTTTTTTAGATTTGACTTTTCATCTTCTCATAATTAATTTGATTGTTTTTACACAATAACAATTATGTAAAGATTTTAATGAGGCATATTCTTTGTAATGAACATCCAAGGGGGAGTGTTATGAATTTATTAAAATAAATGTAGATGTTCATAACATATATCTCTTAGTCTCCCCACTATCTCACATTAGCAACCTTTAGCTTCCCTATAACTCCCACTATCTCACAAGGAATTATGATTCATAATTTTTCATTAATTTCACGGAGTGATTATGTAACTATAAAAGGAGAGCTCATCTTTTTGTTTTGTACACACAATTGGAATGAATAAAATCACTCTATAATATATTCTCTAATTTTATTCTTTATCTTGCGTTGCTTCTTTATTTGTATTGCTGGCTAATAGTTTTTTTTGTTTTTTATAAGGCTGCCTCATCTTAAAAAAAAATCAATTCATATTTTTTATTAGTTTCATCAAGTGTAAAGTAAGAAAAAAAGATAATACTAAATTCTTTTTGCAAAGCCGCGTGAAACGCGGTCCTATTTTCTAGTTTTAAAATAAGTTCGAACCCTTTTATAAGTGTTAGTTTTACACATTATTTTACTATTATATCCATATTCATGATGTTGGCCATAAAATTTAAATATTTTGAGAATATTTTTAAGAAAAATGACTTTAATGTCCTTAATGATTAAATTAATTTAAGAACTAATTATGAATTATGGAGAAAAATTACAAGTAGGAAAAATATCATAAATACCCCTAATAGTTGTATAAACCGGGATAGCGTACCCAGATGTGCCTTAAGAGTATGAATCAAAGATTTCTAAATTTACTATCATAAAGTAAAATGAAACAATTGAAAAGAAGATCCAAACAGACATGTAAATAAAGGCCAAATAAATAATTGTACTAAATGCAATAAATTCACCGACAATTTACTATAAATGAATAAATATATAATAAATTAAAGAGAGAGAAAAATCACAATTAATATGAAAGGATATAGAAGCAACTACTGACAAACTAATAAATTTAACACACTTGCTGTTGTTTAATGAGAAATAATTAATTAAAATTACTTAATTAATTAGCATAAGTGAGCAAGCAACAATAACAATGGTGGTTACAAACAAAAGGTGTTTGGTATGGCCTAGCCTACACTTCTCTAGTGAAACGAATAGTTGTGTGCCAGATTAAGAAGCAAGTAAAATGTATAAAATTTGTTATATCCATTTCAACGGAAAATTAGGATAATTATTAGGGCTATTTATGACATTTTTCCTACTTGTAATTTTTCTCCATACTACGCAATTCGTTATTAAATTAATTTAATCATTAATGGTATATAAGTCATTTTGCTTAAAAAATATTTTCAAAATGTTTAAATTTTATAACTAATATCAAAACTAGAAGTAGATTAGTAAAATTATAAATAACACTAACACTGTTATAATTGTAGGGAGATTTAGACTTATTTCAAAATAGCCTTTAAAAAAAAACATGAGGGGAATTTCGTTTAATTTCTTAAGATAATTGGGGGGGAATACTCATTTTCCCTACTCATACATGTTAAGTTATCAATTAAACCTAGAAGCTTAAATTGGTAAATAACGATCCAAAAGATAGTATGATGTGCTAACCTACATTTTGTTGTGATATGAATAAAGGATTTTGATTGGACATGGGTTTATAACATAACAAAATTGAATACAAAGACCTAATTAGGGATTAAACAATAATAAATTTGCTAATTTTAGTTTAAAAAAAACCTTGCCTTTACTACAATTTTTTCCCCATGGGACTGGCCTAGGGATGGCAATTTTCGGGTCCAGGTCTGGGTTTGGTTGTTCTGGATCCGGACCCGGACACAAAATTCTCATAACCGGACCCGCATTGAACCCGATTTTTTTTAATCCAGGTCCGGTCCGGGTTTAACCCGGAAAAATTTGGCTTTTCGGATTCTGGGTTTTGAACCCGGATTGCTTAATTTTTTTTTTTTTAGAGACCGGATTGCTTAACTTTGGTTCAACAAAATTTGCTGGACAAATGGCAAAAAAACAGAACATATAACACATCTAGAACCAGATTGGTTCAACAAAATTTGTTGGACAAAGGGCAAAAAAACAGAACATATAACACATCCAGAACCAGATTGGTTCAACAAAATTTGTTGGACAAAGGGCAAAAAAACAGAACATATAACACATCCAGAACCAGATTGGTTCAACAAAATTTGTTGGACAAAGGGCAAAAAAACAGAACATATAACACATCCAGAACTAGATTACCAGAACCAGATTACTTAACTTTGGTTCAACAAAGTTTCAAATACAAAACATATAACACATCCAGGTTCTAAAACAAATACAACACAATATAAAATCTAAAATTCAAATTTAAAGCTCAAATTTCCAGCCACTAGTGCTAAAGACTAAACTCTGAATCATCCACTTCATTTGACTGTTGCTCACTCATCCAACTTTCATCAATCAAATGCTCTGCAAAAAGTATTGCCTCCTCTGGAATTCCATCTACAAAAAATGTGTAAATCATAAACATAATGAACAAAACAACTAATTAGTGATAAATTGATAATAAGAACAATACAACAAATAATTTGATTCTAATAAATAATTTTTTCATACCTTTTAAGTTTTGTTCAAGCCAAAACCAATTTTGAGTGCACACCAATGCCTCTATTGTGGATGGGTGAAGTCTACTGCGATGAGGGCTCAAATGTCTACCTCCAGTGCTAAAAGCGGACTCCGAAGCAACTGTTGATACAGGAATGACCAAAAAGTCCCTTGCAATCTTTGCAAGTATAGGATATTTGCCTTGATTATTCTTCCACCATGACAAAAAGTCAAATTGACTAGTTAAATGCAAAGTACTCTCCTTAAGATAAAGTTCTAATTCTGATTTGGAATGAGTATTCTGTGTGTTTTCATTTCTAAACAATGCCCACTCATCAGCCATTTCATCCAAATCTAAATCTAACATATTAGAGTCCCCTCCTGCAGCAGCTTGAGAATTGGCACCTTTAACCCCCCCACTTGAATTTGATAGATGATTTACTTCATACTCATGTACTAAATCAACAAATAACTTACACACTCTTTCAATTTCGGATTCAGCTTTTTCCCCATATATTTTAGGAAATAAAAAGTTAATCAGTAACATTTTACGCCTAGGATCTAACATAGTCCCCACTGCAAGAACTCTATGAATAACATCCCAATACTTTTCATACTTCGCAATCATCCTAGTAGCCATATTTTTTATCCCCTCAATTGGTGATTGCAACCATGCATTCACCAATTCACAAATCTTGGCAAAAAATAAATTAGATGTCGCATATCGTGTCCCCGAAAAAAGTTATGTCAACTTATAAAAGCTTTTTAGATACTCACACATAAGATGTATTTGACAATCTAATTTCACAAATCTTGGCAAAAAAAAAATTAGATGTCGCATATCGTGTCCCCGAAAAAAGTTCTGTCAACTTATAAAAGCTTTTTAGATACTCACACATAAGTTTTGACAAATTCCACTCTGACTCACTAGGTAAAGATGTATAATTTCTGTCACGTTCATTTAAACGATCAAATACATCTTTATACAACAATGCAGTACTAAGCATCAAGTAAGTAGAGTTCCATCTAGTTTTACAATCAAGTACTAAGTTTTTGGTTTCCTTAATACCTAATTGTTTTTTTGCATTCTCAAAATTTTCAACTCTAGCTGGTGTTGCTGTCCAATAATGAATACTATCTCTAATTTTCTCAACTCCCTTTTGTATCACAGACAAACCATCTCTAACTATCAATTTCAATATATGAGCACAACAACGCATATGAAAGAATTTGCCACCCATAATCATTGAACTAGTAGAAAATTTCCCCAACAACAAGGCAATCATAGAATCATTTGCAGCACAATTATCAGCAGTTACAGAGGACAACTTTCTATCTATATTCCAATCCATCAAACAATCATATAAC
The DNA here is from genome assembly GCA_039657385.1 of Citrus x changshan-huyou. Taxonomy (NCBI): domain Eukaryota; kingdom Viridiplantae; phylum Streptophyta; class Magnoliopsida; order Sapindales; family Rutaceae; genus Citrus; species Citrus x changshan-huyou. The sequence goes on along the minus strand of CM077547.1, from coordinate 14,897,033 downwards.
TCATTACACATTACCTCAGCACTATGTGGAGCTGGCACATATATAAACCTAACAATGTGAAAAAATAATTAAAATATTAGACAGGACATTAATTTATGCTTAAACAAAAAAAAAATAAGTTTCAAGAATATTACCTCATAATACGACTTCGCAACACCCATGAGCTATCAATGTAATGTGCCGTAATAACCATGTATCTTTTTTTTTTGTTACTAGTAGTCCACATATCTATAGTAATTGCAATTATACTCTCACAAGCTTCCAAAATACCCATTGTCTTTTTCTTTTCAACATCATAAAGCCTCAAAATTTCAGCTTTGATGGTGTTTCTACTAATAGTCTCAATAGAAGGTTGGAGTAGCTTCAACAAGTCATAAAACCCAACATACTCAACAAATGCTAAGGGGAGCTCATGTAGTACAATCATTCTAGCTACAAAAAGCTTTACTGTAGCCATATCCCATTTTGATTCGGAACTGCAATTACTAAGTGAAGTGCTTCCATCAACTTTAGAAGAAAAAGATAGGTGCATTTGCTGTACATTCTTAAATGACCTTTTAGGATAACGTTTAGCATGGTTTATTAAGTGATTAGTACCCCTCAAATAATTTCCTTGCATAACAAACCCACAGTAATTGCAAATTGCCTGAACTTCCTCACCCAACTTAACTTTTTTTGAAATGATTCCAAGCATCAGAGACTACTCTACCACTACCATCTCATTTTTGTGAAGTGACAGGATTAGTATTACCCCTACGGCCACGACCACGACTACTCCCCTGAACTGCTGTTGTTGAATTTGGTTCTAATTCAACAGCTGTATCATTATTATTTTTTGATTCTGTCCTAACTCTCACACAAACACTTTCATCACTTTTTTCATAGGCATCCAAGTCAATTCTTTGTTCATTTTCCATATCAATTTTTCACTCTACAAAAATTATGTCAAGACATAATTAATTCCAGCAACTTCTTCCAATTTATATGCTATGTTTAACCGTAAAAGCTATAAATAATATTTTAGAGATACCATTTCTATTTTATTAACAACAACAATAAAAAAGAATTCAAAAAAATAAACTATAAATAATAAAATTGAACCATAACAGAGTATAGATACTAAAAATCACAGAGTTTAGCTATTAAAGTCACAAAGTATAGATATTAAAATTGCAAACAGAGCAAAACAGCACATAAATTGCAAACACAGTCTAATTAAATTGCGAAGACAGTCACAGTATCCTATCAATACAACAAAAATCCATATTGGTCCCACTGATCAAATCATAACAAGATTTCAAAAATTATGAACATAAAGATTTAGCATTGTACCACTCATACCCATTTCTTAACGCGTATAGAGATAACCAAATTTTGTTAATCTATATGAAGAGAACAGTGCTTAAAATGAAAGAAAATTACAGGACATTTTATCACAAAAGTTTCACAAAAACATTACAGCAGGTACCCATGGGATTCATAGAGAAACTATGTTTAATACTAGGACATTTTATCTTCCTTTCCTTTTTCTTTCGAGAAGTTATCAACTTTGAATTCTTAACAAGAACATTGTTAATCATGAATTCATAAGATTAAGATTTTGAATCGGCAAACTCTTCAATAACATCAATTGTTTCTTAGGTCTGAATCTATTTACGCCCAGTTTCTGGTTAAAAGAAACAATTTTATGTTGAGGAAACAAAGAAAATACAAGGAAACACAAAAAGCAAGAGAAAATTGCTTTCCAAAATATGCACAGACCAAAACCATAGCAGAAATAGCAAACAAATTCACATTGTGCCAGAACTAAACGTATTCCATGTCTGTAAACAAATTCACAAATTCTATGTCTGCCTCATAATGACTTTTGATCTAAACGTAAATTGGGTTCATTAGACAACTACCAAAAAAGATGGACATGCATTCATCATACAATTGAGACAAAAGATAAAGAGCAAAAGAAGTGCCAAAATTATCGTAATAGAGAAAATCACATTATGCCAGAACCCAGAAGCAATACAACCTCAAAGCATAACAACACGAAAATTGCAAAGAGGGAAAATCAAAGCGTAATAGAGCATAAATTGTAAAGAGAAAAGCCGACACTCACAAATATTCACAGCGGCAGCTAAAGTATTTGCTGATGAACACAGAACACAGCCGCGACTGAGGTGGATTTCAACCCCTTTTGCTGGCCGCGACTGAGTGAGAGATGAGACGAGTGATGCCGATGAGTGATGAAACGAACACAACCGCACCGTGAAGGTGATGACAGGCCACGCCGCGAAGGATCTGATCTGATCTGAAGAAGAGATTACAGGAGAGTTGAAGAGAGAGTGAGAGAGATTAAGTGAGGACTGAGGAACAGGTCACGGGTGAGAGAGATTGAGAGAGGAACGGATGAGACTTGAGAGATTGAGAGGAGAAATTATAGTAGAGTTCAGTTGAAGAGAGTGAGAGATCGAGAATTCAAGATTTCAAGACAGGAACGAGAGAGATTGAGAGATATAGGGTTCACTTTTTTTTTTCTATTTATATTTATGGATTTGCGGATAAAAATTAATATTAAAATAAATAATATCCGGGTCCGGGTTCTGGATTTACGGGTTCACCTGAAACCGGATCCGGACCCGGAAACATGCGGGTTCTCAAAAACTTATCCGAATTCTGGATAAAAATCATTCCGGTGCAGGTTGAACCTGGACCGAATTTTCCGGATTCAGTCCGGGTCTGATCCGGGTCCAGGTTTGGTTGCCATCCCTAGACTGGCCATGTAACATTAATATCGAATGTAAACATGACAAGAATCAAAATAATTAAGGCATGTAACTATGACAAAGCCAGGGTCATCACAGTAAGAAATGGGACCATTACGTCATGCAAACATAGTAAGGATCAAGACTATAAACGAAGACGCTCGGGCCATTTTATGTCAACAAGTGAGACCATTATGGTATGCAAACATGGTAATACAATCTTTATTATCATAAACACACAAATGCTCACAAACAACCCTATATGTTTAATCATAAAAGATCAATAAAAGAAGCAAAGATGAAGCTAATAAAATTAACTATAAATATGAAGATGCACAATCGCGTAGTCTCTGAAGCCTTTGGGCTTGGATGCGTTGTCTTGGTCCTCCCATAATCTGATCAGTTACCATTTTAATCAAAGTGTATGCTGCTGCTGCATGGATTTCTAGCAACACGAGGAGAAGTAATATTCTCTGACTGTACATGTTGGTGATTTTGATTTAAAAGATGAGCTGGTGTGGTTAAACTTTAAATCCCTTCCATATTGACTAATACTGAAAATTTTGTTGTGCCAGCTCTCATCTGTAGCATATAAAAAAATTGGAGATTTTACTGGTTGAACCAGCTACAGCTAGCTAGTTGGTGAACGATTAGAATACATTCGTAATAAATAATTATCACTGGTGAAGCGCAATTTAATTTGTTAAAAAAAAAAAAAAAAACTGGGTGAAAAAAAGATTGTTGTTTGTTTGTAGTTGCCAACTTGTCATAGAGAGCAGGAATATTGAAGACCATCTTTATTGACTCTTCCAGGTAGACTTAGCTTCCACCTCACTTGATAATCATTCCTATTCTTACAATATATTTACATTTACTTGACGACAAAATACCACGGCGTCACAAACAACCCCAATCATACATGCATTGATATAAAATATCAATTAAGAAACGGTAGTGGTCCTCAAGGACTTGGGCCACTTGGCCGAGTCATTTTTAAACCGTTCTCTTTTAAATGGCTAACTATATTCGAATTGTCGGAAGGTAGGGGACCACACTAGCTATCTGCCCTCATTCCATCATAATATACGTTGGCGGCGCCACTTTTGGTCTCGGCGGAGGCAAATGCTTGGGCCTAGTTAATTCATCTGTCACCATTGCTATGAAGCTGCTGCCGCCGCATGGATTTGCAGCAACACAAGGTGAAGCAGTATTCTCCGAGTGTGTTGGTGATTTTGATGCAGCTGGAGGCGGTGGAGGTGAACGTTTCTTGATCTTTCCATTGTCAGGTGAATTAGTGGCTTTTAACTGGCTTTCTGGTGGTGATGGCTTATCATTGTGAAGATTGCTTGCGATGGGCCTTATCGGTGGTGCTGCCTTTGGAGGTGGAGGTCGTCTGTTTACAGGCCTTCCCAGGTCGCCTGCGGCATATGCAAAGAGGAGATTAGCTATTAAGAAAAAAACTATCTAGTATGAAGTGCAATATGCGATGGGCCTAGGGAGAGAGAGTTTTAGTTAGTGTAGTGTATAAGCCTTATGTTATCCCAACTTTTTACCTTTTTTTTTTTCTTTGATAATATGTTATGCTAACTTTCTATACATAATTTGAGGAAAAAAGTAAACTTAGCCATTGTGCTCTGCCATTTGGCAGAGAAGCGGACCGCTATTGGATTAGGACTGTATATTCTTCTAATTTAATTAATATTTAAGTAGATTTATGGTCCACATAATGAAACTCATTGCTCTGCTAAACGACACATTGTGAGCGGTTTGGTATACCGCTTCATAGAAGTTTCTCTCCATTTTGAGATGCAAAGCTCAGAATAGCAAGTCGAAATTGAAATTGAAATATCTATAAACAGAATGGAAAAGAAATATGGAGGCAAAAAAGAACTAGCGTCATCGATTTTAATTAGTGACGAACTAGCAAGTAAGGTTTGCTGAAACATGCATATAATAAGGTTAAACAGGTGCCATTTTTGAGTGACTAAAAAAGAAAAGGGAGAATCCTTCCCCGTAAAGTATTTTTAACTTTGCTAAAATTGTCTATAGTTTTTGTAATATTTTTATACTCTTTTGATATCAAATTTAAAAGGAAAAATGATATATATTTTTTCTGATCCGGATGGACTTTTCAATGAAAGTTTTAATATTAAGGAAGTAATATAATGACCAGGGTATTATGAAAGCTGGGGGGGTAATTGATAAAAGCTAAATACTATAAAGAGAAAAGGTCATTTTCGCAAAAATAAAAGAAGAAGAAGAGGAAGATGCACTCGCATTTAGCCTTAACATCACATAACTTAAGATTTAAGAACATATTATTCTTTGCAATATTCAAGCATATATTTATATGATTTTAATTAAGGGACAGGTTGTGTTACCTGAGGATAAGGGTCTTGCATGGGCTGCAATGACAAGAAATGCAAGAGATAATGTAAGAAGTAAAGCAGTAGTACTCATCATCTTTGGAGTTTTCGTGTTGGCTTATGATCATCTATGACTCAAAATAAGGCTATTTATACAGGTCAAGTGCTCTTGTGTTAGGTAAAACGTTGACATCATGATGTACTTTTCTATTATATACAAACATTATTAATCAGACACGCGATAAAAGGACTGAATGTTGATGATAAAAAGCTTTGGTTAATGGTCCCAAGGAGAAGCTTTAGCTTTTCTAGCTAGATTTTAAATTAATAAAGCTTGGAAATAGTTCATTTTTGGTTTCCCGTTTCACGTTTGGAAAATCTTGACTCGGAGGTCTACTACGCGTAAGAGACTACCAAAAAATTAAAATGCACGAGGGGAGACTGGAGCATGCCAGTTGACATTATTGAACGTTGAAGTCAGGTCCTTTTGTCTTTCTTCTTCAAAGTCTTCCCAACGTGGTGAAAAAAAAAAAAAAAAGAAAGTAAGTAAGAGGTAGGGGTGTTCAGAATCTAATCCGATCCGCTGAATCCGTCCGATCCGCTGAATCCGATCCGTATAAATTCGATCCGTGGATTGGTGGATTGGATATGGATTGAAAATTTAAAAATCCACAGTCGATGGATTGGATATGGATTTACTTCTGTAAATCCGCAGAAATCCGTGAATTCGCAATATATATATATATATATATATATATATATATATAAATTATAAATTTAATTAAAAAATTATAAATGTGACATTGCATAGTTACCAAGTACTATAACATATCTTAACCATTACCTAATAATACTATAAAATGAAAAATGATTAAATAATCAAATATACAAATGTAACTTGTAAAAATTGTAAAACAAAATAAAAGCAAAGTCACACGCACTAGTAAAAGCAAAGTAATATAACGTCAAGTCACCAACAATTTGCAAACAAAAAACCCTAAGTTTTCCCGCCGTCACACACATTAGCAACACTCAATAGTGGTTGGATACACTCTCGACATGGATTTAAAGGACATTGGCCGCACGATTCCGGCAAGAGCAAGCCATCTTCTTTCCTAAGTCCATCGAGCCACTTCACATTCACTGGTTCCAGCTGAACAATTTCACTATCACAACCTTCAAGATCGCCACACATACGGCTTCTCCTGGTTCCCATCGTGGATGGCTCCATAATCACCACTTTTCGACAGGCGCAACAGCCTTGGTGAAGGATCAGACTATGTTTGGTTTCCGAAACTTTGTCATTTCAATTAATTGTGGCTTTATTTGAACAATTAATTTCGGTGTTATATTAACGTATTATTGTAACTTTATTTGAACAATTAAGCTTGATGTGTTATATTTTGAAACTTTGAACGTATTATTATAGCTTTATTTGAATAATTAGTCTCGATGTGTTATATTTTGAAACTTTAAATGTATTATTTTAGCTTTATTTAAACAATTAATTTATTTAAATTTTATTCAATTTTAAATTTAATTGGTAGTAAAATTATTTTTATATTAGATTTTTTTTGTTTCATTAGTTGGAGAGAACTAAAAATTTTTAATTCGAAAACTAATATGCAAAGTGGTGGATTGCATATGGATTGAGTCAAATCCACATCCAATCCGCAGACGTATGGATTGGATATGGATTGAGTTAAATCCGGATCCGATCCGTAGATGTATGGATTAGATTTGAATTGAATTTTATCAATCTGTGGATTGGATTGGATTGAAAAATTATAATTTGCAAAATCATGGATCGGATATGGATTGATATCCAATCCATAAAATCCGATCCGCGAACACCCCTAAGAGGTAGGCAGAGCAAATTGCTTAGTGCCAAGTCTTACTTCATATTTTATAATAAAATAATGTTAATTTAAAGGTTCGAGTTGTACACAACAATGTTCGTGTCTACGTCGTTATATCTCTGAGTCCAGACAATAGAGTGATTAATGGAGGCAAATTTTTAACAAAATTTTAAACAGAGAATATTTGCACCAAAAACTTTTATGCAAATCTAAAATATAATTATATCTGAGTTCCCTATATCAAATAAATTCATAAAGAGTAGTTTAGGCCGCGTCTGTTAAAGCAAGTAACAAATGTTAACCCAGATTAGCCCAAGTAAAAATCTCTATTAACAGATTTGCATGGTTCCATAAATTCAATCAACCAATTATGCGATGCCATATCAATTTAGAATATTGTTTGTATAAGTATTAAGGCTCTATAACTATTCTATATCATTAATAGTGAGATTACCACTTTTCTTATGTAATATTTTCTTATATTTTACCACTTTCAAACAATTATCATAATTGCATAAACACTACCCGAACTTCAAATTTCTACAGAAAATCTTATCCCAATCACAAAAACATAATACTACTTTTTCTTTTTGAAGTTTAAAGTATGAAGAGCATTCGCGGATCAAATTTTGCAGATTGAATATCAGTCTATATCTGATCTATGATTTTACAGGTTATAGATTTTCAGTCCAATCCAATCCATAGATTTGCAAAATTTAATCCAAAATCAGTCCATACGTCTGCGGATCAGATGCAAATTTGACCTAATTCATATACAATCCACTATTTTGCGGGCTAGAAATTTTTAATTCTGTCCAATCCGCATAAGATAAAAAAATTAATATATAAATAATTTTACTACCTGCTAAATTCAAATTTGAAGAAGATTTAAATAAATTAATTGTTTAGAAAAACTAAAAAATACATTCAAAGTTTCAAAATATAGCACACCAAAAAGAAAAAAAAATCATTTGTTTAGATACATGAAAATTAAATAAAATTATGAAAATTATTTGTTTAGGAAGCTATATTTGTTTATTTAATTGTTTTTTATTTTATATTATTATTGGATAAGATATAATATGGTGTTAATGTAACTATATTTTAACTTATTTATTTATTAATAAGCATTAATGACACATTTATAAGTTTTATTTATAATTAAATAAGTATTTTTTTATTTTTTTTGTGGATTCGCGAATTTTTACGGATTTAAAGAAGTAAATCCATATATAATCAATCAACTGTAGATTTTTTAATTTTCAATCCAATCTAATCCACCAATCCACATATTGAATTTTTACAGATCTGATAAATTGAGTGGATCGAATTGAATTAGATTCAGAATACTCCTAGCTTAAAGTTTTGATGTCAAGGAGACAAGAAGATTTTATGAATTATAGAAAAATATGTGATAAAGCTGAAAATTGGGCCTTTCTCCCCCAGTCGATGGGCCATTTCTCTCAACCGATTTATCGTTTCGCGTAAAACTTTGTAAAGTTTTAAATTAGTCCATCAACTTGGGAATCTTGCAGATAGGTCCCATTTCTTACATTTTTAAAAACTTCGCAGATAGATCACCGTTAACTTTGAAAAGGTTTTTAAATAGTTCCTTGCACTATGCATCAAAATTGAAAGGTACTTTACCAACAAAGTATTGGCTCCACTGGCAATAGAGTCCCCTTAAATGGCTTGACTGTGTTTGCTCCCCAGTTCGAGTCGCAGGGAAGTCGCCTTTGTTGGGAGAACCTGTGCCTCCCGGTTCGAGCGGGGACTTCTAGTCTGGGTTGTGGTACGGGCTTAAAGGTACCTCCCACAGTTGGGGCCCTCCCCAGGATACCTCGTGATTAATATTAAAAAAAAATTGAAAGGTACTTTTGATCTTTCTTAAGAAAAAAGTTACTTGCTACTGTAATAAGAACGCAGGTACCTACAAAATCTACAAGTACCAAAGTGTCAATATATATGTCCATATATACTAATAATATACAGTTGCAATGACTATATATAAGAATTACTTGAGCATGTAAATGACTGCAGTACATATAATGTAGCTGAGTAGCTGGTGCCCCCTTTCATTTAGTTATTTAGCTTTCTCTTAAAGCATACAGTGGAAAAGGGCGAAATGTTTTGTTGATTTGATCGTTGACTACAATGCATCAGGATAAAGATTAAGCGCTGATCTAATTTCTGTACTAATCTTTTTTGGAAAGATAGTTATAATTAAATCTTAACGGTTAACTATATACTATAAATGTACGTGTAGCAAAAGATTATTAAAAGTAAATACGAGATCTAAATTCAAAGTAACAATTGTTGAAATTTTATTGGTATTTAATTTTAAAATACTAATATCCCTAGTTAAAGGGAAGTGAGAGTAATTTTTTGTGTTTGATTTGAAATTAGTCATATGTTTGATTTAATTACAAATTAGAGTTGAATAAGTCAAATCTAGATGCGATTTGAATTATTCAAGTTAAATTAAATTATGAGACATATGGATGACTAATTCAAATTAAATAAGGAAAGTGGTGACTAATTCAAATCGAATTAGGAAAGGTTTGTAGAAGGTTTCTCTATATAAGGGAGACATACAAGGAAGTAGATCCGGTGCTCAGCTAAGCTTGTGCTGAGCACCGTATCAATGGTTAACAATTGTCTTATGTGGGCCCCAAGCAATTGCTGACCATTGATCCGGTGCTCAGCACAAGCTCAGCTGAGCACCGAATCCTAGTCCGACATACAAAGTCTTTAAGTGCCTGTTTGATATATCTTATCTAATGGTCATAAGTGTTTATTTAACTCCATAAGATCTTATCAATTTTATTGTTGTTTGGTTGTTTTTTCTAGTAAAGTTTTTGAAGATTAACTAAGTTATTTTGTCTGTATTAGTAAAAATTTAAATTTTAAGTTTTAGGAATAAAGATTGAAAAGCTTTTTTAAATGTGAAAATGTCTAAAATATTCTTATTTGATAATATTATTTAATTCTTTTCATAACATAATTAAAAAAAAAAAGAACTTGTCTATTAAACTAATTTCATAATTTAAAAAAAAAACCTTCATTAATAACCAAATAACTAAATTTTTTTGGGTAAAAACTCTACTCAATTAACCCCTATTTGAAAAATTATACCAAATAAATCCTAAGTATGCCTACTACAACAATAAAAAGAGAAAAGAAAAATCTAAATGTTCTAATTATCTCTCTCTACTTCTATCTCATATTTCTTCATCAATTTACTTTTACTATTTTAAATTGTTGTACTTGGGAATAAAACCTCACAATAGTATCATTATATTCTGGAGATTAAACTCTGGAGATTAAACTACTTTCTTTGTGGTCTTCTTGTACCAAAATTAGTGTTAAGGGCAGTGCTTTGTGGACGCCCCGATGAATTTAAATTTGCTGATTGATGTCATTGTTTCAACTGATTTTGGAGCTCAAAAAATAATATTGACACACATTTCCAACAACAATAAATATTGATATTTCTAGTTGCCAACTTGCCATTAAAATTGATACAAGTGAAAGCAGTAAAAAACTTCTATATATCGGAGGTACATGTACAACAAGCCACTTGAATTATAACATAGTATATAAAAAATTGAACACATTACGATGCCTATTGCCTGGTTATATGTTCAGGTAACATACGAAATAATTTCCCAAGAAATTAAATCAAGCCATTTGTAAATTGAAGCCCATTTTTATTGACTCTTTCAGCATAGTTTTCAGTCACAACTCACAATAATCATGCAAGTTATTATCACAATCTCATCATATATTTACACTAGAAAATAGAACCACGTTTCACGCGGCTTTGAAAAAAGAATTTAGTATTTTTTTTTTTTACTTTACACTTGATGAAACTGATAAAAAATATGAATTGATTTTTTTTTAAAGATGAGGCAACCTTATAAAAAACAAAAAAAGTTATTAGCCAGTAATACAAATAAAGAAGTAATGCAAAATAAAGAATAAAATGAGAGAATATATTATAGAGTGATTTTATTCATTCCAATTGTGTGTGTACAAAACAAAAAGATGAGCTCTCCTTTTATAGTTACATAATCACTCCATGAAATTAATGAAAAATTATGAATCATAATTCCTTGTGAGATAGTGGGAGTTATAGGGAAGCTAAAGATTGCTAATGGGAGATAGTGAGGAGACTAAGAGATATATTTGATGAACATCTACATTTATTTTAATAAATTCATAACACTCTCCCTTGGATGTTCATTACAAAGAATATACCTCATCAAAATCTTTACATAATTGTTATTGTATAATAACAATCAAATTAATTATGAGAAGATGAAAAGCCAAATCTAAAAAATAATTTCTCTATTTATTAGATAATAGAGAATATACAAGATGAGAAATAGTGATGCCACATCACCTCTTCAAGTCCCAGCTTTATATAGATACTAGAAAATAGCACCGCGTTTCACGCGGCTATGAAAAAAAAATTTAGTATTATTCTTTTTTTTTACTTTACACTTGATGAAACTGATAAAAAATATGAATTGATTTTTTTTTTTTAAGATGAGGCAGCCTTATAAAAAACAAAAAAAAAAACTAGTAGCCAACAATACAAATAAAGGAGTAACGCAAGATAAAGAATAAAATGAGAGAATATATTATAGAGTGGTTTTATTCATTTCAATTGTGTGTGTACAAAACAAAAAGATGAACTCTTCTTTTATAGTTACATAATCACTCCATGAAATTAATGAAAAATTATGGATCATAATTCCTTGTGAGATAGTGGGAGTTATAGGAAAGCTAAAGGTTGCTAATGGGAGATAGTGAGGAGACTAAGAGATATATGTTATGAACATCTACATTTATTTTAATAAATTCATAACACTCCCCCTTGGATGTTCATTACAAAGAATATGCATCATTAAAATCTTTACATAATTGTTATTGTGTAATAACAATCAAATTAATTATGAGAAGATGAAAAGCCAAATCTAAAAAAAAAATCTCTATTTATTAGATAATAGAGAATATACAAGATGAGAAATAGTGATGCCACATCACCTCTTCAAGTCCCAGCTTTATATAGATACTAGAAAATAGCACCGCGTTTCACGCGGCTATGAAAAAAAAATTTAGTATTATTCTTTTTTTTTACTTTACACTTGATGAAACTGATAAAAAAATATAAATTGAATTTTTTTAAGATGAGGCAGCCTTATAAAAAACAAAAAAGTTATTTGCCAGCAATACAAATAAAGAAGCAACACAAGATAAAGAATAAAATGAGAGAATATATTATAGAGTGATTTTATTCATTCCAATTGTGTGTGTACAAAACAAAAAGATGAGCTCTCCTTTTATAGTTACATAATCACTCCATGAAATTAATGAAAAATTATGGATCATAATTTCTTGTGAGATAGTGAGAGTTATAGGGAAGCTAAATGTTGCTAATGGGAGATAGTTGGGAGACTAAGAGATATATATTATGAACATCTACATTTATTTTAATAAATTCATAACACTCCCCCTTGGATGTTCATTACAAAGAATATGCCTCATTAAAATCTTTAGATAATTGTTATTGTGTAATAACAATCAAATTAATTATGAGAAGATGAAAATCCAAATCTAAAAGAAAATTTCTCTATTTATTAGATAATAGAGAATATACAAGATGAGAAATGGTGATGTCACATCACCTCTTCAAGTCCCAGCTTTATATATATATATAGATAGATTAGAAAATAGAACCGCGCTTCACGCGGCTTTGAAAAAAGAATTTAGTATTATTCTTTTTTCTTACTTTACACTTGATGAAACTGATAAAAAATATGAATTAATTTTTTTTAAAGATGAGGCAGCCTTATAAAAAACAAAAAAAGCTATTAACCAACAATACAAATAAAGAAGCAACGCAAGATATAATAAAATGAGAGAATATATTATAAAGTAATTTTATTCATTCCAATTGTGTGTGTACAAAACAAAAAGATGAGCTCTCCTTTTATAATTACATAATCACTCTATGAAATTAATGAAAAATTATGAATTGTGTGTGTACAAAACAAAAAGATGAGCTCTCCTTTTATAATTACATAATCACTCTATGAAATTAATGAAAAATTATGAATCATAATTTCTTGTGAGATAGTGGGAGTTATAAGGAAGCTAAAGGTTGCTAATGGGAGATAGTGATGAGACTAAGAGATATATGTTATGAATATCTACATTTATTTTAATAAATTCATAACACTCCCCCTTCGATGTTCATTACAAAGAATATGTCTCATTAAAATCTTTACATAATTGTTATTGTGTAATAACAATCAAATTAATTATGAGAAGATGAAAAGTCAAATTTAAAAGAAAATTTCTCTATTTATTAGATAATAGAGAATATACAAAAATAAGAAATGGTGACGCCATATCACCTCCTCAAGTCCCAGCTTTATATATATACTAGGAAATAGAACCGCACTTCGTGCGGCTTTAAAAAAAAATTAATATTATTTTTTTATTATTTTGTAATTGATGAAATTGATAAAAAATATAAATTATTTTTTTTAAAGATGACGCAGTCTTATAAAACTAATGTTATTTATGAAAGTTAATTATTTTTTGTTAATATTAAAAATATATATTAATATGTATAGTTAAGTGTACACAACCTTTTCATCAATAAAAATTATGTTCACACTAATCAACTCTTTATTTTTTTTTGTACTAACAGACTCTCACATCTTACAAAGCCTTACCTTTATCATCCAACTATCTTTATCATTGTTTAACTCATAAAGAAAATAGTACTCCATGAAGCATACAATACTAAAAATTTAAATAAGTCAAAAAATAAAAACACAAGAACATTTCTAAAGAGGATGTTGGTTAAATAATAAAAAAAACTCAAACATAACAAATCTTAAATGCTTAATATTTATAGAGCTTGAAGAAGGCAAAAGATACTAAATAAAAGGTTGCATAATTAAATATGAGATTATGACATTAAAATTAGGTCATAGAGTATTGGTGAGGGAAGATGAAGGAACCTTCCTTCATATATTAATTAGTTGATGTATTTTAAACCACTAAAGTTTAGTTGTTGGCTTAATAAAATAAATGAATGTTTCAAAACTTATAATTAATTTATTATTAATGGTTACATATTGTTGAATTTAAATAAAAAGAGGAAGAGACATGTAATCTTTTGTAATCTATTAATTATTTTATATTTTTAATATTTTGTAATGTAATTATTTTTTAATCTCAACCAATAGATTAGATAATAGAAAATATAAAAAGATGAGAAATAATAATGCCACAAATCTTAACTACTTAATATTTATAGAGTTTGAAGAAGCCAAAAGGCACTAAACAAAAGGTTGCATAATTAAATATGAGATTATAGCATTAAAATTAGACCCTAATGGCATTGTTGAGGGAAGATGAAGGAACATTCCTTCCTATATTAATTAATTGATATATTTAATCTACTAAAATTTAATTGTTGGCATAATAAAATAAATAAATGTTTCAAGATTTATAATTAATTATTATTAATAGTTACATATTATTGAATTTAAATAGAAAGAGGAAAAGACATGTAATCTTTTATAATCTAATAATTATTTTTTATTTTTAATATTTTGTAATGTAATTATTTTTTTAATATCAACCGATTTATTAGATAATAGAGAATACAAGAAGATGAGAAATAGTGATATTAATAATTATTTTTTAATTTAAACTAATTTATTAAATAATAGACAATATGAAATGATGAGAAATGGTGATGCCACATCACCTCCTCAAGTATATATATATAGATAGATAGATTAATTCATGTATTTTATGCCACTAAAGTTTAATTGCTAGCATAATAAAATAAATAAATGTTTCAAAAGACTTATAATTAATTATTATTAATGATTACATATTGTTGAATTTAAATAGAAAGAGAAAAAAAAGTACAAAGAATATCCACCAATAGTTTAGATATTTTATATAATAAAAATATAAAAAGATGAGGAATGATATATATTAATAAAGTTACTATTTATTAAATGAGTTAAATACAATCAAATTAATTATGAGAAGATGAAAAGGCAAATCTAAAAAAAAAAATCTCTATTTATTAGATAATAGAGAATATACAAAGAAGCAAAATGGTGATGCCACATCACCTCCTCAAGTATATATATATATATATATATATATATATATATATATATATATATATATATATATAGATAGATAGATAGATTAATTCATGTATTTTATGCCACTAAAGTTTAATTGCTAGCATAATAAAATAAATAAATGTTTCAAAAGACTTATAATTAATTATTATTAATGATTACATATTGTTGAATTTAAATAGAAAGAGAAAAAAAAGTACAAAGAATATCCACCAATAGTTTAGATATTTTATATAATAAAAAATATAAAAAGACGATGAATGATATATATTAATAAAGTTACTATTTATTAAATGAGTTAAATACAATCAAATTAATTATGAGAAGATGAAAAGACAAATCTAAAAAAAAAAAATCTCTATTTATTAGATAATAGAGAATATACAAAGAAGCAAAATGGTGATGCCACATCACCTCCTCAAGTCCTAGCTTTATATATATATATAGATATATATATATATATATATATATATATATATAGATATAGATATGTTTCCCATGTCTCTATCATCACAAACACGATCTCACAAACAATCCTATTATACATATTATCATAAAAGATGAACTAGAACACAGAATTGAAATTACTTTCTGCCCAAAACCTTAAACTTAGTTGAACAAAGAAGCTAGCAATCAAATAAACATACTTGGAAGATTAGTTAATTATTCATCATAATGCGTGGGCGGTGAGGCCTTGGGACTTGGAGGAGGCGTTTTCGTGGTCCTGCCGTAATCTTGATCAGTCACCATTACTATCAAAGTGCTGCTACTGGAGCATGGATTCGCAGTAACACAAGGAGAAGCAGTATTCTCTGACTCTGTTGGTGGTTTCGATGAAGCAGGAGGAGGCGGAGGGAACACTCTGGGCTTCTGCAACTGGCTTTCTGGTGGTGATTGCTTTGGTGACGGCGGAGGTGACATTCTGGCGCGTTCATAATTGGTGGTCGTGAACACATCCTTGCCAAAATTATTTGTGATTTGCTTGCTTAGTGGTTCTGATTTTGGCGATGGAGGTGGTGTGCCTAAAGCCCTTCCATATTCGATGAAAATGGAAATTTTGTTATGCCAGCTCTCATCTGTACCACATCAGAAAAAATGGGAGACTATTAACAACTGTGATTAATCTGATAGGAAAAATATCTTACATCAGTCAAGGATAGTTACTTAAAACCAAGAGTTAAAACTTAGTTAGCCTACAATTTAGGCCCTTTTTTAAATTGATGTTGGGTTACTGTAACTTAAATATTTTAGTACTAAAGTGTCTATTAAATACTATTTGTTATGATTAGGAAGACAAGTTTATTTGATTTACCACTTAAATGATGAAAAATGTATAACATCATTACTATTTTATCAAAAATTAATTATAATTTAAAAATTATTTTTACTGCACATCACTCATTTTTATTTCAAAATATCCCACCTCTGTTGAGGATAATTACTTTGGACTGGGAGTTAAATCTTGAGCCAACCCTCATCTTAGAGCTAACTGACTTTTGAGTATCAATAACACTAGCTTCTATATGATATATTAATATTTGGCTTGAATATGAATTGCGTGAGAAAAAATAGAAGCATGCCGGGTACAATTTGATCATGGAACTAAAATTTGGTCTTATACTAATGAATTAAAGCCAAAATATAGAATTTAACTATTATCAATTAATGCTTGAAATCAATCTCACAATCTTTTGGAAGTTACGTAACTTTTAATTAGTTTTCTGACGATGATCAGTGAATTAATTCATGAGCAACATTATAAAAAATATTCAAGCATTAATAAATGATTTTAAAGTAAAGGTTTTGTTACCTGAAGAAAAGGTTCTTGCTTTGGTTGCAATGGCAATAAATGCAAGAGATGCAAAAAATAGAGCAGTAGTACTAGCACTCATCATCTTAATTTGGAGAACTTATGTTGGATTATAATTTTTTTGCACAAAAGAAGTGAAAGCATAAGGCTATTTATAGAGAGCACCAAGTGCATGTATTAGGTAAGTGCTGACATCAACTTTAATGATCATTTAAATCATTTATCAATACTTTCATCAACGTAACTTAATTTAATGAGCACAAAATTAAACTTTGGTCACTAACTAAATAATTAAGCTTTGTATTTAGTGCATTTTCATTTGCTTCTAGTTACCCACTTGACATTTAGAAGTATTTCTGACCTTTTGACTGTCTAGTCTACCACACGCAATAGGGTAACTAAAAATCGAAATTAAAATGCATGCTGAGACATATAATTTTATAATGGACAGTGATAAGAAATAATATTAATTTAAAGGTTGAAATTTAAGTAATTAATTAACTGTTTGTACTTTTGCTAGGAGGCAAAAAATGCTCATTGTCTTTTCTTGACTCCTGGTTGATTTCATTTAGAAAGCAAAATATATCGGTATTATTTTAGAAAAATTAATTATATAATAAAGCTTTGGGATTCTATTCATTAGCATAAAATTTAAAAATTTGAAGGAAATTAACATAATATTTCAGTTTGTTTATCCTAATTAATTGAATTCTTAAGTATAAATTCATGATGTATATATCTTTAATTAGTAATGGTTTATAGAAGTCTAAAAACTTAACTCATACTAAAAAATTAACTTATCAGTTAAAGTTTGTCCAAAATATATAACCCATTTTAATCTTTAATTTCCCATGAATATCTAGCAATAAAGCTTATAATATTGGCAAACTAAAGTTAGGGTTGCCAAAGTGGAATGGACACATGTTTTCCTAAATAGTAAGGAAATGATGATCACATTATAGTTACGTTTAAATAATGTTTTATTGCATAATAATATAATGGGATTGTCATTTTCGTTCCCAAACAGGTTTGTTTTTTATGAATAAAAAATAACAAGGTGGAAGAAGCTGGCCATTAGCTTTTTGATTTTCCAAATGTTTAATTTTCCACTACATATGAATGAGTGCAATAGGCTGTGTTGAATGTTGAACCTTCCGAATCCAAGGAGACTATCCAGAATTTTATTATTCGACCAAAATTTTTTTTTTCACTTTATAAAATTAAAAATTATATCTCACAACTTTAAGTAGGTGTTAACAGTTATGTAACAGGTGATCATCAATCTTTAATTGCTTTATTAAAGACCCCCACTCATCAAAAAGCATATCAAATCAACACTAATAAATAATTGAACGCTATTAACCTTATACAGTTACTTGAGAAAAAATAATTTTTATATTTAAGGTTTCATGCAATAGTCTATTTCATTCATTTTTTTTTTTGAAGTCTGTTATACACAGATATTACTGACATTACATCAGACATTACAATTAATATTTACAATCATACTATATAACTGGGACCACCACCATATATTGACACACTGAAGTATATGCCCAGATATTTTAAACCCTCTTTAATATTCGAGGGGTGCCTATTTCATTCATATTTTTTAAACAATAACGCAAAACGTCCTTCTGCTAACTCACTGTTAGTTTAATGTCATTAATTAGTAATTCATTAAGGACAAAATATGATTTTTCATTAAAGTGATACAAACTATATTAAAATAATTTTTTTACACAATTAAATAACACTAGAAAATATGCAAAATTCATTAATTTGTTTTAAATGAAATCAACGATGAAATAATTTGATATAGCCATTGAATAATTGTCATAAGCAACAAATTGTAATTAACATAATATCTTTAAATCATTAGAAGAAAAACTCAAAAATACAATCAAATTTTATTTGCTTGCATATGCTAAATATCTTATTAATTTTCAATCAATTTTCATTTTGAGCTTTACCATCACTCTTCTTTGATCATTATTGTCTCCCCAAATCATTACCACTATTTCTCCAAGTTTGCTGACAGTGCAATTAGAGACTTATAAGAACATGAAAATTATGATTATTTTCGGTACTTAGATCTAGTGTTCATAGGGTTTTCATGCCGCCAAAATAGAGAGAAGTGCAAAACAATTGTTTAAAATTAAAATTTTCATCTTGTTTGGTATTTCTGTTTAGTGTGATTAGATCAAAATTATTTTTAATTATATGTCAACTTTTATTTATTTGTTCTAATTTTATCTTTCATCGAAAATCATTTTTTGCCCTCAACAAATTACTAACAAACGGTATTTAATTAACGTTGAGTTAACGGAATGATATTTTAGGCTTAACGTTGAGTTAATTGAAGGATATTTTAGACTATTATTATATGAAAATCTAAGGATGAGAAGAGCTTTTTTTTTTTTTCCAGTTACATTAATAACTTTCAAATAGATATATCTATGTGCGAACATATGATTTTACTTCATAATGTATTTATCTCTTAACATATAATAAGAAAATTAATTTGTCACTCTGAATGTACTTAACAGCTTATAACATGCAAATTAAATCTAGGAGTGAATAAATTAATCAATAAAGCAGTAGTGGGATGTCTTACTACACCCCACAGGTTTCTTGAAATGATTACAAAGTAATTACTTTAGCTGCCACAGACCAATTTAGCTATATACTTTTTAATGCACATCAGCCCTTTAACTTAATTAATTCAGTCGATTTTTAAGCAGTTGTAAACCCTGTTGACTGAACGACAAAAAAAAAAACGATGAAAATGTGCCATAACTTGATCTAAATGCAAATATGAATGGCATGCCATAAATGAAGAAGAAAATAGGACCGAAAGGATACTTTCATTACACATCAACACCATATATATCACACAATATCACAAAATTAATTCATACAAGAGACAGTAATTGTTTGCATAAAAACCCAATTAAATTATCATCATAAACTTGCGAATGACTGTGAACTTGTAGAAAACATTATCGAACAGTTTAAAATTAAAGGGAAATTTCATCCAAATAAAAAAATATACAATAGTTTCTATGTGATTTCATGTATATATAAACCAAATATAGTAAATGTTGATTGAGCATATCTCCCAAAGTACGGAAATGAAAAAAGCCAAAATGCAGTGCAGCTTTTAAAGAAGGTTGAATTGGACTTATAAAATTGAATGAAACTAAAGCAAATTTATAATTTTATTTTAGAAGAAAAATCATATCTTTTTTACATAGAAGAGAAGAAAGTCAGTACCTTTTTTTTTTTGGGTGTCATCTATTCAATTGGGTTAGATTACCAAAATCTTGTCGTATCTATATTTAATAAATAAATAAAGATAAATAAAGGGTGGGGTTATTTGAATCCATCAAATTTTTCTCTACACCCAGTTTAAAAAATAAATTCATTATGAAAAATTTAAAATTTAAGAACCTCAAAATTATTGTTCACTAATCTCTTTCTTTCTCTACCATACAATTACATATTCTCTCTCTACTCTCACATTTTCTAAACTAAACATTTAATTTCACTCTCTTTTGAATTCTTTTTTTTTTTTTTTGGCTTTGCTTACTATATAATGATCTTTATTTCATGCTTTCTGTATATAAGAATTTCTTTTTCTTGATATTCATTATCTTTTGTGTTTGGTAAAGATTAATTCCTTGGTATTTATTAACTTTGACGGTACGCTGAAAAGAATTTGTTACTGTTTATTTTTAAAGGGTGTGTTATGTTCCCTTTAGTTAATGATACCAATTATGTGCAACTAAAATAATATATCTAAATAAATTAATGAGAATTTGTGAAATTGAAAAGAGAAAGAGAAGAAACAACTAATTAAGTAATTTTTTTAAAATTATTTAGATAATAAAATTCCTAACTAAAAAGAGGGTGTAGAGAAGAAATTAATAGATTGAAATAGCCCCATCCATAAATAAATAAAAAAGAAAAAAAGAAAGAGAATGGTTGAAGTAGACATTTAGCCAGTTTATATGTAATATTTACTAGTTGGCCTCCTCAAATTTAACGTTTACATGTTATTACCCTCCTAAATGTTTTTCTTCAGATGTTATAACTTCCGCCAACCCAGAATTTTAGGTTTTCTGTTATCAGTCATAATTTCTTCATTATAATTGTTCAAATTTTACATTTCATAAAACTTTACGGAGTACAACGAAAAACTTTCAACCATCGTAATGTGTAACAATTAATTATAAAGTAATTTCACGCGTATCTTTAATTATATTTTGTTTTGTAATAATAAAAATGTGATATATCAACACACGTAAGTAACTTCTCTTTTGATTCAAATGTGATTAGATGATGGTTTGTGGAGTAGCTAAAGAAAGCAAAAACATATATAGCAGTACTGCAGTAATAATATAATATTGTTTGGGTAAGAAGCATTTAGGAGGTTTTTATATATAAATGTTTATTTGTGAGTTTTTTTTTTTATATAGAAGCCCTTATTTTTTTTTATGACATACTATTAAGCCATAATATTTAATAGAGTCAGTATTTAATTCACTATTAAACAATGTGGTTTAATAAAATCGGTGCTCAATTAACTATAAAATGATGTAATAGTGTCTTCATATGAAAAAAAAAATGAGAACGCCTGTAACAAAGAATTTCTATATATGTATATATGTGTAGAAAAATTATAAATGCTAATTAGTTGAAAGTTCTCTTTAATATTATAGTTATAAACTCTTATCTATTACCTTAAACTTTTAGCTCAGTTCCTATGACAATGAGACGACTAAGAATGCTTAAGATTTATCATGCCTTAAGCAAAGGATGCGCAGTGACTGCTGTGTTTATTAATTTAAAGTAGAGTTTCTCTGGAAGCACTAAATATATTTATTAATCTCCAGTCCTATGTGCTTCTTGTAAAGTAGATTTTTTTTTTCTTTTGTCAATTTGGTCATTGATTTCTTTTTATCAAAACATCAAATTTTATTAAGTAAATATATGTAAACCGATAAAATCTTTTAATTCATATCTTACGTCTACCATACGTGCATATGAGCGAAATTCAAACCTATACATCCCTGAAAAAACAACGAACCAATATCCATGGAAGCATCCGGTAACTAACAGATTAAAACAAACGTAAGAGAGATTGCCAACTTGCCAATTGCCATAAACAATAGGCCATTTTTATTGACTCCTTCAAGCACATACACTTTCAGTCACAACAGCCATATTTTTCCTTTTATACATATTTTCATATATTTCCTAAGTTCAAAATCACAAGCAACCCTATTATTTCTCCATGCATGATCCACTACTAGAATACATAGAAAATAGAACTGGCACTAGTACTCTAGCTTTAGCTATCTGCCAAAAACTTGAACGTACAAGTTTAAATAAGAATAAGCTAATTAAATAAACAGCCCTAGAAGATGATTCAATTGCTCGTTAGTAATTGATAAATCATATTGTGTAGGCGGCGCTGGCTTAGGACTAGGAGGAGGCGAGCTCCTGGTCCTGCCGTAATCTTGATCATCATGAGTTACCATTGTTATCATAGTGCTGAATGGAGAAGCAGTATTCTCTGATTGTGTTGGTGAAATTGATGAAGCTGGAGGCGGTGGAGGTGAACGTTTCTTGATCTTTCCATTGTCAGGTGAATTGGTGGCACTTAACTGGCTTTCTGATACTGATGGCTCATAATTGCCATTGACACTTGTGATATGCTTGGTTGGTGGTGATGACTTTGGTGATGGAGGTGGTGATTTTACAGCCCTTCCATATTCAATCGCCATGGAGATTTTGTTGTGCCAGCTATCGTCTGTACGATATTAAATAAAAAATACGGGATTAGTAACAAATGTGATGAATAAATTGATGAGAAACCTAAATAGCATGTCCGGCCTTACTATTCGAATATAGATCTATATATTGGCAGATTCTAAACGTTATTTACGCCATTGAAGTTAATTAGATAGGTATTATCAGAGCTTAGAATTTAATTCCATCTCGCAATCTTTAATATTTGCATGACCGTTGGATTTGGAATTTCTATCATCAAAAGTCAGAATAGACCTAAAAGGGTGTTAAGGACATTATACTACATCGACTGATGATGGATTTTAATTATAAAGCTCGGTCAACCTTTAACTTTTGATTTAAGTTTTTAGTATAAGGTAGGGTAGTGGACTTCCATAGAAAGAAGGGATAAAGAGTAACAAAAATTGAAAGAGGATAAAGAAGAAGATGATGATGATGTTAAATGCATGCATCTAGTCTTAATCTCGCCTAAATATTCAAGTAAAACATTTGGATCCAATTGAATAGATGTATTGCAAGCGATATGCCTGAAGCTCGTCATAGATATGTACGTAGATGATTCTTGATAGGAAAAGTTTTTTTCACCTGAAGACAGTGTTCTTGCTTGGGCTGCAATGGCCAGAAATGCAAGAACTGTAAGAAATAGAGCAGCAGCACTCATCATCTTTGTATGGCGTATAGTTTATGGCACATGAGAAGTGGAAACATAAGGCTATACTTATAGACGCAAAGTCATAAGTTCTTGAATTAGCTACATGTTGACATTTTCATTACAAAAATAATGATACACAGTCCTTGGTCCAAATGTAGGATCTCTTACCTGTTCAACAATAAAGCTTGGTCTTTGTTCATTCAAATTTGCATTAAAGGGATTTAACAATGTGTAATGTACGTTGTTGAAGGCATTTAACAACGCTCGCGCGCATGCTGTTAATGTTGATGTTGTCTTAAGTTAAAGAATATTTTCAACAACATTCTCTGCGCGTTGTTAAAAGTTTTTTTGCTGCTTGTTAAAATATATTTAACTACATTCAATAAATGTGGCTGAAACCTTATTTTGCTTGTATATTTTCAACAACATGCAGACAAAAGTTGCAAATAACATTTCGCTTTAAGAATACACACATTTTCATTAAAAGCTCTACACGTTTATTAATATACAAATTAATAAAACTAATAATATATTGATATAAAAGATTCCATTAACATCCTCTTGTAATTGCCAATACAATATTTTTAACAATGTGAAATGTACAAGAATTTAATAACGCAAAATAGTATTTCTTATAGTAGTCTCTTTTTCTCAATGGTAATTGATCAAAATATTACCAAAAACTCTTAACCAAATCCAGTTCTTCAATCTCTCCATGATAGCATTAGCAATAAACCTCAAAATCTCCCAAAGTCATCAATTCCTGCACAAGCAAGACCAAATTCACTAAAGATTGAAAATAATTTAGCACAAGCAACTAATAGAAAAACAAAATCAGCAATGGATATTACAGAGATGAATTTAGATTTTGGTACAAAAATTTAATTGAATTGTGACATGTTTCGTGATAGGTTTTTTCTATCATAAATTTGTATTTTAAAAAACATTTATCAAAAATTTTAATTTTCTGTAATTCTCTACATTGTAAAACTTAAATTCTACAATTGATATAAAACGAACAAAAAATAAAATACTATCAATCCAAAAAATTTAATAATATATTAATTCTCGTACAAAATCTCAAACGCATTAGAACAAATGTATAGTAAAAAAGAACTACATCAACAAAATGACATTTAGTAATCACCATTCAAATTCAACTTGCAACTTAAGTTTCCCATTAACCTCAAGAATACAAGGGCGGTTGGTCGTGCCACAAGTGTCGTAACTCCAAATGCTATTTCTGTTAAGATAAAATAGGTAAAAAGGAAAATTCAAATTAAAGGAACAATACCATTTAACTATCATTGAGGAATGATGCACTAAATAGGCTTAAACTTTTGACAGTGGCTTACATTTTTCAAGAAACTAGATGAAATGTAATGACATTCTGATATGGTTTGAAATACAACTATCAAACTTCAGTTATTTGAAACAATGATTAATTTATTTTGGAAAAAAAGATAAATCAAACTTCAGTTATTTGAACCAAGATCACAATTAAAAAACTATAGTATTTGTTGCGTGCCATGACTTTTAATTCAATAGAATGGTTGAATTAAAAAACCATTAAAAGTAATTAAAAAAGAATTAAACTTCCACTGATTTCACACCACTTCCACCTGCAACCAGTCTGCCAACTTCTCTGCAAGTGTAACAAATAGAGGAAGTTCTGATAAAACCGACAATAATAAGAAAAATAATAAAAGTATGATGCTATAATTACACATGAATAGAGCAATGGCTCATGTAGTCATAGAATACAATGAAGAGTCCAAAATCCACCAATTAATTAATTCTAGCCTCAATTTCATCACTGGAAGCATGGGGACAACTGAACTGAGGTTTCCACGAAGGTCTTAAGCCATGCAGGGATTCGAAGCTATTAATTATATTTTATATGTCTACTTGTCACATGTTGATATAAACAAGAATAGAGAGAATAGAGATGTAGATTAAATAATACCTCAGCAGGAACCATGGGTGCATTTACAGCAGTAGCAGCCAGCTCCCATTTCAGGGCCCCAACAATAGCTTCTGATATTTCAATGGGCACACCTTCCTAATATGTTTTTATTGATAAAGCATATATATATGTGCCTCCATAGTGCTAGCACCAAGATGTGGAATCCCAACAAGGTTTCTTTTCTTTTTAGATGGCTACTGCAGCTGTGGTGAGCTAACAATTAAAAAACAGGTTTTCAATGCTTTACAAATTCTATATATGTATAATAGTATGCATCTTAACAGAATTAATAACATAAGCAACAATGGAAAGAGTGAAAATTCAGAAAAAAGCGTAAAATCAGAAAATAATAATACCATCAAATTTGAATTAACAAATTGACTAGATATATTAGAAATTAAATAACTCAAAAAACCGAATCTAGATCAAGTGAGGAATCGGCTGGTGGTTGCGAATCGGGAAATGTTGAGGTTTTAATTGGGGGAATTCGAGATAAAGTGAACGAAATAGAGAACTGGGAGGCAAAACGAAACTGACCAAACTAGGAGAGAGTGAGAACTGCGACAGAGTGATGAGCCAAAGGCGAGTAAATCCCGACTATTCATTGCAAGAACTTTGACGCGGCGGCAACGGACTATGTTTCCTCAACAATACATCGAATGCGGCAGCAATGGGCCAGGGTGTTCAAACAATATTACCGGCATAACATACTTGAACGGTGATAAAACGACATTGTTTGCTCGACTGATTGAGTGCAGGATTGATTTTTTAGGGTTTGGCCTTGAGTGCCACTTGGGCTTGTAGCCTAGTGGTGAACCATTGCCCTCAAAGTTAAGCATGACTATGAGGGCAATGGTTCGAGTCCCCACGGACTCAACCTCCCTCAATTAAATATAATTGTGTAGAGGCTTCTTATAACGTCTTTCTCCCTTGTGAAATCCGAGTGGAGTAGAGACATCCCTCCTCCGTGAGGGGTATTTGGATGGGCATGTACTTCATAGAATAAAAATATAATAATATAAGTCCCATGTATATATCTGATTGTAAATATCAGTGTAATGACCTGCTGTCATAGCAGTTGTATATATCTCTGTGTAATACAGTAACCTGATGCTTAATCAGTTCAAAAAAAAAAAAAAAGGGTTTGGCCTTGAGTGAGTGATGGGTGTTTGGGTACGAGTGTTAAATGGAGAGAGTGCTCGCGAACTAGGGGTAGAAACATTAGGGAGGAGCATTGGTAATGAACGTTAAACGCACCGTTTTTGTTTCACATGTATATATGTTAAAAAGAATTCCATTTTATAACACATTCCGTTCTTTGTCTCGTATTTTTATTTTTTTTATTTTACAATAATTAATTAAATTTTATATTTTTTTTTACTAATTGATTAACAATCAAATAAGTAATATTTAGTAATAACAAAAAAGCAAATAGATAATGTGATTATTGATTCGCCATTTCAAATTAATATTTGATAATTTAGTTGAAATAATAGATAGATAAGTAAATACTAAACAAACTCTATTAGCGGCATAACATTTATCTATTATTTAATTGGATTTTACTTAATACAAAATAGTATTACAAAATCTGAAATCTAATCTAATAAGTATTTATCATTTAATTAATATATTCAAATTTTGAATACCAAATCCTAAAATTTTAAATTGAATTATTATATAAAAAATCACTTATTATATGAAATTAGCGCTTTGTTATTATTATTTTTTAGGCTTTGTTAATTTTATAGACATAAAAATGGTAATAAAAATAGTCAAGTGATTAACAAAATATTTCACAACATACCAAGAAGCATGCTGTTGAACATAAATAACAACGAGCAAAAGAAAGTTGTGATATATTTTTATTAACAACATACCTATTTGAATGTTGCTGAAGATAAAACTTTTAACAACATGCTTAGTTTGTGCGTTGTCATTTGGTTTATGGAATCCACCACAAACATAAAATTGTTGTGATAATGTGTTTAACAACGTGCCATTACGCACATTGTTAATGGTAAATTTTTAGTAACTTTTAGCAATGTACGATCCTAAAACGTTGTTGAATACCATATTTTACAACAAGCATAGCATGCGTGTTGTTGAATTCCTGTTGTCTTATATCATTTTTGTTGTAGTGAACATTTTGTAAGTACTTTTGGTGATATTGAATTTTTGACTCTGGGTGGTGCAGGAGTCTAGCTACCACACGGAATGAAATACCACAGATATATAAAATGCATGTTGACATTCTTGGGCGTTGAAATGAGCTAGGCGTGATCATTTCTTCAACCTTCGAAGTTACAAACCAGCAGCAATCTTCATTTTCTTGCCAGCACCAGCCACCGGGCCACCGTCAGCAGCAACCGCGACCCAGCATAAAACCGTGCCTTTGCCGCCAGTAGTCGCAACAAAGAGGAGGTTCCGACTGGGGAGGGAGTCCATGCATGTTGCTCCAGATGAGGATACCATCCCACATCTGAGTACTGAGTAGTTACTAGGTCAATAAGATGAGCCAGAAGCATTCTTTAACTTTTGAGCTAACTTTTAAGTATGAATTAGTCTTATGAGTTTTTATAAGGTATTGAGGCAGACTCATACATGAGTAGGCCCACACTACTTTATAATACCTTATCACGATCATAAGAACTAAGTAAAAAGACAACTTAGGATGACTTTTTATCTTTTTGTGATTTTATCTTTTATTTATTTTTTGTGTTTATTAATTTGACAAAGTTATTTGGTCTTAGAACTGAGTTCTTCTAATGCACTATGATTTTTTTTTTTCACAATTTGAATGAGGTCTTCACTTATTGGTAGATTAGGTTGGACTCAAAATTTTGTCATTACTTTATTAGATTTTAGTGTGTGATTTTTTTTTTTTTCAGTATGAAGATTTTTTGTTGTCATGTGCCGTAATTGAGGCTTAAGTATCTATATATATATATAAAGTTGGGACTTGAGGAGGTGATGTGGCATCACCATTTCTCATCTTTGTATATTCTCTATTATCTAATAAATAGAGAAATTTTCTTTTAAATTTGGTTTTTCATCTTCTCATAATTAATTTGAATTTTATTATTCAATAACAATTATGTAAAGGTTTTAATGAGGCATATTCTTTGTAATGAACATCCAAGGGGAAGTGTTATGAATTTATTAAAATAGATGTAGATGTTCATAACATATATCTCTTAGTCTCCCCACTATCTCTCATTAGCAACCTTTAGCTTCCCTATAACTCCCTCTATCTCACAAGGAATTATGATCTATAATTTTTCATTAATTTCATGGGGTGATTATGTAACTATAAAAGGAGAGCTCATCTTTTTGTTTTGTATACACACAATTAGAATGAATAAAATCACTCTATAATATATTCTCTCATTTTATTCTTTATCTTGCGTTGCTTCTTTATTTGTGTTGCTGGCTAATAGTTTTTTTTTTTTGTTTAAATCATCCAGTTTCTGACGACCGCATTGGATACTTCTACTGCATT
Source organism: Citrus x changshan-huyou (assembly GCA_039657385.1). NCBI lineage: Eukaryota > Viridiplantae > Streptophyta > Magnoliopsida > Sapindales > Rutaceae > Citrus > Citrus x changshan-huyou. The sequence goes on along the minus strand of CM077547.1, from coordinate 14,868,116 downwards.
CAACATTTCTAACTTTTATTGATTGATATACGTGTGAATGATAACACAATCCTCTGAGGTATTTTTTTAATTATTAATGTTTGTTAATCTTTAAGTGTATATTAGAAATTATTGATCTTTATGTTTTAACATGTTTATGTTATTTTTTCATAATATTACAGATGTTGAATATAATTTGGAACTTATCAACAACTACAAAAGATATAAAGTTTGTACACTTAACTATACACATTAATATATATATTTAAAGTTAACAAACTAATAATTAACTTTCATAAATAACATTAATTTATAAGGCTACCTTATCTTTAAAAAAATCAATTTATATTTTTTATCAATTTCATCAAGTATAAAATAAGAAAAAAAGGATAATACAAAAATTATTTTTTCAAAACCGCGTGAAATGCGGTTCTATTGCCTAGTTATGTTATAGTTGAGCTGACCGTGGTGTATGATGTAGTTGAAAAAACAAAATTCAGCCCATGAAAACTTATAAACGGAAATGTAAACCATTCAAAACGAAAGAAAAAGTATAATTACTGTGGGGTAAAAGTTCATTTAATCCTTATATTTTAAGATTAATATCTATTTAGTCTCTACATTTTTAAAAATATCTCGAAACATCCCTGCCGTTAAAGTATTGATACCCATACCGTTACTTTTTATTTCTTTTGACTTACTTTTACAATATTACCCTTTTATAATAATGTTTTTATTTGGACATTAATAAAAAGAAAATAATTAAATTACCAATTTAACCCTAAAAAATTAAAAAAATTATATTATTTTTTTACAAGCACCATTTGCACACTTGGTAGTTTGCATACAATTTTTGACAATTAAAAATTAATATAAATTTGTTATTTTTATTTTTAGGGTTAAATTGGTAATTTAATTATTTTCTTTTTATTAATATCCAGACAAAAAAATTATTATAAAAGGGTAATATTGTAAAAGTAAGACAAAAAAAATAAAAAATAACGGTAGGGTATCTAACTGTAGGGTATCAATACTTTAACGGTAGGGATGTTTTGAGACACTTTTAAAAATACAGGGATTAAATGGATACTAATATTAAAATACATGGACTAAATAGGCTTTTACCCATTACTGTGTGCATATAATAAATTAAAACGGGAGCTAGCTACCCGGCTATTGAGTTCGTATTAGGTTATAGTAATTCGACCTAATGCTCTGCATCCTCTACATCTCAGACTGTGTTTTTTTTATTTATTAGTGTGTTAAAATTTATATTTTTCTTAATTTATTAATAGAATCCTCACCTTATTAAAATGAAACGTTCTCATTAGATAATTATTATATATACATACATACACATGTATGTATTTATATGTGTTCCTGCTTCTCCAAATACCAAGTCCAAGTAGTATTAATTTAATTAATGATGTTGCTATTTCCAGATAAAGTAATTAATTACATCTATAATCGTTTACAACTTTTGATGAATAGTTAAATTGCCAATGTGGAAGAAGCCGATCATCAGCTTTTTGTTTATGGAAATGTTTAATTTTGCACTACATACGAATGAGCGGAATATTATCCAAAAGTTTATTTGATAATAAATATTAAATTTACCTATAAATTAAAATATATTATTTCTTAATTAGGTAGGCATAACAGTTAAGTATGTCATTATTATTTCTTAATTTGCTTTAATAAAGACCCCCACCATTCACAACAGAGAAGAATAAAAGAAATAATCAATTCTATTCATCTTGTATTAATAATTTAAAAAGTAGTAAAATAAAAATAACTAATATAAGATGTATAACAATAATACAACACTATAACACATATTTTAAACATGAGTGCCTATCTAGTCCAAGATCTTGGACTTTTTTAAAGTTTGGGACAAGTTGACAACGGTATGAATATATTTTTATAATATTGTAAACCGTTTGACAACGTTATAAAAGTATGTTCTTACCATTTTCAACTTATCCCAGATTTTAATTTCAGATTATAAGTCCAAATTGAAAAATTTCTACTCTAAACAAATTTAAATATAAAAAACCATTGAAAGATATGCAATTCTAATTGAGCTTAATTAATATTTTATGACATGCAAAATCTATGAGAGAATAAATTAATTATGTAGTACTAGGGATGTCCCATTACCACACACAAAGTTTCTTTCTTTTAATTTTTATTATTAATATTACTATTAGAAAACCATTGATATTTACAATCATATAATTATTAAGATTATTATACATTAAATGTATGAAACGTAGTCCGGATTTTCTATTTTCACTGATATTTGAGAAATATCTACTCTATTTATATTTCGTGAAAAGAGAAAACTGTCTTTTTTCAATTATTCTCAATTAAGGAAGAAAAGTGATAACCAACCACTCGTATAAAATTTCTTTGAATGACTAAGTATTTTTTTTTTTAAAGTAAAAAACCATTAACTAATGTTTATTTTATTTTATTTTTATTTTGAAAGGAAGTGAAACATCGTTATGCATGTCATCTACCCATTAATTTATTAATTAATCAATTAAATCGATTTTTATGCAGTGCAAATTTAAACATCATCAACTAAAAACAGGATGTAAATGTGAGTTGCATGCCATTACATCAATATTTTTCGATGTGCTAGCATTGTGATCTAGCAACTTTTTCAAAGCGTGTGTGGAAAATAAAAAAGAGACAAGTTGAGGTCGAGTGTCTGAGTCTAAAGTTACGTAATTAAATATATAAAAAAAAAGTTACGTAATTAAAAGTAATATGAATTAATTAATTTCCAAGAATCCGGACGCAAAATCAATCAAAAAGCTGAATTAAATTAATTAAACAAGGAAAGATCAAGATTAAACTGGAAAGCATATCAAGAACAATCAGATCAGAGTGCTCTTTTTTAATCGAAGCCAAATAAAGTACAATGTTCAAGAGCACGTTACAAAAATAACAAGAATCATATAATTCAACTGAGAAATTTCATAAAATAATTATCCTACTTTTCACCTTTATGAGATGAAAAAAAAAATATTAAGCATTACCACATTGTCCTAGGAGAGAGTATGATTTAAAAACTAGCTTGAGGATCAATATGTTATCTATGTGTATCATTTTGGCGTTGCTTTGTTAGCGAAGGTTTCAATTACCTTTAGTTAATTTGTTTTCGTTTTTATAGTTGATTTGGATCGTTTAAGTTATCTATTTTATTTTCATCAAGAATTTGGATAGACTCTGGTACAGGAAATGTAAAATAAAACTAGTGATGGCATCAAGAATTTATCATCATTTGAATATTAAGGTTGCAGATATTATATTTATAGGACTGCAAAATGACGGTTAAAGCCAACAACTAGTGATGGCACCTAAAACATCTTCCAATAATATTAGAGATCTCAAAAATTAAGTCTCACGTTAAGTTCTAAATATTGTCATTTTATAACTGATATAATTAATATTCTACTATTTAATATATGGATATCATATCAATTGGAACTCATTGTGGAGATCCTTAGTATTACTTTTTATTGTCTTTCAGTTTGGTCCATGTTGTCTTGAAATAAGAAACCCAAATTACTCATATAGTTTCATTTTAATAAGGAATTTCTTATTTAAATATAATAAGGAACAAATTAAAAAAAACATAAATTGTAATTCACTACAAGAAAAATACATTTTATTAGAGTGTGGATTTTTTTTTCTTTTAATTTGATTCTTGATACATATATTAAAACAAGGATCTTTATTCTAAAATTACTTTACATATGTTTAAAAAAATCATTTTACAATAAGAGAATCTCTTATTTATTAAAATAAGCAACAAACTAAAAGGTATATATATGTATACCTTTTAGTTTATTAAAATAAGCGACAAATTAAAAAAAATATATATATATATACCAGTAGATACCAGTAGGAAAATTGATTAATACTATATATATATAGTATTAATCTCTCTCTCTCTCTCTCTATATATATATATATAGAGAGAGAGAGAGAGAGAGAGAGAAAAATGTTCCAATTTAGAATTTTAAAGTGCGGGATAGTCCAAGAAAGCTTTAAAACCGCATAGTTTTAAAAGAGTAGTTTTCCTATATATATATATTTATATATACATACATTATAGAAAAAAAAATTACATTTACAATTTTTTTTTGAATCTTTAGCCCATCTTTTATTTTATTAATACAAGAGATTTTGTTTTAAAATTATGGAAATTCTCTGTATAAGAAATCTGTGTTGTGATTTATTCTGTAACCCAGCATTGGGCTCTATGTTGGGCCAGGAAGCTATTTCCCACATTCTACACAGTATGCAGAGAAAAATGGGCTTCACTTTGTTTGGGTCAGTAAACGAGTTATCCACAAAGATGTTTTGAACACGCTTCCACCAATCATATAACTAAATATTTTTTACTTCAATTTTGTACAACAATTTTAAAATTTATTTCCACTTAAACAAGTAATTTGCGTAAAAAATTGATTTAAGTGAATAACATCTGCTTTTATCAAATAATTAGTAAGAACATAAATATCTTCTATGCTAGATAAAAGTCAAATTAGTATTTAGTTAATGATTTCAAAATTTAAGTTCAAATATCAGGTGGCGTTTGTTTTTTTTCCTCTGAAATTTGAATAGACCTAAATTAATCTAGATTTTAAATAGAGCTGAATATTTGAATCTGAATGACATGTTTTAGTTTTTCTAAATTTCTAAAAATAAATATTAAGTTATTTTTAACCTAAAAAATAAAAAAATTAGTACTTTTATATTTTTGCTCTTATAAAATTTCAATGTTAAATAAACAATAAACATCTCAAAGAATATCAATACAATAGTATTTTATCACAACATAAATCGTGTTTTCCATGAATACAACTCCTTTTATTTCTAAATTAGAACATGTTAATCAATTTTATTGTAGTTGATAAGGCTTTACATGAAAATATTCATAAAAATTTGTAAAGATAAATAATGCAATAAGAAAATATAAAGATAAAAATAATTATAATCTAGGACTATATTATCACAAGTTTTAGAGATGGACAATAATCATAATCAATAAATACTATTTTGGTGAAAATAAATTAATTAGATAGCGGTATTTTAGAAATTAACTTTTAATAATGTCATTTAGATTTTTTAGATTGAGTAAAAAATGACCAAAAAAATGACTTAATAATTTAATGACTTAATGATTAAAAATTGTCATTAATTTAAAAAAATAGACAGACGTAATGACTTAATTGATTGAAAATTAAGTCAGAAAAACAAACAGCCCCAAACAAAGGGGGTGGATAAAATACCAAAAATTATATTAATTTTTTAGCCTTCTATGATCTTGAAATTCGAATTCGGGAGATCAATTAAAAAAAAACTATATAAAAACCATTGGGATACTCTTAGAAGCATGTCACGTGTAAAATAATCGAAGTGTCTTTATAAAATAGATAACTTTTTTTTTTAATAGAAAGTAAACCTTTCATTCCTCAGGAAACAACACGATTAATTACATTCTGCACTTCAGCTGGGATTGTGTCAACCCAGACATCAGTGGAAGAATTCCTTAGAGCAAACTTTGCTAAGGCATGGGCATAAGTATTACAAGTTCTAGGAATAAAAGAAAATTGGACATGCTGGAATTCCTTTCTTTCCCTATGAATATCAAATAATATCCAGTGAATTTCTGTTCTATTGCCCTTAGTGTTGTTTAGAAGCTCTGCCACTTCTTTACAGTCAGTTTCTACTATCAAGCTAGATGAAGAAGCTTGTTTTGCCACCTGCAGACCCCAAAGGATTGCTTCTGCCTCTGCTAAACTGACTCTCTCCCTAAACTGAGCTTGCTTGATTCCTACAGCTAGAATCTTTCCATCTGCATCTCGGATAATTGCTCCCAGGCCTGCGATCTGGTCCTTGCTATTCACGGCTGCTTCTACATTAAGTTTCAGAACATTTTTAGGGGGAGGCTTCCATTTCTGCTGATCAACTCCTCTAACATTGGTCACATGAAAAATTCCTGGCTTTCTCACTCTTTGGTAGGCCTTTAAAATTGATTCAGCTTTTGCTGCTGATATTCTTGAGTCAGATTTCTTCCCTTCAAAAATGAATTTATTTCTTGTTGACCAAATCACCCAGCAGTAAACTACCATCAGTTCTGCTTCTGCTTTCAATGATCTGGAACACATCTCTTGGATAGCACTGAAAAAATCTTGGTTGTGATCCTTTGAAAGCTGAACTGTTAACGGAGCTAGGTCCCAAATCTTCCTTGCTGCTTTGCATTCTATCAGAGCATGGCTTACTGATTCTACTTGCAGCTTGCATCTTTGACAGATCGGTTCTTGCAAGCTCTTTCTCTTCCATAGGTTTTCAGCCGTCGGCAAGATATTTTTTAGAGCTCTCCACATGAATATTTTAACTTTCTCAGGTAACTCAAGCATCCAGGGAATTTTCCAGTTCCTAGAACTGCTGTTTGAGCTTTCAGGCTCATTGGGAAAGTTTAAACTAAGAGCAAGCTGATACCCACTTTTAACCGAGTACTCCCTTTTTTTGTCAAAATGCCAAAGCACCTCATCTTCTTCTTTCCCGCTGGGCAGCAGAATTTTAAGGATAGGTTCCATATCTTCTTTCATAAAGTGTTGCTCCAGCTTGTCTACTCGCCACCTTGCTCATTTAGAATGTGCAGACATGTTTTTGTCAATCATTCGCCAACGATTTGCCAATGCTTTTGGAAGAAAGCAGCCGACAGTCCATCTGGCCCCGAGGCTTTTGTCGGGCACATTTCGGAAAGAGCTCTTGTGATATCTTCCGGAGTGAAAGGCTCCTCCAAAAGGGTATTCATTTCTTGGGAAACTTTTGGCAGCAAACCTTTGAGGGCTTCTGAAATCTGACTCTAACTTGGTTTGAAGGAGGTGAAAAGCTACTGAAATACCCACAAAATTCCCTTTCAATTCCTTCTGGATCATCAACCCAATTCTCTTGATCATCTTCAACTCCCCAAATTTTGTTCTTCCTTCTCTTGGCGGATGCTTTGGAGTGAAAGAACTTTGTATTTTTGTCCCCTTCTTTTAGCCAATCTGCTCGCGATCTCTGCTTCCAATAGACTTCTTCATCGATCAGCATGTTACTAATTTGGTCTTCAAGCTTCCTGATTTCTTTCCCATCTATCGCTTGCGGAGGTTTCTGCTTTGCCATTTTCAGACGGTCTATCAACTCGTTCTGCTTCTTTTTTCTACCTTCAAATTCCTCCTTGCTCCAGATCTTGAGGTGAGCTAAAGACCTTTGAGCAACCCTCTGAAAATTCTGCACTGGGCTTTCCCACCTTCTTCCACTAAAGCTTTCCCATTCACTCCTCACGATGTTGCTGCAGGCTTCGTACGAACTCCACATATCTTCATAATGGTCACGGGGGAAGAAATTTTTCTTGTAGTTTAGCTTTTTGCAGCAATCTTTTACTTCAAACATGATTGGGCAATGGTCCGAAACCCAATTCACTAAACTTGTGGCTGGGAGATTTTGAAAGGTGCTGCTCTAATCTTTGCTGCAGAACACTCTATCGAGCGTTTCCTCTATAAAGTTATCCTCATATCTCCTATTTGACCATGTGTATTTGTGCTCCTTATAACCCATGTCCATCAAATTACAAGCTCGGATAGACTCTCTAAATTCTGACATCATGTTACTGCTATGGTCATTTACCCCCAATTTCTCATGAGAATAGAGAATTTCATTAAAATCACCTAAGCAACACCAGTTATAAGAGTAGAGTTCTGCTAACCTTTTCAGCAATGCCCATGTGTGATGTTTCTGACTTGCCTCGGCATGGCCGTAGATCCCAGTGCATCTCCATATCTTGCCACTTTGGTTTTGCACAATAGCGTCTATATGGTGAGAGCTAAAGGATTTTATTGTTACATCAACATCCGAGCTCCAAAATAATGCTAGACCACCTCCCATACCGTTTCTATCAACTATAAACCGATTCTCAAAGTTAAAACTTCCACATGTCGCATCAACCTGCCTAGCTGTCATCTTTGTTTCACAGCAAAAGAAAAGATAGGGCTGGTGCAGGTGGAGAGCTTTCTTTATTACTAGGCGCGTTCGAGGCGTCCCCATACCTCGAACGTTCCAGCTTAAGACTCTCATGGCTGCTGGCGAGGCTGGCTACCAGCTCCCGCCAATATGTTTTCCCCCATTGCAGCTTCATCTTCCCCTTCGACTTGTTCTTCATCAACTAACTTCAGCTGGTGATTTATGGAAGAGAGGTTAAACTAGTTTTGGCCACTGAATTTTTTAAGAGGACTTAACAATCGTTTTTTCTTGTTTTCGGGGCTGGGCCTTAAGATTTCACTGCTAGGCCTTTTTGAGTTTTTTGGCTCACTACTGCCCCCTTTCTCCATTTTTTGAACTCTCGCTCGTAGCTTCCATTTCCTTGGTTTGGGCTTCAGCTGCTGTTTTTTCGGCCCATTGTCCACTTCCTCCTTATCCGTTTTGGCCTGGTCTTTGTTTGGGATTTTTTCATTTGCCTTCGCAATTTCAGTTTCCCCCCACATTTTACTTCCCGCCTTTTCATTTTCGTTTCTGGTGCAGCCGTCTTTGTCAGCTGACCTGCTCTACAGCTGATTGATTTCTTCTCCTCTACTCTTCCCACTTGGTTGCAGGCTTTCCATCATCTCAGCACACTGCATTAATGGATTATCCCCAGTTGCTAGCTCACGGTTTTTACTCATCGGTCCATCTCTATCTCCCATTTCGGTACCCGCTTTGTTCGTGAGTGACCCGTTTGCACTTGTTGGGTCGTGTTGAACCTGGAAAGACTTTTGTGTATTGGCTCCTTCATCTTCTGTTTCTTTTTGAAACTGTTCCCAATTTCTTCTCTCCCTGCTTTGGTTTAGCTTCACCCTTTCTGCTTGTGAGATGACTCTCATCCAAGCACCATATGGCAGTTCCTCTTTAGGTTGTCCTTTATATTTGAGGCACTCTCTAAATTAATGACTGATATGGGCACAACAGAAACAGAAATCTGGTAACTTTTCATATAAAACTGGCATTGGTATCTTTTCCCTATCTTGTTGCAAATACACTACCTTTTTTAGAGGTTGGGTTATGTTTACGGATATTCTGACCCTAGCAAATTGACCTATGCATTCTCCTGCTTCATCTGCTTCAATGTCTTCTACTATGCATATTCTTTCCCCCAGCTTTTTTATGGTCTCTCTTGCCATGCACATTATTGGGATATTGTGAATTTGGACCCAAAAGGATGTGTGCGTGAAGGATTATTTTTTGATATCTCCTATGCCGCTTGGTTCAGCCAGTACCAGGAGAGCCCTATCAAAATGCCAAGGACCTCCCTTTAGAACTCTTCTCCTTTCTACTTCATTGGCGAATTTGAATAGAAAAACATTATCCCCCATGCTCTCAATTTTTACTTCTTTAACTGTCCTCCATGCCTGTTGCATTGCGGCCTTCAAACCCTCCCTATTTACTCCTCTAGTCAGCATGATCTTCCCAATCAAGCAGTTTGCAGCAATTTTTTCCCCCGTAGCTTTCATTCCTTCCATCAGCTTTACTGTGTCCTCCTCTTCTTCTTTTAAAAAAACTGCTTGGCATTTTCTAATTAATTCATCTGTATCCATAACTTCCTAAAGGTAGCAACTTTAGCAGCAAAATCCCACCCACTTGACAGACTTGAAATTAATGAGGTCTTATGAATCTATTATCGGGCAACTTTTAAGGCAACAAAGAATATTAATTGAGAAAAGGTTAGGTAGAAGACAATAGATGAAAACCAAAAGAATGAATAGAAACACCTAACCTGTGAGTGGCTAAAATTCAAGCCATGATGGCTTCAAGATACTTTCATTCTTGTACTCTTTTCAGAGAAAAAAGTAATGTAGAAGAAAGAGTATTGAGTGGCTTTTAAAACTTAATCTTGCATTTTTGTGAATTGAAAGTTGGGAGAGAAATAGATTTAGATTGAGTAAGGGTGTTCACACTGCTCTCTTAGTATAAGATTATTATACAGGAAATCTAGCATAGAAGATATTTATGTTCTTACTAATTATTTGATAAAAGCAGATGTTATTCACTTAAATCAATTTTTTACGTAAATTACTTGTTTAAGTGGAAATAAATTTTAAAATTGTTGTACAAAATTGAAGTAAAAAATATTTAGTTATATGATTGGTGGAAGCGTGTTCAAAACATCTTTGTGGATAACTCGTTTACTGACCCAAACAAAGTGAAGCCCATTTTTCTCTGCATACTGTGTAGAATGTGGGAAATAGCTTTCTGGCCCAACATAGAGCCCAATGCTGGGTTACAGAATAAATCACAACACAGATTTCTTATACAGAGATTTTCCATAATTTTAAAACAAAATCTCTTGTATTAATAAAATAAAAGATGGGCTAAAGATTAAAAAAAAAATTGTAAATGTAATTTTTTTTTTCTATAATGTATGTATATATAAATATATATATAGGAAAACTACTCTTTTAAAACTATGCGGTTTTAAAGCTTTCTTGGACTATCCCACATTTTAAAATTCTAAATTGAAACATTCTCTCTCTCTCTCTCTCTCTCTCTCTCTCTCTATATATATATATATTTTAATTTGTCGCTTATTTTAATAAACTAAAAGGTATACATATATATACCTTTTAGTTTGTTGCTTATTTTAATAAATAAGAGATTCTCTTATTGTAAAATGATTTTTTTAAACATATGTAAAGTAATTTTAGAATAAAGATCCTTGTTTTAATATATGTATCAAGAATCAAATTAAAAGAAAAAAAAATCCACTCTCTAATAAAATGTATTTTTCTTGTAGTGAATTACAATTTATGTTTTTTTTTAATTTGTTCCTTATTGTATTTAAATAAGAAATTCCTTATTAAAATGAAACTATATGAGTAATTTGGGTTTCTTATTTCAAGACAACATGGACCAAACTGAAAGACAATAAAAAGTAATACTAAAGATCTCCACAATGAGTTCCAATTGATATGATATCCATATATTAAATAGTAGAATATTAATTATATCAGTTATAAAATGACAATATTTAGAACTTAACGTGAGACTTAATTTTTGAGATCTCTAATATTATTGGAAGATTTTTTAGGTGCCATCACTACTTGTTGGCTTTAACCGTCATTTGGCAGTCCTATAAATATAATATCTGCAACCTTAATATTCAAATGATGATAAATTCGAAAAAGGAATTTCAACATAGATAGCTCTAGAATTTTTAAAATTGGTATTTGCATAATTTTTACAAATTACAGTTTTATTTTATTTTTGAAAAAGTTTAGATTATTCTAGTGAATTGACTATTTTAAATTATTCTTTTACTTCTGAATACCTCAAATTACTTCTTTTTTTATTTCCCAAAAGAAAAGGAAAAGATGGGGTGAATCCAAATTTAAATGGAGTCAGTGAATCAGATGGCAATGCCATACTTTCGAGTTTTAGGCACTTGCAGGTGTTGGATACTAAAGCTCAACAATTGTTGCAAGCTGAGGGAGTTGCCAAAAGATAAGAGGAAACTGGTCAGATTTCGACATCTTGAGATCAATAAAACAAAGAATTTGAATCATGGATTGGGAACTTTGCTATCTCTACATACATTTCTAAGGTCTGCAGCGAGGAAAAATAGTTTTGACTTCAAACAAAGCATTGGGCTACTGACGAAAAGGCCTGACAGAGCGGACAAGCTTTTCCTTATCCCTCAGCCTTGTGCAGGCTAGGTGAACTGTACACGCTAAACAACCTGAGAGGGGGAGCTAATGATAAAAAATTTGTGTAATGTAGGAAATGCTGCTTCAGAATCTAATGCTGCAAACTTGAGAATGAAGCAATATCTTCAGTCATCGGCATAACAATGGGGTCGAAGAGAATATGCTAATAAAGGTATTATTGATTTAGAGCTGCTAGAAGGCCTGCAACCACATCAAAACCTGAAACAGTTGTTGATACATGGTTATGGTGGTGTAAGTTTTCCAATGTGGATGAATAACGTGGCTTATGTCTACCCAATTTAACCAAAGTTACTATTACTGATTGCAAAATTTTTATCTGGGTGTCTTCCACCACTGAGACAACCCGCTTCTCTCAAATCTCTCCACCATTATAATCTTCCCGTTCTGGAGTACATAGACCTAGAATTTGCGAAATCAGCGCCAACATCACTTTTCTTTCATGCTTTGAAAGAAAAGCTTGTGAGCTTTTCTGATATCAAGGGATGGTGGAAAGCCAACAAATACTCAGACCATACTTTCCTTGTCTTTCGAAATTGCATATCGGAAAATGCCCAAATCTCATTTCTATTCCGCTTGCTCCATTTATTGCAGAGCTGGACCTGAGGATTGTGAGTGAGGAGCTGTTACGGTTGACAATGACAAAAGCAACAGCAGAAGAACCTTCAGCCTGTTCTGCTACTCCTTTGTTCCCTTCTCATTCTGGATTGAAGTCTTTGCGGATGGGAGAGATGATGAATCTTGAATCTTTTCCGCAGAAGCAGATTCAGGAACTCACTTCTCTCCAACAGCTTGAGATTTTATCCTGTCCTAGACTAATGAAACTGCCTGAGGGAAGCTTTAGAGGCTTAACTTCACTGCGGATGCTTGCCCTACAAGGACGTGATGGCTAATCCACGAGGACGGCATGAAATTTCTCACAACCCAAGGATCATATTTGATGAGAAATGGTTGCAACACAATGAGTAATAAATATTGCAGTTGAAATGATCCTCAGCTCATTCAACAGGTTTTTTTAAGTTTTGTTATGTCAGTATCATTCTTCACTTTCAATGCAATTTCTACAAGTGACAAAATGCACATTACAGGGAGAAAACTAGACTTTAGAGTTGGAATTTCACGACTCCAACATGCAAAAACCTTGGGGGTCGCAGCAATCTCCATTTAGTGCAAAATCAAGACTAAAGGTAATCCAGGAAACTCAGGTTGTGATGCAGTTTTCCAGATTTTTGGAGATGAGATATATGATGCATTTGTAAATAGCTCTGTCTGAAAACCTGTTTTTATTGAGGCCAAAGCTTTGATCCTGACTATTGATCTGGCTAAAATAAGCTAGCCTTATATCTAGCTAGAGACCCACTCTATGGCAGTCATCCAGTGCCTGCCAAATTTCTATTGCTTTATTGAGTCATGCCTGAATTTATGATGCTTCTCTTGCTCTATTAGCTTTCACTTGATTCTTGTACTTCATAACTGCATTTTTTCTTAGGTACCCGTTTGGCTCTAAAAATCTTTGGTACTAAGAGCTATTCCCCCTCTTAAAACTGCTTTCTTAACTCTGATACTTCTTCACTTGAAACCCAAATGCTCTGGATCTCCCACAAAGTTGATATTGGAAGTTCACTAGAGAAAGCAAAATTGAAAAAAATCCATTGGCAAATAAGTAATAGCTTTAACTGATTCACTCAACTGTTCACCAAGTTATTGGTTAATATTGTGGCTACTTGTTAAGTTGAACTCTGTTGAACAAAGAATTTTTAACATCTGAAAAGAAAGCTAATAATTTCAAGATTGAGATGGATTGCCTTTTGTTATTAGATATCATGAATTTAGTAGAAGCAAGTATCAAGATTATAATAAGTTCATTGTCTATATCCATCCACGTGGATAACACTGTATAAGCACTGTGCCTGGTACATACACGAGAAAATGTCAACATTACACAATTGGATAACAACCATGGAACACGATAAAGTGTCAACAATAACATCCGATGTAAAGCACAACATCCTTAAAAACAATGATAATGCTAAAATGTCAAAGTGCAATACTTCAGAACAGTGAAAAAATCTAATGGTCTCAGTCACAGCTCAAACTATAGCCAGAATCCTAGAAAGGACTCTGTTCATATGTAAGCTTGAACAGCAATACTTGATAATCAAAAACAAATAAATTTGAATATGAAACATAATAATCGTAATGTATTTAATCTCAGGTACGATGTGTATTATGTATGCGCAGACCCTACGAAAAGAAGAATGAAATAGAGAATCCACAAATCGGCTGCAACTCACCTTGTATCATCTTCTCATGGAGCATCCATTTGAGTTGAGTGGAAAATCTACTCATCATGCATGGTTGCAATAAAATCATGATGAAGATGAAGATAGTGCTTTATTTCCTTTACATCATGATGAAGACGAAGACAGTGCTTTATTCTCTTTACCTATCATGGCCTCGATAGAATTTATCGTTTGAAAATATCTTTTCCTATCTTCAACCACATGCGAACACCTCATGCTTTATCTTGCTCATTCTTTAATAGTTGTCAACTCTTCCTCTGTTAAAAACTTTTGCTTTCAACTACTAACAGGATGTTTGCAAAAGAAAAAGACAATAGGCTCTCATAAAACTTTTTTGGGCTCTTACACTAACTCAAGCATGATCTTCATTAAGACGATTCTTCTACTTCTACTCCAGCATTTGGCTCTATGTTCTGCTCATGCAGGTTTGAGTCATCACCAGCACACTCGCCACTCTTTGCTTACAGACAAGGCTGCTCTTCTGGCATTCAAAAGCACCGTAATATCTGATTCAAATTCCACGCTAGCTAATTGGGAGCAGGCTGTTGATGTTTGCAACTTCACTGGTGTTACTTGCGATAGAAGCTATCACCGCGTTGCTGAACTAAATCTGCAACGCTGTGGTCTGGTTGGACCTCTCTCGCCTTACATTTCGAATCTCACTGGCCTCCGAGTCCTCATGCTTGTTGACAATCACCTTTTTGGAGCCATTCCACCTGAATTTTCCAAACTCAGACGCCTTCGCCATCTTCAGCTTGATGGGAATAATTTACACGGTCAAATTCCAGAGTCCTTGGCCCTTCTTTCTAACCTCACTTTAGTAACTCTTCATGACAACAATTTAACAGGAATGCTTCCAATTTCGTTGTTTCATAACTGCACTTCACTTAGAAATGTTGACCTATCCCAAAACTTTTTCACGGGCAAGATTCCAGAAGAAATTGGAAATTGTCCAAACCTATGGACCCTCAGTTTATATAACAATCAACTTACAGGACAGCTCCCTGCATCTTTGATTAATACTTCGATGTATAATTTGGATGTGGAGTATAATCATCTTTCTGGTGAGTTGCCTTCAGATATCATGAGCAAGCTGCCATCCCTCACATATCTCCACTTGTCTTATAATAATATGGTTAGTCACGATGACAACACCAATCAGGTCCCCTTCTTCAACTCCCTGGGAAATTGCACTGATTTAGAGGAGCTTGAATTGGCTGGTATGGGCCTTGGAGGAAAATTGCCTGATTCCATAGGCAGACTTAATCTGACACAGTTGTTACTGCAAGAAAACAAGATCACAGGATCAATTCCTCCACATATAGGGAACCTTTCCAATCTCATTTCACTGAATTTGTCGTCTAATCTTCTGAGTGGAACCATTTCAGCAGAGATTAGTTGGTTGTCGCAATTGGAGCAGCTTTTCTTATCACACAACTTATTCTCTGGTGAAATTCCGGCAGCATTGGGTAAACTACATCATCTGGGTCTGCTTGATCTATCGTTCAACAAACTCTCCGGTGAAATCCCAGTAAGTCTAGGAAATTTGGTTCAAATCTATTCATTGTTTCTCAACAACAACCAACTTTCAGGATCAATACCTCCAACATTAGGACAGTGCACAGATATGTACAAGCTGGACTTGTCCTACAATAGATTGACTGGGAGCATTCCTGCAGAAATATCAGGTATACGGGAAATCAGAATATTTCTAAACCTCTCACACAATCAACTTGAAGGGCCTTTGCCAATTGAGCTTAGCAAACTGGAAAATGTTCAAGAAATAGACCTTTCATCAAACAAATTCACTGGAAATATCTTCATTCAGATATCAAACTGCATTGCAGTGAGGTTGATAAATCTATCACACAATGCTCTTCAGGGGAACCTTCCAGATTCACTAGGTGATCTAAAGAACCTCGAAGCAATAGATGTTTCAGGAAACCACTTATCAGGGATTATCCCAATAAGCCTCAACAAAATTCACACCCTTACCTTCATCAATCTCTCTTTTAACGAGTTTAAAGGTATGATTCCCTCTGGAGGTATCTTTAATTTAGCAACAAAAATGTCATTCGTAGGCAACCAGCATCTCTGTGGGACAGTTCCTGGCATGCCCGTTTGCCCTCCAAAGCAGCATTGGCTCCATACACGCATGTACTTTATAATATTCGTTTTGGTCATAAGCATATCAGCTTTCTTATCAACAATATGCTTGGTGATTGGGATCCACCGCATCAAATTAATAATTTCATCAGGCAAATCTGAAACAAGAAGCAAGCCAATAACTCCAGAACTGATGCACAATTTCCCAAGAATTACATACAGAGAACTGTTAGAGGCCACTGCAGAGTTTGATGAGCAGAGACTACTTGGGACAGGTAGCTACGGACGTGTTTATAAAGGAATCCTTCAAGATGGAACAGCCATAGCAGTCAAGGTATTACAGTTGCAATCTGGTAATTTTACAAAGAGTTTTAACAGAGAATGTCAAGTTCTAAAGAGGATTCGCCACAGAAACCTCATGAGGATTATAACTGCATGCAGTCTACCTGATTTTAAGGCTCTTGTTCTTCCTTACATGGCAAATGGGAGCTTGGATAGCCATCTGTATCCACATTCAGAGACAGAGTTTGGTTCGGGTTCCTCAGATTTGACCCTCCTCCAAAGGGTAAATATTTGCAGTGACATAGCTGAAGGGATGGCCTATCTGCACCACCATTCTCCTGTAAGAGTTATACACTGTGATCTAAAGCCAAGCAATGTTCTTCTCAACGATGACATGACAGCCCTGGTTTCTGATTTTGGTATTGCAAAGTTGGTGATGACAGTTGGAGTGGGAAATGATGGAGCTGAGAACATGGGAAACTCTACCGCAAATATGTTATGTGGCTCTATCGGATACATGGCACCAGGTACAGATGTTTCCTTTGCACCTGCATACTAGAAACAGTAAAAAAGAAATAAAATATTAGAAATGATTAACCCTTTAACTTCCTTCTTAAAGCACAAGTTGATGCATTCATCAAAAAGCATTTACATTTTTTAATTGCAGAAGAAACAATCATTGTCTTTATCGTGTTAGACTCCTTTTCCGACTACAAAAGAAACAGAAATAATAAAAAATAAAACAAAATTGAACAGGTGACAGCAAAACTCAACTAAACTTGATATTTCTAGAAGCCTCATGAAACAGCACCAAGTATGTAACTGAGCTTCCTTATTTTTCTATTTGTCCCATGAAAAACAAAATATCCTCAAGTCACTCTTTGTGCTCTTTATTATCCAGAATACGGATTTGGATCTAATACATCAACAAAAGGAGATGTCTATAGCTTCGGAATCCTAGTCCTTGAGATGGTGACTAGAAAAAGACCAACAGACGACATGTTTGCTGGCGGGCTAAGCCTGCATAAATGGGTGAAGAATCACTTCCATGGAAGGTTGGAAAAAGTTATTGACTCTTCTCTGTTGAGAGCTTCAAGAGACCAGTCCCCTGAAGTGAAAAGAATGTGGGATGTTGCAATTGGAGAATTGATTGAGTTGGGTATTCTTTGCACTCAAGAATCCCCCTCTACTAGACCAACAATGCTCGATGCTGCTGATGATTTGGATCGCCTGAAGAGGTACCTTGGTGGTGATACCACTGCAACATTTGCCTCCTCGCTTGGAATTTCTTATTCTAATCTAGGCGATGACTAACGGTTTACACAATTTCTTGTACAACACATGGTAATGCATTAGTTGTCTACAATAATTTAAGATTGATACTTGCATAGGGATTTTCTTATCATTTGACCAAGTGACGTAGTGTCAGGGAATCAGAATAACCAGCACAAATTATCTGGACACAATATTTCAAAAACAGATAGACCACTTAAGAGATTTCACCAGAGTTACAAGACAAATTCATTTATTCATCATAATAATAAAGGCATTAACTTGTATGCGTTTCATAAACTAATATAGAAGAAA
Source organism: Citrus x changshan-huyou (assembly GCA_039657385.1). Taxonomy (NCBI): domain Eukaryota; kingdom Viridiplantae; phylum Streptophyta; class Magnoliopsida; order Sapindales; family Rutaceae; genus Citrus; species Citrus x changshan-huyou. The sequence goes on along the minus strand of CM077547.1, from coordinate 14,850,097 downwards.
AGCACATGCCCAGTAAGATGAATGCTTTACATCTAGAAGATATAATTGCTATCTGCAATCCACAAGCTTGAAAAATTTCAAAATAATCATAGTGTAGTTTTGAAGCATGATGCCTTTCTGCCTCTCTTTGGCTTCAGTGACATCATCTCTCCTCTCCAAAAACTGAAATAAGATATCCATAAACAAAAATGGCATGGTGCACTTTCCAATTGGGACTGAAAGATGATTTAGCATGATAAAGTTAAGTACAAATGGGAAATTAATATAACTTTCTACCAACGATCAAAACATAAATGAATAAAGAAAAAGAGAAGGGGAAATGAGGCAATTATTAGCTCAACTATCTTGTAATCAATAGAACAACAACTTCCGCATGCATGTTGTAATCGTAATACTTGTGGGTACTTCCTTAGATGATTTAGCATGATAAAGTTGTAATGAATATAATAAGCACCATTATAATAACAATGAAAATGCCAAAGCTGTAAAGACAAATAACCACAACGATGATAAGCTAAAAATGTAGTGATCTGTGACACAAGGCTCCAATTCACTTTCCAGTTATGATGGGATATTTTCATAATCAGCAAGTAAAATCAAATTGTGGTTGTGTTGTGACCATTGAAGTCACGAATATAGAAAAAGTAACCTCCTTCATTGTCAATGTACGTACTTAATCATCAGATGAATGTCCTTGAAGACACCTTCTTATTGCTAAATGCTAACCAGAAACTTTTGTAGTGCACTACTGTTGGATATAAAGATAATGAGAGAATGCTGATTTTGTAGACTGCTGAGTTATGTTTTATTGAGCAACAAAATCATCTATTTATACAGCATAATAAAAATTAAAGTGCAGAAAAATCTGCTACATTTGAACATAATAACTAAGTGCAGGAGAATAGCATGAAGAAGTGGTCATAATCCTAAAAAATAGCAACAAATAAAACTAATTTAGCTTCATGAGTCATTCTAGTCAACATTCTCCTCCTTGACTCTGGAGCTGCATACACCAAGTTTTTGCCTCAAGAATTCATATCTAATCTTTGGAAGTGCTTTTGTTAAGATGTCAGCACTTTGATTTTCTGTTTTGCAATAGATCAGCTGCACTTCTCCTCTCTTTGTACCTCTCTTAGAAAATAAAGTTTTATCTTGAAGTATTTTGTTTTGCCATGGAACGCTGGATTATTAGTAATTGAAATTGCAGCTTGGTTGTCCATAAATATTTGTGTGCCTTCTTGTTGTTCCATGTGCAAATCTGTCTTGAGTTTCCTGATCCAAAGAGCTTGATTCACAGCAACAGCAGCAGCAACTACGTATTCTGCTTCTGCTGTGGATTGAGCTATGACTTCTTGCTTCTTAGAACACCATGGAAAAATTCCAGAACCAAAGCTAAAACAGTAACCTGATGTGCTTTTCATGTCATCAACACATCCAGCCCAATCACTATCAGAATATCCATGAAGATTGAATTTTTTAACTTGACTAAACCTTATTCCATAATCAATTATGCCCTTAAAATATCTAAGAATTCTTTTTGCTGCCTGAAAATGAATTTCATTGGCACAGTGCATATACCTTGATAGCAAACTCACTGCATGCATGATATCTGGTCTGGTTGCAGTTAAATACATTATGCAGCCTATTAGGCTCCTGTAGAGCCTTTCATCCATCTTTTCAGCTCCATCTTCTTTGCAAAACTTCTCATTTTGATTCATTGGAGTTGCAGTTGGCTTGCACTTTACCATGTTGAATTTCTTGAGAACTTCCTTTGCATATTTTTGCTGGCATAGAAATATTTCATTTTCCTTTTGATGTACCTGCATACCAAGGAAGAATGTCATCCTCCCAAGGTCTGTTATTTCAAAGACATCTTTTATTTCTTCTTTAAACATGTCAATCAACTTCTTGCTACTTCTTGTAACAAGTAGATCATCAATATACAGAGATACCACAACTATTTCATTACCAGCCTTCTTGATATATAAAGTAGATTCACTTAGACTTTTTTCGAAGCCTAAGTTTACTAAGTGTGTGTCAATTCTGCTATACCAGGACCTTGGTGCTTGTTTTAAACTGTACAAGGCTTTCTTCGGTCGATATACCTTCTCCTCTTATCCTGGAAAAACAAACCCTTCAGGTTGCTCCACAAAAATTTCTTCCTCCAAGTATCCATTCAAAAAGGCTGATTTGACGTCCATTTGGTGTATAACCCAACCTCGCTGTGCAGGAAGAGCTAGCAACATCCTTATGGTATCCAACCTGGCAACAGGGGCAAAAGTTTCAGAAAAATCTACCCCAAACATCTGGGCATATCCCTTGACAACAAGTCTTGCCTTGTGCTTGTTTACAGAACCATCAGGATTGAGCTTGGTCCTGTAAACCCACTTGACCCCTATAACTTTCTTGTGTTTAGGTCTGTTTACCAACTCCCATGTCTGATTCTTTTCAATCATCTTTAGCTCGTCCTTCATTGCAGTTATCCGCTTATGATTATTTGCAGCTTCTTCATACCCTGCAAGCTTCATTACAACAATATTACACCTCTGATAGATGTCAGAGACTGATCTGGTTTCTCTAACATTTTCATCGTCCGTATCATCATTCTCCTCATCGACCTCAAGCTTCTTGTCATTCTCCCAACTCCAGTTATCTAACTCAAAAAATTGAACATCCCTGCTGACGATTACTTTGTTGCTTTGCGGTAAGTAAATCATATAGGCTTTTGAGGTTGAGCTATAGCCTACAAAAATCCCAGGTTCTGCTTTTTTGTCTAATTTGTCTCTCTTAACTTGAGGGATGTAAGAGAAACATAGACAACCAAATATCTTCAGATTAAGCAGCTTTGGTTTGTAGCCATACCATGCTTCAAATGGAGTCTTTTTCTGTAAAGCTTTTGTTGGCAGTCTGTTCAATAAAAAAACTGCAGTGTTTACGGCCTCAACCTAAAATTTCTTCGGCAACCTTTTGTCATGAAGTAAGCATCTTGCCATCTCCATTATTGTCTGGTTTTTCGTTTCCACAACACCATTTTGCTGATTAGTGTAAGGTGCTGTCAGCTGATGTTCAATGCCTGCATCTTCACAAAACTTGTTAAATTTTTCAGAGGTATATTCCGTTCCATTATCGGACCTGATCACCTGCATCTTGCATCTGCTTTGAGTTTCAACCCAAGCTTTAAACTTCACAAAGATGTCAGTAACCTCATATTTAAGCTTCATAAAATAAATCCAGTACATTCTTGAGTAATCATCAATGAAAACAATATAATACTTACTGTTATTCAAAGATGGTGTTTTCATTGGTCCTCTCACATCTGTGTGTATTAATTGCAACCTCTGTATAGCCCTCCAGGCCTTATTTTGTCGAAACGGAATCCTGGTTTGCTTTCCATACTGACAGGCAACACATTTAAGAGACTCCTCCTCTAATTCAGGCAAGCCTTTGACTAGATTGTTCTTCTTTATGTAGAGTAGAGCAATATGATGGAAATGCCCTAACCTCTTGTGCGAAAGCACTGTATTGTTATCTTCTCTATATACAGAAGCCTGCTCTTCTTTCATCAAATCCAAGGTAAATTTTTTGGCTTTCATTTGAACTTTGAATACTTCTCTGTCTTTTGCATCTTTGATCACATAGTTCTTGTCTTCAAGCAGCACCTTATAGCCTTTTTCTAATAACTGAGTAACACTCAAACGATTTTGATTAATTTCATAAACATATAAAATATCATAAACCAATTTAAGACTTGTATGGCCTTCAATCACTACTGTTCCTTTGCCTTTTACTGCAATGTGTGCCCTATTTCTAATTCTGACTTTGGAAATAGTAGTCGCGTCAAGCTCCCTGAAGAGCTCTCGATCATAAGTCATGTGGTTTGTACAACCACTATCTATAAGCTAACTCTTTGTGGAGCTATTGGTGGCAAAACATGATACCACAAACAGCAGTCCCTTTTTGGGTTGATCCTCAATCATCTTGGCTTCTCTTTGCTGTTGTTGAGCCTTGCATATCATTTCCACGTGCCCTAACTGACCACACTTGTGACATTTTGCATCTGGCCTCCACCAACATTTATTTTGTGGATGATTGGTTTTTTTGCAGTAAGGGTAAGGTGGAAATACTTGAGTGTTGCTGTTTTGGCTATTTTTGTTACTGCTTGCAGAACCTCCAAGCTTGTTGTCTTTGTTCTGTTTTTTCTTATTTTTGCCACCATTGTTGTTTTATGTTTTTGGGAAGATAGGTGATAATTGTTTAGGAGTTGTGTTCAAGCTTTCTCAATCTCACAGGTTCCTAAATATTAGAGCTCTGCTACTATTATGTTGGATATAAACATAACTCAGCAGTCTACAAAATCAGCCTTCTCTCATTATCTTTATATCCAACGCAGCAGTCTCATCCACCATTTTTTCTAGAATAATGATGCTCAAAATAGCCAAGGAAATTTGGAATTTTTTGAAGCAAGAATACAAAGGAAATTAAAGGGTCAAAGGGATGCAAGTGCTGAATTTGATCCGAGAATTTGAGATGCAAAAGATGAAAGAATCAGAAACAATTCAGGAATATTCTGACAGACTTTTTAAGATTATCAACAAGATAAGACTCATTGGCACTGATTTTTCTGATTCTAGAGTTGTTAAAAAAATCCTAGTCACAGTTCCTGAAAAGTTTGAGGCTATAATTTCATCTTTGGAAAACTCAAGAGATCTGTCAAGTAATACCTTGGCAGAATTGTTAAATGCACTGCAGGCACTGGAACAAAGGAGGCTTATGAGACAAGAAAAATCTGCTACATTTGAGCATAATAACTAAGTGTAGGAGAATAACATGAAGAAGTGGTCATAATCCTAAAAAATAGCAACAAATAAAACTAATTTAGCTTCATGAGTCATTCTAGTCAACGACTACCTTCCCACAACATCACCAATAAAACAGTGCCAGCTGATAAACAAGAAAGTCACATCTACTTAAGTGATTAAATTCGAACATGCAATTGTTGGGTGAGTATACATCAAATACTTAAAACTTTGAACTGTTCAACATCATTGAGTAGTAGAAGAGTATACATCTGTAATTTCACTGGTGCATTATCTCATATCACTACACGGACACTATAAGTCTCAATTCTTCAAATTTAAGCCCCGACCAAAAGAGGTCGTAACAGCATAAATTTTTTCAACACTTTCATTATCCCATCAAAAACAACTTTCCTTACAATAAAATTTGAAATGTGCAAGCTAATGTTTTTCAAAAAGTGCAATGCTGCAGAGGAGACAATTCTCCTCATAAGTTTCTCTCTATAACTATATGCTACTAAAAAGGATATTATCTTTTAACTTTGCAAAAATAATGGAATTATTTCTATTATTTTAGCAAAGAGAAATATATGATTATATTTATTATGACTTATAGTGGTGCTCAGGTCCGGATGTCTGAATTTTATGTGAACTAGAATTAAAATTATATACATTATTGTATAATAATTATCTACTACTGTACAACTTTGATTCTGGTTCAAATCCAAATTTCATCAAATCTGGAAGTCCAAACCTGACCACTTAACTCTTATCATAGATTTTTATTATAAGATGCAGCGGAAGTTTAATGTTCCAAATATTCTATTGATTCTAGAGAAAACTGAAATAAAAGAACAAACTAAATTTGTATTGATTCAAAAGAATACCACGAATTTAGGGGCTTAAAACTCGTTGATTTCGCAGAATACCGAGAATTAGATAAACTCAAATACTCACACAAAGATTTGAAATCTAAAAATATTATTGAATTTGGATCTGCCTTCAAACGCTATAAGAGATGGATATTTATACTAGTAGTAAATATCCTAAACCATAAAGAAAAAGGAAAAAATAAAGTCCTAAACTAGAAAGGAAAACAATGTCCTAAACTAGTAAGAAACAAATAATTAATTTTAGACAATAAGAAAAACTAATCCAACTATGATGAGGATTCCTAATCTACATCATTCCCCCCAGGTTAGAGAGAATTCGCACTCGAATTCAGATTATCAGTAACAACATCTGCATCATGATCACCTCCAAAAGGAATAAGATGTTTTAAGTTGAATGCATCTGCGGTGCAAATATGACTACGAAGTTTTAGTATGTAGGCGTTAGAATTTATCTTCTCTATAATCTCCAAAAGTCCAATTTTTCTGGCAGAAAGTTTTTGTACTCGCCAATTGAGAACCTATCTTTGGTTAGGACCGCTCAAACAAGATCTCCCTTATGAAATTCTAAAGCTCAACGCCTTTTGTCAGCCTCGATTTTATAACTTTCATTAATCTTCTTCAAATACTCTTGCGTAGCTCTATGAATCTTCTGAAGCTGCTCAATAAAGTCTTCTGATTTGCTACTTTTGCGAACTAAATCTAAAACTAGAGCCTAGTTGATGGAAACTCGTGGATTATATATGTAATTCACCAGAAAATGGCTTAAACCAATTCTACGTTTAACTGAACAGTTATAAGCAAACTTGACTTGGTATAACTTTTGACCCCATGTCTTCAGGTTATCACCAACTAGACTACGCAAATGGTTTCCTAAAGAGTAGTCGACAACCTCAGTTTGATCATTTATCTACGAGTGATAAGTACTTTCAAAATTCAAGCGAGTGTTTGTTAATTTCCATAAAGTCCTCAAAAAATGGCTAAGAAATCGTGTATCTCGATTAGATACTATAGAACTTGGTAAACCATGCAATCTGTAGACTTTTTGAAGAATAGACGAGCAACGGTTAAGGCGTCTGTAATCTTCTTGCGCGCAATAAAATGAGCCATTTTCGAGAACCAATCCACAACAACAAATATTAAATTCATACCCCTCTGAGTACAAGGTAATCCCAAAACAAAATCCATGCTAATGTCAGCCCAATGTTGTGTTAGAATTGGTAACGACATATATAATCCAGCATTAGTTGCATTGCCCTTGGAAACCTGATAAATGCGACAAGTCTCGACATAGTGATAGACATCATGCCTCATAATAGGCCAAAAATAACTATTGACTATTAAAGCCAGAGTCTTGTCATGACCCATATGCCCTTCGTTATGTAATTTTGTACTGATTTTTATCCTTAAACTTGAATCAGGAACATATAACTGATTACCTTTGAAAATGAATATGTCATGTAAATGATAGTCTAAACGAAATCCTGCAACAACGTCTTTTAATTAAAGAGCAAAGAAATGGTCAGTAGCATATAACTCTTGAAATGTGTCAAATTCGAGGACTTGATTATGCATTCATGTCAATAAAGAAGTTCATCAACTAAGTGCATCTGCTACCTAGTTGGACTTGCCAGAGGTATGGTTTACCACAAACGCAAATTGCTGAAGGAATACTGTCCACGTGGCGTGTCAATGAGAAAGCTTGTCTTAACTGTTGAGATGCTTCAATGCGGCATGGTCAATGTATAAAACAAAGTCTCTATGAATCAGATAATGATGCCAATGCATAAAATTCCATATCATAAGTGTTGTGCCGCTCATTTGCTTCGTTCAGCTTCTTGCTGAAATAAGCTATAGGCTTACTCTACTGGTTAAGAACATCTCTAATGTCTACTTTGGATGCTTCACAATGCACCTTAAAAGTGAGTGAAAAATCTGGTAAGGCAAGTACTGAGGCAGTAATCAACTTTGCTTTGATAAGCCCAAATGCCTTATGTTGGTTAATTTTCAATCAATTGTTATGGATGCCAATGTCCAAGTGTACACAACAAGTAATAAAGTGATGAGTATTGAAGATCGTCTCCACAGGGACTGATGTTACTAGAAATGCTACAGCAATCACAATAGTGCAATCTAACTTTATTTCAAGATGATCAAATGTAAAGTTGTTTACTACCGAAATTGATAATTGTGAGAAAGTAAAACAATTAAATGTAGTAATGGAATAAATTAAATAACTTGCGTAGTATAATCAAATGAGAAATAGGTAGTTAAATGATCAAACTAACTTCATGGGTTGACTGTTTTTCATCAAATTAGCACCAGTTGCTATAGCAATTCCTACAGCACTGGGAAAAATTATTTTGCATCCTCAGCTATCGCGTATTGGACTTCGCATACCCTTAAGTATCATAACAATGACCAGTTGTTATTCTACCTACGACATGACATCATGAATATCTATTCTCTCCAAGGTGAATGCCTATGTCTAGTTCTTCACAAATCTTAACTTCAAGTGTAGCCCTTATGTGATTCAAGATAAACTTAATTCAGGAAACTCAATTTAAGAACAAGTATTACTCTAATAATATCCACTAAAACAGGCCATTTTGCGGCTCTATCTTAACTTGAACCATTAAATAGGTGGTCAACTGAAATAACAATTATAATAATAACTACTAGAGTAAAATGCTACAGCAATTATATATCAACTCATAAGAACAGTTAAAAACCCATTTAGATTGTTTGTCACTCAACTACCAGCAAGTTTAGTTCATACTTTGAAAAAGAAAAACAAACAACAAAATATTGGTCATGAAATACATTGGTTCAATCAAAGAGTAAAAAAAAGAATAAGTCAAGAACGACAAAGATTGAATCCAAATAACTCTGCTAGATTCTTCACTGATACAGAATCGGTTCCCTTGAATTCAGGTTGTTTTCTTCTCTTCCTCTTTATTTTTTCAATGTTAATTCCTTGCCGTCGTTTAGGAAACTGCAAATCACAATTCTGCAGATATCCCGCGCTAAGTTTTCTCTGTCGTTGTTTCAGGATTGCTACAGCAATGGTTGCTCCAGCAAAAGCTATAACACTTCATTGCTCCAGGTTTTGTTTCATTTCTTTTGTGGCCATATTCTTCCTCCTTTTTGCTAGCCTACTACCTCAGCATCCCTTCATGGATTATAAACTTCCGAAAACCTACAATTATGCACATGTTTTAAGTACAAATCACTTTAAATCAAGCAAGACTTATTAAGACTAAATTAAAATGGATGTTTATATAAAACGTAACAAAAATGTAATAAAAACACATCATTTACTCTCTAAGTGGTATTGATCTAAGTCTAGAATTGTCATAATAACTCTCATTTCATAGAGTTATCACCTTAGTAGTTGTTTTGTCCAAGAGAACTGTCCCCCTTTCATGCAATTTGTGATTGGTGCCATAATAGAACTAAAATAAGGAATGAATTGCCTGTGAACATATGCCAATCCATGAAAACTTCTTATGACGGATAAAGTAGTTAGTTGCAGCCAATCTCAAATAACATCCACTTTTGATTGATCAACAGATATACCATCCTTCAACACCACATATCCTAAAAATAATACGTTATTTGTCAAGAAAATACGGTTGTTTACTACAGTGTATTAACTTGCTGCTCTTAAAGCTAAAAGTACTTCCCTCAAATATTGCAAATGTAGTTCGTGGGTGGTACTATATATTAGTATATAATCAAAGTAAACAACTACAAACTTTCCAATGAAATGGCGAAAAACTTTATTTATAATTCACATGAAAGTACTTGGAGCATTAGATAGGCCAAATGATATTACTAACCACTCGTATAACCCTTCACAAGTTTTAAAGATTGTTTTCCATTCATTTCCAGGTCGTATTCGAATATAATGGTAGCCACTCTTCAAATCAAGTTTGATAAAAACTTTTGCTCCACTGATATGATCCAATAAGTCATCTAATCGAGGAATTAGAAAATGAAATCAAACTATAATTTTATTGATAGCTTGACTATTCATGTACATTCTCCAAGAACCATCCTTTTTTGGAGTCAATAATGCAGCGACCGCACATGAATTGAGAATTTCACGAATAAATCCAATTTCTAGTAACTCTTTCACTTTATGCCTTAAATTCTTCATGTTCTGTAGGACTCATATGATAACGAGGTCAATTTGATAATGTAGAATCTGGTACCAAATTAATTTAGAGTTGTATATCCTCAATAAGTGGTAAACCTTGTGGTAGCTTGTTAGGGAACAAATTTTAAAACTCCTCTAGTATAGATGTCACAGCTTCAGGAATCTTCAAATTGCTGTAACTCTCTTTTTCCAACAAATATCGACCCTCTTTGTCTTTGTTACAACATCTATAAACTGCTTCTTACCTCACAAATAATTACCTAAGTCTTATTTGAGAGTGAGCTCCATGTTAGGAAAGAAAACGATCTTAGTGTTGTTAAACATAAAACTATAGGTATTTCTTTCCCCTTCATGCACTACATTTCATTCAGACTGCCAAGGTCTACCCAGTAATAGATGACAAGCATCCACAATCACAACATTACACCAAATTTGGTCTTTATAGATTGATCCAATGGATAAAGAAACTAAGCAACGTCTAGACACTGTTACTTGACATTTTTTCTTCAACATGTGAGCTTGTACAAAGTTTGATGAGATTCTGTTTTTAAATTTAATTTCGTTACAGCTTCCTCTAAAATAACTTTCTCATAACTGCTTGAGTCTATTAGCATACGACATATTTTTCTCCCAATTGTATAAGTAGTCTGAAAAATATTTTTTTTGAAACCACTTGTCTTTGTCTTGACCTTTAGGAATGAAGAATGCGCGATTTACAATCAACATTGGTCTATTATCACCATGTTCTTCAACGAATCGTGCGCTACCACTACTATCAAAAGTTAGCTCTTCAGTGAACTCTTCAGTTTCTTTCTCTTGGTAGCCTTCACTTTCCTCAGTGCTTACGAATAAGTTTTTACCGTATTTTCGTTCTTTTTTACACTCTGTCATTTGGTGCCCACTTTCTCCGCAATTAAAGTAGTGTAATCCCAAACCTGAGGATTGTGTTTTGCTGCTTTGACCATTTTCATTAGATTTACTAGCTTTATTTAGAGGATTGAGGAGTGAAATTATGAATTTGGGAAGTTGGGTTTGAATTATCTCGAAAAATACTTCAAGGACCCTAAAAGTTTGAGTCACTAGTACACCAACTAAATTGCTTCCCCAAATTGCAAAGCTTGTTGGTGTGCTTCTAAGATAGAGTGTGGATCGAGTAAATTCAACTGGTCTTGAAACTGTGATCGTAGTCCTCCAATATAGTAGAAAAGTTGTTGTTTTTCTGACTCTGTCAAGTCATTGTGCGCTATCAACCAATGGAATTTTGTGGTGTAATCATCTACTGATCAACTACCTTGCCTTAAATTTTGCAGCTATTGGTATAACAGTTTGGTGTAATTGTGAGGTAAGAATGCTCCACATAAGTGCTTCTTCAAAATTTCCCAAGAGTTAATCTTCTTTTTGCCTTGTCTAATCCTTGTGAGCTTAATTTATTGCCACCAAACTGCTGCCCTTCCATGAAATCGAGTTACAGCAAGCGAGACTAGTTTATTATCAAGAATTTCTTTATATTCAAAAACTTCTATGATGGCATTAATCTAATCCAATAATTCTTAGGGCCGACCACTTCCCTGCAATTCAGGAATGTCAATTCTCAACCTAGATTCCCATCTTCTGTCATCAGTAGATTCAGTTCTATGTCGATGCCTGGAGAATGGGTTAGGAAAACTTTCACTTGACATATCTTTGCGTTCTGGTGTACGAGTATATTTGGCAAATAACTTTGTTATTTGTGCAGCTAACATATCAATCTTGGCTGCCATGCTAACAATAGCTTCATCTCTAAGAACATCATCATTGTCATAAGTTACTGCATGAAAGGCATGCCCACGGGCTTTTCTTGGAGGCATTTTTTCCCAATTTATTTTTTGAAAAAGGTTTTGGGGCTAAACTAAAAATTGAGTAAAATCCTAAGCAAAATTGTAATTCAGTAAGATTTTAAGTTTCTAGTGACGGTGGTTGGAAATCAAGCAAAAAATGGGTGGATCTAAAAGATTTTCAGGTGGGTGAGTATAATGGTGGTGTTGGTTTGTCAAAAAAGGTAGTGATTTGGCTGGAAATTGGAGATAAAGGCGATGGTTTAGGGTTAGCTTTGATTCTAGCGATCAGTTTGTTAATCAGTGGTGGGGAATGGTGAGAAAGATTAAGCTCGCGAAGAGGAGTGGATTAATGGTAGTGGTGCTGGCTAAATCGTGGATGTTTTGGCTACTTTTGGATGATATGTGGCCAATCAGCGGTGGCCTTTGCTCGGGGTTTGATGGCCGGTTCTTTCTAGTTGGAATGGTGGTGGTTACGATTGGATAGGTGACGGAAAATAAAAGCCAGCAGCCTTGGACGGTGGGCGATGTGGGGCTGACATTTTTGTTTCATTTTTTTTATAAAGCTAAATGAAAAAATCAAAAAGGGAAAAAGAAAAGGTTTGTGGTAGATAGGGTTAGATTGGTAATACCAAGTTTTTAACTCTGATACTAAACTAATGCAGTGAAAGTTTAATGTTTAAAATATTTCGTTAATTCTAGAGAATACTATAATAAAAGAACAAACTAAATTCATATTGATTTAAAAGAATATAGCGAATTTAGGACCTTAAAACTCGTTGATTCGTAGAATACCGAAAATTAGCTAAACTCAAATACTCATACAGAGATTTGAAATCTGAAAATATTATTAAACTTGAATCTGCTTTCAAATGCTATAAGAGAGGGATATTTATACTAATAATAAATATCTTAAACCACGGAGAAAAATGAAAAATAAATACATCAACCTTAATTTAATCTTCAGCGTCAGTGTCATCAATTTGCAGTTCGTTCAAACACCATGAACATGCAAACTGCAATGTCTTAGTTCAAAAACACACCGACTGAGCTAGCCAGCAAACATTCTTATTTGGGCTCTTAAGCCCCATCGAGCAATATATCCCCAATCCAACTGTAGAAAATAGCCCATTTTTAAGTGGGTTAATTTCAGAAAACCCTTTGGGTCTTAAGGCCGATAGAGCAGTATATCCCTAACCCAAATGTAGAAGATGGCAATTTTTAAATTCTTTTTTCGGTTGGTTAATTTCCAATAACCCTTCATTTCTTGCAAACACCGATGGAAAAAATAAAAATCTGATTAGTGAAAACCCATTTTTGTTTCAACTTCGTGGAATCAATGGTACATATTAAGATGGCACTAAGGAGAAAGTTTTTTATGCTTGACGAGCATTGTTCATTATTTATTAACTGTTTGTTACGCGTGCATAAATATTTTTCTCCATTAATCGATAAATAAACATGTGAATGAGTAAATGAATAAAATAAAATAAAATAAATAAAAAGAAATACACGAAGACCAATAAAAGAATTTCCCATCCTTTTGAAACCATGAAAACTGAAACTAACCCAATTCTTTTAATCTATTTAAGTGAAATTTATGTTTCAAGAGTTCTGAGTCCCTCAAATGTCAAATGGGTTAGATTTTCTCCGAATTTATTTAAAGCAAATTCTTCTTTGCGCGTACTGATAGTATGCTCATCAAGGTTAATCAATATTCTAACTGTACTCACTGTTGCTGTGTTTAAGAAGCAAACCAAATTGAATCACTTCAAATTCATACCTAGTCTACAAGTAGTTCACATTTTTTCATAAGAAGTTAGCCAAGGGATTACTCTTGATGAAAACGAAAAGATGAGATTTGTAGTTGATCATTGATGCTTCATAACATCTTTCAGCAGAAGGCTATTGTTGTAAGAAAATTAGCAATCATGGGAACGAATCGTAACATTTATTTCTTCTCAGAATTTAGAGCTAACAATATCAAATATGAAAAAATCACACCAAAATAGAGCTCAAATTTTTATTGTAATTTGATATTCAAGTAAACTATAGGTACATAGCAGAGCATTCAGACAACTATAGATTACATCACTATAGTAACATGAGTAACCCCTCAAACCTAATGTATATCATACACAGGTATTCGCCCTCGAGCATCAGCAAAAACGGAGCCACAACAGATGAGTCCCAAAACAGAGCACTCTATGACTCTCATTCATGCCTTAGTCAACTTCCTCAATCTTAGGTCCGCCACCTGCACCGCCAGTCTCTGCCTTGCCATGGCCGCCTCCCGGCATCTCGGCACCACCACCCATCGGTACGTCCCCACTAGCCCCGCCTTGATACATCTTTGCAATAATTGGGTTGCACAAGCCTTCCAACTCCTTCAACTTGTCCTCCAATTCATCAACCTCAGCCAATTGGTTCCCATCAAGCCACTCAATAGCCTCATCAATGGCCTTCTCTATCTTCTGCTTGTCAGCCGGGTCTAGTTTTCCCGCAAACTTCTCATCTCTCACAGTGTTCCTCATGTTATAAGCATAATTCTCCAATGAGTTCTTGGCCTCTACTTTCTTCTTTACCTCTTCATCCTCTGCCTTGTACTTCTCTGCCTCTTGCACCATTCTCTCAATTTCCTCCTTGCTCAATCTTCCCTTATCGTTGGTGATTGTAATCTGGTTCTTCACTCCAGCAGTCTTATCTTCTGCGGAGACATGCAATATACCATTAGCATCAATGTCAAAGCACACATTGATCTGAGGAACACCTCTTGGTGCCGGAGGAATGCCCGTGAGCTCGAATTTCCCAAGCAGATTGTTATCTTTTGTTCTAGCTCTTTCACCTTCATACACCTGAATCAACACACCAGGCTGATTGTCTGAATAAGTTGAGAAAATTTGCTCTTTCTTTGTAGGAATTGTCGTGTTCCTTGGAATCAAGGTTGTCATTACACCGCCAGCAGTCTCAATACCGAGGCTGAGAGGTGTAACATCAAGCAGCAGCAAATCTTGAACCTTCTCATTCCCTTCACCGCTCAAAATAGCAGCCTGCACAGCAGCTCCATAAGCAACAGCCTCATCAGGGTTTATGCTCTTGCACAGTTCCTTCCCGTTAAAGAAGTCTTGCAACAATTGTTGAACTTTTGGAATTCTTGTTGACCCACCAACAAGAACAACATCATGAACCTGGCTCTTATCAATTTTTGAGTCGCGAAGACATTTCTCCACAGGTTCCATACATTTTCTGAACAAATCCATGTTCAATTCTTCAAACCTAGCCCTAGTAATTGTCGCATAGAAGTCAATGCCTTCATAGAGCGAATCAATCTCAATTGTCGTCTGTGATGTAGAAGACAGAGTCCTCTTAGCCCGCTCACATGCCGTCCGCAAACGCCTCAACGCTCTAGCGTTGCCACTAATATCTTTCTTATGCTTCCTCCTAAACTCGGCAACAAAATGATTGACAAGCCTGTTATCAAAATCCTCACCTCCAAGATGAGTATCACCAGCAGTAGCCTTCACTTCAAAGATACCCTCCTCAATCGTCAGCAACGAAACATCAAAAGTACCACCACCGAGATCGAATATCAGCACGTTCTTCTCACCACTCCTCGATGCCTTCTTGTCCAAGCCATAAGCAATAGCAGCAGCAGTAGGCTCATTGATGATTCTCATAACATTCAACCCAGCAATAGCACCAGCATCCTTCGTTGCTTGCCTCTGAGAGTCATTAAAATAAGCTGGAACAGTAACCACAGCATTTTTCAAGGCTTGACCGAGATAAGCCTCGGCTATCTCCTTCATCTTGGTCAACACCATAGAAGAAATCTCTTCGGGAGCAAACTGCTTCTCTTCGCCTTTATAAGTAACAACAATCATGGGCTTGTCACCAGGGCCTGCAACAACCGTAAAAGGCCAGTGCCTCATGTCGCTTTGAACCGACGGGTCGGAGAAGCGCCTCCCGATGAGTCGTTTGGCATCAAAAACGGTGTTCTGAGGGTTCATGGCAACTTGGTTTTTAGCCGCATCGCCGATCAGACGTTCGGTGTCTGTGAAGGCTACATAAGATGGAGTGGTTCTGTTGCCTTGATCGTTGGCTATGATCTCTACGCGGTCGTTTTGCCATACTCCAACGCAGCTGTAAGTCGTGCCAAGGTCTATGCCAATAGACTTGCCTTCAACTTTTCCAGCCATTGTTTCGTTATTGATTTTGCTTATTGTCTGAGACTAAAGGTTCATAAGGATGGTCATATATATATATAAAGGGGCGAGGGGAAGTTGAGAAGAAAATTCGGGAGAGAATAAGAAAACGGAACCGGACGTGTCAGCCTCTGGAAAGTAAAAGAAAATGCTGGAGTTTTCTTGAACAATGAGTTCTGGAAAATGATTCAGGCGGTTATTTTTTTTCCGACTAAAAAGTTGTGGGCCAATGAATTTCAGACTTCTTAGAGAGATGTTAGTCGGAGGCCCTTCTGTTGCATGGACTGGGCCTGAATTTATAGATGTTGGGCAGGTTAATTGAGCCCTACATTCGAGTATTACTATTATTGAATCTCCACACAGTGTCTCTCAAAACCCAATTCGCCAAAATACTCGAGTCTCTCATAATGGAACTCATGTTTTCAATTAGAAGCCGATGGTTGCCTTTAAAATTAACTTTAGGATGGCGCAGGCAGGACATTCGACCAAACATCTGAGTCTAGAATAAATTGAATATAGTTTAAAATATTTAAGGGCATATTTGGTTTGAAGAAAGGGGATGAGAGGAAAAGAGTGGAATGGAGGGAAAGGGAGAAGAAAAGAGTAGAGGAGAATAGTAAAATTAAATTTCATTGTTTGGTTTGACATAAAATTAGATAGGAAAATGAATTACATTTTTTTTCTTTGGACAAATTTATCTTTGGCCTTAAATAATTAACTATTTATATTAGTAATGAAATATAATTTAATATCAATATCAAACTTTTTTAATGTCAAAAAGTCCTAAAAAAATTCATGATTTATTAGAATTATATATAATAAAACAGCGGTTTGGTGGCAGTCCAATGAAGTTCTGACGGTGGTCCGGTAGAGTTCTGGTGGAGATTCAGCGACTGTTCGGCAGAGGTCCAGCGACTGTCCAGCGATGATTAATTTATATTTCTATATTTTCATATGAAATAAATAAATAAATTTATTTTGCTAAGTTTCTAAAATCATTCATTAAATTTTATTAATATAAAATTATTTAAATTATTAACTTGATAAATAAAATTAAAATAATAATTATTAATGGCATTAAACAAGTTAAAAAGTTGAAGGGTAATTTTGGAAGCTTTGGTTTCCAATATAAGAGAAATTTAAATTCTTCACTCCTTTGTATGGAATTCAAATTCTACATTATGATGGATATTAAATTTTAATGAAAATTAAATTCTTATATATGTTGTCTAACTAAACAATGGAAATAAAAATATAATTTAAATTACTTTTCTCTCCTCCCAATCAAACACCACCTAAAAAAAATTAGGGTGTGTGTGGTATTATTTTCTAAATAATGCTTTTCAATTTGTTTTATAGAATGAGAATGATATTGTGAAGAGTGTGTTGCACAGTTCATGTTGTAACAACAATCAAACTCGTGCCACTTGTCGACATTTTAAGGGTACAAGCTTAGTGCAAGCAGGTGGCAATATCTTTGCAAATACTCACTCGCATCAATATCGTGAAACAAAGGCATCGATCGTAGCTTCTCTTCCGCACATTTGGATTGATTATTATCAGCTCTCTTTATCTTTGTTACATTATTTGCATGCATGTCTGAATACTGTCTAATTTGATCCAAAAGTATCATATTCCCTTGTACTCTTTAGTCTTTATTTATCTGTTTATTTAATAAAATTATCCTTATAAGTATACTCTGTGGTTGCCATTAAATTGATTTTTCACATTATAAAATAGGGCATAGTTATTGTTTATTCTATTCTATTGATTTTTTTTTTTAAATATTGTCGTTACACTATTGCTAATGTTTCTAACCTTGCAAAACTTGAATTCGTTGCGTTGGATATTTCTAGTGAAAATTACCTATCTTCTTGGATCCTTGATGTTGATATCCAACCAAATGCTATAAGGAACAAGAGTTTAGAAATATTGAGCGTTCTATTGATTGTGGTTAATATTTTAAAAGAGCATTTAGTCTTTGAAGCAACCAAAAATCCTAAAAGACCTCTTCAAGAGGTACATGATGAAAATGACGAAATGTTTTTACTTACACATGATAGTTTGAAATCGTAAAGAACATAGTCATTGATGTTTTTATTTTCACAAGTGGCTATTTAAAGATGGTTTATTATTGAGATTATTTTATCTTGTAAACTAACAAAAATTTTACATCTTGTTGGTGATGCAAATGCAGGTTAAGCAAAACGCTAAACAAATTAGCTTAATAACTTAGTAACTTAATGATTGAAAATTTTCATTAAGTTGAAAAAACAAACATACTTAATGACTTACATGATTAAAATTAAATAAATTAAGTCATTAAGTAAAAAAGACAAACGGCCTTAGGGTTTAATATAGATGTATACATTTAATGCATTTAAAAGTAACTAAAAATATTTAAGAAAATAAAACACTTTCATCTAATTTTGTTATCTTGGCTCTATTACTAATTTATGTTTTAGGCATTTTAGCAATAATTTTTTTAATTAAAAAGTGGCCTTATAAAGTATTTTGATGGGTCTAAATAATTTTACCTATTCCCTAATTGTCAAGTATAGCTAAGGATTTATAAAAATTGAGGCAAACGGGACTTAAATATTATAATTTTTAAACATCTAATTCTTTTAATTTTATAATAAACAATAGGGATTCTAGTGTAATTGAACCAGAAAAATGCCAAAAGTGGGATACATAGTTTTTTCCACTAAATCTAAATTATTTTTTATATATTCATGGAAAATGATGTAAGAAACATTTTAGGGTAAAAATTTGTTTAATCTCTATATTTTGAGGTTAGTATCCATTTAATCCTTATATTTTTATAAATATCTCAAAACATCCTTATCGTTAAATTATTGACACCTCTGTCATTGCTTTTTGTTCATTTTAGTTTGTTTTTATAATAGAACTATCACCCTCTTACAATAATGTTTATTTTTTTGAACATTAATAAAAAGTAAAAAAACTAAATTATTAGTTTAATCCTAAAAAATAAAATAGAAACAAAAAGAATAATATATATATATATAATTTTTGTGGAACACTCTGTTGAGGAGTTAAAATATTAATTTTTTATTAATGTAAAAAAAATTGATAATTTAATTTTTTCACAATAATAATTTTTTTGGACATACATGAGCTTCCACAAATTTAATAGATATTATTTTTATTTTATTTTATTTTTGAGTTAAATTGGTAATTTAATTTTTTTCATTAATGTCCAAAAAAATTACTGCAAGAGAGTAATATTGTAAAATCAAGTTAAAATAAACAAAAAATAATAATAAGAGTATCAATAATTTAGCGATAAAAATATTATGAGATATTAAAATATAAGACTAAATAGACACTAATATTAAACTATAAGAAGTAAACAAACTTTTATCCAATATAGTTTCTTCATTTTTCTTCTCGTAAAACTAACAATGTAGTCACTTGAAAGTAATACCCTGCAAAATCCTCAACATTCACAATACATGCGTGAGAACCCGAACTCGAACTCTTGAGCTCAATAAAGCTCAATAATGAAATAAGTAGATGCTCGCCGACTGTTTTAAATTGGTTTAATAATCCGATTTTACTTTCCCTTCCATTTCACCTTAATTCTACGTTTCACACAAAATCATGAATACAAATCAATTTGTCACTTTTTTGTATAAATTGTACTCGCTTTCTTTTCTTTTTCGCCCATAACAACTTGCCTTCTTCTCTTTTTCTCTCATAACAAGTTGCACAGAATCATAAATTTTTATGAATGGATTGCTCAAGGATAATTGGGGTCATACGCAAAATTTAAATATGAGTCTAAATTAATTTTTTTCATAAAACTTTAATGGAAAATTAAAAATAAGACGGTAAGACAAAATCATGCTTCTTTGCACCGGTTAGGACATATGTAAACGAAGAGAAATTGACAATTTTAATGAGATAGATATACCTGAGAATAATAATCGACATTTACGTGATTAACAAAACAAAATCCTATAAGCTAGTAAGGAGTCTCAAGCACTAAACAGTCATCGGCACCCCATCTCATTAAGATAGGAAAGAATCCCAGTAGGGCCAAAATTTTACACCTTTTTAAAAAGAAAATTACAATAATGAAATCTCTTTTGTAGGCTTCACGTGATATAAACTATAGCATTGAAAACTTGATAAAACTCCGAACTAAACAATAAAATAGCAACTCAAAATCATATTAACATGAACTGTATATATCAAAAATAAAATCCAGTTTGAAACTATACATTTATATAAAGAGTGATGATATCTCCACCCCATATTTTCTTGTGAATTCACCCCATTTTCAAAAAATAATTATAGAAGTTGCACATTATTTTTAAAAATTTTCAATTCAATAAGAGATTTGGAGAATTAATTAATTAAACCTATCTTAATTCACTTTTTTGTGCCTTATATTTTTTTAATATATTTTATTACAAAGATTTCTACGTAAAATTATCAAGAGTTTACTTTAACTTCAATATTTTTCTAATTTGTACCAAACTCATTGTTTCTAATACTACTTTATTAGTATAATTATTATTTTTTAATTAAACTAACATAGTGTCTTTATCGCACAATTCTCATATAAATCATTATCCTGTCAAATTTATGTCATTTATACGTAAGGAAAGTGAAATAATTATTAGATTTTATTTAAATATTAAATTATAAGTCACAAAATTAAATACCCAAATATTAGATATAATAACTCATGTTTTATGAGGGTGATTTTGTCTTTTTAGATCATAATAATAAAATAGTAAAATGAAAATTATATTAAGATTTATGATTAAAGATGGTCAAGAAACCTAAAAAAACAAAATTAACAGAAGGATTTAATTGATTAACTGTACAAAATTTTTATTAATTTGTATTTTTT
This sequence comes from Citrus x changshan-huyou, assembly GCA_039657385.1. NCBI lineage: Eukaryota > Viridiplantae > Streptophyta > Magnoliopsida > Sapindales > Rutaceae > Citrus > Citrus x changshan-huyou. The sequence continues at coordinate 14,829,345 of CM077547.1, read as the reverse complement.
AAAAATATTGTGAACTCGTTATAATTATTTTCTAGAAGTGGGGTGGATTTACCAAAAAAAATGGGGTGTAAATATCCCCATCCTTATATAAATTATACAAGGACAAACTTTAAATGTTTGAAATGTATATATAAAAAAAATAAGATCTAGTTTGTTGAACTATACATTTATCTAAATTCACTCTACACTTTAAGCACACAAATCAATACCACCAAGCCATTTTTAGTATAATTCAATCCTCAGTTAGCCTTCCACCATTGATCCCAAATTTTTTCATGACAACCCTATACATAAAAATAAGATAATAAGAAATGAGAGACTGCAAATAGCATCTAAATAGAGTGTAGATGGGAAACAAAAAATAGGGGCAAAAAATCTTGCCTTAATCATATTAATACCATGCAAATTTATCACAATTGTACAGTATAACAACCACAACAAATTGACCAAATCACAAAGGAGCTTCACTTTTACTTTTTTACAGGGAATGATAAACAAATTAGATATAGATTTACTAGCATGCTAGGCTAATGATCACTAAATAAAATCATTCCTGAAAAGTCATATTAGCCACATTCAACATTACCGGCACCTTAATATCATTCTATTTCAGGTTAATCTTTTTCACTTGTTGTCCTTTTTGTAACCCAAACTGAATTCAAATGGTTTCAAATTTGTAACCCAAACTGAACCGATCCGAATTAAATTCGATTTAAGTGACAAATTCGGGTTACAATAATTTCCAAAAATACAATCCAATTTTTTTCCCCATAAAATCACAAAACGTAAAATGAAAAAGAACTAAATATTAAAATCCCTCTACATTATTCAGTTGTCTTCAACAATCAATTGCCTTCAACAATAACTAACTAAACTACTTATTACAGCCTTCACAAAAAAAAATCTTCCAATTACTATTCTTACAAACACACCTCAATCAATTATAAAACACCCACGAAAAGAGCGACGATGATGGCCAAGATCTGTGTCAGACAAGAAGTGAGAGACGATGATGGAAGATATGAATCGGATCATCCAAAGTGTTTAGCTGCTTCAGCACTTGAAGGACGGTAAAGGGAGATGCAGCTGCTTCACAGAGGCAACAAACTTGACCGTGGCGCGATGAACAGTGGAAGAAAACAGTTGTGGTTGAGTTTGGGAATGAGGGGCTGAGTTTGAGATAAATGAAGGGGAGATAAGTTTGAATAAAAGAGGATTCACAGGCTGAGTTTAAGTGAGAGAGAGGAGTTTGAGAAAAATTAGGATAGAGATTTGGGGGAGAAGATTAGGGGTTTCAAATAAACTAACCCATTCTTTCAATCACACAAACTGAGAGAAAGAGAGATGGAAACCCATTCAGATTTTGAAAATATAATGGTGACATGAGTAGCTTAAGCCAAAACATAATTTCAAAATAATCTATAGTTAGTCCAGCATGTCGTCCTTAACTCTCGAACATGCTCTTCCTTCTCAACTACATTTTTTGATCCCAATGATAAATGAATTTCATCTCCTCTGTTTCCCTTTAGAACAAATGAGAGTGACATTGCATAGACTTGATAGTAAAATGTCATTTTCTTATGGATAGGGTATTGTTTCTTAGATCTATATGTAGTTTCTCACCTAAACCACTACTCTGTAATGCTCATCTAATAGTCACCGAGTCGCACAACTCATGTAGCAATTGCATTTCGGTACTGAAATTGGACTAGGACAGAAATTTGACATTGACATAAACAAAAAAAGTTTTATTAAGTTTATTTACTTAGATAGCATAAATAGGGATGGCAAATGTGCCCGTAAACTGGCCCGTAAACACCCGTCCATTGCGGATAATTTTACGGGTTGCATACAGGTTTGATATTACAAATTGAAACCCACACTTAGATGCGGGTGGATTTCGTATTAACCTAATATCTGACGGATACCCGTATGGATATCCGCCAGACCCACAATGTTTTTTTAAAAATATTTTTAATTTAATTTTAATTAAAAATATTTAAATCTAAAAAATATATAAAGAAAATAATGCAATTATGCAAAGTGCCAAAGAACATCGTAGTAGACTTCATCCAAAGATGTTGGAGGCTTTAATGTGTGCTCAAAATTTATTGTGTGCTGAATTTAATGGTATGAAAATGCATTTTTACCTAATAGAATATAATATCTTATATATGTTACAAACTTATAATCATCTATCTTTTTTCTTGATATACTTGTTACTTATAGATGCAGAATCTTCTAATAAAGTAGGAAATAACAAATTCTCCGAAGATGAAGATATTTTTAGTGAGGTAAGGAACTATGTTTTTTTAACTTAATTCATGGATTATTATATACTTATTATAATTTTTTATGGACTATTTCTCTTTAAATTAATGCATGAATTATTTCATTATTATAATTTTTTTGGATTAATATTTGAAAAGTATTATTCTTTGGAAAATATTAATCTTAATAATTATTGTAGGCATCATGTTGGATGGGTGCTAATGGTGGTGAATGAAATGAAGATCTTCTCTTGGAGCTTGTGTTGAATGATAATATGAAATGTAATTGTTATTTTTATATACTAGTTTGTGGTTTTTTTTAATGGGTTTGTGTATTTTACACTTAAATTTGAGAATTTGTGTTGGATTGATGTTGAAATTTTAATTTTTTATTTACATTGGTTAAATTTAAAATTGAGTATGTTATGTGGAATTTGAGGCTATTATTGTAAATTGATATATTAAATATTTATGATTTTAAATGTACAAACCCACAGAAAATCTACCGGATACCATTGCGGGTTTGGTAATTGTCAAAACCTATAGCAGATGGATTTTTTTTAAAAAAATTAAAACCCGTTGCAAGTTGCAAGTTGCAAGTGGGTTTGGTAATTTAAATTTTGTGCGGTTTGGGTTTGGTAATGGTAAACCCGTTGCGGGCGGTGCCCATTGGCATCCCTAAGCATAACAAGACAACAGACAAACATAGAGAAAAAGATGTGTTATTGGCATAAACATCTAGGATGTGCATTCACCAGCTACAGTATATCCGATCATCTCAGTAGCTAACAGCAGAACATTAGTGGCATAAAAATCTCAACTAATTTCAACAAGATTATAATTTATGCGCATCTCAAGTAATGTCCATAGCAGAACAAGTCTAGAATCTAAAATAATTTCAACAAGGAATAAATCTCAAATCCCTATTACTATTACGAGACTCAAGTAAATTCAAGCTGAAAATAGTACATATTCAATTATTACCTGAAATCAACATCGTTCTTGGTGGAATCAATGAGGAAGTGTCGTTCTCACTGGAATCAATGAGAGGAGCAAGGCAATAATCTGCTTGAAGAGAAGAAAGAAAATAATATCTTAGGTTAATTAAACAATAATCAATCAAAATCGATGAGGAAGTGTACTAATCGAGATAAAATAAATTAATTCAAAGAGACAAAATTATCACACGCCCACAATTGAGAATAAAATGAAAATTATTTGTGCGTTCTTTGTTTTTTTGAATGGGAACCAAGATGAGACTTAGAATCAATTAAATCAAACCCTAAATTGATTAAAAGAACAATTTATTCAAGCATAACAATAAAATTATCTAAACTAGAACGAGAGAAGTGAAAAAAAATTATCAAAATCATAGTTAAAAAAAAAAAAAAACACCTGACATTTGAGAAGCAAATGAAGATGAAGAATGTTGAAACTCTTCATCATAAACAAAAATGAAAAGAGAAGTAAAAAAAAATTATCAATTTGACTTAACAGTGAAATCACCCAGGCTACCATGCTATTGTTGTCTGAAATTGAAACCCTAGAGTGAATTTACAGTCTCAATAAACAAAAAGCTCATCAATTAAAGGCATTACGAGTGACGGAATCAAACTTAGGGCATTGAATAGCGAGAAATCGGGTGAAAGAGACTAAGAGTGAAATAATTACCTTAGTTCTTCTTCACACAATCGAGAAGTTAGAATGAACAATGGGTACCAGTCCTAATTCTATTTGAGAGCGTTTAATTCAGAAGATAGGGGTGTGGAGTTATGATTTTGGATATGGAGAAGCTTTGATCGGAGATGAGACATGGCGGCAGCAAGCTTATCGAAGAAGAGTTTGCTTTTTGCTGTTTCCAGTGGAATGTCACTTAATAATCAAAACAGGGCTTCTTCTTTTTTTTTTTTTAATACATAACGCTTTATGGTTAATGCTTAGGTAATTTATATTTAAGGGATGCCTAATATTTAATAAAGTGATAAATATATTTGTTAATTTATAAAGACTACCAACGAATAAATGTCAAATATACTAATTTTTGCTATAAAAAAAAATTTCAATAAGCCAGTAAGGAGTCTCAAGCACTAACAATCAATGGCACTCCATTTCATTAAGATAGGAAAGAATCAAATACAATAAATTATAGACTTCAAATCACTCTCAACAAATAATATTTGACCTGGACTAAACTTGCTGTAAAAAGAATTGGATTACAAAAGATGAAAAGATATTGACCAACTAAAAACAATTTCTACATAAGACATTGAACTCCATTTAGCACTTTCGTTTTCAAAGAATTTTTTTCCCCCATTTTTTCCCTAAATGAGGTTACCATATCCATTATTCGGACTCACTAAAGGAAAAGCGCGCATGCATGCATACGAAAGCTTTACAAATTAAACCTTCCAGATCACGAGTATCATATAAATTTGGTAGCCATAAGCTTGAGTGGAATCTTCTTGTGCATGGCTACACCTGGTAGAATATCATAATCCAAATCTTCATTCTTCATCCCTTCTGGCATTTTCCAATCAAATTTGTAAAGAAGATTGGCAAGTGCAAGCTCCAAAGTGCGCATTGCCATTGATATTCCTGGACAAATTCTTCTGCCGCTACCAAATGGCAGCAGCTGAAAGTGTTGTCCTTGAAAATCAACACAATCTGTTCCAATAAATCTCTCAGGAATGAATTCGTCCGGTTTATCCCATACTTCACTGTCCCTTCCTATTGCCAATGTATTCACGTAAGCGAGTGTCTTCGCTTCTATTTTATGCCCATCAACAACGCACTCTTCTGTTGTTGATCTTGGGATCAACGGAACCGGCGGTTGCAACCTGAATGTCTCTTTCAAAACAGCCTTAAGATACTGTAATGTCTCAAGGTCGTCTTCATCTACAAACCCTTTGTTTTTTGCCACACTTCTAACTTCTTCTTGAGCCTTCTTCATCGTTGCGGGATTCCTCATTAGGTTGGTCATGGACCAAACAAGAGTAGCCACGCTCGTGTCCGTGCCAGCAACAAATACGTCCTGGGAGATGTACGAGGATAAAATTATATGAGTAGTGATTTTTAGACAGAATAAATTTGACAGACTACTGATAGAAACAACCACAAACTTTAATAACCAGGCTGAGTGAAAAAATTAGATTAATTACCATAAGCACTGCTTTGATATGTTTCCACGTCAGATCAATTTTAGTCTCAGAGTTTTTTCGAATTCGAAGTAAAACATCAATTATATCCTCTTGCTGCTGATCAACTTTTGGCCGGTTTGGGTCTAAATGCTCGTCAACAAGCTCTTGATAGAATTTATCAGAATCTTCAAAAGCCTTTTTAAGGCGACGATTTTTTCCTGTGAGTGTATCGACCCAACCCATGAAAGGAAAAAAATCTGAAAAGAAGAAGCTCCCTGCCATGGCCTGAGTTTCAGCCAGAATATGATGGAATCTGGTTTTGTTTCCAACCCTTTCAGCTTGGCCGTCATCGTCTTCGCACCTCTTGCTAAAGGCAATTCTGCAAATAAGGTTACATAAAAGAGACATTATTATTTCACTTAAGTTCGCCGGTTCTGAAGCACTTGCCGATTTGGATATTTTTTCAATCATACGGGAAACCTCATTTTCTCTAACAGGACGAAACTGGTGCAGCCGATTAGCGTTAAACAAATGGATGACACATATTTTCCTCATCTCTCTCCAGTAATTGCTATATGGCGTAAAAGCCACATCTATGTGTTTGTACGAAAACGCTTTCTGACCTGTCAGATTTGGCCTGCCAGAGAATTGAAGATCATTGGTTCTCATGACCTCTTTAGCCATTTTGGCTGATGAAATGATTAATGTTGGTAAAGAACCAAAACGAAGACACATGAGGGGGCCATATTTTTTCGACAGTTCTCACAAATAACGTGGAGGGTTCGAGGTATCGTATTGGTGTATGTTACCGATTATAGGGAGACCTGGAGGGCCTGGTGGGAAGGTCTTTTTGTGTTTTCGGAGAAGAAACAGTAGCGAGATTGGGAGAGATAAGAGGATGAGGATAAGCTCAATAGCCATTTTGGTTGTATTGCACTTAGTTCTCCAGTATTCCATATATATACTGCTAAAGCCTTCCTCATCCGTTTGACTAATCCAATTTGTCGACCTCCCTTCTCCGATTGGCTAATCCAATTTGTTGACCAATAGTTGATTTAAATTGATTTCCGTTTTTGGCAACTAATCCATTTTTTTTTAATAAATTGAATAAACCTCTCTCGTCAACTTTTTCACTTCATATTCACTCAAGTAGGATAACCGTAGGAAGTTGAACGAGTGATTTTTAAGTTAGCCACCGTTAGTTAATCACTCTCGCTTATATCGCTCCAAATTTATTCACAGTTTTGAAAACTCAAATCTCTTCAAAACTCCATTAAAATAAAAATAAAAAAGTTTTTCATAATTATTACAATTATGTTCGGGATTTCAAGAGTTGAGTTCTAATTTTTTGGTGTTATTCATCTATTTGATAGTGAATTTTATCACTGATAAAATTAACTTTGCACCATCTAACAGAGTAATGCCACACCAATTTGGACTCAAGTGAGATTTAATTATTCAGATACTATCATTACTCAGTTTATTGTTATTTCTAAAATTTATAATAAACTAATGTATGAATATATGATTTTTTTTTTAAGTAGAGAATAAGTTAAACTCAAATGTACTTTTTAAGGAATTTTTTTGCTAGGATTCGAATTCGGCAGCCAATTAAATAAAGTTATTTGAAAACTTATCGAACGCATGCATATATGATTTAAAGCCGAACAGTTTCGAGTTGCCAAAAATACTGTTTGATTGTATTGAGGTAGAACCCATGAAGGAGAAGCGCCCACACAAAAGATTATAGTTACCTGTTCGTCCCGTAGTTGGCTGGTCAAGTAAATACAAAAAAGAATCGTCTCCAGTAAGAGAACAAGTTAGGGGTCATATTGGGTGAACAACTGGAGGCTAATAGATACACAAGTGGGCTGATAACTATAAATGGTGGGGCCATGAAATTGGCACGTGTGTATGTAAAGGTTGCCTGTTGGGAAGTGGCTGATAGCTAACTCCCTTAGTTAAATCTCTTAAATGAAAATAAGAGGTTTAGGATTTAAATTCTACGGGAGAAATTTATGTTAACTATTAAATAATTAGATTATTTTAAAAATATAATGATAATAATAAGATGTTTTGAGTTCAAAACTAATGGTATAACTAATTGACATATAAGCCCCAAAAAAAATTAAAATGAAGTCCAATAAAAACTAAAAAGCTAGAGAAGCCGAATGGAGTAAATAATAGAAAATACTTAATTAAAACCCACCATAGCATAGATAGGTTCAATAAACCCAATAGAGAAATCCATAGAAAATAATCGATTAAATCAACCGTAGAATAGACGAAGAAGTCCGATCGAGAAAATTAAAGAAGATAAACTCCTACAACTATGATAGAGGCTTCAACCCTCCACTTTAAAATTAAAAATAGAATGTAAGATCAAACAAACTAAAAGGCTGTTGAATGATTTTAAAGTTTTTATTTATTTTAGGTGGATTAGAATTTAGCAGCCTCATTTTTTTTTTTCTCTTTTCTGTTCTAACCTTTCCTTGAATTTACAATCTAGTGACATGTGACCTATTAAAAAATATGTGATCAATATTAAGTTGTGTATTTAGTGCCTTCATCAATTTTTATCTCCTTATCTTTTCTTGTTTTTTAAGCTAATAAAATTGCATGGTTAAAATTCTATTTTATATTTTTTTCACCTAACTTCCCACTAAACTCACCAAATTTGATCTTTTATAATTTTTGTTGTCTTCTCCTTCAAATAGACAAAATTAATTTATATTTTTTTGGCAATACCTAAAAAGGAAATGAAGACAATTAGATGACTAGTGATATTTATAGACCGAAGGAGAGCTTGACTGAAAATATCTTGTGTTTTATCAGCATTAGTTTTTTTTGTTTTTGTAAGTATTATATATAATTCAATCAAAGTCTAAGACAATTAAAGTCCACTTAAATATACAATCACCTAATGTATCAAAGTCCTATACTGTTCAAGTCCAACATAATAATATATTTCCACAATTACTGGGGAGATTCAAAACCCTCTACCTTACCTTAGAGTTAAGGGGAGGATATACCAACTAAATGAATCAAGAAACTATTAACTTCTCAATAGTAGTTCATTTAATTGTGTGGGTATCTTTAATTTTTTATTACAGCTTAGGAAAAGGTATGTGGGAATTTACTAAACTATCCTACATTATATGTTGGCCCGGCACATGCTAGCACATGACACTTTAGTCATCTTGATATTCAGTCGAGTTTCTCCTACAAAAATTAAGATTTAAATATTGAAATGTCCAATATTGTTCTTTTTATTTTTTACTTCTTTTACAGAAATATTTTTAATGGGAAAAAAATATTTCCAACAAGTGTTTATAGTACATAGCAGATATATATCCGCAAGTTAATTTTCCAATTTTCAAATTTGGCTGACTTTGATGTTGCTGAAAAAATTTAGTTAGATTGCAAATTTGAACGCGCCAAACACTCGTTTATTCCTAATTTTACAAATTTTGCCATGAGAATTTTCAAAATATGCGATGGTCAAATTAGTCGTTACACCACTTTTGTTTACTTTTTTGAGGCAAAAAGGTACGTTTTAGTGTCAAAATTGTCCAAATAAAAATTCTCACAGGTAATTTAGACTTTTTAGTCACCGTATATATTACTTTGAAATAATATAACCCATGTATTTCCTGCTGATCATTCTCTTACTTTGCATTCCAGTCCTGCTCTTTCTGATCCTACAGAGTAAAGGGCTGTAATTGAAAGTTGGCACTATCTCTTACTTACGCGACCGGACATCATAAACTAGCTTTCATAAATTATGCATCGGCTAACCCTTGATCATTGGGCTCTTTCCTAAATCGTCTTATGCGTTATCTATCTTGGTGGTACGTTAGATGATGGCATTCTTCTCTATCGGGATTCTCCGCTGTTATTACATGATTTTTTTTTATACTGGTCGGGCTGGCAACAAGGATGATTTTACCTCTACTAGTGTTTTCATTTTTACCATCTCTTGGAGCTCCAAGAAGGAACGCGCTGTGGCCTGATCCTCCACCGAGACGGAATAAGTGTTAAGGAAGCTCACGTTGCAGTCAAAGGAGCAGCTCAGTTAGCACGTGTGAACAAAAGCCAAGTCAGCAAAGTTTGTTAAGAAGCTATGCCAGCTTAGCAAGTTTGTTAAGCATACAGTATAACCTCTATAAATTAATAATGTCGGAACCATAGAAATTTATTAATTTAGAGAGATATTAAGTAATCGATAAATTAATAATTTATTAATTTATAGAGTGTGTTCACAGTACAAAGAACTAACATTTAATTGATTGAAAATTCATTGTATTTTACAAATATAATCAATAGAATTTAAATAAATTCATCAAATAAATAATGTATACTTGATTAAATAAATTCATGAATTTTACTAAACGTATCAATGAACTAAACTAAATGTTAGTTATTAAATTGTATAAATTGAATTAGAACTAATCTAATGCACCTATCTACTTGATTAACTAAATTCATGTATTTACATAAATTTATCTAAATATATTTAATGAACTAACTTTTCAATCTGGGTTTCCGTAATGGAATGGATGTCAATTACCTCTTGGATATTACCCTAATGAAAATAATGAAATTTCATAGGTCCAAAGTTTAGAAGAAATTGTTGCTAACATCACTGAAGATCATGCTGAAGATGAAGTTGAGGATGACACAATATCTTTAGAGCCTATTTCGCGCACTGAAACACTCAAGTCATCAACAACACTTCATAATTTTTTTATTGTAGTACGAGAACTCAACCCCAGAACTTTTAAATGCAATAAGAAAAATTAGAGATGAGATTCAACTAGATTTAAACTTCAAGAAAAAACAAGTTACAATAGACTCATATTTTAATAAATTGACGTAGTTAGTTACATTTGTAATTTCACAGTATTTGTAATTTCTACAATTATTAATTTATGATATAAATGGGACCACATAGTTATAAGAGTTCTTAGAAAAATTATTATCTTATTAATTTATCAAAATTATTAATTTAGATTCAGGGTCCACGTCGGAACCGCAAAAAAATTATTATATTATAGAGTTTGTTAATTTATTGAGTATTAATTTATAGAGGTTATATTGTACTTTGTATTATGTTTTTGTAGTTAAGCTTACTTAATTAGTTTTGCTCTCTGTTTTAGCTAAGTATAAATACTGATGTAGATCTGCTTTTGGATTAATATCGAGTATTGAAATAAAAGGAAAAATACCAGAATGATCATTTCATTTTCTTAGTTCCCAAACACATTTTAGAGTTACAAGTTTTAGTTTTCAAACATGGTATCAGAGCCAAACAGAGCTAGCTCTAGTAATCAACAAATAAATTCCAGAAATATAACAACAACAGCAAATGTAAGTCAGATCAATTTCTCATTCAATACTCCGATCAAGTTGGATAGATCCAATTATCTACTGGGCGATCACAAGTTCTAGCATCGATAAGAGGAAATTGTTTGGAAGGCTTCATAGATGGAACCAAATCAGCACCTGAAGAAAAATTACTGCTAGCCAGAGCTGATGGATCTACTCAAGAAATCGATAATCCTGAGTATCAAAATTGGAGATCACAGAATCAAACCTTACTTGGATGGCTGTTATTAGCAATTAATGAAGGCACTCTTAGTCTCGTTATTAATTGTGAGAGCTCTTTTGATGTATGGAGAACCTTAAAGAAGAAGTTTGGAGTACAATCTGAGGCTAGAGTGCTTCAGCTTAGATATGAGTTGAACACAATAAAGAAAGAACCATTAAGTGTTGAATATTACTGTATTAAGATGAAATCTATAGCTGATAAACTTACTATTGTTGGTAGTCCTATAATAGAAAAAGATCTGATGTTAACAATATTAAATGGACTAGGATCAGGCTATCGTGATAGAGCAACTTTCATCATTAGTTCTAAAATGGAATTTGATGATGCTTATACATTACTGTTAACACATGAAACCAAATTGGAACAAGAACATGATGATAAAAATATGCTCAATGCAAACTATGCCTATGCTAATACATATTATCCTAAGGCTTTCTATGGTCAAGCCAGAGGTAATTTCAGAAGAGGTGGATATATTGGTGGTAGTTTTGGTAATGTTGGTAGTAGAAATCATGAATTTGAAAGAGGAAATTTTGGCTCGCAAAGGATGTTTAATGGTAATTTCAAGAGTGGAAATGGCAGAGGACAGTTTCCTGGTCAAAATAATGCTCATACTTTTCATTCACAATCACCGAGGAATCTAACTCCATTCACTAGAAATGGATTTACTGGAATAAATAGGCCACCAGGATCTACTGGAAACATAGAAGAAACCACTTGTCAGATTTGTTTCAAAATTGGTCATACAGCTGACATCTGCTGGCACAGATTTGTAGAAGATTATACTCCTATTCCCAGAAATTTTAGTAAAAGGAGAGGACCAAGATCTGCATACTTTGCTAATTTTGATCCCAGTTGTGAAGATTATGATTGTTTTAACTATATACCATCAAATAGCTATATGCCACCAAATTTTCATCATACCTTTGGAGCTCATCTTTACTCTGGTATTGATGCTTACAATTCTGGAGCTGCATATATGGCAAATTTTGAAGGAGCTGCTGATGATGGCTGGTATTTGGATAGTGGAGCCACTCACCACTTAACAAACAATATGGAGAATCTGCAGCTCAGAGAGGAGTATAAAGGTACTGATCAGCTCATCATTGGTAATGATAAAGGATTATCTATCTCTCATGTTGGACATGCTTTTCTATCATTTAGAGCTTCAAATTTTCATTCTTCACATACTGTTATAACACTTAAAGATATGTTGTTTGTTCCTTCAATCACTAAGAATTTGTTAAGTATTTCTAAACTCACCTCTGATAATTCTCTCTCGGTTGAATTCTGTGGAAATATTTGTTTTGTAAAGGACATGAAAGGACAAGTTCTTTTGCAGGGCCTTGCTGAGAAAAGTCTCTACAAGCTGCTATTGAAACCTAAGTCTCTGTCTTCATCACCTGCATCACATCTATCACAATCTCAGTTAAATAAGCCAGTCTCTATGCTGTCAGTCTCAAGTGTGTCTTCTGTTCATCAAAATTGTAGTGCCTTTACTACAACTTGTAATAACTCATTTTCAAATGATTGTAATAAAAAACCTTATGATATGACCTTATTGCATTGAAGGTTTGGTCATCCAATCTCAACAATATTGATGCATTTGCTTAAATCCTGTGAGAAACTTAAAGTCTCTTCTAAAGCTCTTTCATCTTCTGCTTATTCTATCCGTGATGCTTGTCAATTAGGAAAGATTCATAAACAACACTTTCCCACAACTGAAACTAAAAGTACAGAAGTGCTGGAATTGATATATATTGATATTTGGGGACCTTCACCTATTGTCTCTAGGAATGGATACAAATATTATATCAGTTTTGTTGATGATTACAGCAGCTATACTTGGGTTTATCCTCTCAAACTTAAGTCAGATGCTTTTTAAGTTTTTAAACTTTTCAAACTCCAAGTAGAAAATCAATTCAATACTAAAGTCAAGATGTTGCAATCTGACTAGGGGGAGAATATAGAGTTTTCACTGATTTCTTGAATCAAAATGGGATAATTTCAACATTCATGTCCATACACTCACCACCAAAATAGTTTGGTTGAGAGGAAGCATAGACATATTGTAGAGTTGGGATTGACATTATCAGCTCAAGCTGATATGCCCTTCAGATTCTGGTGGGATGCCATTCACACTGCAGTATATCACATAAATAGATTGCCTACCCCTGTACTAAAGTTTGTGTCTCCTTATAAAAAACTATTCAAACACAAACCAGACTACAACTTCTTAAAATGTTTTGGTTGTCTTTGTTATCCATATTTGAGAGACTTTAACAAGCATAAGTTTGATTTTCATATAAGAAAATACAACTTTATTGGATACATCCCATCTCATAAATGTTACAAATGTTTGACAAGTTCAAGGAAGGTTCATATACTTAGACATGTGATTTTTAATGAAACCATATTTCCTTACTCAACCAACATACATTTTCTTCTTCTGAAAACATATCTTCATATGAAATTCCAATATCATCCTTTTCTCAGCAACAAATTTTTCATTTATCAATACTTTCTATCCCTGATAGCAGTCTTGAAGAAAATTTCTCAGCAGACTCAGCAAGACATGAGCAGGTATCTTCATCATCTTTATATACAGATATTTTACATCATGAGCTACCTAATCATTCTTTGACAGAATCATTATCACCCCACATATCTTCTCAAAATCCTGAATCAATTCAGCCACAATCTGAACCACAAATTATCATTCAACAATCACCATCTCAACATATTTCTCATGCCTCAAACACAAGTCTGATTCAAAAACCTTCCCATAAAATGGTTACCATATCAAAATCTAGTATCTTCAAACCAAAATTATATACAATAGCTTTAATCAATAAAGAACCTGATACAATTCAAGAAGCTCTTAGTGATCAGAACTACCATCAAGCCATGAGAGATGAATATGAGGCTTTAATTAGGAATAAAACTTGGTCATTAGTTCCATCTTCAGCTGAGCACAAAGTTGTAGGCAACAAGTGGGTGTTTAGAGTCAACCAAAACAGTGATGGAAGCATAGCTAAGTATAAAGCTCGGTTAATTGTAAAAGCTTTCCAACAAACAAAAGGTGTGGATTACTTTGAGACATTCAACCCTGTGGTAAAATCTTCTACAGTGAGAATTGTATTGAGTTTGATTGTAATGCATAGATGGACAATCAGACAAATGTATGTAAACAATGCATTCTTAAATGGAAAGCTGACTGAAGATGTTTATATGTGTCAACCTGAGGGGTTTGTTGATCTGCAGAAGCCTAGCTATGTGTGTAAGTTAAAGACTGCTTTATATGGCTTAAAATAAGCTCCAAGAGCTTGGTATGATAAGTTGAGAGATTGTCTGGTTATAAAGTGGGGATTGAGAAATTCAAGGGCTGATACATCTTTGTTCTATAAAGGAAAGCAAAGTTCAATGATTTTTATTCTGATATATGTTGATGACATATTGATCACAGGTCCTAATAGTGCTGAATTAGAATAATTTATCTATGAATTTAGCATGGTGTTTGCTCTAAAAGACTTGGGGGAACTTTCATACTTTCTTGGTATAGAAGTTTCATATGTTAAAGATGATATCTATCTATCTTAGAGAAAATATATCGGAGATTTGCTGAGTAAAGCTGATTTGTTAGAATGCAAAAGATGTGACACTCCAATGGTGACAGGATCAAAGCTCCAAAAGAAAGCTAAGGGTTATCTGGGTCAATATGTTGAAGATCCTACTGGTTACAAAAGCTTAGTTGGGGGATTGCAATATTTAGTTCTAACAAGACCAGAAGTAGCCTATGCAGTACACAAGCTAAGTCAGTATGTGTCAGCTCCTACACTTCAACATATCATTGCCTGCAAAAGAGTTCTTAGGTATTTAAAGGAGACTAAAGATTATGGATTAAAGTTCTCATCAGAAGGAGAAATGAAGCTCACGGGTTTCACTAATGCAGATTGGGCATGTGACATTGATGATAGGAAATCAATAGGTGCTTATTGCATTTATTAGGAAGAAACTTGAAATCATGGTCATCAAAGAAATAGTCAGTGGTTGCCAGGTCCAGTGCCGAAAGTGAGTATAGAGCCCTTGCATCTGCAAGTACAGAAATATCATGGATTCAGTCATTATTTGATGAACTCGGTATTGAATGTATGTCGTGATAATGTCAGTGCAATAGAATTAGCTAAGAACCCTGTTTATCATTCAAGAACAAAGAGCTGGAAATCAAATACATTCCCAGTGAAGAGCAGATTGTAGACATCTTGACTAAGCCTCTCACATTTATCCACTTCAATTGTTTTAGAGCCAAACTCAATGTGCAACCATGCCCCTTGAGTTTGAGGGGGGATGTTAAGAAAGCTCACGTTGCAGTCAAAGGAGCAGCTCAGTTAGCACGTGTGAACAAAAGCCAAGTCAGCAAAGTTTGTTAAAAAGCTATGTCAGCTCAGCAAGTTTGTTAAGCATACTTTGTATTCTTTTTTGTAGTTAAGCTTACTTAATTAGTTTTGCTCTCTGTTTTAGCTAAGTCTAAATACTGATGTAGATCTGCTTTTGGATTAATATCGAGTATTGAAATAAAAGGAAAAACACCATAATGATCATTTCATTTTCTTAGTTCCCAAACACATTTTACAGTTACAAGTTTTAGTTTTCAAACAATAAGGAAAAGTCCAATCATATTTTTGAGGAAAAGAAACAGAGAGCGAGGAAGTGGCTTTGTGAGAGCATCGGTGAATTGATCATGAGAGGAAACATGAGCAGCACGAAGTGAGCCATTTTCAAATTGATCACGAATTAAATGAAAATCAATAGCAACATGTTTCATTCGGGAGTCAAAGGCCGGATTTGAGCACAAGGAAGTGGCACCAACATTATCACAATAGATCAAAGGAGCACTGTAAATGGAAACACCAAGGTCATGTAACAGATAACAAGCCCAGTTGAGTTGAGTTGTAGCAGTGCTAGTCTCTTGTATACAGCTGTAACCAAAATATACACAAAATATATTTACAACAGAAAAATAACAAATGAACAATTATCAATATTGACTAGGAATTAGTTGTCACTTATCTAGGAATTTAGTTGAACAATTTCTTCTCTTGTATTATATTTATTCGGTGAACTCAGTGAGAAATGCAAGGCCATATTTTTATCAAAACCTGATATTTGATAGTGTCAATGTCTGTGCCAATGGCCTTGCCTTGAGCTTTTGCAGCCATTGTGTTAAAAAAAAAAATTTGAGAGCTAGGAAAGTGTGTGATGGGGAAGAGTTCAAGATTTTGGTGTCTTTTTCCAGAGAGCTGCTTGTTACTTTCGTCATTGATTTATTTTTTTGTTTTTTTGTCCAAGACTAAGGCTTTGTTGAGGAAGTAACATATATTACATGTATAAAGGATGAGTGAAAGTTGTGAAGAAAAATTGCTTTCAGCTCCACATTTGAGTAATGTTATTGAAGCTTCACACGCCATCTCTTAGAATCTTATTCGCTAAACACTCGAGTCTCTTATAATGGACTTATTTTTTCAATTAAAAGCCGATGATTGAAAGCGATAACATGCAAACCCTTGATATTCAAAACACATATTAGAGGAGTCGAACACTTAAGCTCAATAATAAAGTGAGTGGACGCTCACGATTCAATTTAAAGAATAGTTTGTAACACTCCATCTTTATTTCATCTTGCGTTTAACCTTAATTATGTATTACATACAAAACAATGAATATAAATCAATCTATCATTATTATTATTATTATTATTATTATTATTATTATTATTATTATTATTATTATTATTATATGATGTTTACTTTGAACTCTCTCTCTCTTTTCCCTCTCATCAAGAGTTGCCCAAAATCATAACTTTTTGTGAATATAAATTGGGGATGGCTCAAGGATATTTGGGGTCTTAGATGATTTTTTTTATGAGTCACTATAAGGAAAGCACCTACTATAATAATCCTCTACATGATGTTTTGGTTTGGAGACCTACGAAGATAGATGCATTATAGATTTTTTTTTCTATCACGCATTTATGATATACTTGTGATAGAAATATCGTCTATCAAGGACTTATGATAGAATAATGATAGATTATTTGGCTATCAAAAATCCATGACTGATTTTTTTGCTTTGACTTTAATTGCACGGGTTTGACTTTAATTTTAAACATATTTTATTACCAAAAATAAGTGAAATGTTGTCGTTTCTTTTATAATTTTAAATTATAATAAAAAATTTTGTAATAAAAACAAAACGCAGGTCTTGTAAGAAGAGAAACATTTTGTGAGAAGGGAAATAAAATATTTTCTAAGTGTTAAGAAAATTTTCAAGCTTCACTCTCAAATCTTAAAATACAGCACACAACTAGCAAACACTCTCAGTTCGACACTGTTCTCAATGATTATCATTATCGTTGCTATTTTCAATGCCGTATGCATTTGGTATTGTCACTCAATCATCTCTCTTTGCTAATGACACCAAAACACTCGCAGTTCAACGCTATTCTCAATGACTATCATTATCGCTGCTATTTTCAATGCCCTACGTATTTGACATTGTCACTCAATCATCTCTCTTTGCTCCAGTGAAACTAGTCTTGACGAAACCCAAATCAAAATGAGAAAAAAACCACGACACTTTTGATAGCTGAAAGAAACCCAATCTCTTGCCATGAACGAAGAACAAAATCACAGTTGCCGAAATTGAAACCTTAGCTTTCACTATCAATTGAAGCATCACTCCCTCTAGTAAGTCACTACTATATTTACAGGTATTTAATTTTCATTTCATCAATTAGATTGCCTAAAGCTAACTGATTTATTGTTAGAATTCTGAAGTGGCAAGGCTCGAGATTTAGATGGGCAGAATTTGCTCCCACCACTCCTTACTAGTAATTATAATTTTCACTATTCATTCTACTTTTACGTAAAGTAGTAAATATTACTAAGAAATTGAAAAAGAATCCTATTATATATATATTTTGTTAATTAATTTACTAATATATTTTGGGGATCAGTTAGGTTTGGTTAAAAATTGTGGGTTATGAGGTGCACATGCTGTGGTTTTGGGTAATTATCAATTGTCTAAATTTGAATTCTCACATCTTTGTATGCCATTTACATGATGAAATGAGAAAGGAATTATTTGGATATCATAGTTGTGATTTTCTTTGTGGGTGAGCGAGATAGAGCTTGAGTTTAGATATACTTTGGTTATGAAGAACTTTTTCCAATTTAAGACTCTCTTTATACCGTCAAATTGGCTTTACCGTTAGTTTTCTTATCCCTTTGCCTAGCTGAAAAAACATTAGTGAGCTTTTAGAAAGTCTATGGTAATAACAAGTGAGCTGTTTTAAGATTATGCACCATGTTTTGGTGAACTTTACAGTAGATAGGATGGGTTATTGTCCTTTACAGGTGAGCTGCTTCATGTGAATAGATGCCCTGTTTTTTTTGTGACAAAAAGCTACTTCCTTCTAACTTCTAAGATTGTTTTCCATTCATTTCCAGGTCGTATTCAAATCTGATGGTAGCCACTCTTCAAATCAAGTTTGATAAAAACTATTGCTCCACTGATCTAATCCAATAAGTCATCTAATCGAGGAATTAGAAAATGAAATCGAACTATAATTTTATTGATAGCTTGACTATTCATGCACATTCTCCAAGAACCATCCTGCTTTGGAGTCAACAATGCAGCGACCACACATAAATTGAGACTTTCACGAATAAATCCAATTTCTAGTAACTCTTTCACTTTATGCCTTAAATTCCTCATGTTCTGTAGGACTCATATGATAACGAGGTCAATTTGATAATGTAGAATCTGGTACTAAATTAATTTAGAGTTGTATATCCTCAATAAGTGGTAAACCTTGTGGTAGCTCGTTAGGGAACAAATTTTAAAACTCCTCTAGTATAGATGTCACAGCTTCAGGAATCTTCGAATTACTGTAACTCTCTTTTTCCAACAAATATCGACCCTCTTTATCTTTGTTACAACATCTATAAACTGCTTCTTACCTAACAAATAGTTACCTAAGTCTTATTTGAGAGTGAGCTCCTTGTTAAGAAGGAAAACGATCTTAGTGTTGTTAAACATAAAACTATAGGTATTTCTTTCTCCTTTATGCACTACATTTCAATCAGACTGCCAAGGTCTGCCCAGTAATAGATGACAAGCATCCATAGCCACAACATTACACCATATTTGGTCTTTATAGATTGATCAAATGGATAAAGAAACTAAGCAACGTCTAGACACTGTTACTTGACATTTTTTCTTCAACGTGTGAGCTTGTACGAAGTTTGACGAGGTTCTGTTTTTAAATTTAGTTTCGTTACAACTTCTTCTAAAATAACATTCTCATAACTACTTGAGTCTATTAGCATACGACATATTTTTCTCCTAATTGTGTAAGTAGTCTAAAAAATAATTTTTTGAAACCACTTGTCTTTGTCTTGACCTTTAAGAATGAAGAATGAGCGATTTACGATCAACATTGGTATGTTATCACCATGTTCTTCAATGGATCGTGCGCTACCACTACTATCAAAAGTTGGCTCTTCAGTTTCTTCCTCTTGGTAGTCTTCACTTTCCTCAGTGCTTACGAATAAGTTTTTACTGTATTTTTGTTCTTTTTTACACTGTCATTTGGTGCCCACTTTCTCCCTAATTAAAGTAGTGTAATCCCAAACCCGAGGATTGTGTTTTGCTGCTTTGACCATTTTCACTAGATTTACTAGCTTTATTTAGAGGATTGAGGAGTGAAATTATGAAATTGGGAAGTTGGGTTTGAATTATCTCGAAAAATACTTCGAGGACCCTAAAAGTTTGAGTCACTAGTACACGGACTAAATTACTTCCCCAAATTGTGAAGCTTGTTGGTGTGCTTCTAAGATAGAATGTGGATCCAGTAAATTCAACTGGTCTTGAAACTGTGATCGTAGGCCTCCAATGTAGCGGAAAACTTGTTGTTTTTCTGACTCTGTCAAGTCATTGTGCGCTATCAACCAATGGAATTATGTGGTGTAATCATCTACTGATCAATTACCTTGCCTTAAATTTTGTAGCTATTGGTATAACAGTTTGGTGTAATTGTGAGGTAAGAATGCTCCACATAAGTGTTTCTTTAAATTTTCCCAAGAGTTAATCTTCTTTTTGCCTTGTCTAATCCTTATAAGCTTAATTTATTGCCACCAAACTGCTGCCCTTCCACGAAATCGAGTTACAGCAAGCGAGACTAGTTTATTATCAAGAATTTCTTTATATTAAAAAACTTCTTTGATGGCATTAATCTAATCCAATAATTCTTAGGGCCGACCACTTCCCTGCAATTCAGGAATGTCAATTCTCAACCTAGATTCTCATCTTTTGTCATCAGTAGACTCAGTTATATGTCGATGCCTGGGGAATGGGTTAGGGAAACTTTCACTTGACATATCTTTGCATTCTGGTGTACGATTACATTCGGCAAATAACTTTGTTATTTGTGCAGCTAACATATCAATCTTAGCTGCCATGATAACCATAACTTCATCTCTAAGAACATCATCCTTGTCATAAGTTACTGCATGAAAGGCATGCCCACGGGTTTTTCTTGGAGGCATTCTTTCCCAATTTGTTTTTTTAAAAAGGTTTTGGGGCTAAACTAAAAATTGAGTAAAATTCTGAGCAAAATTGTAATTAAGTAAAAGTTTAAGTTTCTAGTGACGGTGGTCGGAAATCAAGCAAAAAATGGGTGGATCTAAAAGATTTTCGGGTGGGTGAGTATAATGGTGGTGTTGGTTTGTCAAAATATGTAGTGATTTGGCCGAAAATTGGAGATAAAGGCGATGGTTTAGGGTTAGCTTTGATTCTAGCAATCAGTTCGTCAATCGGTGGTAGGGAATGGTGAGAAAAATTAAGCTTGAAGCGGAGTGGATTAATAGTAGTGGTGTTGGCTAAATTGTGGATGTTTTGGCTATTTTTCGATGATATGTGGCCAACTAGTGGTGCCCTTTGCTCGGGGTTTGATGGCCGGTTCTTTCTAGTTGGAATGGTGGTGGTTACGATTGGATAGGTGACAAAAAATAAAAGCCAGCAGCCTTGGACGGTGGGCGACGTGGGGCTGACATTTCTATTTCAATTTTTTTTATACAGCTAAACGAAAAAATCAAAAAGGGGAAAAGAAAAGGTTTGTGGTAGATAGGGTTAGATTGGTAACCAAGTTTTTAACTCTGATACTAAACTAATGCAGTGAAAGTTTAATGTTTAAAATATTTCGTTAATTCTAGAGAATACTATAATAAAAGAACAAACTAAATTCATATTGATTTAAAAGAATATAGCGAATTTACGGCCTTAAGACTCGTTAATTCGTAGAATACTGAAAATTAGCTAAACTCAAATACTCATACAGAGATTTGAAATCTGAAAATATTATTAAACTTGAATTTGCTTTCAAATGCTATAAGAGAGGGATATTTATACTAATAATAAATATCTTAAACCACGGAGAAAAATGAAAAATAAATACATCAACCTTAATTTACGGCCTTAAGACTCGTTGATTCGTAAAATACCGAAAATTAGCTAAAGTAAAATACTCATACAGAGATTTGAAATATGAAAATATTATTAATCAATAGATTAAACTATAGGTATATCGCAGAGTATTCAGACAACAATAGATTACATCACTATAGTAACATGAGCAACCCCTCAAACCTAATGTATATCATACACAGGTATTCGCCCTTGAGCATAAGCAAAAACGAAGCCACAATAGATGAGTCCCAAAACTGAGAGCACTTTATGACTCTCATTCATGCCTTAGTCAACTTCCTCAATCTTAGGTCCGCCACCTGCACCACCAGTCTCTGCCTTGCCATGGCCGCCTCCTGGCATCTCGGCACTACTACCCATCGGTACGTCCCCACTAGCACTGCCTTCATACATCTTTACAATAATTGGGTAGCACAAGCCTTCCAACTCCTTTAACTTGTCTTCCAATTCATCAACCTCAGCCAATTGGTTCCCGTCAAGCCACTCAATAGCCTCATCAATGGCCTTCTCTATCTTCTGCTTGTCAGCCGGGTCTAGTTTTCCCGCAAACTTCTCATCTCTCACAGTGTTCCTCATGCTATAAGCATAATTCTCTAATGAGTTCTTCGCCTCTACTTTCTTCTTTACCTCTTCATCCTCTGCCTTATACTTCTCTGCCTCTTACACCATTCTCTCAATTTCCTCCTTGCTCAATCTTCCCTTATCGTTGGTAATTGTAATATGGTTCTTCACTCCAACTGTCATATCTTTTGCTGAGACATGTAATATACCATTAGCATCAATGTCAAAGCACACATTGATTTGAGGAACACCTTTTGGTGCCGGAGGAATGCCCATGAGCTCGAATTTCCCAAGCAAATTGTTATATTTTGCTCTAGCCCTTTCACCTTCATACACCTGAATCAACACACCAGGCTGATTGTCTGAATAAGTTGAGAAAATTTCCTCTTTCTTTGTAGGAATTGTCGTGTTCCTTGGAATCAAGGTTGTCATTACACCGCCAGCAGTCTCAATACCGAGGCTAAGAGGTGTAACATCAAGCAGCAGCAAATCTTGAACCTTCTCATTCCCTTCACCACTCAAAATAGAGGCCTGCACAGCAGCTCCATAAGCAACAGCCTCATCAGGGTTTATGCTCTTGCATAATTCCTTGCCGTTAAAGAAGTCTTGCAACAATTGTTGAACTTTTGGAATTCTTGTTGACCTACTAACAAGAACAACATCATGAACCTGGCTCTTATCAATTTTTGAGTTGCGAAGACATTTCTCCACATGTTCCATACATTTTCTGAACAAATCCATGTTCAATACTTCAAACCTAGCCCTAGTAATTGTTGCATAAAAGTCAATGCCTTCATAGAGCGAATCAATCTCAATTGTCGTCTGTTTTGTAGAAGACAGAGTCCTCTTAGCCCGCTCATATGCTGTCCGTAAACGCCTCAACGCTCTAGCGTTACCACTAATATCTATCTTATGCTTCCTCTTAAACTCGGCAACAAAATTATTGACAAGCCTGTTATCAAAATCCTAGCCTCCAAGATGAGTATCACCAGCAGTAGCCTTCACTTCAAAGATACCCTCCTCAATCATCAGCAACGAAACATCAAAAGTACCCCCACCGAGATCGAATATCAGCACGTTCTTCTCACCTGTCCTCGATGCCTTCTTGTCCAAGCCATAAACAATAGTAGCAGCAGCTGGCTCATTGATGATTCTCATGACATTCAACCCAGCAATAGCTGTTGGTGAATTTTCGAATATAGAGGCAAAGAACAAAGAAAAATTTCTTAGGATTTGAAACGTGTTTGCACACTTTCTTTTAAGGTTTTATTTGCCCTCACCAATCTTGGTTTGCTATAGAGTTTTAATGACAAAGTACCCCTAAAATATATCAAATCCTGATTACAATCTCTAGCAAATAAGATTGTATTTCTAGAACATATATGAAATCTACAAAATCTGATTCTAATCTAATTGTATGTCACTCTTTTAATAAAAAAGATGTTTATTTGAAAGAATACAACTATTAGAAATGATACTTCTTCAAAAACACTCTTTTGGTTTAAATTTGCATTGAATGACAATTGAAATTTCCAAGCTTGCTAACTGTTTTTCCAATTGACACAAAAACACGCTCTCTGGAAATAAACGGTTAGCCGTTTTCTCAATAACGGTGAGCCGTTTTATTCCAGAATGTCAAATAAGTTACTCTCTGTAAATAAACGGTTAGCCGTTTTCTCTAGAACAGAAAACATGCTCTCTGGAAATAAACAGTTAGCCGTTTTCTCCAAACGGTTAGTCGTTTTATCCAAACGGTTAGTTGTTTTATCCAAACGGTGAGCCGTTTTCTCTAAACGGTTAGTCGTTTTCTCTAGAACGGAAAACATGCTCTCTGGAATGAAACAGTTAGCCGTTTTCTCCATAAACGACAAACCGTTTTCTTCCAGAATATCAAACCAAAGATTGAAAAATGTTACAATCTCTCTTACAATCCCCCACTAGATTGTAATATTTTTCATATTTATTAATGATAAACTTATACATACAAAAAGGTATCTTTCGATTTTAACCTTTAATTAGTGAGTGTATTTCAAAGCATTTACAAGACAATAGTGTGCTAAGCATCAAACTTTGTCTCTTAAGTAAATACCAGAGATACATCATATATAAGCTATCCTAGATTTCAAAGTTGTGTTCCAATATTTAGCACTATTCCGGCCTTGTGCTCTATCTTGGATTCATGAACATTTACAAGATTAAACCATGATCTTGTTAGAAATGACACCATTTCGTATGTTCACTTAGGTGAAGTTTCAAATCATGTTTTTAGCTACTATAAGACTTGAACTTCATTAAGAGTAAATACTCAACCTCAACCTCGTAGCTATTTGCACCGAATATCTCGAATGTGATTATTTATTATTCGGTGCCAAACCAGTCAGATAACAACAACTTGTTATTACCCGTTTAACTATGGAGTAGCGGTACAATTACTACATAGTTGGGTTACCGTCGTTGGTGACTTTATTATTTAAAGGTTTCAATCTCATTCCAAAAGATGTATCATTAACTAAGTCTCTTGTAAGACCTTTTGTTAAAGGATCTGCTAGGTTCTTATTGGTCCTAACATAAACAATATTAATAACACCATCTGCTATTAATTGTTTCACATATTCATGTCTCAAGCTAATATGTCTAGACTTTCCATTATACACTTTATTATAAGCTCTAGACAATGTAGCTTCACTATCGCAGTACAAAGAAATAGATGGCATCGGTTGTGGCCACAACATTGAAATACAAGTATGTAACCCAAGAGGGGGGGTGAATTGGGATTCTAAAAAATTATTCAATTTATTAAAGAAAATCTTAATGCAATTATAAATCAATTTCAAAGCAATAACAATTAAGAGAATCACAATATAAAAAGATAAGGGAAGAGGGATTCAAACACCGAGATTTTTACGTGGTTCGGCCAACCTCGCCTACGTCCACGTCTCCAAGCTTTCCGGGCTTGAGGATTCCACTAAGCAAGCCTCCAAGGCTTCAAATGCTTACACTTGACTTCCAAGGTGTCAATGAACCTTTACAACAAGAGATTATCCACAATCTCTTAACCCAAGTGTATCCCAACACTTACAATCACTCAAAATAAAAGATTACAAATTGTTTTGCCTCTCACAATATATAAGATTACACAATGATGCTTAATATGTGAATAGATGAAGCAAGAATGTGTTCTAAGCTCTATGAAGATTGTATTATCGAATATTAGCTCAAATGGTCGTGTTGTGATCAATCTTCTTTGAATTTGAATGAGCTTATTTATATTTGGAGCTGAAAATCTAGCCGTTACAAACTGTCGGACAGAAAACGGTTCGCCGTTAACCATAAACGGTTAACCGTTTAGGCTGGTCAAAGTTACCGTTGGGCCAGATTTCAAATAAACGGTTTGCCATTTAGGTTTGCCCTTTCGCCGTTAACTTCCAGAGACCTGCAAGATGAGTATTTGTTATCCGTTTATGCTAAACGGTTAAGGACTTGCGTGAAGTGGCTTCTCTGGACATTATCGGTTAACCGTTTGATATAAACGGTTCGCCGTTTGTCTCCAGTAACCTGCAAAACATTTTAGCCTTATCAGTTTTCGTTAATCAGTGCCAGAGGAGGACAACCTTCAATTCTGGACATTATCGGTTAACCGTTTAAAGTAAACGGTTCACCGTTAAGTTCCAGTAGCCTTTCCATTCTTGGTGATTTCCGTTTTTCATAAACGGTTAGAGCTTTAGGCATTATGTCGCTCTCTGGTGTTAATCGGTTAACCGTTTAAAATAAACGGTTCACCGTTAAGTTCCAGTAACCTTCCCATCTTTTGTGTTTTCCGTTTTTCATAAACGGTTAGAGGTTTAGGAAATATGTAGCTCTCTGGCTGTTATCGGTTAACCGTTTAAATAAACGGTTCACCGTTTATAACCAGAATTGCATTTTAAACCAGTTTTTGCAGAGAATCTTTTTCTAATTTTAAAGTCCATCTTTTATGAAGCATGAATGAAATGATTACTAAGGCTCTCGTTTATTAAGAAATAGCTCCAATACTTTTATAAAAAATCATTTAAAATTTGTTATCATCAAAATCAATATTATTAACATATTTATGTTAACAAACATTATATCAAACAATAAATTTCTCAACCATTCTGCTTCCTTGCCTGCAGCTGCAAGTGCTATAAACTCACTTTCCATTGTTGAATGAGTTATGCACGTTTATTTCTTTAAAGCCCAAGAAACCGCTCCTCCAGCAATTGTAAAAATCCAACCAGAAGTGGATTTATTATCTCTTGTATTGGTTACCCAACTAGCATCTGAATATCCTTCCAGTGCTTCAGGATAATCATTATAAAACAAACCCAAATTAATGGTCCTTTTAAGATAACCAAGTATCCTACCAATTGCTTTCCAGTGTTCAACACTAGGGTTACTCGTGAATCTTGACATTTTGCAAACTGCAAATGCTACATCAGGCCTCGTACAATGCATAGCATACATCAAGCTACCAATAGCACTAGCATATTCTAGTTGTGCTACTACTCGGCCTGAATTCTCTAGTAATTTAATACTAGAATCACATGGGGTATTAGCCTCTATATAATGAGATTGACACAACGAGTAACCTCCACTATGTTTCTTCACTTTGACACTTAAGATATTATCTACTTCACCAAGATCTTTCATCTTAAATTGTGAAGTTAAATACTTCTTTGTATCATCTACTCCTTGCATATTTGTTCCAAAAATAAGCAAGTCATCAACATACAAGCATATAATCACACCAAAATCATTCGTAAATTTAAAATATATACATTTATCAGCATTATTATACTTAAAACCATGAGATAAAATTACCGAATCAAACTTCTCATGCCATTGTTTTGGTGCTTGCTTTAAACCATAAAGTGATTTGACTAACTTGCATACTTTTTTCTCATTTCTTGGCAAAACAAATCCCTCATGTTGTTCCATATAGATTTCTTCATTAAGATCACCATTAAGAAAAGCGGTTTTAACATCCATTTGATGCACATACAAATTGTTCAATGAAGCAATTGCAAATAGCACTCTTATAGAAGTTAACCTTGCTACCGGAGCATATGTATCGAAATAATCAATACCATTTCTTTGCTTAAACCCTTTGGCTACTAATCTAGCCTTAAAAGTTTGCAAAGAACCATCACTATTGTACTTTCTTCTAAATACCCATTTGCTACTAATTGGTTTAGATCCTGGAGGAAGATCAACCAAGACCCATGTTTGATTCGACATAATTGAATCCATTTCATCATTTACCGCCTCTCTCCAAAAAGAAGCGTCTCTAGAAGACATAGCTTCGCTAAATGTCTTTGGATCTTTTTCAATATTTAACAACAATGGTGCTTTGTTAAGTACATTATTTCTATCCCCTTCAACCAAGAAGAGTAGTGCTTGTGATGAAATAAAATCCGAAGCTAAATTCTTTTCTTTCTTTTCACGTTGACTCCTCCTTGGTTTGAAAGATGTCATAGACTCTTTCCTTTTATTATTGTTAGTGGAGGTAATAGGAGTATTAACACATGGTTGATCAATAATTGATTCTAATTCAATATTAGAATCATGTTGAAATTTATTCTCAATAAATTCAACATCTCTAGATTCCACAATCACATTAGAATCTAAATCTAACAACCTATAAGCCTTGGAATTTTCAGCATATCCTACGAAAACACTCTTTATACCTCTAGCACTTAACTTTGATGATTTAGGATCATGTATTTTATAAAAAGCTAAACAACCCCAGACCCTTAAATACATCAAGTTTGGTTTTCTTCCTTTCCAAATTTCATTAGGAGATATATGTGTTTTTCAAAGATGTAATTCTGTTATAAATATGACATGCAGTGAGTAATGCTTCCCCCCACAAATTATTTGGTAGTTTTGCATTAAGGATCATGGAATTTATCATATCCGTAAATATCCTATTCTTTCTTTCAGCTAAACCATTTTGTTGAGGAGTAAATGAAGCTGATCTTTGGTGAGTAATTCCAAATTCTTCACAATAATTATTAAATTCAATTGAGCACCACCTCTATCACTACGAACCATTTTGATTTTCTTATCTTTTTGGTTCTCAACTTCAGCTTTGAAAATTTTAAATTTATCAAAAGCTTCATTTTTTGTTCTAAGTAAATACACATAAATGTATCTAGAACAATCATCAATAAAAGTGATAAAGTACGTCTTACCTCTTGTTAAAACGCCATTATACTCACAAATATTGGTATGTATTAAATCTAGTATTTGAGTATTTCGTTCGGCTTTAGGAAAAAGTTTCTTAGTTAATTTAGCTTGGATGCAGATTTCACACTTATGACCTTTAACATCATTGCAATTAATCAAACCATGCTTAGACATATATTTCAAAGATCTAAAATTCAAATGCACTAATCTAGCATGCCAAACATAACAAGACTCAACAATTTAAGCTAAGTTGATATTATTATTATTATTAATGCTGAGTTTGTACATTCCATCACAAGAATACCCCTTCCCAACAAATAATCCATTCTTTGAGATAATACAAGTATTACCCTCAAGCACAATCTTAAGCCCATGCTTACACATACAACTAGCAGAAATAAGATTCTTCCGAACGGAAGATACATAAAAGACATTATACAATGTGACTTTCTTTCCAGAAGTGAAGTTGATCTCAACTACTCCTTTCCATGCTACTATGGCTGCATTATTGTTCCCCATGAGAACCATTTATCCTTCTGTTTCTTCTTTGTATGATAAGAAACTTTTCTTGTCATTACAAACATGAATTGTTGGACCCGAATCAAGCCACCAATCATAGGACTTAATTTCAGCCATATTGGTTTCGGTAATCATGCCAATTTGCATTTCAGAAACCATAGCACAAATCTCTTCAGATTTATTTTCAATAACATTAGCTTTATGGATATTCACTCCTTCCTTTTTCTTCTTGAATCTGCAATCACTTTGGCGATGACCTTTCTTACCACAAAAGAAACAATTTCCAGAAAACGTTTATGTGTTGGACTTCTTGAATTTCTTGTCATTCTTGACTTTAAAATTCTTTGAGAATTTACTAGCTTCAACAACATTAACTTTAGTAGAATCATTCTTATCCTTGGATTCGCGAGACCTAGTCTCTTCTTCAATTACCAAGTGTTTTTGCAATTCTTCTAAAGTTATGTTCTCTTTACTATGAAGGAGTTTCTTTCTATAATCATTCCAACTTTGAGGCAATTTAGCAATAATAGCCCCAACTTGAAATGATTCAGAAATTTCAACTTTTAACTCTCGAAACTTAGCAACAATAATTTGTAACTCATATATTTGATCAAGAATGGATTTTGTGTCTACCATAATAAATTCAAAATATTTAGAGGCAAGGAATTTGTCTACCTTCTTTCTCCGTTTTGTATTTGTACTCAAGAGCATTCTAAATTTCCATTGGAGAAGTTATAGAATTGTAGAGATCATATAACCTGCCAGAAAGTGTATTAAGTATGTGACCCCGGCACATCAATTCATCATCTTCACGACGTTTCCTTGCAGCCTTAACAACTTCGGTATCATCTTCTCTTGGTTCTGGAAATGGTTCCAATTTCAGATCAAGAACATATGCCACTTTAAGAACAGTAAGAAGAAAGAACAATTTTCCCTTCCAACGAGTGAAATTAGTTCCATCAAAACGATCGAGATTGACACTAGTATTAAGAAATGACGTCAAACTCTTCTCAGCCTCCATTTGCATCTAAAAAATAAAACCTTAAAGGTTGTTAGTGAATTTTCGAATATGGAGGCAAAGAACAAAGAAAATTTTCTTAGGATTTGAGACGTGTTTGCACACTTTACTTTAAGGTTTTATTTGCCCTCACCAATCTTGGTTTTCTATAGAGTTTTAATGGCAAAGTACCCCCAAGATATATCAAATCCTGAATACAATCTCTAGCAAATAAGATTGTATTTCCAGAACATATATGAAATCTACAAAATCTGATTCTAATATAATTGTATGTCACTCTTTTAATAAAGAAGATGTTTATTTGAAAGAATACAATCATTAGAAATTGTACTTCTTCAAAAATACTCTTTTGGTTTGAATTTGCATTGAATGACAATTGAAATTTCCAAGCTTGCTAACCGTTTTTCCAGTTGACGCAAAAACATGCTCTCTGGAAATAAACGGTTAGCCGTTTTCTCAATAACGGTGAGCTGTTTTATTCTAGAATGTCAAATAAGTTGCTCTCTGTAAATAAACTGTTAGCCATTTTCTCCAAACGGTTAGCCGTTTTTCCTAGAACAGAAAACATGCTCTCTGGAAGTAAACAGTTAGCCGTTTTCTCCAAACGGTTAGTCGTTTTATCCAAACGGTTAGCCATTTTCTCTATAAACGGCAAACCATTTTCTTCCAAAATATCAAACCAAAGATTGAAAAATGTTACAATCTCTCTTACAATAGCACCAACATCCTTCATTGCTTGCCTCTAAGAGTCATTAAAATAAGCTGGAACAGTAACCACAGCATTCTTCAAGGCTTGACCAAGATAAGCCTCGGCTATCTCCTTCGTCTAGGTCAACACCATAGAAGAAATCTCTTCAGGAGAAAACTGCTTCTCTTCGCCTTTATAAGTAACAACAATCATGGGCTTGTCACCAGGGCCTGCAACAACCTTAAAAGGCCAGTGCCTCATGTCGCTTTAAACCGACGGGTCGGAGAAGCGCCTCCGGATGAGTAGTTTGGCATCAAAAACGGTGTTCTGAGGGTTCGTGGCAACTTGGTTTTTAGCCGCATCGCCGATCAGACGTTCGGTGTCTGTGAAGGCTACATAAGATGGAGTGGTTCTGTTGCCTTGATCGTTGGCTATGATCTCTACGCGGTCGTTTTTCCATACTCCAACGCAGCTGTGTAAGTCGTGCCAAGGTCTATGCCAATAGACTTGCCTTCAACTTTTCCAGCCATTGTGTGAAAATTCAAGAAGAAATAAATAGAGTTCAAGAATTGAGTTCGTTTTCTGGAGAGCTGTTTGCTATTTTCGTTATTGATTTTGCTTATTGTCTGAGACTAAAGGTTCGTAAGGATGGTCATATATATATATAAAGGGGCGAGGGAAAGTTGAGAAGAAAATTCGGGAGAGAATAAGAAAACGGAACCGGACATGTCAGCCTCTGGAAAGTAAAAGAAAATGCTAGAGTTTTCTTGAACAATGAGTTCTGGAAAATGATTCAAGCGGTTATTTTGTTTTCCAACTAAAAAGTTGTAGGCCAATGAATTTCTGACTTGTTAGAGATATGTTGGTCGGAGGCCCTTCTGTTGCATGGACTGGGCCTGAATTTATAGATACTGGGCAGGTTAATTCAGCCCTACATTCGAGTATTACTGCTATTGAATCTCCACACAGCATCTCTCAAAACCCAATTCGTCAAAATACTCGAGTCTCTTATAATGGAACTCATGTTTTCAATTAGAAGCCAATGGTTGCCTTTAAAATTAACTTTAGGATAGTGCAGTCAGGACATTCGGCCAAACATCTGAGTCCAGAATAAATTGAATATAGTTTAAAATATTTAAGGCCATGTTTGGTTTGAAAAAAGGGGAGGAGAGGAAAAGAGTGCAATAGAGGGGAAGTGAGAAGAAAAGAGTGGAGGAGAATAGTAAAATTAAATTTCATTATTTGGTTTGACATAAGATTAGATAGGAAAATGAATTACAATTTGTTTGTCTTTGGAAAAATTTATCTTTTGCTTTAAATAATTAACTATCTATATTAGTAATGAAATATAATTTAATATTAATACCAAACTTTTTTATTGTCAAAAAGTCCTAAAAAAGTCATGATTTATTAGAATTATATATAATAAAACGGTGGTCCGCAGCGGTCCAACGAAGTTCCGGCGGTGGTCCGGTAGAGTTCTGGTGGAGATTCAGCGACTGTTCAGCAGAGGTCCAGTGATGATTAATTTATATTTCTACATTTTCATATGAAATAAATAAATAAATAAATTTATTTATTTTGTTAAGTTTCTAAAATCATTCAATAAAAATAATTAATATAAAATTATTTAAAATATTAAATTGATAAAATAAAATTAAAATAATAATTATTAATGGCGTTAAACAAGTTAAAAAGTTGAAGGGTAATTTTAGAATCTTTGGTTTCTAATATAAGAGATTTAAATTCTTCATTCCTTTGCGTGGAATTCAAATTCTACATTATGATAGATATTAAATTTTAATGAGAATTAAATTTTTATATATGTTGTCCAACCAAACAATGGAAATAAAAATATAATTTAAATTACTTTTCTCTCCTCTATTCTCTCCTTTCAACCAAACACCACCTAAAAGAAAATTAGGGTGTGTGTGGTATTATTTTCTAAATAATGCTTTTCAATTTGTTTTATAGAATGAGAATGATATTGTGAAGAGTGTGTTGCACACTTCATGCTGTAACAACAATCAAACTCTTGCCACTTGTCGACATTTTAAGGGTGCAAGCTTAGTACAAGCAGGTGGCAATATCTTTGGAAATATTCACTGGCATCAATATCGTGAAACAAAGGCATCGTTGCTTCTCTTCCACACATTTGGCTTGATTGTTATCAGCTCTCTTTATCTTTGTATCATTTACATTATTTGCATGCATGTCTGAATACTGTCTAATTTGATCCATAAAGTATCATATTCCCTTGTACTCTTTAGTCTTTATTTATCTGTTTATTTAATAAAATTATCCTTATAAGTATGCTCTGTGGTTGCCATTAAATTGATCTTTCACATTATAAAATAGGGCATAGTTATTGTTTATTCTATTCTATTTAGTTTTTTTTAATATTGTTGTTACATTATTGCTAATGTTTCTAACCTTGCAATGAAAATTACCTATCTTCTTGGATCCTTGATGTTGATATCCAACCAAATGCTATAAGGAATAAGAGTTTAGAAATATTGAGGTTTCTATTGATTGTGGTTAATATTTTAAAAGGGCATTTAGTCTTTGAAACAACCAAAAATCCTAAAAGACCTCTTCAAGAGATACAGGATGAAAATGACTTACACATGATAGTTTGAAATCGTAAAGAACATAGTCATTGATGTTTTTATTTTCACAAGTGGCTATTTAAAGATGGTTTATTATTGAGATTATTTTATCTTGTAAACTAACAAAAATTTTACATCTTGTTGATGATGCAAATGCAGGTTATTTTTACAAACCCTATAAAATTTGTATGTAGATGGGATATATTTGCTTATAGTTTTACAAGACTATTAACAAAGCTTTTCCCACATCAACATTTGAGGAGATAGTATATTGTATTGACATATCAGTTGATCAAACTATCAAGTTGATACATGTTACCATTAGCAGAGCATTAATCTAAGGGAGTATAATCTTTCTCGAGAAGAACTTCTATAAATAATCTAGACACATGCACACTTTATTTTTTTTTTCTCCCCTTGACTAGGTTTTGATTCCACTAGATTTTACTGGCAAAGGTTTTTAACAAAGGTCATTTTGATATATGTCCATCGCCACTTTATGATTTTATAAAATTGTATTTCTTTTGTTTGGACTTTTATCCATAGGATTTTTCTGAATAAGAGTTACGTACA
This sequence comes from Citrus x changshan-huyou, assembly GCA_039657385.1. Taxonomy (NCBI): domain Eukaryota; kingdom Viridiplantae; phylum Streptophyta; class Magnoliopsida; order Sapindales; family Rutaceae; genus Citrus; species Citrus x changshan-huyou. The sequence goes on along the minus strand of CM077547.1, from coordinate 14,795,607 downwards.
ATTATCATAAGGTGGTGGATAACGAAGGGGAGTGTTTTGAAAATAGCTCAACATCATTTGGTTTGTATTGAATGTTTTACTGACATTAATTCAAAGTAGGGATGGCAAAATCCGGGTGCAGGTCAGGATTTGGCCTTCCCAGTTTCGGACCCAAACACCAATTTTATTTTACCGGACCCGGATATAAACCCGGTTTTTTAACTCCGGGTCCGGTACGAGTTCGACCCAGAAAATAACGAGTTTTTGGATTTCGGGTTTTGAACCCGGATTTGATTTCATATGTGGAAAACAATATCTTCGATTATTTCTTACAGCTCTGAATTTCTAACTGCAAACGGATGAACACACAACAACAACAGACATGAATACTCACACCCAAATCTGCCTATGGTTTTTTTTTTTTTTTTGGAGCAGCAAGCTAATCAGGCTTAATATTGATGGTGGACAAAAATCCCTCACAAAGTAATAAAAGTCTCACAAAAATAAAATCTAAGCCAAGGGCAAAGCAATATTTGAGACGACATAAAATCATAAAAAAATACAATTCCCAAGAAGAGAACTAGAATTATATAACCTAATCAAAAAGAGAGAAACCCATGTCTTCATCACTCTCCTCCTTCTCTTCCTTCCTCTCCTCAGCAGCAAGAGCCTCAGCAGCTGCTTCCCCTCCTCCTGAAAGAACTGAAGCTGCAGCTCCATCCCCAATGAAACCACCACCAATAATCACTTGGAAAACAACAGAGGTAAGTGTGATGAGGGAGAAAGAGTATTTAAAGGAGGAATCTATTGTGAAGAGGGGGAGATTTTTGGAAAAGAAAGAAACCCTAGATCTAAATTTTTCTCTTCTCTCTATAAAGAACTAAACCTATTATTCTGGTTGAAGGTTAATGAAGCTTTGATTCATCACTACTGTGAGATCTTTCTTATGCTTTAATTGTTTTATTACTTTTTGGGTATTTGTTTATTCTCTGAATTATTGTCATGATTATGTTTGTTAATTAGATAATTGGCCACTATTTAATTATCAACTTAATCTATTGTCAATTAAAGGATTTATCGTATGAAGATTTTAATGTTTGTGACAAATAACATAGCAGTGAGTTGTGTTATGAGAATAAACAATCTAATTTTAATGAACCATCGTATGCGTTTGTTGATTAGAATTTGGGTCTCTCTGGTTTTTCAGGCTGTCAATTGATTAAATCATATGATCGTATCTAGGGTTGTCTATTGATTAGGAAAATAACAAACGGTCGTACCTTGGTTATCTACTAGTTAAGGAGAGATTGGCTATTAGAGGGTCTCAGTAGCTATAACCGGTCAATTCATAAGTAGTAATAATTTATATTTGAATCAATGATCAGTAGTCGAATCAAGCTGAGTTAATTCTTTTAACCAGAGCTTTTCCCAATTTGAATTACAATTTTAATTTGCATGCTTGTTATTTTAATTTTATTTTTATTATTGTCAACAATCCCCCCATTTTGCAATTTACATTTTAAAAAGGATTTAAATAATTACCGATCTCTGTGGACACGACCCTACTCAATCACTATACACAATTTATTTAGAGTAGGTATTTATTTTTGCTGGCTTCGACAACCATCAAATTTTGGCGCCGTTGCCGGGGATTGGTGTCGTTTATTTAATCCTTTTTACGTTTTACTTGGTGTACGGTTCGTTCTTCTCGTACAGGTACACTTTCATTTTATCCTGAAATTGAGAAGACAGCTCGCCAGCTGAGATAGCGGACGAAGCGAGCTAAGCAACGATCCTCGTCGCCTTTGCTTTCTGAAACAGATACGATGCCTGATTTTGTTGAATCATCTAGCGATTCAGAAGAACAAGTGATGGATAGAGCTGCACCTGTAGAAAGAACTCTTAGAGAGTTAGCTGAACCAGACTTTAATCAGCAATCACTCTGCATTCAATATGTAGACTTGGAAGTAAATTTTGAATTAAAATCTGGTCTTATTCATTTATTACCCAAGTTTCATGGTTTTGCAGGTGAAGATCCTCATAAACATCTCAAGGAGTTTCATGTTGTATGTTTAAGTATGAGGCCACAAGGCGTGACTGAAGAGCAGATTAAGCTGCGTGCTTTTCCTTTCTCTTTAGATGGACTAGCTAAAGACTGGTTGTACTACTTGCCTCTTGGATCGATTACAACGTGGAATGGTTTGAAGAAGCAGTTCCTTGAGAAGTACTTTCCTGCTTCAAGAGCTGCCAACATCAGAAAAGACATTTGTGGGATCAGACAACTTCCTAGGGAGACTTTGTATGAGTATTGGGAGCGATTCAAACAATTGTGTGTCAGCTGTCCTCAGCATCAGATTTTTTATCAACTTCTTATTCAGTATTTTTACGAATGACTGTCATTGATGGATAAGAGTATGATAGATGCTGCTAGTGGAGGTGTGTTGGTGAACAAGACCCCTACTCAAGTAAGGGAGTTGATATCAAATATGGCTGCCAATGCACAACAATTTGGCAGCAGGCAAGATCCCACTTCAAGGAAGGTGAATGAGGTAAATATTTATTCTGTTGAACAACGTTTAGATAAACTTACTTCTCTTGTGGAAACGTTTGTTGTAGGTAATGTGCAACAGGTGAAGACTTGTGGCATTTGTTACAATATGGGTCATTCAATTGATATGTGTCCTACACTTCAAGAAGAACTCGTTGAACAAGCCAATGTAGTTGGAGGATTTCCAGGCATGCCTCAGAGGAGGTATGATCCTTATGCACAAACATATAATCCGGGATGGAAGGATCATCCCAACTTCAACTATGGAGTTAGGCCCTCAGGATTCCCACAACAATACTCACCAAGACAATCAATACCTCCACAGTCAAACTTCAAGTCAGGTATATCTCTTGAAGAAATTGTTTAAATCACTTGTGACTAACATTCAACAATTTCAGCATGCAACTACAACAAGCATTCAAAATTTGGAGAGCCAAATGAGTCAATTGGCGACTACAATGAGCCGTCTAGAGTCTCAAGTATTAACGAGATTGCCTTCACAATCTGAGGTGAATCCAAAGCAAAATGTTAGTGTTGTCATCCTTAGAAGTGGAAAGGAGTTGCAAGAGCCTAGTAAGAAAGTGACAAAACATGTAAAAGATGAGCTTGAGAAGAATGAATTGATGCCTAAATCTCAAGATGCGCAACCCACCAGAGTGAAACCTTACCTGTAGTGATACCTCCTCATTTTCCAAGCCGATTTGCAAAATCCAAGAAGGAGGAACAAGAGAATGATATCCTTGAGACATTTCGCAAGGTTGAGGTAAATATTCCTTTATTAGTTGTTATAAAACAAATACCTCGATATGCTAAAGTCCTTAAGGAACTGTGCACCTCCAAGAGAAAATTAAGAGGAGATGAAAAAGTTCACATGGGGGAGAATGTTTCAGCAGTTCTCCAAAAGAAACTACCTCCTAAGTGCAAGGATCCAGGTATGTTTACTATCCCTTGTAAAATTGGTAGTGTTAGAGTTGAAAAGGCTATGTTAGATCTAGGAACTTCTATTAATATCATGCCTCGTTCCATTTATTCATCTTTGAATGTTGGTCCATTAAAAGAAACTGGTGTGATAATTCAACTCGTTGATAGGTCTAATGCATATCTTGATGGGGTATTGGAAGATGTCTTAGTACAAGTTAATGAGTTGGTTTTTCCTACTGATTTTTATGTACTTGATATGGAAGAGGATAACTCCTCTAATTCTGTCCCAATTTTGCTAGAAATACCTTTTCTTAAGACTGCTAGGACTAAAATGGATGTACATAAAAGGACTCTCACTATGGAGTTTGATGAAGAGGTTATAGAATTCAATATGAATGTTGCCATGAAATATCCTAGTGAGGAACATTCGGTATTTTCTGTGGGTGTTATTAACCCTATAATGCAGGAAGTTTTTTACAAGGAAAAGACGGAAGACATTTCATGATATAATGATTTTGAGAAAGGAGTTCTCTGTTGGTCAAAAAGTTCTTCTTTTTCATTCTAAGCTTAAACTTTTTCCTGGTAGATTACGTTCTTGCTGGGTTGGACCTTTTATTGTTACTAATGTTTTTCTTCATGGTGCAGTTGAGATTCGGAGTTCGAACTCTGACAAAATTTTTAAGGTTAATGGTCATCGCTTAAAACCTTTTTATGAAGGTTTTTCGGTGAATATTGTGAAGGATGTGGCTCTCGAGAGTCCCATTTATGGAGATTGATGCATGAATGTGTCTAGCCAAAGACATAAAACAAATGCGCTTTTTGGGAGGCAACCCAAATGATTTATTTATTTTGATTTTTGTTATATCTTTTATTTTTAATTTTGATTCAGATTGTTTAAATAATGTTTTTGCTTATTTTGGCCAGAAGGAAATTTTTGGTAAGGCGTGCCCACGTTTTAACTAATAAGTACTTCTGTGATTTTAAAGTAAAATGATTTTAAGGCGTCCCCACGTGCTTATTAAAAAAGTACTTCTGAAATTTTTAATGTCTCAAGTGATTCTTTACTAAAAAAAAAGATATTATTATTTTATTTATTAATTATTTTTTTAAAAAAAATTTAAAAATAAAAAAAATGAAAAAAAAAGGTTTTTTTCTTTCTTTTAGTTTTTTTTATTTATTTGAAAAACAAAATTTAAAAAAATAAATAAATAAAACACTGTTCACAAAATTCCTAATTCACAAAACTTTGTCTTCTTCTCCAGTAGTCGCTTGCAGCAAACCAGCCCACGTGAACTAGCAAGCATCTCACGCGTGCAGTAGCCCGCGTCTCCAGCAAACAACAACCTGAGCCCGCGTCTCCAACGCGCAAGCACACCAGCAGTCTCGCCCGCGCAACCAGTCCATTGAGCACCATCCGCGCGCAACCTGAACCAGCAGCCGTGTACCCGCAAGCTCCAGCCGAGCAACAATCGTCCGCAACCAGCCCACGCCCTGTATTCCAGCCGCGTGAATCGAAATTCGTGAGTGAAATTATTGTAACAATGCCGAAGAGGGAAGCATCAACTTCCAAGTCATCTAAAAAGACACCTGTTGCAAAGCAATCCAAGATTGACGCTCCCACTACAGTTCCATGGAACACAGTTTCAGATTCACTCCAAGCTGTGAGACAAAGATCGAAACATGGAAAGGGCACGAGTGTTTTGCCACTTGCGGAATCCAATCTCGAAGGGTGCCTCACATTCACGACTCCACAAGAGAAAAAAATGTACAAATATATTTCCAAGCGAAAAATACTTCCAGCTAAGTATATTCATTACCCGACTCTTGAAAAATTGAATGTTAAGGATAATTTTGATTCTTTGATAGATAAGATTGGTTTGCGTAAGTTTGTTGATGTTGATTGTTTGGGTTATGTTGAGTTGATTAGGGAGTTCTATGCTACTTTTCAATTTAATATACCGAATGATTTTACTTTGCATACTCCGGATGTTATAAAGTTTAGGTCAATGGGACGAAATTTTTCACAATCTATCACAAATTTTAACCTAGCTTTAGGATTCATTGATGATTATTATTCTTCTAGTTATGCATATTTAGGGACAACTTGTGACTTTAGCGAAAATTTTGAGCCTTATGGTCTTTGGCGTAATCTATCTTTTGATCACAATGCCTATGACCCGAGTAAATCAAAGAGCTCTTTTTTACGTGATCCTATTTTGAAATGTGTGCATCGGTTCTTAGCATATAATTTTTTAGGAAAGAAAGATCACTCGGGAGTTTTCTCTAAAACTGAGTTTTATTTTATCTGGTGCATGTTAAATGATGTGAGGCCTAATTTAGGTTTTTGGTTAGCAGATCAATTTCAGAGTGTGCTTAAACGATATAGGACTTTATTTCTTGGTCCATACATTACTCTGTTAGCTATAAACCTATGTGTGCTTGATCCTGACAATAATGATTTGCATTCTGCTTGCAAAAAGGAATTTTTGGATATGTCTGTGTTTGAAAGAATAGGTGTGGTCGAATTCAAGGAGGGGAGATTTCAGTTTACTGAACCAGGACCCACTCATCCTCCAAAGAAGCTTTATGCTAGGAGTGGTGCTACCTCTGATGATGAGTTTGACGACGAAACTGCTGCCCCACCAACTATTCCTTCTACATCCGCACCACTATTTCCGCCAAGCCCATAGACGTTATGTGGATCAAAGCTCACAATTCAGGGAAGTTTTTTCCTTTAATCTTTTATCTTTACGCTTTAATTTTTATGTGAGCTTTGATTATCTTACATTGGGGACAATGTAAGTTCTTGGTGTGGGGGAGGGATTTTCGCAATATTGATGTCTGAAAGTATTATTTTCACTCTGCTCATCCTTAAATGATTTTGGAGTTAGTATGCTTCATATATTATTATTTTTGTTTTCTTTTCTTTCTCACTACTCTTTTCCCATCTATCTCAAATTATTTACATCTATTTTTATTCTATCATACTTTTTCATCACTCACATTTTATCTTTCATTTTTTATATTACTACATACATCTTTCTCACTTCTTATCAATTTTACCTTTCCTTTTATACATCACTGCTACCTTCTTCTCATTCTACACCATTATTGATGGTTGATTCATTTGAAGAATGTACATGATTTGATGGCAAATTTACCAACTTTGTGAGGATTTGAGCCTATGAGCAACTACTTTGCTCTAATTATTTTTGTTATGTGAATATCAATCTTAGTTTGTTTATTCTAGAACTTGCTTGGTTATGCATGTTGAAGCCGCATTACGGGATTTTATGCATTAAAATGATAAGGGCAAACCACTTTCCATTTTTATATTTTCACATTTTTCTTCTTTTTCTTCACCCGAAGACCTTTATTTGTTATCTTTGTTTGAGCCTTAACCATTACCCATCTAATTCTCTCCATCTACTTACCCATTTTCCTTCTTTTTGAGCCTCAATTTAAGGAGATTTTTGGACTCATTGTTTGGATATATTTTGTATATATTTTGTTGCTCTTGCTACCTTGAATTAAAGTTTCTCTGTTAGATCAACAAGCATTATGCTTAAATTAAATTGTGTAAGGTTCATTTCTTTTGTTTGATTCATCAAAAACAAAAAACAAAAACAAAAAAAAATGAAAAAAAATCGAAAAAAAAGAAAAAAAAAGAAAAAAAATGTTTACATTCTTGGCGACTTGAGTACAAATAAGTGTTTTGATATCATAAGGTTCATTCAATGAGTTCATTCTTCTCATTTTGATCTCTTTTTCTTTCATAGACATTTCTTTTTCATTTAACCCCGTTACAACCTTTTTTAGACCCTTAGATTTTTTACATTTAATTCATGTTTTGTGGATTGAGATGTGATATATAAGCAAGCTTATGGTAATAGCATTCTTTGATTTGATTTGAGTGTATAAATGATACCCTAAGCACTTTGAGTGCATGGAGTAAAGTCAATGAGAGGGCTATTAAATCTTGTTGCACTTGAATTTTGAATGGATCTTCTTGGTGGTTGAATGTTTTTCTTTTATATTAGCTTATGAGATCCTATGATTTAAAATCCTTGTCTCTCGAATGTTGATCGACTTAAATTCTTGAGGTATGCTTGCTTAAGATTGTTTTTGGATGAGTTGAGATGAGAATTGAGTGGAGATTTGGGATTAGTCTTGAGTTATATGCTTGAGGACAAGCATTATCTTAGTGTGGGGGAATTTGTTAGAGTGCAATTTATGCACTAATTTTGCATTGTTTACTTCCCTTAATATCGATGTTTTGTACTTAATAATAGTGATTCACTTGTGTTTTATTTTTGTAGGTGCAATTCTATTGATTGGTGCTAAAATTGAGGTACAAGATGATGTTTGAGGATGATTATTTTCTTGGAGAAATTATGAGCGTCAGAAAAACTTTGTTGATAAGGCGTGGACGTGTGCTGTCAACTACGGACCTGCAGTTTTTAGTTTAACGTGTTTTGTATTTTTGGTTATTTTTGTAATTACGAATTTAATATTTCAGATATTAGTATTTTATTTTAAAAAGAACTCTAGAGGAGAAGGGAGAGAGAGTATTTAAGGGAGGAATCTATTGTGAAGAGGGGGAGATTTTTGGAAAAGAAAGAAACCCTAGATCTAAATTTTTCTCTTCTCTCTATGAAGAACTAAACCTATTATTCTGGTTGAAGGTTAATGAAGCTTTGATTCATCACTACTGTGAGATCTTTCTTATACTTTAATTGTTTTATTACTTTTTGGGTATTTGTTTATTCTCTGAATTATTGTCATGATTATGTTTGTTAATTAGATAATTGGCCACTATTTAATTATCAACTTAATCTATTGCCAATTAAAGGATTCATCGTATGAATATTTTAATGTTTGTGACAAATAACGTAGCAGTGAGTTGTGTTATGAGAATAAACAATCTACTTGAAATGATATGAGAATAAACAATCTAATTTAAATGATATGAGAATAAACAATCTAATTTAAATGAACCATCGTATGCGTTTGTTGATTAGGATTTGGGTCTCTCTGGTTTTTCAGGCTGTCAATTGATTAAATCATATGATCGTATCTAGGGTTGTCTATTGATTAGGGAAATAACCAACGGTCGTACCTTGGTTATCGACTAGTTAAGGAGAGATTGGCTATTAGAGGGTCTCAGTAGTTATAACCGGTCTATTCATAAATAGTAATAATTTATATTTGAATCAATGATCAGTAGTCGAATCAAGCTGAGTTAATTCTTTCAACCAGAGCTTTTCCCAATTTGAATTACAATTTTAATTTGCATTCTTGTTATTTTAATTTTATTTTTATTATTGTCAACAATCCCCCCATTTTGCAATTTACACTTTAAAAAGGATTTAAATAATTACCGATCTCTGTGGACACGACCCTGCTAAATCACTATACACAATTTATTTAGAGTAGATATTTATTTTTGCTGGCTTCGACAACCATCAACGGGTCTGGGTTTCGAATTTCCAGGTTTAGATAAAATCAGATCTGGACCTGGATATGTCCGGGTTTATAGAATTACATCCGGATTCTAGATAAAATTAAATCCGGTACGGATTAAACCCAGTCTAAATTATGCGGGTTCATCCAGGTCTGAGCCGGGTCTGGAAAATATTGCCATCCCTAATTCAAAGGATGTGTTGCACACTTCATGTTGTAACAGCAATCAAACTCTTGCCACTTGTTAGCATTTCAAGGGTGCAAGCTTAGTATAAAGGCACCACAGATTTAGCTTGATTTTTATAATCTTGCTCCCTCTACATTTGTATCATTTATATTATTTGCATACATGTCCGGATACATTCCAATTTGATCTACAACATATGATTTGTTTTTTGAGTTCTAAAGTTTGCTTCGTAACAATTCTTAATATTACAATCAAAAGATGAAACTAGTAAAATGTGTATGGTAGTTTACTTGATAGATTTTTGTTTCAATAGTTGGTTGAGATGTCTTTGTTTAGTTATTAACAATGTAATCACTGATATTTGTTGAAAAATCAGAAAAGTCAAGGCATAATTTTGACATATAAATCCAGATTGTTTCCAATTTCTTACAGTACCATCAAATTGAAAATTTTAAGTTTTACTTTGTAAACCTACATAAATACCAAATAACTTTGACTATTTAAAAACAATTTATATAAACCCATTATTAAAAAAATACTTTTATCAAATACAATAATAATTTTTTGTCAATTTTTTATTAAAATGTAATTTGGTCATCACAGATCAAATAAATATAATCTATTCAACTATATTTAAATTAAAATATAATATAGTAAACTTAGGTGGCATTTATTTTTTTTCTGAAATCTAAATAGAATTGAATCAGTATGAATTCTAAATAGAGCTGAATGTCTGAATCTGAATGATATGTTTATTTCTTTTTTTTTTTAATCGCTAAAAATAACTATTGAATTGTTTTCCTAACTTAAAAAATTTGAAAACTAATATTTTTACATTTATGCCCTTATAAATGTTAAACAAATAATAAACATTTCACGAATATAAATAAGATGATAAATTATCATAAAATAAATCATATTGAATTGAATACACAACTCTTTAATATTCTATATTATATATGTTAATCAATTTTTATTATAGTTCATGATGTTTTTATATGAAAAATATTCATAAAAAATTATGAAGATAAATAATGCTAATTTAAAGAAAATAAAAAGATAAAAATAATAATAGTCTACCACTATATATTTTCACAAGTTATATAATGGGTAATAATGCTTATTATTTAGTAAGGATGAAAATTAGTAAATTAGAAAATGATATTTTGGATAATATATTTTAATAATATTATTTAGACTTTTTAGATTAAGCAAAACGCTAAACAAATTAGCTTAATAACTTAGTAACTTAATGATTGAAAATTTTTGTTAAGTTGAAAAAATAAACAAACTTAATGACTTACATGATTAAAATTAAATCAATTAAGTCATTAAGTAAAAAAGACAAACGGACTTAGGGTTTAATATAGATGTACACATTTAATGCATTTAAAAGTAACTAAAAAAATTTAAGAAAATAAAACACTTTCATCTAATTTTGTTATCTTGGCTCTATTACTAATTTATATATTAGGCATTTTAGCAATAATTTTTTTAATTAAAAAGTGGCCTTATAAAGTATTTTGATGGGTCTAAATAATTTTACCTATTCCCTAATTGTCAAGTATAACTAAGGATTTATAAAAATTGAGGCAAAAGGGACTTAAATGTTATAATTTTTAAACATCTAATTGTTTTAATTTTATAATAAACAATAAGGATTCTAGTGTAATTAAACCAGAAAATGCCAAAAGTGGGAAACATAGTTTTTTTCCGCTAAATCTAAATCATTTTTTATATATTCATGGAAAATGATGTAAGAAACATTTTAGGGTAAAAATTTATTTAATCTCCATATTTTGAAGTTAGTATCCGTTTAATACTTATATTTTTATAAATATCTCAAAACATCTCTATCGTTAAATTATTGACACCTCTGCCATTGCTTTTTGTTCATTTTAGTTTGTTTTATAATAGAACTATCACCCTCTTACAATAATGTTTATGTTTTTTAACATTAATAAAAAGTAAAAAAATTAAATTATTAGTTTAATCCTAAAAAATAAAATAGAAACAAAAAGTATATTATATATATATATAATTTTTGTGGAACATCTGTTGAGGAGTTAAAATATTAATTTTTTATTAATGTCAAAAAAATTGATAATTTAATTTTTTTACAATATTAATTTTTGTGGACATACATGAGCTTCAAAAAATTTAATATATATTATTTTTATTTTTATTTTATTTTTGAGTTAAATTGGCAATTTAATTTTTTTCATTAATGTCCAAAAAAATTACTGTAAGAGAGTAATATTGTAAAATAAAGCCAAAATAAACAAAAAATAATAATAGGAGTATCAATAGTTTAACGACAAAAATATTATAAGATATTAAAATATAAGACTAAATAGACACTAATATTAAAATGACTACTTAAAAGTAATACCCTGCAAAATCCTCAACATTCACAATACATGCTTGAGAACCCGAGCTCGAACTCTTGAGCTCAATAAAGCTCAATAATGAAATAAGTAGATGCTCGCCGACTGTTTTAAATTGGTTTAATACTCCGATTTTACTTTCCCTTCCATTTCACCCTAATTCTACGTTTCACACAAAATAATGAATACAAATCAATTTGTCACTTTTTTGTATAAAATGTACTCGCTTTCTTTTCTTTTTCGCCCATAACAACTTGCCTTCTTCTCTTTTTCTCTCATAACAAGTTGCACAGAATCATAAATTTTTATGAATGGATTGCTCAAGGATAATTGGGGTCTTACGCAAAATTTAAATATGAGTCTAAATTAATTTTTTTTTCATAAAACTTTAATGGAAAATTAAAAATAAGACGGTAAGACAAAATCATGCTTCTTTGCACCGGTTAGGACATGTGTAAACGAAGAGAAATTGACAATTTTAATGAGATAGATATACCTGAGAATAATAATCGACATTTACGTGATTAACAAAACAAAATCCTATAAGCTAGTAAGGAGTCTCAAGCACTAAACAGTCATCGGCACCCCATCTCATTAAGATAGGAAAGAATCTCAGTAGGGCCAAAATTTTACACCTTTTTAAAAAGAAAATTACAATAATGAAATCTCTTTTGTAGGCTTCACGTGATATAAACTATAGCATTGAAAACTTGATAAAACTCCGAACTAAACAATAAAATAGCAACTCAAAATCATATTAACATGAACTGTATATATCAAAAATAAAATCCAGTTTGAAACTATACATTTATATAAAGAGTGATGATATCTCCACCCCATATTTTCTTGTGAATTCACTCCATTTTCAAAAAATAATTATAAAAGTTGCACATTATTTTTAAAAATTTTCAATTCAATAAGAGATTTGGAGAATTAATTAATTAAACCTATCTTAATTCACTTTTTTGTGCCTTATTTTTTTTAATATATTTTATTACAAAGATTTCTACGTAAAATTATCAAGAGTTTACTTTAACTTCAATTTTTTATAATTTGTACCAAACTCATTGTTTCTAATACTACTTTATTAGTATAATTATTATTTTTTAATTAAACTAACATAGTGTCTTTATCGCACAATTCTCATATAAATCATTATCCTGTCAAATTTATGTCATTTATACGTAAGGAAAGTGAAATAATTATTAGATTTTATTTAAATATTAAATTATAAGTCACAAAATTAAATACCCAAATTATTAGATATAATAACTCATGTTTTATGAGGGTGATTTTGTCTTTTTAGATCATAATAATAAAATAGTAAAATGAAAATTATATTAAGATTTATGATTAAAGATGGTCAAAAAACCTAAAAAAACAAAATTAACAGAAGGATTTAATTGATTAACTGTACAAAACTTTTATTAATTTTTATTTTTTAAATATATTGTGAACTCGTTATAATTATTTTCTAGAAGTGGGGTGGATTTACCAAAAAAATGGGGTGTAGATATCCCCATCCTTATATAAATTATACAAGGACAAACTTTAAATGTTTGAAATGTATATATAAAAAAAATAAGATCTAGTTTGTTGAACTATTCATTTATCTAAATTCACTCTACACTTTAAGCACAAAATCAATACCACCAAGCCATTTTCAGTATAATTCAATCCTCAGTTAGCCTTCCACCATTGATCCCAAATTTTTTCATGGCAACCCTATACATAAAAATAAGATAATAAGAAATGAGAGACTGCAAATAGCATCTAAATAGAGTGTAGATGGGAATCAAAAAATAGGGGCAAAAAATCTTGCCTTAATCATATTAATACCATGTAAATTTATCACAATTGTACAGTATAACAACCACAACAAATTGACCAAATCACAAAGGAGCTTCACTTTTACTTTTTTACAGGGAATGATAAACAAATTAAATATAGATTTACTAGCATGCTAGGCTAATGATCACTAAATAAAATCATTCCTGAAAAGTCATATTAGCCACATTCAACATTACCGATCTGCATGGGCACCTTAATATCATTCTAATCAGGTTAATCTTTTTCACTTGTTGTAACCAAAACTGAATTCAAATGGTTTCAAATTTGTAACCCAAACTGAACCGATCCGAATTAAATTCGATTTAGGTTACAAATTCGGGTTACAATAATTTCAAAAAATACAATCCAATTTTTTTCCCCATAAAATCACAAAACGTAAAATGAAAAAGAACTAAATATTAAAATCCCTCTACATTATTCAGTTGTCTTCAACAATCAATTGCCTTCAACAATAACTAACTAAACTACTTATTACAGCCTTCACAAAAAAAAATCTTCCAATTACTATTCTTACAAACACACCTCAATCAATTATAAAACACCCATGAAAAGAGCGACGATGATGGCCAAGATCTGTGTCAGACAAGAAGTGAGAGACGATGATGGAAGATATGAATCGGATCATCCAAAGTGTTTAGCTGCTTCAGCACTTGAAGGACGGTAAAGGGAGATGCAGCTGCTTCGCAGAGGCAACAAGCTTGACCGTGGTGCGATGAACAGTGGAAGAAAACAGTTGTGGTTGAGTTTGGGAATGAGAGGCTGAGTTTGAGATAAATGAAGGGGAGATAAGTTTGAATAAAAGAGGATTCACAGGCTGAGTTTAAGTGAGAGAGAGGAGTTTGAGAAAAATTAGGATAGAGATTTGGGGGAGAAGATTAGGGTTTCAAATAAACTAACCCATTCTTTCAATCACACAAACTGAGAGAAAGAGAGATGGAAACCCATTCAGAATTTGAAAATATAATGGTGACATGAGTAGCTTAAGCCAAAACATAATTTCAAAATAATCTATAGTTAGTCCAGCATGTTGTCCTTAACTCTCGAACATGCTCTTCCTTCTCAACTACATTTTTTGATCCCAATGATAAATGAATTTCATCTCCTCTGTTTCCCTTTAGAACAAATGAGAGTGACATTGCATAGACTTGATAGTAAAATGTCATTTTCTTATGGATAGGGTATTGTTTCTTAGATCTATATGTAGTTTCTCACCTAAACCACTACTCTGTAATGCTCATCTAATAGTCACCGAGTCGCACAACTCATGTAGCAATTGCATTTCGGTACTGAAATTGGACTAGGACAGAAATTTGACATTGACATAAACAAAAAAAGTTTTATTAAGTTTATTTACTTAGATAGCATAAATAGGGATGGCAAATGTGCCCGCAAACTCGCCCGTCAACACCCGCCCACTGCGGATAATTTTACGGGTTGCAGGCGGATTTGGTATTACAAATTGAAACCCACACTTAGATGCGGGTGGATTTCGTATTAACCTAATATCTGACGGATACCCGTATGGATATCCGCCAGACCCACAATGTTTTTTTAAAAATATTTTTAATTTAATTTTAATTAAAAACATTTAAACCTAAAAAATATATAAAGAAAATAATGCAATTATGCAAAGTGCCAAATAACATCGTAGTAGACTTCATCCAAAGACATTGGAGGCTTTAATGTGTGCTCAAAATTGATTGTGTGCTGAATTTAATGGTATGAAAATGCATTTTTACCTAATAGAATATAATATCTGTTATATGTTACAAACTTATAATCATCTATCTTTTTTCTTGATATACTTGTTACTTATAGATGCAGAATCTTCTAATAAAGTAGGAAATAACAAATTCTCCGAAGATGAAGATATTTTTAGTGAGGTAAGGAACTATGTTTTTTTAACTTAATTCATGGATTATTATATACTTATTATAATTTTTTATGGACTATTTCTCTTTAAATTAATGCATGAATTATTTTGTTATTATAATTTTTTTGGATTAATATTTGAAAAGTATTATTCTTTGGAAAATATTAATCTTAATAATTATTGTAGGCATCATGTTGGATGGGTGCTAATGGTGGTGAATGAAATGAAGATCTTCTCTTGAAGCTTGTGTTGAGTGATAATATGAAATGTAATTGTTATTTTTATATACTAGTTTGTGGTTTTTTTTAATGGGTTTGTGTATTTTACACTTAAATTTGAGAATTTGTGTTGGATTGATGTTGAAATTTTAATTTTTCATTTACATTGGTGAAATTTAAAATTGAGTATGTTATGTGGAATTTGAGGCTATTATTGTAAATTGATATATTAAATATTTATGATTTTAAATGTACAAACCCACAGAAAATCTACCGGATACCATTGCGGGTTTGGTAATTGTCAAAACCTACAGCAGATGGATTTTCTTAAAAAAATTAAAAGCCGTTGCAAGTTGCAAGTGGGTTTAGTAATTTAAATTTTGTGCGGTTTGGATTTGTTAATGGTAAACCCGTTGCGGGCGGTGCCCATTGGCATCCCTAAGCATAACAAGACAGCAGACAAACATAGAGAAAAAGATGTGTTATTGGCATAAACATCTAGGATGTGCATTCACCAGCTACAGTATATCCGATCATCTCAGTAGCTAACAGCAGAACATTAGTGGCATAAACATCTCAACTAATTTCAACAAGATTATAATTTATGAGCATAAGCATCTCAAGTAATGTCCATAGCAGAACAAGTCTAGAATCTAAAATAATTTCAACAAGGAATAAATCTCAAATCCCTATTACTATTACGAGACTCAAGTAAATTCAAGCTGAAAATAGTACATATTCAATTATTACCTGAAATCAACATCGTTCTTGGTGGAATCAATGAGGAAGTGTCGTTCTCACTGGAATCAATGAAAGGAGCAAGGCAATAATCTGCTTGAAGAGAAGAAAGAAAATAATATCTTTGGTTAATTAAACAATAATCAATCAAAATCGATGAGGAAGTGTACTAATCGAGATAAAATAAATTAATTCAAAGAGACAAAATTATCACACGCCCACAATTCAGAATAAAATGAAAATTATTTGTGCGTTCTTTGTTTTTTGAATGGGAACCAAGATGAGACTTAGAATCAATTAAATCAAACCCTAAATTGATTAAAAGAACAATTTATTCAAGCATAACAATAAAATTATCTAAACTAGAACGAGAGAAGTGAAAAAAAATTATCAAAATCATAGTTAAAAAAAAAAAAAACACCTGACATTTGAGAAGCAAATGAAGATGAAGAATGTTGAAACTCTTCATCATAAACAAAAATGAAAAGAGAAGTAAAAAAAAAATTATCAATTTGACTTAACAGTGAAATCACCCAGGCTACCATGCTATTGTTGTCTGAAATTGAAACCCTAGAGTGAATTTACAGTCTCAATAAACAAAAAGCTCATCAATTAAAGGCATTACGAGTGACGGAATCAAACTTAGGGCATTGAATAGCGAGAAATCGGGTGAAAGAGACAAAGAGTGAAATAATTACCTTAGTTCTTCTTCACACAATCGAGAAGTTAGAATGAACAATGGGTACCAGTCCTAATTCTATTTGAGAGCGTTTAATTCAGAAGATAGGGGTGTGGAGTTATGATTTTGGATGTGGAGAAGCTTTGATCGGAGATGAGACATGGCGGCAGCAAGCTTATTGAAATCGCCGTTCTGTGAAGAAGAGTTTGCTTTTTGCTGTTTCCAGTGGAATGTCACTTAATAATCAAAACAGGGCTTCTTTTTTTTTTTTTTTTAATACATAACGCTTTATGGTTAATGCTTAGGTAATTTATATTTAAGCGATGCCTAATATTTAATAAAGTGATAAATATATTTGTTAATTTATAAAGACTACCAACGAATAAATGTCAAATATACTAATTTTTGCTATAAAAAAAAAATTCCAATAAGCCAGTAAGGAGTCTCAAGCACTAAACAATCAATGGCACTCCATTTCATTAAGATAGGAAAGAATCAAATACAATAAATTATAGACTTCAAATCACTCTCAACAAATAATATTTGACCTGGACTAAACTTGCTGTAAAAAGAATTGGATTACAAAAGATGAAAAGATATTGACCAACTAAAAACAATTTCTACATAAGACATTGAACTCCATTTAGCACTTTCGTTTTCAAAGAATTTTTTTCCCCCATTTTTTCCCTAAATGAGGTTACCATATCCATTATTCGGACTCACTAAAGGAAAAGCGCGCATGCATGCATACGAAAGCTTTACAAATTAAACCTTCCAGATCACGAGTATCATATAAATTTGGTAGCCATAAGCTTGAGTGGAATCTTCTTGTGCATGGCTACACCTGGTAGAATATCATAATCCAAATCTTCATTCTTCATCCCTTCTGGCATTTTCCAATCAAATTTGTAAAGAAGATTGGCAAGTGCAAGCTCCAAAGTGCGCATTGCCATTGATATTCCTGGACAAATTCTTCTGCCGCTACCAAATGGCAGCAGCTGAAAGTGTTGTCCTTGAAAATCAACACAATCTGTTCCAATAAATCTCTCAGGAATGAATTCGTCCGGTTTATCCCATACTTCACTGTCCCTTCCTATTGCCAATGTATTCACGTAAGCGAGTGTCTTCGCTTCTATTTTATGCCCATCAACAACGCACTCTTCTGTTGTTGATCTTGGGATCAACGGAACCGGCGGTTGCAACCTGAATGTCTCTTTCAAAACAGCCTTAAGATACTGTAATGTCTCAAGGTCGTCTTCATCTACAAACCCTTTGTTTTTTGCCACACTTCTAACTTCTTCTTGAGCCTTCTTCATCGTTGCGGGATTTCTCATTAGGTTGGTCATGGACCAAACAAGAGTAGCCACGCTCGTGTCCGTGCCAGCAACAAATACGTCCTGGGAGATGTACGAGGATAAAATTATATGAGTAGTGATTTTTAGACAGAATAAATTTGACAGACTACTGATAGAAACAACCACAAACTTTAATAACCAGGCTGAGTGAAAAAATTAGATTAATTACCATAAGCACTGCTTTGATATGTTTCCACGTCAGATCAATTTTAGTCTCAGAGTTTTTTCGAATTCGAAGTAAAACATCAATTATATCCTCTTGCTGCTGATCAACTTTTGGCCGGTTTGGGTCTAAATGCTCGTCAACAAGCTCTTGATAGAATTTATCAGAATCTTCAAAAGCCTTTTTAAGGCGACGATTTTTTCCTGTGAGTGTATCGACCCAACCCATGAAAGGAAAAAAATCTGAAAAGAAGAAGCTCCCTGCCATGGCCTGAGTTTCAGCCAGAATATGATGGAATCTGGTTTTGTTTCCAACCCTTTCAGCTTGGCCGTCATCGTCTTCGCACCTCTTGCTAAAGGCAATTCTGCAAATAAGGTTACATAAAAGAGACATTATTATTTCACTTAAGTTCGCCGGTTCTGAAGCACTTGCCGATTTGGATATTTTTTCAATCATACGGGAAACCTCATTTTCTCGAACAGGACGAAACTGGTGCAGCCGATTAGCGTTAAACAAATGGATGACACATATTTTCCTCATCTCTCTCCAGTAATTGCTATATGGCGTAAAAGCCACATCTATGTGTTTGTACGAAAACGCTTTCTGACCTGTCAGATTTGGCCTGCCAGAGAATTGAAGATCATTGGTTCTCATGACCTCTTTAGCCATTTTGGCTGATGAAATGATTAGTGTTGGTAAAGAACCAAAACGAAGACACATGAGGGGGCCATATTTTTTCGACAGTTCCCACAAATAACGTGGAGGGTTCGAGGTATCGTATTGGTGTATGTTACCGATTATAGGGAGACCTGGAGGGCCTGGTGGGAAGGTCTTTTTGTGTTTTCGGAGAAGAAACAGTAGCGAGATTGGGAGAGATAAGAGGATGAGGATAAGCTCAATAGCCATTTTGCTTGTATTGCACTTAGTTCTCCAGTATTCCATATATATACTGCTAAAGCCTTCCTCATCCGTTTGACTAATCCAATTTGTAGACCTCCCTTCTCCGATTGGCTAATCCAATTTGTTGACCAATAGTTGATTTAAATTGATTTCCGTTTTTGGCAACTAATCCATTTTTTTTTAATAAATTGAATAAACCTCTCTCGTCAACTTTTTCACTTCATATTCACTCAAGTAGGATAACCGTAGGAAGTTGAACGAGTGATTTTTAAGTTAGCCACCGTTAGTTAATCACTCTCGCTTATATCGCTCCAAATTTATTCACAGTTTTGAAAACTCAAATCTCTTCAAAACTCCATTAAAATAAAAATAAAAAAGTTTTTCATAATTATTACAATTATGTTCGGGATTTCAAGAGTTGAGTTCTAATTTTTTGGTGTTATTCATCTATTTGATAGTGAACTTTATCACTGATAAAATTAACTTTGCACCATCTAACAGAGTAATGCCACACCAATTTTGGACTCAAGTGAGATTTAATTATTCAGATACTATCATTACTCAGTTTATTGTTATTTCTAAAATTTATAATAAACTGATATATGAATATATGATTTTTTTTTTAAGTAGAGAATAAGTTAAACTCAAATGTACTTTTTAAGGATTTTTTCGCTAGGATTCGAATTCGGCAGCCAATTAAATAAAGTTATTTGAAAACTTATCGAACGAATGCATATATGATTTAAAGCCGAACAGTTTCGAGTTGCCAAAAATACTGTTTGATTGTATTGAGGTAGAACCCATGAAGGAGAAGCGCCCACACAAAAGATTATAGTTACCTGTTCGTCCCGTAGTTGGCTGGTCAAGTAAATACGAAAAAGAATCGTCTCCAGTAAGAGAACAAGTTAGGGGTCATATTGGGTGAACACTGGAGGCTAATAGATACACAAGTGGGCTGATAGCTATAAATAGTGGGGACATGAAATTGGCACGTGTGTATGTAAAGGTTGCCTGTTGGGAAGTGGCTGATAGCTAACTCCCTTAGTTAAATCTCTTAAATGAAAATAAGAGGTTTAGGATTTAAATTCTACAGGAGAAATTTATGTTAACTATTAAATAATTAGATTATTTTAAAAATATAATGATAATAATAAGATGTTTTGAGTTCAAAACTAATGGTATAACTAATTGACATATAAGCCCCAAAAAAAATTAAAATGAAGTCCAATAAAAACTAAAAAGCTAGAGAAGCCGAATGGAGTAAATAATAGAAAATACTTAATTAAAGCCCACCATAGCATAGATAGGTTCAATAAACCCAATAGAGAAATCCATAGAAAATAATCGATTAAATCAACCGTAGAATAGACGAAGAAGTCCGATAGAGAAAATTAAAGAAGATAAACTCCTACAACTATGATAGAGGCTTCAACCCTCCACTTTAAAATTAAAAATAGAATGTAAGATCAAACAAACTAAAAGGCTGTTGAATGATTTTAAAGTTTTTATTTATTTTAGGTGGATTAGAATTTAGCATCCTCATTTTTTTTTCTCTTTTCTGTTCTAACTTTTCCTTGAATTTACAATCTAGTGACATGTGACCTATTAAAAAATATGTGATCAATATTGAGTTGTGTATTTAGTGCCTTCAGCAATTTTTATCTCCTTATCTTTTCTTGTTTTTTAAGCTAATAAAATTGCATGGTTACAATTCTATTTTATTTTTATTTTTATATTTTTTTCACCTAACTTCCCACTAAACTCACCAAATTTGATCTTTTATAATTTTTGTTGTTTTCTCCTTCAAATAGACAAAAGTAATTTATATTTTTTTGGCAATACCTGAAAAGGAAATGAAGACAATTAGATGACTAGTGATATTTATAGACCGAAGGAGAGCCTGACTGAAAATATCTTGTGTTTTATCAGCATTAGTTTTTTTTTTTTTGTAAGTATTATATATAATTCAATCAAAGTCTAATACAATTAAAGTCCACTTAAATATACAATCACCTAATGTATCAAAGTCCTATACTGTTCAAGTCCAACATAATAATATATTTCCACAATTACTGGGGAGATTCAAAACCCTCTACCTTACCTTAGAGTTAAGGGGAGGATATGCCAATTAAACGAATCAAGAAACTACTAACTTCTCAATAGTAGTTCATTTAATTGTGTGGGTATCTTTAATTTTTTATTACTGCTTAGGAAAAGGTATGTGGGAATTTACTAAACTATCCTACATTATTTGTTGGCCCAGCACATGCTAGCACATGACACTTTAGTCATTTTCATATTCAGTCGAGTTTCTCCTACTAAAATTAAGATTTAAATATTGAACTGTCCAGTATTGTTCTTTTTATTTTTTACTTCTTTTACAGAAATATTTTTAATGGGAAAAAAATATTTCCAACAAGTGTTTATAGTGCATAGTAGATATATATCCGCAAGTTAATTTTCCAATTTTCAAATTTGGCTGACTTTGATGTTGTTGAAAAAATTTAGTTAGATTGCAAATTTGAACGCGCCAAACACTCGTTTATTCCTAATTTTACAAATTCTGCCATGAGAATTTTCAAAATATGCGATGGTCAAATTAGTCGTTACACCACTTTTGTTTACTTTTTGGAGGCAAAAAGGCACTTTTTAGTGTCAAAATTGTCCAAAGAAAAATTCTCACGGGTAATTTAGACTTTTTAGTCGCCGTATATATTACTTTGAAATAATGTAACCCATGTATTTCCTGCTGATCATTCTCTTACTTTGCATTCCAGTCCTGCTCTTTCTGATCCTACAGAGTAAAGGGCTGTAATTGGAAGCTGGCACTATCTCTTACTTACGCGACCGGACATCATAAACAAGCTTTCATAAATTATGCATCGGCTAACCCTTGATCATTGGGCTCTTTCCTAAATTGTCTTATGCGTTATCTATCTTGGTGGTACGTTAGATGATGGCATTCTTCTCTATCGGGATTCTCCGCTGTTATTACATGATTTTTTTTTATACTGGTCGGGCTGGCAACAAGGATGATTTTACCTCTACTAGTGTTTTCATTTTTACCATCTCTTGGAGCTCCAAGAAGGAACGCGCTGTGGCCTGATCCTCCACCGAGACGGAATAAGTGTTAAGGAAGCTCACGTTGCAGTCAAAGGAGCAGCTCAGTTAGCACGTGTGAACAAAAGCCAAGTCAGCAAAGTTTGTCAAGAAGCTATGCCAGCTCAGCAAGTTTGTTAAGCATACAGTATAACCTCTATAAATTAATAATGTCGGAACCATAGAAATTTATTAATTTAGAGAGATATTAATTAATTGATAAATTAATAATTTATTAATTTATAGAGTGTGTTCACAATACAAAGAACTAACATTTAATTGACTGAAAATTCATTGTATTTTACAAATATAATCAATAGAATTTAAATAAATTCATCAAATAAATAATGTATACTTGATTAAATAAATTCATGAATTTTACTAAACGTATTCAATGAACTAAACTAAATGTTAGTTATTAAATTGTATAAATTGAATTAGAACTAATCTAATGTACCTATCTACTTGATTAACTAAATTCATGTATTTACATAAATTTATCTAAATATATTTAATGAACTAACTTTTCAATCTGGGTGTCCGTAATGGAATGGATGTCAATTACCTCTTGGATTACCCTAATGAAAATAATGAAAATTCAGAGGTCCAAAGTTTAGAAGAAATTGTTGCTAACATCACTGAAGATCATGCTGAAGATGAAGTTGAGGATGACACAGTATCTTTAGAGCCTATTTCGCGCACTGAAACACTCAAGTCATCAACAACACTTCATAATTTTTTTATTGCAGTACGAGAACTCAACCCCAGAACTTTTAAATGAAATAAGAAAAATTAGAGATGAGATTCAACTAGATTTAAACTTCAAGAAAAAACAAGTTACAATAGACTCATATTTTAATAAATTGACGTAGTCAGTTACATTTGTAATTTCACAGTATTTGTAATTTCTACAATTATTAATTTATGATATAAATGGGACCACATAGTTATAAGAGTTCTCAGAAAAAATTGTTATCTTATTAATTTATCGAAATTATTAATTTAGATTCAGGGCCCAAGTCGGAACCGCAAAAAATTATTATATTATAGAGTTTATTAATTTATTGAATATTAATTTATAGAGGTTATATTGTACTTTGTATTCTGTTTTTGTAGCTAAGCTTACTTAATTAGTTTTGCTCTATGTTTTAGCTAAGTATAAATACTGATGTAGATATGCTTTTGGATTAATATCGAGTATTGAAATAAAAGGAAAAACACCAGAATGATCATTTCATTTTCTTAGTTCCCAAACACATTTTACAGTTACAAGTTTTAGTTTTCAAACATGGTATCAAAGCCAAACAGAGCTAGCTCTAGTAATCAATAAATAAATTCTAGAAATATAACAACAACAGCAAATGTAAGTCAGATCAATTTCTCATTCAATACTCCGATCAAGTTGGATAGATCCAATTATTTGCTGTGGCGATCACAAGTTCTAGCATCGATAAGAGGAAATCGATTGGAAGGCTTCATAGATGGAACCAAATCAGCACCTGAAGAAAAATTACTGCTAGCCAGAGCTGATGGATCTACTCAAGAAATCAATAATCCTGAGTATCAAAATTGGAGATCACAGGATCAAACCTTACTTGGATGGCTGTTATTAGCAATTAATGAAGGTACTCTTAGTCTCGTTATTAATTGTGAGAGCTCTTTTGATGTATGGAGAACCTTAAAGAAGAAGTTTGGAGTACAATCCGAGGCTAGAGTGCTTCAGCTTAGATATGAGTTGAACACAATAAAGAAAGAAGCATTAAGTGTTGAATATTATTGTATTAAGATGAAATCTATAGCTGATAAACTTACTATTGTTGGTAGTCCTATAATAGAAAAAGATATGATGTTAACAATATTAAATGGACTACGATCAGGCTATCGTGATATAGCAACTTTCATCACTAGTTCTAAAATGGAATTTGATGATGCTTATACATTACTGTTAACACATGAAACCAGATTGGAACAAGAACATGATGATAAAAATATGCTCAATGCAAACTATCCCTATGCTAATACATATTATCCTAAGGCTTTCTATGGTCAAGCCAGAGGTAATTTCAGAAGAGGTGGATATATTGGTGGTAGTTTTGGTAATGTTGGTAGTAGAAATCATGAATTTGGAAGAGGAAATTTTGGCTCGCAAAGAATGTTTAATGGTCATTTCAAGAGTGGAAATGGCAGAGGACAGTTTCCTGGTCAAAATAATGCTCATACTTTTCATTCACAATCACCAAGGAATCTAACTCCATTCACTAGAAATAGATTTGCTGGAATAAATGGGCCACCAAGATCTACTGGAAACATAGAAGAAACCACTTGTCAGATTTGTTTCAAAATTGGTCATACAGCTGACATATGATGGCACAGATTTGTAGAAGATTATACTCATACTCTAAGAAATTTTAGTAAAAGGAGAGGACCAAGATCTGCATACTTTGCTAATTTTGATCCCAGTTGTGAAGATTATGATTGTTTTAACTATATACCATCAAATAGCTATATGCCACCAAATTTTCATCATACCTTTGGAGCTCATCTTTACTCTGGTATTGATGCTTACAATTCTGGAGCTGCATATATGGCAAATTTTGAAGGAGCTGCTGATGATGGCTGGTATTTGGATAGTGGAGCCACTCACCACTTAACAAACAATATGGAGAATCTGCAGCTCAGAGAGGAGTATAAAGGTACTGATCAGCTCATCATTGGTAATGATAAAGGATTATTTATCTCTCATGTTGGACATGTTTTTCTATCATTTAGAGCTTCAAATTTTCATTCTTCACATATTGTTATAACACTTAAAGATATGTTGTTTGTTCCTTCAATCACTAAGAATTTCTTAAGTATTTCTAAACTCACCTCTGATAATTCTCTCTCTGTTGAATTCTATGGAAATATTTGTTTTGTAAAGGACATGAAGGGACAAGTTCTTTTGCAGGGCCTTGCTGAGAAAGGTCTCTACAAGCTGCTATTGAAACCTAAGTTTCTGTCTTCATCACTTGCATCACATCTATCACAATCTCAGTTAAATAAGCCAGTCTCTATGCTGTCAGTCTCAAGCGTGTCTTTTGTTCATCAAAATTGTAGTGCCTTTACTACAACTTGTAATAACTCATTTTCAAATGATTGTAATAAAAAACCTGATGATATGACCTTATTGCATAGAAGGTTTGGTCATCCAAACTCAACAATATTGATGCATTTACTTAAATCCTATGAGAAACTTAAAGTCTCTTCTAAAGCTCTTTCATTTTCTGCTTATTCTATATATGATGCTTGTCAATTAGGAAAGATTCATAAACAACACTTTCCCACAACTGAAACTAAAAGTACACAAGTGCTAGAATTGATATATATTGATATTTGGGGACCTTCACCTGCTGTCTTTAGGAATGGATATAAATATTATATCAGTTTTGTTGATGATTACATCAGCTATACTTGGGTTTATCCTCTCAAACTTAAGTCAGATGCTTTTGAAGTTTTTAAACTTTTCAAACTCCAAGTAGAAAATCAATTCAGCACTAAAGTTAAGATGTTGCAATCTGACTAGGGGGGGAGAATATAGAGTTTTCACTGATTTCTTGAATCAAAATGGGATAATTTCGACATTCATGTCCATATACTCACCACCAAAATGGTTTGGTTGAGAGGAAGGATAGACATATTGTAGAGTTGAGATTGACATTATCAGCTCAAGCTGATCTGCTCTTCAGATTATGGTGGGATGCCATTCACACTGCAGTTTATCACATAAATAGATTGCCTACCCTTGTACTAAAGTTTGTGTCTCCTTATAAAAAACTATTCAAACACAAACCAAACTACAACTTCTTAAAATGTTTTGGTTGTCTTTGTTATCCATATTTGAGAGACTTTAACAAGCATACGTTTGATTTTCATATAAGAAAATGCATCTTTATTGGATACATCCCATCTCATAAATGTTACAAATGTTTGACAAGTTCAGGGAAGGTTCATACACTTAGACATGTGATTTTTTATGAAACCATATTTCCTTACTTAACCAACAATACATTTTCTTCTTCTGAAAACATATCTTCATCTGAAATTCCAGTATCATCCTTTTCTCAGCAACAAATTTTTTATTTATCAACACTTTCTATCCCTGATAGCAGTCTTGAAGAAAATTTCTCAGCAGACTCAGCAAGAAATGAGCAGGTATCTTCATCATCTTTACATATAGATATTTTACATCATGAGCTACCTAATCATTCTTTGACAGAATCATTATCACCCCACATATCTTCTCAAAATCCTGAATCAATTCAGCCACAATCTGAACCATAAATTATCATTCAACAATCACCATCTCAATATATTTCTCATGCCTCCAACACAAGTCTGATTCAAAAACCTTCCCACAAAATGGTTACCATATCAAAATCTGGTATCTTCAAACCAAAATTATATACAACAGCTTTAATCAATAAAGAACCTGATACAATTCAAGAAGCTCTTAGTGATCAGAACTACCATCAAGCCATGAGAGATGAATATGAGGCTTTAATTAGGAATAAAACTTGGTCATTAGTTCCATCTTCAGCTGAGCACCATGTTGTAGGCAACAAGTGGGTGTTTAGAGTCAAACAAAACAGTGATGGAAGCATAGCTAAGTATAAAGCTCGGTTAATTGTAAAAGGTTTCCAACAAACAAAAGGTGTGGATTACTTTGAGATATTCAACCCTGTGGTAAAATCTTCTACAGTGAGAATTGTATTGAGTTTGGCTGCAATGCATAAATGGACAATCAGACAAATGTATGTAAATAATGCATTCTTAAATGGAGAGCTGACTGAAGATGTTTATATGTGTCAACCTGAGGGGTTTGTTGATCTGCAGAAGCCTAGCTATATGTGTAAGTTAAAGAATGCTTTATATGGCTTAAAACAAGCTCCAAGAGCTTGGTATGATAAGTTGAGAGATTGTCTGGTTACCAAGTGGGGATTGAGAAATTCAAGGGCTGATACATCTTTGTTCTGTAAAGGAAAGCAGAGTTCAATGATTTTTATTCTGATATATGTTGATGACATATTGATCACAGGTCCTAATAGTGCTGAATTGGAACAATTTATCTCTGAATTTAACAAGGTGTTTGCTCTAAAAGACTTGGGGGAACTTTCATACTTTCTTGGTATAGAAGTTTCATATGTTAAAGATGATATCTATCTATCTCAGAGAAAATATATCGGGGATTTGCTGAGTAAAGCTGATATGTTAGAATGCAAAGGATGTGACACTCCAATGGTGACAGGTTCAAAGCTCCAAAAGAAAGCTAAGTGTTATTTGGGTCAATATGTTGAAGATCCTACTGGTTACAGAAGCTTAGTTGGGGGATTGCAGTATTTAGTTCTAATAAGACCAGAAGTAGCCTATGCAGTACACAAGCTAAGTCAGTATGTGTCAGATCCTACACTTCAACATATCATTGCCTGCAAAAGAGTTCTTAGGTATTTAAAGGAGACTAAAGATTATGGATTAAAGTTCTCATCAGAAGGAGAAATGAAGCTCACAGGTTACACTAATGCAGATTGGGCATGTGACATTGATGATAGGAAATCAACAGGTGCTTATTGCATTTATTTGGGAAGAAACTTGATATCATGGTCATCAAAGAAACAATCAGTGGTTGCCAGGTCCAGTGCCGAAAGTGAGTATAGAGCCCTTGCATCTGCAAGTACAGAAATATCATGGATTTAGTCATTATTTGATGAACTCGGTATTGAATGTATGGTGTGATAATGTCAGTGCAATAGAATTAGCTAAGAACCCTGTTTACCATTCAAGAACAAAGAGCTGGAAATCAAATACATTCCCAGTGAAGAGCAGATTGCAGATATCTTGACTAAGCCTCTCACATTTATCCACTTCAATTATTTTAGAGCCAAACTCAATGTGCAACCATGCCCCTTGAGTTTGAAGGGGCATGTTAAGGAAGCTCACGTTGCAGTCAAAGGAGCAGTTTAGTTAGCACGTGTGAACAAAAGCCAAGTCAGCAAAGTTTGTTAAGAAGCTATGTCAGCTCAGCAAGTTTGTTAAGCATACTTTGTATTCTGTATTTGTAGTAAAGCTTACTTAATTAGTTTTGCTCTCTGTTTTAGCTAAGTATAAATACTAATGTAGATCTGCTTTTGGATTAATATCGAGTATTGAAATAAAAGGAAAAACGCCATAATGATCATTTCATTTTCTTAGTTCCCAAACACATTTTACAGTTACAAGTTTTAGTTTTCAAACAATAAGGAAGAGTCCAATCATATTTTTGAGGAAAAGAAACAGAGAGCGAGGAAGTGGCTTTACGAGAGCATCGGTGAATTGATCATGAGAGGAAACATGAGCAGCACGAAGTGAGCCATTTTGAAATTGATCACGAATTAAATGAAAATCAATAGCAACATGTTTCATTCGGGAGTCAAAGGCCGGATTTGAGCACAAGGAAGTGGCACCAACATTATTACAATAGATCAAAGGAGCACTATAAATGGAAACACCAAGGTCATGTAACATATAACAAGCCCAGTTGAGTTGAGTTGTAGCAGCGCTAGTCTCTTGTATACAGCTGTAACCAAAATATACACAAAATATATTTACAACAGAAAAATAACAAATGAACAATTATCAATATTGACTAGGAATTAGTTGTCACTTATCTAGGAATTTAGTTGAACAATTTCTTCTCTTGTATTATATTTATTCGATGAACTCAGTGAGAAATGCAAGGCCATATTTTATCAAAACCTGATATTTGATAGTGTCAACGTCTGTGCCAATGGCCTTGCCTTTAGCTTTTGCAGCCATTGTGTCAAAAAAAAAATTGAGAACTAGGAAACTATGTGATGGGGAAGAGTTCAAGATTTTGGTGTCTTTTTCCAGAGAGCTGCTTGTTACTTTCGTCATTGATTTATTTTTTTGTTTTTTTGTCCAAGACTAAGGCTTTGTTGAGGAAGTAACATATATTACATGTATAAAGGATGAGTGAAAGTTGTGAAGAAAAATTGCTTTCAGCTCCATATTTGAGTAATGTTATTGAAGCTTCACACGCCATCTCTTAGAATCCTATTCGCTAAACACTCGAGTCTCTTATAATGGACTCATTTTTTCAATTAAAAGCCGATGATTGAAAGCGATAACATGCAAACCCTTGATATTCAAAACACATATTAGAGGAGTCGAACACTTAAGCTCAATAATAAAGTGAGTGGACGCTCACGATTCAATTTAAAGAATAGTTTGTAACACTCCATCTTTATTTCATCTTGCGTTTAACCTTAATTCTGTATTACATACAAAACAATGAATATAAATCAATCTATCATTATTATTATTATTATTATTATATGATGTTTACTTTGAACTCTCTCTCTCTTTTCCCGCTCATCAAGAGTTGCCCAAAATCATAACTTTTTGTGAATATAAATTGGGAATGGCTCAAGGATTTTTGGGGTCTTAGATTATTTTTTTTATGAGTCACTATAAGGAAAAGCACCTACTATAATAATCCTCTACATGATGTTTTGGTTTGGAGACCTACGAAGATAAATGCATTATAGATTTTTTTTTCTATCACGCATTTATGACATACTTGTGATAGAAATATTGTCTATCAAGGACTTATGATAGAATAATGATAGATTATTTGGCTATAAAAAATCCATGACTGATTTTTTTACTTTGACTTTAATTGCGCGGGTTTGACTTTAATTTTAAACATATTTTATTACCAAAAATAAGTGAAATGTTGTCGTTTCTTTTATAATTTTAAATTATAATAAAAAATTTTGTAATAAAAAAAAAAACGCAGCGTCTTGTAAGTAGAGAAACATTTTGTGAGAAGGGAAATAAAATATTTTCTTAGTGTTAAGAAAATTTTCAAGCTTCACTCTCAAATCTCAAAATACAGCACACAACTAGCAAACACTCTCAGTTCAACACTTTTCTCAATGATTATCATTATCGTTGCTATTTTCAATGCCGTATGCATTTGGCATTGTCACTCAATCATCTCTCTTTGCTGATGACACCCAAACACTCGCAGTTCGACGCTATTCTCAATGACTATCATTATCGCTGCTATTTTCAATGCCCTACGTATTTGACATTGTCACTCAATCATCTCTCTTTGCTCCAGTGAAACTAGTCGTGACGAAACCCAAATCGAAATGAGAATAATAGCCACGACACTTTTAATAGCTGAAAGAAACCCAATCTCTTGCCATGAAAGAAGAACAAAATCACAGTTGCCGAAATTGAAACCTTAGCTTTCACTGTCAATTGAAGCTTCACTCCCTCTAGTAAGTCACTGCTATATTTACAGGTATTTAATTTTCATTTCATCAATTAGATTGCCTAAAGCTAACTGATTTATTGTTAGAATTCTGAAGTGGCAAGGCTCGAGACTTAGATGGACAGAGTTTGCCCCCACCACTCCTTACTAGTAATTATAATTTTCACTATTCATTCTACTTTTACGTAAAGTAGTAAATATTACTAAGAAATTGAAAAAGAATCCTATTATATATATATATATATTTTGTTAATTAATTTACTAATATATTTTGGGGATCAGTTAGGTTTGGTTAAAAATTGTGGGTTATAAGGTGCACATGCTGTGGGTTAGGTATTTAATTTTCATTTCATCAATTAGATTGCCTAAAGCTAACTGATTTATTGTTAGAATTCTGAAGTGGCAAGGCTCGAGACTTAGATGGACAGAGTTTGCTCCCACCACTCCTTACTAGTAATTATACTTTTCACTATTCATTCTACTTTTACGTAAAGTAGTAAATATTACTAAGAAATTGAAAAAGAATCCTATTATATATATATATATATTGTTAATTAATTTACTAATATATTTTGGGGATCAGTTAGGTTTGGTTAAAAATTGTGGGTTATAAGGTGCACATGCTGTGGTTTTGGGTAATTATCAATTGTCTAAATTTGAATTCTCACATCTTTGTATGCCATTTACATGATGAAATGAGAAAGGAATTATTTGGATATCATAGTTGTGATTTTCTTTGTGGGTGAGCGAGATAGAGCTTGAGTTTAGATATACTTTGGTTGTGAAGAACTTTTTCCAATTTAAGACTCTCTTTATAACATCAAATTGGCTTTACCGTTAGTTTTCTTATCCTTTTGCCTGGCTGAAAAAACATTAGTGGGCTTTTAGAAAGTCTATGGTAATAACAAGTGAGTTGTTTTAAGATTATGCACCATGTTTTAGTGAACTTTACAGTAGATAGGATGGGTTATTGTCCTTTACAGGTGGGCTGCTTCATGTGAATAGATGCCCTGTTTTTTTTGTGACAAAAAGCTACTTCCTTCTAACTTCTAAGATTTTTTTCCATTCATTTCCAGGTCGTATTCGAATCTGATGGTAGCCACTCTTCAAATCAAGTTTGATAAAAACTATTGCTCCACTGATTTGATCCAATAAGTCATCTAATCGAGGAATTAGAAAATGAAATCGAACTATAATTTTATTGATAGCTTGACTATTCATGCACATTCTCCAAGAACCATCCTTCTTTGGAGTCAACAATGCAGGACTCATATGATAACTCTTTCACTTTATGCCTTAAATTCCTCATGTTCTGTAGGACTCATATGATAACGAGGTCAATTTGATAATGTAGAATCTGGTACCAAATTAATTTAGAGTTGTATATCCTCAATAAGTGGTAAACCTTGTGGTAGCTTGTTAGGGAACAAATTTTAAAACTCCTCTAGTATAGATGTTACAGCTTCAGGAATCTTCGAATTACTGTAACTCTCTTTTTCCAACAAATATCGACCCTCTTTATCTTTGTTACAACATCTATAAACTCCTTCGTACCTAACAAATAATTACCTAAGTCTTATTTGAGAGTGAGCTCCTTGTTAGGAAGGAAAACGATCTTAGTGTTGTTAAACATAAAACTATAGGTATTTCTTTCCCCTTCATGCACTACATTTGAATCAGACTGCCAAGGTCTGCCCAGTAATAGATGACAAGCATCCATAGCCACAACATTACACCAAATTTGGTCTTTATAGATTGATCAAATGGATAAAGAAACTAAGCAATGTCTAGACACTGTTACTTAACATTTTTTCTTCAACATGTGAGCTTGTACGAAGTTTGATGAGGTTCTGTTTTAAATTTAGTTTCGTTACATCTTCCTCTAAAATAACATTCTCATAACTACTTGAGTCTATTAGCATACGACATATTTTTCTCCCAATTGTGTAAGTAGTCTAAAAAATATTTTTTTGAAACCACTTGTCTTTGTCTTGACCTTTAAGAATGAAGAATGTGAGATTTACGATCAACATTGGTCTGTTATCACCATGTTCTTCAATGGATCGTGCGCTACCACTACTATCAAAAGTTGGCTCTTCAGTGAACTCTTCAGTTTCTTCCTCTTGGTAGTCTTCACTTTCCTCAGTACTTACGAATAAGTTTTTACCGTATTTTCGTTCTTTTTTACACTGTCATTTGGTGCTCACTTTCTCCCTAATTAAAGTAGTGTAATCCCAAACCCGAGGATTGTGTTTTGCTGCTTTGACCATTTTCACTAGATTTACTAGCTTTATTTAGAGGATTGCTACTTCGAGGACCCTAAACGTTTGAGTCA
This sequence comes from Citrus x changshan-huyou, assembly GCA_039657385.1. Taxonomy (NCBI): domain Eukaryota; kingdom Viridiplantae; phylum Streptophyta; class Magnoliopsida; order Sapindales; family Rutaceae; genus Citrus; species Citrus x changshan-huyou. The sequence continues at coordinate 14,762,597 of CM077547.1, read as the reverse complement.
CTAGTACACTGACTAAATTTCTTCCCCAAATTGCGAAGCTTGTTGGTGTGCTTCTAAGATAGATTGTGGATCGAGTAAATTCAATTGGTCTTGAAACTGTGATCGTAGGCCTCCAATGTAGCGGAAAACTTGTTGTTTTTCTGACTCTGTCAAGTCATTGTGAGCTATCAACCAATGAAATTCTGCGGTGTAATCATCTACTGATCAATTACCTTGCCTTAAATTTTGTAGCTATTGGTATAACAATTTGGTGTAATTGTGAGGTAAAAATGCTCCACATAAGTGCTTCTTCAAATTTTCCCAAGAGTTAATCTTCTTTTTGCCTTGTCTAATCCTTGTAAGCTTAATTTATTGCCACCAAACTGCTGCCCTTCCACGAAATCGAGTTACAGCAAGCGAGACTAGTTTATTATCAAGAATTTCTTTATATTCAAAAACTTCTTTGATGGCATTAATCTAATCCAATAATTCTTAGGGCCGACCACTTCCCTGCAATTCAGGAATGTCAATTCTCAACCTAGATTTCCATCTTCTGTCATCAGTAGACTCAGTTATATGTCGATGCCTAGAGAATGGATTAGGGAAACTTTCACTTGACATGTCTTTGCGTTCTGGTGTATGATTACATTCGGCGAATAACTTTGTTATTTGTGCAGCTAACATATCAATCTTGGCTGCCATGATAACCATAACTTCATCTCTAAGAACATCATCCTTGTCATAAGTTACTGCATGAAAGGCATGCCCACGGGCTTTTCTTGGAGGCATTCTTTCCCAATTTGTTTTTTGAAAAAGGTTTTGGGGCTAAACTAAAAATTGAGTAAAATTCTGAGCAAAACTGTAATTAAGTAAAAGTTTAAGTTTCTAGTGACGGTGGTCGGAAATCAAGAAAAAAATGGGTAGATCTAAAAGATTTTCGGGTGGGTGAGTATAATGGTAGTGCTGGTTTGTCAAAAAAGGTAGTGATTTGGCAGGAAATTGGAGATAAAGGCGATGGTTTAGGGTTAGCTTTGATTCTAGCGATCAGTTCATCAATCGATGGTGGGGAATGGTGAGAAAAATTAAGCTCGAAGAGGAGTGGATTAATGGTAGTGGTGCTGGCTAAATCGTGGATGTTTTGGCTATTTTTCGATGATATGTGGCCAATCAGCGGTGGCCTTTGCTCGGGGATTGATGGCCGGTTCTTTCTAGTTGGAATGGCGGTGGTTACGATTGGATAGGTGACGGAAAATAAAAGCCAGCAGCCTTGGACGGTGGGCGACATGGGGCTGACATTTCTGTTTCATTTTTTTTTATACAGCTAAACGAAAAAATCAAAAAGGGAAAAAGAAAAGGTTTGTGGTAGATAGGGTTAGATTGGTAATACCAAGTTTTTAACTCTGATACTAAACTAATGCAGCGAAAGTTTAATGTTTGAAATATTTCGTTGATTCTAGAGAATACTATAATAAAAGAACAAACTAAATTCATATTGATTTAAAAGAATATAACGAATTTAAGACCTTAAGACTCGTTGATTCGTAAAATACCGAAAATTAGCTAAAGTCAAATACTCATACAGAGATTTGAAATCTGAAAATATTATTAATCAATAGATTAAACTATAGGTATATAGCAGAGTATTCAGACAACAATAGATTACATCACTATAGTAACATGAGCAACCCCTCAAACCTAATGTATATCATACACAGGTATTCGCCCTCGAGCATCAGCAAAAACGGAGCCACAATAGATGAGTCCCAAAACAGAGAGCACTCTATGACTCTCATTCATGTCTTAGTCAACTTCCTCAATCTTAGGTCCGCCACTTGCACCACCAGTCTCTGCCTTGCCATGGCCGCCTCCCGGCATCTCGGCACCACCACCCATCGGTACGTCCCCACTAGCACCGCCTTCATACATCTTTGCAATAATTGGGTTGCAAAAGCCTTCCAACTCCTTTAACTTGTCTTCCAATTCATCAACCTCAACCAATTGGTTCCCGTCAAGCCACTCAATAGCCTCATCAATGGCCTTCTCTATCTTCTGCTTGTCAGCCGGGTCTAGTTTTCCCGCAAACTTCTCATCTCTCACAGTGTTACTCATGTTATAAGCATAATTCTCCAATGAGTTCTTCGCCTCTACTTTCTTCTTTATCTCTTCATCCTCTGCCTTATACTTCTCTGCCTCTTGCACCATTCTCTCAATTTCCTCCTTGCTCAATCTTCCCTTATCGTTGGTGATTGTAATCTAGTTCTTCACTCCAGCAGTCTTATCTTCTGCTGAGACATGCAATATACCATTAGCATCAATGTCAAAGCACACATTGATCTGAGGAACACCTCTTGGTGCCGGAGGAATGCCCTTGAGCTCGAATTTCCCAAGCAGATTGTTATCTTTTGTTCTAGCCCTTTCACCTTCATACACCTGAATCAACACACTAGGCCGATTGTCTGAATAAGTTGAGAAAATTTACTCTTTCTTTGTAAGAATTGTCGTGTTTCTTGGAATCAAGGTTGTCATTACACCGCCAGCAGTCTCAATACCGAGGCTAAGAGGTGTAACATCAAGCAGCAGCAAATCTTGAACCTTCTTATTCCCTTCACCGCTCAAAATAGCGGCCTGCACAGCAGCTCCATAAGCAACAGCCTCATCAGGGTTTATGCTCTTGCACAATTCCTTGCCGTTAAAGAAGTCTTGCAACAATTGTTGAACTTTTGGAATTCTTGTTGACCCACCAACAAGAACAACATCATGAACCTGGCTCTTATCAATTTTTGAGTCACGAAGACATTTCTCCACAGGTTCCATACATTTTCTGAACAAATCCATGTTCAATTCTTCAAACCTAGCCCTAGTAATTGTTGCATAGAAGTCAATGCCTTCATATAGCGAATCAATCTCAATTGTCGTCTGTGATGTAGAAGACAGAGTCTACTTAGCCCACTCACATGCCGTCTGTAAACGCCTCAACGCTCTAGCGTTACCACTAATATCTTTCTTATGCTTCCTCTTAAACTCGGCAACAAAATGATTGACAAGCCTGTTATCAAAATCCTCGCCTCCAAGATGAGTATCACCAGCAGTAGCCTTCACTTCAAAGATACCATCCTCAATCGTCAGCAACGAAACATCAAAAGTACCCCCACCGAGATCGAATATCAGCATGTTCTACTCACCGGTCCTCGATGCCTTATTGTCCAAGCCATAAGCAATAGCAGCAGCAGTAGGCTCATTGATGATTCTCATGACATTCAACCCAGCAATAGCTGTTGGTGAATTTTCGAATATGGAGGCAAAGAACAAAGAAAAATTTCTTAGGATTTGAGACGTGTTTGCACACTTTCCTTTAAGGTTTTATTTGCCCTCACCAATCTTGATTTGTTATAGAGTTTTAATGGCAAAGTACCCCCAAGATATATCAAATCATGAATACAATCTCTAGCAAATAAGATTGTATTTTCAGAACAAATATGAAATCTGTAAAATCTGATTCTAATCTAATTGTATGTCACTCTTTTAATAAAGAAGATGTTTATTTGAAAGAATATAACTATTAGAAATGGTACTTCTTCAAAAACACTCTTTTGTTTTGAATTTGCATTGAATGATAATTGAAATTTCCAAGCTTGCTAACCGTTTTTCTAGTTGACGCAAAAACACGCTTTCTGGAAATAAACGGTTAGTCGTTTTCTCAATAACGGTGAGCCGTTTTATTCCAGAATGTCAAATAAGTTGCTCTCTGTAAATAAACGGTTAGCCATTTTCTCTAGAACAGAAAACATACTCTCTAGAAATAAATAGTTAGCCGTTATCTCCAAACGATTAGTCGTTTTATCCAAACGGTGAGCTGTTTTCTCCAAACGGTTAGCCGTTTTCTCTAGAACAGAAAACATGCTCTCTGAAATGAAACGGTTAGCCGTTTTCTCCATAAACGGAAAACCGTTTTCTTCCCGAATATCAAACTAAAGATTGAAAAATGTTACAATCTCCCTTACAATAGCACCAGCATCCTTCGTTGCTTGCCTCTGAGAGTCATTAAAATAAGCTGGAACAGTAACCACAGCATTCTTCAAGGCTTGACCGAGATAAGCCTCGGCTATCTCCTTCGTCTTGGTCAACACCATAGAAGAAATCTCTTCAGGAGAAAACTGCTTCTCTTCGCCTTTATAAGTAACAACAATCATGGGCTTGTCACCAGGGCCTGCAACAACCTTAAAAGGCCAGTGCCTCAGCCCTCATGTCGCTTTAAACGAAAAAAAAAACATTGTTCACAAAATTCCTAATTCACAAAACTTTGTCTTCTTCTCCAGCAGTCGCTTACAGCAAACCAGCCCGCGTGAACTAGCAAGCATCTCGCGCGCGCAACCAGCCCATGCATCTCAGCAACGTAAGCACCAGCACGCGTGCAGTAGCCCGCATCTCCAGCAACCAACAACCTGAGCCCGCGTCTCCAGCGCACAAGCACACCAGCAGTCCCACGCGCGCAACCAGTCCATCGAGCAACATTCGCGCGCAACCTGAACTAGTAGCCGTGTACCCGCAAGCTCCAGCTGAGCAACAATCGTCCGCAACCAGCCCACGCCCTGCATTCCAGCCGCATGAATCGAAATCCGTGAGTGAAATTATTGTAACAATGCCGAAGAGGAAAGCATCAACTTCCAAGTCATCTAAAAAGACACCCGTTGCAAAGCAATCCAAGATTGCCTCTCCCACTACGATTCCATGGAACACAGTTTCAGATTCACGCCAAGCCGTGAGACAAAGATCGAAACATGGAAAGGGCATGAGTGTTTTGCCACTTGCGGAATCCAATCTCGGAGGGTGCCTCACATTTACGACTCCACAAGAGAAAGAAAGGTACAAAGATATTTCCAAGCGAAAAATACTTCCAGCTAAGTATATTCATTACCCGACTCTTGAAAAATTGAATGTTAAGGATAATTTTGAGTTTTTGATAGATAAGATTGGTTTGCGTAAGTTTGTTGATGTTGATTGTTTGGGTTATGTTGAGTTGATTAGGGAGTTCTATGCTACTTTTCAATTTAATATACCGAATGATTTTACTTTGCATACTCCGGATGTTATAAAGTTTAGGTTAATGGGACGAAATTTTTCACAATCTATCACAGATTTTAACCTAGCTTTAGGATTCATTGATGATGATTATTCTTCTATTTATGCATGTTTAGGGACAACTTGTGACTTTAGCGAAAATTTTGAGCCTTATGGTCTTTGGCGTAATCTATCTTTTGATCACAATGCCTATGACCCAAGTAAATCAAAGACCTCTTTCTTACGTGATCCTGTTTTGAAATGTGTGCATCGGTTCTTAGCATAAAATTTTTTAGGAAAGAAAGATCACTCGGGAGTTTTCTCTAAAACTGAATTTTATTTTATCTGGTGCATGTTAAATGATGTGAGGCCTAATTTAGGTTTTTGGTTAGCAGATCAATTTCAGAGTGTGCTTAAACCATATAGGACTTTATTTCTTGGTCCATACATTACTCTGTTAGCTATAAACCTATGTGTGCTTGATCCTGACAATAATGATTTGCATTCTGCTTGCAAAAAGGAATTTTTGGATATGTCTGTGTTTGAAAGAACAGGTGTGGTCGAATTCAAGGAGTGGAGATTTCAGTTTACTGAACCAAGACCCACTCAACCTCCAAAGAAGCTTTATGCTAGGAGTGGTGGTACCTCTGATGACGAGTTTGACGACGAAACTGTTGCCTCACCAACTATTCCTTCTACATCCGCACCACTATTTCCGCCAAGCCCATAGACGTTATGTGGATCAAAGCTCACAATTCAGGAAAGTTTTTGCCTTTAATCTTTTATCTTTACGCTTTAATTTTTATGTGAGCTTTGATTATCGTACATTGGGGACAATGTAAGTTCTTGGTGTGGGGGAGAGATTTTTGCAATATTGATGTCTGAAAGTATTATTTTTACTCTGCTCATCCTTAAATGATTTGGAGTTAGTATGCTTCATATATTATTATTTTTCTTTTCTTTTCTTTCTCACTACTCTTTTCCCATCTATCTCAAATTATTTACATCTATTTTTATTCTATCATACTCTTTCATCACTCACATTTTATCTTTCACTTTTTATATTACTACATACATCTTTCTCACTTCTTATCATTTTTACCTTTCCTTTTATATATCACTCCTACCTTCTTCTCATTCTACACCATTATTGATGGTTGATTCATTTGAAGAGTGTACATGATTTGATGGTAAATTTACCAACTTTGTGAGGATTTGAGCCTATGAGCAACCACTTTGTTCTAATTATTTTTGTTATGTGAATATCAATCTTAGTTTGTTTATTCTAGAACTTGCTTGGTTATGCATGTTGAAGCCGCATTACAGGATTTTATGCATTAAAATGATAAGGGCAAACCACTTTCCATTTTTATATTTTCGCATTTTTCTTCTTTTTCTTCACCCGAAGACCTTTATTTGTTATCTTTGTTTGAGCCTTAACCATTACCCATCTAATTCTCTCCATCTACTTACCCATTTTCCTTCTTTTTGAGCCTCAATTTAAGGAGATTTTTGGACTCATTGTTTGGATGTATTTTGTATATATTTTGTTGCTCTTGCTACCTTGAATTAAAGTTTCTCAATTAGATCAACAAGCATTATGCTTGAATTAAATTGTGCAAGGTTCATTTCTTTTGTTTGATTCATCAAAAAAAAAAAACAAAAACAAAAAAAAAATGAAAAAAAAGAAAAAAAAAAAGAGAAAAGAAAAAAAAATGTTTACATTCTTGGCGACTTGAGTACAAATAAGCGTTTTGATATCATAAGGTTCATTCAATGAGTTCATTCTTCTCATTTTGATCTCTTTTTCTTTCATAGACCTTTCTTTTTCATTTAACCAATTTAACCCCGTTACAACCTTTTTAAGACCCTTAGATTTTTGCACTTAATTCATGTTTTGTGGATTGAGATGTAATATATAAGCAAGCTTATGGTAATAACATTCTTTGATTTGATTTGAGTGTATAAATGATATCCTAAACACTTTGAGTGCATGGAGTGAAGTCAATGAGAGGGCTATTAAATCTTGTTGCACTTGAATTTTGAATGGATCTTCTTGGTGGTTGAATGTTTTTCTTTTATATTAGCTTATGAGATCTTATGATTTAAAATCCTTGTCTCTCGAATGTTGATCGACTTAAATTCTTGAGGTATGCTTGCTTAAGATTGTTTTTGGATGAGTTGAGATGAGAATTGAGTGGAGATTTGGGATTAGTCTTGAGTTATATGCTTGAGGACAAGCATTATCTTAGTGTGGGGGAATTTGTTAGAGTGCAATTTATGCACTAGTTTTGCATTGTTTACTTCCCTTAATATCGATGTTTTGCACTTAATAATAGTGATTCACTTGTGTTTTATTTTTGTAGGTGCAATTCTATTGATTGGTGCTAAAATTGAGCTACAAGATGATGTTTGAGGATGATTGTTTTCTTGGAGAAATTATAAGCGTCAGAAGAACTTTGTGGATAAGGCGTGGGCGCGTGCTGTCAACTACGGACCTGCAGTTTTTAGTTTAACGTGTTTTGTATTTTTGGTTATTTTTGTAATTACGAATTTAATATTTCATATATTAGTATTTTATTTTAAAAAGAACTCTAGAGGAGAAGGGAGAGAGAGTATTTAAGGGAGGAATCTATTGTTAAGAGTGGGAGATTTTTGGAAAAGAAAGAAACCCTAGATCTAAATTTTTCTCTTCTCTCTATGAAGAACTAAACATATTATTCTGGTTGAAGGTTAATGAAGCTTTGATTCATCACTACTGTGAGATCTTTCTTATACTTTAATTGTTTTATTACTTTTTGGGTATTTGTTTATTCTCTGAATTATTGTCATGATTATATTTGTTAATTAGATAATTGGCCACTATTTAATTATCAACTTAATCTATTGTCAATTAAAGGATTAATCGTATGAAGATTTTAATGTTTGTGACAAATAACATAGCAGTGAGTTGTGTTATGAGAATAAAAAATCAAATTTAAATGAACCATCGTATGCGTTTGTTGATTAGGATTTGGGTCTCTTTGATTTTTCAGGCTGTCAATTGATTAAATCATTTGATCGTATCTAGGGTTGTCTATTGATTAGGGAAATAACCAACGGTCGTACCTTGGTTATCGACTAGTTAAGGAGAGATTGGCTATTAGAGGGTCTCAGTAGCTATAACTGGTCTATTCATAAGTAGTAATAATTTATATTTGAATCAATGATCAGTAGTCGAATCAAGCTGAGTTAATTCTTTCAACCAGAGCTTTTCCCAATTTGAATTTGCATTCTTGTTATTTTAATTTGATTTTTATTATTGTCAACAATCCCCCCATTTTGCAATTTACATTTTAAAAAGGATTTAAATAATTACCGATCTCTGTGGACACGACCCTGCTCAATCACTATACACAATTTATTTAGAGTAGATATATATTTTTGCTGGCTTTGACAACCATCAACGGGTCCGGGTTCCGAATTTCTGGGTTTAGATAAAACCAGGTCTGGACCCGAATATGTCTGGGTTTATAGAATTACATCCGGATTCCGGATAAAATTAAATCTGATACGGGTTAAACCCGGTCTAAATTATGCGGGTTCATCCAGGTCCGAGCCGGGTCTGGAAAATATTGCCATCCCTAATTCAAAGGATGTGTTGCACACTTCATGTTGTAACAACAATCAAACTCTTGCCACTTGTTAGCATTTCAAGGGTGCAAGCTTAGTATAAAGGCACCACAGATTTAGCTTGATTTTTATAATCTCCCTCCCTCTACATTTGTATCATTTATATTGTTTGCATACATGTCCGGATACATTCCAATTTTATCTACAACATATGATTTGTTTTTTGAGTTCTAAAGTTTGTTTCGTAACAATTCTTAATATTACAATCAAAAGATGAAACTAGTAAAATGTGTATGGTAGTTTACTTGATAGATTTTTGTTTCAATAGTTGGTTGAGATGTCTTTGTTTAGTTATTAACAATGTAATCACTGATATTTGTTGAAAAATCAGAAAAGTCAAGGCATAATTTTGACATATAAATCCAGATTGTTTCCAATTTCTTACAGTACCATCAAATTGAAAATTTTAAGTTTTACTTTGTAAACCTACATAAATACCAAATAACTTTGACTATTTAAAAACAATTTATATAAACCTATTATTAAAAAAATACTTTTATCAAATACAATAATAATTTTTTGTCAATTTGTTATTAAAATGTAATTCGGTCATCACAGATCAAATAAATATAATCTATTCAACTATATTTAAATTAAAATATAGTAAACTTAGGTGGCATTTATTGTTTTTCTAAAATCTAAATAGAGCTGAATGTCTGAATCTGAATGATATGTTTATTTCTTTTTTTTTAATCGCTAAAAATAACTATTGAATTTGAATTGTTTTTCTAACTTAAAAAATTTGAAAACTAATATTTTTACATTTATACCCTTATAAATTATAAATAGCTCACGAATATAAATAAGATGATAAATTATCATAAAATAAATCATATTGAATTGAATACACAACTCTTTAATATTCTATATTATATATGTTAATCAATTTTTATTATAGTTCATGATGTTTTTATATGAAAAATATTCATAAAAAATTATGAAGATAAATAATGCTAATTTGAAGAAAATAAAAAGATAAAAATAATAATAGTCTACCACTATATATTTTCACAAGTTATATAATGGGTAATAATGCTTATTATTTAGTAAGGATGAAAATTAGTTAATTAGAAAATGATATTTTGGATAATATCTTTTCATAATATTATTTAGACTTTTTTGATTAAGCAAAACGCTAAACAAATTAGCTTAATAACTTAGTAACTTAATGATTGAAAATTTTTGTTAAGTTGAAAAAATAAACAGACTTAATGACTTACATGATTAAAATTAAATCAATTAAGTCATTAAGTAAAAAAAGACAAACGGCCTTAGGGTTTAATATAGATGTACACATTTAATGCATTTAAAAGTAACTAAAAAAATTTAAGAAAATAAAACACTTTCATCTAATTTTGTTATCTTGGCTCTATTACTAATTTACATTTTAGGCATTTTAGCAATAATTTTTTTAATTAAAAAGTGGCCTTATAAAGTATTTTGATGGGTCTAAATAATTTTACCTATTCCCTAATTGTCAAGTATAACTAAGGATTTATAAAAATTGAGGCAAAAGGGACTTAAATGTTATAATTTTTAAACATCTAATTTTTTTAATTTTATAATAAACAATAAGGATTCGAGTGTAATTGAACCAGAAAATGCCAAAAGTGGGATACATAGATTTTTTCCGCTAAATCTAAATTATTTTTTATATATTCATGGAAAATGATGTAAGAAACATTTTAGGGTAAAAATTTGTTTAATCTCTATATTTTGAGGTTAGTATCTATTTAATCCTTATATTTTTATAAATATCTCAAAACATCCCTATCGTTAAATTATTGACACCCCTGTCGTTGCTTTTTGTTCATTTTAGTTTGTTTTTATAATAGAACTATCACCCTCTTATAATAATGTTTATTTTTTTGAACATTAATAAAAAGTAAAAAAAAAAACTAAATTATTAGCTTAATCCTAAAAAATAAAATAGAAACAAAAAGAATAATATATATATATATATATATATATATATATATATATATATATAATTTTTGAGGAACACTCTGTTGAGAAGTTAAAATATTAATTTTTTATTAATGTAAAAAAAATTGATAATTTAATTTTTTTCATTAATGTCCAAAAAAATTACTGCAAGAGAGTAATATTGTAAAATCAAGCTAAAATAAACAAAAAATAATAATAAGAGTATCAATAGTTTAGCGATAAAAATATTATGAGATATTAAAATATAAGACTAAATAGACACTAATATTAAACTATAAGAAGTAAACAAACTTTTATCCAATATAGTTTCTTCATTTTTCTTCTCGTAAAACTAACAATGTAGTCACTTGAAAGTAATACCCTGCAAAATCCTCAACATTCACAATACATGCTTGAGAACCTGAACTCGAACTCTTGAGCTCAATAAAGCTCAATAATGAAATAAGTAGATGCTCGCCGACTGTTTTAAATTGGTTTAATAATCCGATCTTACTTTCCCTTCCATTTCACCTTAATTCTACGTTTCACACAAAATCATGAATACAAATCAATTTGTCACTTTTTTGTATAAATTGTACTCGCTTTCTTTTCTTTTTCGCCCATAACAACTTGCCTTCTTCTCTTTTTCTCTCATAACAAGTTGCACAGAATCATAAATTTTTATGAATGGATTGCTCAAGGATAATTGGGGTCATACGCAAAATTTAAATATGAGTCTAAATTAATTTTTTTCATAAAACTTTAATGGAAAATTAAAAATAAGACGGTAAGACAAAATCATGCTTCTTTGCACCGGTTAGGACATATGTAAACGAAGAGAAATTGACAATTTTAATGAGATAGATATACCTGAGAATAATAATCGACATTTACGTGATTAACAAAACAAAATCCTATAAGCTAGTAAGGAGTCTCAAGCACTAAACAGTCATCGGCACCCCATCTCATTAAGATAGGAAAGAATCCCAGTAGGGCCAAAATTTTACACCTTTTTAAAAAGAAAATTACAATAATGAAATCTCTTTTGTAGGCTTCACGTGATATAAACTATAGCATTGAAAACTTGATAAAACTCCGAACTAAACAATAAAATAGCAACTCAAAATCATATTAACATGAACTGCATATATCAAAAATAAAATCCAGTTTGAAACTATACATTTATATAAAGAGTGATGATATCTCCACCCCATATTTTCTTGTGAATTCACCCCATTTTCAAAAAATAATTATAAAAGTTGCACATTATTTTTAAAAATTTTCAATTCAATAAGAGATTTGGAGAATTAATTAATTAAACCTATCTTAATTCACTTTTTTGTGCCTTATATTTTTTTAATATATTTTATTACAAAGATTTCTACGTAAAATTATCAAGAGTTTACTTTAACTTCAATATTTTTCTAATTTGTACCAAACTCATTGTTTCTAATACTACTTTATTAGTATAATTATTATTTTTTAATTAAACTAACATAGTGTCTTTATTGCACAATTCTCATATAAATCATTATCCTGTCAAATTTATGTCATTTATACGTAAGGAAAGTGAAATAATTATTAGATTGTATTTAAATATTAAATTATAAGTCACAAAATTAAATACCCAAATTATTAGATATAATAACTCATGTTTTATGAGGGTGATTTTGTCTTTTTAGATCATAATAATAAAATAGTAAAAATGAAAATTATATTAAGATTTATGATTAAAGATGGTCAAAAAACCTAAAAAAACAAAATTAACAGAAGGATTTAATTGATTAACTGTACAAAATTTTTATTAATTTGTATTTTTTAAAAATATTGTGAACTCGTTATAATTATTTTCTAGAAGTGGGGTGGATTTACCAAAAAAAATGGGGTGTAAATATCCCCATCCTTATATAAATTATACAAGGACAAACTTTAAATGTTTGAAGTGTATATATAAAAAAAACAAGATCTAGTTTGTTGAACTATACATTTATCTAAATTCACTCTACACTTTAAGCACAAAATCAATACCACCAAGCCATTTTCAGTATAATTCAATCCTCAGTTAGCCTTCCACCATTGATCCAAATTTTTTCATGACAACCCTATACATAAAAATAAGATAATAAGAAATGAGAGACTGCAAATAGCATCTAAATAGAGTGTAGATGGGAAACAAAAAATAGGGGCAAAAAATCTTGCCTTAATCATATTAATACCATGCAAATTTATCACAATTGTACAGTATAACAACCACAACAAATTGACCAAATCACAAAGGAGCTTCACTTTTACTTTTTTACAGGGAATGATAAACAAATTAGATATAGATTTACTAGCATGCTAGGCTAATGATCACTAAATAAAATCATTCCTGAAAAGTCATATTAGCCACATTCAACATTACCGGCACCTTAATATCATTCTATTTCAGGTTAATCTTTTTCACTTGTTGTCCTTTTTGTAACCCAAACTGAATTCAAATGGTTTCAAATTTGTAACCCAAACTGAACCGATCCGAATTAAATTCGATTTAAGTTACAAATTCGGGTTACAATAATTTCCAAAAATACAATCCAATTTTTTTCCCCATAAAATCACAAAACGTAAAATGAAAAAGAACTAAATATTAAAATCCCTCTACATTATTCAGTTATCTTCAACAATCAATTGCCTTCAACAATAACTAACTAAACTACTTATTACAGCCTTCACAAAAAAAAAAATCTTCCAATTACTATTCTTACAAACACACCTCAATCAATTATAAAACACCCATGAAAAGAGCGACGATGATGGCCAAGATCTGTGTCAGACAAGAAGTGAGAGACGATGATGGAAGATATGAATCGGATCATCCAAAGTGTTTAGCTGCTTCAGCACTTGAAGGACGGTAAAGGGAGATGCAGCTGCTTCACAGAGGCAACAAACTTGACCGTGGCGCGATGAACAGTGGAAGAAAACAGTTGTGGTTGAGTTTGGGAATGAGGGGCTGAGTTTGAGATAAATGAAGGGGAGATAAGTTTGAATAAAAGAGGATTCACAGGCTGAGTTTAAGTGAGAGAGAGGAGTTTGAGAAAAATTAGGATAGAGATTTGGGGTTTCAAATAAACTAACCCATTCTTTCAATCACACAAACTGAGAGAAAGAGAGATGGAAACCCATTCAGATTTTGAAAATATAATGGTGACATGAGTAGCTTAAGCCAAAACATAATTTCAAAACAATCTATAGTTAGTCCAGCATGTCGTCCTTAACTCTCGAACATGCTCTTCCTTCTCAACTACATTGATCCCAATGATAAATGAATTTCATCTCCTCTGTTTCCCTTTAGAACAAATGAGAGTGACATTGCATAGACTTGATAGTAAAATGTCATTTTCTTATGGATAGGGTATTGTTTCTTAGATCTATATGTAGTTTCTCACCTAAACCACTACTCTGTAATGCTCATCTAATAGTCACCGAGTCGCACAACTCATATAGCAATTGCATTTCGGTACTGAAATTGGACTAGGACAGAAATTTGACATTGACATAAACAAAAAAAGTTTTATTAAGTTTATTTACTTAGATAGCATAAATAGGGATGGCAAATGTGCCCGTAAACTGGCCCGTCAACACCCGCCCATTGCGGATAATTTTACGGGTTGCATACAGGTTTGGTATTACAAATTGAAACTCACACTTAGATGCGGGTGGATTTTGTATTACCTAATATCTGACGGATACCCGTATGGATATCCGCCAGACCCACAATGTTTTTTTAAAAATATTTTTAATTTAATTTTAATTAAAAATATTTAAATCTAAAAAATATATAAAGAAAATAATGCAATTATGCAAAGTGCCAAAGAACATCGTAGTAGACTTCATCCAAAGACGTTGGAGGCTTTAATGTGTGCTCAAAATTTATTGTGTGCTGAATTTAATGGTATGAAAATGCATTTTTACCTAATAGAATATAATATCTTATATATGTTACAAACTTATAATCATCTATCTTTTTTCTTGATATACTTGTTACTTATAGATGCAGAATCTTCTAATAAAGTAGGAAATAACAAATTCTCCGAAGATGAAGATATTTTTAGTGAGGTAAGGAACTATGTTTTTTTAACTTAATTCATGGATTATTATATACTTATTATAATTTTTTATGGACTATTTCTCTTTAAATTAATGCATGAATTATTTCATTATTATAATTTTTTTGGATTAATATTTGAAAAGTATTATTCTTTGGAAAATATTAATCTTAATAATTATTGTAGGCATCATGTTGGATGGGTGCTAATGGTGGTGAATGAAATGAAGATCTTCTCTTGGAGCTTGTGTTGAATGATAATATGAAATGTAATTGTTATTTTTATATACTAGTTTGTGGTTTTTTTTAATGGGTTTGTGTATTTTACACTTAAATTTGAGAATTTGTGTTGGATTGATGTTGAAATTTTAATTTTTTATTTACATTGGTTAAATTTAAAATTGAGTATGTTATGTGGAATTTGAGGCTATTATTGTAAATTGATATATTAAATATTTATGATTTTAAATGTACAAACCCACAGAAAATCTACCGGATACCATTGCGAGTTTGGTAATTGTCAAAACCTATAGCAGATGGATTTAAAAAAAAAAAATTAAAACCCGTTGCAAGTTGCAAGTTGCAAGTGGGTTTGGTAATTTAAATTTTGTGCGGTTTGGGTTTGGTAATGGTAAATCCGTTGAGGGCGGTGCCCATTGGCATCCCTAAGCATAACAAGACAACAGACAAACATAGAGAAAAAGATGTGTTATTGGCATAAACATCTAGGATGTGCATTCACCAGCTACAGTATATCCGATCATCTCAGTAGCTAACAGCAGAACATTAGTGGCATAAAAATCTCAACTAATTTCAACAAGATTATAATTTATGCGCATCTCAAGTAATGTCCATAGCAGAACAAGTCTAGAATCTAAAATAATTTCAACAAGGAATAAATCTCAAATCCCTATTACTATTACGAGACTCAAGTAAATTCAAGCTGAAAATAGTACATATTCAATTATTACCTGAAATCAACATCGTTCTTGGTGGAATCAATGAGGAAGTGTCGTTCTCACTGGAATCAATGAGAGGAGCAAGGCAATAATCTGCTTGAAGAGAAGAAAGAAAATAATATCTTAGGTTAATTAAACAATAATCAATCAAAATCGATGAGGAAGTGTACTAATCGAGATAAAATAAATTAATTCAAAGAGACAAAATTATCACACGCCCACAATTGAGAATAAAATGAAAATTATTTGTGCGTTCTTTGTTTTTTTGAATGGGAACCAAGATGAGACTTAGAATCAATTAAATCAAACCCTAAATTGATTAAAAGAACAATTTATTCAAGCATAACAATAAAATTATCTAAACTAGAACGAGAGAAGTGAAAAAAAATTATCAAAATCATAGTTAAAAAAAAAAAAAAACACCTGACATTTGAGAAGCAAATGAAGATGAAGAATGTTGAAACTCTTCATCATAAACAAAAATGAAAAGAGAAGTAAAAAAAAAATTATCAATTTGACTTAACAGTGAAATCACCCAGGCTACCATGCTATTGTTGTCTGAAATTGAAACCCTAGAGTGAATTTACAGTCTCAATAAACAAAAAGCTCATCAATTAAAGGCATTACGAGTGACGGAATCAAACTTAGGGCATTGAATAGCGAGAAATCGGGTGAAAGAGACAAAGAGTGAAATAATTACCTTAGTTCTTCTTCACACAATCGAGAAGTTAGAATGAACAATGGGTACCAGTCCTAATTCTATTTGAGAGCGTTTAATTCAGAAGATAGGGGTGTGGAGTTATGATTTTGGATGTGGAGAAGCTTTGATCGGAGATGAGACATGGCGGCAGCAAGCTTATTGAAATCGCCGTTCTGTGAAGAAGAGTTTGCTTTTTGCTGTTTCCAGTGGAATGTCACTTAATAATCAAAACAGGGCTTCTTTTTTTTTTTTTTTTAATACATAACGCTTTATGGTTAATGCTTAGGTAATTTATATTTAAGCGATGCCTAATATTTAATAAAGTGATAAATATATTTGTTAATTTATAAAGACTACCAACGAATAAATGTCAAATATACTAATTTTTGCTATAAAAAAAAAATTCCAATAAGCCAGTAAGGAGTCTCAAGCACTAAACAATCAATGGCACTCCATTTCATTAAGATAGGAAAGAATCAAATACAATAAATTATAGACTTCAAATCACTCTCAACAAATAATATTTGACCTGGACTAAACTTGCTGTAAAAAGAATTGGATTACAAAAGATGAAAAGATATTGACCAACTAAAAACAATTTCTACATAAGACATTGAACTCCATTTAGCACTTTCGTTTTCAAAGAATTTTTTTCCCCCATTTTTTCCCTAAATGAGGTTACCATATCCATTATTCGGACTCACTAAAGGAAAAGCGCGCATGCATGCATACGAAAGCTTTACAAATTAAACCTTCCAGATCACGAGTATCATATAAATTTGGTAGCCATAAGCTTGAGTGGAATCTTCTTGTGCATGGCTACACCTGGTAGAATATCATAATCCAAATCTTCATTCTTCATCCCTTCTGGCATTTTCCAATCAAATTTGTAAAGAAGATTGGCAAGTGCAAGCTCCAAAGTGCGCATTGCCATTGATATTCCTGGACAAATTCTTCTGCCGCTACCAAATGGCAGCAGCTGAAAGTGTTGTCCTTGAAAATCAACACAATCTGTTCCAATAAATCTCTCAGGAATGAATTCGTCCGGTTTATCCCATACTTCACTGTCCCTTCCTATTGCCAATGTATTCACGTAAGCGAGTGTCTTCGCTTCTATTTTATGCCCATCAACAACGCACTCTTCTGTTGTTGATCTTGGGATCAACGGAACCGGCGGTTGCAACCTGAATGTCTCTTTCAAAACAGCCTTAAGATACTGTAATGTCTCAAGGTCGTCTTCATCTACAAACCCTTTGTTTTTTGCCACACTTCTAACTTCTTCTTGAGCCTTCTTCATCGTTGCGGGATTTCTCATTAGGTTGGTCATGGACCAAACAAGAGTAGCCACGCTCGTGTCCGTGCCAGCAACAAATACGTCCTGGGAGATGTACGAGGATAAAATTATATGAGTAGTGATTTTTAGACAGAATAAATTTGACAGACTACTGATAGAAACAACCACAAACTTTAATAACCAGGCTGAGTGAAAAAATTAGATTAATTACCATAAGCACTGCTTTGATATGTTTCCACGTCAGATCAATTTTAGTCTCAGAGTTTTTTCGAATTCGAAGTAAAACATCAATTATATCCTCTTGCTGCTGATCAACTTTTGGCCGGTTTGGGTCTAAATGCTCGTCAACAAGCTCTTGATAGAATTTATCAGAATCTTCAAAAGCCTTTTTAAGGCGACGATTTTTTCCTGTGAGTGTATCGACCCAACCCATGAAAGGAAAAAAATCTGAAAAGAAGAAGCTCCCTGCCATGGCCTGAGTTTCAGCCAGAATATGATGGAATCTGGTTTTGTTTCCAACCCTTTCAGCTTGGCCGTCATCGTCTTCGCACCTCTTGCTAAAGGCAATTCTGCAAATAAGGTTACATAAAAGAGACATTATTATTTCACTTAAGTTCGCCGGTTCTGAAGCACTTGCCGATTTGGATATTTTTTCAATCATACGGGAAACCTCATTTTCTCGAACAGGACGAAACTGGTGCAGCCGATTAGCGTTAAACAAATGGATGACACATATTTTCCTCATCTCTCTCCAGTAATTGCTATATGGCGTAAAAGCCACATCTATGTGTTTGTACGAAAACGCTTTCTGACCTGTCAGATTTGGCCTGCCAGAGAATTGAAGATCATTGGTTCTCATGACCTCTTTAGCCATTTTGGCTGATGAAATGATTAGTGTTGGTAAAGAACCAAAACGAAGACACATGAGGGGGCCATATTTTTTCGACAGTTCCCACAAATAACGTGGAGGGTTCGAGGTATCGTATTGGTGTATGTTACCGATTATAGGGAGACCTGGAGGGCCTGGTGGGAAAGTCTTTTTGTGTTTTCGGAGAAGAAACAGTAGCGAGATTGGGAGAGATAAGAGGATGAGGATAAGCTCAATAGCCATTTTGCTTGTATTGCACTTAGTTCTCCAGTATTCCATATATATACTGCTAAAGCCTTCCTCATCCGTTTGACTAATCCAATTTGTCGACCTCCCTTCTCCGATTGGCTAATCCAATTTGTTGACCAATAGTTGATTTAAATTGATTTCCGTTTTTGGCAACTAATCCATTTTTTTTAATAAATTGAATAAACCTCTCTCGTCAACTTTTTCACTTCATATTCACTCAAGTAGGATAACCGTAGGAAGTTGAACGAGTGATTTTTAAGTTAGCCACCGTAGGCGTTAGTTAATCACTCTCGCTTATATCGCTCCAAATTTATTCACAGTTTTGAAAACTCAAATCTCTTCAAAACTCCATTAAAATAAAAATAAAAAAGTTTTTCATAATTATTACAATTATGTTCGGGATTTCAAGAGTTGAGTTCTAATTTTTTGGTGTTATTCATCTATTTGATAGTCAATTTTATCACTGATAAAATTAACTTTGCACGATCTAACAGAGTAATGCCACACCAATTTGAACTCAAGTGAGATTTAATTATTCAGATACTATCATTACTCAGTTTATTGTTATTTCTAAAATTTATAATAAACTGATGTATGAATATATGATTTTTTTTTTAAGTAGAGAATAAGTTAAACTCAAATGTACTTTTTAAGGATTTTTTCGCTAGGATTCGAATTCGGCAGCCAATTAAATAAAGTTATTTGAAAACTTATCGAACGCATGCATATATGATTTAAAGCCGAACAGTTTCGAGTTGCCAAAAATACTGTTTGATTGTATTGAGGTAGAACCCATGAAGGAGAAGCGCCCACACAAAAGATTATAGTTACCTGTTCGTCCCGTAGTTGGCTGGTCAAGTAAATACAAAAAAGAATCGTCTCCAGTAAGAGAACAAGTTAGGGGTCATATTGGGTGAACACTGGAGGCTAATAGATACACAAGTGGGCTGATAACTATAAATAGTGGGGACATGAAATTGGCACGTGTGTATGTAAAGGTTGCCTGTTGGGAAGTGGCTGATAGCTAACTCCCTTAGTTAAATCTCTTAAATGAAAATAAGAGGTTTAGGATTTAAATTCTACAGGAGAAATTTATGTTAACTATTAAATAATTAGATTATTTTAAAAATATAATGATAATAATAAGATGTTTTGAGTTCAAAACTAATGGTATAACTAATTGACATATAAGCCCCAAAAAAAATTAAAATGAAGTCCAATAAAAACTAAAAAGCTAGAGAAGCCGAATGGAGTAAATAATAGAAAATACTTAATTAAAACCCACCATAGCATAGATAGGTTCAATAAACCCAATAGAGAAATCCATAGAAAATAATCGATTAAATCAACCGTAGAATAGACGAAGAAGTCCAATAGAGAAAATTAAAGAAGATAAACTCCTACAACTATGATAGAGGCTTCAACCCTCCACTTTAAAATTAAAAATAGAATGTAAGATCAAACAAACTAAAAGGCTGTTGAATGATTTTAAAGTTTTTATTTATTTTAGGTGGATTAGAATTTAGCATCCTCATTTTTTTTTCTCTTTTCTGTTCTAACCTTTCCTTGAATTTACAATCTAGTGACATGTGACCTATTAAAAAATATGTGATCAATATTGAGTTGTGTATTTAGTGCCTTCAGCAATTTTTATCTCCTTATCTTTTCTTGTTTTTTAAGCAAATAAAATTGCATGGTTAAAATTCTATTTTATTTTTATTTTTATATTTTTTTCACCTAACTTCCCACTAAACTCACCAAATTTGATCTTTTATAATTTTTGTTGTCTTCTCCTTCAAATAGACAAAAGTAATTTATATTTTTTGGCAATACCTGAAAATGAAATGAAGACAATTAGATGACTAGTGATATTTATAGACCGAAGGAGAGCTTGACTGAAAATATCTTGTGTTTTATCAGCATTAGTTTTTTTTTTTTTTGTAAGTATTATATATAATTCAATCAAAGTCTAATACAATTAAAGTCCACTTAAATATACAATCACCTAATGTATCAAAGTCCTATACTGTTCAAGTCCAACATAATAATATATTTCCACAATTACTGGGGAGATTCAAAACCCTCTACCTTACCTTAGAGTTAAGGGGAGGATATACCAACTAAACGAATCAAGAAACTACTAACTTCTCAATAGTAGTTCATTTAATTGTGTGGGTATCTTTAATTTTTTATTACTGCTTAGGAAAAGGTATGTGGGAATTTACTAAACTATCCTACATTATTTGTTGGCCCAGCACATGCTAGCACATGACACTATAGTCATTTTCATATTCAGTCGAGTTTCTCCTACTAAAATTAAGATTTAAATATTGAAATGTCCAGTATTGTTCTTTTTATTTTTTAGAAATATTTTTAATGGGAAAAAAATATTTCCAACAAGTGTTTATAGTGCATAGTAGATATATATCCGCAAGTTAATTTTCCAATTTTCAAATTTGGCTGACTTTGATGTTGTTGAAAAAATTTAGTTAGATTGCAAATTTGAACGCGCCAAACACTCGTTTATACCTAATTTTACAAATTCTGCCATGAGAATTTTTAAAATATGCGATGGTCAAATTAGTCGTTACACCACTTTTGTTTACTTTTTGGAGGCAAAAAGGTACTTTTTAGTGTCAAAATTGTCCAAAGAAAAATTCTCACGGGTAATTTAGACTTTTTAGTCGCCGTATATATTACTTTGAAATAATGTAACCCATGTATTTCCTGCTGAACATTCTCTTACTTTGCATTCCAGTCCTGCTCTTTCTGATCCTACAGAGTAAAGGGCTGTAATTGGAAGTTGGCACTATCTCTTACTTACGCGATCGGACATCATAAACAAACTTTCATAAATTATGCATCGGCTAACTCTTGATCATTGGGCTCTTTCCTAAATCGTCTTATGCGTTATCTATCTTGGTGGTACGTTAGATGATGGCATTCTTCTCTATCGGGATTCTCCGCGGTTATTACATGATTTTTTTTTATACTGGTCGGGCTGGCAACAAGGATGATTTTACCTCTACTAGTGTTTTCATTTTTACCATCTCTTGGAGCTCCAAGAAGGAACGCGCTGTGGCCTGATCCTCCACCGAGACGGAATAAGTGTTAAGGAAGCTCACGTTGCAGTCAAAGGAGCAACTCAGTTAGCACGTGTGAACAAAAGCCAAGTCAGCAAAGTTTGTTAAGAAGCTATGCCAGCTCAGCAAGTTTGTTAAGCATACAGTATAACCTCTATAAATTAATAATGTCGGAACCATAGAAATTTATTAATTTAGAGAGATATTAATTAATCGATAAATTAATAATTTATTAATTTATAGAGTGTGTTCATAATACAAAGAACTAACATTTAATTGACTGAAAATTCATTATATTTTACAAATATAATCAATAGAATTTAAATAAATTCATCAAATAAATAATGTATACTTGATTAAATAAATTCATGAATTTTACTAAACGTATTCAATGAACTAAACTAAATGTTAGTTATTAAATTGTATAAATTGAATTAGAACTAATCTAATGTACCTATCTACTTGATTAACTAAATTCATGTATTTACATAAGTTTATCTAAATATATTTAATGAACTAACTTTTCAATCTGGGTTTCCGTAATGAAATGGATGTCAATTACCTCTTGGATTACCCTAATGAAAATAATGAAAATTCATAGGTCCAAAGTTTAGAAGAAATTGTTGCTAACATCACTGAAGATCATGCTGAAGATGAAGTTGAGGATGACACAGTATCTTTAGAGCCTATTTCGCGCACTGAAACACTCAAGTCATCAACAACACTTCATAATTTTTTTATTGCAGTACGATAACTCAACCGCAGAACTTTTAAATGAAATAAGAAAAATTAGAGATGAGATTCAACTAGATTTAAACTTCAAGAAAAAAACAAGTTACAATAGACTCATATTTTAATAAATTGACGTAGTCAGTTACATTTGTAATTTCACAGTATTTGTAATTTCTACAATTGTTAATTTATGATATAAATGGGACCACATAGTTATAAGAGTTCTCAGAAAAATTATTCTCTTATTAATTTATCGAAATTATTAATTTAGATTCAGGGCCCAAGTCGGAACCGCAAAAAATTATTATATTATAGAGTTTATTAATTTATTGAGTATTAATTTATAGAGGTTATATTGTACTTTGTTTTCTGTTTTTGTAGTTAAGCTTACTTAATTAGTTTTGCTCTCTGTTTTAGCTAAGTATAAATACTGATGTAGATATGCTTTTGGATTAATATCGAGTATTGAAATAAAAGGAAAAACACCAGAATGATCATTTCATTTTCTTAGTTCCCAAACACATTTTGCAGTTACAAGTTTTAGTTTTCAAACATGGTATCAGAGCCAAACAGAGCTAGCTCTAGTAATCAACAAATAAATTCCAGAAATATAACAACAACAGCAAATGTAAGTCAGATCAATTTCTCATTCAATACTCCGATCAAGTTGGATAGATCCAATTATCTACTGGGCGATCACAAGTTCTAGCATCGATAAGAGGAAATTGTTTGGAAGGCTTCATAGATGGAACCAAATCAGCACCTGAAGAAAAATTAATGCTAGCCAGAGCTGATGGATCTACTCAAGAAATCGATAATCCTGAGTATCAAAATTGGAGATCACAGGATCAAACCTTACTTGGATGGCTGTTATCAGCAATTAATGAAGGTACTCTTAGTCTCATTATTAATTGTGAGAGCTCTTTTGATGTATGGAGAACCTTAAAGAAGAAGTTTGGAGTAGAATCCAAGGCTAGAGTGCTTCAGCTTAGATATGAGTTGAACACAATAAAGAAAGAAGCATTAAGTGTTGAATATTACTGTATTAAGATTAAATCTATAGCTGATAAACTTGCTATTACTAGTAGTCCTATAACAGAAAAAGATCTGATGTTAACAATATTAAATGGAATAGGATCAGGCTATCGTGATATAGCAACTTTCACCACTAGTTCTAAAATGGAATTTGATGATGCTTATACATTACTGTTAACACATGAAACCAGATTGGAACAAGAACATGATGATAAAAATATGCTCAATGCAAACTATGCCTATGCTAATACATATTATCCTAAGGCTTTCTATGGTCAAGCCAGAGGTAATTTCAGAAGAGGTGGATATATTGGTGGTAGTTTTGGTAATGTTGGTAGTAGAAATCATGAATTTGGAAGAGGAAATTTTGGCCCACAAAGGATGTTTAATGGTAATTTCAAGAGTGGAAATGGCAGAGGACAGTTTCCTGGTCAAAATAATGCTCATACTTTTCATTCACAATCACCAAGGAATCTAACTCCATTCACTAGAAATGGATTTGCTGGAATGAATGGGCCACCAGGATCTACTGGAAACATAGAAGAAACCACTTGTCAGATTTGTTTCAAAATTGGTCATACAGCTGACATCTGCTGGCACATATTTGTAGAAGATTATACTCCTACTCCAAGAAATTTTAGTAAAGGGAAAGGACCAAGATCTGCATACTTTGCTAATTTTGATCCCAGTTGTGAAGATTATGATTGTTTTAACTATATACCATCAAATAGCTATATGCCACCAAATTTTCATCCTACCTCTGGAGCTCATCTTTACTCTGGTATTGATGCTTACAATTCTGGAGCTGCATATATGGCAAATTTTGAAGGAGCTGCGGATGATGGCTGATATTTGGATAATAGAGCCACTCACCACTTAACAAACAATATGGAGAATCTGCAGCTCAGAGAGGAGTATAAAGGTACTGATTAGCTCATCATTGGTAATAATAAAGGATTATCTATCTCTCATGTTGGACATGCTTTTCTATTATTTAGAGCTTCAAACTGTCATTCTTCACATATTGTTATAGCACTTAAAGATATGTTGTTTGTTCCTTCAATCACTAAGAATTTGTTAAGCATTTCTAAACTCACCTCTGATAATTCTCTCTCTGTTGAATTCTGTGGAAATATTTGTTTTGTAAAGGACATGAAGGGACACGTTCTTTTACAGGGCCTTGCTCAGAAAGGTCTCTACAAGCTGCTATTGAAACCTAAGTCTCTGTCTTCATCACCTACATCACATCTATCACAATTTCAGTTAAATAAGCCAGTCTCTATGCTGTCAGTCTCAAGTGTGTCTTCTGTTCATCAAAATTGTAATGCCTTTACTACAACTTGTAATAACTCATTTTCAAATGATTGTAATAAAAAACCTGATGATATGACCTTATTGCATAGAAGGTTTGGTCATCCAAACTCAACAATATTGATGCATTTGCTTAAATCTTGTGAGAAACTTAAAGTCTCTTATAAAGCTCTTTCAACTTCTGCTTATTCTATCTGTGATGCTTGTCAATTAGGAAAGATTCATAAACAACACTTTCCCACAACTGAAACTAAAAGTACACAAGTGCTGGAACTGATATATATTGATATTTGGGGACCTTCACCTACTGTCTCTAGGAATGGATACAAATATTATATTAGGTTTGTTGATGATTACAGCATATATACTTGGGTTTATCCTCTCAAACTTAAGTCAGATGCTTTTGAAGTTTTTAAACTTTTCAAACTCCAAGTAGAAAATCAATCCAGCACTAAAGTCAAGATGTTGCAATCTGACTGGGGGGGGGGGGGGGGAGAATATAGAGTTTTCATTGATTTCTTAAATCAAAATGGGATAATTTCGACATTCATGTCCATATACTCACCACCAAAATGGTTTGGTTGAGAGGAAGCATATACATATTGTAGAGTTGGGATTGACATTATCAGCTCAAGCTGATCTGCCCTTCAGATTCTAGTGGGATGCCATTCACACTGTAGTTTATCACATAAATAGATTGCCTACCCCTGTACTAAAGTTTGTGTCTCCTTATAAAAAAATTATTCAAACACAAACCAGGCTACAGCTTCTTAAAATGTTTTGGTTGTCTTTGTTATCCATATTTGAGAGACTTTAACAAGCATAAGTTTGATTTTCATACAAGAAAATGCATCTTTATTGGATACATCCCATCTCATAAATGTTACAAATGTTTGACAAGTTCAGGGAAGGTTCATATACTTAGACATGTGATTTTTTATGAAACCATATTTCTTTACTCAACTAACAATACATTTTCTTCTTCTGAAACATATCTTCATCTGAAATTCCAGTATTATCCTTTTCTCAGCAACAAATTTTTCATTTATCAACACTTTCTATCCCTGATAGCAGTCTTGAAGAAAATTTCTCAGCAGACTCAGCAAGAAATGAGCAAGTATCTTCATCATCTTTACATACAGATATTTTACATCATGAGCTACCTAATCATTCTATGACAGAATCATTATCACCCCACATATCTTCTCAAAATCCTGAATCAATTCAGCCACAATCTGAACCACAAATTATCATTCAACAATCACCATCTCAACATATTTCTCATGCCTCAAACACAAGTCTGATTCAAAAACCTTCCCACAAAATGGTTACCATATCAAAATCTTGTATCTTCAAACCAAAATTATATACAACAGCTTTAATCAATAAAGAACCTGATACAATTCAAGAAGCTCTTAGTTACCAGAACTAGCATCAAGCCATGAGAGATGAATATGAGGCTTTAATTAGGAATAAAACTTGGTCATTAGTTCCATCTTCAGCTGAGCACAAAGTTGTAGGCAACAAGTGGGTGGTTAGAGTCAAACAAAACAGTGATGGAAGCATAGCTAAGTATAAAGCTCGGTTAATTGTAAAAGGTTTCCAACAAACAAAAGGTGTGGATTACTTTGAGACATTCAGCCCTGTGGTAAAATCTTCTACAGTGAGAATTATATTGAGTTTGGCTGCAATGCATAGATGGACAATCAGACAAGTGGATGTAAATAATGCATTCTTAAATGGAGAGCTGACTGAAGATGTTTATATGTGTCAACCTGAGGGGTTTGTTGATCTGCAGAAGCCTAGCTATGTGTGCAAGTTAAAGAATGCTTTATATGGGTTAAAACAAGCTCCAAGAGCTTGGTATGATAAATTGAGAGATTGTTTGGTTACCAAGTGGGGATTGAGAAATTCAAGGGCTGATACATCTTTGTTCTGTAAAGGAAAGCAGAGTTCAATGATTTTTATTCTGATATATGTTGATGACATATTGATCACAGGTCCTAATAGTGCTGAATTGGAATAATTTATCTCTGAATTTAGCAAGGTGTTTGCTCTAAAAGACTTGGGGGAACTTTCATACTTTCTTGGTATAGAAGTTTCATTTATTAAAGATGATATCTATCTATCTCAGAGAAAATATATCAGGGATTTGCTGAGTAAAGCTGGTCTGTTAGAATGCAAAGGATGTGACACTCCAATGGTGACAGGATCAAAGCTCCAAAAGAAAGCTAAGGGTTATTTGGGAGAATATGTTGAAGATCCTACTGGTTATAGAAGCTTAGTTAGGGGATTACAGTATTTAGTTCTAACAAGACCAGAAATAGCCAATGCAGTACACAAGCTAAGTCAATATGTGTCAGCTCTTACACTTCAACATATCATTGCATGCAAAAGAGTTCTTAGGTATTTAAAGGAGACTAAAGATTATGGATTAAAGTTCTCATCAGAAGGAGAAATGAAGCTCACAGGTTACACTAATGCAGATTGGGCATATGACATTGATGATAGGAAATCAACAGGTGCTTATTGCATTTATTTGGGAAGAAACTTGATATCATGGTCATCAAAGAAACAATCAGTGGTTGTCAGGTCCAGTGCCGAAAGTGAGTATAAAGCCCTTGCATCTGCAAGTACAGAAATCTCATGGATTCAGTCATTATTTGATGGACTCGGTATTGAATGTATGGTGTGATAATGTCAGTGCAATAGAATTAGCTAAGAACCCTATTTATCATTCAAGAACAAAGCATATTGAATTAGACATGTGCTTCATTAGAGATAAAGTGTTAGCTAAAGAGCTGGAAATCAAATACATTCCCAGTGAAGAGCAGATTCCAGACATCTTGACTAAGCCTCTCACATTTATCCACTTCAATTATTTTAGAGCCAAACTCAATGTGCAACCATGCCCCTTGAATTTGAGGGGGATGTTAAGGAAGCTCACGTTGCAGTCAAAGGAGCAGCTTAGTTAGCACGTGTGAACAAAAGCCAAGTCAGCAAAGTTTGTTAAGAAGCTATGCCAGCTCAGCAAGTTTGTTAAGCATACTTTGTATTCTGTTTTTGTAGTTAAGCTTACTTAATTAGTTTTGCTCTCTGTTTTAGCTAAGTATAAATACTAATGTAGATCTGCTTTTGGATTAATATCGAGTATTGAAATAAAAGGAAAAACACCAGAATGATCATTTCATTTTCTTAGTTCCCAAACACATTTTACAGTTACAAGTTTTAGTTTTCAAACAATAAGGAAGAGTCCAATCATATTTTCGAGGAAAAGAAACAGAGACCGAGGAAGTGGCTTTGCGAGAGCATCGGTGAGTTGATCATGAGAGGAAACATGAGCAGCAAAAAGTGAGCCATTTTGAAATTGATCACGAATTAAATGAAAATCAATAGCAACATGTTTCATTCGGGAGTCAAAGGCCGGATTTGAGCACAAGGAAGTGGCACCAACATTATCACAATAGATCAAAGGAGCACTGTAAATGGAAACACCAAGGTCATGTAACAGATAACAAGCCCAGTTGAGTTGAGCTGTAGCAGCGCTAGTCTCTTGTATACAGTTGTAACCAAAATATACACAAAATATATTTACAACAGAAAAATAACAAATGAACAATTATCAATATTGACTAGGAATTAGTTGTCACTTATCTAGGAATTTAGTTGAACAATTTCTTCTCTTGTATTATATTTATTCGGTGAACTCAGTGAGAAATGCAAGGCCATATTTTATCAAAACCTGATATTTGATAGTGTCAACGTCTGTGCCAATGGCCTTGCCTTCAGCTTTTGCAGCCATTGTGTCAAAAAAAAAATCGAGAACCAGGAAAGTGTGTGATGGGGAAGAGTTCAAGATTTTGGTGTCTTTTTCCAGAGAGCTGCTTGTTACTTTCGTCATTGATTTGTTTTTTTGTTTTTTTGTCCAAGACTAAGGCTTTGTTGAGGAAGTAACATATATTACATGTATAAAGGATGAGTGAAAGTTGTGAAGAAAAATTGCTTTCAGCTCCACATTTGAGTAATGCTATTGAAGCTTCACACGCCATCAATTAGAATCTTATTCGCTAAACACTCGAGTCTCTTATAATGGACTCATTTTTTCAATTAAAAGCCGATGATTGAAAGCGATAACATGCAAACCCTTGATATTCAAAACACATATTAGAGGAGTCGAACACTTAAGCTCAATAATAAAGTGAGTGGACGCTCACAATTCAATTTAAAGAATAGTTTGTAACACTCCATCTTTATTTCATCTTGCGTTTAACCTTAATTCTGTATTACATACAAAATAATGAATATAAATCAATCTATCATTATTATTATTATCATTATTATTATATGATGTTTACATTGAACTCTCTCTCTCTTTTCCCTCTCATCAAGAGTTGCCCAAAATCATAACTTTTTGTGAATATAAATTGGGGATGGCTCAAGGATTTTTGGGGTCTTAGATGATTTTTTTTATGAGTCACTATAAGTAAAAGCACCTACTATAATAATCCTCTACATGATGTTTTGGTTTGGAGACCTACGAAGATAGATGCATTATAGATTTTATTTTCTATCACGCATTTATGACATACTTGTGATAGAAATATCGTCTATCAAGGACTTATGATAGAATAATGATAGATTATTTGGCTATCAAAAATTCATGACTGATTTTTTTACTTTGACTTTAATTGCGCGGGTTTGACTTTAATTTTAAACATATTTTATTACCAAAAATAAGTGAAATGTTGTCGTTTCTTTTATAATTTTAAATTATAATAAAAAATTTTGTAATAAAAACAAAATGCAGCTTCTTGTAAGTAGAGAAACATTTTGTGAGAAGGGAAATAAAATATTTTCTAAGTGTTAAGAAAATTTTCAAGCTTCACTCTCAAATCTCAAAATACAATACACAACTAGCAAACACTCTCAGTTCGACACTGTTCTCAATGATTATCATTATCGTTGCTATTTTCAATGCCGTATGCATTTGGCATTGTCACTCAATCATCTGTCTTTGCTGAAGACACCCAAACACTCGCAGTTCGACGCTATTCTCAATGACTATCATTATCGCTGCTATTTTCAATGCCCTACATATTTGACATTGTCACTCAATCATCTCTCTTTGCTCCAGTGAAACTAGTCTTGACGAAACCCAAATCGAAATGAGAATAATAGCCACGACACTTTTGATAGCTGAAAGAAACCCAATCTCTTGCCATGAAAGAAGAACAAAATCACAGTTGCCGAAATTGAAACCTTAGCTTTCACTGTCAATTGAAGCTTCACTCCCTCTAGTAAGTCACTGCTATATTTACAGGTATTTAATTTTCATTTCATCAATTAGATTGCTAAAGCTAACTGCTTTATTGTTAGAATTCTGAAGTGGCAAGGCTCGAGACTTAGATGGACAGAGTTTGCTCCCACCACTCCTTACTAGTAATTATAATTTTCACTATTCATTCTACTTTTACGTAAAGTAGTAAATATTATAAAGAAATTGAAAAAGAATCCTATTATATATATATATATTGTTAATTAATTTACTAATATATTTTGGGGATCAGTTAGGTTTGGTTAAAAATTGTGGGTTATGAGGTGCACATGCTGTGGTTTTGGGTAATTATCAATTGTCTAAATTTGAATTCTCACGTCTTTGTATGCCATTTACATGATGAAATGAGAAAGGAATTATTTGGATATCATAGTTGTGATTTTCTTTGTGGGTGAGCGAGATAGAGCTTGAGTTTAGATATACTTTGGTTGTGAAGAACTTTTTCCAATTTAAGACTCTCTTTATACCGTCAAATTGGCTTTACCGTTAGTTTTCTTATCCCTTTGCCTGGCTGAAAAAACATTAGTGGGCTTTTAGAAAGTCTATGGTAATAACAAGTGAGCTGTTTTAAGATTATGCACCATGTTTTAGTGAACTTTACAGTAGATAGGATGGGTTATTGTCCTTTACAGGTGGGCTGCTTCATGTGAATAGATGCCCTGTTTTTTTTGTGACAAAAAGCTACTTCCTTCTAACTTCTAAGCTGTTGTTGACTATATTTTCAGTTCATATTCAATGTTAAGGATTGAAAAGAAAATATTATTGTTTGTTTTTTCAATTCATTTCATTTAACTGCTTTCACTATTTTTTTTTTTTACTGGATTACCTTTTTGGGTGTGTATATTAAATGAGGCTATTCCAAGGAGTGTCAAGTCAGTTTTTAAAGCATGAGAACAGCGTTTGAATTCTTCTGGGATAATTTGTGCACTTGTACACTCTTTTATGGTTCATCTTTTATCTAGACATTGGCTTGTTTCCTTAAGAAATGTGTATGAAACATGGATGCGTACTCTCAGGTGAATGTGCATGTATGTGATTGAAAAATATTTGTTGCTGCACAGAGTCTAGTCGCTGCTGATTTCCAACTTTTAAGTATGTTATAAATGTTCAAGCATTGAATCATGCATCTAAAGTTCGGTTGATTTCAGAAAAGTCCTCATTCTTGCACCATAACCATAGACTTTTGTACTTGAGATCTAGTTCTATGTCTCCATTTTGAATTAAAATTATGTTGATTGAGTTCCATGTGGTATTGATTTGCTTTCGATTTATTGGCATGATTTTTTCACATTACTATTAGGTAAACATTTCTATTAAGGTGATTGATTATGACTGGTTATTTTTTGAAGTTCTACTGAGGATGCAGAATTATTGAAGATGTGCCTCAAAGATGCTACAGAAAGTTGTTTTATAGTCTATTGGAAGTTGTTTTCCGTTAATTGATTCCTTTTACCCTTAGTGTCATTTTACTGGGATAGAATTTCACTTGTAAACAAGTGTACTCATCATTTATATGCCTTTTTTTGTGAAAGTAATGTTGATATCACAACCTGTGCTTAGGATAACCACCCTAATTAAGCAAAGTAGATTTGGCCGTGATACACAATACTTCTTGCTACTTAAATGAGTAGTGTTCTTAGATTAATATCTATATCAAACTAGAAAACCGCTATGGTACAGCCATTTTTTTTTTTTTAATGATAGTGCAATTTGTTTTAGTTATTTATCAATACTAGTCCCGTTATTATTAATATCTATATCAAACTAGAAAACCACTGAGGTACAACTTTTTTTTTTTATTATGCAATTCATTTCAGTTATTTATTAATATTAGTCAAGTTATTATTCTAGTTTGTAATGTTATAAATACACAAATTAATATTCTTACCAGTTTCTAATTCAAAATTGGAAATTGTATTTGAAAAAAGAGAAAAGATGCCAACCTTTTGTCAGAGAAGTTACAATAAAATATGCAAGTCTAGTTGATTAAGATGATGTTTTGGGGGAAATATCAATATTTAGCATGCTATATTTATTTTATGACGTATCAAAACAATTCTTTATCACATTCCCTGTTAACGCTCATGTGATCTTCATTGTGGACGCAGGAACATTTGCAAAGTAATGACGGTGATCCAAAGTTACATGTTTATATTCCGTAAATGCCTAGTTTTTGTTTCAAAATCGTTTACCTTTGCTCTAAGAATAAACCGTAGCTGGGATCTCAAGGGTCAGAGAAATAGACATTTATTTTCGTAATCACTCATGTTTCCAAATGTCGTTTTAATTTTGTATCTTCTCATATCCCAAGTGGATTGGTTCTTTCTAAAACCCTTTTATATCCCACCAATCAATATGTCTGATAATAATTTGTATGAAATTGATATTAAAATAAGCAATATG
The DNA here is from genome assembly GCA_039657385.1 of Citrus x changshan-huyou. NCBI lineage: Eukaryota > Viridiplantae > Streptophyta > Magnoliopsida > Sapindales > Rutaceae > Citrus > Citrus x changshan-huyou. The sequence continues at coordinate 14,729,909 of CM077547.1, read as the reverse complement.
TTGAAATATTGCTTATGAAATTGATGTTAACATAAACAATATGTTGAAATTTACTAATTTCATAAATAAGCTTTGTTGAATGAAGTGAAATTCATAATTAAAATACGAAGGACTTTTGTTCCAATTATTCATGATGATTAAAATACTAAGGACTTCTGTTGCACTTATTCATACTTTTTCTCATTTAATGGAACAATAATGTCTCTTACTAGGAACAATCAGAGACCATCTTAGGTCAAAAAGATAATATTTGCTCAACTTTGTATACAAAATCAATTTTTGTTTTTCTACAAAGAATTTGATATCTATATTTCTGCACCTATAATTCTATTACATAAATTTTTTCTTAAAGCCAATCTATTTTTTTCTTAGAGTAAAGATGCTCTCGAAATTAATGTTTCATATTATTTTTTCTTAAGAATTGTTTGCCTAAAGTTTTTTTTTTTTTATGTAATAAAATGCTTATTGAGAATCATCCTTCCACTTGATTTTATGATCAAGAGCATTTCAATTGTTGGTGGTGCTGATGGAACAAGTCCTTCGAAGATGAGAGTGTGAGTTTGAATTTATGAACTTTATGTGATAATGCTCTATCAATAATCAAATGTAATACTATCTAATTTAGAAAGAAACTAAAATAGAAATTGTTCACATCATAGTAAGTGGAAACGATCAAATGATCTTAGAAATATAAATTTTACATGGAATTTTCAATGGCTTATCATAAAATTTTCAATCTGTATTCTTTTTGTGTGTCTGATCTAGGTTAGGATTAGATGGTTAGTGGATTGAGCAAAAATTGCTCAAAGTTAGTCCCTCGTTGCCATGCCATAAAGGCTTTACTCAAATTTTAAATTTTTTTTATTTCTAAACCTTGAATTTTTTTTTAACAGAATAAGTGTGTATGAGCTTTTTTTTTCTTTTTAAAATAGATTCGTCAGTTCAGAGGGCATTGACTTCTCAGATGATCAAGATATGCAAGCTCTTTAGGTATGCCTCATGTTGCCTCATCAATGCAATTTTAATAAAATTTTCATTTCAACTTATCTAACACATTTGTACCATTTGTTCCAAGGAATGAGATTTGATTGAGAATTTACAAGGAGTGTTAGAATACCAAATAAGGTAATCATTGATTACTACTCAATTTTGTTGACATGCAACAAAGGCTTTGTTTTCAAACACTTCATTTCAATACTTTCATCATAAGAGCAATTGAGGCAACGAGGAGTAATCTACTGAATTTGAGTGCTTCCCATATGTTAGCAACTTACGATTGTTTGGTTGATATCGTCTTGTCTTTCTGGACAAAAAATTTCCATCTTCTTTTCATTAATTATAATTGTTTTAATGTCATGTTAATCCAAACCTTAGATATTACAAATTTTAAAGTGTGGCCAATATCACATTACACTTCCCCGACGATTTTGGAGGTGACACAACTCAGATATGCTACATCCTAAAAGGGGAAGCCACCTAGGTGATTTATTGGTTGAGAACAAATTCGATAAATTTTAAAGCTAGCTATTATTCAATTGTATAGTATTATTATCTATATGCATTGTCACAAACTTTGAATTTTATGAAATTATATTTTACTTGTGCAGTTACCTACCTTGTTACACTTGTTATGTTGGAATTTGATGAAGATGGTGGTGAAACAATGGCTAGACAACTGAAGAGGGGGGTGAATTGGGTTTTTAAAAATTATAAAACACTAAAATAAAAAATTAATGTAAATTTCTAATATGAACAAATCAATAGCAATAAAATAATAATAAATTTCTAATAAAATCAAACAAATAGCAAATAAATAATAGCAATCAAAATGTAAAGAGAGAAGGAAAAGAATATGTAGTCCATCAAAACTTGCCTAGTCCTTGCATCCAAGCTCATCACGCTTGAAGATTCCACTAAAGAAGTCTTACAACCTAAGGTTTCAACAAGATTACACTTGACTTCAAAGGTGTGAATGAACCTTTACAACTTGAGGTACAACCTTCTTATCCTAAGTGTTTCCCACATTCTCAGCCACTCAATTTTGATATTGAGATGAAAGTTACACAGATTTATCACCCACACAATCTATGTGCTTACAAATGAAAGCCCAAAGTGTGATTTGATAAAGGAATAAACAAATTTTAGCCAAGCAAAGATTGAATATGCAATTATAGGCTTGATGATAATCATTGAACGCCTTCTAATTAGAATCTGAAGAAGTCTTTTAGTAATTTGAGAAGAAAACTGTTGTTATTGACTTTTTGAAAGGTAATCGGATTGCCATTTTGACTTTGTGCAAGTTACTGTAATGTTGCAATTTAAATAGTCGGATCACCATTATGAAGTTGTCAGTTAGCCATTTAATTCCAGAGAGTTCACTAATTGGAGTCGGCTTATCACTTGCAGATAACAGTTTGTTGTTTGATTCAAGAAGCTCACTTGTTTGAAGTCGACTTGCTGTTTGTGATAACGATTTTCCGTTTTCAGATAAATTCCATTCTGAAATTTATCGGTTAGCTATTTCAAATAAACAATTCACTGTTTTTCTCCAGAATCTCAAATTTATTTCAAGTTATATCCAATTTTGAAGACTCCAACAATCTTATCTAATAACAACAATTTTTTTAGAAACTTTATTTTATGAAAAACTATTTTGTTAAGAAAAATATTAACCAATTGATTTTTGAACCACATGATTTGTTATCATCAAAATCAATATTATAAAAACATTTATATCAATAAATGGGTATTGCTGGAGTTGGCTACCTTTTTCTTTGATTCAAAAGCAAGTCTTGGGTATTAATGCAACTTTGCACATTTACCATCTTCTTAGATTGGTAATTGCTATATGCTTCACCAAAACTATTAGAATTGATGTTTTTAGTCTAGTTAGTGTTGTTGGCTTCCTCTTGTGTTGCTAGAAATGAAACTGTTATTGGCTACCTTGTGTTGCTGGAAATGAGTGTGTTGTTGGCTTCCCTATGTTGTTGGGAAATGACCTGATCAAGGTTTATTAATCTCAAAACTGTTAATCTTCTACATGTTGTTAGAATTTATTTTTTATGTTGTTGCAGTACTCTTCTATTTATGTTGGACTTGTCACTTGTATTTGGATAAATGATTATTCAATGTTATTCATTTCATTTTCTTTGTCAGTGAATTTATAATTGCAATATTCATTAGGGTAAATTTCATCCTACCCCCTTATTAAATTGACATACTTTAATTTCCTCCAAAAGTATAAAAACTTCAACTTAACCCCTAAATCTGTTAAATTTAATCATTGACTGACATTGATTCACTAAAGTACGATAATACCGTTGTTAGTTACAAAAATATGTCATCTTATTATTATACTTATGTTGGAGAGATATATCTTTTATGCCCCTACTATTTCTATAATAAAACTAACCCAAAATTTATGTGCATCACTAACAAAAATCACCCTTAATCTCATTTTTAGAAAATAAAACAAAATCTCAATAATAATATTTCATAAACCAAGAATATTTCATGTTGACCCAACCAAAAAACACCCAAACACCTCCTTCTACACACAATTACAAAGAAAATCTTACCTTCCCTCACCTATGAAGATTCTCAAATTTAAATAAAACTTATAAATTTTGAAATTAAAAATCTATAAAATTATAAAAAAGGAAATTTCTCTCTCTCTCTCTCTCTCTCTCTCTCTTCATCTCTCTTCTCCATCTTCTTCGATCCATTCCTTGTTCATCTTCTTCTTTGTTCATTTTTTTTCTTTTCTCTTTCGCACACTTAAGCAACTCTACAACCACTTTTAAATCCAAATCAGCCCAGCAAAGCCATGCTCATTGCCTACCAAAACCCATGTCCGTGCAAGGTAAAAAAATAGAGATTTGACTTTTATTATTTAGATGACCTTAACAAAAATGTATAAATACAATTTTAGCCTTTTGATTGTTAAAACTCATGGAAAAATATCAGATTTTAGGGGGTAAATTGAAGTTTTCATATTTTTACAGTGTAAATTAAAGTATTTCAATCTAATAGGGGCAAGATGAAATTTATCCTATTCACATTTTAACAATCTAATTAATTAGCTGAATTGTGAAATTTTATTTTCTAATCAATTGCAGGATTTTTATTAAAATGATAACAATTTCATGGTAGAAACAAAATTTTCATTTTATTATAATTTTCATTTATGAATCAATTGTAAAAAGAATTCAATTAATTATAATTTCAATTTTCATGCCAAAATTAAGATTTCCGACCAAAAATTCAAAATATAGCGCGTGAAATTCAAGAAAAGAGCCAAATTCAAATTTGTTATATTTCCCTTTAAATAAAATTATGATGGTTGTTTGATTAGTTATATTTATCACATGCTATGACTATTATTATTCTGTCATCAATTCTTGACGTTAGCTTCAACGATGGTATGAACAACCGTCATCTATCTCCTAAGATGACAACTTTTGCCTGTCATAATATGTGCTTTTTCTTGTAGTGTGTGCAAATTAATTTTATCATAAAATTTTAATTAAATAAAAGACACTAAGGGTTTTTTTTTATATAAAAGTATGATATTTTCTTAATTTCACATATTTTATAAATTTTGCTCATTTATTTTATATTTCTAACCTATTAATTCATAAAATAAGCACTCCTAAAGTTAATATGATTCTTAACTAGTTTCCTTCATTGATCTCCTCAACATAATATCACTCATCGCCATAATGAAATATACTTAAATGATCTCATCCAAATATTGCCCAATGTTTCCAATATTATCAAAAGAGTATATTGTACTAATGTTAATATACGTTAAACATCCGCAATAATCATACTATAATTATACAATCTAAAATGAGGTAATAAAGCAGCCCTAATAATATCATTTATGTCTTCTAGCACTGTCTCATGGCCAAAACTCAAAATAATTATAGTCTAATGTACCTGTAACTTTCTGTGGTAGGAAAAAATATAGTAAAATGAAGTAAGTATAAAACTCAGTAAATGGATAATAAGTTTTGAACAAAAACTTACTTTAGAACAATTATATTATTGTCATATACAATTTTATCAAACTATATGTAAAAATGTAAGTGAAATGTTTAAACATTAAATAAATAACTAGCATCAAAAGCAAATAAATGTTGTATATAATAATCATAAAAATGATATCAAGAGAGAACATATATCCATTTTTCTAAAGTTATCACTAAACAAGTACCCAATGGAATAATCTTTTCATAGCTAAACCTCATTCAAGAGTTTAATAACGTAGGGAAAGTATACTATTGTGTTTGTACATTCAATAAGCAGACCAATGACGTGCCATCTCATATGTCTCATCACATCCCAACTTGTCAAATGCACAAAAGACAAAAGTGCTGAAGCACACAACCCAAAAACTTGTTTATACTGAGACAGGCCGCAAATGCTTTTATCTCAATTGTATCTCTATACTATATCTGATAACGAAAGGAATCGTCATCAATATATGCAATCAACCAAGATCATGGAAGATAGTAAAGAGTGCAAGCTTGATAAGGAAAAGAGTCAATAGTCCATTCAATCAATTGATATCCTTGAAACCAATCTTACTGAATGTAAGGCACTATAAAAGGGATTCACACATTCTAGAATAACAAGTCAACGAACATATAGTTAGTGTGCAAGCTTTATATAATCTTGATTGTGTTATAACTCTCTTTAATTATTTTCCTAGACTATAGGAATTCTTACTATATTTTTCATACCCATCTTTGTATATAACATTGTTCAAGTAATTTATTTTCAATTAAAAAGCCTTTTTATTCATCAGTTTCTACATGGTATTAGAGCCCCAAACAAAATCAGAGTCCATGGCCACCAAAAAAAGTTGCTCTAAGCATCCAAACCTTTCACCAATGCACTTCGTTCATGTCCATTAAACTTAACAGATCCAACTATCTGTTGTGGAGATCCTAAGTGCTTCGACTTATAAGAAGCATGGGAATCATTCACCACCTAGACAAAGGAAAGAAACTTGAAACAGGACCAAAAGATGGAAGCAAGAGTAAAGCATCATGCTTAGAAGTTGATATGCGAATTGAAAATGATGACTTACTAACTTCATGACTATTAGGTCTCATGGTGAAAAAATTTCTTGAGATGATTGTAGGAGGAGAAACCGCTTTTCAGATGTGGAGTTTAATAGACCAGCACATTATTCTCCAAAACCAACACATTCTTCTCCAGATTCTCATCCCGAAAATCAAGCCAAATTAAATGATTCTCCAGATTCTCATCCCACTGTTTAAGCCAAGTCAAATGCAATGCCATCAATTTAGGATTATGATTGTATCAATTATTATAATTGTTTCTCCAACACTCTAGGCATAAATTTATACTTGCTGTAAGTAGCTCCAATGACTGTATATAAATACTCTCATCTCATCGAATAAAAAGTGTGTGTGTCCATTTTTCCATCTCTCAATTGTTCTTTTTATATGGTATCAGAGCGTAGTATAGCTCCACAGAGCAAAATTCCTCTTTCTTTATAACTTCGATTCCCTTTTACTTCCTTTCTTTCCATGGCCACTGATATTACTGAAAACACCGAATCACCCATTACCAATTCTTCATTTCCATCTTCATCTAATTCTACAAACCTCATTACTATTAATGCTGCTGCCCAGTTGCCCTTGAAACTAACTCCCTTAATTTATCCCTCTTGGAGAGCACAATTTAATTCTCTACTTTTTTGTCTTGGCCTTCTTGGTTTCATAGATGGCACTTCACCATGTCCTTCATCCACCATCACCTCCAATAGAATTCCCAATCCCAATCCTCAATATACTTTATGGATGCGACAAGATCAACTAATATTGCATGTCATTCTTGCATCCTTGTCTGAAATTGTGATTCCTCTAGTGTCATCAGCCAAAACCAGTAAAGAAGCATAGGATCGATTAGCCAAACTTTATGCCAATAAATCTCACACACGCATCATCTATCTCAAAGATAAATTATCTTCTATGACTCAAGGTTCAAAACCTGTTGCAGAATTTCTTTATGGCATTAAAGCTCTAGCAGATGAACTTGCTATCATTGGTGCCCCACAAGGAGATGTTGATTTATTGATTTATTGCCTTCGTGGACTTGGACCTAATTTCAGAGAAATTGTTGCCGCTATTCGTGCTCGTGACACTCCAATCACCTTTGAGGAACTTCATGACAAGTTAGTCGAGCATGAAGATTTTTTAAAGCGTGCAGAAGTACCAACAGAGGCATCTCTTATCACCGCAAATTATACCTGCGGTGCCAACTCTCAAAATTCTCAAACTAAACCACATAACAACAACTACAAAGGTGGCAAAAAGCAACCAATCCAGCAAAATCGTAGTCTTCTCCCTTTCCCACCAAACTCAACTCAACAAAGTCGTGGTCTCCTTCCATTCCCTCCAAATCCAAATCAAATTGATCCTCGTCAATAGCCACCACCAAATACTAGCAGTCAAACTCCGGTTATTTGTCAGTATTGTCTCAAACAAGGCCATGGAGCACGGAGATGTTACACTCTTTTCCCTCACCTGCGCCGAGCTCCAACGGCAAATCATACAACCGCTTATACTCCTCATAATGGCAATTGGCTCATGGATTCAGCAGCTTCTCATCATGTCACTTCAGATATCGTAAATCTATCTCACCATCAAAACTATGAAGGCCCTGATAACATTATGATCGGCGATGGTTCAGGTCTGTCAATCTCCCACACTGGTTTTACTACCTTACCTGCTTGCTCTAATACTTTTTCACTTTCCAATGTCCTATGTGCTCCATCTATACACAAGAATTTAATTTCAGTTTCAAAGTTCTGTAAAACTAACCAAACTTCAGTTGAATTCTTTCCTAATTCTTTTATTGTGAAGGATTTACGCACGGGGGCACATCTACTTCAGGGTCAAAACAAGCATGATGTTTATGAATGGCCTAGCACTGTTAACTCAATTATCTTGTCTTCTTCGTCAACCCCTTTAGCTTGTACTGGAACAAAGGCATCTCCTCAAGTTTGGCACAACAGACTTGGTCACCCATCTAATAAAATCACCAGTTATTTAGCTAGTTCAAATTTATTGTCCTTGTCGTCGAAATTATCTCCTGATTTTCATTGTGTGTTGTGTCACTGTAATAAAAGTCATCGTTTACCATTCGAAACTTCTTCGTTACAGAGTCGAAAACCTCTTGATCTTGTCTACACAGATGTTTGGGGTCCTTCTCCTGTCTTGTCAATTGATGGATTTAGCTATTATGTAATTTTTGTGGATCATTTTACAAAATATATTTGGCTTTATCCATTACGTAAAAAGTCTGATGTTGCTTCAGTTTTTATTCGCTTTAAGTCTATTGTTGAAAATTTCTTTAAAACCTCCATAGTTATTGTGTATTCTGATGGTGGAGGAGAATATGTCGCATTAGAATTTTTCTTTAACACTCATGGCATTCAACACCTTAAAACCCCTCCCCACACCCCCGAACATAATGGTTCTGCTGAAAGGAGACACAAACATGTTGTTGAAACCGGGCTGACCCTTCTCCATCGTGCCTCTCTTCCTTTATCTTTTTGGCCTTATGCCTTCCAAACGGCCACTTATTTAATTAATCGACTACCTACACAAATTTTAGACTACAAATCTCCATTTGAATGTCTTTTCCATATGAAGCCTAACTATAATAAACTACGTACTTTTGGGTGCCTATGTTTTCCTTGGCTTAAACCTTACACTAAAAATAAATTAGAACCCAAATCAACCCCATGTATCTTTCTTGGTTACTCCAGCAATCAAAGTGCATATAAGTGCTATGACATGGCTTCTAAAAAGCTCTTTATCTCTCGTCATGTTCAATTCATTGACCATGAATTTCCATTTCATTCTAAATCTCAACCACTTTCTACGGCCCCATCATCTCTTATTCTTACATGGTCCTCTCCCTCCTCTTCACTAGCCACATTATTCCCCTCTTATTCTACTATTAGATGTAATGTTAATAATCATACCCCATCTTCTCCTCCAACAGATTCTTTTATAGTCTCTGGTTCTCACAGTGCTACCACAACATCGACATCTACTGCTTCTACTGACAATGAATTAGGTATTGTTTCCCCTTCACAATTACCTTGTCCAGCACCTCTTGTTCCCTTGCCACCTACGCCTCTACAATCTCTTTCCCAACAACCAATTCGTACACATCCTATGGTGACCAGATCATAACATAATATATTTAAGCCTAAACAACTTCATCACGCCATCACCAAGCATTCTCTACCTGAACCTATTGAGCCAACTTGTTCTTCTCAAGCCCTTAAAGATCCTCGGTGGCGTGTTGCTATGAGTGATGAAATCAATGCTCTGTTAAAAAATGGGACTTGGGTCCTTGTACCTGCCACAGATTCTCACAATATTATCGAATGTAAGTGGGTGTTTTGTAGTAAACGCAATCCCGATGGTACCATTGCCCGTTATAAAGCTCGTCTTGTTGCCAAAGGGTTCCATCAAAGGCCTGGTTTGGACTTTCAAGAAACCTTCAGTCCTATAATTAAGCCAACTACAATTCGCTTAATTTTGAGTCTTGCCTTATCTTATAGGTGGAAAATTCGACAATTGGATGTTAATAACGCTTTTTTGCATGGCACTCTTGGCGAGGAGGTGTTTATGCAGCAACCTCCTGGTTTCGTTGACTCCACTTATCCATCTCATGTATGCAAGCTCCAAAAAGCAATCTATGGACTCAAACAAGCACCACGTGCTTGGTACACTGAACTGAAAAATTTTCTACTCTCTTATGGTTTTGAGAATTCACAATCTGATACTTCTCTTTTTATTTATAAGAGCACTAATGTCATTGTATACTTTCTAGTATATGTGGATGATCTTGTTGTCACAGGTAACAGTGGATCCTTCATCAGTCAATTTCTCCATGCTCTTTCCGTTCGATTCTCCATTAAAGACCTAGGAGACCTTCACTATTTTCTTGGTGTTGAAGTGATTCCCACTGCCATGGGGTTGTTTCTCACACATCATAAGTACATCTGTGATTTGCTCACCAAGACAAATTTGGCTGGTGCCAAAGAAGTCACCACACCTCTATCCACATCTCAACCACTTTGTCTAAATGATGGCTCTCCATTATCGGATGCTACTCAATATCGACAAGTCATTGGTAGACTCCAATATCTTGCGCTTACACGTCCGGATATTTCCTTTACAGTAAATAAACTTGCTCAGTTCATGCATCAACTTACAGAAACTCATTGATCTACAGTCAAGCGGCTCCTTCGATATCTAAAGCATACCATTCATCATGGGCTCTTCCTTAAGCACAATCAACCTTTACATCTCAGCGCTTTTTCTGATGCGGACTGGGCTGGTAACAAAGATGATCGAACCTCCACTACAGCTTACATCATCTACCTTGGAGGTAATGCAATTTCTTGGTGTTCCCGCAAACAAAAATCAGTTGCTCGATCTTCAACAAAGGCTGAGTACCGTGCTCTTGCATCTACTGCTGCAGAAGTTCTTTGGCTAAAAAATTTACTTGGTGAACTCGGTGTCTCTCTCCCTCGCTGCCCTACCATTTATTGCGATAATATTAGCGCTACATATCTTTCAGTCAATCCTGTTTTTCATTCCAAAATGAAGCACATAGCAATAGACTATCATTTTGTTCGTGATCATGTCACTAAAGGTAACTTTGGTGTCTCTTATATCTCTACAAAGGATCAGCTTGCAGATATTCTCACCAAACCGCTATCTCGACAACTCTTTACTACACTTCGAAACAAGATTGGTATCTCCAATGGGAGTTCCATCTTGCGGGGGCATAATAGACTAGCACATTATTCTCCAAAACCAGCACATTCTTCTCCAGATTCTCATCCCGAAAATCAAGCCAAATCAAATGATTCTCCTGATTCTCATCCCACGGTTTAAGCCAAGTCAAATGCAATGCCATCAATTTAGGATTGTGATTGTATCAATTATTATAATTGTTTCTCCAACACTCTAGGCATAAATTTATACTTGTTGTAAGTAGCTCCAATGACTGTATATAAATACTCTCATCTCATCGAATAAAAAGTTTGTGTGTCCATTTTTCCATCTCTCAATTGTTCTTTTTATAGAGTTCTCTTAAGAAAAGGAAGTTAATCTGAAGTTAACAACTACTTCCTACGACAAAAGAAAATGAAGTTAATCTGACTTATATAGACTATTATCCTTGAAGAAGGGATTTAGTTCCATTGAAGAATATCTGTGGAGATTCAAGGCACTTTATGATAGCCTTACTGCTACCAAAAGACATGTTGATGACACAGACAAGGTCTTTCAATTGGCAAGAGGTCTAGTTGCTGAATATTGGGGCTTTCAAGTTGCAATACTTGTAAAACCACCTACTCCTTCCTTCAACCAATTTGTTGCAGCCTTGCAAGGCATGAACAAATGCTGCATGTTGAAGTTGATGAAAAAAAAACAACATGTAAATCATGAACATGCAATCTTTGGCCAACGAGGAAAGGGTAAACTTAATGGAGATGGATTTATCCCTAAAATACGTGGAGGTTTTCAGCACACCAGTCGCCCTAATGACAGTGGCAATGGGAACCAAAATCAATAAGTGAATCGAAACAACAACAATCAATGGAAGGAGAATCAGTAAAAACAACCAATTAAGGAAAAAGAAAAAAAATCTAAAAGACCTAGATGATGAAAAAAAAAAAGTGATATGTAAAGTGTGTTTCAAGGCAAATCACATGACTTTATAGTGCTGGCACGAATTTGACTATTCTTATCAAGCTAAGCAAATTCCACAAGTTCTTGCTGCTGTCAATATGAATGAAAGAACATCATGATCTTATCTTTTATGCTTATTCGAGTGCCACATCACACATGACTAATGATCCAGGTAATATGCCACATGTTGTTCGTAACAAGGGTAATGATTCAAAAATGTTGGTAAAGGAGAAAGTCTAAAGATCACAAATGTTGGAAAAGCTAAGATTACTATTGATTTATTTATTTATTCCAGAAATAAAGAAAAATCTATTATCAGTAAGGCAACTCACTTAAAATCATCCTTGTTTTTATAGAATACTTATCTAATGATATTGTGATAAAGGACAGTCAAGGCAGGATCATAATCAAAGGGCGTAAGAATGGGGGACTTTATGCACTTGGAGAAGCATGCAAGGCAAGCATTGGTAGTATTTAAATCAAATAAAGCTTTAACAAATGGGACATCCACCTATGAAGTTTTTGAAACCCTAGCAAGCCAAGCAATTCATTGACGTATCTAGTTAGGTGAAATCAAATCCTATTTGTATAAGTCACCAAATGGGAAAGAATTGTAAGCTATCCTTTAACTTTTCAAATAAAATCTCCATGTTTCCTTTAGAGATTATGCATTGTGACCTATGGGGACCAGGACCCGTGACATCCAATCAAGGTTTTCAATATTATGTTATTTTCGTTGATGATAGCTCAAGATACACTTGGTTTTAAAAGAAATCTGAATTTTCTCGTCCACACATGCACTCAGAGCACAATGGAATTGCCAAAAGCAATTATAGAAATTTGGTTGAAGGACTAACTCTTTTATTTCAAGCAAATTTATTGTTAAAATTATGGGTTGAAGCATTTATCACAGCAGCTCATTTAATTAATTGAATGTTATTATCTTCTTTTAAGATGGAAAAATATGGAAACTCTATTCCACAACTTGTATAAAAGGGATCCTGATTACAACAGCAGCTTAAGGGTATTTGGGTGCAAAACTTTCTTTTTTTAAGGAAATAAAACAAAAATAAATGTCAAATAAAGATATACTCCTTTCATTTTCATTGGGTATAGTCCACTTCACAAAGGATACAGATGTCTGGATCCTAAGACGAATCGACTATACATATACCGTTATGTAATATTTGATGAGTCTAACCTTCCATATGTTGTTGATTTTTGAACAAAAAACTAAAATTGAAGGCACTTCAGAATTAATTACTTTTCCTTAGTCTGAGGCGTGGATTAATAAGCCAGCAGTAATTGGAGATATCATTGATAGTTTACCAAATTCAACTACACGTTGTAATCGTGCTAATGTTAATGAGACAAAAGAAGCAAAAACTTATTACGGAAGCAAAGAATTATTACAACATCTCCTCACGAAGTTTTATTCCAGTTGATTACGAGCTTATTGAGCTAGTAGAACTTGAAACTAGCAATAATATACACACTCCCTCATATGAATTAGAAAAAGAAGAAATGCCCGCTAATTCTAGAAGCACTAAACCTGCAGAGAAAAATAGTCAGATTTTTCATGTGCTTGATCTAAATGGAATTGGTGATAAATTTTCAATCAAGCAAGAAATATCTCATCGACATCAGAAAATTACCATCAGATGATTACTTGGCAAAAATTACGTAACAATCATACAAGACGGCTTTATAATACCATGCTGGCTAGAAGTTATGAATGATGGAATCGAAGCATTGAAGAGCAACAATACATGGACTTTAGTTGATCGGCCTACAAATGCGAATATACTTGGGTTAAAATGGGTTTTTAGAACGAAATTTAATGAAGATGGTATAGTTGAAAGATTAAAGCTCGCCTTATGGCCCAAAGGCATAGCCAGGTTCATGGTTTGGATTATGATGAGATCTTTAGTGCAGTTGTGAAGATTACAACGATAAGATTAATTATTGCCATAGCTGTTTCTTTGAAGTGGTCCATTAGACAACTTGACGTTAAGAACGCTTTTCTCTATGGACTTCTTAAGGAAATAATATATATGGTACAGCCTCCAGGGTTCGAAGATTTAAAATTCTAAATGGTGTTTGCAAATTCAATCGGTCGTTATACGGACTTAGGCAAACAGCACGCACTTGGTTTGATCATTTGTCGTAATTTTTTCTTCATATTAGTTTCCTTTGTAGCAAAGCAGATCCATCTTTGTTCTTTCTTAAAAGAGGAGAAATAATTGTTTTCATGCTAGTTTAGGTGGATGACGTGGTTCTTAACAGGAAACAGTAAAGATTATTTTGGCAAGCTTATTCAAAAACTAAGGATAGAGTTTGCATTAAAAGATCTTGGTAAGCTTGGGTATTTTATTGGCCTTGAAATTAAGCATTTTTCAAGGGGTATTTTTATAAGCCAAACCAAGTACACAAAAGACTTGTTAGCTTGTGCAAGGATGCTAGAATGCTCACATTTGGCTACCTCAATGGCTACAAAAGCTACTGCCGACCAAGTTTGATAGCACCACAAGGGATCCAATAGAATATCGATGCCTTGTTGGAGGATTACAATATCTTACTTTTTCTCAACGAGACATTGTACATGTTGTTAACAAGGTCTGCCAAAATTTTCAAGAAACCGCTGAAGGTAATCTTTGTTCTATCAAGAGGATACTATGATATCTAAAGGGCACACTGGACTATGGCATTCGGTATCTTCACAAAGGGACTCCAAGTACTAATGGATTTTGTAATGTTGATGGGGGAGGATGTACAGTCATTCGCCATAGTACTACTGGCTACTGCATTTAGCTAGGTGCAAATTGTATTTCATGGTCCTCTAAAAGACAACCTATAGTGCCAAGATCAAGCTTTTAAGCGGAGTATCACTCACTTGCATGAACTGCTGCGGATATAACTTGGTTAACTTTTCTTTTTTGAGATATTGGCATAGAGGAAAATTCAAAGAACTCCAGTCCAGAAATTTGAAATCCAGCTGGTAATTGTATAACAAGCACCAAGGGAATCTCCCTTTACTGTAAACCACCTCAGCTATGTTTTGACAACATTAGCACATTTCACATATCTGTTAATCCAGTTTTCTTGCTAGATCCAAGCATATTGAAATGGATTATCACTTTTTCAGAGACAAAGTTGCAGTAGGTGCCATTGTCACACTTTACATGCCCACAACCTTACAAGTAGTGGATGTCCTCACTAAAGCCCTTGGAAAATATCCTTTCCTTACATTTCGAAGCAATATGGGAGTAGAAGCCATTCCACATGCCACATTGAGTGGGGATGATAATGAAAGGAATCATCATCAATAAATGCAATCAGCTGACATGGAAAATAGTAAAGAGTGCAAGCTTGATGAGGAGAGGAGTCAACAGTCCATGCAATCTATTGATATCCTTAAAGCCAATCTTACTAAACTATCAAAGTGATATGTGTCCAGATAACAAGCAACAGCCAACCAAGCTTCCCACGTACTTGGACCATGCCTGAACTTAGTTTGTTTTGAAAATAAATGGGTTCTGGACATGTGGACCACTAACTACATGCGCAATATTGCCCATCTTTCCCATTATTTCCGTATACCATGCATTATTGAGTTTGTGTGTACCTTTTATTGTTTATAGGTAGTTAGTAATGTGAATCGTGTGCTCTCACTGACTTTTATAAAAAGCCTAGTAGATATTTGAACAGGGTACGAAAAAAGGACTATTTTCCCCGAAGCTACTGTCTTCTCTAAATTCTTTTCTCTCCACTGCTATTGTTACTTTGAATCCTTGCAAATTACATATCACAAAGGGATACACACATTCTAGAATTACAAGTCAACGAACGCATCATTAGTGTGCAAGCTGTAATCTTGGTTGTGTTATAACTCTCTCTAATTAATTTCCTAGATGATAGGAAGTCTTTTCTATATTTCTCATACCCGTCTTTGGATATAAGAAAACATTGTATACAGCCTTAGCAGGCTCGTTCTTTTACCCAAAAAAAGAAAAGAAAACATTGTACAAGTAATTTATTATCAATTAAAAAGCCTTTCAATCATCAATTTCTACAATGTCATTGAAATTGATGAATATTTGTAACTGTAACTTTGAAAATATATGATCTCTACTTATCTGTATATCTAGAGGGGAAGATTGTTGTCTAATAATTTAAAAATAAATTTTATGTGCAAACATAAGAATTTTAATCTGATGCATTTGTAATCAAAATAAATAAAGAAAACCATTCATCAGGTCCCTTAATAAGCATATCAATATGTACATAAAATTTATTTCTTGAAAGAACTTAAATCAAAGCATCAAAATTACTTTGTAAACATATTTTACTTCACTCAAATTAAAATCCTAATAAAAATATAAAAGATAAATTTAGTTTATTCCACCTACAATGACAATGCTCAAATTGGCTCATCTTCATGCCTCGCGTTAATTCACAATCGTGGCTCTTCCTTGGAAAAAAAAAAAAAAACATAATCATACTTAACATCCTTTAATGAAATAAAGCCAGTTTTCAAGCTATTCTCCATATTGATTACTTAATGACATCTCCTTCTAGAAATCTCACCACTGCAAACTGATATAATATTGACGCCGCTCATATATGTCCTCAAAGGTAAAATTTATAGAATCGATTCTAATCTACCAATTTTCATGATTCTTATATTTATCAATTTATGTTCTAACCCTTCGATTACCTTCTTACCGTCCAATTTCGAATCATTCAACTATGAAATAACAAAGTCCCTAACTATACTTCATAACAAAACCTTAATTTCATCAAAAACTCAATTAACCGTAATATAGATACATTTGCCTATAAAATTTAGAATTAAGAAAAAATTGTTAGAAAATCTCACTTACCTTATTGAAAATGCCAAATGTTGGGAAAATACGCTTTTTAAAAGTATATGTGTTTATTTAATTGTAATAAACAAATTTTCTTATTAATAAAATAAATGATGTATTTTATTCAAGTATCTTAATTACATTAATATTTTGAGTAAAGTCCATTTAATCATATTATATGTATTTATGTAACCACCATGTGGATTCACAAAACACATAAATACAAGTTATCTTATCATTAAATAAATTAAGTCCGCAGTTGATAAATAAAGTTGGGCACTTTATTTAGGTATGGACTGTAACAAATTCATTGAATGATTTGTCTTAATCATGTATGAATTTATTGATGTAGTACGACTACATTGAACATGATTACATATGAGATTTAATTAACTTTGCAATAAATGTCAAACTTATTAAATCTCATAGGCATTGATTTTACTGTAATCTTAATCTTGAGTTAGTTATGATTTCATGATTGTAATTGTTATTCCATTTGAGTTACCAATGGGCACGACACACGCTTGTAGTTAAGATTACCCGGTATCTTGGTGGAAGCAATTATGAGTATTGGAGTTATAGATTAACAATATAGAATTTGTACAACACATCTCTTGATGGGTTTTCGGCACTTGATCATAAAATTCTCTGGTCAGAGTGTGTCAACATATTTAGTATGTTGAAAATGATCATTAGAGAAAACTAGTAAGTATCAAGGAAGAAGATGTAATTAAGTTGATTGAACAATTGAGATATCGATTTAATCAACGATGTGGTACAAAAGATTATGCAATAAAGAAATCAATGTGGCATGGGTCTAATTATTATTCGAAAACACTATCCCAGATAGCATACAATTATGGAGGTTAATTCCAATATTTTAGTGAAGTAGATTTGGAATTAAATAATTGGGCAAGTTTAATTACAGGCCTAATTATTGTAGCCATTATTATATGTACCCATATGATCCCCGGGTTAGCTCATTTAATTGACTGCACTGCTACTGGATTAATAAGCAAGATAACTAGCTATTTGGGTTAAAAGCCTAAATTTATTATTTAGTGGGAGGCTCCATTTAATATGCTTGTGTGTAAGGGGCCTTGTGTTATTTTACAAGGTGGACCCCTATAACACAAGAACAAATATTGTTTTTAACTTAAATAAAATGTGATTTAATAGAATTAAAAAATTAATAAATATGGAGCCTAGGGTTTCCACTAAATAGATATATAAAAGGGCTTGTTTTCTCAACAAAAAAAAAGAAGCCACATTATACAGATCAAAGAAAAAGATTTTTTCTCTCTAATTTTGAGAGGAATATTTTCTCTTCCTAGTTGCTTTTTGTGGTGATAAAGACGCCCACACGTCAAGTGCAGATCAAACATGAGTCATAGCCTGAAAGATTATTTAGGGACGGATCGTGATCAAACAAGTGTGGTGGTGACGGATCGTGATCTGGGAGCCTAGAGTAATTTTGATTGTTCATCTTCTCGGATTGTTAAGGTATGATTTTATACATTACGAATTCTTATGTACTATATGAGATCGATCCTGAAAGTTTTTTTTTTGAGAAAAAACTTATTTTTAACCAACATCAAATTCATAGGAACAAATGCTATCAAGAATCTAAACTTCAACACCATTTGTAGACGATTTCCAAGCTTATGAGGACCCTTTGGAAATTTAACACCCACACCTGTCGCCGTCTCTTACCTAGGGTTGGAAAAATCTGGATCCGGATTCATATTCCTATATCCGGATCCGCAAAAAAAGATGCCGGATCCGAAAAAATTAAAATTCCATAATTTAATATATAATTTAAAAATTCAATAATTTACCTAATAATATCAAATAAAATCCAATCATAATTCAACAATTAATAATTTAACATGAATAACATACAATAAGCTCAAAAATCTACAAATAAAAATTTATTTTTTATTTTTTATTTCACTTTCAATGTATATTTTTAATTTAAAATAAAATTTAATAATTTACCTAATAATATCAAATAAAATTCAATCATAATCCAACAATTAATAATTCAACATGAACAATATACACAACATCATAAATCCACAAATAAAATTTAATTTTTTTAATTTTTTATTTAATTTTTAATATATATTTTTAATTAAATTTTGAATTTAAAATAAAATTCAATAATTTATCTAATAATATCAAATAAAATTCAATCATAATCTAACAATTAATAATTCAACATGAACAATATACAACAACATCATAAATCCACAAATAAAATTTATTTTTTAATTTTTCTTGTAATTTTTAATATACATTTTTTACTTAATTTTTAATTTTAAAAAATTTATTCCAATCCGGATATTCGGTTTTCTAGATGCACGTGCATCCGAATCCGGATCCAAATCCGTGCGAATCCTAAATTTTCATATTCAAATCCGCATTTTTTAATATGCAGATCCGGATTTTTCCGGATTCAGATCTTTCGGATCCTTGCAGAGACGGGCCGGATCAGGATTTAATTGTCATCCCTATTCTTACCCTCGCCTTCTCTTTTCAATATTTTTTCTGGTCCCTAAATTGCTTAATTATTTATGTTTCTTCTTTTCTTTCGTGATTCATTTTTTTTTTATTCTTTTCTTCATCTTCTTCTGCATCACTTTTTCTTCTCTCACCATCTTCTTCTCTATTCTCTCGTCACCTCTCTTCTTCCTCTTCACCCCCAACATCCGCATTGTATGAATCATTTGAGAACTTCTAAAATACCCCTCTAAACTACCTTAAACACTATTGACTGAGGGCTTTTCAATAGGTTGTATAATATATCCATAATAAATTCTAAGCACAAAACTATAAATGCTTTCTTGCTGTTGTTTTATAGGGATGATAAAAAAGTCCAACCCGATTTTTGGCTCGATTGATTCTACTCAAAATTTTCAAGTTTTGACCCAAATGTAAGAGTAAAAAATTGACTTAAAGATTAAAGCCCGATCAAATTTGGGTCAGAGTTCGGGACCTTATCCATGCCAACCCAAACACCTAAAGATTAAAAAAAGAGCACACACACTCTGCACACGCATAACACACTCACACACATACACTTTTCCCATTCTAAAACACACAAAAAAAAAAATACATAGGGAAGCTGTCAAGACCGCTACTGCAACTACAACCTACCGCCATTAATTCGGCCACACAGCCCGCACCAACTATAACTGAGCGCAGTCGCTAGCGGCACAAACTCATGCCACGACAGTCGCACCACCACCAGCCAATCGACCACTGAAATCAGCCAACTAACTTGTCACGCCGTTCTGCATCACCGCCACAATAGCCGCCTACAAGAGAGGCTTCCATCATCGTCACTGCTTGGTTTAGGTGTAAATGTGTAATGTTTAAACTTTATTTATATCTGCAAAAGGTACCAACTTCGAATTAAATTTTAATTGCATCACATTACTGATGTATAGGTTTGCTAACTGAGTTTACATGATCATAGAGATGATTTATGGTTATTAGAGTTGTTTGAACAAATTAGCAGTAAACTTTACTTCTATAGTGTTTATGTTGCACATTATATACTTTTTCTTGTATTTAACTAGGGCAATTTGTTTAGTTCGCGTGATGCTGAAGTCCTCGGTGTTCGAGAGGCCCTTAGTTGGATTAAGTAATTACAGCTGTCCAATATTATCATTGAGATGGATTGCTTAAGTGTGTACAATGCACTAGTGGATAACCTCTCAAGTCCTAGTAGTTTTAGTCTTATTATTGAAGACTGTTGTGCTTTGTCTAATTCTATTCGAGATGTTTCTTTCTCATTTGTTAGGCGATCTGCGAATTCCGCTGCCCACTCTGTAGCTCAGGCAGGGAATTCTTTGTCAGGTCATGAAGAGTGGAGATATGTTCCACCTTCATTCTTATTTGCTGATTTGTTTGGTACTTCTTCTTAATGAATATCCAGTTTCATCAAAAAAAAAAAAAACTAAGGCAATTTGTGTTAATTGTTGCCCTCAACTTCAATTTACTTTAAACATGTTTTAAAGGTTTAAATTTTAATATATTAGGGGAGGTAAATTTAAATGATTTAAATATTAAACAATTAAAAAAAAAATTGGTCATACTCAGACAAAGGCCGAGTCCGGCCCTAACTCAATTTGCTCAACCTAAAGGTGAAACAATTAGGCTTTTGTCTGCCTTAGACCCTTTATTTGTGTCATCCAAGGCCGAGCCTAACCCGATCCATTGTCATTCCCAATATTTTATGTATCAATCAATATATAAATACTTGAAAAATAAATTATTATCAAAGTTACTAATAAAGATGTGAAAGATGTACGTAACTTAACTAACCCATTGAATTATTTAGTTATGCGAGTGCAACATGCTAGGTAATTATACCTAATGACATGGACCCTGCTGGGCTTTTGAAAAATTTCAAGTACTTTTTTAAATTTCGCCGATTACTGATTTGAAACACCAAAAAAGCCTCTTCTAAATTTTAAAAATATCAAAATATCACATATTAACATTTTATAGCTTTATGTGTTTTGAGCTTTTCTCGTTTAAATGATAAAGAATTGTAAAAAATCCCCAAACTCCTAATTAGTCCAAATCACTGTTTCCACTCATCCAATCCTCTCTTGCCGTTTCTTCAAGCTTTCACGCGGAAAGGTAAATTTCTACACTTTTTTATTGTTTAGTTAATTTATTATTTAAATAAAAAACTTTTGAGGCTATTTATTATCTGGGTATTGGCCAAATGGTGTTAATTCGGAGGATTTTGATAGAATTTTTTAATGATTAAGAGGAAAAATTAATTAAGCATATTAATGTATTTTATTAAATTATTTAATGCTTGGCTGAGTTTTTTTGATTGTTTCATTAGCTAAAACAACACTATACATTAAGTTTTTTTGTGCTATTATGGCCTGTATGGATAAATATCATTAATTTTATAAATAATCCGATTAAAAAAAATTTTGAAATAGTATTATATTTTAAATACGACGGAGATCAATCGAATACCAAGATATTTCCCTGATTGTAAAGTATTGCTATTTGAGCTTATCCCACTAAACAATCAATGGCACCACACCTCATTAAAATAGGAAAATTACGGACTTCCAATCACTTTCAACAAATAATATTTGACTTGGACTGAACTTACTGCAAAGAAAACGTGGACCAGACTCATTATTACAAAAGATGACAAAGACTTTTGACTGACGAAAAACTCTTTCTATACATTAACATTAAGACATTGGGACTCGACTAGCTTACAGAATCTGTAAGGTACAGACTGCAGCATCAGCCGTTGGATGTGGTTGGATGTGGAGTGAGAAACTAAACAATAGAATATCGGATGGTGGGATGACGGGAGATGTTTGTTACAGAATCTGTACCATAGACAGGTCCTAAGACATTGAACCCCATTTAGGCCTTTCTTTTTCAAACAATTTTCATTTTCTTATTCCGATTCAGTAAAGGAAAAGCGCGCATGCATACATACGCGAGCCTTACAAATTTATTGATTTGTTATATCAAACACCAAACTAAACCTTCCAAATCATGAGTATCATATAAATTTGGTGGCCATAAGCTTGAGTGGAATCTTCTTGTGCATGGCTACACCGGGTAGAATATCATAATCCAAATCTTCATTCTTCATCCCATCTGGCATTTTCCAATCAAATTTGTAAAGAAGATTGGCAAGTGCAAGCTCCAAAGTGCGCATTGCCATTGATATTCCCGGACAAATTCTTCTGCCGCTACCAAATGGCAGCAGTTCAAAGTGCTGTCCTTGAAAATCAACACAATCTGTTCCCATAAACCTCTCAGGAATGAATTCGTCAGGTTTATCCCATACTTCACTGTCCCTTCCTATTGCCAATGTATTTACGTAAGCGAGCGTCTTAGCTTCTATTTTATAACCATCAACAACGCACTCTTCTGCTGTTGATCTTGGGATCAACGGAACCGGCGGTTGCAACCTGAATGTCTCTTTCAAAACAGCCTTAAGATACTGTAATGTCTCAAGGTCGTCTTCATCTACAAACCCTTTGTTTTTTGCCACACTTCTAACTTCTTCTTGAGCCTTCTTCATCGTTGCGGGATTCCTCATTAGGTTGGTCATGGACCAAACAAGAGTGGCTACGCTCGTGTCCGTGCCAGCAACAAATACGTCCTGGGAGGTGTACGAGGATAAAATTATATGAGTAATGATTTTCAGACAGAATAAATTTGACAGAATGCTGATAGAAACAACCACAAACTTTAATAACTAAGCTGAATGAAAAAACTAGATTAATTACCATAAGCACTGCTTTGATATGTTTCCAAGTCAGATCAATTTTAGTCTCAGAGTTTTTTCGAATTCGAAGTAAAACATCAATTATATCCTCTTGCTGCTGATCAACTTTTGGCCGGTTTGGATCTAAATGCTCGTCAACAAGCTCTTGATAGAATTTATCAGAATCTTCAAAAGCCTTTTTAAGGCGACGATTTTTTCCTGTGAGTGTATCGACCCAACCCATGAAAGGAAAAAAATCTGAAAAGAAGAAGCTCCCTGCCATGGCCTGAGTTTCAGCCAGAATATGATGGAATCTGGTTTTGTTTCCAACCCTTTCAGCTTGGCCGTCATCGTCTTCGCACCTCTTGCTAAAGGCAATTCTGCAAATAAGGTTACATAAAAGAGACATTATTATTTCACTTAAGTTCGCCGGTTCTGAAGCACTTGCCGATTTGGATATTTTTTCAATCATACGGGAAACCTCATTTTCTCTAACAGGACGAAACTGGTGCAGCCGATTAGCGTTAAACAAATGGATGACACATATTTTCCTCATCTCTCTCCAGTAATTGCTATATGGCGTAAAAGCCACATCTATGTGTTTGTACGAAAACGCTTTCTGGCCTGTCAGATTTGGCCTCCCGGAGAATTGAAGATCATTGGTTTTCATGACTTCTTTAGCCATTTTGGCTGAAGAAATTATTAGGGTTGGTAAAGAACCAAAATGAAGACACATGAGGGGGCCATATTTTTTCGACAGTTCCCACAAATAGCGTGGAGGATTCGAGGTATCGTATTGGTGTATGTTACCAATTATCGGGAGACCTTGGGGGCCTGGTGGGAAGGTCTTTTTGTGTTTTTGGAAAAGAAACAATAGAAAGATTGGGAGAGATAAAAGGATGAAGATAAGCTCAACAGCCATTTTGTTTGTCTGGCAATTAGTCCTCCAGTACTCCATATATATACTGCTAAAGCCTCCCTCATCCATTTGACTAATCCAAATTTTTTTTTTTTTTTTGGTTTTTGGGAAAGGCTATTCCAATTTGTTGAATATTACTAGTTGGCCCAAAGTAATTCCAGTTTCCAGCAAATAATCCAATTTTTTTTTAATTGAATAAATCTCTCTTGTAAATTTCTCACTTTATTTACTCGACTAGCTTAATCCTTTCAGCTTCAACGAGTGATTTTTAATTTAACTCTCTCTAGTTAACCACACAAATTTAAATTGGAGGAATTAGGGTTATATACACACTCTCTCTCTTATGGCTTAAAATTTTTTTTTCACACTATTCTAAAATCAAATTCCTTAACTCCATTAAAATTAAAAACTGAAAAATCTCTTCATGACTAATCTTTCATTACAATCATCTTAAAAATTTCTGGGTTGTGGTACAGGCTTAAAGGTGCCTCCCACAGCTGGGGCCCTCCCCAGGATACCTCGTGATTAATATAAAAAAAAAAATCATCTTAAAAATTTCTATAGTTGAGTCTCAACTTGAGTTGCAACTATTATGTGTTATTCATTTACTAGATAATGAAGTTTATAAGGACAAAATTAATACTCTAGCATCTAATAAAAAAAATACTTTAATCATTAGAATTCAAATTTAGAATCAACTATTAGGATCTCTAACATTATTTATATCATTATTGATTTCTCAGATTTATAGTAAACTCATGTATGATACATAATTCTTTTCTATAAAAAAAAAATGAAGAAGAAATAGGGCAGACAAAACCCAAATATACTTTTCGACCCCTACTTCTCTCAAAATTAAAATTCGGATCGATCAATTAAAAGAAGTTACTTCAAAACAACTCTGACTAAATCCCAAAGACATGAATATATGATTAAAAGCTATGTGATTGAAAGCTAAACAGTTTCAAGATACGCAAAGACTATGTTGCCTTTGGGGCAACTAAGAACTGACTTAACGTTTTGCTCGTTGCCAAAAGTACCATTAGATTCTACTGAGGTTGATCTAATGACGTAGAAGCACCCGCACAAAAGAATGAAGAGATCATGATTAGCCACTTGTCCCGGAATTAGCAGGTCAAATAAATACAAAATAGAATAAAATTGCCTCAAATAAAAGACCAGTTAGTGGTCATATTAGTTAACAACTGCAGGTTCATAGAAACGCAAGCGGGTTGATAATTGTAAAACCTGGGACCTGAAATTGACACGTGCTGGTAAAAGTGTTGTTGAGTTCATTGAAGGTTGGTGGAAAATTTAAAGGCGAAGCGCGATGTAAATTTAAAATCCCTCAACAGTAAATCAGAGGCTTGGGGTTTGAATTTTGTCATATTATTGTAATAATAATAATAAGATGGCTTGAGTTTAAAAATAATGCTGTAATGAACAGAAACTATTATTTTTATTATTAGATAATATGCAATTTACATATAAGTCCGTAAAAATACTCACTAAAGTCGAATAAATATAAGATTTGGAAATCTAATAGAAAAGAAGATCATAAAAAGTACTTAATTAAAATCCAACACAGATAAACTCAAGAATCCCAATATAATATAAGCCCTAAAGTAAAAAGTGCAATTGAGAAAGTTGAATAAAAAAAATTAAAGAAGATAAACGCTTATAATTACTGAGGAGACTTAAACTCTCTACCTCAAAGTTGATGTAAGAAACCATCGATCAATCTAATTAAAGAATCATTGCATGATTTTAGACTTTTATTTATTTTAGATGGATTTAAATTTATGAACCACTTTCTTATTATTATTATTATTATTATTAATCTTCTATATTTTCTTAGATTTATAATATTATATATGGCATATCAAAAAATGTATCATCGGGCTTGAATGTTATTAGCCATTAACAACTTTTATCTCCATATTTTTTTTTTACTTTTAAGAAATTAATAAGTAGCACATGACACTAATAAAATGTATGGTCAATATTCTATTTTGTCTTCTTTATTATATATATTTTTTTCACCTCACTTGCCACTACACTCACCAAATTTGACCTGATTCTAATTTCTGACACCTTCTCCAGGCAGCGACTGCAACTCTCGTTCAAATAAACAAATGTAGTTTATACTGAGACTGCAGGCGAGTTTGACTGAAAATATCTTGTGTTTTATGAGTAGCAGTTTGTTTGGATATTTTTAGTTTTTTATTATTTTTTAAAAAGATGACGTGGCAATTTATTAAAATGTTTTATTTTATTGTTGCTCAAACACATGCCAACACATAATACTTTAGTCATTTCATAATGTGAAGGCAACAATAAAATTGGGCCAATATGTATTTTTATAAAGAGTATTGATATTTATCTAAAAAGAATTTTCAAATGACAGCAGGATATGTATTAACACCATATGGTGTTATATTTGTTTTTGAAAAAAGAAAAAAGAAAAAACACATCAATGCTATAAGATGTTATAGTTAATCAAAAAAATATATAATAATCATATAATTTTATAGTTGTTTCCATGATCTTTCTGTAACTATTATGAATAAATATTATTTTCAACATAAATGTGAGACTTAAAGATGAGGGTTCAATTTGTTGTGGAAAATGATGGGTAATTTAAAATAAAAATAAGAGTGATTATTATTTTATTTTTAATTCAGTTGAACAAGCACGGAAAGTCAGTAATCTAGCTAAGCAAGAGGACTCTGGCTGCTTTAGGGAGTAGCGAGGGCGACAATCGCTTCTGTGGCCCGCAGGACACCTGTTGCTACTTGCTAATAAAACAATTATATCCCAATTCCTCATTCTTTCACTAGTTTTGCTTTTGCATGCAGAATTTTCAAAGCATGCAAATCTTTTCTAACTTATATATGCCCCCTTTGTTGAATTTTTGATGACAAGAAGTAGAAGTCAAGTGTAATAAAAATGAAAAACTTCATCACCTTCCTCTCCTTTTTCCTCCCCTGTGCTTATTCTCGTAATTTGTAATTAATTACTAGGTTTGGTTTGAATTAGTCACTGAAAAAAGCATAATGGATGGCGCTTGTGGGTAAATTTACGGTAAGTGATACAAATCTAAATTTTAGCAAATAAAATATAAGGGAGAAATATATTTAATCATACATTAAATCTGGCTGCTGAATACTCACGTTTGATTGGCCAGCTCCCCAAGGGTGCCATTTGCGTGCTTTGTTTCCACATGCAGGGACACGTGGAGTGCGTGGAGTGGGGGGCGTATGTTACAGAATCTGTAACATATCCACCTCCCTACATCAAATACACAAATATCACACTTGACTTGGCCAAAAAAATAAATTTCGTCCCCTGCTTCCTCTAAATGCCTTTCTTTTGGAATTATTATTGCTTTTCCAGTCGACTAATTCACCGCAAAAATTAGTAATTAATTACAAATTTCAAAGAGTAAAAGAAAAAAAAAAGTGACAACTCATAATTGGTGGTGATCATTCAAGATCCAATTATTACCCTTTTTTGTTTCCACTAAAACTCTTATCAAATTTCTTACCCTATCGTTGTTCCTCTCTTCAATGAAAGTTGGGTATCTCATAGTAAACTTATGCACCCTAGCAGTTCTTGTGATCCTTTTTTTGTTCACTGTCAGTCTATCGTATGTTTCACGAACCGCGTAGAGATATTTTTGGATGGGAACAAAACAATTTCCCACAGGCCACAGCTGTAATGATCAAGAACATCATATTGATGTCAGCAAGTTGATTTTTATAGTTTCAAATTTGGCAGACTTGGACGTTTGCTGAAAATTTTTGAAATGATAACAACTTCGGGATTGTGAAACGCTCATCAATGCCCTAATTTCAGAAATTTTGCCATGAGAATTTTCAAGTAGACGCGGGTCAAACGGCATGCATTGTTTGAACCCGTACTTACACCACTTCTGTTCTCTTTCCAGAAAGCAAAAAAGGTGATTTAATTTTTAACGTCATAAATTATCCAAATTAAAAAAAAAAAGATTAAAATCAATATATACTATTTATTCTCTAATATTTTTATAATCCGTAATCATTTTCAGACACCAAAACTTTATAATATTATCTTTATTTTCGAATACATTTTTTGATATTAATTATAAATTAAATAAATCACATAAATTGTAATTAAAATAAAAGATTGAAATACTAAAAATAAGAAATATAGGTTTCGGAATTAATAAAAAATTAACAATAAGATACTTTTCTTGTGACTTTTGATATTTTTAAGTATTTTTTATAATAAGTATTATTTTATATTCCCAACATAGAATATCAAATAAAAGATATATGTATCCCTCTTTTCTCTTAAATTTTTCGATTTTTTGAGCTGAGGAATTTTTTTAAATATTATAAAAATAATAGAAGAATAAATTGTGTATATTAATTTTATTAAGAGAGAAACAAACAATCTCCCAAATAAAAGTAGAGTACCTTTTAGTCGCCTAAGGCGAATCTTGCTTATTGAAACTCATAACATCACGAAAATAGGGGGAAGCTACCTTACAAGTTACAGGTACGCCACCCCAAAACAAATGAAATAGAGGTCCCATTTCCATTAGAGGGGCGTCCCTTACATAATCTGTAAGGCAGCCACCTCCCACGAAATAAATGAATAAACAAAAACGACTTCAAGCCTCCACTAATATATGAGCATGCTGGAGGCTGTAAACAATTAAACATTCATTTATATGTTTCACATGCAAATATATATACAATGCATGAGTCAAAAAAACGTACATACATACAAAATCACGAAATATGTACGCCAAGGCCTCAACTTCAACTGATTGTAATATAAGTTGCATAAGACCTGGAGGCAACCTGGGCAAAATCCGTTAAATAAAATATTAACGAGCTTAGAGCTTAGTGAATAAATATAAATTTAGATGTATAAAGTATTACGGGAAAAAGCTGTTACGGAATTTTAATTCCATTCAAGATCTTGTAAGTAAAAATATCAAACAAATAACACTCAATCTCTCAATAGACCTACTGTTTATTTCACACTGGAAACTGTCTACTTACAGAGAACTAATTGATGTGTTATACCAAGTGTGAGTTCAACCTCCGTATATATAGTAATTCATTTTCTTATACTAGTTGTACTCCTTTCTTGTATGAGAAATATTCACTTTCTTATACTAGTTGTACTCCTCCTTGAATAAATCAAATCTTAAAGGAAAAATTACTTATTCCTTAAATAGAATCCTACTAAATTATAAAATACCCTAGGAAATCCTTATTGCAAAATAAGACATATTTCCTAACAAACTCCTTTAGTCTCTATATTTTGAGATTAGTGTTCGTTTAATCACTATATACTTAAAAGTATTTGAAAACATACTTACTGTTAAACTATTGGCACATCGACTGTTACTTTTTGTTTCTTTTTGCTTACTTTTACAATATTACCCTCTTATAATAGTATTTCTTTTTTATGAACATTAATAATAATAATAATAATAATAATAATAATAATAATAATAATAATAATAATAATAATAATAATAATAAATTACCGATTTAACCACAAAAAATAAAATAAGAACAAAAAGAATATATATTAGTTTTTGTGGAAACTCACATATGTTCAAAAAAAATATTGGAAAAAAATTAAATTGCCAATTTTTAGACATTAATAAAAAAAACTAATATATTAACTCCTAAGCAAAGTGTTCCACAAAAATTAATATATATTCTATTCATTTCTATTTTATTTTTTATGGTTAAAATTGGTAATTTAATTTTTTTTTTTTAGTAATGTCCAAAAAAATATTGTAAGAGGGTAATATTATAAAGGTAAGACAAATGAAACAAAATGTAAACTTCACAATGTTTATATTACACGAATAATAATGAAATTATGTATTGCATATAATAGCCTCAAGGGCCTAACCAAGTGAATTTTAAGCAGCTTTATTTGACCAAAGTTCGAATTTCGAGGGAGATAAACGGTTAAAAAAATTATTATTGTGTGTGTGTAAAACATGACAATACACACACACACACACACACACACACATATAAGAGTAAAAGCATGTTTAGTCTCTATTTTATGATGTTAGTGTCTATTTAGTTCTGTAATTTTAAAAATATCTCAAAACATCGTTACGTTAAACTATTGACATTCATACCGTTATTTTTTATTTCTTTTAACTTACTTTTACAATATTATCATCTTACAATAATATTTCTTTGTTTAAGTTAATAAAAAGAAAAAATTCAAATTACAAATTTATCTCAAAAAAAATAAATAAATAAAAGGAATATATATTAATTTTTACGAAGGCTCATGTATGCCCAAAAAAATGAATATTGTAAAAAAATATTAACAATTTTGTGGACATTAATTGAAAAAAATAATATATTAACTCCTCATAAGAGTGTTCAAAAAAAATTAATATATATTCTTTTATTCTATTTTTTTTTGGTTAAATTGGTAATTGAATTTTTTTCTTTTTATTAATGTCCCAAAAAAAGAGACATTATTATAAGAGGTTAATGTTGTAAAAGCAAGTTAAAAAGTTACAAAAAGTATTGGAAAGGGTGTCAATAATTTAATGGTTGGAATGTTTTTGAGGTATTTTTAAAAATATAGGGATTTAACGAGTACTAACTTCAAAAATTAGAGATTAAACAAGCTTTTACCCTATAAAATAATTTTCCTATCAAGGATTCTTAATTATATTATAGTCAATAACAAACTAAAAGCTAAAAAAATATAAATTTCAATACAACGTATTTTATTATGTTCTACATGGAATTTTTTTATTTTTTTGTCTTTTAACTTATCTATGACTTCAATATGATCAGAGAATCCTGATTAAAAGCTCACTCTATATATATTACATATAATATTCATAATAACACCAAAGTAGTGCCCTAGGAAACTCGTGTCTTACTCGGTGGAAGTATCAACATACAAGTGGAACTGCAGAAATATTAGTTAAAAAAATAAAGAAAGAAACTAAATACTTAACCAATATTATCAATCAATGGCACGACAATGAATCAAAGGAGGACATGGAAAAGTGAGTTTTTGGATTGAAGATTAAAAAAAAAGAATTATAAACAAAGATTTTGAATTTTTCTATTAATTTAGGAATTCAATGATTTTAAAGAGAAAGATTACCATCGAAAATTAGGAGTAGAAGTCAATCGAGACTCTCCTTAATAATTCTATTATGACACAACGCGAAGGTTTATTCTCACTTAATATTGAAACGATATCTAATCTACCTCAAGTAAACGCCTACCTAATTTTATTGGACGGAAATCAAGCTCCGGCCATTACTAATACCTAAACCCAGGCACTCAAGGATCCTCATGGGTTGAGCCCATTGGCACTAGATGAAGTATGTTATTTTATCTATTAAAAAACGAGTGGTGCTATTGGCACCCCTCAATAATTCTCTCACAGCCCCTTCCCTAAATATACCCCATTTAATCATTTCAAAACTGATTATTCCTCTTTTAACACCACTTTCCGTTCCCTTAACACCCTTGTTCACTATGAGAAAAAAATGAAAAAGTCTATATAAAGAACTGGGTCTTGTAATCTATTTTAAAACATAAATTTACATCACAAAAGAGGAGGGATTTGAGAAATAAGAAGACAATAGAAGAAATTTTCGTAAAATATATAATATATTTTTATATGTAGGAAATTATATTTTCTAATAAAAGGAGGAGTGGAGAAATTTTGGCAAAATACGAGACTTCCATCTAGAAGTAGAGGGGTGATATCTTTGTTGTGAGAAGATTTCTCTTTCATACAACTTTCTTATTCTACAATGCTTGAAATGGAAAATTTTATTGGCTGCTTCAATTCAATTGCATGCATCAATAAAGCATTAAATACAAATAAAAGCATAAATAATATGAGACGTGAGGGTTTAGAGAGCTTTTAAAGAGGGAGTCAGGGAGATGAGTTCACAAATATTGGAAATTAATTCATTAAATTTGACTGAACAATTTATAATCTTGCCATACACCAGAAAATAATAATAATAATTGGTGACCATATATAATCGACTGTTTATTATTTAAGCTTTTTCTTCGTTATTTTGAATGGGTGCAGAGGAGAAGTTTTGTATCCGAATTCAAACCTGAGTTCTGCAGGCTCCTTGCAGGGGTTTTATTAGATTTTTATTGGTCTTTTAATGTAATTTCCTGCATGGTTAAAATTGTAAAAACAAAAATGGGATTTTGATAGGATTATTGAGGAGTGGCAATAGTGCCACTCTTAAAAAAATATGTGTGTGAAATTTTTTTTTGGGCCACGACCTAGTTTTGTCACTACTATGTTCCGGCCCGGACTGAAAAATAGATCTCTCCAATATGTACACCACGTGGGTGCTAATAGTAACTCTTGATTTCAAAACAGTTAAACCCAACTAAATTTTAGCTGAAGCCCATTTTCATTTGCAAAATTGGGCCTAATATGGTCAGCAAAACAACAACCCAGTTAAATAAAAAAGTCAAAAAAAAACTTGTGTTCCTCCAGAACTCTCTGGTGTTCCCTCTCATTCTCTCGGCACCTCGGCAATATTCCGGACTTTTCACTTCCCTTTTCCCAATCCTTTCCACCAACTTCTGACCTTCTCTATACATTTCCACCGCCTAAACACTCGTCATTATATATATATAATCCTCACTAACCCCAATCTTTCACCAGATCAAAACAACGGCAAAGCATTCAAATTCACTACACAAATCACATTCTTGAATTCTCCCTTTCATTCTGTAAAACTGTTAAACACTTTCTTGGTTCTTGAATTTCTGCACAATGGCAGCAAAAACTGAAGGCAAGGCCATTGGAATAGACCTTGGAACGACTTACAGCTGCGTTGGAGTATGGCAAAACGACCGCGTAGAGATCATAGCCAATGATCAAGGCAACAGAACCACTCCCTCTTATGTTGCCTTCACTGACACGGAACGTCTCATCGGCGATGCGGCTAAAAACCAAGTCGCCATGAACCCTCAGAACACTGTTTTCGACGCCAAGCGACTCATCGGCAGGCGATTCTCCGACCCGTCGGTTCAGAGCGACATGAGGCACTGGCCGTTTAAGGTTGCTTCAGGGCCTGGCGACAAGCCTATGATTGCTGTTACTTACAAAGGCGAAGAGAAACGGTTTTCACCTGAAGAAATCTCTTCTATGGTGTTGACTAAGATGAAGGAGATTGCCGAGGCTTATCTTGGTCACGCTGTGAAGAACGCTGTGGTCACTGTTCCTGCTTATTTTAATGACTCTCAAAGGCAGGCAACGAAGGATGCTGGTGCTATTGCTGGGTTGAATGTCATGAGAATCATCAATGAGCCTACCGCTGCTGCTATTGCTTATGGCTTGGACAAGAAGGCATCGAGGACTGGTGAAAAGAACGTGCTGATATTCGATCTCGGTGGGGGCACTTTTGATGTTTCGCTGCTGACGATTGAGGAGGGTATCTTTGAAGTGAAGGCTACTGCTGGTGATACTCATCTTGGAGGTGAGGATTTTGATAACAGGCTTGTTAATCATTTTGTTGCCGAATTTAGGAGGAAGCATAAGAAAGATATTAGTGGCAACGCTAGAGCATTGAGGCGTTTGCGGACAGCATGTGAGCGAGCTAAGAGGACTTTGTCTTCCACCACACAGACCACAATTGAGATTGATTCGCTCTACGAAGGTATTGATTTCTATGCTACTATTACTAGAGCCAGATTTGAAGAACTGAACATGGATTTGTTCAGAAAATGTATGGAACCTGTGGAGAAATGTCTCCGCGACTCGAAGATTGATAAGAGTCAGGTTCATGATATTGTTCTCGTTGGTGGCTCAACAAGAATTCCGAAAGTTCAACAGTTGTTGCAAGATTTCTTCAACGGCAAGGAACTCTGCAAGAGCATAAACCCTGATGAGGCTGTTGCTTATGGAGCTGCTGTTCAGGCTGCTATTTTGAGTGGTGAAGGTGACCAGAAGGTTCAAGATTTGCTCCTCCTTGATGTTACACCTCTCAGCCTTGGTATTGAGACTGCTGGTGGTGTGATGACGACCTTGATTCCAAGAAACACGACCGTTCCTGCCAAGAAGGAGCAAGTCTTCTCAACTTATGCTGATAATCAGACCAGTGTACTAATTCAAGTGTATGAAGGCGAAAGGGCTAGAACTAAGGACAACAATCTGCTTGGTACTTTTGAGCTGAAGGGCATTCCTCCGGCGCCAAGAGGTGTTCCTCAGATCAATGTGTGCTTTGACATTGATGCTAATGGTATATTGCACGTGTCCGCGGAAGATAAGACCGCTGGAGTGAAGAACCAGATTACAATCACCAATGATAAGGGAAGATTGAGCAAGGAAGATATCGAGAGGATGGTGCAAGAGGCAGAGAAGTACAAGGCTGAAGATGAACAAGTGAAGAAGAAGGTGGAGGCGAAGAACAAGCTAGAGAATTACGCGTACAGTATGAGGAATACAGTGAAGGATGACAAGGTCGCAGGAAAATTGGCCGCAGCAGACAAGCAAAAGATTGAGAAGGCAGTTGATGAGACTGTCGAGTGGCTTGACGGGAATCAACTGGCTGAAGTTGATGAGTTCGAGGACAAGTTGAAGGAGTTGGAGGGCTTGTGCAATCCCATAATAGCAAAGATGTATCAAGGTGACGGTGGGGATGTTCCAATGGGTGGCGGCTATGGCTCCTCCGGGTCTGGTGGTTCTGGTGCCGGTGCTGGGCCTAAGATTGAGGAAGTT
The DNA here is from genome assembly GCA_039657385.1 of Citrus x changshan-huyou. NCBI lineage: Eukaryota > Viridiplantae > Streptophyta > Magnoliopsida > Sapindales > Rutaceae > Citrus > Citrus x changshan-huyou. The sequence continues at coordinate 14,695,328 of CM077547.1, read as the reverse complement.
GATTGAAGTTAAAACATTGTCGCTAGGGAAGTCCTTCCTGCCTATGTTCCGTTCCTTCTGCTCTGTTTTTTTTATTATGATGGTGTGTCTTGTCAAATGATGCAAAGGTTTAGGAATCGTGTGAGAGATCAATATAAATAATGTTACTGATGTAATCTTTCTTTTTGCCCCTTTCTCTGAATGAAATTAAAGTAATTGTTCTGCATTGAGTTTTCAATTTACATCATTGTTATATATAATCAGAAACAAAAGAATGAAGTTTCAGCTCTACAAATGTAAAACAAATTAAAATGACACTGAAACAAAGATTTAAGTTTTGGTGTTTCGGTCCATGCTTTTCTGTGAATCACCAATTCCGTATGATTATCTATCTCCATCTTTAATTTGTTGTCATACGATGACCGATATTGCGAGTTGACTCAAGTTTTCTCATGGGAGCCTACTCAGATGAGCACTCGTTTCATCAATTACGCTAGATTAAATATTGTTCTGTATCTACTAATATTAATGTGATATGATTTCCATCACGATTAATGTAAGATACTTGTTTCATCTCCATCCAAATAGATCGAATTTACTGATGAAAAGCATTTGAAACTATATCAAATTAATTTAGTTGTCTATTTTTTAAACAGTTTGGTTTTTTGCTGACATGTCTCGGGGAGCCACATTATGGCTAGATGAAATCAGTCTTCAGATAATCAAATGCACTATTAAATATTACACCCACATAAAGTTGTTGAATTCTATTAAAAATAAGTCATTATGTGTAGATATCAGCTCACTTTAAAATAAGTTATTATTAGACAACATTGTCTAGTCTCAAATTGCATTTTAATATATGTGTACGTTTGTTAACACTGAAGGATCTAAAAGTAATTTACTGTATCCAATCTCTTAAGACTCTAATAACCACACTGGAGTATTTAACTGTCAGCATTAACAAGAGTGCGTGGAGGAGACAGAGGCTTGTTTAATTCATGAAACACTTTTGACATATATAACAGTCAGCTGAAAGAGATTAATTCAACAAAAAGCAAAAGAAATTTCTCTTCTTATATCTTCCTAAGAAGCTCGGAGTTAGGCTTTGCTTTCCTATTCATTTTCATCTGCAAGCAATGGCCACTTTTCCTCTCATTGATTCGGCTTTCTTTCCCAATAATCAGCGTTTCTTGCAATTCAAGCATCGTCTTTTTTCAGAAAATAAACAGTTAAATAGCTCTCTTCCAGTCCTGGTGCTGCTCACAATTCAATTATCCATTTTTTCTGCGCAAGGCCAGTATCACTTTTGCCTGAAGGTACTTCCCACGGAATCATGATCATTTGCAAGCAATGAACAACTATACTGTTATTCTGTTCTAATCAGTTTCACTTTCACTATTGGTCCTCATTGATTTGATCATCAGCATCTTCCATGATTCCAGAACCTTATGTATACGCCTTCTGATTCTTTGACTCATGATGGTATGGATTCTGAGGTAGCAAATCCCCTCCATGAACGGCCAATGGGCTACGAGCCCATTGGTGTCCCATGCATCCAGAGAACCTTGGGCAGCTAGGACTCGACTCTCCCCTCGGTAGAAATTTACCTATCTCTTCGCGAACTGTGTCATAATAGAATTACTAAAGCAGAGTTCCGATTGTCAAATATCAATAAGGCTCTGATTATAATATATCAATGTATTAAAAAAAAATACCCTCTATGAACACGAGATATATTGCCTTCACCTTAAAAGATTTTACACTTAACACATAATGATGTAATGCAATCAAATTGTAAGATAAGATAATGGGTTTCTAAAGGGATTAAAATCTTCTCAACTCATGGCCAAAAACAAAATTATAGGAAGGTCAGATGCCTATCGAGAACATTTGAACTTATCTCTGATAAAGCAGAAAAGCAAGCATCAGATTCTGTCCCAATTTCGTCAGACAAGCACAAACTTGATCGACTAAAGGGCTGATTTCGAGAAAAACCAATAAAGCTGTAGCCTTTATTCTTTCAGCCACTATATCAGAGGCCAGCTGGTCTCTTCTGGTACTTTAAGCACTTGTAAAAGAAAGCAGTAAGCTAAAAATAATACTTTACATTCCCTACAAGAAAGAAGTAAAAGGAATTAACCTCTCCAAACAGTCCATTAGTTTTCCCCTGTAAATTCCATCATCAATACCTCTTAGCTGTTAGAACGTAATCATCCCTACCCTATAAACCTCCTTCCCCATCAGAAATTCCAACAAAAAAGATAGGAAAAAAAAGGGAAAAAGTTCAAGAAATAACAACAAGAGTCATAGAAAATGAAGACAAGATTTCTTCCATGGTTCTTATTTATCTTATGCACTCAATCTGTTGCAATCTTGGGTTTCGAAAGCTTTCCAAGGTCAAAAACTGAAGATTTCAATCTTTCAAAACCAAGATTTGGAGGGCAACTTCATGGTATGCATTCTATTTTGATCTTATAAGATACGGATAGAGCTTCAAGAATTTTTGTTATGCATACTGCATGGTGTGTACTAATGTTCATCAGATTCCATACACAGGCGTAAACGTCACAAATGGATTTTATGGAGAAATTGAAAGAATGGGATTGGAGGGAAAGCAAGAAATTCTAGATTCAGTAAAAGGACAGAGAGGGAAGGGAACTAATGGCGGAGGAAATCCAGCTCGTCACCCTCGTTCCAGTAAAGGAATAGCTTCATTATCATCAGGTCCTCGTTACCTCGTCTCAGCAGCTACGCCACACGTAATCTTGGCTGTCATGGGACTTTCACTGCCATATTTTCTCACAGGGTTTTAACCTTTCTATTCAAGTTTTATAACTTCCTTCAGGGTATTGATCTACTAATTGTGTGGTTTCTCGGATTTTATCTGCTGAAACTCCTTCAGGGAATCATTTACTAATATTGAGACAAATCGCCGACAAAAACAGTGTGTAAAACCGGCAGTGTCTAAGCATTTTTCGTCAGCGTTCAGTTTCTTTTATATATGCTGCACTGGCAAGTTTAGGTGGCTTTTTTGTTACAAGAGCCCAATTAGAAACTCCCGTATTGTTACAAGTTTTGGTGCATTAGTGTTCTTATCATTTTTTATTCAATTAACTAATACACCGTATATACAATAAATTCATATTTTAAAAGATGTAAGCATTTGCACTAATGAGTATTGGTTTGGTTTGGGTCGTGGACTTTATTACGGTCTAAAAACTATAATGCTATTATACTATTAAAACACACAATTTAATAGATTTTCCAAACTTTAACAAATCCATAATCCTGGATTGGGAATATATATACATATCATTCTCGAATGCGGTCGCCCTCTTTTTTTTAATGTGAATATATTATTAAGTCGTGTGGCTTGACATAGTTAATTTTTAATACCTACAAACGTGGTTTAATAGAATTAAAACTTATCTTTATTAAACTACATGGTTTAATAACGTGTCCGCATAAAAAAAAAAAAAATTAAAGACACCCACATTTGAGAAAGACTATATACACACTCTTTTTTTTTTTAATGTAGGCTTATATATTCATACTTCAAGGTGTCGTACCCATAATATAGGCATTAAGAAAAATCAATAAAATTTAACATTTGACGATACCCAAATTATGAGGTTATGATACCCGAAAGATACCGCAATCAAAGCCATTTAAAAAAAAATGTGCTACAAACAATACAGTGAGAGTGTAATCCAACTAAACTTGCATGGACTACTCGCCATGTCATTAATTGCTTTCTAAAGCATTTAAAAACACTCGATCTGCGCAGCAATTTTGCTAAAAAGTTGGATTTAAATCATCTCCTTTGGTGCGTTCCTTGCAATGAGGTGAGGAGATGGCTAAGAGTAGGGATAGTAACCGGCCTTGCTGGGCCCAACTTTTCGACTCATCAGCCATATCTGGGTACGGTACAGGCACGAGCCCGTTAAGAGCCCATATGTACCGGCTGCGGGTCTATGCTATTTTTTAAATATTTTTTAATTTTTTTTGTTTTCCTACAGAAAATTTAAAATTAAATTTAAAATTTCACTTTAATTTTTTTATTTCACATTTATTTCTTTATGAGTAGCGACACTCTCTCACATAATCCAATTCATGAATGTAAATACTAACAATTTAAATTTAAAAGAATAAATATAAGTATTAGCAAGGCACAAATGACAAAATTAGAGGGTAATATCATACTAACCTAATGGTACAATTAGGCCACTATTTAATGGGTTGGACTGTGGCAGGCCAACCTCTTGGCCATCTCTAGTTCAGAGGGTCATATGAATCTATTCAAGACATTTATATAAATTATATACAACATATAAATAGTAACCATATTCAAAGTCCATAGATGAACATACAATTACGGCAAAAAGTGCTCCCATGAAACAAGCTCAAAATCTATCCTAAGACAACCAAATAACCTGTGGTAAGTATTACAAGTACATAAGGTTGCCAAGTTTTATCGAAAATAAATTGGTAACGCAGATAATTAACAATTATTAGGTGTGATTGTCTGCACGATTTACAATATAAATTTGAGGTTAGTTAGCATTATCTAGCAATAATTTAACATAGTATTATAACTCAAATATGATTGCATTGAGGCTTCTTGGCTACCACAGCACAACAGTACTCCCAAATGGTGATATAGTATAAAGTTCTTCTTTAACTATTGCATTGTGGCAATTAAATTACTTGGCAATCATAGCGCAGCGTTCCCAAATAGGACTTAATCAAATAACTGTATCAACTTCTGATATTCTAATGAGCGCCATGGAGTAGTTAACTATCAGCATTGGAATACATGATGGAGTTGGATGGATGTTGATTCATGTGCCATTTTAGTATATTTACTCATTTCTCTTCCAAATTATTCTCTCCCATTAATGTGGGAGAAGCATATATCCTTTTCGTATTAAGTAATACTAGAAATTCCAGGCGGTGCTATAATAAACTTGTCAATGATAGTCTCAATAGATTCTTTATTCTCAATATCAATGTCAGTAGATTTTAATTGTAATATATAAGCGTAGTAAAAAAAAAAGAAAAAAAATTGTCAAGTTTAAGAGATTGCAAAAGTCATATGATTTCAACGAATTCAACAAAAAGCGAAAGTAAGTTCTCTTTTCATATCTTTTGTAAGAAGCAGGGGAAGTTGGTGCCTTTCCTTCCTATTCTATCCCCTTTCCTTCCTGTTCCTTTTCATCCAGTAAATACCGGCCACTTTCCTCTAATTGAATCAGCTATCTTTCTCAACAATCCAAGTTTCTTGTAATTCAAGCATCATCTTTATCCAGAAAATCAACAACTAATTAGATCTCTTACATTCCTTTTGCTTCTTTCATTTGAATTTAATTTCCATCTTAAATGTTCTATGGAAGGCCAGGATCACTTTGGCTAGAACAGAGTTACACCAGGGATCATGATCATGGCAAGCAATAATCATGATCATTGATCCGATCATCAACATCTTTCATGATCCCAGAATCTTACATATACACCTATTGAATCTCTGACACATCATGATCTGGGTATTCTGAGCTTGGGAATTCACTCCATTAACACAAGATACCTTGCTGTCACCTTACAAGCATTTTACACTCAACGCAGGAAAATGTAATCAAATTGTAAAAATAAGCCCTGGGTTCTAGACTCTAGAGGGGTTAAAATTTTCTAAACTCATGGCTAAAAACAAAATTATATTGTGGGCAGATGCTTATCGAAATTATTTTAAAAAATTTCTGATAAAACAGATCAGCGAGCATCAGATTCTCTATCCCAAAGAGACAAAGTCGATTAACTAAAACCGTTGGTTCTGATAATAACAATAAAGCTATAGCTTTATTATTTCAGCTACTTTATCAGGACCAGCTGGTCTCTTCTGCTTCTTTAAGCACGTATAAAAGGAAGAGTAAGGTAAAAGTGATACTTTACCTACCCTGTATGAATGAAGTAAAAGGATTTAGTTGCTGTTAGTGAATGAGATTCTGTAATTTTTAAGTTATAGCTGCTGTGGAATGAGAATGAGGTGTTGTAACTTGTAAGTTACAGTTGTGGAAAAAAAATTATAACTATGAAATAAAAATTAATAATATATAGGAAATATAAATTTTAAATAATAATTTTGACAAAATTATTAAAAATATAATAAATTTTTTATTAAACAAGTAAAAAAATTATATTAACATAACTTCTAAACTACAGTAGCTAGTGTTTACCAAATACTTTAGCACTATAACTCTTAAACTACAGCTGTCTAATCTCAATCCCAAACGTATTCTTAACCTTTCCAAAGATTGAATATGATGGCTAAATTCACACCATCAGAGGACCAGCTGTCATTTGGGAATAAAGCTCGAATGCTCAAATATAACATAACAATACGAAAAAAAAAATTGATTCGCCATAAATTTTACATTGTAAGGCATCATAAGTTGAACTTAACGCATGCTGTAAGGGCAAAAATTAAGAGAACCCTGAACAAAAATGTGAAAAAGCAAAGAGCAGGAATCCGAGTGTCTGAAATGAATAAAAGATAAGATGTTCGGCCACGGCCACCCCAGAATCTTAACTTACAAGATTGAAGCCTAACTTTGAAGTTCAGGTCCTCCAGGATATGCTTGCTGTCTTGACAGTTACAACAAGAAGAATATGAATAATAATCTAGCAAAGCAATGACGTTTTTACAGACATATCGTTGCCTCTTTAAGCTATTACCACAGACCAGTTCTTTCTTCACATCATTTTTTTTTTTTTTTGGTTTATGATTTAAAATATGAACTCCTTTTTGCGTAGTCTTGATGTATCAAAGACAGCCATGGATCGCATGTCTGGGCCACATATTTTGATTCTCCGACTAAAGCAGCATTTTGCGTTGCTCATGACCATTAGTTTTTACCTTTTCCCCTCTACAGAGAGCTTAAGTTCCATCATAAATACCTCTTACGGCTTAGAACTTAATCATCCCGAGCCTATAAACCTCCTTACCCATAAAAAATTCCAATAAGACAGAAAATAGTTCAAAAAAAGAACAACAAAAGCCATAGAAAATGAAGATAAGACTTCTTTTATGGTTCTTATTTATCTTATATACTCAATCTGTTACAATCCTGGGTTTTGAAGACTTTCCAACATCAAAAATTGAAGATTTCAACCTTTCAAAACCAAGATTTGGTGAGCAACTTCATGGTATGCGAAATATTTTCATCTTACCAGATACAGAAAGAGCTTTAATGTTTTTTTTGTTTTTTCCTGCAAACTGCATATAGTGAGTGTGAACTAATGTTCATCATATTTCCTACAGTGAGAGACACGGGCGTAAATGTCACGAATAGAATATATGCAGAAACTGAAAGAGTGAGATTGAAGGGAAAGCAAGAAATTTTTGATTCGATAAAGGGACAGAAAGGGAAGGGAAATTATGGTGCAGGAAATGACGCCCATCACCCTCGATCAAGCAAAGGTGCAGCCTTGTCACCAGCAGGTCCTTATTACCTCATCTCAGCAGCTATGCTACATGTGATCTTGGCTCTCATCGGACTCTTACAGCCATATTTTCTTATCGGGTTTTAACTTTTCTATTCGAGTGTTTATAACTTCCTTCAGAGCATTGGTCTCATTGTGTGGTCTTTAAGATTTTGTTTGCTGTTTTTAATACTATCTTACAAAGCATATGCCCTTTTGCTTCAGAGCCAGTAAGATGTTGCTAGCGTCTGCTAGGTTTGTCGTTTTAATTATGTAATTTATCGACTCTGATTGTTTTCTTAAGAAGTGTCAAAATCTCCCTATCTTCTCTTCCTATCTCTAACATTAGCATTCAGATTGTATGGATGATTAAGAAAACGGATTATATTGAATGAAGGTAAAAAACTGCTATAACAGCATCAAAAGAAGAGTTCATACGGTTCCCTTAACTACCGTAAGTCATCACGACATATTAAAGCTTGCTAGCTATCCCATCCATTTCCTTGTCGAGGGGAGAAATGAAGGGTGCGTTGTGTCACGGGGTGATAGTTTTGCGCAGCAAGTTCCCATGCGGCACTTGAGCGACCTTAGCGGGTGAGTCGCCAAGTAAGCCTAGATTACTCCCTAAACAAGCCAAGCACACACACTGGGAGAAAATGTTAAGGGAAGTAAGAGTGGAATGGCCAAAGATGATTGAATTACACTTTGAATAATTACAAGAGTGTTTGTACAAGAGAGCTTGAGAGCTAGTGTGCTAGGTGTGTTGTGTGGGTGTGTTGGTGGTTGTGAGAATGAGGGTTGCTCACCCATATTTATAGGGGGTGGAATGCCTAATTCTAGATAATTCTATTACAAGTGGCAAAACACTAAGGGACCCAAGTGGTGAGTCCTAGAAAGTTCTAGTGAATGGATAATATGTAGAGAGTTCTAGACCTTTGGGCCTTGGTGGACTTTGGGCCTTGGTGGAGGTTTTGCTAAGTGCACCCCAGCTAGTTAGTTGTCTTGGTGGCCCAATTTCTAAGTTAACCCCCACTTCTAAGTGTATCCACCTTGAGTGCCAAGCGAGCCCGTGACAATCCTCCCCCACCTATGTTCGCGACGTCCTCGTCGCGTTGTTGTGTTTGTAGAGCTGCACATGTTCTGCGAATTGCCATAGATCGTCTTCGCGCTCCCATGTTGCTTCGCTCTCGGGGAGGTTCTTCCATTTCACCAAGTACTCGTAGTAAGCCGGTATGCCCCGTCTTCGAATTACTCGATCCGCAAGAATGTACTCCATGTCCTTGTCAATAGCGGTGACAACGGCGGTTGGGGCACGCCTTGACTTGCCTCGGCTTGGATCTCCCGCGTCTCTGTGGTATGGCTTGAGCAAGCTCACGTGGATGACCGGGTGGATCTTGAGTCTTGGTGGAAGTTGGAGTTGGTAGGAGACCTTGCCCACGCGTCAAACTACTTCGAAAGGCCCTTCATATCGCCTCACTAATCCTTTGTGGACTTTCCGCAACGTCTTGAACTGTTGGGGTAGGAGCTTCACCATCACTTGGTCGCCTTCCTTGTACTCGACGTGGCGTCTCCTTGAGTCAGCCCACTTTTTCATTCTCCGAGCGGCCCTGTCGAGTATGCTCGCGTGATATCCGTTTCTTCATGCCATTCGCGAGCGAGTTTGTGGGCTGCTGGGCTCTTTCCTTCATAGGTCGAGGCTATGGCGTTGGGCGTTGTCGGCTAAAATCCCATGATGATCTCGAATGGACTCTTGCCCGTAGCCTCGCTCCGTTGTAGGTTGTATGAGAATTGGGCAACGTCCAGCAACTTCGCCCAATCTCGCTGGTGAGCGCTCACATAATGCCTAAGATACATCTCGAGTAGGCTATTGATGCGCTCGGTTTGTCCATCTGTTTGCGGATGGAAGCTTGTTGAGAACTTGAGGTCGGTTCCCAACATCTTGAAGAGCTCCGTCCAAAAGCGTCCGGTGAAGCATGGATCCCGATCGCTCACGATGCTTTTTGGAACTCCCCAAAGTTTGATGATGTGCTTGACAAATAGGCGGGCAGCCTCATCCGCTTTGCAATCGGTCGGTGCGGCGATGAAAGTCGCATACTTGCTATAGCGGTCGACTACCACCATGATGCATCCGCACCCCTCGGACTTGGGTAGGGCCGAGATGAAGTCCATGGTGACACTCTCCCATGGTCTTGATGCTATTGGTAAAGGCTCCAATAGTCCCGCCGGAAGTTGGCGATCCGCCTTGTCTTGTTGGCACATGAGACATGTCCGCACGTAGGCCTCAATGTCATTCCTCATGTGTGGCCAAAAGTAGGAGGCTTGGACGAGTGCGGTCGTGCGCTCTACTCCGAGGTGACCAGCCCACTTCGAGTCATGGCACTCCTTGATCACCTCTCGCCGCAAATTTCCCCACCTCGGCACAAATAGTCGGTCTCCCTTGGTGAGGAGGATGCCTTCCTCTTGCCAAAATCGCCTCGTCTTCCCTTCAAGCACTTTCCCCAACAAGTCTTTCGCCAACGGATCTTGTTGGAGGCCTTCCTGGATGCGCATGACGAGATCGGACTTTGGCTGGCTCATGCTAAGTGTAACCAATTCTGCTTTGCGGCTTAGAGCATCCGCAACAACGTTGGCTTTTCCGGGCTTGTACTCGAGCCTATAATCAAATTCCGCAAGAAAGTCTTGCCACCTAGCTTGCTTGGGGCTCAACTTCTTTTGTGTTTGGAAGTAGCTCGTGGCTACGTTGTCTGTCGAGATCACGAAGTGTGAGCCAAGCAAGTAGTGTCGCCACACTCGTAGGCAATGGACAATGGCTGTCATCTCCTTCTCTTGCACGGTGTAGCGGCGTTCCGTGTCGTTGAGCTTCCGGCTCTCGAATGCTATGGGGTGACCTTCTTGCATGAGTACTCCGCCTATGGCAAAGTCGGAGGCATCCGTTTGAACCTCAAATGGCTTTGTATGGTCTGGAAGTGCAAGGACGGGCTGTTCGGAGATATAGCCTTCTTCAATTCCCCGAAAGCGCGTTGGCATTCCTTGGACCAATGCCACGTGCGGTTCTTCTTCAGCAGCTCGGTCAAGGGTGCCGCTTTAGCCGAATACCCTTTGATGAAGTGGCGGTAATAGTTCACCAACCCAAGGAAAGACCGGAGTTCGGGTACATTGGTAGGAGGTTGCCACTCAAGTATAGCCTTTACTTTCGAGTCCTCCATCATGAGTTTCCCGTCCGCTATCTTGTGGCCAAGAAACTCCACCTCTCGTTGGGCAAATGAGCACTTCTCCAGCTTGAGGTAGAGTTCATTGTTGCGTAGTACTTGGAGAACTTGCCGTAAGTGTTGGGCATTTTCCTCGAGTGTGGTGCTGTACACCACAATGTCATCCAAGTACACCACAACAAAGCGGTCGAGAAACGGTTGGAGAACTTTGTTCATGAGAGTTCAGAATGTCGCTGGTGCATTGGTGAGACCAAACGGCATAACAAGAAATTCAAAAGAGCCATACCTGGTCACGCACGTCGTCTTTGGTTCGTCACCCTTGGCGATGCGCACTTGGTAGTACCCGGACCGTAGGTCGAGCTTGGTGAAGTACCGCGCACTGCCGAGTTGATCGAACAAGTCCGCAATCAAGGGGATCGGATACTTGTTCTTAATTGTAATCTTGTTGAGCGCCCGATAGTCGATGCACATGCGTAGAGATCCATCATTCTTCTTTTGAAAGAGCACTGGTGCACCGAATGGGGCCTTGGAATGGCGGATGTAGCCCGCGTCGAGCAAGTCTTTGAGTTGCCTCCGCAACTCTTCTAACTCAGGTGGCGCCATGCGGTAAGGTGCTAAGGTTGGCGACTTCACGCCTTGCTCTAGCTCAATCTCATGTTCCACCTCTCGACTTGGTGGGAGCTTCGAGGGCATGACATCCTTGAACTCGTCGAGGACGGCTTGAATGAGTGGAGGAGGTTGGCTTGACAAGTCTTCTCGACCTTCTTCATTATTCACCTTCCGAATGGAAACCAAGAAGCTAGGATCCTTCCGAAAAGCCTTTTTGAACTGCATGGCGGAGAGCGCCTTGTCCGCGGTCTTCGAGCGCTCGGCTGGAACCATGCACGCCATACTCCCATCGAGGATGCTTAGGGAGTTCGTGGCCGGCAGTGGAAACGCATGGACTCGGTCGAAGAACTCCATACCGAGGACCATCTTGAAGTCGTCCATGGGCACGATCGAGAAGTCGAGCTTTCCGCTCCACGTTCCAAGAGTAACGCGCACTCCTTGTGCGGTGCCCGCAATGGGCTTGGCGGGTGAGTTTACCGCCTTCATTGTGCCTCCGTCCTTTGTCACCTTTAGGCCTAGGCGCTTAGCCTCTTCTTCCGAGATGAAGTTGTGTGTGGCTCCGGTGTCGAGCAATGCCTGAACAGCTCGGCCATTAACTGTGGCGTTCACATACATGAGCCCTTTCCTCGTGGCTGTGGGCGGATGGCTTTCAAGCGCTCCAAGGCGTTTGAGGGAACCCACTCTAGGTTGGGGTTCTTCCGGTGTCGATGGAGAGTCGCCCTTGAGCTGAGCGACGAGGGTGCTAAGCGACTTTTTCTCCGGACAGTCGCGCACCCAATGAGGGCCATTGCAAATGAAACATGGGCTTCGAGGCTTTGGCGGCTACTGTTTTTCTGTCTTGCCTTGCCCGCTCTTGCTGCTTGGAGGCTTTTTCTGTCCCCATTCCTTGCGGTTGCGGCCTTTGTCCTTTCGGCCCTCTCCCCCACCTTTGCCATGGCTAGGCCTCTTGTCTTTGGGCTGGGCGGAGTAATCAGAGAGTGATTTCGCAATGGCAATGGCGTCATCGAGAGTTTGCACGGCACGCCTATCAAGCTCCGTCTTGGCCCAATTTTTAAGGCCGTCTTGAAAGTAGAAGAGAGAGTCCTTATCGGACATGTCCGAAATCTCAAGCATAAGGGTGGTGAAGTCGTTGATGTAATCGCGGACGCTACCCGTTTGCTTGAGCCGACGTAACCGCGCTCATGCTTCCTTCTCCGCATTGCTTGGGGCAAAATGCTTGCGAAGTTCCTGCTGAAATTCGGCCCATGTGCTGATGGCGCAAATGCCCTTGCCCATCTCACCGTGTTTCCGCCGCCACCATAGTTGCGCAGAGCCTCGGAGGAATGTAGGCGCGGTGCCTACCTTTGACGCATCATCTCGGACACCCATCGCGTCGAAATATTGTTCTAGCCCAAACAGGAAGTTATCCACCACAATGGCGTTGCGCGCACCATCATAAGTATCGGGCTTGGGCACGTCAATGCGGCGTGCATCACTCGAGCTTGCGGGAACCGCAGCCGGGCTAGGCGTGAGTGTGCGCTTGTGCCAAGCCCAATCCAAGCGGACCTCGTCAACCTCCGCACGGACTGCATGCAACTCATTTTGCACAAAGGTACGCAAACTGAGCAGCTCATCATGGAACGCTCGAAACTCCCCTCGGAGAGAGTCGGCTTGGTCTTGCATGAGGGCTTTGGTGGCTACTGTGAATTCGCCATATTCACCCTCAAGGCCATCGACTCGCTCCTCTAATGTATCAAGGGTGTCTTGGACAGCGGCCATTGACGTTTCGAGCGTGGCAACACGCGGTTCCAAGGCATCCATAGAAGGGGCTTTGGACTTACCTCGGGACTTTGGCTGTCCGCGTCCTCCCTCCTCGCGGCCACGAGCTTGCTCCTGTACCTCCGCACCGAGTGCGCCTTCTTGCAATGTGCTGGAAGGATTGGCCATCGTCTATGAGCTAGTTTGCGTGTGGGTGCAAACCGTAGCTCTGATACCACTTGTCACGGGGTGATAGTTTTGCGCAGCAAGTTCCCGTGTGGCACTTGAGCGACCTTAGCGGGTGAGTCACCAAGTAAGCCTAGATTACTCCTTAAACAAGCCAAGCACACACACTGGGAGAAAATGTTAAGGGAAGTAAGAGTGGAATGGCCAAAGATGATTGAATTACACTTTGAATAATTACAAGAGTGTTTGTACAAGAGAGCTTGAGAGCTAGTGTGCTAGGTGTGTTGTGTGGGTGTGTTGGTGGTTGTGAGAATGAGGGTTGCTCACCCATATTTATAGGGGGTGGAATGCCTAATTCTAGAGAATTCTATTACAAGTGGCAAAACACTAAGGGACCCAAGTGGTGAGTCATAGAAAGTTCTAGTGAATGGATAATATGTAGAGAGTTCTAGACCTTTGGGCCTTGGTGGGCTTTGGGCCTTGGTGGAGGTTTTGCTAAGTGCACCCCAGCTAGTTAGTTGCCTTGGTGGCCCAATTTCTAAGTTAACCCCCACTTCTAAGTGTATCCACCTTGAGTGCCAAGCGAGCCCGTGACAGTTGGTTCCCTTAACTACTGTAAGTCATCACGACATATTAAAGCTTGCTAGCTATCTCATCTATTTCCTTGTCGAGGGGAGAAATGAAGGGTGCGTTTGGGATTGAGGTTGTGTAGCTATAACTTAAAAGTTACAGCACTAAAATATTTGGTAAACACTAACTGCTATAGCTTATAAGTTATATTGATATGATTTTTCACTTGTATAATAAAATATCTATTATATATTTAATAATTTTATCAAAATTATTATTTAAAATTTATATTTACTATATATTATTAACTTTTATTTAATAATTACAACTTTTTTTCCACAACAGCTGTAGTTTAAAATTTACAACACCTCAATCTCAAACGGGACAGAACATATATTCCGTGGCAATTATGATCAAATGTTCGAAGCTACATTTCTTAAAATGCTGCTTTATCAGAGTTAAAAATCAACCAGAGGCTAAAAATGACAATGTGAATTAATTAAAGTTGACGCCAAAAAACAACGTCAGCCTTATTAAATCAGGTTCTCACGGAGTTCATATATGAGAAATAAACATACAGCATGAGCCCAAGAAAGTTTAATATGTAGGTACATTTCAAACATAAAAAGGTCTGGAATGAACAAAAGATAACAAAACCGCTTTCCAAAAAAATTTGTGCATCTGAAATCGACCTGCTTGATTCACTTCCGATGAGTTTCAGTGGTGGTTTTCTAAATGTCATATATTAACTTCTCAAATAGTTTCATGTGTTCAGTTTGCAGAGAGATGGCAACTGATAAGCTTCCATCATTGGTTGGGCTTGGGATTATAAATGATAAGCCCTCATATGCAATCCCACCAGGTCCCATAAAAATGGGACGACCCCACCCGAAATCAGCGTCATGTATTGGCAACCTAACCCAACTAGTAATCCCGAGATTTGGACACCTAAATGTATGGGCACCACGAACCAAAGCTGATAAATCAGGCTGAAGCTCTAAGTAATCAAGAGCTGACCTTAGATAGTCGTTGTCCATCCGAACCAATGCATCGTGGATCCGACTTGCAGCGTACCATATTGGCTTTGATTGGAGATCACCCGTGACTGCCATTGGTGTAGCTGTAAAGATCACGTTCCCAAAGTAACCAGGTGGAAGAGGAGGCCGCAATCTAGCACGTCCATCTGTTGCAATGTACAATTTGGTCTCTTGATCAGCAGTAAGCCCCCGTGCGATGCATGCAGACCTCCACACATGGCCCGCCAACATCTCATATGAGCTATAATTGATAGTGTTACCATCTTCTTTGGCCTTGGCTTTGAGGATGTTGAGTTGGTCCCTGGTTAATTTGAAAATTGAGACAGCTGTAGTCTCAGAACTTGATTTCAGAGGATGTTTCAATGGAGGGGGAGGCTGGTATTCAATATGTTCAAATGCAGGTTGAGGTGGATCTCGGGAGCGAAGCAAAGTTCGATCAATGAATGGTGGGATGGTAAGATCAAGACCACGAGCAAAATCTGACCATGTGTTCACAAAGTGGAGACCAGAAAATCCATCGGCCACATGATGCTGCATACCCACACCAAGTGAGACCCCACCGCATTTGAAGTGAGTGATCTGCAGAGATTCAAAACCAAGATTTGCAATGCCTCAAAAACTCTCAAGTGGTATGAGATTACTATATAAGTAATCACTTCTTAGCATTCCTTAAGATTTTGCTGCAACAAGGGTTTCGGATAAGCTAAACGAAATTTTCAAGAAGAAACCCTGTTTCCATAATTTTGAAGTACATTTTAAAACTAAAAGGACATGACCAACAAACCTCAGCCTTCATTAGACAATAATGAACTTGAATGCCCGCTCTGGTGTTTAAGTGTGAACGTATATCCCATCATTATTGTCTGTTTTTGGATATTTGGAGAAATATATGCAAGAGCAAAGAACTTAAAAGTTACCAAATTAATAAAATTCATAGTTCTCTTAAAATTTTCGAGCAAATAGATCCGAAGAAGTCAGATGCAATTTAGTTTCTATATCCAATTCACTCGTATGATAAGTATAAACATCCTAAAGCCAATTTGGAAACTAGGGGATACAAGCGAACTGATTGTCTAAATCCAAGAAGTTTGACTTCTTACTGCCAAAGTACGACTCTGCAACTCTCATTTCACAACTCACATCGCACCATATTCCTCAAGCCACAGTTAAAAAGTGATATATGGAAACGGTTTTCCTATGTTACATTTGTTGTAACTTATAACCCAACTAAAACATGCAAAACATAGAAGATTCATATGGAAAATAATTAATATGGGTCTGATTACGTTGAAACCGCTCTAAGGTAGAGCACCCTTTTATAATCATACAATTAAAATTATAACGTATTTTTTATTATTTATCACTTTATATGTGTGACTATAATTAAAACAACCCCAAAATAGCCATCGCCAATATAAAACCATGTAGATTAGCAGTTAAAGTCAACTTTTACTAAGCCACAAGCAATTACAACTGGCACTCTACCAATGAAACTCCCAAATACTCACCCAATTCTAACGTGAAGTATTATCACTTTTTATGACCGAAGCTGTAGCGTGGCCCACGTTCGTTGGATGATTAGGCTTGAAGTATGTTCGGTAGCAGATAACTTAATGAAGGTGGCATCAATTTTCATTTTGGTCAAACTGTTAATTTCGGCCAAACCCCCAACAACATAGGCGGTGCACAACCACCACCTAATTCTAAAAAGTTAAAAGGGCGTAATAAAATCCCCCAGAACTCTCCTGTCAAATACTAGTTTGGATAATGGGAAAATGGGGGGCCAAAAAATCAATTTGTATTTCATCCAGCTAAAAAGTGGGGGAGAGAAGTTATGTGGTTCATGTGCAATGACATGTCCCTATCCCACCACATGGACATCATTAATTTCTAATCCATGGGAGATGAATCAACATAATTGCTCCTTGCTTGAAACTTAAAAGCTAGGTTGGATTAACAAGAGTCATTGACTAAGAATGTGGTTAGTACTCAATTTGGAAGATTCCGTTCCCGTATCTCTGATACCTAAGCATATCGATATTTGTTTCTAATTAATTGCACATGAAGATGAAGTGTCATTTTAATCACTAGCCTTTTTAGGCAAGTGTGACTGTGTGAAGTGTCCATCCATCCCTTGATAGAGGAAAGGTGTCCTATTTTTATATTGAAAAAGAAGGAGCTGGCTACGGTACAGCTTCTGTACCTTACAGACCGGGTTAGCCAGCCCTCCAAGGGTGCCATTTACAGGCATTGTTTCCACATGTACGGACACGTGGTGTGTATGGAGTGGGGGATGTATGTTACAGATCCACCTCCTGAAAAAGAAAACCCCACGGACACTACATAGTACATACAAAATTAGGTATGAAAGCTGATAAATTTGACCCGCTGCATACCAAATTTATTAGCAGAAGAAGTCAGCCCTTCGTTTAAGTGACTTCTTCACTCTAGCGTGTTCTATTCATTCCTCCATTTTCATAAAATTACTTCTCCAAATTCTTTTTCTCTTTTAGATTCACAGCAAACAGACAAATTCGTCAAAGCCACCAACTACTTACGAGCTATTTAATGGCATGAAATAATTATTATTTATATAATTGATGTGTGACCACTAATTAATGTAGACCAAATTATAATAAATAAAAAAAATTATATTAAATAAGGCTTTTGACTTAAACTGAGATCTATTAATGATTTTTCTCAACAAAAGAAAAAACAAAATTGACAACCAGGGCTTGGTTACCTTACATAATCATCAATTGATTTAGTTAGGACATTTATA
The DNA here is from genome assembly GCA_039657385.1 of Citrus x changshan-huyou. NCBI lineage: Eukaryota > Viridiplantae > Streptophyta > Magnoliopsida > Sapindales > Rutaceae > Citrus > Citrus x changshan-huyou. The sequence goes on along the minus strand of CM077547.1, from coordinate 14,677,740 downwards.
ATACGACTGCCCTTATAAAATCACTGAGTTTTACAACTAAAAATTTATTAGAAATTTGAATTTTTAATCTAAAACTCTACCAAACATTATTAAAAAATCTACATCCACCTCAATTTGAGGAAAAAAAAAAAACATATCTACATCTATTTACGAACTCAAACAGCGACTCTCATTAAAGCATTGGTTACAATTACCAACCACTAAGTTAAATATTCAGTTCATCAACAAAAAAAAAAAAAAAAGAGTCAAAGACTTAAGTGGATAAATTAATCTTCTAAGTTTTGCGTGTGAAATGCATAAATTAAACAAAAAGCTTAAATAAATATTAATTTTTTTTACAATAAAATAAATAAATATATAAACATACCTGCAAAACTAAGAGGGGATAAGTTGATATTCCACCAGAGTAGTCGATCGTTGGGATGAGCTGCTTCAGCTCCAGAGTGGGAGCAAAGTCTCCGAAATCATCGATCAACGACGTCGTTTCGGCCTCGACGAGCAAGACGCCCTCGGCGTTGCAGTCAATCTCGATACGGCCGTCGTCGTCCCGCTTCAGCCGGCCGGCCATCGGATAGAACGGCACCAGCGCCTTGCTCAGTGCGTCCTTGAGAACCCCGGCGTCGAAGAAGTTGGCGGCGCCGGTCGGCCGGTAGAAGTAGACGCTGGGCGTGTGGAACCGCGGCACCACCAGGTCGACGTTCGCGTTCCACAGCGCCACCCTCGGCGTCTCCGCCGCCGGCCGCACCATTGTCGATTCCTTCAGGTTGATTATCATCGTCTGACAACGTACGTCTTTTCCTCCCTCACAGTTCACTCCGCTGCACAAGGGTGAACCCGGTTCGGTTCGACCGGATTGGACTGGTCTGCAAAATTTCCAAATGTTAGTACGTCAAAACCGCGAATAATCAAGGACACGCGTCAACATCACAGATCTTCAAAGGTCAAAATTTCTGGCAAAGCACGCGACTCGATGAGAGACTATGAAAACAGAAACCGTCCCTACTGGTGGGCCCCACTGTTTATTCAGAGAATTTAGGTACAGAAAATCAAAAAAGATCTTCTGCTTGTTTCTCACCTTAGACAATAAGCACTCAATTAAAATGGAAGTTTCTGTTTTGCCCTAATGGTTGCCCGAATAAGCAAAACCCAAAACGATCACATTATGTTTGGCCGTATAAATTTTTCAAGCTCTATTTACGATCAATTTTAAAAATTTAAATAGAAAATACAAGAAATTGGGGGAAAAAAAAAAGGATTACCTGAAGAGTGAGCGCTGAAGAGAGGAGACAATGAGATGGATTGATTCGGCGAGAGAGAAAATAAAATGAAATGAAATGAACTGAAGACGAGAGTTTAAAAGCAAGGGGAACTAAATAAGAAAAAGTTGAGTCACCTAACCCGGCCTAATAACACTGAAGAAAATAAGGAAAAGTAACTGCCACGTCATCACCTCATCGCATGCCACTTCTCTTCCTTCCACATAATCCACTTCGCCAACCACTTACTATTTATTTATTTTAAGGAAGAAAAGTAAGAAAAAAAATGGAATTAATAATTAATAATTTTCCAAAAGTTTTGATCTAAATTATTAAAGATTATGGATAATTACAAAAGCGTTAATTAACGGCCATACGCCTCTTAAACAGTGTTCATACTAGGTATTACGTTAATAGAGCCATGGACGGTGAAAAGTGAAAACGACAATAGAATTAATTTTGATTTTGATTGTTGCTAAATATTTATTACAATCAGGGATTTTGGCTTGGGAAAAAGACACAGAGATCCCCAACGTTTGAATAAGGGACACAAAATTTCTTAATATTTTAAAAAAGACACTCAGACCCCCATTGGTTAACAAAAACCGTTTCTTCTAACAGAAATTATAATTTTAAAGTATAATTACTATTATACCCTTATAGCATATTAAAAAATAATTGTTCATTGTCCAATTTATCCCTATATTATTAATAAAATTACGAATATACCTTTATTACCCAATTTTTTCATTTAATTTTTTGTCAAATTTTTTCTTCAAACTAAATAAATTTAATCCATTACTCAAGAATAAAAATAAATATAATTGATTATTAATGTAAAGTGCGATTCCAATTCTCAAAAACCAAAATGAAAACCATTTGCAGTTTTGAAAAAGATACATTCAGTTTCAGCACTCTTACAATGGATACTAAAAGAAAAATATGCAATATTTCCAACATTATTTCGGACGGCCACTTCAAATTTTGACAGGTAACCAAATTTACTTGCTGCAATTCGAGTTTGAAAGGATGGTCGTCTCTCAAAAATCTTCTAATATAATTAAGTAATGGGGGAAAAAGGAAAAAATTCCTTTCTTGAGGTACCTCCGAAGAGCTGTTCATGAGAAGGTGCAATGAAAGATAAAAATTCTCACAGTTTAATAAACATGAGCATATGCTGAACAACCACCTAACTGCAGACATCTTTAAATCTTAACTAAGCAAACCGACATCATTAGTGGGAAACGCAAGCAATTCCAGCAGCCAAACGAGAGATTCCACAAGCAAGAGCAGCAACCAAACGCGAGCACAAGCAGCAACCAAACGCGAGCAGTTCCAGCAGCCAAACGCGAGTAGTTCCGGCAACCAGACGCGGTCTCGATCGACGCACGAGCAGAAGTTCCAGCAACTTCTGGTAGCGCGAGCAGTTCCAGCAACTTCCGGCAGCCCCAGCAGTTTTCGGCAAGGCAAACCGTGAGTGTGTGTGTGTTAAAGGATTTGTCTGGAAGCAGCGTGTGTGTGTGTGGTTTGTTTGTGCGTATCATGTGTGTGTGGGTTTTTAGTCAATTCACTTGTTATTAATCTGCAATTACGGTATTAACCTTGTAATGATTTAACGAAACGGTTTTTGTTAACCAACGGGAGTCTGAGTGTCTTTTTTAAAACATTAGGGAGTTTTATGTCCCTTATCCAAACATTGGGGGTCTCTGTGTCCTTTTCCCTTTTGGCTTTGATTGCTATATAGTAAAAGTTATTTATTACTAAATAAAGAAATTAGGTTTTGTTTGCGAAATTTTTTAAGTATTTACGAATTAAAAATTTGAAAGGTGGTTGTCTCTTTGATTGGCATGAAAATAGAAAAGACTTTAATAACATAAAAAAAAATCATTCGAATATATTTAATTATCCAAAATATATAAACATAAGTTAATTTAAGCTTTTGACTCGTTCGTTATTAGATATTTTAATTTTAATGATGTAATATATACATAGATTTCAGGTATTATACTTGTACTCAATCTTTTTTCGTCGACAATAGCTTAAACCTACTCTATTAGATTTAACCCTTAATCTTTTTCTTTACCTTAGCTTACGAGACCGATTAAGTAAGCTACCTGCCTATCCACATGGGATGATTATCAAATTTCTTTAATATTTACGGTAGATTTAATTGGTTGAAAAGAAAAGAGAAGTGGTTGAAGTTGAAGAAGTTGGTGAGATGTTGACCTGCCTCATAATAAAACCTTACCCAAATTCCCAAATATTTGTGGTGCTAATTTTTGTTATTTGTTTGTTTGATTATTCTTATTATTATTATTATTATTATTATTATTATTATTATCATTATCATTATCATTATCATCATTATTATTATTTTCACTAGAAGCATGCAAGCTCACGCTTTGCAATTGCTGACGAAATGGGTATTCGGCGAGACTTTTGCGTTTCTCACTCTTAGGGATTTTCACAGTGGCATCTGAAGCGGCGGGTCCCACCTGGAGTTGGTGAGGCGGTCGCGACTAATATGTATTCTGCTTTCTCACCATACTCCATAAGGAATCGGTGTAATTGCGCCGATGCACCGATAGTTGTTGGATCCGTTTCCCTGATCAAAATGAGGAGTAAGGGAATTTTTTTTTTTTTTTTTTTTTTTTTTTAACAAGTGTTTTAATTAGGGATAACAATGGGGTGGAGGTGGGAATGGGGATGCCCATCTATTTTTCACTCCATTAAAAATTTTATTCCTATTCTCTAATAAATTTAGTGGGGTGGGGATAGAGAATCTCCACGTGGGGAATAATTTTTATATTCCCACTTCATTTTTCATTAATTTATTTTATAATAGATATAAATACATATTTTTAATAAATTAAAAACTAAAGAATTAAATAAAATCATTATCATATTATAAATTATTTTAAAAAAAATCTACAAATGTTTGAAATAATATCTTGAAATGATATCAAAATTGAAAAATATTTGAAGAAAGCAGTATATTAAGAGAGAAAAGAAAACATAATAATATTTTAGGTTGATATAAAAAATATATTATATGGTTTTCTTTTAGTTATACCCCATTTACCTCAAGTAAAAATAAAAAGAAAATTTATTAACAACCTTATAACTGATGAAACAAAAATTATTATATAAAAATTAAAATATATATATATATATATAAAGCTGGGACTTGAGGAGATGATGTGGCATCACCATTTCTCATCTTTGTATATTCTCTATTATCTAATAAATTGAGAAATTTTCTTTTAGATTTGACTTTTCATCTTCTCATAATTAATTTGATTGTTATTACACAATAACAATTATGTAAAGATTTTAATGAGACATATTCTTTGTAATGAACATCCAATGGGAAGTGTTATGAATTTATTAAAATAAATGTAAATGTTCATAACATATATCTCTTAGTCTCCCCACTATCTCCCATTAGCAACATTTAGCTTCCCTATAACTCCCACTATCTCACAAAGAATTATGATCCATAATTTTTCATTAATTTCATGGAGTGATTATGTAACTATAAAAGGAGAGCTCATCTTTTTATTTTGTACACACACAATTGGAATGAATAAAATCACTCTATAATATATTCTCTCATTTTATTCTTTATCTTGCGTTGCTTCTTTATTTGTATTGCTGGCATAGCTTTTTTTTTTTTTTTTATAAGACTGCCTCATCTTTAAAAAAAATCCATTCATATTTTTTATCAGTTTCATCAAGTGTAAAGTAAGAAAAAATGATAATACTAAATTCTTTTTTCAAAACCGCATAAAGCGCGATTCTATTTTCTAGTTTATATATAATAGGGAGTGGGGTGGGGGTGGGGTGAAGAGTACAAAATCAAACCCCACTCTATTAAGAATTTAGGGATTATTTTTTTCTCATTCCCCAAAAATTATTCAAAATTCACCTCATTTGGGGTGGAGCCCCATGGAGAATTTTGTCATCCCTAGTTTTAAATAAAACTTTTTCATACATTTTTTTATTTATTAAAAATTATAAAATTATTTTAATAGATAAGTTATTTACAGTTATCTTATAAGAAAATGAAATAAAATTGTCAAATCAAACAAAGACATTTTAGACGATTTTAACTCTTTGAAAAAAATCTACAATTTAAGTATAGTTTTTGGAGATTTATAAAAGTATATCAAACATACGCATTAATAGTAATGCTCTCAGTCAGTGATCAAATTGAGCTTTCAACATTAAAAAAAAGGAAATAAAATTGCAATAAATTAAGCGTACTTTAGATAATTTAACACTTAAAAAAAACAACTCTATCTATAACTCTACCTTCAAAAACTTAAAATTTTGATTTTTTTTAGTACAGTCAAAATAATTTTTTTAAAACACACTTTTGACTAGCAGAATAAGCATACCAAACAAGCATCAAGTATTAAGCAAGCAATGGAAATGCTCTTAATCAGTGGTTAAATTGAAACTAAAAAATAGTTGGTGATGTCTTTGGGTACTAAGTAATGGCAAATTGGCAATGCTGTTACTTAGTGGTCAAATTGTAATTTATCAATAGAAATAGGATTAAAATATAATATTAAAAAAAACTGCTGATGTCCATTCCCAGATATTGGTCGTCAATCCCTCGTTCCTGTACCATATTCTATTGTCATGAAATTTGGCAAGCGGTCATCCACTAAAATAATAAAAGAATTCCTTTCTCTATTAAGCTTTTGAGCTTATTTTGTTTAGCTCCCTATATTCTCTTTTATTTATAAATGATAGTTTAGTTGGTTAACTTCTTGTAATGAAAGCTACAGATCAAGAGTTCAAGTTTAAGGAGTATAAGTAACTTTGACAGTAAGGTGTAAAGTAACAAAAAAACAAGGAAAATATTGATGAATGGACTAATTTTTCTCTTATAAATACTTATATTACATCCATTTATTTGTTAAATACATATTATAATCCTACAATGAAAGCTATAGATCAAGAGTTCAAGTTTAAGGAGGAGTCCTGCAATGAAAGCTATAGATCAAGAGTTCAAGTCTAAGGAGTACAAGGAATTTTTTGAGTAGGACGCAAAGCCCCCAAGAAAAAAAGAAAAAAGCACTAAGATTCACGAGTGCACTAATTTTCTCTCTTAAAAGTATTTGTTTGCTAACATACAAAACTAGATTACTTTGTCATATTATTATCTTGCAATGAAAGCTATGGATCAAGATTCTAAGTCTAAGGAGTACAACTAATTTTGAGGAGTAGACTGAAAGGTTACCAAAAAATAAATGGACAAGGTTGGTGAGTGCACCGATTTTCTCTCCTAAAAATGCCCATATTAAAATCCATAAATTTGCTAACATACAATTACAAAACTAGGCTCATTTGTTATATTATTATCTTGCAATGAAAGTTAGATCAAGAGTTTAAATTTAGGGAGTACAACTAATTTTGAGAGTAGGGTACAAAATAACCACACAAAAAAAGAGAAAATTGATGAGTGCACAAATTTTTTTTCTTGAAAAAAAAAAAGAACTCATATTAAAATCTATTTATTTACTAACATACAAAACTAGACTCCTTTGTTATATTATTATCTTGCAATTAAAGCTATAAAACAATAGTCCAAGTCTAGTCTAAGGAAAACAACTAATTTTGAGAAAAAAAAACTTGTTGTGAAAATTTTAATATACTTGGAGATTATTCTTTATGCATTTTTCCTCTTTTCTTTTATTCTTCACAAGCGGCAATTATTTCCATAAACTCTAATTTGTTTCCTTTTTAAGCTCCCTTTCATGAATTGCTTCCACAAATTAATTTGATCTTCAATACTGTCCGGTTATTATTCTTTATGCATTTTTCATCCATAATCTCCAATTAATTCCATAATCAATAAAATAACTCAATTAATTAAAAGAAACAAATAAAAATAACTAACAATTATATAATTAAGGGTAAAATATGTATATAAATTATGCTCATCAATGGTTCAAAGTAACAAAAAGAAAATGGAGAAAATTGATGAGTTCACTCATTTTCTCTCTTTAGAATAACTATATTAAAAAGTTCATTTATTTGCTAATATACAGAACTCGATCCCACTATCATACTATTATTATGTAAACAATGAAAATTATTTTTTTAATATTTAAACAATTTTATTACGTCTGGTCAAGTTTATATCATTACTGTAAATTTCCCCCGTCCTTCTTCAATTTGTTCGCGTAGTTTCTTTGTTACAATTTGCCACATGATGAGGAAGGCAATTGACTTGGGATGACCAGATCAGCAGTGGATGTAATGGGTTATTTTGGGCTTCAGTGGTGCTATTGAGCCCTCACTAGATTCTTCATTGGCCCCACTAATTTATCTTTTGTTCAAAGTATGCCAATGTGACATCTTTTGATAAAGACTAAGTAGACTAGTAAGAAAAATAGATGTCAAATTCTGGGAACATGCTACGGTGTATAATCCGAACCTCGCAGCCCATAAATTGACGATTGATTCAATAATACTTTGCCACTTGTTAAATTAGATGACCTGTTGCAGAGTGAAGTTTTAACGCAGTGGTGAGATTTTTTTTTTTTTGTCCTTTTAAAAATATACAATTATTAGTTGTTAAAGGAAGAAATGAAAGATTAATAATAAAACACAATGTGTCGATCTAGAGTTTCTAAGTTAGCAAGAGGAGATTGGGATATGCTAGGTATACCAAACAATTAAAAGGGTACATGGATTCCCCTATATTGAAAGCAGAAATGTTGGAGAAAATATCCAAAATATAAAGTATAAAAGGTGTCATTATCACCATAAAAGGATATTGATTCCCCAGCTAATATTGAGGGATTAGTAAGTAGACATTTTATTGAAAAAGAAGAGGCAACAGGCTGCCACATTTTTTTAGACTATCGCAGCCCACCATAATAGTTGGGACCATTTATTCTTATTTGACACGCCAACCATCGCAGGACAATCTCAGCACAAGCATGCTAAACTACTAGCAAAGTCTAACATGTATAAGTGTGGACAAAATGTACAAATGATGCGCTTACTTATCTTCCAAGCATGTGCCCAAGTCTTTAGTGGTCACAAAAGCCAAAAGATAGTAATATCCTTTCCACAACGAGAGAAAGGACCAATATAAATGCGCCAAGTGGCATGGTGGCCAAGGCACTCCACAAAAAGATACTCATGTTTTATTCATTCCATTCATTCTTCAACCTCTAGCCACCTCCATTACTAAGAGCTTTCTGGTTCTTAACCTCAAAAACCAACCTTATACTAACTTGAGCATTAATGTGTGGTCGTCAACCACTATTAGCTCCACATCTAACTTATTTTCTTCCTTTTGCATGTTAAAAACAGTCTTTTAAGCCAGCTCTCTCCATATCTAAATTCCACACTACCTCCCCACATCTTTCATTCTTTTTCAAGCTCCACGGAAGGCAAAAAATAGTCAGCACACCCGAATTACTTGGGGCACCACTTCACTTTAATACAAATTTATTGTGCTTAACTAGGTTTTTTGTCCCTTTTTTTTCCCACCAAAATCTAGTTCAAACACTAGTTACTAAATAAGAGTATAAAATTAATTAAATTTTAACCGTATATTACTATACATAAGGGTGGGCATCGGATTGGATTCGAATTGATTCGATTCGAATACATTCAGATTGGATTGAATTCGGATTTGATCCAACAATCCGATCAGATACTAAATATATAGACAGAGTAAAGTTTCTAAAGTATAAACCTAATTTGTTTTCCCCAAAATCCCCAACCTAAACAGCCGCAAAACCACTCAACTCTTTGTCTCATCCCAAAGGCCAGAGATCACCAATCCGCCAATTGATTTTCTAGCCAAATTGCTGCCTCACAAATTCTCCACTACAACCTCCAGCCATCACCTCAAAGCTGCCCAGCTACCGTCATTACTGCAGTTGCCTCACAATTAGCTTTCAGTTTGGTTGTTGATTGTAGATGTTTGATTTGTTTTCTAAGAGAGAAAAAAATTGAGAAGATTGGCAAAATGATTTGGATGAGTAGAAGGAGAGGAATTAAGTCAGTTTATGAGAAAATTAGGAAAAGAAATGGACTCTTTTTTGTTAGCTTTTTATATTGATTGTTTTTGTGCAGAGATGCTCTTCTCTTCTCCAATTGGCGATTTCTCTTTTTCTAGCTTACATATGTTTTTTTTTTTTTTTTTCTTGAGAAATTTTCAAACTTTTATTTGATTTTTGTTTTTAATTGAGTTTATTTGCATGTTATGTTGTTTAAATTCTGGTTTCTCTTTATATTTTCTGAAAAAAAATATGAATTATTCTGATAATTTTCAGTGATATGCATGGCAATATAATTAAAATTACTTATTTTTCTTCGTCTATTTGGTTTTCTATCCAACTTGAAAGTTGATTACAAAGATTTGCAAATTATGCAAATTATGTCTTCCACTGAATGCAAGGACCTAAAACTCCAAATTAAATTCAAGATTTATCGATATGATCTGAATTAATTTAAATTATTTGTAAGATATGAATTCGTTCCGAACATGTTTGGATCGGGTTCAGATTGAATTTAAGTTCGGATTGCATTCGGATGAGTTTTTTAATAATTGAACAACCTGATCGGATTAATTTAAATCCAATTTTGTCCATCCCTAACTATACATATACGTGAAGCGAAAGATTATAAAAAATTAAGAACAAAATCTAACTTAATATTAGATCCAAATCCACACGAGTGATTTCAAGTTTCTTAACCAAAGCATGCAATGAATACCTGTTGGTGCGACATCTCTATTACGTTAGAAAGCTAAGACCGTGAGGAAATAACTTAAAGCTGGTAGTAAGAGCATGCCTAGCGGTTGCTACCTGTCAAGAACTGTAAGTGATAAGATTTTTAGGCCACAAATTAAAGTTGAAAATGGAACAATGGTAAGCTTGGTTGAAATAGCTTGTGGTTGCCCTCACTCAATTTAATTTATTAGTCCATATTTTTTTTAATTAATCTCAATTGTTTTTTGTTTTTTTCTTCTCCCCCAAGGCTCATGAACTTCTTTCTCACGTCTATTCTCACATCTTCAATGGACAATGGTGAAGTTAGAAGTTAATTTGATATTAAGCTATAGTAGAACCATTTAAAAAAAAAAAAAGATTATACCCTCATAAATTTAATTGTACATAAGTGATAAGGTACTTAAAATTAAGAATCTTGAAATTGATGAGTCCAAAACTGCCAATTAAATTTGTGTATAGTGGTTTTATTGTTTATATAAGAAAATCAAACTAATGACAAAATGAATAGAAAACTCTTTATTATTTTTTTTTTAGCTTTTTAGAGAATGATTAAGTAAAGTTAAGAAAATTTTTTGGTTTTTATTAGAAAATATTTTATTGTAATTGTTTAAAAAATTAACATGAATAGAAGGGTGTCAATAGCTTCACTCAAATGTTAAGCTTAAACGGACCAATCTTATTCAATTTGTATCAAATGGAAAAGTGTAATTGATGTTTTGATACCCAGATGACATAAATTTCCCTTAAGGTAAGGAGAATTGAAATTAAGTGATAAATAATAAGTTTTTACAAGTGGGACTGAAATACAGTATGTACACAACTGATTAATGAATTGTAAAATGACAAACGAATTATAATGTTTCTACAAAATTTGGCATTTACATTTCACTAACGTGTATATGATGATAATCAAATGCATTATCTAAATAATTTGAGTAAACCTATAAATCCTTGGAAATATCAAATTATTTTAATTTAAATGGAGTAATACATATGTTTTCTGAGAGTACGAAATATGTTAGTATTTTAAATGATGTGATATAAAATGTCAATTATTACTCAATAGATAATAGTTATTGATTGGTGACATGTATTTACAGTATTTTGAAATACGAACTTTCTATCATATGCTTTAAATGTATCACTAGTTATTATTCATTTAAATAAACATGTGCTGATAAAAAAAAAATTGGAAGAGAAAATGTAGGGAAGGAAAGACAAGAAGAGGATGATAGAGAGGAATAAAATTTGGAATATAAACTGGGCTCCATGTTATCCATAACGAGCCTCCCAACTCTCAAGGCCGACTATGCGACTCATGAGCCACTTCTTTGCGGGGGATGAAGTCCAAATTTTGAATGGACGATCTTAGATTCAATAACTTCCAATAAATTCGAGTTATTTATTAAATGAATTAGAGTATCCAAGTTCAGATTCGTTTATGTATAAGCCACTTAGGCTGAGTGGTCAGGGTTGTTGTCCTTTAAGTTGAACTCCCACAAATATATTGTAGGGGTATTTCATTCCTTAATTAAATTTGAGTGAAGACAATCTTCTTCCTTACCCAAGTGTGAGGAGTATACATCCCTCGAATATTTATGAGGGTTAAAATCTGGGCAGTACTTTATTAGTATTGATGTAAGTTGGTCCCAGTAATAGTCTGATTTGTAAATATCAGTTATAGTCTCATGTAATATGAGTTGTAATTTGAGCAATAGTCTCATGTAATAAAAAAAAAATTTCGTTTATGTATAAACGAATTGGTTCATTTAATCTTAATATCATAGAGTATATAATATGTGTTTTTTTTTTCCTTTTTCTCAGTCAATTACAAGAGCATCTTTGAAAGCTACTATTATCGTTAATTTAAAATTAAAAGTTTTCAAAGTTAATGAATAATTTTGTTAAACAAATCATAAATGAATAACTTTAAGTTTATTTTCGACCCACTTATTGTGCAAGTTAACACAAATTCGACCCGTTTATTAAATTAAATATTAATAAACGAAATCAATATTTTCAATTCCAAACGTATTTACCTAAAATGTGACAACTTCTTTATTGTTGTCCTTTTCTGTTCCAACAAATACTTCCAAACTTATTTTTCGGATTTTCCTTTATAAAACAACATTATCATCATTAATTCATCATCATCATCATCAAAAGCATCATTTTCAGTATCAGCAACGGATTTAAAAAAACAAAAAAAAAACAAAAAACAAAACAAAGAAAACGCTCCCCAATAATACACACCACAAGGCCATCAATCATTTAACATTCCGGCACGTGCAATGCACGTGACACAACCGCCGCTGGTTTCTCATTCAAAAACTAGTAAAAAACTAGTAGATGCCAAAAAACAGAAAACAACAAACAGAAAGCGATCGTCAAATTTATCATCCAATTTTCCAAATCAAGTCCCCCAAAAAAAACTCTCATCACTCACTCTTAACAGATCTCATTATCTCTCTGCTCAAAGTGTACGGACACTTCGAATTTCGTTATTTATTTTATTTTAATTATTCATGTAATATTTATTTTCTTAATTATCTGCCGTGTTTTTTTTAAAAAAAAAATTGATTTCGATTTATCTTTTATAATTCACTCCGTTCAATTCGATCTCCGCTATATTATCTTACAGACTTCGTGTAAACTTTACATTATTTGTTCTCTTTCACGATCCGTTTGGTTTGCAAGAAAACGCGAGAAAATCGAAATAATTTTTTTTTTAAAAAAAAAGTGAAAGCGCGCACACACTCTGTACTGCTTCAAAACCGTTTACCTTTTTAGCGCTTAGAAAATTCAAAAGATTTTGAATGCTCTGTTTTACTCGACAACAAGGAGTCTTACAGGTTCATATCCTTTTCGATTATATTTATTTAATTAATTTAGTTTTTGTTTCATTAGCTTGCGTTAATCTGGTGATCGGATTGGTTTAACATGTAATTTAGTTGACTTTTTTTTTTCCCCCGTGAGGTTGCTTAGAAAATTATATACCAAACCTCTAAATTGCATTGTAATTATTAAAAATATCTTTATTAGGTATCAAATGTTTCCTTTTGTGTTTTCTTATTTAGAAGCTAACATTTATATTGTCGTTGATATATGTATGCGGTAGTGAATGTGAAGAATGACTGAGTTTTGTGATTATTTATTTATTTACCTTTTTGGTGCTGTTTCAGAAAGAAAATGGGGGTATATCTGAGCACCCCCAAGACTGAGAAGTTCTCGGAGGATGGTCAAAATGAGAATGTTCGATATGGATTGTCGTCGATGCAGGGGTGGCGTGCGACCATGGAAGATGCTGTGAGTACCTTTTGCACTATTAGTATTTACTTAAATTTTGCCAGTATGGGACTTAATTACATGCTCGAAAGTATGAGAATGTAATACTGTTTTCTAGTATATGGCTTTTGTTTATATCCTAATTAATTGGAATGTTTCATGGAATCTCTTAAAGATTGAGAAATGGATTGGAGCTTTAGAAGTATATTATCATATGTTGGTTGACTCTGTGCAACCACTAAAACCTTTGTATAGATGGTTAAAGAATATACTGAAGCTATGATACTACAGAATATAAGGGTAATCACAATAGCATTGCATTTCTGGCAACATATCGTCAAACACATATTCTTAATAACATTTGGTGAAATGTTTGTAAGTCATTACAATAGACAGCATATTACCATCTAAATTAAGCAAAACATCAGCATTGGGAGGCGATGTAGGACTGGTTTGAGCATCATTAGATTTAGGTCATTTTTCTGAAGAACAACTGTTGGGTAGATGAGATTCTTTCTTTAGACTTAGTTAGGATAATGATGGTGTAACAATATGTTCTGATGTATATTGAAATAGTCAAACCTGTGGATAATGTTCCAGGGTATTGAATTGTACTTTTGAGCAGTGAACAATAATCCAGCTTAGAGCTGAATCAAACTCAATGGACTGACATCCTGTTCAGCAAAAGAGTATATTGTCAAAATACCCTCAAGACTAAAACTTGATAAAACTACAAAAATAAAGAACTGATGCCTTGATCGGCTGTGGTGAACCATCATTTCTAGACCAAAAAGATGCCTTTATGATTATGTTGGGTATGATGTTATGAATTGGCATATAAAGAAAACTATATAGTTTTTTTGTAACTATGCAATTGACATGGCGTGGGACATGTGAACGTATAGATTTAGGTATCATTTTATTAAATTACTGCTTGGCCAAAAAACGTAAGCTTATGGGTAAGGTCAACAACATTATTTAAGTTCTAAATGGTTTTTACATTTAGGGCTCTGGATCAAATACAGCAATAAGGAATACAGAAATCTTAAGCATGCCTTATTTTTAATCATTTTTGTAAAGAGATCCATACACATGAGAACTTGGTTAAACTGGCTTTGTTGCCATATTAATTTGCTACTCGACCAAAAAATTTAAAGCTTTTATATTTAATGTTCCGTTAATATTAATTAAGTTCTAATAGTAGCTTTGGCATAGCTAGTACATGAATGTGATGAAACGAAAGGGGACTTATTATTGTTGAAGCAGGTGAAAGATTTCAAATGAGTTGATTTGCTTCTGTAGTATCTTATATTTTGGAATTAATTACTCTCTTTGGCCTCACTCTTAGTAACCTTAAATATTTCTATCAATATAAGATTATTTTTTTGAAGCTCATCAAAACACTTCAGAAATGTGCTGCTTAACCTTCCAAAGCGTGAGAACTTTAATATTGTCAATACTCTTTGTAGTATTCATTCTGTTTTACAAATATAACTTAGTCTGAAAGAAGAAGATATGTTCCTTTTATTGATACTGTGTCCAGGTTTGTTGGGAGACTAGTGTGTCTTGCGTGGGTTTTGACAATGATATGGCTCCTTAAAATGCATCTTGCCATCAAGTATATCGATACTGCTATTTTCTTATTGTGGGAACAATTAGTGAACTTAGCTTTTAATTTTCTGTAAATCAATGCAATTTTGCTTGTACATGCTAAAATTTTCTGAGTTGTTCTACAGCATGCAGCTTATCCAGATTTGGACAGTTCTACATCTTTCTTTGGTGTTTATGATGGCCACGGTGGTAAGTATATGCGTTCTGTAATTTCTGAATTCAGTTAGTTAGTTTCAAATATTTCTTATTATCTTTTAAAGTTTTTAGGCAGTTGTATGTGGTATTTGAGTTGCTTTTCTTTAAAGAACTTAATTTATTTATCTGTTAATAATCTAATTACTTCTTGATTAACAAATTATTTGATGGTCAGTTGATTTCTTATCATAATTGCTTGCCACATTAGAACCTTTGCATAAATTAAAAGCATTTTCTAGTAGCTCACAGTGGGTGTAGATGTAAAAACCTTAGTCTTCTCTGTTACCTTGAGCTTCAATTCCACCGTCAGGAATTTAAAAATTTGTTTAGGTGTGAATGTGTTTGGTCGGAAAGCAAGGTCTACAGACATATATTTAGCCTAATTTAAATTATAAGAAACATATGCCTTCATCGCAAAGAGGATACTTAATTAATGAACTCCATGTATGTTGCTTTCATTAATGAACTAACTATTTACAATACGTATATTTGATGTAATGTGATGTCATGTTGGAATCAATAATGGTGGCTTGATTTGTTTAATTTTCTCTATGAAGTATTCTTCAGCTTTTACTTTCATCACACTTTTAGCATATTTGAGACTTCTGAGTTTTCCTATTACAACATTGCAACTCTAGGTCTCAGCAACTGCATCACTAAACAAGTTTTAAGCTTTCATTACTAAATTAGCACTTTTTAGGTCTGTGGAGTTATGATGTGCTTTCCTGTAGTGAATTTATTGTCAAATAGTAGCAGGTTAATTTAATGATATAAGTACAAGTTATATTACTTATAGTGAATTTACTTCACAACAGATCATCAAGAGGAGATGCTATATCACATTACTTGTAGTTACTCTTTTCATATAGCATTTTTTCCTTTGAATTAATCTTTTTTTTTTTTTTAAATGTTGCATTGAACACCTTACTAGATACTATTATAGGCTAACTCTTTTGTTAATACTGATGTGAGTTTCCAACCTTTTTTTTTGGGGGGGGGTGTTTGCTGTTTGTGGAGTGGGGTTAATTAACACTAATAATACATTGTTTGTTTAGAAATTGTGAAATACTTATCCAGTAGCTCTAAGTATATTGGTATTAGACTGCTTATCTTGGTAAGGGTCTTCCATGCAACATTCTCTGGGATGGGATGCTGTTTTCAAATTATTTAATTCCATCTCATTTTCTTAGCAAAAGCATTGATATGTAGGTAAAGCAGTGGCCAAATTTTGTGCCAAGTATCTTCACCAGCAGGTGCTCAAACATGAAGCTTATTCAGCTGGAGATTTAGTCACTTCAGCACAGAAAGCTTTTCTCAGGTGATATTGTTAAGATGTTCAAGAACTTTTACACTCGGTATTTTGAGCAGATGCCCAATGTAATCATAACTCCAAGAGGCAGCTGGTTGTCTTTTACCCCTAAGTCTTGCGTTCCATCTAGCTGGGAATCTGAAACTGGACATAGAACAATTATTGCCACTTTAACCATGTTATTGGCCATAAAGTTTTTCTTTCAGGCAATCAAAGTTTTTTTTTTTTTTTTTTTTGGGGGGGGGGCAGTTTTTTCCCCCTTTTTTGGGTTTTTTTGGGGTTGGTGTTGGTTGCAGGAAGTGGGGGTCGACTTAAGCTTTTGCAGCTCTTTGAGCCCAGATATTGATCTTTGATTGTTCAGACTCTAATTTTTCTTTATCTTGGCTATGGTATTCTGTTTTATTTGCTGGACATTTTTCTTAAACCTTTGCGTGAATTAGCTTGAAAAGGTGGAAACGGTATACTGGATCTGATCGGTCCAATAACTCAATGCCACATTCCACATCACTGATGTACTAAATTTATTGGTACTGACTTTGGCCATTGTTGGCTTAAATTTCTGAGGTGTTGTTTTCAGAAAAGTGAAAAAGAAAGAAGGAAGTTGCAATTTTTGGATGAAATTTTTGAATTTATTTAAAGCGAAATTACCTTTTGTGTTTCTGAAGTCAAAACTTTTGTTATATTCTTCTAATGCTTCCAGCTAGTGTAATATTGTTGGTGCAGAATGGATGAGATGATGCGTGGACAAAGGGGATGGAGAGAATTAGCTATACTGGGAGATAAAATGGACAAGTTTTCTGGCATGATTGAGGGGTTCATATGGTCTCCTAAGGGTGGTGAAGCCAATGATCATTTTGACGATTGGACATCGGAGGAGGTACTTATCAACAATCTTTTGATTTTATGTACGAATAAACAGTGCTTTTGGCTTCTTTTTTTTCTCGATTGCTAGCAATTTTTTCTGCAATCTAAAATTTTTTTATGCAGTACAAGCAACATGGCTTTCTGCGGTATCTTATCAACAGACTTTTGATTGTATGTACGAATAAACAGTGCTTTCGGCTTTTCATTTGTTGATTGCTAGCAATTTTTCTGCAATTTAAAGTTTTTTGATGCAGTTCAAGCAACATGGCTTTTTGCGTCTTCTGAAGTTTGTTGCAATACTCTATGGTTCTGAACATTAATGCCCATGTCAATATGCTACGGATCCTGGTTTTGAATTTCAGCAACCATTCTTCGTAATTTTTAACCTTTGAATTTTGTTGAAAATCAGTTCAGGTTTACATAAGCTAGGTTTGCTAAAATCTGTAAGTATTGAGTGCATGTTGCTTTCATCTGCATTTGAATTTTGATCCCATCTGAAATCAGAGTGGTAACCTTTGCTGTAGTCAAATGTATTACCATGTATCCTTTACATATCTGTCACTCATGCAAGGAATCTCAGGCATTAAAATTAAATTGAAGGTCAGAATAGTGGATTGTTGGGAATTTTGATGTCCTGTATTAGCCATTCAGAAAAGTCAAGCAGAAACCTACAGACAGCCTGGACAAGTGGGCCTATCATTATATGAGTGACTTCTTTTTTGTGGCTTTTCTGGAAGTACGTCTTTCTGCACCATGTAGGCAAATTGGGACTTGTAATTTACTCTAGGAATTGGTATATTGATTTTTCAGAAGCATAAGCAATAGCCTTCTAATAAGGTTTTTGTTACATTTAAAGTATATTATGTTTGGAAAACCAAAATTTAGTCCCTACACAGCAGATAGATGTGTAGATGAGTGCCATGAGTATAATTAAACTGAGGTTCTTTTTTCTTCACTTGACTTTAAAATTATTGTGGACGCATGCTTTGAGGTTTTTTTGTCGTTGTCTCCCAGCAATCTTTCAAATTATCTGGCATTGAGGCTTATTCTTTTCTTTTTGGAAGTTATTGATATAATTTATCTCATTTTACTTGATATTATATCTCATTATGGTTGATTGATTTATCATCTGGTTCATCTGCTAATTTTTGTTTATAATGTGAGTAAAATTTTAATGACGTGGTTAACATATGAAATAAAAACTAGGGTCCTCACTCAGATTTTCATGGACCAACTTCTGGAAGTACAGCTTGCGTAGCAATCATTAGAGACAAGCAACTCGTGGTTGCAAATGCTGGTGATTCTCGTTGTGTGTTATCGAGGAAGGGCCAGGTACTTTTTTTGCGTCTTCTGTGCTTTGCTACTTTGAACATTATACCTTTACTTTTAGCCAATTGGGTACTATGTATGTTTTCCAATTCTTCTCCTCTGCACATCTGCTCTTGGTTCCATACAGTTCAGCGTTTTAAGTATTTTGTCTGAATGGTTAAAGAACATACTATTAGGTGAACCAATAATAACACTTCTAGGTGGCCCATTGTTCCCATGAATTTCTTTGATAATTGAACTGCATGTGACTTGAAAAGAGTCCGGTATGAGTTTTATGTGCATCATTTGATAGGGACCCATCAAGTTTAGTGGATATGTGATGAGATGAATGTGTTGAAATGCTATTAGTTATATTATGTTGTTCCATAATTTAACTGCATGCGAAGTACATCTGTCAGTTCTTTTTAGCATCCTAAGCCCAACCCCACACCACACACCAACACAAAAATCAAATAAATTTCCCCTCCAAGGTTGGTGTGAGGGGGAATCGATCCCTTGATCTCTTGCTACTACTGCAAGGGCCAAACCAACTTGGCTATTCCCTTAGGTACTATTGTCAGTTAAGGTCTTTCATTTGCTAAATTCCATATACTTCTCATTTTCCCAATGATTGCACTGGCAGCCAGCACTGCTTACTGATTTCTGAACATATTGTCAAATCTTAGTTCTTGTATTCTTTGCCATGACCACCCTGTACAATGTATTACTGCCATATTTAGCAAACCTACATGTGCAGTGTTTTATTGAAATCGTTTTCTGCAGGCACTTAATCTATCTAAAGACCATAAGCCTGATCTTGAGGTTGAGAAAGATAGAATTCTCAAAGCTGGTGGTTTTATACAAGTTGGACGTGTTAATGGAAGTTTAAATTTGGCGAGAGCTATTGGTAATTATATTCATTTTAGTATCAGTGCCACTTGAAAGGGAAATAATAGAGATTTCTTTTCTTCTTAATTTCAATTGCCTCTTGTGTGAATGGCTTTCTGGTGGTGCCAGGAGATGTGGAGTTCAAGCTAAACAAAAGTTTGCCTGCTGAAAAACAGATTGTGACTGCCAATCCTGATATAAGTACTGTAAGTTGCATCAGTACTTCTGTATTATTTCGGTTATCTTATTTCGAATGTCAAACTGGCACCTAAGATTTATTTAATATTATATCAAACATTGTTATTTTTTTTTACGTCTGTTTTCTATATATATGGTATATATTTCCTTTATTTGGAAGAATTTGATGAATATGTGTTGGTTTTTACCATTTGTATGCTAGGATATGTTACTGTCTAATAGACATATTCTAGTCGCATTGCAATATTCTTACCTTTTCCTTATTTGTCTTGAATTAGATTGAATTTGATGAATATGTATTGGTTATTACCGTTTGTATGCTAGGATATGTTACTGTCTAATAGACATATTCTATTGACATCAATATTCTTACTTTTTCCTTATTTGACTTGAATTAGATTGAACTTTGTGATGACGATGAGTTTCTTGTCATAGCTTGTGATGGGATTTGGTAAGTTACTCTCTACTTTTAATTATCGATAAATGGTTTTTAGTTAAAGAAATCTATTTCATTTTTGCTGCACTAGATTTAGAATTTATTTCTGTAATGTACAACCCAAACATTGTGAGAAATTACTATCTGCAGCGACTTTTATACTTTAGTAGTATCTATGACTAGCTAATGCTACGTCTTTTTGCATCTTCAATATTTCAATTTTAGCTTTAATGGTATTTGGCCTGCATGTATTTCCTAGCAAATGCTTGAAATTCAATTAACAATATTTTCTGTTAATTTGATGAATCTCCAACTTGTGTTCCAGGGATTGCCTTTCAAGTCAAGAACTTGTCGATTTTGTCAGGGATCAGTTAACCAACGTAAGTGTTTTAAGATGCCCTGTGAAATGTTGTTGGATATAAGTACTTAGAAGGTAACAAAGGTCATCTGATCTTATGCAGGAAACAAAACTATCAGTCATTTGCGAGAAAGTATTCGATCGGTGCTTGGCTCCATCAGCTGGTGGTGAAGGATGTGACAACATGACCATGATCTTGGTTCAGTTTAAAAATGCTTCTAATAATGGTCCTTCTGCGGCTGAGCAGCCACCATCATCTGACCAACAATCCAAGTTAGCCAGCAGTTCCACAGGGACTGAATCGAATTAGCTGTAGCACTCTTTGCACTGACTAAATGGTACTCATTTTCTACTGTCTGAAACACTGCTGAGCTCAAGAACCATGGTCCCTGATTTTACATTTGGAAAATGATTCTCATGATTTGGTTGTAAATATTTAAGCTTAAAGATCTCTGTACATGTGTGTACTTTTACTCTGGTTTGTTTTCAAAATTGAATCACTCCTGAGAATAGTGTCTTTCAATTCCAAATGTGAGCGTAGTCGCTGCTTAATTCAGATCGAGGAAGCATTGGAATTTTTTTTTTAAAAAAAAAAAAAGGGCTTTGAGACTTTGAGAATTATTATAAACCTTTTGAAAATTATGGATTTTTCATTGTCATAAAATTTATCAAATAACTTTTTCTTTTTTTCTTTCCTATATCATTCAAACTAGTGACTCTGTTTGCAATTAGATGAAATATTGGCATTAATTACAGGTGCTTTGTTTCTTGATTCAGTTTTTGTTTTTACTTTGGCCATTTTGCTTTTGATGCAGAAGGGAGTTATTTCTTTAAATGGATTATGTTATCTATTTACCAATGGAATAAATTCTTTAGAAAGTCAGTTGATGGTCTTTTATAATATAATAATTGTTCATTATTGTACAGCTGATTATGTAGGATGAGAAGCAAAAAATAGTGGCAAAATGGATTATATTATTTTATACCATATAAAATAATAATAATAATAAAGTAACAATGCGTTAATTAGAACATATCGGAGCAATCATATCTTTTAACTCCTTATAATACAGTTTAATTTTAACATTATATGGTAATTATAACACTAGAAAAATAGGGTTCTTCTTAATATTTTTAAACTTTGTTTTGGAATACCATTTCATTTCACCATTTCTTTCTTTAAATGGATTATGTTATTTTCTTGGTCAGTTGTTTCATTGCCACATTGTGTGCATGTTCCTATTTTCATGCTTTCTTTTTTGTGCTCTCCATTGGTTTGTTTTCGTTTTGTTTTTTCATTCAAGGCTAAATTTGGCAGTGAATTCTACGTCTAATGCTAACAGAATTTAACTCGAATGAGAGAATTCAATCAGATTATAACTCAAATCAAAACCTGATCAGCCCAAATTGAATTTTATGTTTGAATAAAATTATTTTGTAAATTTGAACTTTTCGAAACCCACCCAGATTAGTATGAATGCAAGTCGCAAATTTCACCTTGTAAAACCCGCATAAGCTTCTTAAACCATATGCAATAATGTTCTCCTCTATAATGATACTGGATTGCAAACGCCGTTGTTAAGTTGAACTCTAAAATAGTTCTGAAAATACAAGATGCATTGCAGACGCCGTTGTTAAGTTGAACTCTAAAATAATTCTTAAAATATAAGATGCTAAATTGAATTCTAACTTTGAAGTCTAAAACGGTTCTACAAAATCTAAGGAAATTGCTATGTTGAACTCTAAAACATTAAAATGTATGAATTTTAGGTTAGTTTCCTCTAATATTTTGATCCGAGTGTATATTTTTGTTTAACATAAATAAATACAAAGTCTATGCCATTTCCAATAGAGAAGGAAAACTTTAAAAAGCATAGAAATTTTTTTGACACATGCAGATCTTTTAGAAAAGGATGATTTAGAGAATTCTTTGATGCATATCATGTGTTAGGAAACAGATGATAAACAAATAATTAAATCAAGGAATTTCTTTGTGTGTCTCGTGAACTTTGTGTTTGATAAGACGAAATGTATAACATATGATTAAATCAATGAATATCATAAAAAAGGAAAAGTAATTCAAAAAGATTTTCCTAATGTAAAAAAACCAACATATATAAAATAAATTTCAGTCGCAATCAAAGAAACGAAAAATATATTATATATATAATCTGTGTGTTCTTTTTTTTTAAGGGATTATTCCATTAACAAAATTTACATAATGTATGACTATGACATTAATATGAGATTCTTTAACTTTTAATTTGTGGGCTGTGACTATGGTATCTCAGAGATGTATCATATCCCACAGTTTGAGTATTGTTAGATAGTTAGATTTTGTTAATTTTTTTACCATTTGAAGATACTTAGGTTGTGGAGTACGATACCTTTAAGATATTGTAGTTGAACCATAATTTATGAGAATATGATCATCTCATGATTCTCTCTTTATTAGAGTTATTATGAGATTTAAAAATTGACAGTAGCCTTCACAAATGAAAAAACAGTTCTTTACTTCTATTTGTAAGATTTGAATCTCATACTGAACTTTTAAAACAATTCTATTTATTAATTTTAAAGATTTTTTACCATTAATTTCTTAATTTTTTTATTTGTTAATCACTCATCACTGATCATGACAGAATGAATACTAATCTTAATTTATAACGTTGATTGCTTTATTTGACTGCAATGTCAACAATATATGGAATAAAAATAAAAAACCTTCCTGTGATAATAATTGGCATATTATTTAAATCATAAAATCGTAGCAACTTGCCTTAAAAACTACTTATTCTTTCTCGATTGCAACTTCTTGGAATTTTTTCTTTGCGAAAAATAACTTTATGTTTAAAATAAGTGAATTGTTTGGCTGATTGATGAATAAGACTTTGCTGTCTTATCCCATTTAAAGTTAAATATCATCTTCTCATGTCATTTAGTTCATGTATTAAAATATTTTGTGCAATTTGAGATTTCATTTTTTTTATAATTGCCAAGATGGAGGATATTATTGGGAGAATTGGCAAGGGAATCTCTCTTACCTCTTTCAATTTTGTTTTTCTTATTTGTCATAATTTGAAAAATGATTTCTCTATTATAACAAAATAAGGTTAATTATTTTAATTTTAATTTTTTTATATCGTTTGGGAGCGTGTAGCTGAGAGCTACAATCAAGCGGCCGGACAATCCAACTAATCCTATCCAATTTCTTCACATATTAAAAATTAATGTGTTCCATATTGCAAACTAAAATTACACCCATTAATTATAATGTGACATGCAGATTTTCAATCGAAACAAAAACTACTACGCAATAAATAACATAAAAATTCTTTTTATATCCACGACGTTAATTTTTTTTTCAATAGAATTAATTTAGAATATAATTTATTCTAAAGTAGGATTAGCATTTCAGGATTTAAAAAAGACATACATTGAATTTATTTCAAATGTGTCTTTCGGGATTTAAATTCAATGTTGACCTGGTCTTTTTATTAATTTTTTTAAAATATACAATCGGTAGTTATTGAATAAGAATATAAAATTAATTAAGTTTTAACGGCATATTATTATACGTACATATGTGACAGAAAAATATAAAGAATTAAACATAGGTCAATTTAGTACGGAATTCAAATATGTGTTTAAGATTATGAAAGTTAACATAGCTCGGGTCAATACAAAATTTAAATTTCATTAAAAGAAAGAAAAAAAAAACTGGTAATCTTTTTTCTTAAAACGTGTTCTTTTTTTATATTTTTCTTAATTTTTAATTTTTTAATCCACGTGGACCTTATGTAATACCGACAGTGCAAAATCCAATCCCGTACGGTTTACGAAAACAGAAATTGAATCATCGCCGTTCGATCCGTATACCGAAAACGAGCAAACCCTAGATTGAAGGAAAATTCAGATAAAAATCACGAATGAACACATGCGTGCCACGTATCACCCATGCGAACCATCGTCTTATCTACAATCCCAGTCATTATTTTTTTCAAAACGAACCGTTTCCGACTCGAAATACAAGCCGAAAACAACTGACATTATCCATTCCGTTATCATTTATCCGCTTCTCAAAAATATTAATTTTTTAAAAAATTTTAAGAACACCATTCGCCTTAACTTTCGTGCCCACGAGGTAAATCCAGATCTCCGGTACTTTTTGTCTCTCACCACATCATATCTTACCACGTGTCACCATGCCTCGTCACTAATAATTTATGCCTCTATATTTCATGTATTTTAATTTTTGCCCCTAATTTTTTATAATTTATCTTATGTCCTCGCTTACTTCTTAAATTATAATTTCCTCCCTATGTTTTGATGTTCTTTTTTCTTTTTTGGTGTTGGGTGGGCAAATCATTAGTTTGACTTTTCCTTTCTTTCCTTTTTTTTTTTTTTAATAATTCAAGCACCATCATACATCTAACAATAGCATGATAGATCTAAGATCACACTTATTGAATCGTATGATTAATTTGTTGATCAAGCACTATGTGAACGAAACATTTTCTATCATAAATTGAAAGGAACAAGTTGAGATTTGAAGCATAAGGTACTATTAAAAATTATAATTAATATTTGAAAACGGCATTACATTAAATACTATAGAGTGACTCATGGTTCTTATCTTCTTTCACAAATACATATTTATAAAGTGGTTGAAAGTTTCTTTGAATTTATGCTTTATAACATATAGTTTGACTCGAACAACGGTCCTTGCATGCAATGTCTTGTGTTTTAGAATTTTGTTTCAATGCATTTCTTAATTGACACTTCAAAATTTTCATGTTCATTAATATTTCTAAACTAATAATGTTTTTAAAATTTAGAATGAGATGTGAATATTGCACGTACAAAATAATCAACATAAAATGAAGACAAAGTCCTAAATTTGCCGTGTTATTACAATAATTGACCATGACTTTGTTGACTTAAAAGGGAAGGTTTAAGGAACTTTCTTTCCCATTACCGGTGTTCCATTTCACACAACTAAATAATATGAATAAACCAACTTGACATTGTTTTATCATTTATTAAATTAAAGGGTATCAAAGAAGAAACAACTCAATTGCACCTAGGAACCCATATAAAAATCGAAAACTAAGGGCACCAACAGAAATTAAAAAAAAAAAGCAATAAAATATATTCCTAAAATAAACCAACACATTTTATTTTGAGGTAAAAATGATTAAAAGACGTGAAAGGCCAAAATAAAAGTCCCGCAAGCTGACTCGGACAGCAAAAGCCATCAAAATAGCAAAATAGATAAGAACAAAACAACATCAACTCTCTCTCTCTTTCTTTCACATAAAATATTTATATTTATTTTATTCCCATAAAAATTAAAAAAATGAAATTACACGTCACCCCATCTTTGGGAAGGACTGTTCATCTCACCTTGGGGTAATAACAGTTCGATCTCAAACTTTTTAATATTTACAAATAGGTCCCCTACTTTAATCTCCTTCTGCGGTTGTGCCCAGTGCTCCTGGCGGCCTAACCAACTTATTTTTTATTTAATAAATTATAAAACCTCGGGGGCCAAAATGTTATTGACCAAATACTTTTCCCTCTATAAATATATGAATAAACGCCCCTCATCTAAACAGTGGCTCTCCCTAATCTCTGTCCATTATTTATTATTAGCCAATCTAAATTCATCGTCATTGAATCTCATCTATCCAAAAAAGAAAAAAAAAAAATCAAATTTTGCTTGTGGGATCTTTTGCTTTCAACATATAAAGAAAGAAAGAAAGAAAGATTAAAGCTTGTTGCTTGCGGCTTTGTGAGTTTTTGATTTGAGAAAAATGGCAAGTGTTGCGGGGACGATCGGAGCAAATGGGTCGTCGGGTTCATCATCTTCATGGACTCAGCTGAAGAATATGAAGAAGAAGAAAATGATGATGGGCAGAGTCAAGGTCATTTGCTCTGCTTCTTATTCATCTTCATCGTCTTCTGTTATGGATCCGTACAAGACTCTCAGGATTCAGCCTGGTGCCTCTGAATCTGAGGTCAAGAAAGCCTTTAGGCAGCTTGCTTTGCAGGTTTCTTTCTCCATTCTTTATAGAGTTTAATTTTTTTTTCAGGTTTTGTTTATGGGTTTTTGCTCAAAATTTGTTTTCTTGTTCTTTATTTTTGCAGTATCATCCGGATGTATGCAGAGGAAACAATTGTGGAGTTCAGTTTCATCTGATTAATGAAGCTTATGATGTATGTTAAAAAATTCTCTTATAATTTTTTCTTTTTTAAAAAAGAAATTATCTTACTTGTGTGATTTTAGGATTTTTTTTTTAAATCAGCATTTAATTAGTTGTATTACAGGATTTAATTAGGGAAAAAAACGAAACCTGAGTTGGAGAAATAAATGAAAATTTATTGCTTGTTTATCCACTCAAATGATTTTATTGGAATATTATTAAATTGGAGATCTTATTTTAATTTTTGGGATAATTTTGCAGTAAAATTAAAAAAAAAACTCAGAATAATACCAAAATCAATTTTTCTATTTTAAAAAATTGATTTAGATTTGTAATAATAGAGTGTAGAGTAGTGTAGGAATCCTAAAAAGAAAAATTCTACAAGAATGTTTACTTTAATGGGCAAAATTGCTTTATTGATTGGTTCTTTTTTTGTTTTTGTCCATAAAAATTGAAACAAGACGAAGTTGGGCTAAAATTTAAAAACTCAGAATAATACCCTAAAAAAAATTGATTTAGATTTATAATAATTGAGTGTAGAGTAGTGTAGGAATCCTAAAAAGAAAAATTCTACAAGAATGTTTACTTTAATGGGCAATATTGCTTGATTGATTGGTTCTTCTTTTGTTTTTGTCCATAAAAATTGAAACAAGATGAAGTTGGGTATGGATGAATGGTGATAATGGAATGGGTGATGTGTCCCCATCGCCTACCATATTCTAATATTTGGAAAAGCAAAAACAAAAATTGAAATCATTTTTGAAAAGGCACGGGGTTTGGTAAGTTCATTGGACGTCAAATTTCTTATTGTTATGTCTTTTCGTTTGTTGAAGGATCGCTTTAGCAAAAAGCATACATCAAATTTAGAAGATTATATGGCCTTTTGAGGCCCAAAAAATCATTAGGCTGGACCCCCAATGATTGTCTTTGGGCGGGTCAAAATCGAGACATAATCTGATATGTTAAACTTGTAACCGTATTTGTATTTGAACTAATTTTGGGTTGTTCACTGTGGTGTTATACAGATGGTGATGAATAATTTCAGGGAGGAACCCAATGAACCGGAGATTATGTACCAGCCGTACGATGGAGGAATTGATGAGCCGTTTAGGGGAATGAACGACCCAGATTGGGATTTATGGGAGGAGTGGATGGGATGGGAAGGTGCTGGAATTAGGGATTACTCATCGCACGTTAATCCTTACATCTAAAACTTTGTAATTAATTAAAAAAAAAAAACTCAAAGTAATAATGAGAGAATGGTCATGTACCCACGTCTTTGTTGGTGTACATAAAAGATGTGGAGGAGTGAGGGAAAATTAGAAAAAAAAAAAAAGAAGCCATTATTTGGTGTACATATGTAGTAAGCTTAGGTAATGGCTTTTGATACTTATTAAAACCACTAGTGATTGAAAGTTGTCCCCAAAAATATTTATTGGGCCGGTGTTTATAATAAGCTCATCGCCCATTTCTATTTTAAATTTGAAGTGCTTCAAATCACCTTTTGAGTTGTATTTTTATCATTTGTGTCTTAAATCCTGAGCTGGGTACCTTGATATCTTCCCCCAAGAAGGATAAGAAAATAAAAATTTGGAGGAAAAAAAAGTGAAAAATTGCAATGCAAAGCAAAGCAATACAAACCAAAATAAATAATTGACTCGGTTGTGATAAATTACCTTTTGCCTTGCAATTACAATGTTGAGAGTAAGATTATAATATTGAGAGTTAATAATGTTGAGAGCAAGATTATAATATTGAGAGTAAGAATTTGAGCTTTTATAAAAGTATTATAGGGTAAAAGTATTATGGAGTTAAAGCATCTCTAAAATGTTCTTTAAATTTTACTCTTAAAAATTTAATTTATTTATTGATGTGATAAATAAGTATATAAAAAAATATAATTTTTTTTAAAAGATTCATCAAATAAAAATAAGTTAATATTATTTTAATCAAATTTTTTTCACTATCAAATTAAATTACTGTTATTTTTTTAAAAGAAATATAAATAATAATTATTACAGTCTTATCTTTTTAATAAATAATAATAAAATATTAATAGAAGAAGGAGAAATTCACTCGGTAATATTGAAGAGTGAGAAACAAATTTTATTTGAATAATCTAAATTAACGTGTCTTTTACAGTGTTTAATATTGATATGTCTCTTAAATAAGAAGTAAAATTTAATTTAAAGAGTTTTTTGGAGATACTCTTAGTTTTAATTCTCCTTCAATTATTTAATAATTAAACGGAGACAATCTCATTAAATGGAGACAGACTCTCTCTCACAAAATATAAGTAGAGTGAACACCCCTCAAATATTAGAAAAGAATTTAAAAAATTTGGACAGTTTCAAATAAGTACATGCCAAGAGGAGATCCCAGTTATAAGTACATGATAAGAATTTATTTCTAAATATTAATTATAATATATGATATAATATCCGCTAACATTAGTAAAAAAAAAAAAATGCATTGTGTTAAAATATTTTGTTCGGGGTGTTGCGGGCTAATTGGCTGTGTATATCTGGCCCTATTGGAATTTGAACTTGCAACTTCAGTGCGAAACATTGTTGTAAAAGCCCAAATGGGTCAAAAATTTACACGAGTGGCGTTCTTGGCATGCCTCTAATATCCTATTATTTACAATTTTACCCCCAAGTAAAAGTACACTTATATACCCACATGAAGTGCAGAGCCGCAAATGACATTTGAAGATCCCATTTGCAGTGGCATGTCTTCTCACGAGTTTGATGAGGACTCATAAGTTGTCTCTTTGTCAATGGCAACACTAATTTATACTTATTAAACTAAATCTATTAATTTATTCTGATCTAAAATTGTTCTTCATTATCCCAAAGAATGCTTATGGTGCCTATGGAGGTGGTGAATGACCCTATAAAAATAATGATGAGCAATTTTTTTTTCCTTTATAGCTATTTTATTTGTTCTTGAGAGGCTAGTGAGTTTGTTAGAGAGAGAGTTTCAAGAAAATAAAGATATCAATTATTGTCAAAGAAATTTTAAGAATGCAAAAATTATTGGAAATTGAAATATTTATAAATGAAAGGAATGTTTATTTATTAAAAGAAAAGGACATTTTTTATATTAAATGGAGTATAATTTAAAAAAAAAAAGTTTCAAGAGAATTTGAGAGGGGTGCCAAAAGTCCAAGGTAGGGTAGCCCAAATTGAACCTTAAATTGAGACTCCAACTGATATTATTATTATTCTCTTGTGAAAAAGTTTACAGCTAAGTCCTGTTGGGTTTGGAGAAAAACCCTAGTCTTTGAATTTTGGGCCCGACTCAATTCGGGTCTGGGTTGGGTCGGACTTTTGTCCAAGCATGAAGTCTATAATTATTTTTAAGATATATTTTTTTTTATATTTAAGTAATTAAAAATTTGGAAAAAAAAATAACCTCCCATATATGTTAAAATGTACTCAATGTCTCAACAATATAATTATATAAATAATAAAAAAATAATTAAAATCATATCTTATAAAGTTATACAAATAAAATTATTTTTTTAATTTTGGGTCGAGTTAGATTGGGTTTGTTAGGGCATGAACCCTAACAGGAATTTAATCGAGTCCTGAATATATATAGAAATACCAAATAAAGTCTTAATCTAGAAAAAAGAAAAAATTGTATATAAGTGGGCATGCATGATCATACTAGACATAAAAAAATGCATACAATATAGATAGTTAAAATTCGTTGACGATAGGTTATCTATATGTTCAAGCACGTGTATAAAAAATAATGAATTCGACTTGAAAATGGAGATAAATCAATTTTACTAACAAGTCCTAAGCCAGAGTGCAAGGTCACTGCTTCATCAAAAGTAATATCATCCAAATAATTTCTGGAAAAGCCTAAAAGAAGATTGCCACTATTGGGCCAGTAGAATATCCATGCATCAGAGTCAACATAACTACATCTGAAATAGAGATGGCAATGTGAAAAGAAGGGGAGAGAATCAACATCTTCGTACCATCCTCAATACTCTGCATATATCCTTGTATTCTTTGTATCCACTTTAAAATTGCTTGAAGGGAAGGGATGAGGATTTCCAAATAATAAAAGGAAATCCCGAGGGTTCCGATATTCGAAGAATTGATACTTTTAATTTATAAGCTTGATTTAATCACATTCAAATAAAAGTATAATATCGCATTATCAAAACATAAACATCAAAATAAAATAAAGTAACCAAAATCATTTCCATCAAACTAAGTCAATGTCATCAAAATTATAAAAAAAAAATCTATGAAATTAATCAATTATAGCTTCAAAGTTGAGCAAATTCATAAAAAGTCACATGGTATAACTCACCAGCAAAATTACTTCGTCAATCTTCAATTATTATTTATATTATTTTTGTAAATACTATATAAGTTGTTATTTAATATTTGTTATTTACATCTATACTGTTATGCCTTAAATTTTAAATGTATTTACTAAAATTTTTAAAAGAAATGAAACAAAAATATTAAAAAAAAATAGATAGATGGAAAGGAGATGAAGATTTCAGTAAATTCTCATCATCTCCTCAAATAAAAATATTTGAGTATTAAATTGTATTCATCCTTTTACTGAATAAAAAATTAAGTATAAACTTATCTATATACCCTTCTTAAATAAGAAAAATTTCCTAGGGATCCGTCCTGTGGGGATTTCTATAATCTTTGATCCAACGCAAGCATATTATCCTAATTTGAACATCACAGTCCAAAGTGATGCTATCAAGCATATTATCCTAACCCGAATACCAATGTCCAAAACGATGCCATCGGAAAGGGAAAGATGATGAGAAAATCAAATTAACAAAAGCACTTTCTATTCTATATAATCATGTACCACTATATTTTCATTTGACCTTTAAAGATTTTATCTATGAGGCCTTTGGTGGAGGTGGTGATAAAGTTCTCTTTCTAGGAAGAGGGTTTCTTAGAGGCTCACCAGCAGATTCAGTCGCAGTGGGGAAGAAGAATGTAGGCGAACAAAAGAAGAGTCTTCAAATACAAATAGTTGCTTCGTACTCACCTAAATTGAATTGTGACAGCAAGCCTTCAATCAAACGGTTTTCTAGAAGTCGTATCCGTGCAAAAAGTTCCAATTCCGTCG
Organism: Citrus x changshan-huyou; assembly: GCA_039657385.1. NCBI lineage: Eukaryota > Viridiplantae > Streptophyta > Magnoliopsida > Sapindales > Rutaceae > Citrus > Citrus x changshan-huyou. The sequence continues at coordinate 14,645,931 of CM077547.1, read as the reverse complement.
CCTCTGTTCACTTTAGCGATTTTAGAGTAATCAGAGGGTATTTCATTTAGATAATTGAGATTCTTAATTGGCTTATTCACTTGGTTTATATAAAAGATTCGTGATATAATTAGGAAGACATTTCAAATACCACACGTGAGTTACTGGCATCCCAACCAATATAATGTAAGAAATAGGTCGATTTTATATCACCATTCAATTCGAATTAGCAAAAACAGTGTCTCTCTCATTTGGATAAGAAGGTTGTGAAAAAGGATTCCAAATCAGGTTTTCTTGACTTGAGTAGGAAGTTTGTGTGTTTGTGCGCGCGTGTGTATTTAATGTCGTTAATAAATCTTGGGAGGTCGACTATAGCAGCTAGAACGAGTGCACAACTAATTGATACATACTATGTGTTAGTTTGTTGCATTGTGTAGTGCCAAATTTTGGAATTTGTTTTTTAATTTTTTTCAATAACTCAATTAAAATGACTAAAATATCATTAAATTTAATTGTTTATATTATGAAACTATAACCAAGGATATTTTTGAGTCATCTTTTAAAATTAAGTCATTATTTGTTTCAGCTCCTTCGGCAATTGTTCTTAAAATGCAAGAGCCTACCCCGAGTCCATTAAGCCTCCGTATACCACTCATTCGCCACCTTCTACACGATTCAATTACAAAATTATATTTATGTTCTTAATTAATTTTCCAACTTTATTTATCTCAAATGTTGTGATATTAGATTATGGTATGAACTGATAGTAATTTTAAAAGTTATTAAATTGACTATATAATAAATTGATGCTACTTCAAAAGTTAGGGATGAAAAATTAAAAATGTTAGTGTAGCATCATTCTTTCAATATAAATAGAGTGTAGTGCTCAATAAGCTTGATATGTACTAAAAAAAAAAAAACTCCTTAGTCTTGAAAATAAAATGTAGATATAAATAAATAGACACTAACATTAATTACATTAGATGTAATGACCAATTTTTTCACATGAAAAACTACTTTTAGATCAACTATAAATTACATTATATATAACTTAGTCAGTGGCTATATATATAAACTGATTCAAATGCGGATGGCAAATATAGATTTTGTATGAATTTGCTATTACAACATATGACATTATAACGTTTCTGTTCAATTAACTATTATGTCACATGATATATAATAAGAATTCATGTAAAATCTACATATAGGTATTCACATTTGAGTATGTGTGTGTGTGAGTGTCTCTCTCTCTATATATATATAGTGTGTGTCTCTCTCTATATATATAAATGGTAAGTCTAAAAGAAACACTTTTAAACACAGATTTAAATATAATTTTTCAACTATTAGATTAAATTGAGATGAAGGTTAACTTTAAATGATATGAGTTATTAATTTTATTAATATTTTTCTCTTTCCTCTCTTTAATATTGAATTCTCTTTCTCCTTTTATTAAAATTTTTCTCTTTTCTAAATTTATAAATAAAATACTTTAAAACCATCAAAATGAAATAAATAAAACCATCAAATCATGTGCTGCCAGTATTTGTTCAGGTAGAAAGCTAAAATTACGTACTTTATTGTTATACATTTACGGTGGAGCTGAAGCTCTATTTATGAATTTATGAGTTGTTATTTGTTCAAATAAAAAGCTGAAATTATCATGGCCATGTCAGAGAAATGTATATGCACCTAAAACCCATAATTTTTATTTTCCAAAACTTGTTCATGTCCCCAAAAATTAGAAGTGAACGAAACTCATTATTATCTAACGGCAACTCACGTGCATCAACCACGTTACTTTAATACTTCTCTTTCCATTTACAGACTCTGTAAGCAAACTAATTTTAGTGGTTTTAATTATTCCATTTGCGAATTTATAAGAGAGAAAAAAGAGAATTAAACATTAAAAAATAAAGAGTGAAAAACATTAATAAAATTAATAATTCATGTCATCTAATTTTAATTATTTATTTTAATTTAATATAATAATTAAAATATTATGTTTATACTTGTATTTAAAAATATATTTCTTAAACCTATTACAAATCCACATGACCCTACAACAAACTTCACATGAGACTTCACTATGCTCCAATCCAATCATGGTTAATTAGTTTTGTCCGTCACCGAAAATAAACAAAATGTCCATTTTTTTTTTTTTTTTTCTGTTCTAACATCATTAATCCAATAAAAAAATACTTTTTATAATTAAGGGAAATAATTGACAAGATCTCTAGAAAATGAAAAAATAGAAAAAAAAAAAAAAGAGCAGTGGAGTTAAATTCGGGTCTCAACTGACCCGTATTTATTGTATTTTGAACTTTGAATCGATTACGCATACCACAAAACCCAGACACAAGCTCAGACACTTCAATTGTACTTTATCTTCTTACTCTCAAGTATTATTATTATTATTATTATTGTTGTTACTATCTTGTCGTATTTTAATCGTCGTTTGTTGGTTAAAGGCAAGATTCTGTGAATCCTCTGAAGAACTGGGTTTCTCTGTTTTATAATATATCAGGTTCTTTTTCTAACTCTAAATCTAGGGTTTCTTTTACCTTTCACTTTGCATCTGTTGTTTGTTATTTTCTTTAATTGGGTTTGCTCAATTTTTGATGCATCAATAGAATTTTTTTTTTAAAATTTTTAATTTTTTTTAAAGGGCGTCTTGGATAATCTTACAGACCCATCAACGGTTTCTGCAGTGGAGGTATTTCATAAATTTCATTATTATTTTCTAACTCTCTGTGTAGAGTGTACTCTGTATGTTGTTAAATGCCTTGAATCGAGCTTTTTTGATTGGGTACTATTGCATAGAACCAATTGTTTCAAATTGTTAACTAAACATTTGTCAGTACAAGAATTGAACCATTCCACCGAATGTGCAAGTATAGTGGGTAATTATTGCAGAGGAATATGATTTCTATGAAATTTCTTAGGTATATTAATTTGGAAAAGTAGCAAGAGCAAGCAAGTGACTTTGTTTATTCTTTATTCTGTTTTATCTGTTTAGAGCTTGTAATCAATGGCGGAGCTAAAAGAACGCCTGCTTCCGCCCAAACCAGCATCTGCTATAAACCTAAGAGATTCTTCTTTTCGGCCATCTGCTTCTGGACGCCAACCTTTCCAAGGTGTGGATGTTTTGGGGCTGAAGAAGCGGGGGCAAGGCCTTCGATCTTGGATTCGTGTTGATGTGTCTGGGAATTCCCAGATCATTGAGGTTGACAAGTTCAGTATGATGCGCCGTTGTGATTTACCTGCCCGTGATCTGCGTCTTTTGGATCCTTTGTTTGTATACCCCTCGACAATTCTCGGTAGAGAGAAGGCTATCGTTGTAAATTTAGAGCAGATTCGGTGTATTATCACCGCTGATGAGGTTCTACTCTTGAATTCCCTTGATAGCTATGTGCTACAGTATGTGGTGGAGCTACAACGGCGTTTGACCGCAGCTGGAGTAAATGAAGTTTGGCAATCAGAGGGTGACACCAACCGGAGACGAAGTAGGAATTTTGACAATGTATTTGGGAACACATCCCCTGATTATCTGCCCTTTGAGTTTAGGGCTCTTGAAGTTGCTTTGGAAGCTGCTTGTACATTTCTTGATTCTCAGGTGCGTAAAAGAGAACTTTTCATGTCTTATATATTTGGGTTAAACAGTGGTATCTGATTTGGTTTAGACCAGTAATTACAACTTTGAGTCTAGAACTATGTTCTTGAGTATTCCTTCCTCAAATTGATGCTGATTTTTGGTCAACTATAAAATTAAATAAACTAGAGAATTTACGTGGTTTAGCGCTTGGCTTATGTTCACGGGAATAGAAAGAGCAACTTTACTATTCAATGAGAATTACAACGAAGGTTTTTTTTTTTTTCGGCTTGCTTTGCTATTTGCCTCAACCGCCTATGCATCAAGAGGTCTCTATTTATAATGCAATTTAGGTATCTTGAGTTCTTGATAACTCCTTGTTTTTATCGGTTTCCACTACTTGATTAGAGTTTTTTCCGATGTCTATATTTATTTCCTTCTCAAGTTAGGTTTCTGAAGCTCCTAGATTTTTCTTTTGGTTTTAGATTACGCGTCCTAGATTATTCTTCTATAAACGCACTTTATTTGGCTTCATGACATCTTGCTTTGTCATGCAGTTCTTTTCTTTTTCAAATTACTTTGGCTTTATGACATCTTGCTTATGCCATGCAGCTCAATTTTTTGCTCAAATTTCTTCTGGCTTCATGATATCTCACTTATGTCTGCGGGTCAAGTTCTTGCTCAAATCTTTTTGATTCCATGACATCTTGCTTATGTCATGCCACTCAATTTCTTGCTCAAGTTATGTTGGCTCCACGATAGGTTGCTTATGTGATGTAGTTCTCTTTCTCAAATTTCTTTGACTCCATAACATCTTGCTTATGTCATGCTTCTTGCATGCATGTTTTCGTGTTTTCTCCAGCATGCTTCTTGCGTGCATGATTGTTTTCTCCTGACAACAACTACCCTTATCTCTTTTATGCTTGACTTTCAGAGTTAACTTTAATCATTCCTTCACTTATATATATTAGCTACCATTGAAGTTTTTTCTCCCATGTAAAGATCATCTCTTTTTTTTTTTTTTTCAAGTTTAAATTACTTGAGTCCTTGGTAAGTATTTGTTATTTACATATTCTTCGCTTGACATCTTTAATTAACACACAAGCAATGTCTTCAGACTCTAAGGATTACTCTAACCCTAGCCTTTGTGAATATCCTATTGAAAACAATGATTACCAGCCCATTGGAAACAACAAACCAGCCCCTGTCATGAATTTTGCTCCTGCTTCCTTTTTTTCCTTCTTCCACTTCTATTGACCCTGGCTGGTGCATTGATGAAGTGGGTAATCACATGGGTGAGATGTCAAGTGAAGAATAAAGAAATAACAAATACTCAAAAAGGACTCAAGTGACTTAAACTTAAAAAAAAAAAAAAAAAGAGATAGAGAGAGATGACATTTACATGGGAGAAAAAACCTTCAATGGTGGCTGATATATATATATATATGAGGAAATACTAGAGTTAGTTCTTTTTCAACTTTGAAAGTCAAGCTTCAAAGAGCTAGAGGCCAACTGTTGTCAGGAGAAAAAAAGAAAGCATGCAAGAGAAAACAAGAAAGCATTTACGCAAGAAGCATGACATAAGTAAGATGTCATGGAGCCAAATAAACTTGAGCAAGAAATTGAGCTGCATAACACAAGCAAGATGTCATAGAGCCAAAGAAACTTGAGCAATAAAGTGAGCTCCATGACATAGGCAAGATGACATGGAGCCAAAAAAAATTTGAACAAGAAATTAAACTGCATGACATAAGCAAGATGTCATGGAGCTAAAGAAGGATCTAGGATGCATAATTTAAACTCAGAAGAAAGTCTAGAAGTTTCGGGAACCCAATTTGAGAAAGATATAAATATAGACCTCAGATAAAACTCTTGTCAAGTAATGAAAATTGATAAAAATAAGGAGTTATTAAGGACTCAGGATATCTAAATTGTATTATAAATAGATAGCTCCTAATGCATAGGGGTAGAGGGAAATAGCTAAACCCCCCCCCCCAAAAAAAAACTTGTAATTTTTATTGAATAGTAAAAGTTGCTCTTTTTACTCCCATTGACGTAGGTCAAACACTGAACTATGTAAATTCCCTGAGTCTTGTTTTTTATATCGTCCAGCGTCAACAATTAATTTCTGCGATACTATTTCTTAAATGTTCAAAACTTTTACCTAATACTGCATTATGTATCATGATGTGATTTTAAAATGTCAGAGTTCGTAATATGGTGCCTGGCGGCTACCATGGTTTGTTCTTAAATAATGGCAATTTGTCAACAAAAGTCTAAAGGGCACACAAGTTTTTTTTATTTATGCTTACATAAATGGTGTCTCATTTATGAATCTATTATTCTTTCATAGGCAGATACTCTAAACTGTTTTTCACATCACTACATCTGTTACTAGAAAAGGATGACCTTTCTCAGTAGTAGAATGCTCTGATGAACTGTGCTAATACATTTGAAAACCCTTTTAATGAGAATGGCTAGACTTTGGAATCTTACAATAAACTTCGCATCTAATGGCAAAGTGTTGTGAAAAGTGTATATAATTGCTTATATAACATTGGAGGACCATCATTTTTATATTTTTAGTATCTTTTTCAAGGTGGGCAATAAATTTTAGTGACTGCACATTTCTTTGTCTGTGGATGTTCTTGACCTTCTTTGTTTCATGAAAATTATGTATGTCAATTCTCGGAATTTGTACAACATGAAAATGTGTATCACAGACTGATTTGTTCTTGTGGTAATTTAAAACATTGATAGTGTCTGTGGAAGTAAGTAAAATTATAAACTATTTAGCTGTCTAAAATTGAAAATCCTTTTATTTATACATGAAAATTCAGCCCATATGTTTCATGGTTGTGCTGTTAATCTGCCTTTTAGTATAAAGATGTCAAAAGTTCGTTCTTCTATGATCTCTCTGGTTTAGTCACTTGTGCATGTTAGTGACCCAGTTTTGATTTGGAATTTTCCAAAGGCAGCAGAATTGGAAATTGAAGCATATCCATTATTAGATGAACTAACGTCAAAAATTAGCACATTAAACTTGGAGCGTGTGCGCCGATTGAAAAGCAGACTTGTGGCACTAACTCGAAGAGTGCAGAAGGTATTGGTTAATGCATTTTGTTTTTGCTCCCATATGCTTGAGAATCTTAGCTAACATAGCTTTACATTTTCTTCCCCCTCTTTTGATTTACTACATTTAGGTTAGGGATGAGATAGAACAGCTCATGGATGATGATGGAGATATGGCAGAAATGTATCTCACTGAGAAGAAAAGTCGGATGGAGGCGTCATTTTATGGTGATCAGTCTGTGTTGGGCTACAGATCGAATGACATACAATCTATTTCTGCTCCAGTATCTCCAGTTTCTTCACCCCCTGATACTCGGAAGCTCGAGAAAAGCTTGAGCATCGCCAGGAGCAGGCATGAGAGCATGAGGAGTTCAGATAGTACTACAGATAGTGTTGAAGAGCTGGAGATGTTGCTTGAAGCATATTTTGTTGTCATTGATAGCACATTAAACAAGTTGACATCGGTATCTACTGCACCTACTATATTTAATTCCTCATTATCAAGCACTATTCCAAACAATTGAATTATCATTTTATTGACTTGTCTCAGTTGAAGGAGTATATTGACGACACAGAGGACTTCATTAACATTCAGCTGGTATGTTTCTTCTCCATTGACAATAAATTTTGCTATTTCTCTCCAGTGCTTGCTCTGAAACTCGAATTTAGACTGGTGGCATGTTATGTTGCATGTTCATTTTGAGGTCTTTGAAGATGAATGTAGTTATTCCTAGAGTCTAGTGCCTTTCTGTACTTGTGGACTTACTTGATGCAACAGACCCTTGGAAGTTCCTCTTAAAGAAGTCAATTTAAGTTTTCCTGCAGATTTTTGGCTGGTCCGATATAATATACATAAAATATTGGATACAGTTTTTGTGTAGCAGTCTCCTGCAATTTGTTAAAGTACAGGAGGAATTATGTTTCTTTTTTTTCCTTTTTCTTGATTATTTATTTTTCTTCCCTCTGTAATTGTAGGATAATGTCCGAAACCAGCTGATTCAATTTGAGTTACTACTGACGACTGCAACATTTGTTGTTGCCATTTTTGGGGTAGTAGCAGGGATCTTTGGCATGAACTTTACAATTCCATTTTTTGATGAACCTGCTGCATTTAAATGGGTCCTAATAATAACTGGAGTTTGTGGAATCATCATATTTTGTGCATTTGTATGGTTCTTCAAGTACAGAAGACTTATGCCGCTATAGACATTTTAGCAAATTGATGTTAGGAAAAATCATAATATTGTTTATTTTGTTTAGGAATTAAATTGTACCTTAAAGATCAAATGAAAAAAGAAAAAAAGGATCGCTCATTTGTTCTCAATACAATTTGGTTTAATGTGTAGAATTGTAAAGATGAATCAATAACATATATCCAATGATTATTAACGGAGCTACAGTTACATAGTTCTGTTTAAGCTTACATTCATAAAATGCCATATCTTTCATCTTTTGATTCACTATTTTTAAACTTACATTCATAAAATTCTATCAAACGCAATCTTCCATCTTTTGATTCACTGTTTTAATTTTCAGATGTACTATTTTGAAAACAATATCAAATGCAGTTTCACAATTGTAAACATTCTGTTTCATAATGAAGCATAGAAGTCTCCAAGCCACTCAAAGCTGATAGGAGAAAACTGTTTGCATTTCACATTAAACATGAGCTTTATTCTCAGGGAAAAAAAAAACACAAAAAACATCGAACATTCATGGTACGCTAGCTGCCCATCAGCCATATGACATAGTGAGTGAGCAAATGAGGTAACAGAGAAATCTCTTACAAAAGTTGCAACTCTGTCCGGAATCATGAGTCTACCAAGACTACATTTTGTTGTTTTAGTATCTCCAGCCAACTACATGAAAATAGACAAAACTTTACCCTCAATGGGTTCCTCAACTAGTTTTTTACAAATCATGAACAAGAAGATGTCTGGTTCACTAGCACCTACCAACAGTCAGAAAGAGCAGCTAAAGGAAATCCTCCCTTCTGACATAACACACTTGTTTATTATCATTTTGCAGAAGACGACGATGATGAGAGACGTTCACTCCGTGCCTTATCAGCCCTTTCCAAGTAATCTTGGTGTGACTGATGCTTTGATCCTACGATAAGACATGAGTTAGGTTTAGTTAAAACTTCCAGCTTCTCAGTAATGTATGTGAACAAAGACAACAGGCAACCATGGATTGAAAACACAGTTAGTAGATCCCATGTATCTCAAGAATCAAGACTCAAATTCAAGAGTTAGACCAAAATCAGTTATCTCTACAAGAAAAAGATTTGAACATTGATCAAATTGCAAACAAAAATACAGAAGAACAGTAATTCCTCATTCATGAATCAGCCACAACTAGTCACAACTTGCTAATTTTAATATGGAACTGATTATGATGACTCCCACGAAAATTAACAATCTGTTCCAAAGCACCATCCGGCACAAATGAACAAGCGCTACCAGATGCTTATGCACAAGGTAGTATCATACTCGTTGAATCCTAAAAATGGAGGTAGAATAGCATGATTGTGATTTGTGAAGTATGTACAAATATTTCTGTTCATACAAACACAAAATGAGATTCATATTGTAATCTAATAAGTTAAGAAGAATAGGAATAAAAAAGAAAAGAACAATGATAATACTACGATAAATAAAATGACTTGAACAGCTAGTTAATCGCAAATGTCACAGCTTCTCAATCCTAAGAATGTTCCGAAACTACTAAAACAAATTCCCGTGAACCAAAATCAAATGAATTGATCATAGTAGCACCGTGCAAGAGAAGCATTTGCAGCAAATAGATTAACGATCCCATCCCTTATAAGTTCACAGAAGAAAAGATAACATGCTAAACCTAAATGGGTTTTCAAATTTAAACAATCTCCATCAACTACATAACTAAGCCACAAATATAAAAAAAAAATTAATGTCTCTCTTCAAATGAAATTTGTAATTGGATGATCCAATTTACCAGAAAAGAAATATTTACGACGAAAAATACGAAAGAAGAAATAAATTTTTTTTCTTATGGCCATAATGACAAACCTCGATTCATGAGGTACCAAGGGACCCCAAAAATGGCGGAGATAATAACGATACCGGCGAACACATGCTTCTTGTCTCCACTGTAAAGGTAATGTTCCATTTTTGCCCTAAACCCACCACCAGCTCCTCCGTTTGTGCCGCTACTTTTTGACTCGCTTCCCATTTTAACCTTCTGCCACCGCCAAGTTTACTGTTTTGGTTTCGTTTCTCAGTTTCTTTCTCTGGTATGGTACCGGGAGTTGATTTTGTGTCGCGAGTGCTGAAATCTGAAGCTTAAACCCTTCGTTCAGGTAGTGTTTGGTTGCGGGGTTAATGCTATTCCGGGTACGGCCACTGTTTGGTTGCGGGGTTAACTAAAAGATCACGCGGACCTTTCGAATAGTCCCACGCTATAGTTTTTTCTAGAAACAGTTAAACACCTGTCTTATTCCATAAATAACCCCGGTAACTTCAGAAATCAGAGATGACGATGATTAATTAAACGAATGAAATTTCCTTGAATTCGTGAGGGGGGAAAATGAAAAGAGAGATGAATTCACGAGCAAGAAGGCCAACAACGCAGAAGGGGAAAAAAAAAATCTAGGCTTTTGCCAAATCAGGAGGATTTCAATTGCAGATTAAAAAAAAATAATCTAAAAAGTTGATCAATTTCACAATAATAAGATGAATGTTTGAAAGAACAAAAACCAAGCGGTTGCAGTTATCAACAATGACACAAATGATGCATCAACAGTAAACTAATGAATGTATGTTTTTTTTTTTTTTAATTTTTTATATATAGTAAACTAATGAATTTTGAAAACTATGAGTTGTGGTTGAAGGAGCAAGACGATGGTGGGTCATGGTTCTTTACAAATGTAACAGATTATGAATACAAAAATAAATAAAAGCAGAATCGGTGAACAGATATGTAATAACAAACTTCCACTATTTTGAATTGGATTGGGGAAAAAAAAAAGAAAAAAGAAAAAGATATTCCGCATGTAAAGGGTTAAACTCTATTTGTTTTGGTTAATTGTTTCATAATAGAAATTCTCTTTGAGAAGACTCGTTCTTTCTTTGCTTTCATCTTGTGTCAAGTGGTATCATAGCAGGTTTGCAATGGCCCACAAGACCAATTCGACAATCGTGCAACTTCGACGACGAACAGAAGTTGCAGGCTTTTATTAAAGTAGTCGTTCAACGGCTGACTCAACCTTTGCAGCAGCCAATGGACGAAGTGTTGCAGCGGCTAGAGAAGACGCAGGCTGGTGGCGACAGGAAGGTTGTTCAAGGCAATGCAGGAGCCTCTGGACAGAAACCCCATGCACTCATCGTTCTAAAGTAGCCCCCGAATTTGCAAGTAGTTTTTTTTTTTTTTTTTAAATGTTATGTTAAGATAGATGAAGCGGACATATTTTCAAAGGATTGTGTGCTGATGATTGAATCTAAAAAAGTCAAATTTGATACTATTAAACTCAAAAGTGGAACATTGGCTTGGTGGCAGTTAGTGCAACAGAAACGTATGGGTTAGGAGCAAAGAACCGATTAGGTTGTAGGAGGCAATGAAGGAGAAATTGAAGATCCACTTCTTACCAGTAGATTATAAACAATGCGTCTTTAAGCTGTATCATAATTGCAAACAGGGCAACAAAACAATGGAAGAGTATGCAAAAGAATTAATAGAGACTGAGTGCTAAAAACAACTTAAAGAATTGAAAGTTCAGGAAGTGGCGAGATTCGTCAATGGATTGAGACCAGAACTAAGCGATCTCATGGAGGTTTATACCTTTTGGAACGTTTCTGCCGTAGTCAGCACTGTATGAAAATTAGTAAGGGCAAATAAAGTAGCAGGCAACGAGGTCGTAAAATAGCTCATGGCAGTATTCATCTTCCCCACAAGACACAAGTACAGTCTGCTCAGAGCCGAGTTTCAGCACATTCAGGTCAATCTTCGACAGTAAAAGGGACCAATTACGGGGGTTAGACAGCAGCAGCAACATAATAATACCTATGCAAAGCAAAACCTATGTGGGAAAGTGCTTTAAATGTGGGATGTCCAAACACCGTTCCAATGAGTGCAGGAGATTTGATAGGAGTGAATTTAGTAGAGCTTGACGCAAGATAAAAGCAAGAAGGAACGACTCTTCTCAAAGCATGTTTTTATTATAAAACAACCAACCATATTGGTTAAAATCAAATTATTTTAATATAATAAAGTTCTAAAAATTGAATTTTAGAAAAAAAAAAACTTAAAATAAAGAACAAACAAATAAATACTTAAAACTACCCCAGTCATATCTTGTCTTACATCATTGGAATTCATGGGTATAAAAAGTTTGCACAAGACAAGATGAAATTATGTGAGGTTTCATGCAATTTTACATATGGATAAAACTGTAAATTCAAATAAATTACGATATAAAAGAGGTGCTAAGGGTTGGGTTATTTTTTAACCCATTAATTATTTTTTCAGTACCTATTTTTTAGTTAAAATGATTATTAAATTACAAAATTACTCTTAATTAACTACTTTCTCTCTTTACAATAAAAATGGTTAGTGGCTAAACCAGTTTCTCTCTCTTTTAAATTTTTTATTTATATTTTTTGTTAAATCAAATTTATCTTTCTTTTACTTTTCACTATAGTATTATTAGTTCTAATCTATTATTATCGTTCAGAGTTTGTGCTTCTAAAATTTGATAAAAAACTTCTAATAGATTCAAAGTGGTACAAAAACTTTTATTTTTGATTTTTACATCTGTATATTGTTTATTTCATTTTGTTTTAGATTATAATAGGACTGAATTTGTTATTTTTGAATAACTTCATTTGTTAATGCAATATTCACTTCATATATCACAATAAAGTTTTGATAAGGAAATAAGATGATGGAAAGAGAACAAGATCAAATAAAAAGAAGATAAAAGGAGAGAAAATAAGGTCAAATAAGAAGAAAATCAAAATTTATTTTCACAATAATTTTTTTCAATTAAAAAATGGATGTAGTGAGGAATTTTCTCAATTTAGTAAGTTCAAATAGGCACAGTCGGTGCTAATAGCATCACTCTTATCATAATTATTTCAAAAACAAATTTTAATGACTAATTTTAATTTATTTTCGTTTTTTTACCCAAAAAAAGTGGACAATGATATTTTTTTTCCCTTGTTAATTTTCCTTTTTTCCCCTTCGTGTGAGACAGGTACAATGTTAGTGAGGATTTTTTAAATATAACAAATTTATTTTTATTTTAATATAATCTTAAAGGGGCCAATGAAATTTATTTTGAGAATAAATAACGATTAGCATTTGTTGATTAATGGGAGTCACGTGGTATGTACCAACTTTGAGGATGGAAGAGAAGGGATCATAGTTTAATAAAATAATATTTAATGTAAAATTAATATCTCCACTCGTCAAGCGGGGATAGCTCAGTTGGGAGAGCGTCAGACTGAAGATCTGAAGGTCGCGTGTTCGATCCACGCTCACCGCAAGTTTTTGTACTTTTTAATTGAATAATTTTTTTGATGGTTTTTTTTAATGAATAAGTTGGAAAAATTTCACTCCTCTCCCTAATTTACATTCTCTTAAAATCTGCCATGTGATTTAAGAAACTATAATAATAAAACCTAAATGTCAACTTTTTTTTTTTTTATATTTCCCATTTAAGCATGTCATACTAGTAGTTAGACTCTTTGACGTTCCCCACCCATGTTAGTGATGTTTGAAACTTAGATTTCTTGATTCAATTTAAAAGATTATACTAATTAAATTAGCTAGCTACTGTTTATCCCAAATAGTTGTGACATTTGCTTTGAACAGTAGATTATCTAAGTTTCAATCTTGATGTTTTCTTGATATAGAAAAATGTAGAGACTCGTCAAAATCTTTAATGAGTTATCTTGTACCTCTCGCCTTGAGTCATCTTCTTCCTTATTGGACTGTTAGTTTTATTTATAGTTAAATATTGGGTTATTATCATTTCACTCCTTCAAAAATTGACAAATATCAAATGACTACAAGAAGTATTGTTCCCTATCATTTTCCTACTATATCTTTACAAAAAGTATCATTTTATTGGATCCAGCTATGTTGCAACAATGGTACGGTACCACTGTTGCTTTCAGCTATTAGATCTTGCTAATGCAACTGTACAACTATAGATTCAATGGCTGGTTGCAACTGTGGTACCATACCACTGTTGCAACATAGTTTTGCCCCATTTTATTATTTTTCCGTTACAATCATTAGTTGACCAGTTAGTTGACTAACAAAATATCAATTTTATCCTTCATGATTTAAAAAAAAAAAATACTTGAAGCTATTTACAAAATCAGCTCTTCCACATTTAATCGATCATCCAAGTTTTATTTCCAACATTAGGATATAAATATGGAATCATTAATAAGATGAATTTGTAATCCATATATCATAATTCCAGCGAAAAGAATTATGCTAGTATTTTGTATCCATTTTTATAATGATTCAATTTTTATATCCTAATATTGGAAATGAAACTTGGATGATCGAATAAATGTGGAAGAGCTGATTTTGTAAATAGCTTCAAGTATTTTTTTTTTTAATCATGAAGGGTAAATTTGGTATTTTATTAGTTAACTAACTGGTTAACTAACGGTTGCAACGGAAAAATAATAAAATGATATTTTTTGTAAAAATATAGTATGAAAATGATAGGAGACAATATTTCTTTTAGTCATTTGATATTTGTCAATTTTTGAAGTAGTGAAATAATAATAACCCTTAAATATTTACTTTCCGTCAAAACAAAATAAAACATATAGAACTAATGCTTAGTATGTATCGATTTAAATTTAAATTAGTATCTAATTAAGTGTCCACTAAAACTAATAACAATATATTTTATTAATGGGTCTGGTTATGTTGGAACCGCTCTAAGATAAAACATTATTTCATAAACACACAATCAACATTATAATAAATTTTTTATTATTTATTACTTTACGTATATGGCTATGATTCGTGATTTACTTTGAGCAGTTCAAACGTAGCCATAACCTTTATTAATTGATTTTCAGAACATGAGTTCTGCTGTACAATTGCTTATATTTTATAATGACACCTACGTACAAAGTAAGAAAAGAAATGATCATGTAACTATTGAACTATTTATACTTCTAGGTTCAAAATTTCAATTCCACCAATGACATACCGTGTCTACTCCATTTTCAACGCTCTCTGATGGCTCTCTTCCCGCTCACAAGAATTCTCCGAAAAACAACAAATCACTCGCAGCTTGTTCTCTCGCTGCTCCTCCAATTTTCCACTCAGTCGTACTGTCTTTCAACGCCCAAACTCTTCTCTTTCACTTCGGCATTTCATCAAACATTTTCAAAACAATCTCGACTCTCACATTTCACCTCCCATTTCTCCGCTCTCCGATCATTCCCCACCCGAATTGTCACCGACCCATTTGCCTTCTCTCCACCATCGACTCATGCCCGTGACCCGCGTGAACAGATTCTCCTGGATTCGATCAAACGGGTCGCCCATTTTGACTCAGAAACTCAGGCCATGGCCTCCCTCGATGAGGCTGGTGTTGAGGCTGATGTAAATTTGGTTTATTCAGTGATCTGGGCATTGAGGGAAGAGTGGAGGCTGGCGTTTTTGGCTTTCAAGTTGGGTGAGAGACAAGGCTCTCTTGATGAAAAAGTTTCTGAGTTAATGGTTTGGGTTTTGGGTGATTGTAAAAAGTTTAATATTGCTTGGTGTTTGATTCGAGATATGTATAAATCTTCATTCAGTACAAGGCGAGCAATGCTTGTGATGATTGATAGGTGAAGTGCAGCTCTTCTTTTGCTTGGTTTAAATTTGATTTAGTTATTTTTGGTATTTTTAGGGCAATTTATGGGTCTTTTCAATATGCTTCTGGCTAGAGAATTAACCTAGTTATCAGAAAACTAATGCCACTTGATAAATGATTCTTCTTTATGTTTAATGGTTGTGGAGAATCAAATTATTGTCCAAAATTGTTGCTTGGGGCCATTGCTACTAAGTTATAAGAAAATTAGTGCTGCTAATTTTTGGTTAAAGACATGTAACACAATGTGGTTCATGGGACTGTATAATTCTTCAATCTTTGCTTGTTTCCTGAATTTTCTTTTGGAATATGAATAGACTGATGATTCTGATTCAAATTCCAAAAGTTTGCATGGTATAAGGCGATATTCAATGAAATCCTTAAGAGAGACTTTTGTTTAAATCAATGTAAACATGGATTTATATCCGTGTTTCAGGAAATGAAGCAACAAACAAGATAGAAAATAAAAAAAATTGGAGTGATTTGATTTTCACTTGGGTGTCATATCACCTTATAATATTGCAGTTTCACCTTGTAATCTATATAACCTCAATCTTTCTTTTCTGTTCTTTCGCTTTGTTATACTTATCTTATCTTCTTTGCTTTCGTTTTTTTTATTTTATTTTTGTTTTCATATTCATACTGTGGTTATAAAATCTGAAGTTCTTCCATCTATTTGCTGTACTTTGTCTTTGGCTGTTGCCATTATCACTTTTGCTGTGAGTTGCGATAAAATTAGTTCTTATTTTTATTTATTTCTATATTTTGCATTGCTGATTTGCGTAATGATGTAATAGAAAAAGTGAGTTTCGACAAGCACTTATTATAGTTTCATAACGTGTACTTCTAAACGTTGTTTTTCCCCTAACTTTATTCATTAAAATACTCTGCTATCAGATATGCAGCTGCAAATGATCCATGTGAGGCTATCCGGACATTCAGCATTATGGAGAAATTCAGAATAACTCCTGATGAAGAGGCGTTCCTTTTCCTTCTGAATGCTCTTTGTCAACATGGCAATGTTGAGGAGGCTGAAGAGTTTATGCTGGTAAATAAGAAGGTGTTTCCATTGGCGGCTAATAGCTTTAACATTATTCTCAATGGGTGGTGTAATATATTTGTTGATGTATTTGAATCAAAGAGAGTTTGGAGAGAAATGTCAAATTACTGTATCACACCAAATGCGACTTCCTATGCCCACATGATTTCCTGCTTCTCAAAGGTTGGAAATCTTTTTGATTCGCTGAGACTGTATGATGAAATGAAGAAAAGGGGCTGGGTTCCAGACCTTGAAGTATATAACTCTTTAATTTTTGTACTGACACGTGAGAATTGCTTTAAGGAAGCTCTCAAAATGCTAGACAAAATGAAAGCAACTGGGTTGCAGCCAGATTCTGCCACTTACAACTCAATGATACTTCCCCTCTGTGATGAAGGAAAGCTAGAGGATGCAAGAAATGTATTAGCTACTATGATTGGGGAGAATCTCAGTCTGAGCACTGGGACGTACCATGCATTTCTCAAATGTGCTGGTTTTGAAGAAACTTTGGAAATTCTCGATCGAATGAGAATAGCTGGTTTAGGTCCCAGTAAGGATACCTTTCTCCTTATTCTTCACAAGTTCTTCAAACTGGAGCAACCTGAGAACGCATTGAGGGTTTGGGTAGAAATGAAAAAATATGAAATAGATGCTGATTCCACTCATTACACAGTGTTGGTAGAAGGGCTAGCATCTTGTGGATTGCTAATCAAGGCCAGGAAATTCTATGTCGAAATGAGGTCAAATGGACATTTAGATGATCCTAAGCTTAAGAAACTTGTGAAGGAACCAGTTCAAGGTAATAAGCATGAGCGACAGCAGCAGGTGAGTAAGGTTAAGAGAAATAAACCAGTGGGTCTATGGAAAGGGAGTGCGATGGAACACAAAAAAAGTCTAAAACAGTCGAGAAAGAGGAAAAATGAGGAGTCCGATTCAAAATTCTGACAAAATTGACATGTGTTTTAAGGATATCTAGCTTTGCTATTACCATGATAGATCTTCTGTGGCTGTGCTTGGTTTTGAAGTGATGAACGAGCTGCTGCTGCTACCATGGAAAGGTTACAGCTTGGCTAGCTTGTCACCATTGACTGAATAGTCTGAAATACATTTTGCATCCTTCCACCCAGCAAGCGTATGTTGACGAGTTTTCTTTGCCAATCCCGACAAGAATGTGCGGGCCTTGATACTCTATAAACTGTTGCCTCATCATCCTGGTATGCACTTATTTGATTTATGCAGTCATAGTTCACCGTTTGCTGAAGGCATTGAACATTTGTTATTTTGCTTCTTAAAATTGTGAGTTCAAGACTTCAGAGTTAAACAGTAGAATTTCTGACAAGCACACTCATAATTGCTGTGTAACTTGCACTTGAGAACTCATTGGAAAGAAAGAAAGAAATGCCACTTCACAAAATTGTTTGGGCAAGAACAATTTGGCATTTGACTCCAACTAAGTTTGGGGTCACATTTTCATATGTGAACTGTTCAATTTCATGACTAAGCAACTTTTAGCTTAAGGCGTTAAGTTACCCTTTTAAAGTGGTCGCGTAACTAACTTTTTGCTTGAATATGATGTGTGGCGTGGTAATGTTTCATGTTTGTTGTAACATTATATGGTCTATTGAGATTTTCATATTCTAGTTGAAATAGAATTTGTTTCCGAGTCAGGATGAATAATGGAATCTGAAAACTTACAGCTTAGTTATATCAATGATCTTTAGAAAGTGATGACATTTTCATCTCTATAAATATCGGGTACGAAATCATTTGCTCATAAAAATTTTCCCAGCAACTTGCTTTTGTGTGATTTGAGCTACAAGAAATGGATTGCACGTCAGAAAAGTACTCTTTATTGTGTTAGTTTTTGTCATAATCTCTAATTGTCGTTGTTAATATTATCTTTCACTTTTTGTTGGATTTTTACATGATCTTGATTTTAACATTGAAATTTAATTTACAGATACTGCATTATTTGAGTTACCGGAAGCCTTTTGAGTTTCCGAACGTGTGAAATTTTGTCCATCAAAAGTAGCATCTTGCCGTAAAGAAGGAATGGACAATTTTTTGCCTGAAGGCGATTGTTTGTGTACTCGGAAGATATATATGTTGTTTTTTAATGTATCAAGTGTGTATTAGAAAATAATTTTTATATGTTCATTTTTCATGTATCGAGTTTATTTGTGTATCAGGATTCAATTCTTAACATCTCCGAATTATTTCTTCAACTCCCCATCCGTGAATCTTTTTAATTAGTTCGTGCATGTTGGTCTTTTTATTAAGAGTCATATTATATTTATTTAATTGGAATACTTAGGCGGCGTTTGTTTTTTTGTCTGAAATCTGAATAGACCTGAATTA
The DNA here is from genome assembly GCA_039657385.1 of Citrus x changshan-huyou. NCBI lineage: Eukaryota > Viridiplantae > Streptophyta > Magnoliopsida > Sapindales > Rutaceae > Citrus > Citrus x changshan-huyou. The sequence continues at coordinate 14,627,019 of CM077547.1, read as the reverse complement.
GTCTGAATTCTGAATAGATCTGAATGTCTGAATCTGAATAATATGTTTGTTTTTTCGTCTGAATCTCAGAAAATAAGTATTAAGTTGTTTGTTTTTTTCAACTGAAAAAGCTGAAAATATGTACTTTTACATTTGTATTCTTATTAAATTTGAATGTCAAATAAATAATATATTAAATACCACAATATTTTAACATTTATAAGTAAAATTATATTCAAGTGAATACATAACTATTTTGAAATTTTAATATATAAAATACCATAAATTTTAAATTTTATCGTATATAATATAATAAAGAAAAAGCAGGGATATTTTTATGTGGAGTAAATGTCTATGGGTGAGTTTTGGGATAGACATGAAAAATAAATTATAAAACATGGATATTTTTGACATTAGTAAGTAATTGACTTAATTCAAATTTCTCCATTAAGTAAAAAGCCAAAAAAATTGACTTATTTTATTAAGTCAAAATTATCTAAAAAGTCTCATTAAGTTATAAAAACAAACACCTCTAATTAACTTAATTAATTAAGTTAAGTCACTTTAAGTCATTAAGTTAAAAAACAAACGCCACCTTAGTAACAGTCTGATAGTATTTAGAAATCGTTAAGTTAAATTGCAATTCACTGTGAACAACAGAATACATGTACAAGAGTCAAGAATGATGGTATACTTTTATTTATATATATATATATATATATATATATATATATATATATATATATATTTTTTCTATATTTTTTTTTCTTTTTTCCCTTAATATATAACGAGTCATAATATACTAAAAGATATTTTTCTCCTATGAAAGTATAGTTTATGCTAACTTCTTAATGTCGAGGGGATAATGAGATATTATGAAAACACTTTAAGTTAATTAGAGATGCAAGTGACGTTTGTTTTTCAACTTAATGACTTAAAGTGACTTAATTTAATTAATTAAGTTAATTAGAGGTGTTTGTTTTTATAACTTAATGAAATTTTTTAGATAATTTTGACTTAATAAAATAAGTCAATTTTTTGGCTTTTTACTTAATAGAGACATTTGAATTAAGTCAATTACTTTCTAATGTAAAAAATATCCATGCTTTATGATTTATTTTTCATGTCTATCCCAAAACTCACCCATAGATATTTACCCCACATAATAATCTTATCATTATTTTTTTAGCCGTCATGAAATCCCTCCTTACTTTGGTATCAACTCCTCAAGTATTGAAGATCAAAATTACACGTGACAACTTCGAGATGAAATGGCAAATCAACTGTTTCAAGTATCTTATTAGTTTTTTTCTTTCTTATATATTATACGATAAAATTTAAAATTTATGGTATTTTATATATTAAAATTTCAAAATCATTATGTATTCACTTGAATATAGTTTTACTTATTAATGTTAAAATATTGTGGTATTTAATATATTATTTATTTGACATTCAAATTTAATAAGGATACAAATGTAAAAGTACAAATTTTCAGTTTTTAAGTTGAAAAAAACAAACAACTTAATAATTATTTTTCGAGATTCAGACGAAAAAATAAACATATTATTCAGATTCAGACATTCAAATCTATTTAAAATTCAAACTAATTCAGGTCTATTCAGATTTCAGACAAAAAAACAAACGCCACCGCAGTTTACATTATTCTTATTTATAGTCAAAACCCGTTAAGATAAATATATTTAAAGCTTAATAAATTTTTTCTCGATTTAAGTGAATACAAAGAGTCATGGATACATAATCTTAGTTCATTAGCTAATTGCTAGCATAATCATAACTCTATAATCATAACTCTTCAAGTGCCCTTAATCAAGTCTATAAAAGAATTTCATTGTATCTTGCCAACATTGTTACAACCGATAGCAAACTGCTAAGACAATAACAATTAATTTTCAGGCAAAGTGCTAATTTTGTTTCTCTTTCAATGATTTATATATATTGGCTAATTAATTGATCAAACCTCGGAAACACTTTCGAAATGCCCTATTAAAGAGGTGAAGGTTTTCTTCTGCGAAAAAGAAAGACACCCATTTAAAAATATAAAATTTCTACATGATCTTGTACAAAATACTTTTGAAAATTACTAACAGTGTTAAAATTTACAATTTTTGTAAAACCAACATCTTTATTTTACACAACATTATTTATTCAATGGCGAAGATAGGAGCTTATTTTGACCCCAACTAAAGGGAAAAAAAAGAAAAAAATCAATAAAAAATAATTTTATACTAATCTGAATATTATTTATTTCATTAAAGATTATAAGAAATTTTCGTTGAAGATCAACATGAAAAATATTTATCTTATTAAAGATCTTAAGAAATATTTAAAAATTACAGGGGCTCGCTCTCTCTACCCTTTGTACATTTACTCTCATCTGGGCTGGTAGCCTGTTTGGCTGAGGAGTCTTTTTTGTCAGTGAGAAGGATGAATAATAGAATGATGAGAGAGGGAGTTATATTATTTTTTTAACGAGAGGGAGAATTAAATACCATATTTGACAAGAAAAAGAAAAAACAAAGTGAAAGGTAGAAAAAAAGATGGAAATTTTTGTTACATCATGTGAATGATAAGCTTAAATTAATACGAGACACATACGGCAATAATCGTTTACTCAATATATACTAAAAGGGAAAGAAACGTAACTCGATCATTTTATTAATTAGAAAATTTATTCATTACAAAATAAGTAATTATGCTTTACAAAGCATACATTTCCAATACAATTTGTTGACCACTTGCATTGCTTCCGTTGCTAGATGTTAAATACTGGAGACATGATTTGGATAGAAATGAGAAATCTTACCAACTAAATACCAGTTTTTATTGTCTCTATTTTTACTCGAACTCAGATGACCACAAGTGAAAAACACATTCGTAGCCAACTGAACTGCTGTACCCTTACAATGTTAGATGACGAACTTACCTCAGCTGTTTTATTTGATATTGAAAGAAACCATGCAAATATTGGCCACACAAATATTTAAATGAAGAGGAAAGTATAATCCCTATGAGTAAAGATGATGAGGAAGCCGAGGTTTCGTAGGGACAACAACAAGTGGGTTTTTCTTACAAGTTGTGAGACCAAACCTTTCCTCCATATCTAAATCTTGTCTCTTCATATCACCGGGTAGTTTCCATTCAAAACCATGCAAAAGATTTGCCAAACTTGACTGAACAAGCTTAAGCCCTAGACCATAACCAAGGCACATCCTTCTCCCAGATCCAAACGGCAACAACTCATAATCATGACCTTTAACGTCAATATCCTTTCCGATGAATCTATCCGGCCAAAACTCATTAGGCTTCTCCCATATTGTTGGATCTCTCCCTATTGTCCATATATTTATAAGCACACGACTGTTTTTGAGAATGTCATAGCCAGCAACTTTGCAATCTTCTCTGGCAACTCTAGGAATAAGCAATGGTACCACAGGGTGGAGGCGCATCGTTTCTTTGACAATTGCTTGCATGTATGGAAGGTTAACAATGTCTTTCTCTTGTACCCATCTGTCTCTTCCGATTACTCTGTCTAGCTCTTCAGTTGCCTTTTGGATAGCTTCAGGGTTTTTCAAGAGCAATGACATTGCCCATTCTACGTTGAGTGCCGAGGTGTCAGTTCCAGCAGTTAATAGGTCCTACAATTCAAAACAAAAATACAAATCATGATGTTTACTTTCTTTGACAATTATAGTTGTATTCATGATGTTTACTTTCTTTGACAATTATAGCTTAAATCACAGACACCAAATTTCTTTACAATTTTTTGTTGGACAGTTATCGGTTAAATCGTTGGATCAGAACCCTCTTGTTATTTATTTATTTTATTTTTCCTCTCTTTGTCTCTTCTTTCTTTGCTTAATGATATATAAGTGACCGACAAGGAGAACTATTGGTTAAATCATGATCGGATTACGATCCCTATCCTAAGTCATCATACAACGAGCTTCATTTCATTTTTTTTTTTTTAATTTTACAGATGTATCCATCATTTTTTTTTTTGGACAACCCAAAAAAAAAAAAGAATTACTTGACAACTACTCCACTGGATCATTAAAACTCAAATTCCTTTTCATATATCTTTGTACATATGTAGTTAGTATATTATACCTGAAAAACTACTATTAAGTCATACCTTTAAAAAAAAGAAAAAAAAGAAAGAAAACTACTGCACGAATGAAAATCAAACCCCCTGCTAGATTTATCTGTATATATGAGTGGGGATCGAATCCCAAACATATTATTATACCATTTCAAGAGATTAATTTTACTGGTTAAATTTACCTGGATTATGGCCTTAAGCTGATGTCTTTCAAGCTTAACTTCCAGAGTAGGATCATCCGCAAACTGCACTAGAACATCAACCATATCATTAACCCCTTGGTCCTTACCCGATTTCTTCCTAGCATAGCGCTCATCCAAGATATGCTCATAAAATCTATCAAGCTTCCTGTTCACATCCTTCATTCTCTTAACATGCCCTTGTAAATCCAATGGAGCAAGCCATGGAATCGCGTCCCCTATATCTAAAGTACCATGCACCAAGAACAATTCCTCAAGCATTTCCGTGAACTCCTTTGGAGTCACAATGTTGTTTTCATCTTCTTCCGTGTACCTTTTCCCCAACACCATCCGGCTCATCGTGGAGAGATTGAGCATGTAGAGGCGATCTTTCAATTGAACAGGCATGGAACACGACTTGAACATGTCATGGAGAAACAGTTTTCTTTCCTCTACCCTCATGTACTCAAATTGATCCAAGCGTTTTGGGCTGAGAAGCTCCATTACGCAGATTTTACGAGCTTGGCGCCAGTATGGACTGTATGGTGCAGTGCCCATGCCAGTGTAATCGTAGGTTAAGTATTTGCCAGCAAGAAGTTGTGGCCTGGAAGAAAAGCTGAGATCGTGAGTCTTGAGCAAAAGCTCTGCTACTTCAACTGAAGAGCCAACAACCACGGAGTCGAATCCGAATTTGAGGTGCATGAGGGGCCCGTATTTTCGTGAGAGAGAGTGGATGGAAATGTGAGGGAGAGGGCCGATGAGGTTGAGGTTTCCGATGATTGGCCATGGCTTTGGACCCGGCGGCAAGTTAGGCTTTTTAGGGTTGCGAGAATAATAATGGCGGCGAAAGAAGAGGAGGAGGACGGGGAGGAAGAGGAGGATTGAGTACCACATAACTGAGAGATGGCAGTGATTGTACGTATGTGTGTGTGAGGCTATGGGGTGGTGGTAGGGGTTGTGACAGAGCCATTTATAACGTTGCAAGAAGTACGCACTATTTGATTAGCACTCTTAAATTGACTATTAAGCAACGACTGAGATTTTAAACGTTTTTTTTTCCTTTTTTAGTTTTTATCCACCAAAATTGAGAACAAACTCAACTGAGGTGTTAATGGCATGATGTAGACTGTAATTTTACTGGAATAGACTCAACTAGAGAGGGCTCTGGAACTCATTCTTAGAGAAAACTATCGATAATATCTCGACTAATGAGTTAAATGATGAACAAACTCGACCGAAGAGGGCTTGTTAAATGATCTATCCCTAGAGAAAATTATTGATAAGTACTCTTGGTCTTTGATATCAAACTGCATATCTGTGTGAAATTTATATTATTTGTAAGTAAAGTCTCAATTTATCCCCAGATAACTCAGATATATATTTAAATCATCAGGTCTCTTACACATCCAACATTCCAGCCAGAAGGTTAACGTGTTAAAATTTCATTGTATTGCGTGTTTTCATCTATATTATAATTATGCGTTTTTCTTCTTCTTCTTCTTCTTCTTCTTTTTTTTTTTTGTGAAGAATCTAACCCCTCACCAAAACAAGTAGTATGTGAATTGAAACAAGTAGAGAAGAGAAATAGTGAAGACAGGGCATTCCTAACCATTTAACTCAATAACCGGGAAAAAGAAGGAAAAAAAGCCAGCCAAATTTTTGTATTCTTACTAACATAAATCATAGTCAATGACCCGGAATCTCCCAATGCACAAAATCAAAGCAACAAATATATATCTACTTGGCTTTTGCATTAATTACATTTGCTGGGCCAATCAAGCTGATAAATCTTTATAAATTAATTGATCATGTCCAGGAGATCCAAAAAACCGTCCTCTGGTCGACCTGCAAGCTGATGACAAAGAGTATTATTTAATCTTTGAAAACTGAATCAACCATTTAAAATCATAATTTCTGTTTTCTATCTATATATATATATATTTGGGGAAAGGCAAGAATGTACTCTAACATAATTAAAATTTAAGTTAAAATAGAAAGTGATAAGAAATTATTATAATTATTGACATATGCCATCGGTTGTCAAAATTAAATTAGAAAATAACAATGACACTAGAACTTAACTCAAAATTAAGAAATTAAAAGAAAATACAAAATAAACTTTCATCCAATCAAATCCATTTGTAATTTATACAACAACCAAGACGAGGATGCTTCTCGAAGCACTCCCAAACTGACCCTAAATGAGTTTGATGTTTATTTTTCCAGTATCATTTTTCACTCTTTAGGGATGAAAATAGACATACGTGGTCGGGTTTCCTTTCGTAACGCAAAGTCACATGAGATTTTATATTATAAAACGGCCCATGAAGAAAATAACTGATAAGTACAACAATAATAATGTTAAAGATCATTTTCAAGTTTGTCCTTTTTTTTTTTTTAAATTTATTAATTGAACACACACAAATTATATAAAGCTCAAATCCATGGCCTAATTAGTTTTCGTAATGCTGCCCATTAACTAAAGGAGATAGGTTTTGAACCCACGTTTAAGTCCCAACAATTATGTGTCATTCATCATTAATTGGTTGATGAATTTCACAATTTGTAAAACTACTCATTATTCCACCGTCCAATAGATAAATATCACATAAATTAGAACTCAAATATTAAAATTCTTAATTTAACTCGTAGTATTATAGTCATCTCACAAGAAAACATAATAGTCTTTCTCTTCAATATCAAAACTAAATATATATCTTTGTGAAATCATAATTTATATTCGATAGTTGATTATTTATTTCATGATTATGTTGTTAATCAAATTCTTCAAATAATTATATGGGTAGGGATATTTACATTTTAAACGTTACTACACTAATTTTAATAAAAAAATTTATTATAAATACCCATAATGTGAATTACTGTTAAGAACAATATTTTGATTAGGAAACATGCATAATGCTTTTTATTTTTTAAAACCCTAAATCAAAATTATAGAAACTTGATAACACTAATTACATTTAGCGGAGAGTCAAGCGAGAACTCTTAACTTTTCAACCAAGTTGGTGGTGTTCAACAAAAATTTTAACTTGGCTTGGAAATTGTGGGAGGCCTTCACCATCAAAATAAAAACAATTCTTTTTGAGTTCCAAAAACCACACCTCATCCTCCTACCCCAGATTGTGCACCATCTGTACTAATTGAGGGATGGTGAGAAGAAACAGTTGGTAATTAATTATCCGCAATTAGTCAACCCTCAATCAGAATAAGTTTCTTGTGGTTTCGTGAATTGAGGGGACTCACTTGCACTCGACTATTCCAAAAACAAGTAAGATATATTTTCTTAGAAATAAATCGATGTTAATGCTGAAACTGAAGTTTTGAACTGGTGTTTGGAAACAAAATTGAAAGTAGGAACGAATAAGAAGAGGAGTGATGGGTGTAGGATATTTGGGTATTTTTAGAACTTGGAGAGGTGTGTACAAAAATATATATTTTTTAATTAAGGGTAATTTTTTTTAATTTCTATAATTTGAGTAAATGACTCAGCTAATTAACGTCCCTATCATTCACTTCGATAGCTGTTGGATACAATTCATTTATTAAACATGTGAATTATGTTAACTCACAACTATTTTATTGTAAAGAGTTAACTGTGGATTACCAAAATTATATTATTTTAGAAGGTCGATTTTGGATGGGAAATTTATGAAAATAACCATTAATATTTTATTATTTTCGCAATTAACCGTCTCAACTTTTTTCTATCAACATTAGCCAAACACAAGCTTTTCTTCCCAAATTACCCTTCTTTACAGAACAAAACCCACATTGTTTCTCCCATATCGCCAAACCAAAAGCAGCTTTTCACTCTTGAATCATCAGCCAACGGCGGCCGCAAAAGACAACGGTAAAAGTGATATCCGATCATAATCTATCCGGATTCAACACAAATCGACATCACTTAGTGGTATGAATTATTTTCTGAACTTACTGAATTGAGTCGGGTGAATCTGAATCTGGCGACAGACTGCCTGTCGCAGCAAAACTTGGTCTATATTATCTTTAAATACCAAATGATTTAATATACCAAAAAATAAAAATATTGTTGCAGATGAAGTAATGTAAAAGAGCATACACTCCTTAGAACTCTACTAAAAAATTGACATGATTAAAGGGCTATGATTTAGAAGATTTAAAGCAGTATAAAAGAGTCAATGGAAAGCTTACAATATTATATTTTTATAAGACTTGAGAGTGCATGATCAGTGAATAAGCTAAGTCAATTTATGTCTAAATTGCAACCATATCTGATTGCCTGCAGATGGGTAGTTAAGTGTCTAAAACAGACCGACAATTAACTTTCCGTTTATTTTTCAAATGCAATGAAAACCTTAAGCTTGTAACCTACACTGAACAACCTTAAGCTTCTGACCTACACTGAAGCTGATTGGAGATGTGATCCTGAGGATAGAATATCTACTGGTGTCTATGCGATGAAACTTGATAAGCTAAAGTTCAAAGATCTACCGATGATGATTTTGTATACAAAACAATGGCTCTTGCTTGCACAAGGACAATAAGGATATGATGAGACCATATGACACGATTCTGTTTTGATAATCAGGTTTCCAGATTAGACATTTTGTAGGCTCATCATATATTTTGTAGGCTTTCATTGCCTATTTCGAACTGCATGCCAGTGTCCAACAAGTCTTTTTCATAAGAATCAATTGCCAGTGTTAACAATATTGAATGGAAAAAGCTTCAATCACAAAGAATTCACATTCTTTAGTCTCAATCTATTTAAAAAAAAAATCTTTTAAACAAAGAACAATCAGTTCCCAACGGCTACATCCATGATTTAAATATTTTAAGAAATTTAAGCCATGGATTTATAAAAGACAAACAACATATAGTGGATAAACTTAATATTGTTTGCCCGGCCACTTCCGAAAAATAGCATATAGTGTATAAACTTTAGATTGGTTGCCCACTTATTTATTTAGTGGATAATAGTTGAGTTTAATTGTTGATCTAGAATTCTAGTTGGGTATTTTTGCAACCAGATGTCCATGCCAAACTTAACTTTGTAGTTGGGGAGATGGTTCTGATCTATAATTTTGACTATCGAGTTGAATCAATCGACCTCATGTACTTCTAAAAAGAACACCTATGCTCATAAAAACGGCTAAGGGGACGCCAAAAGTTTTTTTCAGTGTAAACCCTCTGATGCTCAACTCGGTTGTCTAGGTTTTTTGGGAAAAACTTGTACTACAATTCACATAGTCTAATTACTATTTCTTTGAACAAAAAGTTTTTAAATAAAATTTAAAAGATGAAAACTTGAAAGAAAGAAAGAATTTTTTGAGTAAGAAAGAGAGTGAGTTCAATGGTAGTGAGAGAGGAAAGTATTACTTACCTGATTTAGATTAACTAGGGGCTTTTATAAATAATCAAAACTGCTATCCCTGGATTACTATGTGATCATTAGTGTATCGGCCTGTATCATAATTCTTTAAAGGAATCTGTGGATTGACCTCTGATCGAGCTTTAGGTTGACTTGGTCCAAACCTTTCCTTACGAGTCTCTACCCTATTCGCATCCTTGCGGCTCGAGGAAATCACCCTCGATGAGGTTCTCTATTTTTCCCTCTGTGTCTCACATTGAGGGGAGGACGATTTGTATGAAAGTGCATCAATCATGCTCTTTTTTTTTATCATTTAAACATCAGTCCCCAATTTTTAGTATTGAGAATGAAATGAATCTATACTGGAAATTTAATGAATTTTACTAATTGTTGATGCTGAAATCTGGTTGAGCTAATGATGGGGACCAGATTGTCTCGTCAATGCTTTAATTTACTTTTGATAGGACACTGTCTCTTGTTGCTATAGTGAGATTTGAGTTGTATTAATACTTTTTTTTATATGAAACAACAGAAAACTGTCAGGGGCGCCAGATTGTTTTCCGGCTAAATCCCTCTGAGTCTCAAGTCAGTAATTGGATTTTTCCTTTGAAAAAATAGTAATCTCGCACACTTATGACTTAAGTATTTTCTCTGTAATCTAATCTTCTCTTAGCCTGAAAAGGCCCCATTTTCAGGATCCTTCTCGATTCTTATAGACAACCGCAAGTATCAGTTGTTTTTCAATGCGCGGCCGTTATCAAATTGATTGCATCCCCTGAATGTAAGAGTTAATGTGTCCGTTTACGTAGTTATTAAGCTATCGTTATAACGCCTGATCATGTTTTAAACGTTATAGTAGAATGTGCCTAGACGTTGCAGGTGAACTTTTGAGTAAAGCTCTTTGACCTAAGTTATAAACCAAAACCATGCGACTTGATTCTGGTCTCTTCGCAGTAAACTGATCGCACTTGTACACATAACTAGATAACCTTTTCCTTGATCTAAGTGACTTTCTTTCTATTCCCCAAACACTAGCTCCTCAATTTCTAATATTTGGAGTAAAACGAAACAAGACTAGAAACTATAGACTTAGTCAGGAAGCAATGACATCATTTTTTATCTTGTTGCATTAAATAGATGCGATGTGATCAAAATCTGGGCCAAGCGTTTAAACTTCGATGTGGCGGCTTTTGGGTTTCTTAGCGCGTCTCTTCAAACCAGCGTGTTCTTTTAAATCATCGCGACATCATTCTAAATGCCTTTTCTATTTTTTTTATAAATTTTGAATTTCCCCTTTCTTTCTCTTTCCTTTCTTTTATCTCTCATTCTTCGACTTAGTTATACTTTTAATCTCCTGATAAGAGTTTCCCCCTTTGTTGCCACAACTGCCGCACTCGTCATACCAGTTTAAATATTTCCAGGTATTCTTTCCTAAACTCATTGCCCTAATCTCACTTGGTTATTTTGTGTGTCACTGTTTTTCCCTTTTGTTTGGGTTTTTGGTTCTTTTTGTTACAATGCCTAAAGGAAAGCACACGACAATAGGCCTTGATAGTAGAGAGGAACTGAGTGCATTGCTTGATTGGTCTAGGAGGCAAAACCCTAATCTATAAACTCTCGTAGAAGAGTCTGGTTTATCTAGGTTTAGAGGGATTTCTAAGAAAATGTCCCTAGAAATCTCTTCTTCATTTATGAAGGATAGTCCGTATGAAAGGGTTGATAGGGAAGAAACTAGTTTTGGTGAAAATCTTAGTACTAGTACAACACATAAGTGCTGGTGAGGATGAGGCTAGTGAAGGGAGTTCCTCTAAGGAATATTGGCCAGCAAAGAAAGCCAAAACTAGTTGCAGGGTTGAAGCTGAGTCTTATCCTATTGATTTTATGAATTACGAGACCACCCAAGAGGAATTAGAAAGCCTTAGAGCAGTATACGGCATTCCAGATGATGTTGAACTAAGGATACCTAGTAAATTTAATACCCTTAGTTGAACTCCAAAGGGATATGTCACCATTTACTTTAGAATGTTTCAAACTCGGGGTTAGATTACCTTTCCAGCCTTATTTTGCCAAGATATTGGGAAGATTAAACCTGTCTCCTAGTCAACTTAACCTCAATAGATGAAGTGTTCTCTCTGGGTTGTATGTTCTTTATCAGAGGTGTAAAATAGGTGAGCCCTCTGTGGAAGAAATAAAGAATCTGTACTTGCTAAGGAGCAACCCAAAAGATGCTGGCTAGTACTACTTTACAAGCAGCTCAAAGCAAAGAAAACCCATTGTTGATCTCCCTACTTTAGGGGGTAACTTGAAGAACAAGTTTTTCTTTGCTAGGGGTAATTGGGGTCAAGTAAATTCTACATCCAGAGGAGAAATTCGTGTTCCTTTTCACTTTTGCACTCCAGATTACTCGCTATCCATTATATCTCCATTAATTTTTGCTGTTTTTCTGATATGCTTTTTATGTTTCAGTTACTTTCGAGCAACATCTTGAAGTAGAAACACGCCACCTTCAAAGCATAATTGATTCCTTGGAAAAACAAAATATCGATGAGTATAACTCAGGGCTATCATTTTGCTATGATTGTATTATGTTCTTGCTAAAGAAGGAATATCCGGAGTTGGATAAGAGCAAACTTGAAGCTGGTGTTGGCATTTATATGTATGAGCAGAATATGGGAAGTGGAGAGACAAAGCCTCTTCCTCAGACCATTATTGATGCGGCTCTTCTTTAGTCCACTACTGATGCAGCTCCTCCTCAGACTAGTATTGACACAGCCCCATCTGGTGCAGAGAAACCCCATGGGGCAAAAGCAGATCTTCCTGCGAAAGCTCCATAAAGTTTGTTTTGATTGTACCTTCAACTATAGACTCCCGTCGAAAGGCTTTTGTTTTATTTACCCTTTCATTAAATAAATTATTGCCCATTTCAAATTTTTATTCGTTAAAACATTGCTTCTGACAATTTTTGCCTTTGATCCATCTCGAATAGGCCCTAGGGCCGGGTTTTTACTTAGATAATATTTTTTACACATACATTTGTCTGCTCGATTTTTACCTGATCAAGCTAACTAGTTGGGCTCGTTTGAGCAAGCTTTGACTTGTCTTGCTTTGTATAAGCTTTAAGACCCTTGGTCTCCTCACAACACTTATTTTTATTTAAATTAGGTACTTGCTAGATTGCGGTCGATCGAGCTTACGCGAAAAGACTTCTGACCTTCACTTCACCTCCAGCAGGCTTTAGCACTTTAGGCCTTGTGTCTATCATGCTATTTTTATGATGTCTGCTCGAACACTACAAGTAGTCTTTGATTCTTATCTTAGATCATGGGTTTAGAGACTTTGAACCTTTTAATTTAGCAATTTCTTATTGTGAATTGAGAGAATGGTCTGAGAAATATTATTTCCTCATAATTTTTTTTTTCACAAGAAACAAATTACAAATAATTTAAATTGCTAATGAGATTCTTACAAAATGGCTTACTGAAAATACTTCTTTATGTGCTTAACATTCCAAGATTTATTGATCTCTCGACTATCACATGAGCTAACTTGTATGCCACTGGTCCTGTTGCTCCTAAAACTCTGTATGACCCCTCCCAATTAAGACCAAATACATCATGGTTTGGATTTCTCGTGCTCTGGTTTACCCTCCTGGTCAAGCACTTGTCTTGAATTGTCGTATCCTAACATTTTAGTTGTAATAATGAGTAACCTTCTGTTAATACTCTGCTGCTCTCCTCGAGGCTAACTCTATTTTCTCTGCTAGTAGATCTATGTTCAAACTCATCTACTCTTTATTTTTTTCTTCATCGAAATATTCTGTACGGTGTGTGCCCATTCCAATCTCTATTGGAACAACGGCCTCATGCTCAAAAGCCAATGCAAAGGGGGTTTCTCCAATGGCGGTCTTGTGAGTGGTTCTGCAGGGCCAAAGCACACCAGGTAGTTCATCAACCCAAATTCTTATCTTTTCGCCAAGTCTAGTTTTCAACAGCTTCTTTATAGTTTTGTTCACAGCCTCTACTTGTCTGTTTGTCTGCGGATGAGCTAGCGAGCAAAATTTCAGCTCAGTTATTAAGTTCTTGCAAAATTTCCTGAAGCTGTAGTTATCAAACTGTTTGCCATTATCCGTAATGAGAGTGGAGGTGATCCTATATCTGCACACGATATTTCTCCAAATAAAATCAGTTGTTTTCTTCTCAGTGATGCTGCTCAAAACTTTAACTTCAACCCACTTCGTGAAGTAATCTACTATGACAATAGCTTACGCAGCACCCTCGATTTTTTGGCAATGGTCCAATGAGGTCTACTCTCTATTGAGCAAATGGCCACAACAAGTCATTGAAGCAAGATTTTCTAGCGGCTGAGTAGGAACATTCGTAAAGCTTTGACAGTTCTTACAACTTCTAGTTTTCTCTTGCGCGTCCTGATACATTGTTGGCAAAAAGTACTCTTGTCTTAATGCATTGAAAGCCAAAGACCTCCCACCAGAGTGGTTTCCCTAAATCCCCTCGTGTATTTCCCTTAGAACATAATCTATTTCCTCATTAGTAAGACGTCATAGAAGAGACAAAGTATATCCGCATTGGTTCAACACTCTATCGATCAAGGTATATCTATCCGCTTGACACTTGAGCTTCCTTGCTTGTCTTTTATTTGCAGGCAAAGTCCCATATCAGATATATGAGGTTATTGAAATGATCTATGACGTTCCGGTCTTTAAACATATCACCTCTGATCTTTTAAAAGCTTTGACTTCTACAGGAACTGACTGGGGTATCTTCTTATCTGAAGTTGCCACCATTATTGCTAAGATATCTGCTCGAAAGTTTTCAGCCCTCGGTATTTGCTCAACTTCCACTACTTTGAAATTAGTCATAGTCCGCTTGGAATATTTAAGATACTGCTCCATCTCTTCATCATTTATTTGGAAGCTTTCGTTGAGGTGATTAGCCACTAGTTGGGAATCTGTTCAAATCTTTACTTTTTCTGCTCACAGTGGTAGTGTTAGCTTCAACCCTACAATGAAGGCTTCATACTCCGCCTGGTTGTTGGTGGCTTTAAATTCGAACCTTACTGCGTAAGAAACCTCTACACTCTCTAGAATAGTCAAAATTACACTTGCACTTGCTCCTTGTTCCACGCTGGAACTATCCACCATCACTGTCCAAATTTCATTAACATCTTCCTTATCTGCTCCACTACCACCACCTGAATTTTAGTTTGCTTCAGTACATTCGAACATGAAATCTACTAAGGCTTGAGCCTTGATTGATGTTTTGGTGGATAACTGATGTCAAACTCACTCAGCTCCACCGACCATTTAACCAATAGTCCAGAAGCTTAAGGTTATGCAGCACCTGTCTAAGCGGCTAGTAAGTCATCACAATTATTGGATATGCTTGGAAGTACGACCTTAGTTTCTGAGCAGCCATGACCAACACTAACACCTACTTTTCCATCTTCGGGTATCTTGTCTCTGGATCAAGCAGTGCCCTGCTGGTGTAGTATACAAGGTATTGAATCCCCATCTATTCCCTTATTATAACTGTACTCGTTGCCCACTGAGATATGGCTAAGTATAAGTATAGTTTATCTCCTTCTCGAGGCGTCGATGACAATGGAGCCTTGAGTAAATACTACTTCAACTGCTAAAATGTCTGCTTACATTCTACTGTCCATTCCATCTTTCTCCCATTTCTCATCATTTTGAAAAAGACATGGTATTTTTCAGTCGTTCGAGATATAAATCGGTTTAAAGCAGCCAACTTTCTTGTGAGACTCTGTATATCTTTGATCGTGCGGGGGGACTTCATTTCGATGACTGCTCGTATCTTTTCGGGTTAGCTTCAATTCCCATATGGCTTACCAGGAACCCCAAAAACTTCCCCAATGATACTCCAAGCATGCACATTTCTGGATTAAGTTTCATTTTGTACTTTCAAAGCAACTTGAAGGTCTCCTTCAGATGCATCATATGCTCGGCTGGATCATTGGATTTTGTAATCATATTGTCCACATAAATCTCAATTGTTTTCCTAATCAGCAGTTTGAAAATTTTGTTGACCAACCTCTGGTACGTTGTACCTGCGTTCTTAAGACCAAATGGCATTACTTTATAGCAGTATAAACCCACGTTGGTAATGAATGCAGTATGCTCCTCGTCCTACTCAAACATTGGTATTTGATTATAACCTGAGAAGGCATCCATATAACTGAGCAAGCCATGATCTGTTGTTGAATTAACTAGTTGATCAATTTCAGTAACGGGAAACTATTCTTTGGACACGCCTTATTGAGATCTGTAAAATCTACGCACATCCGCCATTTTTCATTGGACTTCTTCACCAGAACCACATTGGAAACCCACTCAGGGTATTTAACTTCCCTTATAAAGCCTGCTCGCAGCAGCTTCTTGACTTCAGCGCTAATGGCGTCGTACCTCTCATGATTAAAGCATCTGCTATTCTGCTTCCTTGGTCAAACATCTTTCCTTATAGCTAACTTATGGCAGGCAATCGCAGGATCTATTCCAAGCGTGTCATCGTGTAACCAAGTGAACACATCTGCATACGCCCGCAAACTGCTCACTAACCTTTTCTTTAAACCCTCTTTGATTTTCGACCCAATCTTGACAGTCTTTTCTGGCTCCTCTTGCCTAATGATCACTGTTTCAACTTCCTCAACTAGCTCCTGTCCCTTTTTACCATCTCCTCGAGTATCCAACGAAGTGATTTACATCGCTTCTTTAGTTGCTGTTGCATAGCAACTCCGCATAATTTTTTGGTCTCCCTTAACAACTCCTACAATGCCATTGACCTAGTATTTCAAAGCTAGATAATGGTTGGATACTACCGCCTTACTGATCCTAAAAAAAGGTCTGCTCAAGATTATTTGATATGAGCTATTTTTACCAATCACCACAAAATCCAATATCATGGTTTTCTGGAGCGGACTAGTGCTTATTGTGATAGGTAACTCGACAACACTAAGTGGAGTTAGTTTTCCTCCACCGAACCCCTTCAAGGATGTACTTATGTTCTCTAACTTCAAAACTATAATCCCTATTTCATCCATGGTCGACTTAAATAAGACATCTACCGAACTCCCGGTATCCACGAGTATCCGATGAAGCTTTTGCTTGCTACAACAACACCAATCACCGTGCATCTTCATGCGGGTACAATATCGCCTCCTCATCATCATCAGTCCACATGATGGACATCTGCTTGGTCTTTGCTCGCTTTGCAGTTAGTACATTGTACAAGACATCCCTACTGGTCATTGCATACCTTGAGTAATTCTTCCTGGATTTGTTTGAATCCTCAGCCAAATTTGGTCCTCCAACAATGACCCTAACTGCTGGCTGCTCCGTCTGACGCCCCCTGCATTTTCCTCTAATCCATGTTACAGGTCAGCCACTGGATGAGATCCCTCAATAAAATTATCCAAGTATCGATTTCTCACCAAGTTCTCCACTTAGTTTTTAAGGTCCCAGCACTGAGCTGTTGTGTGACCATAAGTGCTGTAAAACTTACAGAATCTGCTCATGTCTCATTTGTTGGGTGCTTTTGCTATTGGGATCAAGGGATATAATAAGCCACGATCTTTAATCATATGATATAGCTCCTCCAAATGGACTTTCAATGGAGTGAATTGCTGATACATCGGGTTTTGATCAATCATTTGCATTGTCCTATCCCTAGAGAACCCTCTGTGTGCATGATTGGATGATGAAGTAGCTGATCTGTTAATTCTCACATCTAGTGGGTAATGAGCTATCGAAGCGTTGTGTTAAGGCTGTTTATGCTGTTGGTTAGGTTCCCTCCATTGATCACGACCGGGGGAACGAGGAGGTAGAATCCTACTATGCTGGAACTGATGCTGCCTCGGATGGGGTTGGTATGGGAATGTCCAGCTGCTCGATCCTCCACTTGAGGATGATTTATCGTTTTGAATGGGCCCGCTTGCTCTTTGAACTTTATTCTCTTTTTTCTTCAACCCCTCAAGCTGCCCGGCCATCAATCTTGCTGCTTTTTCTTCCTCGATGTCAACATTTCTCTTCACCTGCTCATAAGCAGTGGAGTATGATTGTATGACTGGATTTTTTAAATTATACCAGAGACGCCCTATCTTTACCCATTCCTTTAACTCTTTCAAAGCTTACGGGTGGTTAAAGGCTCCAAGGTCAAGAACTACTCGGTGATACCTGTTTAGGAACTCTCTAAGGGTCTCTTTTTCTCTCTGTCTGATTCCTAACAACCTTATCATATCATCTTCTATAACTACTACCTCGCAAAGTTGCTCTACAAACTCCCTGCGCATCTGCTTGAAACTTTTAATACTTCATCGGGGCAATTTTCGATAACACTCCGGCGCGCGTCCGTCCAAAGTCAACAGAAATACCTTATACCTCTGGGCCTGCGTTAAGCCTTGCACCCCGTCATATCACTAAAATGTTCAATATGGACTAATGGGTCACTCCTCTTTGAATATTTGAGGTTAAAGAAACGAAAATCCTGTGGAATTACTGTACCCATGATCTCCTCTTAGAGAGGTGATTCATTGTCCAGCATAATCCTCCAGCTTGGTACCTTCCACCATCCTTGGAGCTCATCTATTACCTGAGCTAATCGACGCACCTCTCCCTCTAGTTCTATGTCATGATCTGGGTTTTGTACTGCTGCTTGATCTCGCTCTCGTACAACAATGTTTATGTGCTACCTCAATTCCCTTTCTCGCGCATTTATTCCTTTTTCTGGATTTATCTGGCCCTGGTTCGCTGCTGGCTGATTTTCCACTCAAACATTTTGACCATTGCAGAATTGAATTCCCTCACTATAATTCCAATCACCTTAGGCTGCTCCATTCTCCAGGCCAAAGACTCCAGGGTTTTCCACCCGAGATCCAACTCCCCTTTACCCTTCTCTTAACTCTTGAAGCACAACAGTGAGAGTTTCCATTTGCTTCTCTATTCGCTCTAACCGCTTGTACATCATTCTCTCCCTTGCTTCACTTGTCATTTCTCCACTTTCTCATGAACTCATTTTCCCATTCTAGTTATCGGTTTATTCGGTATAATGCAGCTTTTTGCCTCGTTCTCCACAGACGGCGCCAAAATATTGATGCTGAAATCTGGTCGAGCTAATGATGACGACCAGATTGTCTCATCAACACCTTAATTTTCTTTTGATGGGACACTATCTCTTACTGCTATAGGAGATTTGAGTTGTATTGATTGTTCTTTTGATCTGTAACAATAGAAAACTATCAGGAGTGCCAGATTTTTTCTGGTAAAAACCCTCCGACGCCCAAGTCAGTTATTGGGTTTTTCCTTTAAAAAAATAGTAATCTTGCACACTTGTGACTTAAGCATTTTCTCTGTAATCTAATATTTTTTTAGCTGAAAAAATACACTCTTTTCAGAATCCTTTTCGATTCTTAAAGACAACCACAAGTATCAGTTGTTTTTCAATGCACGACCATTATCAAATTGATTGTGTCACCTAAATGTAAGAGTTAATGTGTCCGTTTGCATAGTTATTGAGCTTCCGTTGTAACGTCTGATCATGCTTTAAACATTATAGTAGAACGTGCCTAGACATTACGGGTGAACTTTCGAGTAAAGCTCTTTGACCTAAGTTATAAACCAAAACCATGTAACTTGATTCTAGTCTCCTCGCAGTACATTGATCGCTTTTGTGCACGCCACCAGATAACCTTCTCCTTGTTCTAAGTGACTTTCTTTATATTCTCCAAGCACTAATCATGGTGACTAGGTTGGTCCTTATGACACTCGACCTAGCAGATACCAGGTTTTGGAGACCACTCTATTTAAAAGTGCATTTATTTAATCGAGTTGTGTTTATCTGACTAATCATTTTACCTAAATATGAGTGATGTGGTATTAAAACAATAATTTTGGCATTCTCAAGATGCGTCCTTTCAAGTAATGCGCTAGTTACCGGAACTGCTTTTCCTCTCACCATTTTCCTAATTATTTAAATCCTTAATCCTAATCCAACCTCTTCTTCTCTCTTAATTTTTCCCTTGTCTTCCCTAAAAGTAAAGATTCGTGCTCCAAAGAGTGAGTCCTGCTCACTGCCATCACCTCACTATCTATTCTAGCACATCCCATGTACTACTCCTTGAACTTATCATTGTTTTTTATTTTTGCTTGGATTTGTTGGGTTTTTGGTGGGTGTTACTTATTTTAGGCTCTTTAGACTCTAGCCCTAGGTTTATTTCAGAAAAATTGTCAAAACACAAAAAGAAAGTAATTGAGACTACTGATGAGGATGAACTAAGTTTATTACCCAACATACTTAAATAACCTGCTTTCAACACTAATATTTCTTTAGAGAATATAAGTGATACTAGTGTTAGGGATAATGCAAGAAGAATGTCTCCTAAATCATCTTCTTCATATGAGGAAAATAGAATAAATAACGGAATGCTAATAAAGATTTAAGTTCTAATCGAACTTTTAGTCTTATCTTATCAATAAGATGAATTCCAACGGCCAAAAAGAAAAAGGTAGGCAAGAGGTCTCTAGCTAAGTCTTATCTTATCAATAAGATGAAGTGTAACACTACAAAAGTGACTTAGATAAGCTTCATAGAGTCTATAGGATACCTGGTGACAGGGCGCTTGGCCTTAAGGACATACCTAGTCATCCCTTAAAGGATATGTTACCCTATATTTGAAATGCTTTAGGATGGGAGTTAGACTTCTTTTGCAGTCTTATTTTGTTTGAGTGCTGGACAAGATGAACTTAGCTCCTAGTTAATTGAATCCAAACGAATGAAAATGCGGGCAGGGTGAATACTCTGTAAGATACAGAATGGTACTGTTTTATAAGAAGCACTAAGAAAAAGAAACCCCTTTTGCATATCTCGCTTCAGATGACAACTGAAAAAATAAGTTCTTCTTTGTTTAGGGTAACTGGGGCCAGTGGCACCTACAAAATGGCAGGAATATTCATGTCCCTTCTCATTTTTTTTCTCCAGTTTGTTGAATAGCTCATGGTACCCTTTTGCTAATTGATTATTTGAGCAATTTTTTCTCACCAATCTCATTTTGTATTACATATTCTTGGAGTGTGGTTTATAAAATCAAGAACAAACAACTGTAGAGAGTTGAGGTTGCCTTGTCTAATCAGTGCTCATGCAAAGATCTATTCTTGCCACTAGGCTGGTCATCTCGCTTGTACTTGGTATCAGTGGTAATAGACATGGAGGAATAGAGTATAGGAGCCATGAACAAGAAGTGACCTCGTTTCGGTGGTGCTTTTGCAAGTTCGAACGAAGGTATCACTCCAGAGAAAATCGAAGTTTCTCAATATATTCCTCATTTGAAAACACTCATCCTCTCTTCTTAAAATTGGTGGAGCTGATAAGAATATGTGTTAACTGTTTGGATTAGTTATGGTGACGTGACAATCCAGTCAGTAAAGTAGTTGTTAGCTTGTTAAGTTTGTTATTCAGCTTCTCTGAAAGATAAAATACACGTGAAAATAATGTATGTGTTGAGAAGATTCTGGAAAGCAGTATATAAGCTTGTAATCCCATTCTGTTATTGAGTTGAATAAAATTGAATTTTCTCAGCTAAATTTTCTCTTGTTTTCACTCAGATTTTCTCTGTAAACAAACACTCTAAATTAGTTGATCAAATTCTAATTTGGTATTAGAGCTTGAATCACTTCTTGACCATGGCTTCTTCAAGTCTTAGTACAAATGTTTCTTCCGCAATCTCAACATTTACTTTCACCACACCAATCAAGCTTGACAGATCGAATTATACTATATGGAAATCTTAGATCCTTTCAACCATTCGAGCAAATGATCTGGAAGGCTTTCTTGATGGATCGCGTACTTGTCCAAACCAGCTGCTGACTGGTGAATCAACAAGCACAGCTGCGACAGTTATCTCAAAAAATCCTGCTTACACTACTTGGAAAAGGCAAGATCTTGAGCTGGCTTCTATCTTCAATTAGTGTGGAGATCTTAAGCATTGTGGTAAATTCTAAAACCTCTCGAGAACTTTGGATAAGTCTAGAGGAACAGTTTGGATTTGAAACAACAGCTAAGAAAGTGCATTTAAAGATGTTGTTAAATAACCTCAAGAAAGGATCCATGTCAATTACTGAATATTTTTATAAACTGAGGTCAGTAATTGATGAATTGGCAATGGCTGGAAGTCCAATTAGTTCTCTTGACTTCATTACACATTTGATCTCAGGTCTAGGACAATCTTACTATCCTGTTGTGGTTTATATTAAGGCAAATGCTCTTAAAATGAGCATCAATGAGGCTTATTCTATGCTGCTATCTCATGAAGCTAGGCTTGAGAGTGATCATTCTGGTGTAGCTAAGGAAACTAAGTTGAATTTTAGTGCTAATGTGGCTCAGACTAGTAATAATCAGAAGAAGTCAGGAAACAATGCTAATTGGAATACTAATAACCAGGGCAATTGGAATGGAAATTTTGTGAATAGAAATGGAAATGGTAATTTCAACAACAAATGAGGTTATGGATTTGGCAGAGGTGGTTTTATAGATCAAAATTCAGGGAGAGGCTGGTTTGGAAATCAAGGAAGAGGTTCAAACTCTGGTGGTTTTAATGGAAATACTAGTGGATTTATTGGAAATGGTGGTTTTAATAGTGGAAATCCAGGATCCTTGGTGGTTTTGGTAGAGGAGGTGGTAGAGGGAACATTACCTGCCAAATATATTTTAAACCATACCATTCAGCTTCTGATTGTAGAAACAGATTTAACAGAAATTTTGTTCCAAATTCTCCAATGCAGAATCAAGGGCCAAGAACAGCTTATATGGTTATCTTAGAAGGAGCTGCTAACCAGCGGTGGTATCTGGACAGTGGAGCCATTCATCACCTCACCAACAATGTGCAAAATCTGGTTGAAGGTAATCCTTATAATGGCACTCAACTGTTGTTTGTTGGAAATGGTCAAGGTATCACTATCACACATATTGGCTGCACTTATCTTTCTACTTCTTTTGGCACATGTTTATCCTTAACCAATACATTGTGTGTTCCTAAAATAACCAAAAACCTCATCAGTATATCTAAACTTCTTTTAGATAATAACATAATCATTGAATTTTGTTCCACCATGTGCTTTATTAAGGACAAGAAGGAGGGAACTTTGCTGGCACATGGGATTGTTGAAGGTGGTCTTTACAAGCTACTGTCACTTGATGTTTTCTCTCCTCACTCTGCAAATTGCAATTCAAATCTTTTAAAACCAAGTTCCATGTTGTCATTTTGTTTTTATAATAAAGTTGTAAGCTCTCTACCATAGTCAAATAATCATGTGTCAAAGTTGAACAATGTAAATACTCCTAAAACTTTTGCATGTTCTGTTTCTGGAAATTCTTCTAGAATTGGAAAGAAATCAGTTCAGTTGATACATAATAGATATGGTCATCCCAATAAACATGCTTTGCAAACAATTATTAAAAGCCTTCCCACACATTGTTTTTCAAACCAATTTATTAGTTTCTGTGATGCTTGTTAATATGGCAAAATGCATTAACTTCATTTTTCTGTTACTACCAATAAAACAAAAGCACTACTTGAGCTTCTATATACAGATTTATGGGGACCAGCTCCTGAATATTCAATGCATGGATACAAATATTATATCTCCTTTGTGGATGATTTCACACGATATTCTTGGATTTTTCCTCTCACAGCAAAGTCAGAAGCCTTAGAAACCTTCAAACACTTCAAACTTCTTGTTGAAAAATAATTTTCTTTGTCTATCAAAACACTGCAGTCAGATATGGGGGGTGAGTTTATAGCCTTTAAAATCTTTCTTCAGCAAGTGGGTATATGTTTTAGGTATAATTGTCCATACACACACCATCAAAATGGTGTTGTTGAAACATGTTTAACACTTCTAGCCTAATCACAATTATCTCTTTCTTTTTGGTGGGAAGCCTTTCATACTGCCTCTTTCCTCATCAACATGATGCCCACATCAGTTCTAAACAATCTATCTCCATTTCAGAAATTACACAATCAACTACCTGACTATCAGTTTCCCAAAGTTTGTGGTTGCTCTTGTTTTCCATTCCTCAGACCTTATAACCAGCATAAACTTGACTTTCATACTGAAAAATGCATTTTCATTGGTTACAGTCCACTTTATAAGGGTTATAAGTGTTTAAATTCCTCTGGTAAAGTGTTTGTTGCTCGGCATGTTGTCTTCAATAAAACGGATTTTCCTTACAAAGAATTGTTTCTCAAACACTCTACCTCAAAAGTCTCCAATGTTGATGTCTTATCTTCACAAGTACAATTCTCTCTTCTTCAAAGTTCTGTTCAGGTTGACAGTAGTAATGTAGAGTCATCATCTCCTAATTTTCATCCAGCAATGTCTCCTCCATCAAGTTCTAGTTCAGCACAGACTTCTCCTTCTTCTTTTTCTTATCCTTCAGCTGAACTAACTCATTCATCTTCATTACCATCTCACCCAATGATTACTAGAGCTAAAGCTAGTATTTTCAAACCCAAATCATATCTAGCAGCTACTGAAAATCTTGAGCCAACCAGTGTAAAAAGTGCCTTGCATGATCCCAAGTGGTTTCATGCTATGAAGGAGGAATTTGATGCTCTGCAAAGAAACCAAACCTGGACTTTAGTACCCTCTGAGAGTGCTGCTAAAATAGTTGGCAATAAGTGGGTATATAGGGTGAAGTATAACCCTGATGGCAGCATTTCCAAGTACAAAGCTAGGTTGGTTGCCAAGGGTTACCATCAAACTCAAGGGGTGGATTTCTTTGAGACCTTCAACCCAGTTGTGAAACCTTGAATAGTCAGAGTTGTACTAAGTCTAGCAGTGATGCATCATTGGCAGATTAGACAGTTGGATGTTAATAATGCGTTTATAAATGGTATGCTTGAAGAAGATGTGTTCATGCATCAGCCACAAGGTTTTATAGACTCTGCACATCCATCTTATGTTTGCAAATTAAACAAAGCCTTATATGGTCTCAAACAAGCTCCTAGAGCTTGGTATGAGAGGTTGAAAGGTTCCTTACTCAATAAAGGGTTTCAATCTTCAAAATCTGATACATCTATATTTATTTAACATATTGGCCATGATATTGTGCTCATTCTTATATATGTTGATGACATTTTAGTTACTGGTTCTAATTCTCAACATATTGCGGCTGTCATTCAATATCTTTATTAAGAATTTCCACTCAAAGATCTGGGAGAGTTTAACTACTTTCTTGGTATTGAAGTGACACCCTCTATTCAGGGACTGCATTTATCTTAGACCAAATACATTGGTGATATCCTTAGAAAAGCAAATATGCTTGACAGTAAAGTTTTTAACACTCCGATGAGTCTAGGTGATAAGCTTAAAAAGGACAGTAGTGCAGCTTTTGATAATCCCTCATTGTACAGAAGTATTGTGGGCTCTCTTCAATATGTGTTGCTAACAAGACCTGACATAGCTTATCCTGTAAACAAACTCAATCAGTTCCTAGTTCATCCAACCATTGTACACTGGCAAACTTGTAAAAAAGTTATTCGATATCTACAAGCTACTTCACACTTTCGGATTCAATTCTTCAATTCAGGCTCTGTGACTTTAACAACATTTTCTGATGCTGATTGGGCAGCTGATCCAGATGATCGAAAGTCTACTGGAGGGTACTGTGTATTCTTAGGAAACAACATTATTTCTTAGTCTTCTAAGAAACAAACTATTGTTTCTCGTTCCTCAGCAGAGTCTGAATATCGAGCTCTTGCTTCGGCAACCTCTGAAATTCTTTGGCTTACTTATTTGCTTTAAGAACTGAGAATTCAGCCAACTCAAAGTCCTGTTTTGTATTGTGATAATCAGAGTGCTAAGGCATTAGCTAGCAATCCAAAGTATCACTCTCGTACAAAGCACATTGAGTTGGATCTTCATTTTATTCGAGAGCATATTGCACAGAAACAACTCACTATCAGTCATGTTTCTAGTTCAAAACAACTTGCAGACATCCTCACCAAGCCCCTCTCTTTTGATCAGTTTGCTTATCTTCGTACCAAGCTTAATGGTCTCCCCCGAACTTAAGCTTGAGGGGGGATGATAAGAATATGTGTTAACTATTTGAATTAGTTAAGTCAGTTATGGTGACGTGGTAGTCCAGTCAGCAAAGTAGTTGTTAGCTTATTAAGTTTGTTATTCAGCTTCTCTGAAAGATGAAATACACGTGAAAATAATGTATGTGTTGAGAAGATTCTGGAAAGCAGTATATAAGCTTGTAATCCCATTATGTTATTGAGTTGAATAAAAATGAATTTTGTCAGCTAAATTTTCTCTCATTTTCACTCAGATTTTCTCTGTAAACAAACACTCTAAATCAATTGATCAAATTCTAATTGGAGCAAGTGGGATGACTGCTAATAAGAGTCCCATTCCCTCTCCTCTACTTGCTGAATCAAAGTCTCAGCAGGCATATAAGTGAGCAGATTTTCTGCTCTCATGTGATAATAAATACACCAAATTGGTGAAAAAGAAGGAACTCCAGGATTTGGAGGGTCATACACTTGGCGACCTGGTAAATGCCTTTTAGTTTGGTGCATTCCAGATGTGCATTAAAGAAGAGAGTAGAGATTGCAGTGGAGAGATCATCCAAGCTCCACATAAAAAACCTAAAGCTTGAGGAACGGTCGTCCCTTTAAACAATATAAATGGAGAACTTGCCAGCCAAATACCCCTTTATAAGTCTATGCAGTCAAATCATCAAAGTCAACTTGAAGCTTTAGAAAAAGAAGTTGATGATGGCTACAACTCTGGTCCGTGTTCTCCATATTTATCATAAATTTATAAATTAGTCTAGAGTAATAAAAAGTCTTAAATCCACCCTACTTTGTTTGATATATGATCCTCTCTCTTGCATTAAGACATCTCCTTCTAGATAATAAAAACTCGATTACTTCCGATATTATGGATTAATGTCCATTTAGTCCTTATACTTTTTAAAGTATCTAAAAAAATCTCCACCGTTAAATTGTTAATACTCTTGCCGTCATTTTTTTTTATCCC
Organism: Citrus x changshan-huyou; assembly: GCA_039657385.1. Classification (NCBI taxonomy): domain Eukaryota; kingdom Viridiplantae; phylum Streptophyta; class Magnoliopsida; order Sapindales; family Rutaceae; genus Citrus; species Citrus x changshan-huyou. Next base: position 14,600,296 of record CM077547.1, on the reverse strand, counting down.
TTTTGGCTTGCTTTTATAATATTACCCTCTTACAATAATGTTTATTTTTTTGAACATTAATAAAAAGAAAAAATTAAATTACTAATTTAATCTAAAAATAAAATAGAAACAAAAAGAGCATATATTAATTTTTGTGGATCACTCTGCTGAGGAGTTAATAAATTAATTTTTTGTTAATGTCCAAAAAATTTGATAAATTAATTTTTTTTACAATATCAATTTTTTTTGGACACACATGAGCTTCCACAAAAATTTTTATTTTATTTTGTTTTTAGGGTTAAATTGATAATTTTTTTTAATTTTTATTAATGTCCAAAAAAATTATTGTAAGAGAGTATTAACGTAAAAGCAAAGTAAAAGGAACAAAAAGTAACAGTAAATGTGTCAATAGTTTAACGACATGTTATTTTAAGATATTTTTAAAAATACAAATATTGAACGGATATTAATCACAAAATATTAGGATTAGACGAACTTTTATATCTCTCTAGAGATCCATGGAGTTTTTTGAATTATAGATTCATGTTAAGTATCTTTGACTTTAACTTTGCTCTATTTTTTCTAACAAAAGTACTTTATTTTGATTTTAAAAAAGAGTAGTGCTAGAGAGAGAGAAGCACGAGAGAAAGACGAGAGAATTTTGCTCTCTCTCTCTCTACCCATTTCTTCATTATTTCTCTCGTCTTTCTCTCGTGTTTCTCTACGCCAAACATTTTTTTTTTAAAAAAGGACTAAAATACTTTACCTGCAGTAAGAATTGGCTGGCGCTGACTTGCAGCAGCACCGTGGAGTTTTCTTTTTTCGATTATTTTACATGCATCGGCCGTTTAAAATTGTGGTATGTGTCGCTCATTAAACATTTCTAACAATATTTAATAAATTTTAGTATTCATCCTTACAATTCTACGCTAAAGTTAAAATTATTGTGAGAGAAAATGCAAATGTAATAAAGATGCAATGTTAATTTAATTAAGGGAAAGTGATCATTTTAGTCCTTCTTAGTATTTACTTCCAATATTTTAGTCTCCCATAAAATTTTAAAACAAGATAAAAAAAAGAAAAAGAAAAAGAAAAAGAAAGAAAATCACATTATTGAAGGTTAAATATGATCTTTTAGCAGATAAAATGAGGTAATATTGATTTACTGACGTTTTCTGACAAACACTTGTGCATGAAAACGTAACAATTATCCTTCAACAGTGTGTTTTTCTTTGTTGTTCGAGCACCAAGAATAAAATGGGGTATTAAAAATCTATGAAGGACTAAAATAATAAAACTAATCCTAAAAAGAATTTAAGTGTCATTTTTACTCTTTTAACTAACTCAAGCCACACTACAAGAAAAAGGACTTTTTGCGACGGCTACTTACCGTCGTGAAAGGCCTTTTACGTCGGCAATACGACGGCAAATGGTTGACGCAAGTAATCGCGTCGTTTTCTATTTGCGATTGGGAAATGACTGTCGTATGGCATTTTTTGCGACGGCAAACTAGCCGTCGTAAATTAACATGACGTCGTTAGAATTTAGGCGACGCAAATAAGTAATCAATTGTTATTATTCATCTATTTTCTTCCCAAATCCTGTTCTATTTTTTCATTTTCTACCCAAAATATATATTAACAACATCATTCACATTCTGAATAACATTCATATAATTTCAAAATATGAAATATATCATTGATAATTTTCAATTCAATATACAATGTGAATGAAAAGTAACAATTACAAACCTAAAATAACAAGTTTTAAAATCAATACAATGAACCAATTATCCAACAACATTATCCATTAAAATCTGCAAATCAATTATAAAATCCACTGTGTAAGCAAGCATGCTAGTTGTTACTCTCAAAATTAGGGTTTGCATTTTGATTGCTATGGTGAGAACTTGATGCATCTGGAATCTGCAAATGAGAAGCAAATAAAATCAACAATGAATTTGATTAATTGTCTCTACACTATAAGCTGCTTAATTCCAAAGATAAGTACTTGATATTAAATGAAAAATATTTACTCATTTAACAAGTCATTCTTAAGAACTTATTGACAGTTAAAGAATATAAGTCACCAAAATCAATCACTGCCAACAAATACAGATTTTCCAGGAAGCAAATTAGTCCACTTCTCCTTAAATTATTACTTCTCAAAAAGTACTTAATCCACCACTTCATTCTCTCTACTTCCTTTTCACACTTTGGTTCTTTTACCAACCCAACAATATTACTTGAAATCCTATTTCACACTGATAAAATTTCCAGTCATGAATAATTTCAACCCATATTAAAATTACTAATATAATGCAACCTCAATCTCATGCCAATGAAGTCTTAATCTTTGAAGCAAAACTCAAGGAATGAACTTATGAATAAGTGAGCATAAAAAATAGCTCAAAATAGACTACTATATTAAAATCATACCCGCTCATTTGTGGATGACTGAATGTCGGCAGCAAAATCATCAAAATGGCTTCTCATAAATGAATGTATCTCAGCATACTTAGTCTGCAGATCACTATATTTGCATTGAAGGTCAGCATAATTGGATTTAAGACGATTTACCTCTTGTTGCAGTATTTCATTAGCTTCATTTGACTTTGTGCGCATCACATCTGATGGTGTTGGACCATGCCCATAAGTTCGAGCATATCCATGACCATCAGGTCCCATCACTTGAGTAAAAACTCGATCTCTCACAGCTTCTGTTTGTTGTTCCTCTGGTAAGTGAGATAGATGTTCATGAAATTGACTCTACAAACATTTAAACTTGATTAGAATATAAAATGTTTGTTTGTTATCTTAATATGAAATAATATGAAAATAATTGATTTTTTTTCTTCCTTACAATTATTTCTTCACTCTCTACATCACTTATACTACCGTTACGTTTTGATCGAGTTTCAATAAAAACGCTTATTCGATCCGTCTTTTTCCCTTGTTTCTTCATCTGAAAAAAGATAATGCATTCAAAGTATTAGAAGAATGAAAAATCAAAATCAAGCACACTTTAAATGTAATGAAAATCATGACAATTTAAACATACGATGTCAGATTAAATTGTAAAAACACTATAAAATATAAACAAAAAACTTGTGTCTACATATTTAATTGAAAAACATAATACTAACCTGCTCTTTTTTAATGGCAAATGAAGTTCGACCAGTTCTAGGAAGTGAATACACTTGTGAACGATTCATTTTATTTTTTTCTGCAGCAGCCTATAACTCAGAATATTTAGTTTTATCTTTTGTTTTGGTGGATGCTAAAAATGAAAGCATGGAAATAGTTAACAATTATGGAAATTGATCACATACTTTAGATTCCTCGGTGCCCCAATAAGCTACCAATGTCTTCCACTGCTCTTCAACAACCCTAAGAGGAATGGATGCAAGGCGTTCTGCATCTGTCTTGCCATTATAATGCTCACTTTTCACTCGATATTTCCAATCCTTCCAAAGTTTTCCTGCATTCTTTAAGCAATAAGGTTTGTAGGCATCTGGAGCATCTGTATTTTCCTATGGATATCAATTGAAAAAAAAAAGTTGTATCATAACTCTATTAAAAAAGTAAATAATTGAGAGCAACAACAAAGTTGTAAACTTATTTATCAGATGGAATTTTAGCTTGATCTATAAATGACCAAGATTCTAAAGCATATTGTCCTTAGGATACATGAATATAAATCACATATCTTGAAAGAAAATATTGAATCTTTTTTTATATTTAATAGAGAGATACAAATAGTTTGATACCTTCACTTCTTTCCAAATAAATTCCAGGACATCATCAGGCATGTGAGTCCATTCAGCATATGTAAGAGGAACCTTTAGTCCATTTTTTACTACAATCCCAAGGTGAGACTTAAACTTAGATGAATTTGAACCGATCACTTGCCATTCAGAATTGAACTGTAAATGCATAATTTCTCCTGTGCCCCACTCCCCAACACCAAGAGCAGGTCCACGAGCTTGCCTTACTTGTGTAGACTCGCCTAAAAAAATAAGGAAATGTGTAAAAGACAAGACAATAAACATAAGTTCACAATATTTCTAACCTATTAAATATCTAGATAAGGACAACAATTAAACAACATTAATCCAACATTATGCCAACTAGAATTTGTAGAATATAGATTTTCAAACTTATTCGTAATGTTGTTTTTCAAATACCAACAAAATAAAAAAAATTAAATCTATAACAGTAACTTTTTAGACATATTTGTTGCATTTTAAAAATATTAAATCTACAATTTAGTACCTCCTCCGTCTCCATGTGTATGGGAGCTTGAAGATGATGCTTGTCGTTGTTTTGATGTTGCTCGTTGCTGAAGTATATTATCCATGGATGTACCTCTTGGTATTTTTGGTGCCATAACTTACTGTAATCAAATCCTACTATAAAACTTAATGATATGAATGTAAAAACATTATTCTTTATATAAATGTAAAAAAAAAATGTGAGGTGAGATTCCATTAATAAGAAAGGAAAATCATAACACCTAGACAGGGGGGGACATATTAAGCCTTACCCCTCAAATACGAACTATTACAAAAGAAATCTGATTTAAAAAAAAAAAATCAGTCAGTGATCTCACTTGTCAACATCATCATCATCATTGACAACTTCCATGTCAACATCATCATCACTAGGACTATCATCATCAACAACATTTTTATCTACTATAAGTGCATCAACTCCGTCCCTAATCCAACCAACTTCCTCATCACGCATATGTATATTATCATCTAATTGTTGTTGAGCATATAGCTCAACTTGAGGAAGCATTGGACCACAAGAAAAATCTTTTGAATACATATCATATACATCTCTAACTGTCATTTTGAGAACAACATGCCAATTCATGTCTAAAGGATCTTGCACATAACAAACTTGTTCAGCCTGTTCAGCTAAAATAAAAGGTTCATCACCTAATTGATTATTTTTATATAATAAATGATTAAAATTCACTAAAGTGAATTTAAATTCATCTTGTTGTTTACCTACTTGATTATCAATCCAATCACCTTTGAAAAGGACATATTTCATATCATTGGTATAACGGATTTCAAGTATATCCGTCAACACCCCATGAAACGTTACATTGCCTGATCGAGGATTCTTGTCCCTTGCACTTGCATAGCTTACAGTGTCAGCCTTCAAAACAATGCTAGAGTTTTGAGTGACTTTACTTTTGTCATTAGATTTCGTGCGAAATCGAAAGCCATTAACTATGCATCCTTTGAATCTTCGTGCAAATTGGTCAGGTCCATTAGCTAGAATTTTTATTTGCTCAGGCAATGCTATATTTGATGTTCGTTGCAAAGTTTGAACCTATATATACCAAAAAATTATAAACCAGAAAATTATGTGATATGGTTTATAAATCAGAAAGTTATGATACTTACATGATTCATAAACCATATGTGAAATGTTTCATTGTGAACTTTTTGAATATGATGAATTGCACTACGAGGCATTTGTTTTACTAGTTCAGCAAAATGTTGCCTATGAGAATTTAGGAGAAGAAATCAGTAAGTCATTCAAGTGAAAGACAAAAACCTTAAGATGAGATATTTGTTATGACTTACTCTCGAAATTGAGTGACAGCTTCGGTGTTGACTAGCACATACCTATGTGCTTGGACCCATGAAATATCATCAAGACGAACTCGAACTCCTTTTCCAAAAGGACGACCAAACTTATTGCCACCATCATCATTACGAATTGGTCGATTACTTTTGGTTTCGACCTCATTAAGGTATCTTGCACAAAAATTCATGCACTCGGCCATTAAGTATCCATTGGCTATTGAAGCCTCAGGATGTGCTCGATTTCGCACATATTTTTTCAAATCTAGTAATTCCCTATAACCAAAAGAAATTAGCTACAATTGAGATATATCAAATAAGAAAATATAAATAATAACATGGATAGTGTACCTTTCAATAGGATACATCCATCGAAAATGTACAGCGAGATGAATCGGCAAATGCTCCATTATATCAAAAAATGACAAAGGAAATATCTTCTCAAGATGGCAAAGTGTAACTGGGATTCTTTTTTGTATATGAAGCAATTCATCAGGTTTGTTCACTTTAGAGCACAACTGCTTAAAAAAATTACTTAACTCAATTAGTACCTCAACAACCTTCTTAGGTAATGCCCTACGGGCAGCAATGGGAAGTAACTGTTGCAACAGTATATGATTGTCATGACTTTTCAGACCCCAAATACTACGTTCTTTTGTGTGTACCCGTCGAGAAATATTTGATGCATACCCATCTGGAACTTTTACCCCCTTCAACACTTTTAAAAACACATCTTTCTCTTCATTGCTCATTGAAAAACATGCAGGAGGTAACCTTAATTTATTTCCACCTTCTAGTTTAGGATGTAATGGCTTCCGGATGTTCATTTCTTCTAAATCACGTCGAGCTTTCAAGTTATCTTTAGACTTTTTAGTATCACCTAATAAAGTCCAAAGTATATTATCACAAACATTTTTCTCAATATGCATGACATCGAGATTATGATGAATTAAGTTGAATTCCCAATATGGTAATTCAAAAAAAATGCTTTTCTTCTTCCAAGTAATTTCCTCTACACTTTTCTGCCCATTTTTGTCTTTTCTCTTCCTTTTTTTTTTCCTTTTCTCCATTCTCCTCTTTATAAGGTCTTCAACCTTATATTCAGTAAGTATATCATCCAATTGTCTTCTCATTTCTATCCCGGATAATCGAGTAGGTGCTTCACCCCATTCTCGATTGTGGCTATCAAATGACACTCTATCTTTTCGAAATCGATGATTAGAAGGTAAAAATCTACGATGCCCTATATAACAATATTTTCTACTATGTCTCAACCAACAAGATCTAGTGTTTAAACGACAAATAGGACAAGCTTTCTCACCTTTAGTACTCCATCCTGACAAGTTAGCATATGCTGGAAAGTCGCTAATAGTCCATAATAATGCTGCATGCAGTTTAAACATTTGATCACGTGATGAATCATAAGTAAGTACTCCTTGTGACCACAATTCTTTTAGTTCTTCAATTAAAGGTTGGAGATAAACATCAATCTTATCACCAGGTCCTTTAGGTCCATCTATGAGCACAGATAAAATAAAGAACTGTTGTTTCATGCACAACCATGGTGGCAAATTATATGGTATTAGAACAACAGGCCATGTACTATGTGCCACAGACATTGTCCTAAATGGGTTAAAACCATCAGTAGCTAATCCAAGCCTAACATTGCGACTATCAACAGCAAAATCAGGGTTTTTTTCATCAAAAGTTTTCCATGCAGGGCTGTCAGCAGGATGCCTCAAAATACCATCCTTAGTACGTGATTCAGCATGCCATCTCATGAAAGAAGCAGTTTCTGAAGACATGAATAATCTCTGTAATCTAGGTGTTAGTGGAAAATACCGAACTTGTTTGGCCGGTATTTTTTTATCCTGATTTTCAAGGCCACTAGGATCACCACCAAACTGCTTATATCTAGATGCTTCACATATATTGCACTTGTTGAGCTCCTCATATTCATATCTAAACAACATACAATTGTTTGGACAAGCATCCCATGTTTTATAGCTAAAACCCAAGTCAGTAGTTATCTTTTGAGCCTCATAATATGAATCTGGAAGTTTAGCTTCTTTAGGAAATGCCTCCTTTAGTAGTTTTAACAACATTGTCACTGATTTGTTTGTCCATCCACTTAATACTTTTATATGTAAAAGTCGAACAATGAATGATAATGATGTGAAATTCTCACAGCCTGGATATAAAGGAGATTCTGCCTCTTCAAGTAATTTAAGAAATGCCTTAGTTTTATCATTTGGACCCTTATTAAGTTCGTTCTCTAGAGAAGGATTATTAGGTAAACAACCTAAATTTGGAAAACACATTGTATCATGTATCATCCCAATCATATCATCATCAGCACTTGAATCATAGCTAACTTCCATTTCTTGGTTAGATTCCACAGAAGTACTAAGTTCACCATGCATTTTCCATTTTTTATACTTTGACCAAAAGCCATGTACTATAATATGCTCTTCTGCTGCCTCTTTCACAACAAAAAACCGATTACGACATTTCTTACATGGACAATAAATCCTAGTGTCGTTAACAACATTCTTAAATGCAAAATCTAAGAATGTCTTAACCCCGTCAATAAATGGTTTGGATGTCCTATCTGGCAAATCAATCCAACTCTTGTCCATTTTTACCAACCTTCAATGCACAAGAAAATAAGTCAATTTACATTAATTCTTCACATATATTAAGTCAAGATATTTTTTCTTCTTTTTTTCTTCAATGCACAACATTTTTTCTTTATATAATCTTCAATTTAGTCAATCCAATATATCCAATTCAGAATTCAGTAAGCAAATAGAATCACTCACAAAAGCTGATCAAACAAAATTCAACTACCAACATCACACTAGATAAACAACAGCTCAATAAAACAACTCATCTAATTCAAAATTCGGTGGGCAAGTAGAATTCAACAACCAAAATTCACTCTAAATATACTACAGCTCAGCAATCCAATTGTAGACAAATAAAATCATTCACAGAAATTACTTAAACATAAAATTTACTCTAGATAAGCTAACAATCCAATGCTGGACTACCCTGTATTACGCTAGATCTAGCCGAAATATCATCAATGCATGAAGTTAAAATACAACAATAATTAGAAAGCAAAGGAAAATAACGAGGATAAATTAAAAAAAATATTAGTTAAGTTCTCTCACCTGTGTGGCGTAAATGAAGAAACAATGGATCTTGTAGCAAATGAGAACAAAGAGAGGAGGTGAATTAGGCACCAATTTGTTTTCTCTATTAAATTGTAAGAATCAATTTGGCTTGGGTCTTTACAATTCCAACAATAAGCTTTTTCACATTTCAAAAATAAAAACTAAATCTAGAAAGAAGGAGAAATAAATTTGAATTGAAAAAACTTACAAAAAAAAAGGCAAGAACCAAAGAAAGCACAAGCCACGGAGAGCCCGCTCTGTAGAGAAAGCATCAATTCATCTTAATTGGAGCTCACTTTGGAGATAAACACCAATTCATCTTCGTAACAGCTCAGCCCGCTCTGTCTTCGTAAAATAAACTGGAATTTGATTTGATTTGTTTTGAGAAATGAGGTAAAATGTGTTTTTCAAAAAATTGAAGAATAAAGGTATAAGTGGACTGAGCTTTTGATATAACGAAGAGTAAAGGTTGCACAAAAATTAATAAGCTTTTTGAATTTGGGCCCCGTTTTGTTTAACCCAATAAAGTCATAAGTGGGCTGTGTAAGTGACAATTGCGACGGCTTATTTTGCAGTCGCAAGAGCTGTCGCGAAAAACACTTTCTTTTGTAGTGCCATCTAAAGGTGCATTATGATGTAATAAGTAAAACTTAACGCATGAACCCGACCGGTCAAACTTCTCACTGTTTATGTGATACTGAGGCTTAACCAACGTTTAGAAATTTGATTTGTGTTATCTAATCAATATTCAGTAATTTTATATTGTTAAGCTAATCATCTTCTTAATGAATACAAAACTTGACATTGACCAACCATTTACACTTACTTAAGATACTCGTGTAAGTTATCAACTTAAATTTCTATGCAACTTCAATTTATTAATCTAGACTGCCATGCATATTCATGAATCGTGCCTTTCTCCATAAAGTCTTCGTTACTGTATTCTGTGGCTGCTGTCAACACTGAACAATTGTTTAAATTAAACTGGTGACAAAGTTGTAAATTTATTTTTAAGACAGTATAATCCTCTAATTCTCTTAATCCAAAATCGACTAACCAGCACAGTCCAGAGCACATGGGTTCTAGCTGGACCGTCCGAAGATTTTAGATTTTGATTAAATATATATAGTTTATTCTAATTTTAGTTTTCATTTATGTATATATAATTATTTTATTATGTATATATAATAATTGATAACTTAAAAAGAGTATTTGTATGGTATTAAGTTTATTTCTTTTATTTTCTTATCTAAAAAATGATAAAAAGTCAATTGATTCTCCTTAATTTTCTTATTTATATTCAGATTGAATACGATTGCTTTGGGTTTATGTAATAAGTGTGAGGATATATATGTGGAATTACATTAAACAATAAAATTGGTTCTCGAAATCTAATTATAAAAAGTTCTATTAAAATCTACTGTAAGATATGGTGTTTTCATCATTTTGTTTTTCAATCAAACACCAAAATCATCTTTGAACTTCTCAAAATTATTTTTTACACTCTCCGTTAGTTTTCTTAGCCCAGTATCTCCCTAAGATTTGTCCAATCAATGTAAGCAGCTTAAAAATCATTCTACCAAGTCCCTAGAAACAAAGTTGAAAATGAACCTAACATGTAAATACAAATGTAAAGAACATAAAAGTCAATTTATTAATTTATTAGTTTTTAGATATTTATAAAAGAGAAAAACAAAAGATATATTTTTTAGATTAAGGGAAAAAGACAATTATACTCCCATAGTTTGAGGTAGTTGTCATGGAAACTCTATAGCTTTCAATACCGTTACTTTTTATGATTAGTTTGGATGGAAAAAAAGGGTATTCCAATACTTTTATTTTGTGTTAACCTAGAATTTCAAAAATACTAATAGGAGTTAGCACAATGTATCCAATCAATGTCGTAGGTCATAATTTAAATTGCCAAAAAATTATTCACCAAACGCACCTTTCGTATTCTTTTACCCTTCATCTTCTCCTCCACACTTTGAACAAAAAAATAAATAAATAAAAGCACCATCTTATTAAATCTTTTCTCCCGTTACCGAACTAAATCAGTCTGAGGAGGATTTTACCTTGACCAGTGTAATATTGAAGTTTGAAAAAACAGTAATCCACAGTTGTTTGCCTAGTGACGAAAGGTAAGAAAGAATGACCTTTCTCTTTAATTTATTTTTAACATATTTTGAGGGCTTTAAATGTTTGTAGGTTTTTTCTTTATTTTTTTAATCAATATTATCCTCTGATTTTGCATGTTTTGATTGATTTTTGTGTGTGAAAAGTAAGTTAGGTTTGACGTTAAGAATCTGGTGGCAGTGGCAAAAAATTAAAGGAAAAATAAAAAGAAGTTGAAGTAGATCATAACTTTCTCTTTCCTTCACAATTATTTTGATATAAAATATTTGCCACTCCAAAAATTACTGTGTAAATCAATTTTACTGTATTCAATCAAATTTTCTAAATATTTATTTATTCAATTTAAAATTCCGAATGGAAATAAAGTAAGTGTATCATAAAGATCTAACAGTAAGTTTAATATTTTCATTCAAATTAACAATAAAAAATAATAGAAGAAGGTTTTGACGTCGCTTATTCAAAACTTAGGATCTTTATGATTATCTTTTTAAATAAGTGAAATGTTACGTACTATCCTTTTTCCTTATATTAATAAATATAATTATTACATAGTTAATCTACTTTCTCGAATAAGCTCGCCGCCCTTGACTTTCGTCCTTATGGTGTATGCATATGATGGGTGTTTGGACTAAACTAGAGTGGAGCCAGGGTAATTTTTTTACTTATAGGAAGTGACCTACCAATATGCGGCCTCTATGGAGGCAGTAATGGCGGGTCTCCGTCTACCGCTATTTGCTATCAATTACGAGTGTTTAGAGATGGTAAAATTTAGTGCCATTATGAACTTTTGGGTATATCAGATTGAATTTAATTTAGATTTGATAATAAGGAATTGGATTAAATTATATTCAGTAGAGTCGTGTCTTGTATTGTGAAGTAAATACGATATATGAATGAATTGGAATAATATTAATTTAAATTACTATTTAATATAATGATAAATGATAAATAAAATACTATATGTTATTTAACCATGTTTTGAAATTAGTAAATTGCATCGAAATATCAAGTTAATCAATTATACATCACATGCCACACAGGGCTCGTTAGATCAAATAGCCTAAGTAAAACGTCCAAAGTGCGAGTTTTCAAGAAAGCACCTATAGCATAATTCCTAAAAGAATGACCTATGTCCATTCTTCACAATTAATGACCTAGTTCCACTTTTTATAAAGAACAACCTAGATTCATTCCTTACAAAGAATGACCTAACTACTTAGAAAATATTAAAGAACATCCTAAGTTCATTCATTACAAAGAATGACCTAACCACTTAGAAAATATTTCCAAGTAAAACGCCTAAAGGGCAAGTCTTTGACAAGGCGCTAAAGGAATGATTCAAAAAAGAAAGACCTAGGTTCACTCTTTGCAAAGAATGATGTACATCTATTCTTTACAAAGAAGAACCTAGGTCATTCCTTACAAAGAATGACCTAGACACTTAGAAATATTTTTAAGTAAGAGTATATGGGTTAATAAGCATTCTACAGAATATGTGTCTTCATCCAAGAAAAGTCCCACATAACCTTTTTAATTGACTCTAAGAGGCTATATAAAGGACAAAACCCTTTATTTGAAGGTAAGAAAAAAAAAGGGGCATAAAATAAGTATAAAAACACTGCCCACCTCACTCTAGACTTTTTCTCTCTAAAAGTTGAGTAAAAATAACTGACTTGAGTATCGAGGGTTATTGCCGACACGCCGACCCCCCTTTGAAAATTGCTTCTTTTTGCAGAACAATTAACCACATGGAGAAATGTGATTTGAGACACTTGTTTTGAGAAGAAATTAGGCACAAAACTTGAATAAAAAGAAAGTCCAAAACACAAATCAATCACTGTACATTGAGCAAAAATTTGCATCAATAGTTGGCACCGTCTGTGAGAACTTGAATAAAAAGCCAAAGTGGTTTATCATGGGCGTGGATGATAATTACAACTACCATGACCTTGTAGCTAATGATAGAAGTTTAACAGATAAAGAGATCCATTTCTAATGAAAAAGATTATGGGTTAAGTTAGGCAATAGATCAATAGTTGCATTGTATTTGCACCCCGATAGTAAAACTCAAATCTTTTTACACAACATGAAAAGTTTAGTCAAGTAATCAAACTCCAACGACAAAAGGAGAGGTTGGCCATAAACTATAAAAAGATTTACAATTAATTTTGATCTTTACTTGCTCTATTGGTTGCCAACAAATGGCTTCATTAACCAAAAAGAATGTCTTGATAAAGTGCTTATGAGCATGTCTCATTGAACCACCTAAATGGTGAGTCATGGACAAAATACCAAGGCTTAATTCATTATATATGAATGACCTAGGTCCATTTACACAGAAAGACCTAGGTCCTTAGAAGAAATTTCTAAGTAAAATACTTAAATGTGAAACTGTGGACAAAACACCAAGGCATAATTCACAATAAATGAATAACCTAGGTCCATCTTCACAAAAGTGACTTAGGTCCTTAGAAGAAATGTCTAATTAAAATGCCTAAATAGCGAGTCGTCGACAAAACGCCAAGGAGTAATTCGCGATACATGAATGACATAGGTCCATTGTCATAGAAGTGACCTAAATCATTAGAAGAAATTTATCATAACATGTACAAATGGTAGGTCGTCGAAAATATGTCAAGGGGTAATTCACAATACATGAATGACCCTGGTCCATTCATTACAAAAGTGACCCAGGAGTTTAAACAATATATTAAGTGATTCGCCAAACGACGAGTCGATGACAAAACACCAAGGCATAATTAATAATACATGAATGGCCTAGGTCCATTTTCAAAAAAGTAACCTCGATCCTTAGATTAAATGCCAAGGCATAATTCATTATACATGAATTACCTAGGTATATTCATTACAAAGTTAACCTAACAGCTTAGAAAGTATTCTAAGTGAGATGCTAGATGGTGAGTCAACTACAAAGCGCCAAGGCGTGATTTATAATACATGAATGACCTAGGTGAGTCTTCGACAAATGCTAAGGGAGTATCTTTATAAAAAAAACGACCTAGGTGCATTCATTACAAGAGTGACCTAGGTACCCAGAAAACATTTCTAAGTAAAATGCCAAAACGTGAGTTTTCAACAAAACACTGAGGGCTTAACTTAAAAAAAAAGAAAGGGAGATCTAGGTCAATCCTTACTATAAAGACCTAGGTACTTAGAATAAAGTTTTGAGTAAAATGTCATTTGGACAAGTCTTTGACAAAATGCCGAGGGGGTAGCTTTACAATAAAAATGATCTAGGTCAATTCTTACTATAGTGATCTAGGTACATAGAAGAAATTTCTAAGTAAAACGTTCAAAAGGCTAGTCTTCAACAAAACGCTAAGGGCGTAACTTTAATAAAAAAAAATGACCTAGGTCAAATCTTACAAGAGCGGCCTAGGTACTTAGAAGAAATTTCTAAGTAAAACGCCTAAAAATGAGAGTCTTTGAAAAAACAACGAGAGTGTAGCTTTATAAAAAATGACCTAGGTGCAATTCTTAGAAAAATCTTCTAAGGAGAACACTTGTGGCGAATTTCTATGAAACTACCCACAGGCGAATTATAATAAAAAGGCTTAGGTCGAATTTTTAGAAAAATCATTCTAAGAAGAATACCTATGGGTGAAGTTCTACAAAACCACTCATACATGAAGTATAATAGAAAGACCTAGGTCCATTCTGTCTAATTCTTAGAAAAATCTTCAAGGTAGAATGCCTACAGGTGAAGTTTTATGAAATCACCCGTGGGCGAAACATAATAAAAAGACCTAGGTCTATTCTAATTCTTAGAAAAATCTTCTAAGGAAAACACCTACGCGTGAAGCTTTATGAAACAGTCCACGGGCGAATTATGATAAAAAGACCAAGATCCTTTCAAGAATGACCTAGGTCCAAATACTTAGAATTAATTTTCTAAAGAAAGAGCCAACGAGCTGATTATGATAGAAAACTCTTAAGTCCATTCTTGTAAAGAATGAATTAAGTCTAATTTATAGTAAAATCTTATGAGGAGAACCACCTACGACTGAATTATGATAAAAGACATGGGTGCAATTGGTGCTTAGAAAATATTCTAAGTGAAACAATAAAAGTCAAATGATTGTCTAAAACACCTAAAGGCATGTTTTGAATAAAACGCCTTACAGTGAATGTTGACTAATACATCTTAAGCTAATATGAAAAAGCTTAAGAGAAATGGTTGACTATAGCTCTTAAAGGTAGATGTTGACTAAAATTCCTAATAGTGAGTGATAATTGAAGCTCCGGTGAATCTCAACTAAAATGCCTAAGGGCGAGCATTTATAAAAATTGACTAGGGTCATTTTCTATAAAATTGTTTATTTTTTAAGCAATTTAATTTCAAAGGATGACATTTAGTGAAATGATTTGACGTTACTTCTTAAATCGTTGAGCACTTAAAGAGCCTCGACAGTAGCTCACCAAAGAACTCTCATAAAATTCTCACATACAATCTGGAAAGTACTGTCCCTTTTAAAAAGGTACTTTTACAAACTCCTTATCTTTATGATTTTCAATAATTGTGAAATTAAGATAGATTCTAGAGATCTATAAAGTATGGAATGAAGTATGTGAGATTGGTTATAGACCAATTCTAATGGGATAAGTGCTCTGGAGAAATTTCAAATTCTGAAACTCAATTCATAATAAGAAAGGCCCAAGAAACGTCTAATAAAAAATACCAAAGAAAAAGTCTCACTTCTTCAAATTGAAAAGTAAGACTTGGGGGCCTCTATTAGACCAAATTACGAATGGCCTAAACCCATGCCCAAATAAAAATATTTTACATGAAATAACTTAGGCCCATTCTCTATAAAAACAACCTAAGTACTTAAAGTTCCAAGTGTCTAAATGCAAGTTATGACAAAACCTTCAAAGCGTGATTCATCAAAGAAAGATCTAGGTCTATTCTTTATAAAGAAAGATCTAGGTCTGTTCTTTACAAAGAATGGCTTAGGTCCACTTTTTGCAAAGAACAACCTATTTTCATTCTATACAAAGAATAACCTAGGAACTTAGAAAATGTTTCTAAATAAAACAAATAAAACTCCCAAAGGACGAGTCTTCGATAAAGCGTCAAAGCTTGATTGTTCAAAGAATGACTTAGGTCCATTATTTACAAATAATGACCTAAATCTACTTTTTATAAAGAATGATCTAGGTCTATTCATTACAAAGACTGGCTTAGAAACTTGGAAATATTTCTAAATAAAATGTCCAACAAGCGAGTCTTCAACAAAGTGCTAACACAATTTTTCAAAGAATAACTTAAGTTCATTATTCACAATGAATGACCTAGGTCTACTTTTTATACAGAGCGATCTAAGTCTATTCCTTATAAAGAATGACTGCAACATTTAAAATATTTCTAAGTAAAACCCCTAAAGGACAAGTCTTCAACAAAGCGCTAAAGCCATGGTTCAACAAAAAAGATCTAGTTTTATTCTTTACAAAGAATGACCTACGTCTATTCTTTACAAAGAACGACCTAGATCATTCCTCTTAAAGAATGACCTAGACACTTAGAAAATATTTCTAAGTAAGTGCATATGAACTAATAAGCATTTTATGGAATGCACATACGGGTATATATATATTTTATCAATTGCGCTTACAAGCAAATATATATTCTATAGAATGTGCCTACAGGCAAATATACATTTTATAGAATGTGCCTACAGGAAAATACACATTCTACCAAATCTACGGGCAAATATACATTTTACGGAATGAATCTACGGGCAAATATACATTCTGCCGAATGCACATACAGGCAAATAGACATTATATGGACTGCGCCTACGGGTAAATATATATTCTAAGGAATACGCCTATTGGCAATAAATATTGTACGGAATAGGCCTACGAGCAAATACACAATTTAAGGAATAGGCTTATGGGCAAATACACATTTTACGAAATGAGCCTATAGAAAAATATACATTCTACCAATGCATCTATGGGAAAATATGTACATTGCATAGAATGCACATACGGCCCAACAAACATTCTACGGAATAAGCATAGAGGCTAACAAACATTCTATGGAATGAGCTTACGGGAAAATATTGCAGAATTAATCCTTTTTGTGAAGAACTAACAAAAATTCCGAATTCAAGCTCAAGCCCATTAAAGGTCAAGGGCCCAAAAACATGACAAGTGTATCAAGAATACTTGCAATAAATAAGTGTCGACATATATGAATACATGTCTCCATACATAGGCTTTGGTTGACATTTGTCACAAGAAAAGTGTCACATAACCTCTCCAGTTGACTCTAAGATGCCTATATAAAGGACAATACCCTCATTTAGAGGTAAGAAAAAAAGGAGTATAAAATGAGTATAAAAACATTGTCTATCTCACTCTAGATTTTCTCTTTCTAAAAGTTGAGTAAAAAGAACTAACTTAAGTGTCAGAGGATTATTCTGGCATGCCGGCCCCCCTTTTACAATTATATTGTTTCTTTTTGCAGAATAAGTAACGACATTTGAGACACTTGCCTTAAAGAAAAAATAAGCCACAAAACTTAATTCAGAATAAAGTTTGAAACACAAATCAATCACTGTACATTGAGCAAAAATTTGCATCAACAGGGCCCAAATGCAAATTTTGAATTCTCATATTCTCTTATGAGAAGTAAAGAGTAAAGCCTTAAGCCTCGTAAGGATAATGCCTAACAACATGAAATAATAACAAAGAAGGATTAAGGTCTTTTTTTTATTTGCACTTTATTGAACTTTTAAAGATCTTGTTGTCCTATCTTTTAGTACCAGTGTATGAATAAGATTTAGTTACTTTTATATTTTAATTTATTAAATATCAATGAATTTTACTAAGGATAAGACCAAGTCATGAGAGTATTTTGATAAAAAAAATTTAACTACTCTTATCATTTTTTATTAAATAATAGTCAATTGTGGACAAATCGTGAATTTGTCCAATCTCTTATTTGATATTGGGACCAAACATACTCTTAAATTATTTATTTATTATTAAAGCTGTTATAATGTACATATATGCTATAATTTAAAATCTATTTAGAATTTAGATACATATTATTATAGTACAACCTAAAAATCTATGGAGACTAACTCAACAATATACTCTAGTGAAATTGAAGAAATTTATTTATTCATATTCCATATTCTGTAGAAAGAAGATAAAGAACCTCATGAGAACTTAAAGTGGTGCCATCAACATCATTAAGAGCACCGTTCCACCGTTTTGAAATACAAACCAAATGATCTTTAGAATCTTTATCTTGCATATAGGCAACCATGAAAGACATCAGTACTCTATTATTCAATTGATTTAATTAACGTAAAATTTTATTTTCCTTTTTTATTTATTTATTTATTTGACTTCGCACTCACAAGTAAACAAAAGTTGCCGGCTTGCCAGTTCACAGATGAAAATGAACATAAAAAATTATTGCAAAAATAAACATCAATAACAACAGTGATCTCCATGATCATTTTACTCTTCCTATTATAAATGCCTCCTTCACCTCCACTTTCATAGACGCACAATATCAATCCAATCCTCAGCATCAAATCTACAAACCATCCAAAAATAATGGAAAATCCTATAACTAGCCCTTCAAACTCAGCTATTTTTTATTCAATTCTTTTCTTTCTCCCCATCGTCCTCTTCTTATTTCGCCGCCGATTTTCACGTAAAGTAAACTTGCCACCCGGTCCAAAGCCATGGCCCTTCATCGGAAACCTCAACCTTATCGGCCCTCTTCCTCACGTCTCCATCCACTCTCTCTCCCAGAAATACGGCCCCCTGATGCACCTCAAATTCGGCCTCTCCTCAGTTGTTGTAGGCTCATCAGTTGAAGTAGCAGAGCTCTTGCTCAAGACTCATGACATTAGTTTTGCTTCAAGGCCAGCTCTTCTTGCTGGGAAGTACACAACTTACAATTATTCTGGCATGGGCACTGCACCCTATGGCCCATATTGGCGCCAGGCTCGTAAAATCTGCTTAATGGAACTTCTCAGTACAAAACGCTTGGATCAGTTTGAGTACATGAGGGTAGAAGAAAGAAACGCTTTTCTCTTTGAGTTGTTCAAATCAGTTTCCACGTCTGTTCATTTGAAAGATCGTCTCTACACACTCAATCACACTTCGATTTGTCGGATGGCGTTGGGGAAAAGGTATACGGACAAAGCTGAAAAAAATACTGTGACTCCAAAAGACTTCACGGAAATGCTTGAAGAACTTTTCTTGCTTAATGGTATTTTAGATATTGGGGACTCAATTCCATGGCTTGCTTCTTTCGATTTACAAGGGCATGTTAAGAGAATGAAGGATGTGAGCAAGAAGCTTGATAAATTTTATGAGGATATTTTGGATGAGCACTATGCTAGGAGAAAATCGATTAAGGATTATGGGGTTCATGATATGGTTGATGTTCTCTTGCAGCTTGCGGATGATCCTTCTCTTGAAGTTAAGCTCGAAAGAGAACACATTAAGGCACTAGTCCAGGTAAATTTAATGTTATATTCTAATCCTTTCTTTGCTTTAGACAATTTCATTGGTTCTACTAGTGAAAACTCTGAAAAGTAATAATAGTATAGATTTGAATTTTAGTTCATGTATTTTTTTTTTAAACTGAATTGTAGTTTTCAAATATGACATACTTCAAGCCACTCGGCCTTTGGCCGAGTGGTGAGAGCTGCTGCTCTCCAAGTTGGAGAGCAGCAGTTCGAACCCCCACAATGCATGTGGGGGTGTTTCCTTCCTCAAATAAAATTGAGTGAAGGCAGTCTGCTTCCTTGCCCCAGTGCGAGGAGTAGACATCCCTTGAATATTTGAGAGGGTTAAAATCTGGACAGCGCTCCATTAGATTTGATGTATGTTGGTCCCAGTTATAGTCTGATTTGTATATATCAGTTATATTCTAATGTAATATGAGTTGTAATCTGAGCAATAGTCTCATGTAATTAAAAAAAAAAAAAATATGACATACTTCAATTTATTTTTTAAATCTATTGAAAATTATAACCCTTCCCATGATTTAGACATCCCTTGAATATTTGAGAGGGTTAAAATCTGGGCAGCGCTCCATTAGATTTGATGTATGTTGGTCCCAGTTATAGTCTGATTTGTATATATCAGTTATATTCTAATGTAATATGAGTTGTAATCTGAGCAATAGTCTCATGTAATTAAAAAAAAAAAAATATGACATACTTCAATTTATTTTTTAAATCTATTGAAAATTATAACCCTTCCCATGATTTAATTAAGAAGGTAAAAAGTTCGAGGAAGAATTTCATCCTCGCATACTGATAGAAGAGAGTTATATCGATATTTTCAATAATTTAGAGATAAATTAAAATATGTCAATCTCTCTCGGGATTAACAGAAATTAACCCTTTTAAGTATAATGTAGTAAATTGATATGTACAACAAAACAGAAAGGAATTTAGTTTTTAAATGATTGAACCAATAGTTGTCCCACAAAGTAATTAAACATCACAAAGTAACGCAGCTATCAAGGTTTCTCCTGTATTGAAAATCTGTATCGTCATAATCGCCCCCCTTTCTTTTTGATTTGTAGGATCTTTTAACTGCTGGAACTGACACATCGGCAATCAACGTTGAATGGGCAATGTCAGAGCTCTTGAAAAGTCCAGAAACTATACAAAAGGCGACTGAAGAACTAGATAGAGCAATTGGGAGAGATAGATGGGTAGAAGAGAAAGACATTGTTAACCTTCCATACTTACAAGCAATTGTTAAAGAAACAATGCGTCTCCACCCTGTGGCACCATTGCTTGTTCCTCGAGTTGCTAGAGAAGATTGCAAAGTTGCTGGCTATCACATTCTTAAAAACACTCGAGTGATGGTTAATGTATGGGCAATAGGGAGAGATCCGACCATATGGGAAAAGCCTAATGAATTTAGGCCAGAGAGATTCATCGGTAAAGAGATTGATGTTAAAGGCCATGATTTTCAATTGCTACCATTTGGATCTGGGAGGAGGATGTGCATTGGTTATGGTCTAGGGCTTAAGGTTGTTCAGTCAACTTTGGCAAATCTTTTGCATGGTTTTGAATGGAAATTACCAGGTGATATGAAGAATGAGGACCTGAATATGGAGGACAGATTTGGACTCACAATGTCTAGAAAAGTCCCACTTCTTGTTGTCCCTAGTAAACCTCGGCTTCCTCTTCATCTTTACTTATGTGAGTAGGCTTCTTGTTCATTTTAATAAACGCAGCTACTGGGTAAAGTTCTTCGTGTTTAAATCAATAACGGGGGTCTTTAGGAATGGAAGCATTAACTTAAGTAGTCAATAAATTGTATTATGGATTGCTCTTTGAAGTATGTGTTTATTTGTAATAAATAAAAATTTTGATTAATAAACTAGTTATTTTCATATAATATCTTGAATGTATGATTATTTGAATAAGATTACTTTTTTCTTATTTTACTGTACCTAAATGTTTGAACAAACTTGGATTTTGATACTAACAAACTATCTGTTTTCTAATTTCACTATCTCTTTTAGTTAAAGATTAATATGTACGTAATAAGGACAAGTTTTAAAATCTATGGAAATGGTTCATTAAGAGAAAACTCCAGCTCA
Organism: Citrus x changshan-huyou; assembly: GCA_039657385.1. Lineage (NCBI taxonomy): Eukaryota > Viridiplantae > Streptophyta > Magnoliopsida > Sapindales > Rutaceae > Citrus > Citrus x changshan-huyou. The sequence continues at coordinate 14,578,776 of CM077547.1, read as the reverse complement.
AAATACTAGTTTAATAGATGACATATAATTTCATTTTAATACTCTAATAATTAAAGCTAGTGCTCGTTTAAATTCATACTTTACATTCACTAAAATTCTTTAATTTTACTACTTTGTGATTTGGTGAAAGATTTTCTTTAAATTTTTTTAAGGAAAATGAGAATTTAATTTATTTTATCAATAGTATTTTCGTTTAAGCATAAAGCATATGGAAATGTTAGCAAATATTTTGAAAAGTCCACCGGCTCTCAGAATTTGATCAAAATTTTCCGATTTACATTTTAAAAAAAAATTATTCTATCATACATCTTATCCTTATTTTTGTTTTTATTTTTATCTTTTATCCCCAAATCAGTGCAATGATCACACAATTATCGTCGACAGATGAGCTTTAAATTTAAGTTTCCCTTACCAATAACGCCATTTGAAGCTGCTACCATATTTTTTATGGGATAAGGATCATCTCTCTTTTCTGTATTTTTTTCCTTACTTTTTTTCTTATTTAATGGGTGATTAAAATTAAATTTTATATTTATCTTTTTAATTTATTTACAGTCAAAGCTAGTTTTTCTCTACTAGAAAGCGAAATTAAAGAAAGAGAAAACAAAGAGTGGATCATAATCTATTTGTATATCATAATTAACAAAGAATAAATACTTCAGGTTGCTAGAAATATTGAGTTTGCTGCATCATGTTAAGATACGATGCCCACCACTGCGGAATTGAAACAGTCACAACACATGAAGCGCGTGCAGCCACACGAGTTACTACATACCAATAGGGAACAGATGATCAACACACCAACTTAATCTCACATCAACATGGCAATTAACAAATATGACAGTATGTATTGCTCTTCCCAAAAGCTTACAATTGAACCGCGTCACATAATCCCGTGATATGAAGACTCACCAAAGAAAGTAGGCGTGGGTACTTTGTGTTTGGCTTTAGGTCGCAAGCTATTTGGATTTAAGAATTCAATCTAAATGGGTTTAAAAGTTATTTTGGTTCAGTTCAATCTGGTTCGGTTTCATATTACCCTTCAGGTTAGGTTTGTAATTTCGGGTACAATCACAGTTTGGTTTCCAAATTAGTTTGGGTTACGATTTCAGGTTACAGCAAATTCATATTATTAATTGAACAATCCATGTAGGAAACATATAGGGTAGAATAAATTAGGAATTCTAGATTTTGAATCAATTTAGTTTTTAGTATTTTATTAGATTTTATCTTGTTTTATTATACTTATTTGAATCATATTTGTAATTATACTATAATTAGGATTTTATATTGTTTTTCTAATGTTAGACGGATTAGGATATGTTAGATATTAGAGCATCACCAAAAGAATCTTCTAATCTAACTTTTCAAATATTTATTTGCTTACCTATGTGACAAATAAAAGAGTTAAAAAATTAGTCATTTTCCAAAAGACTCTTCAAATAAAAATACATTTATATTATTTTAGTCAAACTTTTTTTTCTTACTAAAATGATAAAAAAATATTAAATTAATAAATTGACAACTCAATAAGGCTCCCTAAATGAGATTTTTCAAATGAGATTGTCCTTCTCTCTCTTTAACGTTGAAGAGGGAGAAGGACAACCTCATTTAAAAAATTTAATTTGAAGAGTCTTAGTAAATATAGCTCTGTTATTCATAATTTATTATAATACCTTTAAGCTTCTCATAATAATATTTGAAATTATCCCTTTGGGTTTAATTTGACGTTTGCTCTCTTTGAGAGCTATTCTTTCTTAAGTTTCAAGAACGTGCACTAGAATGACATCTAATATCGCTTCCACATTGCATTAAGTGGTATCAGAGTCTTTTCTATTGTCTGTGCCAAGCAGAGCTTTCCTAATTACCAACCACCCTCTATTCACTAATCCTTCCTCCGTTATAATTCCATTAACTTTCTTTTTTAAGAAAAAAAACAACCTGAAGCCACTATCACAGTTGCCATACACAACCACCTCACCTTTTTCTGTTAATCCTCTCCACCATATGAATGCCCACAATTTTGCTGACCAAATGCTGGTTATCAAACACTATCGAACGACCACCAACTAGCCTAACACCATCTAAATAGCCGTTAAACCACTGCAAATGAAGCCACTCAATTAGCTGCCTCCCATCATGATTTACAAGCCACCATTACTGTTCCATTCACCATCATCAGCCCTTTCTTCCTAGCCAATTCCCACTGCCGTGCACCACTTCATTCCCTAGAATCAAGACAAGCCTCGACCGCCACTTTATTTCAATTCACGCTCATTGACCTTAAATCTTTTGGGTCCATCCATCATTGCCAATTTTTTTATCACTATCGCGAGTAACCCCATATTTTGCTTATTTATGATTTTGACCTAATATTTTCTTTTAATTACAATCATACCCTATAATCCTTTGATCTTTTCAAAAAAACCAAAAAAAGAGAAAATTTTAAAAAAAGTGATACAATGAGATACGAAGAAGATAATGATGATTTTTTCTATTATGATAGATTTACTAATCTTGAAGATATTTTTATTGGATCTTTAAAACTAAAGATACTATGAAGATATTTTAGAGGATAAACATGTCAAGTATATGTCGTCAAAATTAGTGGGACATGCATTACAATGGTGGACAAATTTATAAACAACACAAATTTGATATGAAAGAGACAAGATTCGAACTTGGCATAGCATGAAAAGGAAGATTAAAGCTAATTTTATTCTTTTGAATATTTTCAAACTATTGCAAATTTGATAAGTGTTAACAAGGTACAAATTCTACTCAAGTTTGTGAATCTCAACTTTGGAATTGTCGTTGTCGTGTGAATCTTTCTAAAGATGATAAAGATACGATTTCAAGATTTGTGAAAGGATTACATGTTGATGTTAAGGAACTAGCTACAATTTCAAGATTTGTGAAAGGATTATGTGTTAACATTAAGGAATTAGTTTTGTTGCAAATTATTGCTACTCATATATATTGAGATGTCTTTAATTGCTTTAAAAGTTGATTTGCAAATCAAGAGAGAGAGAAAGTAAGTAGCAAAGAGAACGAGTAGAAGTGCATCAGGAGAGCCAAAGAAGACAACCAAAGGTTTAGTAAATTAAATCCACTAGAACTACAACATGAGAGTTCGTTGTCGAAACAATATCTTATCATGGACTTCTCCTCACCAATGGATTCTAATGTCGAAAAGCAGCCTTCTTATGCCAATAAAGATAACTCACTAATGCAAAAAGATATTGTGCTTAAAGATTCTAAAGTTACTGAAGATGCATTGATTGTTCAAAATTCAACCATTATGCTTGTCAATGATGAAGATTAAGTCCTAGGTTTTAAAGTTGAAGATGTAAAAGTGGAAGAGAAAGTTTTACCAGTTTTATCATTGAAATAAAAGAATGGTACAGATGCTTTTTTTAAAGAATGATAACTCTATGAAATGAGAGTTATCATGATACTTTTAGACTTAAATCAAGATTACTTAGAGAGTAAATGACATATTTTTATTACATTTTAGTTTTACTTTGCATGAATATCTATTTTAGTTTATTTTTAATAAATTGCATTGTTTTAAAATAATTTTGTGTGCTTAGATCATATGCATAATTGTAAGTGACTGGAAGCTCAAATTTCAATGAAGGAATGATGTTGTAATAGGCTTGCAAAAGATGAAAAAAAACTTGGTTACAGAAGAATTGAAACAACTCTGAAACAGTGCAGATGTTGTAGTCATTACTGTAGCAATCATGGAACAACGATAGAGAAGATTTCGCACGAGATACTTAGAAGATTGCGATATGGAGTTTCTTAATTTAAAAGATACCCACGGGCGTTGCGTTTGGTTCGAAGGGCACGAGACTTCCTTTTACCTTAATTTTCATCTATAAAAGAAGCACAAACGCAAAGGAAAAGGAGGGCCGTCAACCAAGAACAAAAATCGAAAAGAAGCTAAAGAAAAACAGAAATCAAAAGCAAGATTTAAGGTGGCATCAAAAGAGAATTTGTATAAATAAATAGGGAATTCAGTCATTCTTATTCTTCTCTTGTTTTCTTGTTTACTTTTAGTCATGAGGATGTGTTTGATGGTTGAAACTTTGTTCTTTATTTTTCTTTTTCAAACCATGAACTAAATTTATTTATGGTTAAGTGATAAACAATCTTGATGGTTCATTGATTGAATATATGTGTTATTGCATGTTTGTTATAGCATTTTGTTTTAATACTATTTATTTCTATTTATTATTTTGGTTAATCACCCATTTAATAATACTAGCTAAAAAAGAACTACAAAAGGGTCTATCTTAGTAGAACATATCAGAGCAATACTTAGTTTTAGATTGAGTTTCCTTAGTAGAGTTTTACTTGATTCCAAAAAGGTCATGTTTAATCTACACATAGGAATCCATCTTATAGGATAATTAGAACCTAAGCGTGTAATGTTATATCTTATGTTGGCATAACAACTGATCACTGTTAGGTTGCATATAGATATAAGATATCAAATATGCGACAACTGAAGATACATAAGGATTCTGCCCAGTGCTATAGTAAATTTTGTAGCAACTAAGCCAAACATTAGAAAAATAGTCAAAACCATTAAGTGAGTTTAATCACTCAACTACTCATTTCTTATTGATTGCATCTTTGTGTTTGATTAAGATTTCCTTTATTGAATTTTTATTTTGTTAGTTTATTAGTTTCTTTAATTATTTTATTTTAATTTAATCCAAACTGCACTGTCAAAATTACTGTAGCAAATAAGATAACATCAATCCATTTGGAGACGATCTTGAATACTCATTATTATATTACTTATTGTGTACACTTGCACATTGACACCCATAACATTTGAATTAACTACAACAAAGAGATTTCAAATTAGCCTGAAGTTTCAAATGAAATGGTACAATCTATTGTTGATTTAAGTTTTATATATAATTGTATATTTAAAATTGTGTAAGAAGCTCAAGTTGAAAAGACATCAATTATTATCAAGGATAGTATGATTGATATGAACTCATGAATTCAAGTTGATTACAAGAGGATTATTCTTAAGGAAGATAATTTCCCCTAGATAATTGATATGATTATGCATTGAAGGTAAGAAAGTCATTCTTGAAGAATATCTAGCTAAAAAGGTAAAATTCAATGGGGAGTACGTCAATCAAAGCATAGAGAAAGTTAAAAGAGAACTTCTAATGGTTTCTTCTTACCTATATGCATCTTTTAGAAGAGCCATATTTAAAAGCAAGAAGAAACTGAAGTTTTGATACTTTCTAGCTTTAAGAAAAGTTTATGCAAAATGCTGAATGTACTCATTACAAGATCAGTCACTCCTCCACTACAAGTTTCATCCTTCTAATTGACTTTTGCTTTTAGCAAAACTTGAGGACGGGTTTTTTTCGAAGAGGAGAAGACCGATGTTTGAAGCATATAGGGTAGAATAAATTAGGAATTCTAGACTTTGATCCAATTTAGTATTTAGTATTTTATTAGATTTTATCTTATTTTATTAAGCTTATTTGAGTCATATTTGTAAATTTTAGTCTAATTAGGATTTTAGATTATTCCTCTTATTTTAGAAAGATTAAGATTAAGTTACCGACTAATATAAATAGACCTATTATTTATATTTTTTGTAAAACATTTTAGCTTTTCATCAATAATATTTCATATTATTCCTTTTAGATTTGTCTTTGTCGTTAATTGGATGTTTTCTCTTTTTGAGAAATATTCTTTCTTAAGTTTCAAGAACCTACACTACCACGACATTTAATATTGCACTACGTCATTTGCGCGATCCCATCTAAAATTACATGCAATATTCACGGTACTTATTTTACATGAAAATTTAATGATTGTGAGAGAGCAATCCAAGACTAATTTCCGACATGTTTGGGAATGATTTTCAACTTTAGAAAATAAAACACTTTGCCTTCAATTTTTTCTATACTTAAAAAAATCAAACATCTTTTTACTAAGTAACTAAGATTTTCAAGTTTTGAAGAATAGCATACAACCTTTACTCATTAAATCTTTGAAAATCTTCCTTGATGGGTAGTCACTCTGTCCACTCAATATTGTTTAAAACCTGTGAAATTAAAGTGAAAGAAACAATCCAAATAAATGATTGCCACAACATCAATAATACAACAATAGCCCAGGAATCTTTAATAAATGACTAATTGTAACATCTCTAAAACTATAGAAAAATAACTCATGGTATCCAAATTCAATCGAGCAAAATTAATAGTAGTAAAGATGGTTTCAGTTATGCTATTTGTAACAATCAAGCAAATTTGTAAAGATGAGAGAAGAAAGTAAAAGAATATGATTTGTGCCTGCTTTGTTAAACTATTCTACAAACCTGGATATAACTTTTATTTGAAAAATAACTAGTGTTGGAAAAAATTTTATTTGAGGTAAAAGACTCAGTTCTGATTGAAAAAGAAGTTGCATGAACTTCAAAATTATATTTTATTGCGAACAAATGTTGACTAGTTCTCTAGATATATTTGTCAGCCTAAAGGGCTATACAAATTGTAATTTTGATGATAACAAACATAGGTTATTATATTTCACAATTTCACTAGTTTTTAAAGGATAAAATTTATTCGAGTGAATCAAGTAAAAGATCAAGACATTCAACGGACAACGACACGACCAAGAACAAGTATTAGCTCAAAGTAATCTTCATTGCTACAAATCTTGTAAAGCCGGTATGATTTAATGCATAAATGATTTAGCATTTGAAAAACTCAGGATTTTGTTTAATAAATCATCATTTTTCATAAATTAAAAGTTTTATAATTATAAGCCAAATATTTTATGAAAGAGTTTTACAATCTCTAATTTTAATAAGTATAGTTTTAAATTCTAGATTTGGATTTGTTTGAAAAAAATTTAAAACATTTTAGGCGTAATATAATTTTTAAAGTTTTGGGGGCCAAAATGTAAATATTAAAGTTGTAGCGGCTAACCGCCTGGGAAGACAGAAAGATAGTGGCTAGCCACCTGAGGGTAGTAGTTAACTGCCTGGCCCAATTTTTAAATTCAAAACTGCAATGGTAAGTTGCCACATAAGCCTAGCGGCTAACTGCCTGGTCCAAGCGACGATCCGACTATTTTTTGGAGGTCAATAATGGCTAGTTTATTTGTCCAAACTATGTAAACTTAAATGCAAATCAAATCTAAGAAGTTTTTGAAGTAAGAACAAGATCATACAATATCTCTTGGGCTTTCATTTTGCAATCTTCATACATTGATTCATTGTTGAGCTATCATTTGTACGTCCACTCTAAAAGAGAGTTCTTGTTGTAATCTTTGAATTCATTACCAAATTTGTGTGAGTATAAGTGTGGGAAACACTTGGAAAAGGTGTGTGTGAATGAAACACCACTTGTAAAAGTTTATTGACACCTTAGAAGTTAATTTGTAAGAATTTGAAGCCTTGGGAGGCTTGAATAGTGAAATCCTCAAACTTGGTTTGCTTGGAGGCGTGGACATAGGCGGAGATTTCTGAACCACGTAAAAGTTTTCGTGTTTGCTCTCTCTTCCCTTATTCTTTAATTATTGTGCACTATTAAATTTATTGTTTTTTATTCCATTAAGACATTAGTTTGTTTTGTTGTGTAGTTTTAATTGCTTAAGTTTTTAAAAACTTAATTCACCTCCCTCTTGGGTTGCATAGCTAGAATTTCAATATTGTTAATTGAATAGCTATTAGATTATAGGCTATTCAAGAAAAAAACAAGTCTTAAATGAGAATATTTGTATGTTTCAATTATATACATTTACATACCGAATATTTCATTGAGGGCATTTCTTAATGCAAGCACCTACAACACTTAAAAGAACAAATTTGAGAGGCAAATTATTCTTTAGACTTAAAGGCTTCCAAAGAGGCTGGACCTCTCTTTGGTACTTCTACTGGTTGTCGGTAATAGGTAGTCGGTAGGCGACTTTTGACTCTACGAATGGACTATCTGGCAAACAAACTGGTGGAGCACCTTTTGGCGATGGTTTTTCGATCCTCTCTCTCACTTGAAGAAAGATAGCCACTTTGATTATATACGCAATAATGATAGAGTTCTTTTTTCAGGATAAGGCTAAGGTGAACAAGACCCCAGACGGGTAGTTCAACATAAAATTCTTAGAATGCGGCAGCCTGAAGATGAACAGCACTTGGCTTGGACTTATAAATACTGCAAACATCGTGTAGAAAAAGGCCATAGGATTCTCAAGAGCAAGAAACTAACATTAATAATACAAATTTTTATCTCCTTACACTCATTTTGACCTAAATTATATAGCTTAATATTGTTCACATGACAATTAATGACAAAACCTAATTAAAACAATATAAAACTAACAATAACGGATTTGTTTAATACAATTTTTAAATAGTGTGTATTAATATTACAAATGCAAAATGAAAAAGTTTAAATGATATAAAATTTAATACAAATTTATATTACAAATCACAATCACCAATTCATCATAAAATTATAACACTAACAGTAATGGATTCAACAAATAGAAATTTAGAATTAAGACAAACTGAAGAGCTGAAGTTACTATCAAGTGAAGAACTAATGACGATGAGTCAAATGGGAGCTGCAACTATTGCAAAACGTTATGGTGGGAGCTAAAATGTTAATGAATATTGTTGCATGCTATGAGAGTGACAACTAATGTGACAAAGTGAAGGTGCGTTGTGATAGGTGGATGAGAGATGACAGCTAAGAGAGACAACTGATGGCATCGTGGCAACATGGCACAGTTGATAGGCTGAGGTTGAATTGCTATTAGGTGACACTAGTGGAGAGAAGAAATGAGTTAGGTTTAGATGGTTTTAGTTCTATGGTTTTGATTTTTGAGGGATTAGGTTCAGGTACTACTTTAGTCTTTAGATTTAGTGTTTATGTTTTTTTAATCATTTTTTAATAGAACTCTATAAAGCTTGCTATTTAGTTGGTTTAAAATAAAATTGAGTGCAAACCCAATCGATTTTCTTCTTTCAACTCATTCAGTTTTTAAAGTCGAACCAAACTGAACCAAAAATTAAAAAAAAAATTGATTTAACCCGAATTGAATACCAATTGTTGGAACAATAAACATTGGTAAAAGCCATCGCCTAAAATCCAATAACATTCATGTTGTATCACCGGGAATCAGTAAATGAATACGCAAAATCGTGGCTGAATCTATAATGCTTAATTACTTTTCAAAACTGTGTGGTTTGTCTTATAGATCGACACGTTATCCTAGATAATCTTTTTAATTTCTCACTGCACTCTCTTTGATGATGGGATGTCAGAAAGAAATAGAATGTTAAGTGTGACTTGGGGATTATAACCACTTATAAAGATAACTTTTTTTGTTATCCGTAGGTATTTCTATTTCAACCCATCTTGGAAATAAAAGTTAACCTTAAATCTCTACACATTAAAGGCCCAACTCTATCAAATACCTTAAAGGTCGAATTACCGAACACCCTAATAGATAACTTTTAATTCGGTTTAACCTTATACGACAGTTCGCAACACATAATTATTCATATATAAGCCCAACATTAGATTAAAGATCTAACAACATTGGATAAAGAATCCAACAATCTCCCATTCGGGCTCTATGTGTAACCTTATAATTATGCTAAAAAAATAACCATATGAACTCAACTTTACTATCATTACTGAAATGTATCTATAACTAGTCCTTCCCAATAATTATACTAATATAAGATTGATAACTCTATGAAATGAGAGTTATTACAGCAATTCTAAACTTAAATCAAGATCACTTAGAGAGTAAATGAGGTGTGTTTATTATATTTTAATTATATTTTGCATAAACATCCATTTTAATTGAGTCTTAATACGTTTTGCTTGAATTAAAGTAATTTGTGCTCAAAACATATGCATAATTGTAGGTTTTCAGAAGTTTATAATTCATGAAGGGATGTTGAGATATTAGACTAGCAAGAGGAAAGAATTTGGCCACAAAAGAAGTGAAGCACAACCGGGAACAGTGTAGTGTCATAGCCGTTGTTAGAGTAACGATTGCTGTAGCAATCCTGGAGCACTGAGGGAGAAAACTTAGTGCGGGTCAGCTGCAGAATTGCCATCTGCAGTTTCTTAATTTAACTCATGCACGCCCGAGGCTTTTGTTTACCCTAGTTTTTAGTTATAAAAGGAGGCGCGCACCACATAAAACGGCTGCAAGGAATTATCATTGGAAAAATTAGAGAGAAAAAGAAGAAGAAGATCCGAATTCTAGGGAACGGCTACAGCAGCATTGAAAAATCCAGCAGAGTTATTTGGATTCACTTTTTGTTGTTCTCAACTTATACCTTTCTTCTTTCTGTGACTGATCTAATGTATCCTGTGAACAATATATTGATGTTTGTGTTTCTCTTTTGGAATATGAACTAGATTTGCTTGTAGTTGAGTGACAAATAATCTAATGGGTTTTTTATTGTTCTTATGAGTTGCTATGTCATTGCTGTAGCATTTTACTCTAGTAGCTATTATTATAACTGTTATTTCAGTTGACCGCCCATTTAATAGTTCAAGTTAAGATAGAGTCGCAAAAGGGCATGTCTTAGCGGATATTATTAGAGTAATACTTGATCTTAATTTAAGTTTCTTGGATTAAGCTTATCTTGAATCCCATAAGGGCTATACTTGAAGTTAAGATTTGTGACAAACTAGACATAGGTACTCATCTTGTAGGGTGGAGAGAATAAAGGTTCATAAGGTTATGCCGTAGGTAGAATAGCAACTGGTCATTGCTAATATACTTAAGGGTGTGAGAATTTCAACACGCGACAGCTGAGGATGCAGAATAATTCTGCCCAGTGATGTAGCAATTGCTGTAACAATTGCTGTAACAACTGGTCTTAACTTGATGAAAAGCAGTCAACCTATAAAGAGACTTTGGTCATTCAACTACCGTATTCTCAATTGATTCTTCGACGCATTTAATTTAATTTATTTCATTACTGCATTGTTTTATTGTATTCTCTCACAATTATCAATTTCAATAGAACCTACTTTACATTTGTTAATTTCGGACTCAAGATAGATTGCACTATTGTGATTGCTGTAGCATTTCTAGTGACATCAATCCCTGTGGAGACGATCTTGAATATTCATCACTTTATTACTTGTTGTGTACACTTGCACATTAACATCAATAGCATTTGATTATAATAATATACCAACAAAGATCAAAGCAGCCTTCGTTATAATTGTCATAACTTAGCCCATCAATTGTCACTATGCCAATACAACTGAATAACATAGATCATGATGTGGATATGTAGCATGGAAATTTTATACAACATAATCTTAAAATTCCTATTTCCAACTAGTCCATTCTAAACCTTAGTGAGATCAAACCATACTAAAAATCAGAGTGTGAATAAAGCAAAACTTTATTTCTGCAGAAAATAACCTCAAATATCCATGAACTAAAATCACTAAAAAATGTAAATATATCATAAAGCATCTAAAGTCACAAAGTTCCACTAAAATTGAGCCCATAGATGAATGTCTTAAGTTTATAAACCATATTCTTTGGGTTTCCTAACATAAATTTTTTTTGTTGTACCATAAAAATGGTATGATAATGTCACTATTGATAAATGTTGTCTTCACATTTAACTAATATAACTGAAGATTGAAATGTGTCACCAGTGCTATTATAATCCCGACAGAGTCTTTCCAAGAAACCAAAGAGAAAGTCTTTTGACATTCGATGCATTCTTTCTGTGTAAAGTCTTTTACGATAAGATGCGCTTTCTACCTCTCCATATTGCCTTTTAAATCCCTCTTAGGCTTAAATATCTATTCGCAACCAATAAGTTTCACATCTTCTAGCAATGGGACAAGATCCTATACGTTATTGTCCTTTATGGATTTCATCTCCTCATTCATGGCATTAATTCAATTCTGAGAGTTAAAACTTTGCATGGCCTGACAGAAATTGATCGGATCATACTCTATCACTTTAATGGTCGATGGTCAATTATTGATTGGTCAACTGTTGATCAAGTAAGGGCTAGATTTAGTCAAGTCAATCCAACTCGGAACATAAACCAGCCCCAACCCTTTTTCAAAACCCTAAATTTTTTTTTTTTTAAAGTTTCCTTCTTCAGCTTCTATCGACTAGGTTACAACTGACTTGGGTTGCGCCTTGCTCCGGCCTGAAGTCATTCTTTGTATCTTTTTTTCCCCTTTCAGGCAACAGCCATGGCTACGACTTCTCGAAATCAGCAATTCCTTCTAGTGTGGTCATCGCCTCAACTTTTCTTTAATTCTTCATGTGGCAACCTTTTCCCTCAAGCAACTCCAGCGCCGGTGGCTGCCATTGGCGCAGCCATAAACCAACTCCAAATATATATATATATATATATATATATATATATATATATATATATTTCCTAAAAAAAAGAACAAAACTTTAATCATTAGTCATTAATAAAAAATAAATTGAATTCTTAATGATTCAACATGAAGAGACTCTAATATTATTTGTTAAAACAATAAATTTTGGTGAAAATCATTGCCTAAAATCCAACAACATTCATGTATGCAGAAGTGTATTTGAATCCATAATTCTTAATTACCTTCTAAAGTCGTATAATTTGTCTTCTATATTAACATATTATCCTAAAGAATCCTTTCAATTTCTCACTACACTTTCTTTGATTATGGAATATCATAAGAAAGTAGAATGTTACATTTTATCTAGGAATCATAACCATTTACATAGATAACTTTTTTCAGTTATCTTTAGTTATTCCTATTTCAACCCATCATAAAAGTAGAAATTGCCTTTAAGTCTCTACACGTTAAAGGCTCACACCTTGTTAGATAAATTAAAGGTCAAATTACCGAACATCTTAATAGATCACTTTTAATTTGGTTTAACCTTATATAACAGTCAGCAATACATAATTATTCACATATAAGTCCAATGTTGGATTAATGATCCAATATAATCAATACCAACCCCTAAAATAAGAAAGAAATATAGTTGTCTATCATTCAAGTCAATGACCAAGTTTAGAATGTATCCACTAGTTATGTAATATGTTTCTTCCATAGATAATCCCTCCAATCTGTGCATAAATACACCATCTTGTACCTTAAAAAATCAGTCAATAAAGTTTTCAATCTGTTTCAATACTCTTGAAACTTAGGACATCACAGCAATGGAATTTTATTTGGTTGAAGAGCGAGTTGTCTTATGAGTTCCAGTTTCAAACTCTACGGTGACTGTGCGTGTAATAGTTGAATTATTTGAGACTTGTTCGCTGACGAATTGAGCACTCAATTGAAGGAGATTAAACTGTCGTTTGTATGTTAAATATTCCAATCCAACTTTTCGTGAGAAAACCTTTTTCTGGGGATGAATCAATTGGATGGACTAATGTAAAGAATTGAAATAAGTGATTAGGTCCCATTTGAAGCTTCTTGTGCGGATGCCAGTTATGTTTTAACATTTAGGTCCCATTTACCCGATTTGACCATTAACATTACTAACAATGTAAGGGTAGAATCATAATCTTATGCCCTGACATTAATGTGCCAGACCCATAAATTTAATCTACCTAAAATTTAATGTAATTTATATGGTGGGCTGATGCGAAAATATCTAACTAACAGTATATTGACACATCAATTTGTGAAAAATTTTTTTATAAGTGTTTGTATCCCTACCATGATTATTTTTGAAAAAAAAAAAAGAGTAATTGATTCAAACTATAGAGATTAAAAGAGTATTTATCTCTTTTTCTTAAGTTTAATACAGTTTAGTGTGATTGAAATATTAATTTGTTGTAATTTTATTTACTATATTGAGATTTTTTATAAGATTTTTTTTATAAGGATCGCATTAAGTTTCTAAATATTGGCCAAAATATTGCCATTAAAACATGTAGATATGTCAAGTGTCGTGGCTAATATAGTATCAAATTATAGAAGAAATCCTAAATTCGTAGTGAGTGGTTATGTTCCTTTGTTATTTAAATCTACATTGTCGTGTAAATTGGATATTTTATGAGCCTATCACCTGAATACGGGTAAAGTTTATCTTTTTTCTATCCTTCTTTAAAGAGTAACTGAGATGTAATAAGATTTTGTTATTAAATCACGGTTGACAACAGGAAACAATTTACTTTAAAAAGTTGGTTGTACCATTTATATAATTGAACAACAGTAGTATTACGTCTCTATAAATAAATTATGGTTTCTGAATAAAATATTCTCTGAATAAGTGTTTCTACTGAACAAAGATCTAACATAATTTTTGCGCATAAAATATGGAGAAGATCTCATTTAAGTCAACTTTTTTAATCGTCCTCTTGATCACTGCATCTGGTTTGCTCTTGTCTCAATCTCAAAATATTTTTATTAATTTTCTCCTTATCTACACATCAATATTATATTGTTTGTTGTTGCAGATCATAAAAAATAAAATTATTTTACAGGTATCGCGGCACTCGAGTTACCAAGAGCTGAAGCCATCACAGATGCACAAATTCCTTGTACCAACAATGGAGAATGCTTGAGGAAATGTCCATCTAAGTCTGGATTTTGTTGCGATCCTGAGAAAGGACTGGTTTGTCGTCCCAAGGGCGTTTGTATATGCGTTTGAAATTAACATTTATATGCGTTGATTTATCGATGTATCAAGTTGGTATTATGAAATAAAGTCGTTTATCAACTATATCAAGTTTCTAGTTCTTAGAAAATGAATATAATCAATTATAAACATATTCACGTATGAAATTAAAAAAAAAAAAAGGATATTTTAGTTATTAACCAAATGATGATTGTGAGATGTGTTTCTAGCCAAAGCAACATCTTTTGGGTACTTGTTATGACGGAAGCTAGCTTTTCTGGGACCAAAAAACTAGGAGGGGTTTGATATTAATATTCTTATCGTTCAATTATAAATAGGTTATTGTACACAGTTTTCCTTGAGATCAGTTAGTTTCTCCATACTATTACACACACAAGCAGATATAGAATTTAATATTAGATCAGGTTAAATTGAATTATTGATAATTTTATTTTAAGTGAGTCTCGACGAAGAAATTTCAAAAATACAAAAGAAGGAAAGAAAAAAGAAAAGAAAAAAAGAACACACAGAGCCACACACGCACATAAACACCTAACATGGAGGATATCAAGAATCTTAATCCCTAAAATTGAGTATTTTAAATAAAATAGAAATATAATATGCAAATATACAAATACTATTATTAATATTCTACCTTTCATAATTTCTAGGGATGACAAAAAGAGGGTTTGGGTTGCACTTTTTTAAGCTCAGATCACCCGAGCCCACTTTAAGATAAGCATGAGGGTTAGCCTCATTATGGGCCTGGGACAGGTTTGGACCAGACCCATTGCTTTATTTATTTTTAAATTTGAAATAAATTAATGATCAACAAGTTGTTGTAATTATAAATAAATTAAAAAAAATGAATATTTTAAAGTAAAATAATAAAGAAAGCAAAAAAAAACTTAAACTTTTTTTTTTAATGCTGGATTCTCTAATTCAAACACTCTCTTAATTAATTAACGCATAACAGAAAATTTAGTATCATAATTTTAACTTTTTTAAATTATCATTGATTTATAAATTAAAAATTTAAGTTTTTTTTGTTTTTAAGTTACTTTTTAATTTTAATTATATTATTGTACTTTATAAATTTATTTTTAAAAAAAATAGTGAGTGTGGGCTTGGTCCGGGTTTTTTTTTTCTTGAGCCCTTATCTAGGTTCTCATTTGTGAGAGTTAGGTTGAAGCCCACGGGTCTGGATCAGGCCGGCCCAAGCTTTTTTTTCCCTACCCTAATGACTTCAAATGATAAAACTCATCCATTTCAAAAAAAAAAAGGATGATAGAACTCATCAATTATGAAGTCAATAGTATCTATGTAAAATTTCACTTTGAATTAAAAAAAAAAAATCCATGCTCATTTGTCATAAAATCACCTTGCAATATAGTCGTATAATAGTAAAAATAATGGACCACGGCACCATGCATTGTCTACTCATAACAAAATTACCCATTTCCTCCGACTAAAATCAACATAAACTACTTTTACCTTGTAATTTTCATAATTACTAATAATCTCTCTGTCAATATAATTTTATAATATTACCTTTATTTTTAATATATTTTTATTTTTATTTATTATAAATTAAATAAATCATATAAATAGAAATTAAAACAAAAATCTTAAGTACTAAAAATAAGAAAATATATTTTTTTGGAGTGAATAAAAATTAATAATAGAATATTTTTTATTTTTTTGTTATTTTTAAACATTTTTCTTATAATAAATATGTATTTAATATTTTCAAGATAAATTATTAAGTAAATGACCTATTTATCCCTCTCTTTTTTTAAAAAAATTTAGTGTTAGGGATTTTCTGTTATTATGAAAATGGTAGGAGTAAGTAATATATTAATTTTAATAGGAAAAAATTAACAATCTTGATAATTAAAAATATATTTTTCTTGGCCAAGCTAAGTAGTAAAAGATTGAAAATGATTCGGGCTTGTATATTTCACTAATTTTGTAAGTAAATACATGTAAAAACTTTTCTTTCTCGTGCAAGACAAGAGTACATACTACATAGGTCTATAGCCGGTCTATACACATCAATTGTTTGTCCCACCTAAGCAAAATTCAAGAATTCTCCTGTCGCCAACTTGCCATTAGGCTCTATACAGCCCAGTGGTAAGAAAAGGAGTTTGAATGCCCGTAATGACATCGATTTAATTTCTCTCCAATATGATAGTGGCATTCTCTTTAAAATGTGAGTAATTTTTCATTTAATTTAAGAGTAATACTTATACGTCTTTAAGACGCGCTTTAATGAAAATAATGTTCACTGGTCTCCATAATTTTTAATTGTAAAATATCAGTAATGGGGTAATTGTAGTTAAAGAACATTAAAATTCTCTCTCCCTTTCAATTTTGAACAAAGCAAAGAAGAGGAAGCAGAGCTGCTACTAAAAGCCGACCAACAACAGAGCAACCAGTGAACTAACCACCATGTCTACTAGATCCAGCTCAGCCACAGCTCAACACCTCATCCTCTACTGCAGCAGCAGCATTTTTGCCCTCATATTTTTCAGTACTGCTCCGACAACCACCACCGCAAATGACCACATTGTTGGTGCCAACAAAGGCTGGAACCCTGGCATCAACTACACTCTCTGGGCCAATAACCAAACCTTCTATGTCAATGACCTCATCTGTAATCTCTCTCTCTCTCTCTCTCGTTTGCTCTGTTTTTACTTTGATAGTTGATACTTAGAGATGGGTCTGTATGCAGAAAAATTTAAACTTTATGACATTTTGTGTTGGATCTATATTGGATTCATAGTTTTACTGTTAAAAGATCGAAACCCATTTGGCTGTTTCATCTTTATGTGATAAAAATGCTTCAGTTAGCTAACTTTTCGATAATCCTTAACTTTTCTTGCTGCTCTTAGTTTCCTTAAGAAATAATAAAGGGTCTTGCTTTTTTTCTTGTTTGCTTTAGCAGTAAGAATTGAACCAAGATGTATAGGCAGTGAATTAAGATTAGGGGTGTGTTTGGGGGTTTTGGTGTTGTAGTTTTTATTTCAAAGCTGCGTAAACATTAGCTATAGCAGTCCCAAACATACCCTAATTAAATTGAGATCTTTTAATCTTATGAGATTTTTTGTTTGTTAATTATGGCAGCATTAGGTACCAAAAGACACAATACAATGTGTTTATGGTGAACCAAAGTGGTTATGACAACTGCACCACAGTAGGGGCATTGGGCAATTGGAGCAGTGGCAAAGATTTCATACTTCTGGACAAGGCCAAGAGATGCTACTTCATTTGTGGCAACGGTCAGTGCTTCAATGGCATGAAAGTATCTGTTCTTGTCCATCCTCTGCATTCACCACCCTCAGCTGCCATTGCAGCCAATGATACGTCATCAAAATCTTCAGCTCCTCCACCGGTGTTCTTTGTCTGAACGTCATTGATGTATCGATGAGGCTAAATTTCCGTTTACAGAATACAAATGGTGCTAGAAAATAGTATTGCTTTCCTTGAATATTTTTATCAATAATGCTTTCTAAAATATAATTAGAAAATTATGGGGTAAAGCAGTGCTGATATATTTCTGGAGAACTATGTTATTGGTTGAGCTTTTAATATCTATGTTTTGTGTTACTTATGGACATAGCTTGCTTGGTTAGATCATTAAACTATGTTATTGGTTGAGCTTTTAATATCTATGTTTTGTGTTACTTACAGACATAGCTTGCTTGGTTAGATCATTAAACTACATGATCTACTGATAGAATCCTTCTTACAAGAATTTAGTAGAAAAGTTATGTTTCATTTCATTGTGATGGATTGGAGTGTGTAATAAGCTAAGAAAAAGCTCTAGTCCATTGTAGTGTAATCTCTATAAATTAATACTCGGTAAATTAATAATTTCGATAAATTAATAAGATAATATTTTTTTCTAAAACCCTTTCATTTTCTCTTTTTTTTATGGTAGTATTCATAGAATATTTTTTATTATTATGTTCTCATAGCAAGTTGTTAGATTGAGCAAAAATATACAAAAAATTAATAACTAAAATTGTGTTAGATAATTTATTTACAGCTTGTTTGGTTATATTGTTGTAAATATGTGATAGATCTCTTAAAATTGGGTGTTGAATAGTTTTATTGATGTTTTAAGTAAATAAAGTTATTAATTTAAATAGTTTGAGTGAAAATTTTTTAAAAATTTTAAAGAGTGCACAAAATCAAACTTAATTTTTTGAAATTAGTATATAATTATCCAATAATAGAGTGGTCAAAATAAAGACTATAAATAATCAATCATTTTGTTCAATTCCCTTGTTTTGAAAGATCTAGTAGTTGGGGCAGTAAAAAGCAATTAGCCATTGGGCCTTCGGGTCCAATGATTTCAGTTAAGAGAAAAATAGTTCTCATGATGCCTTCCATTATCTTGCAAACTTTGAAAGTGAATATAAAAGAGGATACAAAGATAACGAAAGAGGATAATTCTGGAGAATTAATTTAAGCAAAGCAGAATCTGTCAAGTGCCAACCCACAATTTTTATAGATGAGTAATTCTTTGTTTCATAAATAAAGAAAGAAAACTGTAAAAATGGGACATTAATTTTCAAAATCATTTGCGCGGGTTCTCTTCAAGATAAAAATCCACCTACGAAGAAAGGCCCAATAAATAAGATGAAATACAGTAAAAGTTTATTTAGTCTATATTTTAAGATTAGTGTCCGTTTAGTTCTTGTATTTTTAAAAATATCTTGAAACATCCCTGCCATTAACGTATTGATACCCCTATCATTACTTTTTATTTATTTTGGCTTATTTTTACAATATTACCCTTTTATAATAATTTTTTTAATTGGACATTAATAAAAAGAAAATAATTAAATTACCAATTTCACCCTAGAAAATAAAAAAATTTATATTAATTTTTTTGCAATCATCATTTGCACACTTGGTAGTTTGCATACAATTTTTGACAATTAAAAATTAATATAATTTTTTTTTTATTTTTTAGGGTTAAATTGGTGTTTAATTATTTTCTTTTTATTAATTTCCAAACAAAAAAATTATTATAAAAGGGTAATTTGTAAAAGTAAGCCAAAAGAAACAAAAAGTAATAATTTAATTTTTGACAATTAAAAATTAATATAATTTTTATTTTATTTTTTAGGGTTAAATTGATAATTTAATTATTTTCTTTTTATTAATGTCCAAACAAAAAAATTATTAACAAAGGGTAATATTGTAAAAGTGAGCCAAAAGAAATAAAAATTAACGGTATGTGTATCAATACTTTAATGGCAGGGATGTTTCTAGGTATTTTAAAAAATATAGGGACCAAATGGATACTAATCTTAAAATACATGGACTAAATAGACTTTTATCCGGTGAAATATTGTGGACTCAGTCCATCAAAATGAAGCAAGTGTGTTCGTAGAACTTGAAATAGCTTAAACATTTTAAGAGAGGACTAAGATTCTCTAGGGATGGGCATGGGTCAAGTTGGATAGGATTTTTATTATTGAATGGGTTGAGATAAAATTAACCCAACTATTAAATTATCGGATTGGATTGGGTTGGGTTGGGTTGATTGGGTTGAAAACTTCAAGTCAGATTAAAATTAAAAATTAAATAAAAAATACGAAAGTTGAAATAAAACTTATTGAAATTAAATATAAATATATTATATTATGAAAATTTTATTCACTGTCTAGTATTCGAAAAAGAAAAGTAAAAAAATATAGAATGAATAGATAAAAAAGGTACCTTAATTGACTGAAAATTGAGATTTAAGAGAGTAAATTTGTTTTGGAGTTAGAGTTTAGAGTGGTAGATACAAAAACAAAATAGTCTCTTTTATAAAAGAATAAAAAAAGGATAAAAAATAGATTAGCCGTTTATATTTTTAGGATTTTGCAATTGATCTTATTATTATTATTATTATTTATGTGGATTGGGTTGGGTAAAATGGATTCATCATAATTAACCCAACTCAACCCAATTGTTGATTGGGTTCGAAAAACTTCACTCAATAAACAATAATAACCCACTTAACCCGTTATAATTAAATTGGGTTGGATTGGATCCGTTGGATTGGATTGTGTTTGCCTACTCTTAGAATTCCCTATTTGTATTTTTCTCTTTTATTTCTTTTTTTTAAATCTAATTTAAAAAGTTAGCTTAAATATAGGTAAACTAAAAAAGGTTGGCTTGATTGTCAGCATCAAAATTTAAAACTCAATCTTGTCCATTCAGTTTAACAGTGCATCTAAGTATATAATACGAAATAAAGTTGTATAACAAGTACTATAATATTAAGCATATTTACTTGCCAAACACAAATATAAGTTGAATAAAATCTTCTTTTGACTATGGGGCTAGTTTGAGATTTTTACAGTTTTAGAAATGATCCACTTCTGCTGTGATGATGAAATAATTTGTTGAGCAATTGAACATTTGCATTTATCGGTGTTGCTTTTATAACGCGTACAACACTGGTTAGATATTGCCTGTAAATAACTAACTTTTGATGTTTATGATCAAAATCAAGTAAAAATAATATAAAATGTAAAAGATGATATAAACAAATAAATATGATTATAGTTTTGGAGACCGAGACAAAGCCAAACAAGATGTAGCAACCAAGAGGATGACCAAAAAGGCTAACTTAAATAAAGCATTTTCCATGTGTTGTAGCTTTGATTATGCAAGATTTTCCTTCCATGGAAGCTAAGTTGCAGAGAAACCTGTATGCAAGAAGAGAAACCTGTATGCAAGAACATATAATTTTTAGAGAGACATAATAGTAATAATATTCAAAGGATAAATAGCACAATTAAGCTATAGGATTTAGGTTTCCTTTTGTTCACCATGACTTACAAACAAATTCTAATACAATTTACTCCAAAAATAGATAAACCTAAGCATAAATAAAGTTGTGCAAACATTCAATGAACATTTAACTGAACGGACAACGTTTCATTGAAAATCAAAACACTTTTACATTTTGAAACAAATTTCAATCTAGTTCATTTTTAGAGGTTTGTTAATCAATCTATGAGTGCATCAGTATGTTGGCATCATATTGACAAAATTTTTAAATCTTCAATGAGATAGTTAATTTCACGTAACTTGTTAGAGATGGGAAAAAGATGGCATATGAAAAGGCCCGTAGTAAGCACGTTTCATTTTTTAATGAAAGTAAACTGAAGATTTTATGATTTTACAAATAACTTAAAATTGAATTTTTTAATCCATTTTATTAGCATAAGTTTTTTAATTCATTGAATTTTTAGTTTTAAAAAATACTCTAATTATTTTATGTTTATAATTTATTAAATGAATAGATGATATCATGATTTTAATAAATAAAATTATAAATACCATGATTTTATAAAATGTATGTATTGATCTCATTATGGACTATGATTTATGACTTTATGTAAATCCAAGTTAATAATTAAGTTGACTCTAAAAAAAATATTATTGTTGTTGATAAATATTAAGAAAGAATTCTAAAACCGAAGGGTCCAATTTAGTACTTACTGTTATATTCTTGTACTATTATCAATTTATTATTATTTAATATAAGCTTGAGTTTTGAACTTTTGATTTTATTTAATTTGACTAAAGTCATATGGACCAAAAAAAAGTACTCTTAAAAAAAATTTAAAAAGAAAAAAATGATTGTCATGCATTTTTCTTAGGCACGGCTCACGGCATAACATGCAAGGGCACGACAATTGTGCTGGGTCGCGACTAAGTAAAAGAAATTAGACACGACATGACATAACAAGAAACATATAGTGAGCAAAGGCATGGTACGAGTATGAGCCCGCATAGCCCTTACTTTGATGGCCAACCCAGCCCGTTGGCCATCTCTAGCTTGGTTATATTTAAAGTTTACATGTATTAGTTCTTGTAATTTGCTGTAATTGAAGCTCTTAACATGATTTGTTAAAGTATTGATGGAGTCTGCATCACATGCCACACATGAGGAGTTTATTCATCTAGTTAGCAGTGGCTACAACAAAGAAAAAAGATTGGGCCATGTATAGATTAGGAGCCAAACGAGGCTTATTAGGAAAATGATATTGAGCTTTACATGATTTTCAAATGGCTTGATGGTAAGGCAAGTTTAAATGAGTTCCACTCTTTAAAAAGTGATGCAGCATGGGGCGAAAGTGGATTGAGAGGATAGATACATTCGTTCTAAGAATAGTCCAAGCCAATGCGATTAAGTTATGTTCTAATCAAAGTATGATTGATCTGGTTCTAATTCAAACAAGTCAATGAGATTTTGATAACACTTTATTATGAGATTAGATGACGCTTTAATCTAAATGAATCTATGAGAGAGAATTTTAATGGATAAATGTAAAGGGAATTTTAAAAGAGGAGTTTTTATTCAATAAATAAACTTTATTAACAATAACAAGACTTCCCTATTTATAATAGGGTAAACCTACTTCTCAACTTAACTTAGAAGGAAAGCTAAATCATAATTATACTAGAAATAAAATATTAAAACAAATATCATGATTGACTCTTATTAAAAATAAAAAATATATCAAAAGCACTAAAATAACAAAATCCTAAAATCCTAAAATAACGGCTAACACCATTATCCTTTTTTTAAAGAAACTTGTCCTCATGTTTGAATACAGTTTGGAGTACGAAACTTGTTATATAAGAGCAAATAATCTTATAACTCGAACTTATAGTCTTCCTCAATATGGAGGATGTAACTTGTAGCATAAGAGCAAATTATTTTGTAACTTGAACTTGTAGTCTTCCTCATCATTCTTTCTTAAAACTTTGAAGAATATGTGCTTCATCAATTTTCTTTGCTTATATATTCGTCGAAGCAATGAAGATTGCCAAGAATGAACAAAGATCAAATGATTCTTGCCTTTATTGAACTTTCACTTAACATGCTCTCTGACAAGTTTTACCTTTTTAACCAAATCTTCTTCAAGCATAACCTTTTTGTCTTCAATGTAAATAGGTAGAACTATATTAATCATCTCAGCATCTTCAATACTTGTCTTGTCTCTTGATGAAACATCATGCACATTGTCGTACTAATCATCAGATTTAAACCTTAAATTTAGAATAAATTGTATCTCATCTTTTGACTTCTTAAGCGAATCACCTTCCTCAAGGACAAGTGAACTCATGGATACATCTTCAAGCATTATCCTGGGGACATGTAATTTCTTTGAATGAATCTATGATTTCATTAATTCTTTTAATTACATTATCAAAGTCTTTTTAAGACTGCGACTCGGTTTTCACGGGTAAAACAATTGCATGCTATAAAGTGTTGACAGTGTAAATAAACATTTTATTTGTAATATGAAAACTTATACCTTTAGAAATCTTGTAATTGTATGCTCCTCAGGTTCATAATAATATGTGCACTCATAAAATTGTTCAAACTTATAAGCATGATCTAAAATTGATCTCATACTTTATTGTACCAAACATTAATCAAGAGGAATAAATAGGATCTCAAAATGCTATTCATGAGATTTCATGATCGAATTTTTTATTTTCCATAATCAAGTCAAGACATTTATAATTACTCTCACCAAAATTGAAACACTTATTCCCAATTTACGAGCAACAAATGATACTTACTTTTCTTTAAGAGTGCACTAATCTACAAACCATCGCTCAATCATGTCCAACAAATCAAGAAATTTCTCAAGATACGAATATGCACATAAATACAGCACATCATAAATGGGACAGTAAAGATAGTAATTTAATATTTTTTTCAATTTTTCCTTACAGTGGCATTCTCGAGTTTGGTTGTTGCCGGTCGCTACCAACCATGATTGGGACCAAAGGGAATTGAATCTTGAAGTGACAATAACTAGGAGGCAACTAATTTCGATCATGACAATCAACTTGTGACGGCAGTAGCAGATTAAAACATTAAAGTTGGGTCATGGATTTGGTTTAGTTGTGACAATTCTGGTAATGTTCGGACTCGGTGGTGGATTGAATTGGACGAGAAGTTGATACTAAGGTTGTGTCCTGAATGATGGCTACCATAGCTGCAAGCCGCGGATTTAAGAATGATGGCACATAGTTTTGGAGGCTTTGTACATTGGCTTCTAGCAGCGGATTACTGATAACTCTATGAAATGAGAGTTATCATGACACTTTTAGACTTAAATCAATATTACTTATAGAGTAAAGGATGT
This sequence comes from Citrus x changshan-huyou, assembly GCA_039657385.1. Lineage (NCBI taxonomy): Eukaryota > Viridiplantae > Streptophyta > Magnoliopsida > Sapindales > Rutaceae > Citrus > Citrus x changshan-huyou. The sequence goes on along the minus strand of CM077547.1, from coordinate 14,553,961 downwards.
GTTTCTATTGCATTTTTGTTACATTTTGCATAAATATTTATTTTAGTTTAGTTTTAATAAGTTTTGCTCAATTTAAAGTAATTTGTGCTCAAATTGTGTGTAAAATTGTAGGTTTCCAGAAGCTTATAATTCATGGAAGGAATGTTATGCAATAGACTTGCAAAAATAAGGAAAAAACATAGCTACAAAAGAGTTGAAACAAATCTGGAACATTACAGTTGCTGTAGATATTGTTGTAGCAACCATTGCTGTAGCAATCCTGGAATAACGACAGAGAAAATTCCGCGTGGGATACTTGCAGAATTACGATCTACAGTTTCCTAATCTGACTTATGCACGCTCTAGGGTTCTGTTTACCCTAATTTTCAACTATAAAAGAAGCACACATTATAAGGAAAAGAGAGGGCCGTCACCCAAGGAGAAAACATAAAGAAATAAAAGAAAAACAAGATTCAAGAGAGAGATTAAGGGCTGGATAAGAGAAAAAATTGCAGAGATCAATTGGGAGCTCAATCCTTCTTATGTTTCTCTTGCTTTCTCATTTTCTATTTATTTATGGAGATGTGTTTCATGGCTGAAACTTTGTTCTTGATTTTTCTTTTGCAAATCATGAACTAAATTTTTTTGTAGTTGAGTGATAAACAATATTGATGGTTTATTGACAGGAAATATGTGTTGATGTATGTTTGCTGTAGGAGTTTGTTTTGATAGTATTTATTTTTTTTCATTATTTCGGTTGATCACCCATTTAATGATACTAGCTAAGGGAGAGGCGGAAAAATGGCCTATCTTAGTGGAACATATTAGAACAATACTAGATTTTAAATTGGGTTTCCCGGATTGAGTTTTACTTGAGTCCCAAAAGGGTCATGCTTGATTTAAGATTAGTGACGAACTAGACATAAGGATTCACCTTGTAGGGTAAATAGAACCTAAGCGTGTAATGCTATATCTTATGTTGGCATAACAATTGATCACTATTAGGTTGCATATAGATATAAGATATCCAACATACGACAGCTGAAGATGCATAAAGATTCTTTCCAGTGCTGTAGCAGATGCTGTAGCAACCGAGCCAAACATTAGAAAAATAGTTAATACCATTAAGAGAGTTTATTCACTCAACTACTATATATTCTCATTAGTTTTATCCTTGAGTTTGATGTGATAATTTACTTTGTTACATTTTATTTATTGCGCTTTTATTTTAATTAGTATAATAGTTTCACCAATTATTTTATTTTATTTTAGCATAAAAATCTGCACTGTTAAGATTGCTGTAGCAAATCTGATAACATCAATCCCTGTGGAGACGATCTTGAATATTCATCACTTTATTACTTATTGTGTACACTTTCACATTAACACCAATAGTATTAGTATTTATATCCAACAATTACGATAGTGATAAGTGTAGTTCGGTCATTGGCTGATAGTGATTCTACTGGATTTTTGAACATTAGTGAGTGCAGGTGGTTGTGTTGGCCCGTGGCGACGACAATGTTTGAAGATGTCAACTTGGGTTTTGTGATTTGGGATTCCCTTTTTAATGAAAATGGCGAAGGATGAGTGTAAGGATAGTTAGGAAATCTTTGCAATTAGTACAAAACTGCTATAATACCAATTGAGGTAGCGAGATAGCAAATGTAGATTAATAGGATAGGTAAACACTAGATATCTTTTTAGAAATGACCTAAGCAAACGCAATTAGGTTACAATATAATCAAAGTGTGCTTAAATCTCATTTGGATTTATAATGCTCTACTAAGGGTGGGCAATTTATTTGATTCGACCTAAACTGATCTGAAAAAAATTGGGTTAGGATCGAATCGGATGGAGGATAATATCCAAGTGGGTGAGTTTTTGCCAACCCAATCAGGTTGGCTAAAAACAAAAAAAAGGAAGTAAAGCACGCATGACACTCGCACACTACACAACACACACATATACACACACCACACATTCATTCACACGGTCGCACCACATTTAGCCCACTTAAACTCAAACACACAACAGTGAACAACCGATACTCTCGTCTCTTTCAACCCTCAATTCAACTTCACTACTTTAGTCCTCATCTCACTCTTGTCTCTCTCTCAAGTCTCAACTGTCAAGATTCAAGAAGACAATAAATAGAACAGTGACACACACACACGGTTGGACACACGTACACATATTAGAAAAGAAACTCAAGAAAGTGGTTGTGGTGCCACCAGACGCAGCAAACCCATTCTGCCTGCAGTCACTACCGCCGACGCCAACCGAATCTACTGTTACTGCCTACAGATCTACTGCTCCATGCCTCTTTATCACCAAGTTCCTCAAAGCTCCATTCGAACCCGGCAAGCAACAACTCGAACCCGAATTTCCCTTTTGAAAATTGACACTTCTAGTTCCATGGCATATATATAATTGATTAGTTGTAATGTGTCTAACAATATTGGGTAATATATTATATATTATATGTTAAATTGGTAATTAGTTAATTAGTTTAATAAATTGTATTGTTAAATTGGTAATTTCCCGATACGAACCTCATGTTATCCAAACCTGATCCAAACCAAACACAACCCAAGATTTTGACCCGACCCGATCCGATCCGATCCAAATTTAAGGGTTCAAGTTAAGTTCGATTGAAATGTTCAACAACCTAATCAACTCTAAATCTGATCGGGTTGACTCGAACTCGATCTAAACCTGAAAATACCTAGCCCTATGCTCTACAATAAGATGAGACTCTTATCCAAATGATGTTACTAGAGATAATTTTAAATGATAATCCAAAAGAGAATTATAAAAGAGGGACTTTTATTGAATAAATTGAACTTAATTAACCATAATAAACCCTCATAATTATAATAAGGTAAACTTTTTTTTCCAAGTTAACTATAATTATATTGGAAGTAAAAGAATAAAACTCATACTATAATGGACTGTAATTAAAATATATAATATCAAACAGACATAAAATAATAAAATTTTAAAAATAATGAAGATATACTCTCTTATTTCATAGAATCATTGTGATCTTTTTAGTTCGGATCATCTATAAAAGGAGAAATATTAAGTATTTATAAGTTTGGAGGCACTTCTGTATTATAACAGAGTAGTCTTTCAATCTTCATTGTTCTTTGCCTTTTTGGGGTGATGAATGGATTTTATGGAGTGACACAACAAACAAAAAGACCGGTGGTGTTGGCTAAATATTCGTTAGGATGGTTACAAAAAGGTGGTGCCAAGATAAAAAGAGGGAGTCTAATAATTACATAAGTATACGATAGGTTGAACTGATAGATATCTTAATATATTATTCAAATCTAGGTGTGACCTTGTGGATATAGCAATTTGAAGTTCGAACCATGAAAAATTAATTCCTTTTGTGTGCTTTATTATTTCACATTTTTTTTAGGATTGGGCATTGAAATTAAAACTTATGTTGACTTGGGCTAGTCCTAGAATCAATTTGGGTTGAATTCTATAACTTGATTGGGTTAAAATTTGATTCGGGTTAAAACTAAATCGAATTGAAAACTTGATCGAGTTACTTAAAAACAAAACAAAAATAAATGAAATCCTAATTTTCTAAATCCAGTTTGATAATTTTTTATCTCTTCCACCTCTCAATTTTCAATTCACAAATGCATATTTTCTTAGCAAGCCTCAATGTTAATGTTAAAAAAAAAACTTAAAAAATAAAATAACGCAACACACATGAAGTAGCTGCACCCTAATCCTTCTTCTTCTCTTCTTGTTCTTCTTCTTCACACAATGTCATGATCTTAATGTAGTGTGTGGCCTTAAGTGCCAAATTTAACCAAACTTAGTGCCTAAGTCAGTCCAAAACCCTAAAATCCTAACTAAAGAATAAAACACTCACAAAGAAGAGAGAAAAATAAAGGATAAAAAAATTAAATTAATTGTGGCTTCCTACAAAAAGATTTTTTTTATAAAAGCCTAACTAATACAACTTATATAAGATATCTTAATCTAGCAAAGAGAACCTATCCTTAAAATGGAAAACATAACTTGTGCATAATTCTCTTTGGGAAAGTCCACTCCTAGTCTAATTAGGAAAATCTCTACCTCCTAAATATGCACAAACTACATTGAGAAAGCCAGGACACCGAAAGCCCAAAATAGCCCCTAAACTAAGGTGCTGTGGACAAGGTTTACAGCCCACAACAATGAGCGTGTGACACAAACACACACACTACAGTTGTTATCTTCTGTAGTCACTCCCTCGCTTCTGCAATACAAATGATTGCCACTACCTCCTTCTTTCCAATTCTAGTTCGAATTCGAGGAGTCAAGCTTTCATTTTGATAATTTTATTAACTTGAATTTTTACACTTTTTTTAATTTTATTTTGATCTATGATTATATGTATTTTTTTAATGTACCTTTTGTAGTTCTTTGGGATGTCTTTCGTGGTTATTTTTGGTTGACAGAAAAAAGTAAATAAATAAATAAATAAAAAGTCCTTGTTAGGGGTATATATATTCTAAAAGATTCCAATATGATTCACAAGATTCTAGCATGCTCACCAGCTTAGTAGCATCTCAATAGATTATAGATGAAGCTCAACAAGTTGCATTAGTTAGTTAGCCAGCATGGTGCAAGTTTGTTTAAGATTGTACAGTTGTCATTTTATTATTGGTCAGCTCATAAATTTGTTATTTGCAAGTTATTTACACTGATACAATATAAATATAATTCACTCGTATACATTTGTGTGTAATAATAATACAACTCTTTTCTTTCAATTTCATTTTTCACTCTGTTTTTCTCAACAACCAAACAACTATATTACAAATTTCACATGGTATCAGAGCCATCACCATATGGCAAATAACTCAGCAGCCTTATCTTCATTATCCTTTACCTTTTTACAACCTGTTAAGCTTGACCGAACAAATTATCTTTTGTGAAAAACACAAGTTCTTGCTTCTATCATCGTGAATGGCCTAAAAGGCTTCATTAATGGAGATAAGCGTTATCCTGCACAGTTTCTATCAAAATCCATTGCAGAATCCAGTAGATCAAGTGGTGTAACTACAAGGCAAACAAAAAATCTAGAATATATTATGTGGAAGAAACCCGATAAGTTGTTTCAGAGTTAGTTGCTCTCTTCAATGATGGACAATGTGCTGATAATGGTAATAAGTTGTGAAACTTCTTAAGATCTTTGGGAACGACCTGCAGAAATCTTCATTTCTCAATCAAAGGCTTAGTTCATGCCTCTGATGATGCAAATCCAGACTATTAAAAGAGGATCACTATCTATCAGTGATTACTTCAATAAGATGAAGACAATTTCTAATGCCTTAGTTGTTAGAGGTGGTGCATTCTCATTAAACGAGTTTATTATGCATATACTTGCTATATTGGATGATTTCTATAAATAACTTGTTACAAATGTCTTAACAAGACTTGAGAAAGAAAAATTCACAGTTGGAGAATTGTTTTTGATGTTGTGTAGCCATGAAATAAGACTTAAAATGAGTAAGGGAAAAACACAGTTTGATGTGATGCATGATATAAATGCAAATTTTGCATTAAAAGGTCAACATGATAATAAGCCTAATAGTAATATACTTGATAATTGGGGATCTGGTAACTCATTTAGTGGAGATAAGAATTTACTTTGCTAGATCTGTTTTATACCTGGACACAGTGCTTATAAGTGCAGAAACAAGTTCAATCATGCATTTGCTTCTAGACAAGGAGTGGGTAATCTAGGTAGTTTTAGGCCTAGGGGTGGCCAATTCTTTAGAAGAAACTATAGAAGAGGTATCAATAGTGGCTTTCCTAGATCAGTACCTTATCAAGGTTATTTTACTTATCAGTCACCAAATAACTATTAGCCTCAGCCTCCAATGCAATCAAGCCTTATATATCTTTAAGGAATTTCTGGTTTCTACAATGATAATGCTCCTACTAATATGTATGTTGAAAATGCAAGTTTGAATTTTTGTCAAGCTTTCACTAATTCTACTCAAAGTACTACTGTTGCACATGCCGATCACAATGCTTTCATTACAACCAATCAAGTTGCTACTACTTCTCTAACAAATTATAATGTTATTGCATATCCAGCTTGGTATATTGACTCACGGGCTCTAAACCAAGTTACTCAAGATGCAAGTATATTCTTACCATGTTTTATATATATTAGTGTTGAGAAATTACATATTCGAAATGGTTTAGGCCTACATATTAAACATGTTAGGATAGCTGCTATAAAAACTCTTAACTCTATAGACATTTACCTTACCAATGTGTTACATGTGCCTGCTATCATAAAAAAATTGCTTAATGTTTCCAGATCGTTAACTAATAACAATGCCATTATTGAGTTTCAAAAATTTGTTTATTTTGTTAAGGACAAGAGCACATGTATTGATTGCTTATTGCTATGAGTGTCAATGTGCAAATATACACAATAAGTAATAAAATAATAAGTATTCAGATCGTCTCCACAAGAATTGGTTTTATAGGATTTGCTACAGCAATCTTAACAGTACAAATTCAAACTAAATTAAAATAAAATAATTAATGGAAGTAATAAACTAACTAAATTAAAAATGCAATAAGGAAAATCTAAAGTCAAACTCAGAAACGTACTTAATGGGAAATAAGTTTTGACTGTTTTTCCAATTAGGATGTTACTGCTACAACATTTACTACAACACTAGGCAAAATCCCTCATGCATACTCAGCTGTCGAATGTTGGATATCTTATATCTAAATACAGCCTAACAGTGACCAATTATTATACTAACATTAGATACAACATTATATATTCTAAGTTCTAATTACCATACAATATGAATCTCTATATCTAATGTATCGTCTTGATTTGTTCACTAATCTTAGAACGAGAATGACCCTATTCAAATCAAGATTAACTCAACTTGGGAAACTCAATTCTAAACCATGTATTGTCTTGATTTGTTCTACTAAGTCATATCTTTTTTAGGCTCCTTCTTAGCCAATATCTACTAAATGGGAGGTCAACAGAAATAGGGATTTGCAATAAGTAAAATCAAAATAAAATGTTATAGCAGATTCTGAGCAACACACATATATATGTCAAGTAACCATTAAGCTTGTTTAACACCTAACTACATAAAAGTTTAGTTTATGATATGCATGTGGCCACATGTCTCCCTTTTTGGGAAACCTCATATCGCAATCTTTTTATGCCGCCTGTCGCTACTTTGTCAGTTAATCACACGTATAATCTTGTTTGTCATTGCTTCCAGATTGCTGAAGCAATGTCTACAATATCTTCTCTGATTTAGATTTGTTTTAGTTCATCTGCAGATAAATTCTTTGTCATCTCTACAAGTCTGCTGCTGTAGAATTCCATCCCTAAAACTTTAGCTTTTTGATCACTCACAATCACGTACATAATCAGAGCAAAAAATGATCTAAAACAAAATTAATTTATTAAAAATAAACTTAAAAGATGTTCATGCAAAATGTAATAAAAACACATCATTTACTCTCTTAGTAATATTGGTTTAAGTCTAAAAATGTCATGATAACTATTTTTCTATAAAGTTATCAACAAGGATCATATTGCTCAAAGGGATTGCTAGAGATGCAAATTAAAGGACTCACCACAGTTTTGCTTCCAACAAACCTCATGTTTTATTGTCTTTTAAGTCAATGTCTGTAATCAACTCCATAACTAGTCTTATGTCAAAGTTTTCTTAATATAATGAATCTAATACTATATATCCTTTCGATGTAAACATTTTCAAATTCAATACAGATGCCAAAATGGTCTTGTTTGCTTATCCTCATAAGTCTCTTAGTTACAACATCTTACATAAAAGAATAGGACATCGAAAGGAAAATGTTGCATGTGGCTTTTACCAAACTGACAAGCACTGCAAAATTCTGGTGTAATGTATGATCACAATGTTACACCAGAATTTTGCAGTGCTTGTCAGTTTGGTAAAAGCCACATGCAACATTTTCCTTTTGTTGAAACTTTAACAACAAAACCATTAGAAATATTACATGCTGGCCTTTGGGGTCCCGCTTTTATACTTTCATCACAAGGTTGTCAATATTACCTATCTTTTCTTGATGACTACACAAGATTCACATGGATCTTTCTTCTCACAACCAAGTCTAAAACTCCGCAAATATTTAAAGAGTTCAAAGCAATGATTAAACTTTATTTATCTAGGAAGATAAAATGTGTTTAAACAGATTATAGGTGAATTTAGATCTTTCACTACATGTCTTGTTGAACAAGGTAGACAATTTAGACATCCTTATCCATACATTCATCATCAAAATGGAAAATTTGAGAGAAAGCATAGACATATTATAGAAACAGGTCTTACCATTTTTGCTCAAGCAAACTTACCTTTGAAATTCTTGTGGTATGCCTTTCATACAGCTACATATATCAAAAATAGATTCTCTACAACTGTTTCTGACAACAAAACACCATTTGAAATGTTGTTTCATAAGAAACCTGCTTATTCTCATATTAGAATATTTGCTATGCTTGTTATCCTTATTTAAAATAATATAACCAGCACAAATTTAATTATAAAACCAGCAGGTGCATCTTTTTGGGATATAATTCATTACATAAAGGGTGTCTTTGTTTGCACTCCTTTGGAAAAATGTATATCAGTAACCATGTAGTCTTTGATGAATCTTCTTTTCCTTTTCAATATGGAGTTAACTTCTTTTCAGTGTCAAATACATGTCATCAATCATTTTCTTAGTCCCATTCAGTTTTTAATTCATTTTCTTCTCCAAGTGTGGTGCAACTTTAATTTCCTCTCTATCAATCTCCATCTACTATGGCAAATGATCTTAACTTTATCTGTCCAATCGCTTTTTCACCTCTCCATACAGTTTCACCTCTTGCTTCTCATTTTACTTCACCCTTAAATGAACCTCATCAGCTGTCACCACCATAACCTAATCCCATTTGTCATTATATGGCCACCAGATCAAAGGTTGGTATTTTCAAACTGAAGACCTACAATACCACCTATCAGTTTAACAAAAAAAGAACCAATTAGTGTCTCACTAGGACTTGCTTATCCAAACTGGGATAAACCATGACAGAAGAGTTTCAAGCTCTGCTTGCTAATAATACTTGGGAACTTGTTAATCCCTCACATCCTATTAAATTTGTTGGGAAAAAATGGGTGTTCAAAATTAAGTATAATCCAGATGGCAACATCAGCAGTTACAAAGCCAAACTTGTGGCAAAAAGCTTTCATCAAACAGAAGGTATTAACTATACAGAAACATTTAGTCCACTAGTGAAATCTTCAACCATTAAACTTATTTTAAGCATGGCAGTGACTCACAAGTGGGTACTCAGACAAATTAACATCAACAGTGCCTTTATCAATGGTTATTTGACAGAGGAGGTGTGTAAGCAACAAATAGAAGGCTTTGTTGATCTAGCTCAGCCTACTCGTGTGTGTAAGCTTTATAAAGCTTTAGATGGGCTTAAACAAGCCATAAGAACCTGGTTTGAAAGATTTAAACTAGCTTCAACTACTAGGTGGGGTTTTTCTAACTCTAATTCTTTAAAAGACAAGCTAACCAGCTCACTCTTCTCATGTTATATGTTGATGATATCATAATATGTGGATTAAGTCATTCTTTAATTTCTTAAGTTATCACTGATTTGAAATCAACATTTGCCTTGAAGGATTTAGGAGATTTTCATTTTTTTTTTGGGTATTCAGGTTACTAAAAATGCTGCTAGCTTGCTTCTTTCTCAATCCAAATATGTAGCTAATCTACTTGCCAAAGTCAATATGCAAGATAGCATACCATGTGCTACTCTTATGGCTTCTAGGAATCCTTTAACTTAAACTAATAGTGTTTTATTCTCAGATGTTAGCTTGTACAGAAGCCTAGTTGGTGCTCTTTAATATGTCACTCTCATAAGACCAGAAATTGTATTTTCTATTAATAAGCTCGGTCAATTCCTTAGTACTCCTATTGAGGTCCATTGGCAAGCTTGCAAAAGGGTGCTGAAATATTTTAAAGGCACCATTAATCTTGGTCTTCTGTTCTACTTATCAGGTTCACTTTATCTTGAATGTTTTTCGAATGCAGACTAGGCAACTGATAGAGATGATCAAAGATTAGTTGCTGGCTATTATATTTGTTTATGACCTAATCTGGTCTCTTGGTGTTCTAAAAAGCAGCTTGTAGTTTCCAGGTCCAACAATGAGTCTGAGTATAGTACCCTTGCTATGGCAGCCTCAAAAGTGCTTTGGATCAGATCTTTACTTACTGAACTTGTTGTTTTTCATCCATTTATCCATGTTATTTGGTATGATAACCAAAGTACCACAGCGCTAGCCAGCTATCCTAAATTTCACTCTCGGACTAAACATATTGAATCGAAAGTTCTAGCATTCAATACATTCTCAGCCTTGATCAAACAACATATATTTTCACTAAAGCCTTACCTTCTCAGCCATTTTACTATCTTCGTTCCAAGCTCAACATTGCTCCCAATGTTGTGCTTGAGGGGGGAATTTAGGAATATATATATATATATATATATATATATATATATATATATATATATATATATATATATATGTTCCTAAAAGGTTCCAACATGATTTAGAAGATTCTAGCATGCTTAGTAGTTGAAGCTCAGAAAGTTGCATTAGTTAGTTAGTCAGCATGGCACCAATTTGTTTAAGATTGTACATTTGTCATTCTACTATTGGCCAGCTAATAAATTTGTTATTACCAAGTTAGTTACGTTAATACAATATAAATATAATTCGCTCGTGTATATTTATATGTAATAGTAATACAACTCTTTTCTTTTAATTTCATTTTTCCCTTTATTTTCTCTTCTTTTTTTATCAACAACAAAACAACTATATTACAACTTTCACAGTTCTTACTTGTTATATTATTTCATACCAACTCGAATTCATAGATGAACCGAATTATAACAAAAATATTGAGTGTGGGGTCAAAAGTTTTTCAAAGAAAAAATACAAGAGCATTTCACAGAAGTTGAAATAGGAAGTAACCATTAACATTTTCAAAATGATCACCCAAATTGAAGTACAACGAGATGCCGCCCAAGGAAAAAAAAAAAAAAAAAAAAAAAAAAAGAAACTTTGAAACTAGTATCTGGACTAAGGTCGTCTAATAAGTAGTAACAAATGTTGTGTTACACGTGCATGCCTAACTCCGTAGAGCACGTTTATGTCATTTAAATTTTATACATCTATATATAATGAGCTGACGACCACCAAGCAAAAACATTGATATTGATGTATCATGCATTTTCAAGTTAGAATTGAAAAAATAAATTATTCTTTAATAAAAGTTCCAAACTATCCCTCGCTTATGCTTTTCGAATCTGCAATGGAATGGGATTATTTTACTCTTCCTTGTTTATATCATTATAAATACCTCTTTCACTTCCACTTTCACAGACACAATAATCAAATCATCGTCACCACCTTTTACAGTTTATCCAAAATAATGGAACATCCTATGACTAGTCCTTCAAACTCAGCTATATTTTACTCAATCCTCTTCTTCCTCCCCATCGTCCTCTTCTTGTTTCGCCGCCAATTTTCCCGTAAACTAAACTTGCCACCGGGTCCAACGCCATGGCCATTTATCGGAAACCTGAACCTCATCGGCCCTCTCCCTCACGTCTCCATGCACTCTCTCGCCCAAAAATACGGCCCCCTTATGCACCTAAAATTCGGCCTCTCCCCGGTTGTTGTAGGCTCATCAGCTGAAGTAGCAGAGCTTCTGCTCAAGACTCATGACATTAGCTTTGCTTCAAGGCCAGCTCTTCTTGCTGGGAAGTACACAACTTACAATTACTCAGGAATGGCAACTGCACCCTATGGCCCATATTGGCGCCAGGCTCGCAAAATCTGCTTAATGGAACTTCTCAGTGCAAAACGCTTGGATCAGTTTCAGTACATAAGGGTAGAAGAAAGAAATGCTTTCCTCTCGGAGTTGTTCAAATCAGCTTCCACGCCTGTTCATCTGAAAGATCGTCTCTACACACTCAATCTCACTTCGATTTGTCGGATGGTGTTGGGGAAAAGGTATACGGACGAAGCTGAAAAAAATACTGTGACTCCAAAAGACTTCACGGAAATGATTGAAGAATTGTTCTTGCTTATTGGTATTTTGGATATTGGGGACTCAATTCCATGGCTTGCTTCTTTTGATTTACAAGGGCATGTTAAGAGAATGAAGGATGTGAGCAAGAAGCTTGACAAATTTTACGAGGGTATTTTAGATGAGCACCATGAGAGGAGAAAATCTGTTAAGGATTATGGGGTTCATGATATGGTTGATGTTCTTATGCAACTTGCGGATGATCCTTCTCTTGAAGTTAAGCTTGAAAGAGAACATATAAAGGCACTAATCCAGGTAAATTTGAAGTTCGTTGTACTAGTAAAAACTCGTGAAATGGTAACGTATTCATAAATTTGAATTTAATTCGTGTACTTTAAAAAAAAAAAAAACTAAATAGTAGTTTTCAAGTATGACATATTTCAATTTATTTTCCAAATCTTTTGAAAATAATAACCCTTTCTCATGGTTTACTATTGAGAAGAAAAAGGATCGAGAAAGAATTTCATTCTCGTGTACTGATAAATGAGGGCTACACTGATGTTTTTAACAGCTTGGGGATAAATTAAAATATACCAATTTATCTAGTGATTAATGGAAATTAACTCTCTTTTTTTTTATCAACTGGGGCTCAATTAAGAGCTAAAAAACAACCGAGCGAGGAGTCGCAACCCCCTAAGAATTATACAGAAGAATGGATGTAACCCCCAGTGGGGGACTAGGGTACACCATAAGCCCAAGAGGTAAATAACATGTAAGGTTCGCCATAAAATCAGCAGCCGAATTTACCTCTCTGTATACATGAGAAATAGAAATCTGCCAATCCTTTTTCTGGAGATACTCCTTGATAGCAAAAATGAGGGACGCATATTCATTAGTAATCACCACCTGGTTAGCCAACATTTGAGTTGCACATAAGCTGTCAGTTTCCACGTGCAGCCACCGAATGCCAAAATTCCAAGCAAGGATAAGCCCCTGATAAATGCCTCTAAGCTCAGCCATTGTAACAAAACAGGAACCAAGCATCAACCCAAAACCAGTCAACCAACGACCCGAATAATCGCGAATCAAACCACCAGCAGTAGAAACACCATTGGCCTTATGAGCCCCATCAGTATTCAAAGTGCACCAAGGCCAATCGGGAGGGTGCCACCGAATCCACTTATCAATCTTTAACCTTCCCGTGACCAAACAATGGTTGTGAATCTTACTCATCTCCACAGCACGCAGAGAAACAACCACTAATAAAGCCATAGGATCCACAGAAGTCTTGTTAAAAACAAATTGGTATTAACTCTTTTAAGTAACGTACTAAATTGATATGTGCAATAAAACAGAAAATAATTTGGTTTTTAAATGATTGAGGCAATAGTTTCCCCACAGAGTAATTTAAACATCACCAAATAATGCAACTATCAAGGTGTCTTCTGTATTGAAAATCTGTATCATCATAATTCTTTTTTCATTTTGATTCCTAGGATCTATTAACTGCTGGAACTGACACATCGGCAATCAGCGTGGAATGGGCAATGTCAGAGCTCTTGAAAAATCCAGAAGCTATTCAAAAGGCGACTGAAGAACTAGATAGAGTGATGGGAAGAGACAGATGGGTGGAAGAAAAGGACATTGTTAACCTTCCATATATAGAAGCAATTGTTAAAGAAACGATGCGTCTCCACCCTGTGGCACCATTGCTTCTTCCTCGGGTTTCTAGAGATGATTGCAGAGTTGCTGGCTATGACATTCTAAGAAACACTCGTGTGGTTGTTAATGTATGGGCAATAGGAAGAGATCCAACTATGTGGGAAAAGCCTAATGAATTTAGGCCTCACAGATTCATCGGTAAAAATATTGATGTTAAAGGACATGATTTTCAGCTGCTGCCATTTGGATCTGGGAGGAGGATGTGCCCGGGTTATGGTCTAGGGCTTAAGGTTGTTCAGTCAACTTTGGCAAATCTTTTACATGGTTTTGAATGGAAATTACCAGGTGATATGAAGAGTGAGGATTTGGATATGGACGACAGATTTGGACTGACAATGCCTAGAAAAATCCCACTTCTTATTGTGCCTAGTAAACCTCGGCTTTCTCATCATCTTTACTCATGTGAGTAACCTTCCTGTTCATTTTAAGTAAACACAGCTGCTGGTTAAAGTTCTCGTTGTTTAAATCTATAATAGGAGGCCTCCAGCATTGGAAGCATCAACCAAAGCAGTAAATAAATTGTATTATGGATCTATGCTTTTTAAAGCTTACTTTTTATTTGTAATAAATAAAATTTCTGACCACTAAATTAATTGAGTTATTTTCATATAAAATCTTAAGTGTATGGTTATTTGAATAAGATTATTATTTTTTCCATATTATATTGTACCTAAATGGTTGAACAAACTTGGACGTTGTAGTAAAAGATTCATATGTATGTAATAAGGACAAACTTATGAATCTATGAAAATGGTTCGTTAAGATAAAACTCAAGCTCAAAATACTCTTTGGTTAGACTTTTAAATATCAAATTGAATGTCTCAATCAATCATTCCCTCGGTAAGCATGCATAGCAGAACTGTAAGAGATAAAAAGATGAAACCAATAAGCGCGTAGCTGGCATGAGGATATTCTATCTTAACAAAGGTTTTCGGTTCGAGACTTGGAAATGCAGTTGTGTTAAATATTTATTGGGAGAGTTTTACCGCCCTAGTGCTCCTACCCAGCTCGAGGATGGATTAGTTAAAACCCAATGTGGTCTTCGAATACTGTTGTGAAAAATGTTAATATAGTCGCAAGTGCACGAATCTAGAAATATTATAGTGATAACAAGGTCAAACCTACAGAGATTGTTATAAATTGAAAAGTCTAATTTAAATTTAAAATTAATATTAACCCTAACCTAGTTGAGCAAATTGAGTTTTTAAGAGAAATAAAAGTAATTAAAATAAGAAAACAATTAAAGAAGAGGAGAATTCAATAAGACAAAAATTACCAAGGTTTCATAATCCACCACTATTTAACTAGTAATTATCTAATTGTTAATTAATCCTCAATTTTAGAGTGACAAATCGAAATCAATCTATGTCGTCTCATGAATAAAACAAATAAGACCAATTAAAATTAATCTAGTGTAGATTCGTTTTCTGCTTAATAGTATGATATCTAAGCATCGTATGTAAACATATTGAATAACAAAGAGTCAAAATCTTTCTAAGCACTTTGTGTAAACAATTTATTGAAAAACTCATAATCAAAGATAATCATATATAAGTTTTGATAGATCTAAGTATAGATTTAATTAAATATTAATTCTAACAATTAATAATACATGACAGAATTGATGAAAAGATTTAATAACGTCTGACTAATCATGTAAAACAAGAATCATAAGCATTAAAGCACATATATAGGAAATTAATTAAATATAAAAATAATTATTTCATTAAATAGGATTTCATCTTTAATTTTAGTATAAAAAAATTAATAAAATATATTTAAATTGAGAGCCACAAAATAAATAAATCCAACCATAGAAAATTAAATTGTTGCGGCCCTTCACTTCTCTTTTCTTGTGTCTCTCCTTGCGTCCTTTTTTTAGTTTCTAGCTTGCCATTATATAATGCTCGGGACCATGCAATTATTGGCCAAATCCCGTACACTTTATTGGCTGGATCCAATTTGGATTCAATTTCCAATCGAAAGTCAATTTTCCCAATTAATGCCACTATTACTTGTCAACACCATAAGCCATAACTTTGTCTCCCCTTTTTTAAATCGGAAGCTCACAGGTTCCTTTAAATTGCAAGCTCACGGGTTCCTTTAAATTGCTTTCCAAAATTTTAAAGACATGCATGTGCAATTGTCATCACCAAATCTTTGTTTTCTAAATGTATGTCCACCATTCATTATTTGAACAGATTGACTTCAGCTTTTGTTTTCTTGGCTTCCAATTAATTTCCAATCTAATCTTTATTACTTTCTAAATTAAATTTCTTTGTGCCTTTTTTATCCATAATCTCCAATTAATTACCTATTCAATAAAATAATTCAATTAATTAAAAATAACAAATAAAAATAACTAGCAATTATATAATTAAGGGTAAAATATGTAAATATTATATGCTCCCCAAACTTAGATTTTCCTAATCCTTGAGAAAAACTAAAATTGAAAACAAAAATAAAAATAACGAAAAGTAAATCTTAACTAAACCACTTTCGCAGGCAATCACAATTGCATTTAGCGTATGCAACAAACTTTTAAACTCTTAGGCGGCCGTAGTGGATGAGTTATTTATACTCTCGTGAGGGCTTCAATGATTATACCTATAAACATCATTTTAAAAATAAAATAAAATAAAATAAAAAGAAAAAAACTTTAAATAAAACATAAAAATATCCTCAAAGATTGCATAAATTATATAGTTCAAAGAAAATTTCAAATATTGGCAAAATTCTAACTTTGATTCAATAATCAATTTCATCTCTCTTTTGATTCTTGTAGTGTGTTTGTGAATCAATTCAATTAAAAAACATTTTCAAAATCTTCAATATCAATAGCTTTCGCCTTGAACAAAGAAAAGAGTAGGTCAAACTAATCTTAACATCTTGATCTCCATTTCTTTTTTCACAGACTTTTATATGCATTTTCTTTTGATTTTTTTTTTTATTTTAGCACATACACTTGATTTTTTTTTCTTTTTCTTTTTTGTTAACCATAGTTAGAAACTTTCACTTTACCCCTTAAGGTAACCTTCTTCTCATGGTAGATTATCCTCAACAAATTGGTAGTACATAGGCCCAAATTACTCAAGGATAGTTTCACTCTCCAGGTAGCTATTTTTGACTTTGGTGCTTGTGTATATTATTTTGTATTATGAAGATAAGAATCAAGACAAACAGTCATTTACTCTATATAAAATTCTCAACTCAGGCTGCTTCAATCTCATATTAGTCAAAATTAAGAAAGAATTAATATTAGTGCGCATAGAAATTAAAGAATCTCAATTAAGAGGAATTAACACAACAACCTACAAACTAAGACAATATTCAACCATTTCTAAGAACCATATTCATTGTCAGTCAAGTTCTTATCATTGTCTTTTCACATAAAAACAAACAAATTTTTTTTTGAATTTGTTAAATAAAAAGGCACACACAATTCCCAACACCAAACTTATTCGGAACATTGTCCTCAATTTTTAATAAATAAAATATATGCATGCAAAAAGATGGAAAAGATTAAACATAAATAATAAAAGAAAAAGTTGGAAAGATCACACCTGAATAGGATGGGGAAGCTTAAAAAAAATGAGAAATAAAAAGAAAATGTTAGAAAAGAAAAATACTAGAAAAGAAAAACAAAAAAATGAAAAGAAAACCTACTATTTAAATAAAACAAGAACGTAAAGATGGGATTAATTAATCGTGATAAACAGGATCATCTAAAAGTATCTCCTCAAATTTTGGTATTCTTAACTCTAAAAATAGTTTTAATCTTTGACCATTGGCTTTTAATCTTTGACAATTTTTAGGATTTTCAATCTTAATTGCTCCATAAGGGAAGACAGTACGAACTATAAAAGGACCAAATCATTGAGAACGTAACTTACCTGAAAAGAGATGCAATCGAGAATTGTATAAAAGTACTTTCTAACCTGATGCAAAGGATTTTCCCAAAATGTGCTTGTCATGAAAGACTTTCATTCGCTGCTTGCAATTCTTAGCATCACAATAAGCATTATTCTTGATCTCTTCAAGTTTTGTTAGTTGTAATCTTCTTTTGAAACCAGCATGTTACATGTCAAAATTGAATTTCTTGATAGCCCAATATGCATGAAGCTCCAGTTTTACTGGTAGATAACATGTTTTTCCATAAACAAGTCAATAAAGTGACATCCCAAATGGTGTTTTGAACGTAGTCTTATATGCCCATAATACATCATCAAGTTTCAAAGACCAATCATTTCTATCTGGCCTAACTATTTTTCCCAAAATTTGCTTGATCTCTTGATTAGAAATCTCTACTTGGCTACTGGTTTGAAGATGGTATGGGGTGGCAACCTTGTGTGTAATGGAATATTTGTCCAAAAGAGTTTTGAAAGGTTTATTACAAAAAATGGTACTACCATCACTAATAATTGTTCTAGGGAAACCAAAATGAGATCAGATATTACTCTATACGAGCTTCACTACAACCCTGTGATCATTAGTTTTGCATGGAACAACTTCAACCCACTTCGACATATAATCAACTGTAACTAATATATACCGATAACCAAAAGACAGAGGAAAATGTCTCATAATATCAATACCCTACACATCAAAAATCTCAACCACTAGAATTAGATTGAGTGGCATCATATTCCTCTTTAAAATGCTACTCATGTGTCGACACCTGTCACATAAAGAACAAAAAACACAAGCGTCATGAAAAAGAGTAAAGCAATAAAAACCACACTATAAAATTTTTTTTGCTCTCTTTTTAACACCAAAGTGGCCTTCACAAGCTTGTTCATGGCAAAAAGAGATGACACTTTGAATTTCATTCTCTGGAACATATTCTTAATAATCTTATCAGTACAATATTTAAATAAATAAGGACTCTTCACTTCGAATAAGAACTTTGTTCTATTTTACTTGGTCTAGTGTTATGGGATTTGACCTATAGCAAGCTAATTAACTATATCAGCAAACAATTGTATAATATTTACATTCATAAGTTGTTCATCTAGGAAACCCTCATTCAAAGGTAAGGATTCTTAGATAAATTAAAGATCAAGGCGAGATAAATGATCCGCCACAGCATTTTCAGAACCCTTTTTATCTCTAAATTTAATATCAAATTCCTGTAAAATTAACACTCAACAAATCAATCTTACCTTAGTATCTTTCTTAGTGAGCAAATATTTCAAAGTAGCAAGATCAGAAAAAATAATCACTTTATAACTTATAAGATAAGATCTAAATTTATCTAGAGCAAACACCACAGTTAGCATTTCTTTTTCTGTAGTTAAATAGGTCAATCGTGCATCGTTGAGTGTCCTACTAGCATAATAATTGACATAAGACACACGATCTAATTTTGTCTTAAAACTACTTTTACAACATAATCAGATGCATCATGCAAAATTTCAAAGGGCAAATTTCAATTAGGTGGCTGAATGATAGGTGAAGAAGTCAACAATTTCTTAAGTTTTTTTTAAAAGCATCAAGACAAGAATCATCAAAGATAAAAGGTGCATCCTTAACAAGTAAATTGCATAAGGATTTAGAAATTTTACTAAAATCTTTAATGAATCTTCTATAAAAACCATCATGTCCAATGAAATATCTTACTTCTTTTATGGATTTGGGAGGTGAAGATTAGAAATTAAATTCACCTTGACTCTATCAACTTCAATACCTCTGCTGGAAATTATATGACCAAGAACAATACCTTATTTTTATCATAAAGTGACACTTTTCCTAATTTAAAATCAAGTTCTTTTCTTTACATCTCTGCAAAACTAATGTTACATGCTGCCAACATTCATCAAAAGAATCTCCATAAACAGAAAAATCATCTATAAAAACATCAAGAAATCTCTCAACCATATCTTTAATGAATCTTCTATAAAAGCCATCATGTCCAATGAAATATCTTACTTCTTTTATGGATTTGGGAGGTGAAGATTAGAAATTAAATTCACCTTGACTCTATCAACTTCAATACCTCTGCTGGAAATTATATGACCAAGAACAATACCTTATTTTTATCATAAAGTGACACTTTTCCTAATTTAAAATCAAGTTCTTTTCTTTACATCTCTGCAAAACTAATGTTACATGCTGCCAACATTCATTAAAAGAATCTCCATAAACAGAAAAATCATCTATAAAAACATCAAGAAATACTAAGCATGGATCTTAAGGTAACATGTGCATTGCATAAACTAAATGACATTCTCCTATATGCAAAAGTTCCAAAGGGCCAGTAAAAGTAGTTTTCTCCTAGTCCTCTGGAGCTATAGGGATCTGATTATAACCTGAATATCCATCTAAAAAACAATAAAAGTCATGACTTGGCAATCTATCAAGCATTTGATCAATAAATGGAAAAGAAAATTGATATTTTCTTGTGATGGAGTTCAATTTTCTATAATCAATGTAAACACGTCAACTTGTAATTACTCTAGTGGGAATTAATTCATTATTAGCATTACTAACTACCGTAACAACAGATTTCTTAAGAACAATTTGCACAGGGCTAACCCAGAGCTATCTGAATAGGATAAATAATTCTTACATCTAATAATTTAATTACTTTAGCTCTTACCACTTCTTTTATGTTAGGATTTGGCCTACGTTGCATCTCTATAATAGGCTTAGCATTTTCTTCAAGATAAATACGAAGCATGCAATCTACTGGATTGATACCTTCAATATCAGCAATGGTCCATCATATTACCTCCATATGCTCTTTTAGAATACCCAACAACTTACTTTTTTTGCTCAAGATTGAGGGAAGAAGAAATAATAATAAGTAGGGTGTCAAATTCTACTAAGAATGCATACTCTAGAGTGTCGGGCAGTGCTTTGAGCTCCAATTTTGGTGGTGTCTCCACAGATGGGCTAATCTTCTTCTCAGAATGAGACAGTGGTTTTGGCTTTATCTTTCATTCAGTTGTGTCCACAATTAGAGTTGCATCGAGTAAGGCATTAACTTCTGCAATTACATTGTCATCATTAGAAGACAAATCAAAATGAGTTAAACGTGCCTCTAATGGATCATCATTGTGGTTAGAAATGAATAAATCCTTTACTAATTCTTCTATCATATTTGCTTCGATACATTCATCTTTTTCCTATAGTTGTTTGGTAACATTAAACATATTTAATTCTATGGTCATATTACCAAAAGACAACTACATGTTTCCATCCTTGCAATTAATAAGAGCATCAACTGTAGCTAAGAAAGGACGAGCTAGAATAATTGAAGAGTGTTTCTTAGGATCTTGTACATACTCAGTATCAATAACAATAAAATTAACAGGATAATAAAATTTGTCAATCTGTATCAACACATCCTTTATAATATCACGAGATATTTTCATTAACTTATCAGCAAGTTGCAAAATAATGGAAATTGATTTTAATTCACCTAGTTGAAGTTGCATGTAAACAAAATAAGGCAAGAGATTAACACTAATTCCTAAATCCAATAGTGCTTTATTAAAAAATTGGTTCCCTATAACATATAAGATAGTAGGGGAACCTAGATCCCTAAATTTTGGTGGCATTTTACATTGAAGTAAATTGCTAGTTTGTTCAGTTAAAAATGTCTTTTTGGTGACATGCAAATTTCTCTTTTTAGTTCATAAATTCTTAAAAAACCTGGCATATGAGGGAACTTGCTTAATAGTATCGAGTAAATGGATGTTTATACCAACCTGCTTGAAGATTTTGATAATCTCACAAGTTGAAGTCCTTTTCTTTATCTTTGCTAACCTTTGAGGAAAATTAGCCTTAGGAATGTAAACTCTACCATATGATGATTTGACATACTTGAACCATTATAAAAGCATTGTATAAGTCTTCATTTCTGAAAACTATGGTGGGCACACTTAAAGATTAAATCATTGAATCTTTCCCAACACTCATAAAATTGCTCATCCACTCTTTGATAAAACTCACTTATATCTCACCTAAGGGTATTTGTTTTAGACATAGGAAAAAACTTGGTGAGGAACTTATTACTCAATTCATCCCACGTAGTAATAGACCAAGCAAAAAGTAAATTCAACCAAGCTTTCGCTTTGTCTTTTAAGGAGAAAGAGAACATACTAAGCCTAATTGACTCATCATTAAAATTTTGAAAACGAAATGTAGAGCATATGTCAAGAAATTCTTTAATGTGCAAATATGGATCCTCTCTCTCTAATCCATGGAAAGATGGTAAAACCTGAATGACAAAGGGCTTGAGTTCAAAGTGTGTTGTTGACGTTTGTGGCAGCACAATACAAGATGGTTGGTTGACTACAAGTGATGAAAAATATTCTCTATGGGTTTTCTCTGCTTACATTGGTGGTAGTACTGGCAATATTCTATTTGGGTCACCTATCACTTGAGAAGAACTAGCTTGATCACTCTCAATTCTAGACTCTTTTTTTACCAAATGATTTGTTAAATGGCATTCCCAAACACTCATAAACTAACTAGACAAAGAAAGAAATTAACCAATAACCATGAAAAATAAACGAAATTTAAAATAAAAGAAATCAAACAACCAAACAATGAATTCAAAGTAAAATTTTAAATTTTTTTTGTGTGTTTTTATATAAAAATAAAAGTCAACCTAAATTATAACTAGTGGAATAATCAAATCAACCTCAATTAAACTGACTATCTGGCACAATGCCCAGTAACGACGCCAAAATTTATTGTGAAAAAATTTAATATGCTCGCAAGCACATAAATCTAGAAATAGAATAATGATAACGAGATCGAATCTACAAGAATTGTTATAAATTGAAAAGTCTAATTTAAATCTAAAATTAATATTAATCATATCCTAATTGAGCAAATTGAGTTTTTATGAGAAATAAAACTAATTAAAATAAGAAAACAATTAAAGCAAAGGAGAATCCAATAAGAAAAAAATTACCAGTGTTTCAGAATCCATCATCATTCAACTAGTAAATATCTAATTGTTAATTAATCCTCAATTTTAAAGTGACAACTCGAAATCAATATATGTCATCTCATGAATATAACAATTAAGACCAATTAAAATTAATCTTGTGTAGGTTCTTTTCTGCTTAATAGTATGATATCTAAGCATCCAATGTAAACATAATAAATAACAAAGAGTCAAAATCTTCTTAAGCACTCTGTGAAAATAATTTAATGAAAGACACAGAATCAAAGATAATCATATATAAACTTTATAGATCTAAGCATAGATTTAGTCAAATATTAATTCTAACAATCAATAATGCATGATAGAATTGGTTAAAAAAATTTAATAATATCTAACTAATCATGTGAAACAAGAACTATAAGCATTAAAGCACATATGTAGGGAATTAATTGAATATAAAGATAATTATTTCATTGAATATGATTTCATCATTAACCTTAGTATAAGAAAATTAGTTAAATCTACTTGAATTAGGAGCAACAAAATAAATAAAAACTGCCATGGAGAATTAAATTTCTGCAGCCCTTCTCTTCTCTTTGTCTCGTGTCTCTCCTTGCGTCCTTTTTTTAGTTTCTAGCTTACCATTATATAATTCCCAGGACCATGCAATTATTGGCCAAATCTTGTACACTTTGTTGGCTGGATTCAATTTGGTTTCAATTTCCAATCTAAAGTCAATTTTCCCAATTAATGCCACTATTACTTGTCAACACCATAAGCCATAAGTTTGTTTCCCCTTTTTTAAATTGGAAGCTCAAGGGTTCCTTTAAATTCTTTTCCAAAATTTTAAAGCCATGCATGTGCAATTGCCATCACCAAATCTTTGTTTTCTAAATGCATGTCCACCATTCATTATTTGAAGAGATTGACTTCCGGTTTTGGTTTTCTTGTCTTCCAATTAATTTCCAATCTAGTCTTCATTACTTCCTAAATTAAACTTCTTCATGCCTTTTTTTATTCATAATCTCCAATTAATTTTCTATTCAACAAAATAATTCAATTAATTAAAAATAACATATAAAAATAACTAGCAATCATATAATTAAGCATAAAAATATGTATATATTATCTACTCATCAAATACCAGATAGTTTAATACACAAAAAAAGAGAAAACGATGAAACCCCAATTCATATAGCCGCCACACTCCTTTTACTTTCTTGTTGGTGGTATGGCCTCACCGGCTATCAATGGTGGCAACAAGACACTGTCAGCACCACCCCTCACCACCGGCCACCATGCAACTAGCCGGAAGGCCTTTCGCCACACTCAACTCCTTTTGGTGGCCGCTTTTGGCCTTACAATGTTTCCAACCATTGCTCGCTTTCCTTCTTATGTCGTCCCCCCACCCCCCCACCATCCTTAGTGATGATTTAATCCCTTCCATGCCACCCTACAACTGCCTCATAGCCATCACTCTTACCAAATCCCACTGATCGTGTCTCTTTCACACACGTGTGCGTCAAACCCTAGCCAGTCGCATGCGTCTTATCACCAACAGTTGCTTCCATTGGCTTTGTTGCCTTCTATCATTGCCACTCATCACCAACAGCTCTTGCATCCCACTTTGGATTGACCCTTCATAACCCTGTCCAACCACCTCTAATGTCTTTAATGACCATTAATAAAAAACAAGCCACTACCTCTTTGCAAATGCATGCTCACAATCTATCTCAAACCTTAGATCGTGACAAAACAAACACTAATAGTGTGCAACCTATTTATGGGCCCACCTAAGCTTGACCACCAGCATAAATCCTTCTACCTATTACTCTTCTACTATCACTAAGTTATTATATGCTTCTACAGTCAATCCAATATCCATCATTGACCCTAATGTTGCATCTAAGCCCTCTAAATCCTTTGTTGAAATTGTTGTAGGTTCGTATTGGCTATCTTTATTTGTTAATATGGGCATCCTTCATCGAGGCGAAGATGTTATTCATTTTATAGTTGCTGAGGTTTCGACCATGGCTAAACCATTCAAGCTGTCACTGGTGGGTAAGTTCTCTTTTGGCCACCTTCAATGGATATGATTTGGAATATTTTTATCTCCTTGGCTTAAAAAGCAGTACTCAAGCACCTTGCTTGGTAACTGACATGTTTTAAGAAAGCTTCAGTTAGAGGAAGACTATCCCAGAAATTTAGGTTAGGCAGACATGATATATCGGTCGTATAGCTATAAGATCTTTAAATGGTCCACTACCATTTATTGTTCTAAGGAGTCCCTTGTGGTTTTTATTTGGGTTTCTTTGTTGTATTTACCTATTCACTTTATTCATTGCAAAGAAGCATCATGTTTAATTATTATTGTGATAGGGAAAACTTTACGTGTTGACCATGCTATTGGTTCTATTAATAGGCCTTTAGTTACTACAGTTTTGATAGAAAATGATGTTTCGTGACATTTTTTACCTTGCCTTTGGATTAGTGAAGGTGATTCTGACTTTTAGTATGATTTTTTAATAGGTTGTTTCTTATCATATTTTGTATAAGCCCTTTGGTCATTATATAAATGGTTGCTATGTCATTGCTGTAGCATTTTACTCTAGTAACTATTATTATAACTGTTATTTCGGTTGACCATCTATTTAATAGTTCAAGTTAAAATAAAGTCGCAAAAGGGCATGTCTTAGCGGATATTATTAGAGTAATACTTGATCTTAATTTAAGTTTCTTGGATTAAGCTTATCTTGAATCCCATAAAGGCTATACTTAAAGTTAAGATTTGTGACAAACTAGACATAGGTACTCATCTTGTAGGGTGGAGAGAATAAAGGTTCATAAGGCTATGCCGTAGGTAGAATAGCAACTGGTCATTGCTAATATACTTAAGGGTGTGAAAATTCCAACACGCGATAGCTGAGGATGCAGAATAATTCTGCCCAGTGATGTACCAATTACTGTAACAATTGCTGTAACAACTGGTGTTAACTTGATGAAAAGCAGTCAACCCATAAAGAGAGTTTGGTCATTCAACTACCGTATTCTTAATTGATTCTTCGACGCATTTAATTTAATTTATTTCATTACTGCATTGTTTTATTGTATTCTCTCACAATTATCAATTTCAATAGAACCTACTTTACATTTGTTAATTTCGGACTCAAGATAGATTGCACTATTGTGATTGCTGTAGCATTTCTAGTGACATCAATCCCTGTGGAGACGATCTTGAATATTTATCACTTTATTACTTGTTGTGTACACTTGCATATTAACATTAATAGCATTTGATTATAATAATATACCAACAAAGATCAAAGCAGCCTTCGTTATAATTGTCGTAACTCAGCCCATCAATGGTCACTATACCAATACAACTGAATAACATGGATCATGATATGGATATGTAGCATGGAAATTTTATACAACATAATCTTAAAATGCCAATTTCCAACTGGTCCATTCTAAACCTTAGTGAAATCAAACCATACTAAAAATCAAAGTGTGAATAAACTAAAACTTTATTTCTGCAGAAAATAACCTCAAATATCCATAAACTAAAATCACTAAAAAATGTAAATATATCATAAAGCATCTAAAGTCACAAAGTTCCACTAAAATTGAGCCCATAGATGAATGTCTTAAGTTTATAAACCATATTCTTTGGGTTTCCTAACATAAATTTTTTTTGTTGTACCATAAAAATGGTATGATAATGTCACTATTGATAAATGTTGTCTTCACATTTAACTAATATAACTGAAGATTGAAATGTGTCACCAGTGCTATTATAATCCCGACAGAGTCTTTCCAAGAAACCAAAGAGAAAGTCTTTTGACATTCGATGTCTTCTTTCTGTGTAAAGTCTTTTACGATAAGATACGCTTTCTACCTCTCCATATTGCCTGTTAAATCCCTCTTAGGCTTAAATATCTATTCGCAACCAATAAGTTTCACATCTTCTAGCAATGGGACAAGATCCTATATGTTATTGTCCTTTATGGATTTCATCTCCTCATTCATGGCATTAATTCACTTCTGAGAGTTAGAACTTTGCATGGCCTGACAGAAATTGATCGGATCATACTCTATCACTTTAATGCCTACCTCAGGTTCTTGGAGAAATACAATGTATTCATTTATATTGTACTTCTCAATTCTCTAGTGGATCTCCTTAATGGTATAAGTTCTTGAAGTGACAGAGTTTATCCCCATGGATCTTTCAAAGTATCTACTAAAATAGAAACTTACTGTCCTTGAGTCTAGTTTCTTTTAATTAGGCCTATAAGGCCTTGCCTTAGCTAGAACCCCTAAAGATGCAAGTGCTTTAGGCTAGGCTTCTTGTCTATCCAAAGTTCGTATAGGATTTTAGCACTCTCTTTAGTTGGAACCCTATTAAGGATATATGCTACAGTATTAAGTGCTACTTTCCAGATTCACTCTATTAAAGTTAAATGAAAAACTAAACTCTTCATCATGTCCTTAAGTCTTATGTTTTATTTTTTAACAATATTATTCATAATGGGCGAACCCAGCGTAGTGTACTGTGGGATGCCAACACATTCTTCTAAGAACTTAGTAAATGGTCACAGATATTGTTCGCATGAACCATCATATTTGCCATAATACTCAACACTGCGATCATATCTGATGCTTTTGTTTCTTTTACTGAGTTGGTTTTCAACTTCAGTCTTAAAATTTTTGAACACATTCAACGGCTGTGACTTTTTATAGAGAAGATATATATAACCATATCTAGCAAAATCGTCTATGAGTATCATAAAATATTGTTGACTATTCCAAGTACTGTAAGAAATAGTCCACAAATATATGTATGTATGAGTTATGAGGTATCCAAAATCTTGTTGGCTTTAAATATAATTTTATTAGTTTGTTTCCCCTTTATACAGTTCACAATTATACTAAATTACAGGGATTCAATAAATAAAGCAATCATATCAATTAAATAAAGATTATCATAGCTTGAGAAAGAACTGAATCCAAATAATTTTGAATCATGAAACAATCTAAATTTTGCATTTCTTAATGAACAAGAAAAACTATATTTGTCAAAGTAAAAATGAAAATCAAATTTTGTCTAAAAGACAAAACAAAAAATGTTTCGTCAAGATCTAAACAAAATCCAGTCTTTAATAAAAATATAAAATTGTCAATTATTTCAACTTCAATCATTTTACCATCACCCACATAGATATATCTTTCATAATCACTAGCCTTTCGGTAATTTAGGCAACCCTGAATAGACGTACTGATGTAAGTTGTTACATCAGAATCTATCCATCACATGTGTCTAGGTATCGAAGATAAATTAAGCTTATAAAAATACAAATTAAGAAGTATATCTTCTTATCACACCATGTGTGATAGTTGATGCAATGCTTCTTCTTATGCTCTTAAGCTCTACAGAAGAAACAATGTGATAGTTGGTGCAATGCTTCTTTGTATGCTCTTCAACTCTACAGAAGAAACAACTAGTATATTCCGAATTACTCGGTTTCTTTTGTTGTTTATTTTGTGGTGCTTTATATGCAACTTCTTTATCCTTCTTCATTTTCTTTCCCTGGCCCATATACCTCACTAAATATAAACTTGTTAAAAAAGTATTAATTTCAGCCTTTTCATTCTTGACAAACCTCTATTAATTTCTACAAAGAATTCCTTAGTTGTAGTTATCTTATCAGACGTAGGGCCTCTGAATGTATCCAGAATGGCCTTCTTCATGATCATCAAACAAATGTGATTTAATTTCCCCCACCTTTTTGCATCCCTCTCGCCATCAAGGCACCTTCATTCGTAGAGATATAGAGGAGAGTTAACCTTAATACAAGATTGAGATTCATGACTGCGAGAACTTTTAGGAGGTTCTCTTGTAATGGCTTAAAATTAGAACAA
The DNA here is from genome assembly GCA_039657385.1 of Citrus x changshan-huyou. Taxonomy (NCBI): domain Eukaryota; kingdom Viridiplantae; phylum Streptophyta; class Magnoliopsida; order Sapindales; family Rutaceae; genus Citrus; species Citrus x changshan-huyou. The sequence goes on along the minus strand of CM077547.1, from coordinate 14,525,298 downwards.
TTTAGCATAGGAACATAATTGATATTGGTAGTAGTATTAGCATGAGTCATAGCTATATAGAGAACAACAAACAAACAACACAAGCTCTGATAAGTCTTATTAAAAAAAAGTTCAAATACAGATAAATCTTGTCTCAAGATACTAGAAACTCTATTAATATTTCATCTTTGGATAAAATATTAACTTGTAAGTAATATCTTGATGTAGCAATTAAACTCCAATAATAAGAGCATGTCAAATAATAAATCTTCACTTCGTCCAATTTATTATTCATATGTAAAACTGAATGATCATCACATGTTTATCACCACAGGTGAACATGCAATACTGTCAAATAGTTACTTCTTTTTGGGCTGATTGATATTCACAAAAATTACATACACATAACCATTTATATTTCAAAATAAATTAATTTCCACAAGAGAGGTCACTTTGACAATATATTGCTTGAATTAATTCATCTTAATATATATATATATATATATACATACCAATAAAATCATTCAAAAAAAAGTTTAGGTCAACGTCAAAGTCAATGGTCGATGGTCAATTATTGATAGGTCAACTGTTGATCAAGTAAGGGCTAGATTAAGTCAAGTCAATCCAACTCGGAACATAAACCAGCCCCAACCCTTTTTCAAAACCCTAACTTTTTTTTTTTTTTAAGTTTCCTTCTTTAGCTTCTATCGACTAGGTTACAACTGACTTGGGTCGCGCCTTGTTCCAGCCTGAAGTCGTTCTTTGTATCTTTTTTTCCCCTTTCAGGCAACAGGCATGGCTACGACTACTCGAAATCCGCAATTCCTTCTAGTGTGGTCATCGCCTCAACTTTTCTTTAATTCTTCATGCGGCAACCTTTTCCCTCAAGCAACTCCAGCGCCGGTGGCTGCCATTGGCGCAACCATAAACCAAATCCAAATATATATATATATTTCCTAAAAAAATGAACAAAACTTTAATCATTAGTCATTAATAAAAAATAAATTGAATTCTTAATGATTCAACATGAAGAGACTCTAATATTATTTGTTAGAACAATACATTTTGGTGAAAATCATTGCCTAAAATCCAACAACATTCATGTATGCAGAAGTGTATTTGAATCCATAATTCTTAATTACTCTCTAAAGTCGTATAGTTTGTCTTCTATATTAACATATTATCCTAGAGAATCCTTTCAATTTCTCACTACACTTTCTTTGATTATGGAATATCAGAAGAAAGTAGAATGTTACATTTTATCTAGGAATCATAACCATTTACATAGATAACTTTTTTCTGTTATCTTTAGTTATTCCTATTTCAACCCATCATAAAAGTAGAAATTAACTTTAAGTCTCTATACGTTAAAGGCTCACACCTTGTTAGATAAATTAAAGGTCAAATTACCGAACATCTTAATAGATCACTTTTAATTGGACTTAACCTTATATAACCGTCAGCAATATATAATTATTCACATATAAGTCCAATTTTGGATTAATGATCCAACAACTTTAGATTAAAGATCCAATATAATCAATACCAACCCCTAAAATAAGAAAGAAATATAGTTGTCTATCATTCAAATCAATGACTAAGTTTAGAATGTATCCACTAGTTCTGTAATATGTTTCTTCTATAGATAATCCCTCCAATCTGTGCATAAATACACCATCTTGTACCTTAAAAAATCAGTCAATAAAGTTTTCAATCTGTTTCAATACTCCTGAAACTTAGGACATCAAAGCAATGGAATTTTATTTGGTTGAAGAGCGAGTTGTCTTATGAGTTCCAGTTTCAAACTCTACGGTGACTGTGCGTGTAATAGTTGAATTATTTGAGACTTGTTCGCTGACGAATTGAGCACTCAATTGAAGGAGATTAAACTGTCGTTTGTATGTTAAATATTCCAATCCAACTTTTCGTGAGAAAACCTTTTTCTGGGGATGAATCAATTGGATGGACTATTGTAAAGAATTGAAATAAGTGATTAGGTCCCATTTGAAGCTTCTTGTGCGGATGCCAGTTATGTTTTAACATTTAGGTCCCATTTACCCGATTTGACCATTAACATTACTAACAATATAAGGGTAGAATCATAATCTTATGCCCTGGCATTAATGTGCCAGACCCATAAATTTAATCTACCTAAAATTTAATGTAATTTATATGGTGGGTTGATGCGAAAATATCTAACTAACAGTATATTGACACATCAATTTGTGAAAAAATTTTTTATAAGTGTTTGTATCCCTACCATGATTATTTTTGAAAAAAAAAAAGAGTAATTGATTCAAACTATAGAGATTAAAAGAGTATTTATCTCTTTTTCTTAAGTTTAATACAGTTTAGTGTGATTGAATTATTAATTTGTTGTAATTTTATTTACTATATTGAGATTTTTTATAAGATTTTTTTTTATAAGGATCGCATTAAGTTTCTAAATATTGGCCAAAATATTGCCATTAAAACATGTAGATATGTCAAGTGTCGTGGCTAATATAGTATCAAATTATAGAAGAAATCCTTAATTCGTAGTGAGTGGTTATGCTCCTTTGTTATTTAAATCTACATTGTCGTGTAAATTGGATATTTTATGAGCCTATCACCTGAATACGGGTAAAGTTTATCTTTTTTCTATCCTTCTTTAAAGAGTAACTGAGATGTAATAAGATTTTGTTATTAAATCACGGTTGACAACAGGAAACAATTTACTTTAAAAAGTTGGTTGTACCATTTATATAATTGAACAACAGTAGTATTACGTCTCTATAAATAAATTATGGTTTCTGAATAAAATATTCTCTGAATAAGTGTTTCTACTGAACAAAGATCTAACATAATTTTTGCGCATAAAATATGGAGAAGATCTCATTTAAGTCAACTTTTTTAATCGTCCTCTTGATCACTGCATCTGGTTTGCTCTTGTCTCAATCTCAAAATATTTTTATTAATTTTCTCCTTATCTACACATCAATATTATATTGTTTGTTGTTGCAGATCATAAAAAATAAAATTATTTTACAGATATCGCGGCACTCGAGTTACCAAGAGCTGAAGCCATCACAGATGCACAAATTCCTTGTACCAACAATGGAGAATGCTTGAGGAAATGTCCATCTAAGTCCGGATTTTGTTGCGATCCTGAGAAAGGACTGGTTTGTCGTCCCAAGGGCGTTTGTATATGCGTTTGAAATTAACATTTATATGCGTTGATTTATCGATGTATCAAGTTGGTATTATGAAATAAAGTCGTTTATCAACTATATCAAGTTTCTAGTTCTTAGAAAATGAATATAATCAATTATAAACATATTCACGTATGAAATTAAAAAAAAAAAAAAAGGATATTTTAGTTATTAACCAAATGATGATTGTGAGATGTGTTTCTAGCCAAAGCAACATCTTTTGGGTACTTGTTATGACGGAAGCTAGCTTTTCTGGGACCAAAAAACTAGGAGGGGTTTGATATTAATATTCTTATCGTTCAATTATAAATAGGTTATTGTACACAGTTTTCCTTGAGATCAGTTAGTTTCTCCATACTATTACACACACAAGCAGATATAGAATTTAATATTAGATCAGGTTAAATTGAATTATTGATAATTTTATTTTAAGTGAGTCTCGACGAATAAATTTCAAAAATACGAAAGAAGGAAAGAAAAAAGAAAAGAAAAAAAGAACACACACAGAGCCACACACGCACATAAACACCTAACATGGAGGATATCAAGAATCTTAATCCCTAAAATTGAGTATTTTAAATAAAATAGAAATATAATATGCAAATATACAAATACTATTATTAATATTCTACCCTTCATAATTTCTAGGGATGGCAAAAAGAGGGTTTGGGTTGCACTTTTTCAAGCCCAGATCTAAGTTCAGACCCAAGTCCACTTCAAGATAAGCATGTGGGTCAGCCTCATTACGGGCCTGGGGTAGGTTTGTGCCAGACTCATTGCTTTATTTATTTTTAAATTTGAAATAAATTAATGATCAACAAGTTGTTGTAATCATAAATAAATTAAAGAAAATAAATATTTTAAAGTAAAATAATAAAGAAAGCAAAAAAAGCTTAAACTTTTTTTTTTTAAATGCTGGATTCTCTAATTCAAACACTCTCTTAATTAATTAACGCATAACAGAAAGTTTAGTATCATAATTTTAACTTTTTTAAATTATCATTGATTTATAAATTAAGAATTTAAGTTTTTTTTTGTTTTTAAGTTACTTTTTAATTTTAATTATGTTATTCTAATTTATAAATTTATTTTTTTTAAAAATAGTGAGTGTGGGCTTGGTTCGAGTTTTTTTTTCTTGAGCCCTTATCTAGGTCCTCATTTGTGAGAGTCAGGTTGAAGCCCACGGGTCTGGATCAGGCCGGCCCAAGCTTTTTTTTCCCCACCCTAATGACTTCAAATGATAAAACTCATCCATTTCAAAAAAAAAAAAAAAAATTGATAGAACTCATCAATTATGAAGTCAATAGTATCTCTGTAAAATTTCACTTTGAATTAAAAAAAAAAAATCCATGCTCATTTGTCATAAAATCACCTTGCAATATAGTCGTATAATAGTAAAAATAATGGACCACGGCACCATGCATTGTCTACTCATAACAAAATTACCCATTTCCTCCGACTAAAATCAACATAAACTACTTTTACCCTGTAATTTTCATAATTACTAATAATCTCTCTGTCAATATAATTTATAATATTACCTTTATTTTTAATATATTTTTATTTTTATTTATTATAAATTAAATAAATCATATAAATAGAAATTAAAACAAAAATCTTAAGTACTAAAAATAAGAAAATATATTTTTTTGGAGTGAATAAAATTAATAATAGAATATTTTTTATTTTTTTGTTATTTTTAAACATTTTTCTTATAATAAATATGTATTTAATATTTTCAAGATAAATTATTAAGTAAATGACCTATTTATCCCTCTCTTTTTTAAAAAAATTTTAGTGTTAGGGATTTTTTGTTATTATGAAAATTGTAGGAGTAAGTAATATATTAATTTTAATAGGAAAAAATTAACAATCTTGATAATTAAAAATATATTTTTCTTGGCCAAGCTAAGTAGTAAAAGATTGAAAATGATTCGGGCTTGTATATTTCACTAATTTTGTAAGTAAATACATGTAAAAACTTTTCTTTCTCGTGCAAGACAAGAGTACATACTACATAGGTCTATAGTAGGGATGGCAATTTTTCCCGATGGGATGGGATCCTGCGGGATCCCATCCCATTTGGGACGGGATTAGGACATATTTTTGTCCCATAAAAAAATTAGGGACGGGAGTGGGACATTTTTTTATCCCAATTACATATGCGGGACGGGAGTGGGATTGCCAAATTCCGTCTCATCCCGTCTCATTACCGATTAAGAATGAAAAAATTTTCAATTGGGATGGGATCCCGTAGGATCCCATCTCTTTTGGGACGGGATTGAGATATATTTTTGTCCCAAAAAAAATATAGGAATGAGACTGGGACATTTTTTTCATCCCATTTGCATATACGGGATGAGACTGGGATTGGTAAATTCCATCTCATCCCGTCCTGTTGCCAACCCTAGTCTATAGCCGGTCTATACACATCAATTGTTTGTCCCACCTAAGCAAAATTCAAGAATTCTCCTGTCGCCAACTTGCCATTAGGCTCTATACAGCCCAGTGGTAAGAAAAGGAGTTTGAATGCCCGTAATGACATCGATTTAATTTCTCTCCAATATGATAGTGGCATTCTCTTTAAAATGTGAGTAATTTTTCATTTAATTTAAGAGTAATACTTATACGTCTTTAAGACGCGCTTTAATGAAAATAATGTTCACTGGTCTCCATAATTTTTAATTGTAAAATATCAGTAATGGGGTAATTGTAGTTAAAGAACATTAAAAAATCTCATATCCAGATTTGTAAGCTGAAAGTTTAAAGCCCCAATTAAATAAATTATAAAGAAAAATAAAATGAAACAAAAATGACAAATAGATCCATCAATTATAACAGTTATTTTTGAAATTATCAAGTGGTCCCTCAAATGTGTTTGTGTGCTGAATCTGCTTCAGCTGACGAGGAAGGAGCATTCGAAAATTATCTTGGCATAATTGTCTGGGTCATGCCAATTGCCAGCCCATCTACTTTCTAATAATTATCCAGTCAAGCAACAGTCAGCATACTTTCACCGGCTCCCATACATTCTCTCTCCCTTTCAATTTTGAACAAAGCAAAAAAGAGGAAGCAGAGCAGCTACTAAAAACCGACCAACAACAGAGCTACCAGTGAACTAACCACCATGTCTACTAGATCCAGCTCAGCCACAGCTCACCACCTCATCCTCTACTGCAGCAGCAGCATTTTTGCCCTCATATTTTTCAGTACTGCTCCGACAACCACCACCGCAACTGACCACATTGTTGGTGCCAACAAAGGCTGGAACCCTGGCATCAACTACACTCTCTGGGCCAATAACCAAACCTTCTATGTCAATGACCTCATCTGTAATCTCTCTCTCTCTCTCTCTTGTTTGCTCTGTTTTTACTTTGATAGTTGATACTTAGAGATGGGTCTGTATGCAGAAAAATTTAAACTTTATGACATTTTGTGTTGGATCTGTATTGGATTCATAGGTTTACTGTTAAAAGATCGAAACCCATTTGGCTGTTTCATCTTTATGTGATAAAAATGCTTCAGTTAGCTAACTTTTCGATAATCCTTAACTTTTGTTGCTGCTCTTAGTTTCCTTAAGAAATAATAAAGGGTCTTGCTTTTTTTCCTGTTTGCTTTAGCAGTAAGAATGGAACCAAGATGTATAGGCAGTGAATTAAGATTAGGGGTGTGTTTGGGGGTTTTGGTGTTGTAGTTTTTATTTCAAAGCTGCGTAAACGTTAGCTATAGCAGTCCCAAACATACCCTAATTAAATTGAGATCTTTTAATCTTATGAGATTTTTTGTTTGTAAATTATGGCAGCATTTAGGTACCAAAAGACACAATACAATGTGTTTATGGTGAACCAAAGTGGTTATGACAACTGCACCACAGTAGGGGCATTGAGCAATTGGAGCAGTGGCAAAGATTTCATACTTCTGGACAAGGCCAAGAGATACTACTTCATTTGTGGCAACGGTCAGTGCTTCAATGGCATGAAAGTATCTGTTCTTGTCCATCCTCTGCATTCACCACCCTCAGCTGCCATTGCGGCCAATGATACGTCATCAAAATCTTCAGCTCCTCCACCGGTGTTGCATACGGGTTTGGTGAGTTTACGAGCTTTATTTGTGGCTGTACTTCCAATTTGGCTAGGAATGGGATGGATCTAGAATGTTATAGTTTTATTTTTTAAGCCCTGTGAACAGCTGTGAGTGTATTATTATCATTGTTTGTTAATGATTTTATTTGGCTTAATGCGGCTTTATTCAACCTTATCAGCAACTTTCCCTTGGGCATTGTCAAGTGTAAGAATGTATCCAATCCCAGCTAGTTCATAAGTCTGTGTGTGCTTTTCTTGGGTTAATGGATTTCTTTGTCATTCTGAAAATTTCTGCAATTGATTTTATGCAGTTGGAATGATTACACTTAGTTAGACACATAATTCTAACAGGTCGTGTATGCAGATTAATGCTGTCAGATTTGTTAATTTCGTACACCATCAATGCTACACATTTTGCTTTGTCTGAACGTCATTGATGTATCGATGAGGCTAAATTTCCGTTTACAGAATACAAATGGTGCTCGAAAATAGTATTGCTTTCCTTGAATATTTTTATCAATAATGCTTTCTAAAATATAATTAGAAAATTACGAGGTAAAGCAGTGCTGATATATTTCTGGAGAACTATGTTATTGGTTGAGCTTTTAATATCTATGTTTTGTGTTACTTATGGACATAGCTTGCTTGGTTAGATCATTAAACTATGTTATTGGTTGAGCTTTTAATATCTATGTTTTGTGTTACTTACAGACATAGCTTGCTTGGTTAGATCATTAAACTACATGATCTACTGATAGAATCCTTCTTACAAGAATTTAGTAGAAAAGTTATGTTTCATTTCATTGTGATGGATTGGAGTGTGTAATAAGCTAAGAAAAAGCTCTAGTCCATTGTAGTGTAATCTCTATAAATTAATACTCGGTAAATTAATAATTTCGATAAATTAATAAGATAATATTTTTTTCTAAAACCCTTTCATTTTCTCTTTTTTTATGGTAGTATTCATAGAATATTTTTTATTATTATGTTCTCATAGCAAGTTGTTAGATTGAGCACAAATATACAAAAAATTAATAACTAAAATTGTGTTAGATAATTTATTTACAGCTTGTTTGGTTATATTGTTGTAAATATGTGATAGATCTCTTAAAATTGGGTGTTGAATAGTTTTATTGATGTTTTAAGTAAATAAAGTTATTAATTTAAATAGTTTGAGTGAAAAATTTTTAAAAATTTTAAAAAGTGCACAAAATCAAACTTAATTTTTTGAAATTTGTATATAATTATCCAATAATAGAGTGGTCAAAATAGAGACTATAAATAATCAATCATTTTGTTCAATTCTCTTGTGTTGAAAGATCTAGTAGTTGGGGCAGTAAAAAGCAATTAGCCATTGGGTCTTCGGGTCCAATGATTTCAGTTAAGAGAAAAATAGTTCTCATGATGCCTTCCATTATCTTGAAAACTTTGAAAGTGAATATAAAAGAGGATACAAAGATAACGAAAGAGGATAATTCTGGAGAATTAATTTAAGCAAAGCAGAATCTGTCAAGTGCCAACCCACAATTTTTATAGATGAGTAATTCTTTGTTTCATAAATAAAGAAAGAAAACTGTAAAAAATGGGACATTAATTTTCAAAATCATTTGCGCGGGTTCTCTTCAAGATAAAAATCTACCTACGAAGAAAGGCCCAAGAAATAGGATGAAATAAGGTAAAAGTTTATTTAGTCTCTATATTTTAAGATTAGTGTCCGTTTAGTTCTTGTATTTTTAAAAATATCTTGAAACATCCCTACCATTAAAGTATTGATACCCCTATCATTACTTTTTATTTATTTTGGCTTACTTTTACAATATTACCATTTTATAATAATTTTTTTAATTGGACATTAATAAAAAGAAAATAATTAAATTACTAATTTCACCCTAAAAAATAAAAAAAATTTATATTAATTTTTTTGCAATCATCATTTGCACACTTGGTAGTTTGCATACAATTTTTGACAATTAAAAATTAATATAATTTTTTTTTTAATTTTTTAGGGTTAAATTGGTATTTAATTATTTTCTTTTTATTAATATCCAAACAAAAAAATTATTATAAAAGGGTAATTTGTAAAAGTAAGCCAAAAGAAATAAAAAGTAATAATTTAATTTTTGACAATTAAAAATTAATATAATTTTTTATTTTTTAGGGTTAAATTGATAATTTAATTATTTTCTTTTTATTAATGTCCAAACAAAAAAATTATTAAAAAAGGGTAATATTGTAAAAGTGAGCCAAAAGAAATAAAAAGTAACGGTATGTGTATCAATACTTTAATGGCAGAGATGTTTCGAGGCATTTTAAAAAATATAGGGACCAAATGGATACTAATCTTAAAATACATGGACTAAATAGACTTTTATCCGGTGAAATATTGTGGACTCAGTCCATCAAAATGAAGCAAGTGTGTTCGTAGAACTTGAAATAGCTTAAACATTTTAAGAGAGGACTAAGATTCTCTAGGGATGGGCATGGGTCAAGTTGGATAGGATTTTTATTATTGAATGGGTTGAGATAAAATCAACCCAACTATTAAATTATCGGATTTGATTAGGTTGGGTTGGGTTGATTGGGTTGAAAACTTGAAGTCAGATTAAAATTAAAAATTAAATAAAAAATACGAAAGTTGAAATAAAACTTATTGAAATCAAATATAAATATATTATATTATGAAAATTTTATTCACTGTCTAGTATTCGAAAAAGAAAAGTAAAAAAATATAGAATGAATAGATAAAAAAGGTACCTTAATTGACTGAAAATTGAGATTTAAGAGAGTAAATTTGTTTTGGAGTTAGAGTTTAGAGTGGTAGATACAAGAACAAAATAGTCTCTTTTATAAAAGAATAAAAAAAGGATAAAAAATAGATTAGCCGTTTATATTTTTAGGATTTTGCAATTGATCTTATTATTATTATTATTATTATTATTATTATTATTATTATTTATGTGGATTGGGTTGGGTAAAATGGATTCATCATAATTAACCCAACTCAACCCAATTGTTGATTGAGTTCGAAAAACTTAACTCAATAAACAATAATAACCCACTTAACCCGTTAGAATTAAATTGGGTTGGATTGGATTGTGTTTGCCTACTCTTAGAATTCCCTATTTGTATTTTTCTCTTTTATTTCTTTTTTTAAATCTAATTTAAAAAGTTAGCTTAAATATAGGTAAACTAAAAAAGGTTGGCTTGATTGTCAGCATCAAAATTTAAAACTCAATCTTGTCCATTCAGTTTAACAATGCATCTAAGTATATAATACGAAATAAAGTTGTATAACAAGTACTATAATATTAAGCATATTTACTTGCCAAACACAAATATGAGTTGAATAAAATCTTCTTTTGACTAAGGGGCTAGTTTGAGATTTTTACAGCTTTAGAAATGATCCACTTCTGCTGTGATGATGAAATAATTTGTTGAGCAATTGAACAGTTGCATTTATCGGTGTTGCTTTTATAACGCGTACAACACTGGTTAGATATTGCCTGTAAATAACTAACTTTTGATGTTTATGATCAAAATCAAGTAAAAATAATATAAAATGTAAAAGATGATATAAACAAATAAATATGATTATAGTTTTGGAGACCGAGACAAAGCCAAACAAGATGTAGCAACCAAGAGGATGACCAAAAAGGCTAACTTAAATAAAGCATTTTCCATGTGTTGTAGCTTTGATTATGCAAGATTTTCCTTCCATGGAAGCTAACTTGCAGAGAAACCTGTATGCAAGAACATATAATTTTTAGAGAGACATAATAGTAATAATATTCAAAGGATAAATAGCACAATTAAGCTATAGGATTTAGGTTTCCTTTTGTTCACCATGACTTACAAACAAATTCTAATACAATTTACTCCAAAAATAGATAAACCTAAGCATAAATAAAGTTGTGCAAACATTCAATGAACATTTAACTGAACTGACAACGTTTCATTGAAAATCAAAACACTTTTACATTTTGAAACAAATTTCAATCTAGTTCATTTTTAGAGGTTTGTTAATCAATCTATGAGTGCATCAGTATGTTGGCATCATATTGACAAAATTTTTAAATCTTCAATGAGATAGTTAATTTCACGTAACTTGTTAGAGATGGGAAAAAGATGGCATATGAAAAGGCCCGTAATAAGCACGTTTCATTTTTTAATGAAAGTAAATTGAAGATTTTATGATTTTACAAATAACTTAAAATTGAATTTTTTCATCCATTTTATTAGCATAAGTTTTTTAATTCATTGAATTTTTAGTTTTAAAAAATACTCTAATTATTTTATGTTTATAATTTATTAAATGAATAGATGATATCATGATTTTAATAAATAAAATTATAAATACCATGATTTTATAAAATGTATGTATTGATCTCATTATGGATTATGATTTATGACTTTATGTAAATCCAAGTTAATAATTAAGTTGACTCTAAAAAAAATATTATTGTTGTTGATAAATATTAAGAAAGAATTCTAATACCGAAGGGTCCAATTTAGTACTTACTGTTATAGTCTTGTACTATTATCAATTTATTATTATTTAATATGAGCTTGAGTTTTGAACTTTTGATTTTATTTAATTTGACTAAAGTCATATGGACCAAAAAAAAGTACTCTTAAAAAAAATTTAAAAAGAAAAAAATGATTGTCATGCATTTTTCTTAGGCACGGCTCACGGCATAACATGCAAGGGCACGACAATTGTGCTGGGTCGCGACTAAGTAAAAGAAATTAGACACGACATGACATAACAAGAAACATATAGTGAGCAAAGGCATGGTACGAGTATGAGCCCGCATAGCCCTTACTTTGATGGCCAACCCAGCCCGTTGGCCATCTCTAGCTTGGTTATATTTAAAGTTTACATGTATTAGTTCTTGTAATTTGCTGTAATTGAAGCTCTTAACATGATTTGTTAAAGTATTGATGGAGTCTGCATCACATGCCACACATGAGGAGTTTATTCATCTAGTTAGCAGTGGCTACAACAAAGAAAAAAGATTGGGCCATGTATAGATTGCGAGCCAAACGAGGCTTATTAGGAAAATGATATAGAGCTTTACATGATTTTCAAATGGCTTGATGGTAAGGCAAGTTTAAATGAGTTCCACTCTTTAAAAAGTGATGCAGCATGGGGCGAAAGAGGATTGAGAGGATAGATACATTCGTTCTAAGAATAGTCCAAGCCAATGCGATTAAGTTATGTTCTAATCAAAGTATGATTGATCTGGTTCTAATTCAAACAAGTCAATGAGATTTTAATAACACTTTATTATGAGATTAGATGACGCTTTAATCTAAATGAATCTATGAGAGAGAATTTTAATGGATAAATGTAAAGGGAATTTTAAAAGAGGAGTTTTTATTCAATAAATAAACTTTATTAACAATAACAAGACTTCCCTATTTATAATAAGGTAAACCTACTTCTCAACTTAACTTAGAAGGAAAGCTAAATCATAATTATACTAGAAATAAAATATTAAAACAAATATCATGATTGACTCTTATTAAAAATAAAAAATATATCAAAAGCACTAAAATAACAAAATCCTAAAATCCTAAAATAACGGCTAACACCATTATCCTTTTTTTAAAGAAACTCGTCCTCATGTTTGAATACAGTTTGGAGTACGAAACTTGTTATATAAGAGCAAATAATCTTATAACTCGAACTTATAGTCTTCCTCAATATGGAGGATGTAACTTGTAGCATAAGAGCAAATTATTTTGTAACTTGAACTTGTAGTCTTCCTCATCATTCTTTCTTAAAACTTTGAAGAATACGTGCTTCATCAATTTTCTTTGCTTATATATTCGTCGAAGCAATGAAGATTGCCAAGAATGAACAAAGATCAAATGACTCTTGCCTTTATTGAACTTTCACTTAACATGCTCTCTAACAAGTTTTACCTTTTTAACCAAATCTTCTTCAAGCATAACCTTTTTGTCTTCAATGTAAATAGGTAGAACTATATTAATCATCTCAGCATCTTCAATACTTGTCTTGTCTCTTGATGAAACATCATGCACATTGTCGTACTAATCATCAGATTTAAACCTTAAATTTAGAATAAATTGTATCTCATCTTTTGACTTCTTAAGCGAATCACCTTCCTCAAGGACAAGTGAACTCATGGATACATCTTCAAGCATTATCCTGGGGACATGTAATTTCTTTGAATGAATCTATGATTTCATTAATTCTTTTAATCGCATTATCAAAGTCTTTTTAAGACTGCGACTCGGTTTTCACGGGTAAAACAATTGCATGCTATAAAGTGTTGACAATGTAAATAAGCATTTTATTTGTAATATGAAAACTTATACCTTTAGAAATCTTGTAATTGTATGCTCCTCAGGTTCATAATAATATGTGCACTCATAAAATTGTTCAAACTTATAAGCATGATCTAAAATTGATCTCATACTTTATTGTACCAAACATTAATCAAGAGGAATAAATAGGATCTCAAAATGCTATTCATGAGATTTCATGATCGAATTTTTTATTTTCCTTAATCAAGTCAAGACATTTATAATTACTCTCACCAAAATTGAAACACTTATTCCCAATTTACGAGCAACAAATGATACTTACTTTTCTTTAAGAGTGCACTAATCTATAAACCATCGCTTAATCATGTCCAACAAATCAAGAAATTTCTCAAGATACGAATATGCACATAAATACAGCACATCATAAATGGGACAGTAAAGATAGTAATTTAATATTCTTTTCAATTTTTCCTTACAGTGGCATTCTCGAGTTTGGTTGTTGCCGGTCGCTGACAATCATGATTGGGACCGAAGGGAGTTGAATCTTGAAGTGACAATAACTAGGAGGAAACTAATTTCGATCGTGACAATCAACTTGTGACGGCAGCAGCAGATTAAAACATTAAAGTTGGGTGATGGATTTGGTTTAGTTGTGACAATTCTGGTAATGTTCGGACTCGGTGGTGGATTGAATTGGACGAGAAGTTGATACTAAGGTTGTGTCCTGAATGATGGCTGCCATAGCTGCAAGCAGCGAATTTAAGAATGATGGCACATAGTTTTGGAGGCTTTGTACATTGGCTTCTAGCAGGGGATTACTGATAACTCTATGAAATGAGAGTTATCATGACACTTTTAGACTTAAATATTTATTTTTATAGAGTAAATGATGTGTTTATATTGCATTTTTGTTACATTTTGCATAAATATTTATTTTAGTTTAGTCTTAATAAGTTTTGCTCAATTTAAAGTAATTTGTACTCAAATTGTGTGCAAAATTGTAGGTTTCCAGAAGCTTATAATTCATGGAAGGAATGTTATGCAATAGACTTGCAAAAATAAGGAAAGAACATGGCTACAAAAGAGTTGAAACAAATCTGGAACATTGCAGTTGCTGTAGATATTGTTGTAGCAACCATTGCTGTAGCAATCCTGGAACAACGACAGAGAAAATTTCGCGTGGGATACTTGCAGAATTACGATCTACAGTTTCCTAATCTGACTTATGCATGCTTTAGGGTTCTGTTTACCCTAATTTTCAACTATAAAAGAAGCACACATTATAAGGAAAAGAGAGGGCCGTCACCCAAGGAGAAAACATAAAGAAATAAAAGAAAAACAAGATTCAAGAGAGAGATTAAGGGCTGCATAAGAGGAAAAATTGCAGAGATCAATTGGGAGCTCAATCCTTCTTATGTTTCTCTTGCTTTCTCATTTTCTATTTATTTATGGAGATGTGTTTCATGGCTGAAACTTTGTTCTTTATTTTTCTTTTGCAAATCATGAACTAAATTTTTTTGTAATTGAGTGATAAACAATCTTGATGGTTTATTGACTGAAGATATGTGTTGATGTATGTTTGCTGTAGGAGTTTGTTTTGATAGTATTTATTTTTATTCATTATTTCGGTTGATCACCCATTTAATGATACTAGCTAAGGGAGAGCCGCAAAAAGGCCTATCTTAGTGGAACATATTAGAACAATACTAGATTTTAAATTGGGTTTCTCGGATTGAGTTTTACTTGAGTCCCAAAAGGGTCATGCTTGATTTAAGATTAGTGACGAACTAGACATAAGGATTCACCTTGTAGGGTAAATAAAACCTAAGCGTGTAATGCTATATCTTATGTTGGCATAACAATTGATCACTATTAGGTTGCATATAGATATAAGATATCCAACATACGACAACTGAAGATGCATAAGGATTCTTTCCAGTGCTGTAGCAGATGCTGTAGCAACCGAGCCAAACATTAGAAAAATAATCAATACCATTAAGAGAGTTTATTCACTCAACTACTGTATATTCTCATTAGTTTTATCCTTGAGTTTGACGTGATAATTTACTTTGTTACATTTTATTTATTGCGCTTTTATTTTAATTAGTATAATAGTTTCACCAATTGTTTTATTTTATTTTAGCATAAAAATCTGTACTGTTAAGATTGCTGTAGCAAATCTGATAACATCAATCCCTGTGAAGACGATCTTGAATACTCATCACTTTATTACTTATTGTGTACACTTGCACATTGACACCAATAGTATTAGTATTTATATCCAACAATTACGATAGTGATAAGTGTAGTTCGGTCATTGGCTGATAGTGATTCTACTGGGTTTTTGAACATTAGTGAGTGCAGGTGGTTGTGTTGGCCCATGGCGACGACAATGTTTGAAGATGTCAACTTGGGTTTTGTGATTTGGGATTCCCTTTTTAATGAAAATGGCGAAGGATGAGTGTAAGGATAGTTAGGAAATCTTTGCAATTAGTACAAAACTACTCTAATACCAATTGAGGTAGCGAGATAGCAAATGTAGATTAATAGGATAGGTAAACACTAGATATCTTTTTAGAAATGACCTAAGCAAACGCAATTAGGTTACAATATAATCAAAGTGTGCTTAAATCTCATTTGGATTTCTAATGCTCTACTAGGGGTGGGCAATTTATTTGATTCGACCTAAACTGATCTGAAAAAAATTGGGTTAGGATCGAATCGGATGGAGGATAATATCCAATTGGGTGAGTTTTTGCCAACCCAATCAGGTTGGCTAAAAACAAAAAAAGGAAGTAAAGCATGCATGACACTCGCACACTACACAGAACACACATATACACACACCACACATTCATTCACACGGTCGCACCACATTTAGCCCACTTAAACTCAAACACACAACAGTGAACAACCGATACTCTCGTCTCTTTCAACTCTCAATTCAACTTCACTACTTTAGTCCTCATCTCACTCTTGTCTCTCTCTCAAGTCTCAACTGTCAAGATTCAAGAAGACAATAAATAGAACAGTGACACACACACACGGTTGGACACACGTACACATATTAGAAAAGAAACTCAAGAAAGTGGTTGTGGTGCCACCAGACGCAGCAAACCCATTATGCTTGCAGTCACTACCGCCGACGCCAACCGAATCTACTGTTACTGCCTACAGATCTACTGCTCCATGCCTCTTTATCACCAAGTTCCTCAAAGCTCCATTCGAACCCGGCAAGCAACAACTCGAACCCGAATTTCCCTTTTGAAATTTGACACTTCTAGTTCCATGGTATATATATAATTGATTAGTTGTAATGTGTCTAACAATATTGGGTAATATATTATATATTATATGTTAAATTGGTAATTAGTTAATTAGTTTAATAAATTGTATTGTTAAATTGGTAATTTCCCGATATGAACCTCATGTTATCCAAACCTGATCCAAACCAAACACAACCCAAGATTTTGACCCGACCTGATCCGATCCGATCCAAATTTAAGGGTTCAAGTTAAGTTCGATTGAAATTTTCAACAACCTAATCAACTCGAAATCTGATCGGGTTGACTCAAACTCGATCTAAACCTGAAAATACCTAGCCCTATGCTCTACAATAAGATGAGACTCTCATCCAAATGATGTTACTAGAGATAATTTTAAATGATAATCCAAAAGAGAATTATAAAAGAGGGACTTTTATTGAATAAATTGAACTTAATTAACCATAATAAACCCTCATAATTATAATAAGGTAAACTTTTTTTCCAAGTTAACTACAATTATATTGGAAGTAAAAGAATAAAACTCATACCATAATGGACTGTAATTAAAAATATAAAATATCAAACAGACATAAAATAATAAAATTTTAAAAATAATATCATATATCAAAAAGTTAATATTTCAAATATTGAAGATATACTCTCTTATTTCATAGAATCATTGTGATCTTTTTAGTTCGGATCATCTATAAAAGGAGAAATATTAAGCATTTATAAGTTTGGAGGCACTTCTGTATTATAACAGAGTAGTCTTTCAATCTTCATTGTTCTTTGCCTTTTTGGGGTGATGAATGGATTTTATGGAGTGACACAACAAACAAAAAGACCGGTGGTGTTGGCTAAATATTCGTTAGGATGGTTAAAAAAAGGTGGTGCCAAGATAAAAAGAGGGAGTCTAATAATTACATAAGTATGCGATAGGTTGAACTGATAGATATCTTAATATATTATTCAAATCTAGGTGTGACCTTGTGGATATAGGAATTTGAAGTTCGAACCATGAAAAATTAATTCCTTTTGTGTGCTTTATTATTTCACATTTTTTTTAGGATTGGGCATTGAAATTAAAACTTATGTTGACTTGGGCTAGTCCTAGAATCAATTTGGGTTGAATTCTATAACTTGATTGGGTTAAAATTTGATTCGGGTTAAAACTAAATCGAATTGAAAACTTGATCGAGTTACTTAAAAAAAACAAAAATAAATGAAATCCTAATTTTCTAAATCCAGTTTGATAATTTTTTATCTCTTCCACCTCTCAATTTTCAATTCACAAATGCATCTTTTTCTTAGCAAGCCTCAATGTTAATGTTAAAAAAAAAACTTAAAAAATAAAATAACCCAACACACATGAAGTAGCTGCTCCCTAATCCTTCTTCTTCTCTTCTTGTTCTTCTTCTTCACACAATGTCATGATCTTAATGTAGTGTGTGGCCTTAAGTGCCAAATTTAACCAAACTTAGTGCCTAAGTCAGTCCAAAACCCTAAAATCCTAACTAAAGAATAAAACACTCACAAAGAAGAGAGAAAAATAAAGGATAAAAAAATTAAATTAATTGTGGCTTCCTACAAAAAGATTTTTTTATAGAAGCCTAACTAATACAACTTATATAAGATATCTTAATCTAGCAAAGAGAACCTATCCTTAAAATGGAAAAAATAACTTGTGCATAATTCTCTTTGGGAAAGTCCACTCCTAGTCTAATTAGGAAAATCTCTACCTCCTAAATATGTACAAACTACATTGAGAAAGCCAGGACACCTAAAGCCCAAAATAGCCCCTAAACTAAGGTGCTGTGGACAAGGTTTACAGCCCACAACAATGAGCGTGTGACACAAACACACACACTACCGTTGTTATCTTCTGCAGTCACTCCCTCGCTCCTGCAATACAAATGATTGTCACTACCTCCTTCTTTCCAATTCTAGTTCCAATTCGAGGAGTCAAGCTTTCATTTTGATAATTTTATTAACTTGAATTTTTACACTTTTTTTAATTTTATTTTGATATATGATTATATGTATTTTTTTAATGTACCTTTTGTAGCTCTTTGGGATGTCTTTCATGATTATTTTTAGCTGACCGAAAAAAGTAAAAAAATAAATAAATAAAAAGTCCTTGTTAGGGGTATATATATTCTAAAAGATTCCAATATGATTCACAAGATTCTAGCATGCTCACCAGCTTAGTAGCATCTCAATAGATTATAGATGAAGCTCAACAAGTTGCATTAGTTAGTTAGCCAGCATGGTGCAAGTTTGTTTAAGATTGTACAGTTGTCATTTTATTATTGGTCAGCTCATAAATTTGTTATTTGCAAGTTATTTACACTGATACAATATAAATATAATTCACTCGTATACATTTGTGTGTAATAATAATACAACTCTTTTCTTTCAATTTCATTTTTCACTCTGTTTTTCTCAACAACCACATAACTATATTACAAATTTCACATGGTATCAGAGCCATCACCATATGGCAAATAACTCAACAGCCTTATCTTCTTTATCCTTTACCTTTTTACAACCTGTTAAGCTTGACCGAACAAATTATCTTTTGTGAAAAACACAAGTTCTTGCTTCTATCATCGTGAATGGCCTAAAAGGCTTCATTAATGGAGATAAGCGTTATCCTGCACAGTTTTTATCAAAATCCATTGCAGAATCTAGTAGATCAAGTGGTGTAACTACAAGGCAAACAAAAAATCTAGAATATATTATGTGGAAGAAACCCAATAAGTTGTTTCAGAGTTAGTTGCTCTCTTCAATTATGGACAATGTGCTGATAATGGTAATAAGTTGTGAAACTTCTTAAGATCTTTGGGAACGACCTGCAGAAATCTTCATTTCTCAATCAAAGGCTCAGTTCATGCCTCTGATGATGCAAATCCAGACTATTAAAAGAGGATCACTGTCCATCAGTGATTACTTCAATAAGATGAAGAAAATTTCTAATGCCTTAGTTGTTAGAGGTGGTGCATTCTCATTAAACGAGTTTATTATGCATATACTTGCTATATTGGATGATTTCTATAAATAACTTGTTACAAATGTCTTAACAAGACTTGAGAAAGAAAAATTCACAGTTGAAGAATTGTTTTTTATGTTGTGTAGCCATGAAATAAGACTTAAAATGAGTAAGGGAAAAACACAGTTTGATGTGATGCATGATATAAATGCAAATTTTGCATTAAAAGGTCAACATGATAATAAGCCTAATAGTAATATACTTGATAATTGGGGATCTGGTAACTCATTTAGTGGAGATAAGAATTTACTTTGCTAGATCTGTTTTATACCTGGACAAAACAAGTTCAATCATGCATTTGCTTCTAGACAAGGAATGGGTAATCTAGGTAGTTTTAGGCCTAGGGGTGGCCAATTCTTTAAAAGAAACTGTAGAAGAGGTATCAATAGTTGCTTTCCTAGATCAGTACCTTATCAAGGTTATTTTACTTATCAGTCACCAAATAACTATTAGCCTCAGCCTCCAATGCAATCAAGCCTTATATATCTTTAAGGAATTTCTGGTTTCTACAATGATAATGCTCCTACTAATATGTATGTTGAAAATGCAAGTTTGAATTTTTGTCAAGCTTTCACTAATTCTACTAAAAGTACTACTGTTGCACATGCCGATCACAATGCTTTCATTACAACCAATCAAGTTGCTACTACTTCTCTAACAAATTATAATGTTATTGCATATTCAACTTGGTATATTGACTCACGGGCTCTAAACCATGTTACTCAAGATGCAAGTATATTCTTACCATGTTTTATATATATTAGTGTTGAGAAATTACATATTCGAAATGGTTTAGGCCTACATATTAAACATGTTAGGATAGCTGCTATAAAAACTCTTAACTCTATAGACATTTACCTTACCAATGTGTTACATGTGCCTGCTATCATAAAAAAATTGTTTAATGTTTCCAGATCGTTAACTAATAACAATGCCATTATTGAGTTTCAAAAATTTGTTTATTTTGTTAAGGACAAGAACACATGTATTGATTGCTTATTGCTATGAGTGTCAATGTGCAAATATACACAATAAGTAATAAAATAATAAGTATTCAGATCGTCTCCACAAGAATTAGTTTTATAGGATTTGCTACAGCAATCTTAACAGTACAAATTCAACCTAAATTAAAATAAAATAATTAATGGAAGTAATAAACTAACTAAATTAAAAATGCAATAAAGAAAATGCAATAAGGAAATTCTAAAGTCAAACTCAGAAACGTACTTAATGGGAAATAAGTTTTGACTATTTTTCCAATTAGGATGTTACTGCTACAACATTTACTACAACACTAGGCAAAATCCCTCATGCATCCTCAGCTGTCAAATGTTGGATATCTTATATCTAAATACAGCTTAACAGTGACCAATTATTATACTAACATTAGACACAACATTATATATTTTAAGTTCTAATTACCATACAATGTGAATCTCTATATATAATGTATCGTCTTGATTTGTTCACTAATCTTAGAACGAGAATGACCCTATTCAAATCAAGATTAACTCAACTTGGGAAACTCAATTCAAAACCATGTATTATCTTGATTTGTTCTACTAAGTCATATCTTTTTTAGGCTCCTTCTTAGCCAATATCTACTAAATGGGAGGTCAACTAAAATAGGGATTTGCAATAAGTAAAATCAAAATAAAATGTTATAGCAGATTCTGAGCAACACACATATATATGTCAAGTAACCATTAAGCTTGTTTAACACCTAACTACATAAAAGTTTAGTTTATGATATGCATGTGGCCACATGTCTCCCTTTTTTGGAAACCTCATATCGCAATCTTTTTATGCCGTCTGTCGCTACTTTATCAGTTAATCACACGCATAATCTTGTTTGTCATTGCTTCCAGATTGCTGAAGCAATGTCTACAACATCTTCTCTGATTTAGATTTGTTTTAGTTCATCTGCAGATAAATTTTTGTCATCTCTACAAGTCTGCTGCTGTAGAATTCCATCCCTAAAACTTTAGCTTTTTGATCACTCACAATCACGTACATAATCAGAGCAAAAAATGATCTAAAAAAAAATTAATTTATTAAAAATAAACTTAAAAGATGTTCATGCAAAATGTAATAAAAACATATTATTTACTCTCTAAGTAATATTGGTTTAAGTCTAAAATTGTCATGATAACTATTTTTCTATAAAGTTATCAACAAGGATCATATTGCTCAAAGGGATTGCTATAGATGCAAATTAAAGGACTCACCACAGTTTTGCTTCCAACAAACCTCATGTTTTATTGTCTTTTAAGTCAATGTTTGTAATCAACTCCATAACTAGTCTTATGTCAAAGTTTTCTTAATATAATGAATCTAATACTATGTATCCTTTCGATGTAAACATTTTCAAATTCAATACAGATGCCAAAATGGTCTTGTTTGCTTATCCTCATAAGTCTCTTAGTTACAACATCTTACATAAAAGAATAGGACATCGAAAGGAAAATGTTGCATGTGGCTTTTACCAAACTGACAAGCACTGCAAAATTCTGGTGTAACATTTTTTTCTAAATCAAATGTATGATCACAATGTTTCATGACTTGCTTTAAAGCATGAATTGTTGGATTTAGAAGAAAATGTTACACCAGAATTTTGCAGTGCTTGTCAGTTTGGTAAAAGCCACATGCAACATTTTCCTTTTGTTGAAACTTTAACAACAAAACCATTAGAAATATTACATGCTGGCCTTTGGGGTCCCGCTTTTATACTTTCATCACAAGGTTGTCAATATTACCTATCTTTTCTTGATGACTACACAAGATTCACATGGATCTTTCTTCTCACAACCAAGTCTAAAACTCCGCAAACATTTAAAGAGTTCAAAGCAATGATTAAAATTTGTTTATCTAAGAAGATAAAACAGATTATAGGTGAATTTAGATCTTTCACTACATGTCTTGCTGAACAAGGTAGACAATTTAGACATCCTTATCCATATATTCATCATCAAAATGGAAAATTTGAGAGAAAGCATAGACATATTATAGAAACAGGTCTTACCATTTTTGCTCAAGCAAACTTACCTTTGAAATTCTTGTGGTATGCCTTTCATACAACTACATATATCAAAAATAGATTCTCTACAACTGTTTCTGACAACAAAACACCATTTGAAATGTTGTTTCATAAGAAACCTGCTTATTCTCATCTTAGAATATTTGCTATGCTTGTTATCCTTATTTAAAATAATATAACCAGCACAAATTTAATTATAAAACCAGCAGGTGCATCTTTTTGGGATATAATTCATTACATAAAGGGTATCTTTGTTTGCACTCCTTTGGAAAAATGTATATCAGTAACCATGTAGTCTTTGATGAATCTTCTTTTCCTTTTCAATATGGAGTTAACTTCTTTTCAGTGTCAAATACATCTTATCAATCATTTTCTTAGTCCCATTCAGTTTTTAATTCATTTTCTTCTCCAAGTGTGGTGCAACTTTAATTTCCTCTCTATCAATCTCCATCTACTATGGCAAATGATCTTAACTTTATCTGTCCAATCCCTTTTTCACCTCTCCATACAGTTTCACCTCTTACTTCTCATTTTACTTCACCCTCAAATGAACCTCATTAGCTGTCACCACCATAACCTAATCCCATTTGTCATTATATGGCCACCAGATCAAAGGTTGGTATTTTCAAATTGAAGACCTACAATACCACCTATCAGTTTAACAAAAAAAGAACCAATTAGTGTCTCACTAGGACTTGCTGATCCAAACTGGGATAAACCATGACAGAAGAGTTTCAAGCTCTGCTTGCTAATAATACTTGGGAACTTGTTAATCCCTCACATCCTATTAAATTTGTTGGGAAAAAATGGGTGTTCAAAATTAAGTATAATCCAGATGGCAACATCAGCAGTTACAAAGCCAAACTTGTGGCAAAAAGCTTTCATCAAACAGAAGGTATTAACTATACAGAAACATTTAGTCCACTAGTGAAATCTTCAACCATTAAACTTATTTTAAGCATGGCAGTGACTCACAAGTGGGTACTCAGACAAATTAACATCAACAGTGCCTTTATCAATGGTTATTTGACAGAGGAGGTGTGTATGCAACAAATAGAAGGCTTTGCTGATCTAGCTCAGCCTACTCGTGTGTGTAAGCTTTATAAAGCTTTAGACGGGCTTAAACAAGCCATAAGAACCTGGTTTGAAAGATTTAAACTAGCTTCAACTACTAAGTGGGGTTTTTCTAACTCTAATTCTTTAAAAGACAAGCTAACCAGCTCACTCTTCTCCTGTTATATGTTGGTGATATCATAATATGTGGATCAAGTCATTCTTTAATTGCTTAAGTTATCACTGATTTGAAATCAACATTTGCCTTGAAGGATTTAGGAGATTTTTTTTTTTTTTTTTTTGGGTATTCAGGTTACTAAAAATGCTGCTAGCTTGCTTCTATCTCAATCCAAATATGTAGCTAATCTACTTGCCAAAGTCAATATGCAAGATAGCATACCATGTGCTACTCCTATGGCTTCTAGGAATCCTTTAACTTAAACTAATGGTGTTTTATTCTCAGATGTTAGCTTGTACAGAAGCCTAGTTGGTGCTCTTTAATATGTCACTCTCATAAGACCAGAAATTGTATTTTCTGTTAATAAGCTCCGTCAATTCCTTAGTACTCCTATTGAGGTCCATTGGCAAGCTTGCAAAAGGGTGCTGAAATATTTTTAAGGCACCATTAATCTTGGTCTTCTGTTCTACTTATCAGGTTCACTTTATCTTGAATGTTTTTCGAATGCAGACTAGGCAACTGATAGAGATGATCAAAGATTAGTTGCTGGCTATTATGTTTATTTATGACCTAATCTGGTCTCTTGGTGTTCTAAAAAGCAGCTTGTAGTTTCCAGGTCCAACAATGAGTCTGAGTATAGTACCCTTGCTATGGCAGCCTCAAAAGTGCTTTGGATCAGATCTTTACTTACTGAACTTGTTGTTTTTCATCCATTTATCCATGTTATTTGGTATGATAACCAAAGTACCACAACGCTAGCCAGCTATCCTAAATTTCACTCTCGGACTAAACATATTGAATCGAAAGTTCTAGCATTCAATACATTCTCAGCCTTGATCAAACAACATATATTTTCACTAAAGCCTTACCTTCTCAGCCATTTTACTATCTTCGTTCCAAGCTCAACATTGTTCCCAATGTTGTGCTTGAGGGGGGAATTTAGGAATAGATATATATATATATATATATATATATATATATATATATATATATTCCTAAAAGGTTCCAACATGATTTAGAAGATTCTAGCATGCTTAGTAGTTGAAGCTCAGAAAGTTGCATTAGTTAGTTAGTCAGCATGGCACCAGTTTGTTTAAGATTGTACATTTGTCATTCTACTATTGGCCAGCTAATAAATTTGTTATTACCAAGTTAGTTACGTTAATACAATATAAATATAATTCGCTCGTGTATATTTATGTGTAATAGTAATACAACTCTTTTCTTTTAATTTCATTTTTCCCTTTATTTTCTCTTCTTTTATTATCAACAACAAAACAACTATATTACAACTTTCACAGTTCTTACTTGTTATATTATTTCATACCAACTCGAATTCATAGACGAACTGAATTATAACAAAAATATTGAGTGTGGGGTCAAAAGTTTTTCAAAGAAAAAATACAAGAGCATTTCATAGAAGTTGAAATAGGAAGTAACCATTAACATTTTCAAAATGATCACCCAAATTGAAGTCCAACGAGATGCCGCCCAAGGAAAAAAAAAAACTTTGAAACTTAGTATCTGGACTAAGGTCGTCTAATAAGTAGTAACAAATGTTGTGTTTCACGTGCATGCCTAACTCCGCAGAGCACGTTTATGTCATTTAAATTTTATACATCTATATATAATGAGCTGACGACCACCAAGCAAAAACATTGATATTGATGTATCATGCATTTTCAAGTTAGAATTGAAAAAATAAATTATTCTTTAATAAAAGTACCAAACTATCCCTCGCTTATGCTTTTCGAATCTGCAATGGAATGGGATTATTTTACTCTTCCTTGTTTATATCATTAAAAATACCTCTTTCACTTCCACTTTCACAGACACAAAAATCAAATCATCGTCACCACCTTTTACAGTTTATCCAAAATAATGGAACATCCTATGACTAGTCCTTCAAACTCAGCTATATTTTACTCAATCCTCTTCTTCCTCCCCATCGTCCTCTTCTTGTTTCGCCGCCAATTTTCCCGTAAACTAAACTTGCCACCGGGTCCAACGCCATGGCCATTTATCGGAAACCTGAACCTCATCGGCCCTCTCCCTCACGTCTCCATGCACTCTCTCGCCCAAAAATACGGCCCCCTTATGCACCTAAAATTCGGCCTCTCCCCGGTTGTTGTAGGCTCATCAGCTGAAGTAGCAGAGCTTCTGCTCAAGACTCATGACATTAGCTTTGCTTCAAGGCCAGCTCTTCTTGCTGGGAAGTACACAACTTACAATTACTCAGGAATGGCAACTGCACCCTATGGCCCATATTGGCGCCAGGCTCGCAAAATCTGCTTAATGGAACTTCTCAGTGCAAAACGCTTGGATCAGTTTCAGTACATAAGGGTAGAAGAAAGAAATGCTTTCCTCTCGGAGTTGTTCAAATCAGCTTCCACGCCTGTTCATCTGAAAGATCGTCTCTACACACTCAATCTCACTTCGATTTGTCGGATGGTGTTGGGGAAAAGGTATACGGACGAAGCTGAAAAAAATACTGTGACTCCAAAAGACTTCACGGAAATGATTGAAGAATTGTTCTTGCTTATTGGTATTTTGGATATTGGGGACTCAATTCCATGGCTTGCTTCTTTTGATTTACAAGGGCATGTTAAGAGAATGAAGGATGTGAGCAAGAAGCTTGACAAATTTTACGAGGGTATTTTAGATGAGCACCATGAGAGGAGAAAATCTGTTAAGGATTATGGGGTTCATGATATGGTTGATGTTCTTATGCAACTTGCGGATGATCCTTCTCTTGAAGTTAAGCTTGAAAGAGAACATATAAAGGCACTAATCCAGGTAAATTTGAAGTTCGTTGTACTAGTAAAAACTCGTGAAATGGTAACGTATTCATAAATTTGAATTTAATTCGTGTACTTTTAAAAAAAAAAAACTAAATAGTAGTTTTCAAGTATGACATATTTCAATTTATTTTCCAAATCTTTTGAAAATAATAACCCTTTCTCATGGTTTACTATTGAGAAGAAAAAGGATCGAGAAAGAATTTCATTCTCGTGTACTGATAAATGAGGGCTACACTGATGTTTTTAACAGCTTGGGGATAAATTAAAATATACCAATTTATCTAGTGATTAATGGAAATTAACTCTCTTTTTTTTTATCAACTGGGGCTCAATTAAGAGCTAAAAAACAACCGAGCGAGGAGTCGCAACCCCCTAAGAATTATACAGAAGAATGGATGTAACCCCCAGTGGGGGACTAGGGTACACCATAAGCCCAAGAGGTAAATAACATGTAAGGTTCGCCATAAAATCAGCAGCCGAATTTACCTCTCTGTATACATGAGAAATAGAAATCTGCCAATCCTTTTTCTGGAGATACTCCTTGATAGCAAAAATGAGGGACGCATATTCATTAGTAATCACCACCTGGTTAGCCAACATTTGAGTTGCACATAAGCTGTCAGTTTCCACGTGCAGCCACCGAATGCCAAAATTCCAAGCAAGGATAAGCCCCTGATAAATGCCTCTAAGCTCAGCCATTGTAACAAAACAGGAACCAAGCATCAACCCAAAACCAGTCAACCAACGACCCGAATAATCGCGAATCAAACCACCAGCAGTAGAAACACCATTGGCCTTATGAGCCCCATCAGTATTCAAAGTGCACCAAGGCCAATCGGGAGGGTGCCACCGAATCCACTTATCAATCTTTAACCTTCCCGTGACCAAACAATGGTTGTGAATCTTACTCATCTCCACAGCACGCAGAGAAACAACCACTAATAAAGCCATAGGATCCACAGAAGTCTTGTTAAAAACAAATTGGTATTAACTCTTTTAAGTAACGTACTAAATTGATATGTGCAATAAAACAGAAAATAATTTGGTTTTTAAATGATTGAGGCAATAGTTTCCCCACAGAGTAATTTAAACATCACCAAATAATGCAACTATCAAGGTGTCTTCTGTATTGAAAATCTGTATCATCATAATTCTTTTTTCATTTTGATTCCTAGGATCTATTAACTGCTGGAACTGACACATCGGCAATCAGCGTGGAATGGGCAATGTCAGAGCTCTTGAAAAATCCAGAAGCTATTCAAAAGGCGACTGAAGAACTAGATAGAGTGATGGGAAGAGACAGATGGGTGGAAGAAAAGGACATTGTTAACCTTCCATATATAGAAGCAATTGTTAAAGAAACGATGCGTCTCCACCCTGTGGCACCATTGCTTCTTCCTCGGGTTTCTAGAGATGATTGCAGAGTTGCTGGCTATGACATTCTAAGAAACACTCGTGTGGTTGTTAATGTATGGGCAATAGGAAGAGATCCAACTATGTGGGAAAAGCCTAATGAATTTAGGCCTCACAGATTCATCGGTAAAAATATTGATGTTAAAGGACATGATTTTCAGCTGCTGCCATTTGGATCTGGGAGGAGGATGTGCCCGGGTTATGGTCTAGGGCTTAAGGTTGTTCAGTCAACTTTGGCAAATCTTTTACATGGTTTTGAATGGAAATTACCAGGTGATATGAAGAGTGAGGATTTGGATATGGACGACAGATTTGGACTGACAATGCCTAGAAAAATCCCACTTCTTATTGTGCCTAGTAAACCTCGGCTTTCTCATCATCTTTACTCATGTGAGTAACCTTCCTGTTCATTTTAAGTAAACACAGCTGCTGGTTAAAGTTCTCGTTGTTTAAATCTATAATAGGAGGCCTCCAGCATTGGAAGCATCAACCAAAGCAGTAAATAAATTGTATTATGGATCTATGCTTTTTAAAGCTTACTTTTTATTTGTAATAAATAAAATTTCTGACCACTAAATTAATTGAGTTATTTTCATATAAAATCTTAAGTGTATGGTTATTTGAATAAGATTATTATTTTTTCCATATTATATTGTACCTAAATGGTTGAACAAACTTGGACGTTGTAGTAAAAGATTCATATGTATGTAATAAGGACAAACTTATGAATCTATGAAAATGGTTCGTTAAGATAAAACTCAAGCTCAAAATACTCTTTGGTTAGACTTTTAACTATCAAATTGAATGTCTCAATCAATCATTCCCTCGGTAAGCATGCATAGCAGAACTGTAAGAGATAAAAAGATGAAACCAATAAGCGCGTAGATTAGCTGGCATGGGGATATTCTATCTTAACAAAGGTTTTCAGTTCGAGACTTGGGAATGCAGTTGTGTTAAATACTTATTGGGAGAGTTTTACAGCCCTAGTGGTCCTACCCAGCTCGAATATGGATTAGTCGAAACCCAATGTGGTCTTCGAATACTGTTGTGAAAAATGTTAATATAGTCGCAAGTGCACGAATCTAGAAATATTATAGTGATAACGAGGTCAAACCTACAGAGATTGTTATAAATTGAAAAGTCTAATTTAAATCTAAAATTAATATTAATCCTAACCTAGTTGAGCAAATTGAGTTTTTAAGATAAATAAAAGTAATTAAAATAAGAAAACAATTAAAGAAAAGGAGAATTCAATAAGATAAAAATTACAAAGGTTTCATAATCCACCACTATTCAACTAGTAATTATCTAATTGTTAATTAATCCTCAATTTTAGAGTGACAAATCGAAATCAATCTATGTCGTCTCATGAATAAAACAAATAAGACCAATTAAAATTAATCTAGTGTAGATTCGTTTTCTGCTTAATAGTATGATATCTAATCATCGTATGTAAACATATTGAATAACAAAGAGTCAAAATCTTCCTAAGCACTTTGTGTAAACAATTTATTGAAAAACTCATAATCAAAGATAATCATATATAAGTTTTGATATATCTAAGTATAGATTTAATTAAATATTAATTCTAATAATTAATAATATATGACAGAATTGATGAAAGGATTTAATAACGTCTGACTAATCATGTAAAACAAGAATCATAAGCATTAAAGCACATATGTAGGGAATTAATTAAATATAAAAATAATTATTTCATTAAATAAAATTTCATCTTTAACTTTAATATAAAAAAATTAATTAAATATATTTAAATTGAGAGCCACAAAATAAATAAATCCAACCATAGAAAATTAAATTGTTGCGGCCCTTAACTTCTCTTTTCTTGTGTCTCTCCTTGCGTCCTTTTTTTAGCTTCTAGCTTGCCATTATATAATGGTCGGGACCATGCAATTATTGGCCAAATCCCGTACACTTTATTGGCTGGATCCAATTTGGATTCAATTTCCAATCGAAAGTCAATTTTCCCAATTAATGCCACTATTACTTGTCAACACCATAAGCCATAACTTTGTCTTCCCTTTTTTAAATCGGAAGCTCACAGGTTCCTTTAAATTGCAAGCTCACGGGTTCCTTTAAATTGCTTTCCAAAATTTTAAAGACATGCATGTGCAATTGCCATCACCAAATCTTTGTTTTCTAAATGTATGTCCACCATTCATTATTTGAACAGATTGACTTCAGCTTTTGTTTTCTTGGCTTCCAATTAATTTCCAATCTAATCTTTATTACTTTCTAAATTAAATTTTTTCGTGCCTTTTTTATCCATAATCTCCAATTAATTACCTATTCAACAAAATAATTCAATTAATTAAAAATAACAAATAAAAATAACTAGCAATTATATAATTAAGGGTAAAATATGTAAATATTATATGCTCCCCAAACTTAGATTTTCCTAATCCTTGAGCAAAACTAAAACTGAAAACAAAAATAAAAATAACGAAAAGTAAATCTTAACTAAACCACTTTCGCAGGCAATCACAATTGCATTTAGCGTATGCAACAAACTTTTAAACTCTTAGGCGGCCGTAGTGGATGAGTTATTTATACTCTCGTGAGGGTTTCAATGATTATACCCATAAACATCATTTTAAAAATAAAATAAAATAAAATAAAATAAAAAGAAAAAAAATTAAATAAAACATAAAAATATCCTCAAAGATTGCATAAATTATATAGTTCAAAGAAAATTTCAAATATTGGCAAAATTCTAACTTTGATTCAATAATCAATTTCATCTCTCTTTTGATTCTTGTAGTGTGTGTGTGAATCAATTCAATTAAAAAACATTTTCAAAATCTTCAATATCAACAGCTTTCGCCTTGAACAAAGAAAAGAGTAGGTCAAACTAATCTTAACATCTTGATCTCCATTTCTTTTTTCACAGACTTTTATATGCATTTTCTTTTGATTTTTTTTTATTTTAGCACATGCACTTGATTTTTTTTTCTTTTTATTTTTTGTTAACCATAGTTAGAAACTTTCACTTTACCCCTTAAGGTAACCTTCTTCTCATGGTAGATTATCCTCAACAAATTGGTAGTACATAGGCCCAAATTACTCAAGGATAGTTTCACTCTCCAGGTAGCTATTTTTGACTTTGGTGCTTGTATATTATTTTGTATTGTGAAGATAAGAATCAAGACAAACAGTCATTTACTCTATATAAAATTCTCAACTCAGGCTGCTTCAATCTCATATTAGTTAAAATTAAGAAAGAATTAATATTAGTGCGCATAGAGTTTAAAGAATCTCAATTAAGAGGAATTAACACAAGAACCTACAAACTAAGACAATATTCAACCATTTCTAAGAACCATATTCATTGTCAGTCAAGTTCTTATCATTGGCTTTTCACATAAAAACAAACAAATTTTTTTTTGAATTTTTTAAATAAAAAGGCACACACAATTCCCAAACCAAACTTATTCGGAACATTGTCCTCAATTTTTAATAAATAAAATATATGCGTGCAAAAAGATGGAAAAGATTAAACATAAATAATAAAAGAAAAAGTTGGAAAGATCACACCTGAATAGGATGGGGAAGCTTAAAACAAAATGAGAAATAAAAAGAAAACGTTAGAAAAGAAAAATACTAGAAAAGAAAACCTACTATTTAAATAAAACAAGAACGTAAAGATGGGATTAATTAATCGTGATAAACAGGATCATCTAAAAGTATCTCCTCAAATTTTGGTATTCTTAACTCTAAAAATAGTTTTAATCTTTGACCATTGGCTTTTAATCTTTGACCATTTTTAGGATTTTCAATCTTAATTGCTCCATAAGGGAAGACAGTACGAACTATAAAAGGACCAAATCATTGAGAACGTAACTTACCTGAAAAGAGATGCAATCAAGAATTGTATAAAAGTACTTTCTAACCTGATGCAAAGGATTTTCTCAAAATGTGCTTGTCATGAGAGACTTTCATTCGCTACTTGCAATTCTTAGCATCATAATAAGCATTATTCTTGATCTCTTCAAGTTTTGTTAGTTGTAATCTTCTTTTGAAACCAGCATATTACATGTCAAAATTGAATTTCTTGATAGCCCAATATGCATGAAGCTCCAGTTCTACTGGTAGATAACATGTTTTTCCATAAACAAGTCAATAAGGTGACATCCCAAATGGTGTTTTGAACGTAATCTTATATGCCCATAATACATTATCAAGTCTCAAAGACCAATCATTTCTATCTGGCCTAACTGTTTTTCCCAAAATTTGCTTGATCTCTTGATTAGAAATCTCTACTTGGCCACTGGTTTGAAGATGATATGGGGTGGCAACCTTGTGTGTAATGGAATATTTGTCCAAAAGAGTTTTGAAAGGTTTATTACAAAAAATGGTACTACCATCACTAATAATTGTTCTAGGGAAACCAAAATGAGATCAGATATTACTCTATACGAGCTTCACTACAACCCTGTGATCATTGGTTTTGCATGGAACAACTTCAACCCACTTCGACATATAATCAACTGCAACTAATATATACTGATAACCAAAAGACAGAGGAAAATGTCTCATAATATCAATACCCCACACATCAAAAATCTCAACCACTAGAATTAGATTGAGTGGCATCATATTCCTCTTTAAAATGCTACTCATGTGTCGGCACCTATCACATAAAGAACAAAAAACATAAGCGTCATGAAAAAGAGTAAAGCAATAAAAACCACACTATAAAATTTTTATTGCTCTCTTTTTAACACCAAAGTTGCCTTTACAAGTTTGTTCATGGCAAAAAGAGATGACACTTT
The DNA here is from genome assembly GCA_039657385.1 of Citrus x changshan-huyou. Lineage (NCBI taxonomy): Eukaryota > Viridiplantae > Streptophyta > Magnoliopsida > Sapindales > Rutaceae > Citrus > Citrus x changshan-huyou. The sequence goes on along the minus strand of CM077547.1, from coordinate 14,492,162 downwards.
GAATTTCATTCTCTGGAACATATTCTTAATAATCTGATCAGTACAATATTTAAATAAATAAGGACTCTTCACTTCGAATAAGAACTTTGTTCTATCTTACTTGGTCTAGTGTTCTGGGATTTGACCTATAGCAAGCTAATTAACTATATCAGCAAACAATGGTATAATATTTACATTCATAAGTTGTTCATCTAGGAAACCCTCATTCAAAGGTAAGGATTCTTAGATAAATTAAAGATCAAGGCGAGATAAATGATCCGCCACAGCATTTTCAGAACTCTTTTTATCTCTAAATTTAATATCAAATTCCTGTAAAATTAACACTCAACGAATCAATCTTACCTTAGTATCTTTCTTAGTGAGCAAATATTTCAAAGTAGCAAGATCAGAAAAAATAATCACTTTATAACTTATAAGATAAGATCTAAATTTATCTAGAGCAAACACCACAGTTAGCATTTCTTTTTCTGTAGTTAAATAGGTCAATCGTGCATCGTTGAGTGTCCTACTAGCATAATAATTGACATAAGACACATGATCTAATTTTGTCTTAAAACTACTTTTACAGCATAATCAGATGCATCATGCAAAATTTCAAAGGGCAAATTTCAATTAGGTGGCTGAATGATAGGTGAAGAAGTCAACAATTTCTTAAGTTTTTTTTAAAAGCTTCAAGACAAGAATCATCAATGATAAAAGGTGCATCCTTAACAAGTAAATTGCATAAGGATTTAGAAATTTTACTAAAATCTTAAATGAATCTTCTATAAAAACCATCATGTCCAATGAAATATCTTACTTCTTTTATGGATTTGGGAGGTGAAGATTAAAAATTAAATCCACCTTGACTCTATCAACTTCAATACCTCTCCTGGAAATTATATGACCAAGAACAATACCTTATTTTATCATAAAGTGACATTTTTCCTAATTTAAAATCAAGTTCTTTTATTTACATCTCTGCAAAACTAATGTTACATGCTGCCAACATTCATTAAAAGAATCTCCATAAACAGAAAAATCATCTATAAAAACATCAAGAAATCACTCAACCATATCAGAAAAAATACTAAGCATGGATCTTTAAAAGGTAACATGTGCATTGCATAAACTAAATGGCATTCTCCTATATGCAAAAGTTCTAAAGGGCCAGTAAAAGTAATTTTCTCCTAGTCCTCTGGAGCTATAGGGATCTGATTATAACCTGAATATCCATCTAAAAAACAATAAAAGTCATGACTTGGCAATCTATCAAGCATTTGATCAATAAATGGAAAAGAAAATTGATATTTTCTTGTGATTTAGTTCAATTTTCTATAATCAATGTAAACACGTTAACTTGTAATTACTCTAGTGGGAATTAATTCATTATTAGCATTACTAACTACCGTAACAACAGATTTCTTAAGAACAATTTGCACAGGGCTAACCCAAGAGCTATCTGAATAGGATAAATAATTCTTGTATCTAATAATTTAATTACTTTAGCTCTTACCACTTCTTTTATGTTAGGATTTAGCCTACGTTGCATCTCCATAATAGGCTTAGCATTTTCTTCAAGATAAATACGAAGCATGCAATCGACTGGATTGATACCTTTAATATCAGCAATGGTCCATCATATTACCTCCTTATGCTCTTTTAGAATACCCAGCAACTTACCTTTTTGCTCAAGATTGAGGGAAGAAGAAATAATAATAAGTAGGGTGTCAAATTCTACTAAGAATGCATTCTCTAGAGTGTCGGGCAGTGCTTTGAGCTCCAATTTTGGTGGTGTCTCCACAGATGGGCTAATCTTGTTCTCAGAATGAGACAGTGGTTTTGGCTTTATCTTTCATTCAGTTGTGTCCACAATTAGAGTTGCATCGAGTAAGGCATTAACTTCTGCAATTACATTGTTATCATTAGAACACAATTCAAAATGAGTCAAACGTGCCTCTAATGGATCATCATTGTGGTTAGAAATGAATAAATATTCTACTAATTCTTCTATCATATTTGCTTCGATAAATTCATCTTTTTTCCTATAGTTGTTTGGTAACATTAAACATATTTAATTCTATGGTCATATTACCAAAAGACAACTATATGTTTCCATCCTTACAATTAATAAGAGCATCAACTGTAGCTAAGAAAGGACGAGCTAGAATAATTAAAGAGTGTTTCTTAGGATCTTGTACATACTCAGTATCAATAACAATAAAATTAACAGGATAATAAAATTTGTCAATCTGTATCAACACATCCTTTATAATATCACGAGGTATTTTCATTAACTTATCAGCAAGTTGCAAAATAATGGAAATTGATTTTAATTCACCTAGTTGAAGTTGCATGTAAACAAAATAAGGCAAGAGATTAACACTAATTCCTAAATCCAATAGTGCTTTATTAAAAAATTGGTTCCCTATAACATATAAGATAGTAGGGGAACCTAGATCCCTAAATTTTGGTGGCATTTTATATTGAAGTAAATTGCTAGTTTGTTCAGTTAAAAATGTCTTTTTGGTGACATGCAAATATCTCTTTTAGTTCATAAATTCTTAAAAAACCTAGCATATGAGGGAACTTGCTTAATAGTATCGAGTAAATGAATTTTTATACTAACCTGCTTGAAGATTTTGATAATCTCACCTGTTGAAGTCCTTTTCTTTATCTTTGCTAACCTTTGAGGAAAATGAGCCTTAGGAATGTAAACTCTACCATATGATGATTTGACATACTTGAACCATTATAAAAAGCATTGTATAAGTCTTCATTTCTGAAAACTATGGTGGGCACACTTAAAGATTAAATCATTGAATCTTTCCCAACACTCATAAAATTGCTCATCCGCTCTTTGATAAAACTCACTTATATCTCACCTAAGGGTATTTGTTTTAGACATAGGGAAAAACTTGGTGAGGAACTTATTACTCAATTCATCCCACGTAGTAATAGACCAAGCAAGAAGTAAATTCAACCAAGCTTTCGCTTTGTCTTTTAAGGAGAAAGAGAACATACGAAACCTAATTGACTCATCATTAAAATTTTGAAAACGAAATGTAGAGCATATGTCAAGAAATTCTTTAATGTGCAAATATGGATCCTCTCTCTCTAATCCATGGAAAGATGGTAAAACCTGAATGACAAAGGGCTTGAGTTCAAAGTGTGTTGTTGACGTTTATGGCAGCACAATACAAGATGGTTGGTTGACTACAAGTGATGAAAAATATTCTCTATGGGTTTTCTCTGCTTGCACTGGTGGTAGTACTGGCAATATTCTATTTGGGTCACCCATCACTTGAGAAGAACTAGCTTGATTACTCTCAATTCTAGACTCTTTTTTTACCAAATGATTTGTTGAATGGCATTCCCAAACACTCATAAACTAACTAGACAAAGAAAGAAATTAACCAATAACCATGAAAAATAAACGAAATTTAAAATAAAAGAAATCAAACAACCAAACAATGAATTCAAAGTAAAATTTTAAATTTTTTTTGTGTGTTTTTATATAAAAATAAAAGTCAACCTAAATTATAACTAGTAGAATAATCAAATCAACCTCAATTAAACTAGAAAGGATAGGATTAATATTAATTTTAATATGCTCGCAAGCACATAAATCTAGAAATAGAATAATGATAACGAGATCAAATCTACAGGAATTGTTATAAATTGAAAAGTCTAATTTAAATCTAAAATTAATATTAATCCTATCCTAATTGAGCAAATTGAGTTTTTAAGAGAAATAAAACTAATTAAAATAAGAAAACAATTAAAGCAAAGGAGAATCCAATAAGAAAAAAATTACCAATGTTTCAGAATCCATCATCATTCAACTAGTAATTATCTAATTGTTAATTAATCCTCAATTTTAAAGTGACAACTCGAAATCAATATATGTCATCTCATGACTATAACAATTAAGACCAATTAAAATTAATCTTGTGTAGGTTCTTTTCTGCTTAATAGTATGATATCTAAGCATCCAATGTAAACATAATAAATAACAAAGAGTCAAAATCTTCTTAAGCACTCTGTGAAAATAATTTAATGAAAGACACAGAATCAAAGATAATTATATATAAACTTTATAGATCTAAGCATAGATTTAGTCAAATATTAATTCTAACAATCAATAATGCATGATAAAATTAGTTAAAAAAATTTAATAATATCTAACTAATCATGTGAAACAAGAACTATAAGCATTAAAGCACATATGTAGGGATTAATTGAATATAAAGATAATTATTTCATTGAATATGATTTCATCATTAACCTTAGTATAAGAAAATTAGTTAAATCTACTTGAATTAGGAGCAACAAAATAAATAAAAACTGTCATGGAGAATTAAATTGCTGCAGCCCTTCTCTTCTCTTTGTCTCGTGTCTCTTCTTGCGTCCTTTTTTTAGTTTCTAGCTTTACCATTATATAATTCCCAGGACCATGCAATTATTGGCCAAATCTTGTACACTTTGTTGGCTGGATTCAATTTGGTTTCAATTTCCAATCTAAAGTCAATTTTCCCAATTAATGCCACCATTACTTATCAACACCATAAGCCATAAGTTTGTTTCCCCTTTTTTAAATTGGAAGCTCAAGGGTTCCTTTAAATTCCTTTCCAAAATTTTAAAGCCATGCATGTGCAATTGCCATCACCAAATCTTTGTTTTCTAAATGCATGTCCACCATTCATTATTTGAAGAGATTGACTTCTGGTTTTGGTTTTCTTGTCTTCCAATTAATTTCCAATCTAATCTTCATTACTTCCTAAATTAAACTTCTTCATGCTTTTTTTATTCATAATCTCCAATTAATTTCCTATTCAACAAAATAATTCAATTAATTAAAAATAACATATAAAAATAACTAGCAATCATATAATTAAGCATAAAAATATGTATATATTATCTATTCATCAAATACCAGATAGGTTAATACACAAAAAAAGGAAAAACGATGAAACCCCAATTCATATAGCCGCCACACTCCTTTTACTTTCTTGTTGGTGGTATGGCCTCACCGGCGGTCGATGGTGGCAACAAGACACTATCAGCACCACCCCTCACCACCGGCCACCATGCAACTAGCCGGAAGGCCTTTCGCCACACACAACTCCTTTTGGTGGCCGCTTTTGGCCTTACAATGTTGCCAACCATTGCTCGCTTTCCTTCTTATGTCGTCCCCCCACCCCCCCCACCATCCTTAGTGATGATTTAATCCCTTCCATGCCACCCTACAACTACCTCATAGCCATCACTCTTACCAAATCCCACTGATCGTGTCTCTTTCACACACGCGTGCGTCAAACCCTAGCCAGTCACATGCGTCTTATCACCAACAGTTGCTTCCATTGGCTTTGTTGCCTTCTATCATTGCCACTCATCACCAACAGCTCTTGCATCCCACTTTGGATTGGCCCTTCATAACCCTGTCCAACCGCCTCTAATGTCTTTAATGACCATTAATAAAAAACAAGCCACTACCTCTTTTGCAAATGCATGCTCACAATCTATCTCAGACCTTAGATCGTGACAAAACAAACACTAATAGTGTGCAACCTATTTATGGGCCCACCTAAGCTTGACCACCAGCACAAATCCTTCTATCTATTACTCTTCTACTATCACTAAGTTATTATATGCTTTTACAGTCAATCCAATGTCCATCATTGACCCTAATGTTGCATCTAAGCCCTCTAAATCCTTTGTTGAAATTGTTGTAGGTTTGTATTGGCTATCTTTATTTGTTAATATGGGCATCCTTCATCGAGGTGAAGGTGTTATTCATTTTATAGTTGCTGAGGTTTCGACCATGGCTAAACCATTCAAGCTGTCACTGGTGGGTAAGTTCTCTTTTGGCCACCTTCAATGGATATGATTAGGAATGTTTTTATCTCCTTGGCTTAAAAAGCAGTACTCAAGCACCTTGCTTGGTAACTGCCATGTTTTAAGAAAGCTTCAGTTAGAGGAAGACTATCCCATAAATTTAGGTTAGGCAGACATGATATATCGGTCGTAAAGCTATAAGATCTTTAAATGGTCCACTACCATTTATTGTTCTAAGGAGTCCCTTGTGGTTTTTATTTGGGTTTCTTTGTTGTATTTACCTATTCACTTTATTCATTGCAAAGAAGCATCATGTTTAATTATTATTGTGATAGGGAAAACTTTACGTGTTGACCATGCTATTAGTTCTATTAATAGGCCTTTAGTTGCTACAGTTTTGATAGAAAATGATGTTTCGTGACAGTTTTTACCTTGCCTTTGGATTAGTGAAGGTGATTTTGACTTTTAGTATGATTTTTTAATAGGTTGTTTCTTATCATGTTTTGTATAAGCCCTTTGGTCATTATGTAAATGGTTGCTATGTCATTGCTGTAGCATTTCACTCTAGTAACTATTATTATAACTGTTATTTCGGTTGACCATCCATTTAATAGTTCAAGTTAAAATAGAGTCGCAAAAAGGCATGTCTTAGCGGATATTATTAGAGTAATACTTGATCTTAATTTAAGTTTCCTGGATTAAGCTTATCTTGAATCCCATAAGGGCCATACTTAAAGTTAAGATTTGTGACAAACTAGACATAGGTACTCATCTTGTAGGGTGGAGAGAATAAAGGTTCATAAGGCTATGCCGTAGGTAGAATAGCAACTGGTCATTGCTAATATACTTAAGGATGTGAGAATTCCAACACGCGATAACTGAGGATGCAGAATAATTCTGCCCAGTGATGTACCAATTACTGTAACAATTGCTGTAATAATTGGTGTTAACTTGATGAAAAGCAGTCAACCCATAAAGAGAGTTTGGTCATTCAACTACCGTATTCTTAATTGATTCTTCGACGCATTTAATTTAATTTATTTCATTACTGCATTGTTTTATTGTATTCTCTCACAATTATCAATTTCAATAGAACCTACTTTACATTTGTTAATTTCAGACTCAAGATAGATTGCACTATTGTGATTGCTGTAACATTTCTAGTGACATCAATCCCTGTGGAGACGATCTTGAATATTCATCACTTTATTACTTGTTGTGTACACTTGCACATTAACATTAATAGCATTTGATTATAATAATATACCAACAAAGATCAAAGCAGCCTTCGTTATAATTGTCGTAACTCAGCCCATCAATGGTCACTATACCAATACAACTGAATAACATGGATCATGATATGGATATGTAGCATGGAAATTTTATACAACATAATCTTAAAATGCCAATTTCCAACTAGTCCATTCTAAACCTTAGTGAGATCAAACCATACTAAAAATCAAAGTGTGAATAAACTAAAACTTTATTTCTGCAGAAAATAACCTCAAATATCCATAAACTAAAATCACTAAAAAATGTAAATATATCATAAAGCATCTAAAGTAACAAAGTTCCACTAAAATTGAGCCCATAGATGAATGTCTTAAGTTTATAAACCATATTCTTTGGGTTTCCTAACATAAATTTTTTTTGTTGTACCATAAAAATGGTATGATAATGTCACTATTGAGAAATGTTGTCTTCACATTTAACTAATATAACTGAAGATTGAAATGTGTCACCAGTGCTATTATAATCCCGACAGAGTCTTTCCAAGAAACCAAAGAGAAAGTCTTTTGACATTCGATGCCTTCTTTCTGTGTAAAGTCTTTTACGATAAGATACACTTTCTACCTCTCCATATTGCCTTTTAAATCCCTCTTAGGCTTAAATATCTATTCGCAACCAATAAGTTTCACATCTTCTAGCAATGGGACAAGATCCTATACGTTATTGTCCTTTATGGATTTCATCTCCTCATTCATGGCATTAATTCACTTCTGAGAGTTAGAACTTTGCATGGCCTGACAGAAATTGATCGGATCATACTCTATCACTTTAATGCCTACCTCAGGTTCTTGGAGAAATACAATGTATTCATTTATATTGTACTTCTCAATTCTTTAGTGGATCTCCTTAATGGTATAAGTTCTTGAAGTGACAGAGTTTATCCCCATGGATCTTTCAAAGTATCTGCTAAAATAGAAACTTACTGTCCTTGAGTCTAGTTTCTTTTAATTAGGCCTATAAGGCCTTGCCTTAGCTAGAACCCCTAAAGATGCAAGTGCTTTAGGCTAGGCTTCTTGTCTATCCAAAGTTCGTATAGGATTTTAGCACTCTCTTTAGTTGGAACCCTATTAAGGATATATGCTACAGTATTAAGTGCTACTTTCCAGATTCACTCTATTAAAGTTAAATGAAAAACTAAACTCTTCATCATGTCCTTAAGTCTTCTGTTTTATTTTTTAACAATATTATTCATAATGGGCGAACCCAGCGTAGTGTACTGTGGGATGCCAACACATTCTTCTAAGAACTTAGTAAATGGTCACAGATATTGTTCGCATGAACCATCATATTTGCCATAATACTCAACACTGCGATCAAATCTGATGCTTTTGTTTCTTTTACTGAGTTGGTTTTCAACTTCAGTCTTAAAATTTTTGAACACATTCAACGACTGTGACTTTTTATAGAGAAGATATATATAACCATATCTAGCTAAATCGTCTATGAATATCATAAAATATTGTTGACTATTCCAAGCACTGTAAGAAATAGTCCACAAATATATGTATGTATGAGTTATGAGGTATCCAAAATCTTGTTGGCTTTAAATATAATTTTATTAGTTTGTTTCCCCTTTATACAGTTCATAATTGTACTAAATTACAGGGATTCAATAAATGAAGCAATCATATCAATTAAATAAAGATTATCATAGCTTGAGAAAGAACTGAATCCAAATAATTTTGAATCATGAAACAATCTAAATTTTGCATTTCTTAATGAACAAGAAAAACTATATTTGTCAAAGTGAAAATGAAAATCAAATTTTGTCTAAAAGACAAAACAAAAAATGTTTCGTCAAGATCTAAACAAAATCCAGTCTTTAATAATAATATAAAATTGTCAATTATTTCAACTTTAATCATTTTACCATCACCCACATAGATATATCTTTCACAATCACTAGCCTTTCGGTAATTTAGGCAACCCTGAATAGACGTACTGATGTAAGTTGTTACATCGGAATCTATCCATCACATGTGTCTAGGTATCGAAGATAAATTAACCTTATAAAAATAAAAATTAAGAAGCATATCTTCTTATCACACCATGTGTGATAGTGGGTGCAATGCTTCTTCTTATGCTCTTCAGGTCTACAGAAGAAACAATGTGATAGTTGGTGCAATGCTTCTTCGTATGCTCTTCAACTCTACAGAAGAAACAACTAGTATATTCCGAATTACTCGGTTTCTTTTGTTGTTTATTTTGTGGTGCTTTATATGCAACTTCTTTATCCTTCTTCATTTTCTTTCCCTGGCCCATATACCTCACTAAAGATAAACTTGTTAAAAAAGTATTAATTTCAGCCTTTTCATTCTTGACAAACCTCTATTTAATTTCTACAAAGAATTCCTTAGTTGTAGTTATCTTATCAGACAAAGGGCCTCTGAATGTATCCAGAATGGCCTTCTTCATGATCATCAAACAAATGTGATTTAATTTCCCCCACCTTTTTGCATCCCTCTCGCCATCAAGGCACCTTCATTCGTAGAGATATAGAGGAGAGTCAACCCTTAATACAAGATTGAGATTCATGACTGCAAGAACTTTTAGGAGGTTCTCTTGTAATGACTTAAAATTAGAACAATTTAGCATAGGAACATAGTTGATATTGGTAGTAGTATTAGCATGAGTCATAGCTATATAGAGAACAACAAACAAACAACACAAGCTCTGATAAGTCTTATTAAAAAAAAGTTCAAATACAGATAAATCTCGTCTCAAGATACTAGAAACTCTATTAATATTTCATCTTTGGATAAAATATTAACTTGTAAGTAATATCTTGATGTAGCAATTAAACTCCAATAATAAGAGCATGTCAAATAATAAATCTTCACTTCGTCCAATTTATTGTTCATATGTAAAACTGAATGATGATCATCACATGTTTATCACCACAGGTGAACATGCAATACTGTCAAATAGTTACTTTTTTTTGGGCTGATTGATATTCACAAAAATTACATACACATAACCATTTATATTTCAAAATAAATTAATTTCCACAAGAAAGGTCACTTTGACAATATATTGCTTGAATTAATCATCTTAATATATATATATATATATATACATGCCAATATTTGAATTTAAAATTGTACCAAAATCATTCAAAAAAAAGTTTAGGTCAACGTCAAAGTCAATGGTCGATGGTCAATTATTGATAGGTCAACTGTTGATCAAGTAAGGGCTAGATTAAGTCAAGTCAATCCAACTCGGAACATAAACCAGCCCCAACCCTTTTCAAAACCCTAACTTTTTTTTTTTTTAAAGTTTCCTTCTTTAGCTCCTATCGACTAGGTTACAACTGACTTGGGTTCGCGCCTTGTTCCAGCCTGAAGTCATTCTTTGTATCTTTTTTTCCCCTTTCAGGCAACAGCCATGGCTACGACTTCTCGAAATCCGCAATTCCTTCTAGTGTGGTCATCGCCTCAACTTTTCTTTAATTCTTCATGTGGCAACCTTTTCCCTCAAGCAACTCCAGCGCCGGTGGCTGCCATTGGCGCAGCCATAAACCAAATCCAAATATATATATATATTTCCTAAAAAAAAGAACAAAACTTTAATCATTAGTCATTAATAAAAAATAAAATGAATTCTTAATGATTCAACATGAAGAGACTAATATTATTTGTTAGAACAATAAATTTTGGTGAAAATCATTGCCTAAAATCCAACAGCATTCATGTATGCAGAAGTGTATTTGAATCCATAATTCTTAATTACTCTCTAAAGTCGTATAGTTTGTCTTCTATATTAACATATTATCCTAGAGAATCCTTTCAATTTCTCACTACACTTTCTTTGATTATGGAATATCAGAAGAAAGTAGAATGTTACATTTTATCTAGGAATCATAACCATTTACATAGATAACTTTTTTCTGTTATCTTTAGTTATTCCTATTTCAACCCATCATAAAAGTAGAAATTATCTTTAAGTCTCTATACGTTAAAGGCTCACACCTTGTTAGATAAATTAAAGGTCAAATTACCGAACAACTTAATAGATCACTTTTAATTGGACTTAACCTTATATAACAGTCAGGAATATATAATTATTCATATATAAGTCCAATTTTGGATTAATGATCCAACAACTTTAGATTAAAGATCCAATATAATCAATACCAACCCCTAAAATAAGAAAGAAATATAGTTGTCTATCATTCAAGTCAATGACCAAGTTTAGAATGTATCCACTAGTTCTGTAATATGTTTCTTCTATAGATAATCCCTCCAATCTGTGCATAAATACACCATCTTGTACCTTAAAAAATCAGTCAATAAAGTTTTCAATCTGTTTCAATACTCTTGAAACTTAGGACATCAAAGCAATGGAATTTTATTTGGTTGAAGAGCGAGTTGTCTTATGAGTTCCAGTTTCAAACTCTACGGTGACTGTGCGTGTAATAGTTGAATTATTTGAGACTTGTTCGCTGACGAATTGAGCACTCAATTGAAGGAGATTAAACTGTCGTTTGTATGTTAAATATTCCAATCCAACTTTTCGTGAGAAAACCTTTTTCTGGGGATGAATCAATTGGATGGACTATTGTAAAGAATTGAAATAAGTGATTAGGTCCCATTTGAAGCTTCTTGTGCGGATGCCAGTTATGTTTTAACATTTAGGTCCCATTTACCCGATTTGACCATTAACATTACTAACAATATAAGGGTAGAATCATAATCTTATGCCCTGACATTAATGTGCCAGACCCATAAATTTAATCTACCTAAAATTTAATGTAATTTATATGGTGGGCTGATGCGAAAATATCTAACTAACAGTATATTGAAACATCAATTTGTGAAAAAAATTTTTATAAGTGTTTGTATCCCTACCATGATTATTTTTGAAAAAAAAAAAGAGTAATTGATTCAAACTATAGAGATTAAAAGAGTATTTATCTCTTTTTCTTAAGTTTAATACAGTTTAGTGTGATTGAAATATTAATTTCTTATAATTTTATTTACTATATTGAGAATTTTTATAAGATTTTTTTTATAAGGATCGCATTAAGTTTCTAAATATTGGCCAAAATATTGCCATTAAAACATGTAGATATGTCAAGTGTCGTGGCTAATATAGTATCAAATTATAGAAGAAATCCTAAATTCGTAGTGAGTGGTTATGTTCCTTTGTTATTTAAATCTACATTGTCGTGTAAATTGGATATTTTATGAGCCTATCACCTGAATACGGGTAAAGTTTATCTTTTTTCTATCCTTCTTTAAAGAGTAACTGAGATGTAATAAGATTTTGTTATTAAATCACGGTTGACAACAGGAAACAATTTACTTTAAAAAGTTGGTTGTACCATTTATATAATTGAACAACAGTAGTATTACGTCTCTATAAATAAATTATGGTTTCTGAATAAAATATTCTCTGAATAAGTGTTTCTACTGAACAAAGATCTAACATAATTTTTGCGCATAAAATATGGAGAAGATCTCATTTAAGTCAACTTTTTTAATCGTCCTCTTGATCACTGCATCTGGTTTGCTCTTGTCTCAATCTCAAAATATTTTTATTAATTTTCTCCTTATCTACACATCAATATTATATTGTTTGTTGTTGCAGATCATAAAAAATAAAATTATTTTACAGATATCGCGGCACTCGAGTTACCAAGAGCTGAAGCCATCACAGATGCACAAATTCCTTGTACCAACAATGGAGAATGCTTGAGGAAATGTCCATCTAAGTCCGGATTTTGTTGCGATCCTGAGAAAGGACTAGTTTGTCGTCCCAAGGGCGTTTGTATATGCGTTTGAAATTAACATTTATATGCGTTGATTTATCGATGTATCAAGTTGGTATTATGAAATAAAGTCGTTTATCAACTATATCAAGTTTCTAGTTCTTAGAAAATGAATATAATCAATTATAAACATATTCACGTATGAAATTAAAAAAAAAAAAAAGGATATTTTAGTTATTAACCAAATGATGATTGTGAGATGTGTTTCTAGCCAAAGCAACATCTTTTGGGTACTTGTTATGACGGAAGCTAGCTTTTCTGGGACCAAAAAACTAGGAGGGGTTTGATATTAATATTCTTATCGTTCAATTATAAATAGGTTATTGTACACAGTTTTCCATGAGATCAGTTAGTTTCTCCATACTATTACACACACAAGCAGATATAGAATTTAATATTAGATCAGGTTAAATTGAATTATTGATAATTTTATTTTAAGTGAGTCTCGACGAAGAAATTTCAAAAATACGAAAGAAGGAAAGAAAAAAGAAAAGAAAAAAAGAACACACACAGAGCCACACATGCACATAAACACCTAACATGGAGGATATCAAGAATCTTAATCCCTAAAATTGAGTATTTTAAATAAAATAGAAATATAATATGCAAATATACAAATACTATTATTAATATTCTACCCTTCATAATTTCTAGGGATGGCAAAAAGAGGGTTTGGATTGTATTTTTTCAAGCCCAGATCTAAGCCCAGACCCAAGCCCACTTTAAGATAAGCATGAGGGTTAGCCTCATTACGGGCCTGGGGCAGGTTTGGGCGAGACTCATTGCTTTATTTATTTTTAAAATTGAAATAAATTAATGATCAACAAGTTGTTGTAATCATAAATAAATTAAAGAAAATAAATATTTTAAAGTAAAATAATAAAGAAAGCAAAAAAAAGCTTAAACTTTTTTTTTTAATACTGGATTCTCTAATTCAAACACTCTCTTAATTAATTAACGCATAACAGAAAGTTTAGTATCATAATTTTAACTTTTTTAAATTATCATTGATTTATAAATTAAGAATTTAAGTTTTTTTTTGTTTTTAAGTTACTTTTTAATTTTAATTATATTATTCTAATTTATAAATTTATTTTTTTAAAAAATAGTGAGTGTGGACTTGGTCCGAGTTTTTTTTTTCTTGAGTCCTTATCTAGGTCCTCATTTGTGAGAGTCAGGTTGAAGCCCACGGGTCTGGATCAGGCCGGCCCAAGCTTTTTTTTCCCCACCCTAATGACTTCAAATGATAAAACTCATCCATTTCAAAAAAAAAAAAAAAAATGATAGAACTCATCAATTATGAAGTCAATAGTATCTATGTAAAATTTCACTTTGAATTAAAAAAAAAAAAAGTCCATGCTCATTTGTCATAAAATCACCTTGCAATATAGTCGTATAATAGTAAAAATAATGGACCACGGCACCATGCATTGTCTACTCATAACAAAATTACCCATTTCCTCCGACTAAAACCAACATAAACTACTTTTACCCTGTAATTTTCATAATTACTAATAATCTCTCTGGCAATATAATTTTATAATATTACCTTTATTTTTAATATATTTTTATTTATATTTATTATAAATTAAATAAATCATATAAATAGAAATTAAAACAAAAATCTTAAGTACTAAAAATAAGAAAATATATTTTTTGGAGTGAATAAAATTAATAATAGAATATTTTTTATTTTTTTGTTATTTTTAAACATTTTTCTTATAATAAATATGTATTTAATATTTTCAAGATAAATTATCAAGTAAATGACATATTTATCCCTCTCTTTTTAAAAAAAATTTTAGTGTTAGGGATTTTCTGTTATTATGAAAATTGTAGGAGTAAGTAATATATTAATTTTAATAGGAAAAAATTAACAATCTTGATAATTAAAAATATATTTTTCTTGGCCAAGCTACGTAGGTCTATAGCCGGTCTAGACACATCAATTGTTTGTCCCACCCAAGCAAAATTCAAGAATTCTCCTGTCGCCAACTTGCCATTAGGCTCTATACAGCCCAGTGGTAAGAAAAGGAGTTTGAATGCCCGTAATGACATCGATTTAATTTCTCTCCAATATGATAGTGGCATTCTCTTTAAAATGTGAGTAATTTTTCATTTAATTTAAGAGTAATACTTATACGTCTTTAAGACGCGCTTTAATGAAAATAATGTTCACTGGTCTCCATAATTTTTAATTGTAAAATATCAGTAATGGGGTAATTGTAGTTAAAGAACATTAAAAAATCTCATATCCAGATTTGTAAGCTGAAAGTTTAAAGCCCCAATTAAATAAATTATAAAGAAAAATAAAATGAAACAAAAATGACAAATAGATCCATCAATTATAACAGTTATTTTTGAAATTATCAAGTGGTCCCTCAAATGTGTTTGTGTGCTGAATCTGCTTCAGCTGACGAGGAAGGAGCATTCGAAAATTATCTTGGCATAATTGTCTGGGTCATGCCAATTGCCAGCCCATCTACTTTCTAATAATTATCCAGTCAAGCAACAGTCAGCATACTTTCACCGGCTCCCATACATTCTCTCTCCCTTTCAATTTTGAACAAAGCAAAGAGGAGGAAGCAGAGCAGCTACTAAAAGCCGACCAACAACAGAGCAACCAGTGAACTAACCACCATGTCTACTAGATCCAGATCAGCCACAGCTCACCACCTCATCCTCTACTGCAGTAGCAGCATTTTTGCCCTCATCTTTTTCAGTATTGCTCCAACAACCACCACCGCAACTGACCACATTGTTGGTGCCAACAAAGGCTGGAACCCTGGCATCAACTACACTCTCTGGGCCAATAACCAAACTTTCTATGTCAATGACCTCATCTGTAATCTCTCTCTCTCTCTCTCTTGTTTGCTCTGTTTTTACTTTGATAGTTGATACTTAGAGATGGGTCTGTATGCAGAAAAATTTAAACTTTATGACATTTTGTGTTGGATCTGTATTGGATTCATAGTTTTACTGTTAAAAGATCGAAACCCATTTGGCTGTTTCATCTTTATGTGATAAAAATGCTTCAGTTAGCTAACTTTTCGATAATCCTTAACAGCTTGTTTGGTTATATTGTTGTAAATATGTGATAGATCTCTTAAAATTGGGTGTTGAATAGTTTTATTGATGTTTTAAGTAAATAAAGTTATTAATTTAAATAGTTTGAGTGAAATTTTTTTTAAAATTTTAAAAAGTGCACAAAATCAAACTTAATTTTTTGAAATTAGTATACAATTATCCAATAATAGAGTGGTCAAAATAAAGACTATAAATAATCAATCATTTTGTTCAATTCTCGTTTTGAAAGATCTAGTTGTTGGGGCAGTAAAAAGCAATTAGCCATTGGGCCTTGGGGTCCAATGATTTCAGTTAAGAGAAAAATAGTTCTCATGATGCCTTCCATTATCTTGAAAACTTTGAAAGTGAATATAAAAGAGGATACAAAGATCATGAAAGAGGATAATTCTGGAGAATTAATTTAAGCAAAGTAGAATCTGTCAAGTGCCAACCCACAATTTTTATAGATGAGTAATTCTTTGTTTCATAGATAAAGAAAGAAAACTGTAAAAAATGGGACATTAATTTTCAAAATCATTTGCGCGGGTTCTCTTCAAGATAAAAATCCACCTACGAAGAAAGGCCCAAGAAATAATACGGTAAAAGCTCATTTAGTCCCTATATTTTAAGATTAGTGTCTGTTTAGTTCTTGTATTTTTAAAAATATCTTCAAACATTCCTACCATTAAAGTATTGATACCCTTATCATTACTTTTTATTTCTTTTGGCTTACTTTTACAATATTACCCTTTTATAATAATTTTTTTAATTGGACATTAATAAAAAGAAAATAATTAAATTACCAATTTCACCCTAGAAAATAAAAAAATTATATTAAGTTTTTTGCAATCATCATTTGCACAGTTGGTAGTTTGCATACAATTTTTGACAATTAAAAATTAATATAATTTGTTTTAATTTTTTAGGATTAAATTGGTATTTAATTATTTTCTTTTTATTAATGTCCAAACAAAAAAATTATTATAAAATGGTAATATTGTAAAAGTAAGCCAAAAGAAATAAAAAGTAACAATTTAATTTTTGACAATTAAAAATTAATATAATTTTTTTTTTTTTTTTAGGGTTAAATTGATAATTTAATTATTTTCTTTTTATTATTGTCCAAACAAAAAAATTATTATAAAAGGGTAATATTGTAAAAGTAAGCCAAAAGAAATAAAAAGTAACGGTATGTGTATCAATACTTTAATGGCAGGGATGTTTCGTGGCATTTTAAAAAATATAGGGACCAAATGGATACTAATCTTAAAATACAGAGATTAAATAGACTTTTACCCGGTGAAATATTGTGGACTCAGTCCATCAAAATGAAGCAAGTGTGTTTGTAGAACTTGAAATAGCTTAAACATTTTAAGAGAGGACTAAGATTCTCTAGGGATGGGCATGGGTCAAGTTGGATAGGATTTTTATTATTGAATGGGTTGAGATAAAATCAACCCAACTATTAAATTATCGGATTGGATTGGGTTGGGTTGGGTTGGGTTGATTGGGTTGAAAACTTGAAGTCAGATTAAAAGTAAAAAATTAAATAAAAATACTTAAGTTGAAATAAAACTTAATAAAATCAAATATAAATATATTATATTATGAAAATTTTATTCACTGTCTAGTATTCGAAAAAGAAAACTAAAAAAGTATAGAATGAATAGATAAAAAAAGTACCTTAATTGACTGAAAATTGAGATTTAAGAGAGTGAATTTGCTTTGGAGTTAGAGTTTAGAGTAGTAGATACAAGAACAAAATAGTCTCTTTTATAAAAGAATAAAAAAAAGATAAAAAATATATTAGCCGTTTAGATTTTTAGGATTTTGCAATTTATCTTATTATTATTATTATTATTATTTATGTGGATTGGGTTGGGTAAAATGAATTCATCATAATTAACCCAACTCAACCCAATTGTTGATTGGGTTCGAAAAACTTAACTCAATAAACAATAATAACCCACTTAACCCGTTAGAATTAAATTGGGTTGGATTGGATCCGTTGGATTGGATTGTGTTTGCCTACTCTTAGAATTCCCTATTTGTATTTTTCTCTTTTATTTCTTCTTTTTAAATCTAATTTAAAAAGTTAGCTTAAATATAGATAAAGTAAAAAGGGTTGGCTTGATTGTCAGCATCAAAATTTAAAACTCAATCTTGTCAATTCAATTTAACAATGCATCTAAGTATATAATACAAAATAAAGTTGTATAACAATTACTATAATATTAAGCATATTTACTTGCCAAACACAAATATAAGTTGAATAAAATCTTCTTTTGACTAAGGGCTAGTTTGAGATTTTTACAGTTTTAGAAATGATCCACTTCTGCTGTGATGATGAAATAATTTGTTGAGCAATTGAACAGTTGCATTTATCGGTGTTGCTTTTATAATGCGTACAACACTGGTTAGATATTGCCTGTAAATAACTAACTTTTGATGTTTATGATCAAAATCAAGTAAAAATAATATAAAATGTAAAAGATGATATAAACAAATAAATAGGATTATAGTTTTGGAGACCGAGACAAAGCCAAACAAGATGTAGCAACCAAGAGGACGACCAAAAAGGCTAACTTAAATAAAGCATTTTCCATGTGTTGTAGCTTTGATTATGCAAGATTTTCCTTCCATGGAAGCTAAGTTGCAGAGAAACCTGTATGCATGAACATATAATTTTTAGAGAGACATAATAGTAATAACATTCAAAGGATAAATAGCACAATTAAGCTATAGGATTTAGGTTTCCTTTTGTTCACCGTGACTTACAAACAAATTCTAATACAATTTACTCCAAAAATAGATAAACCTAAGCATAAATAAAGTTGTGCAAACATTCAATGAACATTTTAACTAAACTGACAACGTTTCATTGAAAATCAAAACACTTTTACATTTTGAAACAAATTTCAATCTAGTTCATTTTTAGAGGTTTGTTAATCAATCTATGAGTGCATTAGTATGTTGGCATCATATTGACAAAATTTTTAAATCTTCAATGAGATAGTTAATTTCACGTAACTTGTTAGAGATGGGAAAAAGATGGCATATGAAAAGGCCCGTAGTAAGCACGTTTCATTTTTTAATGAAAGTAAATTGAAGATTTTATGATTTTACAAATAACTTGAAATTGATTTTTTTAATCAATTTTATTAGCATAAGTTTTTTAATTCATTTAATTTTTAGTTTAAAAAAATACTCTAATTATTTTATGTTTATAATATATTAAATGAATAGATGATATCATGATTTTAATAAATAAAATTATAAATACCATGATTTTATAAAATGTATGTATTGATCTCATTATGGACTATGATTTATGACTTTATGTAAATCCAAGTTAATAATTAAGTTAACCCTAAAAAAAAATATTATTGTTGTTGATAAATATTAAGAAAGAAATCTAATACCGAAGGGTCCAATTTAGTACTTATTGTTATATTCTTGTACTATTATCAATTTATTATTATTTAATATGAGCTTGAGTTTTGAACTTTTGATTTTATTTAATTTGACTAAAGTCATATGGACCAAAAAAAAGTACTCTTAAAAAAAAATTTAAAAAGAAAAAAATGATTGTCATGCATTTTTCTTAGGCACGGCTCATGGCATAGCATGCAGGGGCACGACAATTGTGCCGGGTCACGACTAAGTAAAATAAATTAGACACGACATGACATAACAAGAAACATATAGTGAGCAAAGGCATGGTACGACAATTGTGCCGGGTCGCGACTAAGTAAAATAAATTAGACACGACATGACATAACAAGAAACATATAGTGAGCAAAGGCATGGTACGAGTATGAGCCCGCATAGCCCTTAATTTGATGGCCAACCCAGCCCATTGGGCATCTCTAGCTTGGTTATATTTAAAGTTTACATGTATTAGTTTTTGTAATTTGCTGTAATTGAAGCTCTTAACATGATTTGTTAAAGTATTGATGGAGTCTGCATCACATGCCACACATGAGGAGTTTATTCATCTAGTTAGCAGTGGCTACGACAAAGAAAAAAGATTGGGCCATGTATTAGATGTGGGAGCCAAACGATGCTTATTAGGAAAATGATATAGAGCTTTACATGATTTTCAAATGGCTTGATGGTAAGGCAAGTTTAAATGAGTTCCACTCTTTAAAAAGTGATGCAGCATGGGGTGAAAGTGGATTGAGAGGCTAGATAAATTCGTTCTAAGAATAGTCCAAGCCAATGCGATTATGTTCTAATTAAAGTATGATTGATCTGGTTCTAATTCAAACAAGTCAATGAGATTTTGATAACACTTTATTATGAGATTAGATGACGCTTTAATCTAAATGAATCTATGAGAGAGAATTTTAATGGATAAATGTAAAGGGAATTTTAAAAGAGGAGTTTTTATTCAATAAATAAACTTTATTAACAATAACAAGACTTCCCTATTTATAATAGGGTAAACCTGCTTCTCAACTTAACTTAGAAGGAAAGCTAAATCATAATTATACTAAAAATAAAATATTAAAACAAATATCATGATTGACTCTTATTAAAAATAAAAAAATATATCAAAAGCACTAAAATAACAAAATCCTAAAATCCTAAAATAACGGCTAACACCATTATCCTTTTTTTAAAGAAACTCGTCCTCATGTTTGAATACAGTTTGGAGCACGAAACTTGTTATATAAGAGCAAATAATCTTATAACTCGAACTTATTGTCTTCCTCAATATGGAGGATGTAACTTGTAGCATAAGAGCAAATTATCTTGTAACTTGAACTTGTAGTCTTCCTCATCATTCTTTCTTAAAACTTTGAAGAATACGTGCTTCATCAATTTTCTTTGCTTATATATTCGTCGAAGCAATGAAGATTGCCAAGAATGAACAAAGATCAAATGACTCTTGCCTTTATTTAACTTTCACTTAACATGCTCTCTAACAAGTTTTACCTTTTTAACCAAATCTTCTTCAAGCATAACCTTTTTGTCTTCAATGTAAATAGGTAGAACTATATTAATCATCTCAACATCTTCAATACTTGTCTTGTCTCTCGATGAAACATCATGCACATTATCATACTAATCATCAGATTTAAACCTTAAATTTAGAATAAATTGTACCTCATCTTTTGACTTCTTAAACGAATCACCTTCCTCAAGGACAAGTGAACTCATGGATACATCTTCAAGCATTATCCTAGGGACATGTAATTTCTTTGAATGAATCTATGATTTCATTAATTCTTTTAATCGCATTATTAAAGTCTTTTTAACACTGCAACTCGGTTTTCATGGCTAAAACAATTGCATGCTATAAAGTGTTGACAGTGTATATAAGCATTTTATTTGTAATATGAAAACTTATACCTTTAGAAATCTTGTAATTGTATGCTCCTCAGGTTCATAATAATATGTGCACTCATAAAATTGTTCAAACTTATAAGCATGATCTAAAATTGATCTCATACTTTATTGTACCAAACATTAATCAAGAGGAATAAATAGGATCTCAAAATGCTATTCATGGGATTTCATGATCGAATTTTTTATTTTCCTTAATCAAGTCAAGACATTTATAATTACTCTCACCAAAATTGAAACACGTATTCCTAATTTACGAGCAACACATGATACTTACTTTTCTTTAAGAGTGCACTAATCTATAAACCATCGCTCAATCATGTCCAACAAATCAAGAAATTTCTCAAGATACGAATATGCACATAAATACAGCACATCATAAATAGGATAGTAAAGATAGTAATTTAATATTCTTTTCAATTTTTCCTTACAGTGGCATTCTCGAGTTTGGTTGTTGCCGGTCGCTGACAACCATGATTGGGACCGAAGGGAGTTGAATCTTGAAGTGACAATAACTAGGCGGAAGCTAATTTTGATTGTGACAATCAACTTGTGACGGCAGCAGCAGATTAAAACATTAAAGTTGGGTCATGGATTTGGTTTAGTTGTGACAATTCTGGTAATGTTCGGACTCGGTGGTGGATTGAATTGGACGAGAAGTTGATACTAAGGTTGTGTCCTGAATGATGGCTACCATAGCTGCAAGCAGTGGATTTAAGAATGATGGCACATAGTTTTGGAGGCTTTGTACATTGGCTTCTAGCAGTGGATTACTAATAACTCTATGAAATGAGAGTTATCATGACACTTTTAGATTTAAATAAATATTACTTATAGAGTAAATGATGTGTTTCTATTGCATTTTTGTTACATTTTGCATAAATATTCATTTTAGTTTAGTCTTAATAAGTTTTGCTCAATTTAAAGTAATTTGTGCTCAAATTGTGTGCAAAATTGTAGGTTTCCAGAAGCTTATAATTCATGGAAGGAATGTTATGCAATAGACTTGCAAAAATAAGGAAAGAACATGGCTACAAAAGAGTTGAAACAAATCTGGAACATTGCGGTTGCTGTAGATATTGCTGTAACAACCATTACTGTAGCAATCCTGGAACAACGACAGAGAAAATTCCGCGTGGGATACTTGCAGAATTACGATCTGCAGTTTCCTAATCTTACTTATGCACGCTCTAGGGTTTCGTTTACCCTAATTTTCAACTATAAAAGAAGCACACATTATAAGGAAAAAAGAGGGCCGTCACCTAAGGAGAAAACACAAAGAAATAAAAGAAAAACAAGATTCAAGAGAGAGATTAAGGGCTGCATAAGAGGAAAACTTGCAGAGATCAATTGGGAGCTCAATCCTTCTTATTCTTCTCTTGCTTTTTCGTTTTCTATTTATTTATGGAGATGTGTTTCATGGCTGAAACTTTGTTCTTTATTTTTCTTTTGCAAATCATGAACTAAATTTATTTGTAATTGAGTGATAAACAATCTTGATAATTTATTGACTGGAAATATGTGTTGATGTATGTTTGCTGTAGCAGTTTATTTTGATAGTATTTATTTTTATTCATTATTTCGGTTGATCACTCATTTAATGATACTAGCTAAGGGAGAGCCGCAAAAGGGTCTATCTTAGTGGAACATATTAGAACAATACTTGAACTTAAATTGGATTTTTCGGATTGAGTTTTACTGGAGTCCTAAAAAGGTCATGCTTGATTTAAGATTAGTGATGAACTAGACATAAGGATTCACCTTGTAGGGTAAATAGAACCTAAGCGTGTAATGCTATATCTTATGTTGGCATAACAATTTATCACTATTAGGTTGCATATAGATATAAGATATCAACATGCGACAGCTGAGGATGCATAAGGATTCTTCCCAGTGCTGTAGCAGATGCTGTAGCAACCGAGCCAAACATTAGAAAAATAGTCAATACCATTAAGAGAGTTTATTCACTCAACTACTATATATTCCCATTAATTTTATCCTTGAATTTGACGTGATAATTTACTTTGTTGCTTTTTATTTATTGCGCTTTTATTTTAATTAGTATAATAGTTTCACCAATTGTTTTATTTTATTTTAGCACAAAAATCTGCACTGTTAAGATTGTTGTAGCAAATCTGATAACATCAATCCATATGGAGACGATCTTGAATACTTATCACTTTATTACTTGTTGTGTACACTTGCACATTGACACCAATAGCATTAGTATTTATATCCAACAATTACGATAGTGATAAGTGTAGTTCTGTCATTGGCTTATAGTGATTCTATTGGGATTTTTGAACATTAGTGAGTGCAGGTGGTTGTGTTGGCCCGTGACGACGACAATGTTTGAAGATGTCAACTTGGGTTTTGTGATTTGGGATTCCCTTTTTAATGAAAATGGCGAAGGATGAGTGTAAGGATAGTTAGGAAATCTTTGCAATTAATACAAAACTGCTCTAATACCAATTGAGGTAGCGAGATAGCAAATGTAGATTAATAGGATAGGTAAACACTAGATATCATTTTAGAAATGACCTAAGCAAACACAATTAGGTTACAATGTAATCAAAGTGTGCTTAAATCTCATTTGGATTTATAACGCTCTACTAGGGGTGGGCAATTTATTTGATTCGACCTAAACCGATCTGAAAAAAATTGGGTTAGGATCAAATCGGATGGAGGATAATATCCAATTGGGTGAGTTTTTGCCAACCCAATCAGGTTGGCTAAAAACAAAAAAAAGGAAGTAAAGCATGCATGACACTCGCACACTACACAGCACACACGTATACACACACCACACATTCATTCACACGGTCGCACCACATTTAGCCCACTTAAACTCAAACACACAACAGTGAACAACCGACACTCTCGTCTCTTTCAACTCTCAATTCAACTTCACTACTTTAGTCCTCATCTCACTCTTGTCTCTCTCTTAAGTCTCAACTGTCAAGATTCAAAAAGACAATAAATAGAATAGTGACACACACACACGGTTGGACACACGTACACATATTAGAGAAGAAACTCAAGAAAGTGGTTGTGGTGCCACCAGACGCAGCAAAACCATTCTGTTTGCAGTCACTACCGCCGACGCCAACCGAATCTGTTGTTACTGCCTACAGATCTACTGCTCCAAGCCTCTTTATCACCAAGTTCCTCAAAGCTCCATCCAAACCCGGCAAGCAACAACTCGAACCCAAATTTCCCTTTTGAAATTTGACACTTCTAGTTCCATGGTATATATATAATTGATTAGTTGTAATGTGTCTAATTATATTGAGTAATATATTATATATTATATGTTAAATTGGTAATTAGTTAATTAGTTTAATAAATTGTATTGTTAAATTGGTAATTTCCCGATACGAACCTCATGTTATCCAAACCTGATCCAAACCAAACACAACCCAAGATTTTAACCCGACCCGATCCGATCCGATCCAAATTTAAGGGTTCAAGTTAAGTTCGATTAAAATGTTCAACAACCTAATCAACTCGAAATCTGATCGGGTTGACTCGAACTCGATCTAAACCTGAAAATACCTAGCCCTATGCTCTACAATAAGATGAGACTCTTATCCAGATGATGTTACTAGAGATAATTTTAAATGATAATCCAAAAAAGAATTATAAAAGAGGGACTTTTATTGAATAAATTGAACTTAATTAACCATAATAAACCCTCATAATTATAATAAGGTAAACTTTTTTTTCCAAGTTAACTATAATTATATTGGAAGTAAAAGAATAAAACTCATACCATAATGAACTGTAATTAAAAATATAAAATATCAAAAAGACGTAAAATAATAAAATTTTAAAAATAATGTCATATATCAAAAAGTTAATATTTGAAATATTGAAGATATACTCTCTTATTTCATAGAATCATTGTGATCTTTTTAGTTCGGATCATCTATAAAAGGAGAAATATTAAGCATTTATAAGTTTGGAGGCACTTCTGTATTATAACAGAGTAGTCTTTCAATCTTCATTGTTCTTTGCCTATTTGGGGTGATGAATGGATTTTATGGAACGACACAACAAACAAAAAGACCGGTGGTGTTGGCTAAATATTCGTTAGGATGGTTACAAAAAGGTGGTGGCAAGATAAAAAGAGGGAGTCTAATAATTACATAAGTATGCGATAGGTTGAACTGATAGATATCTTAATATATTATTCAAATCTAGGTGTGACCTTGTGGACATAGGAATTTGAAGTTCGAACCATGAAAAATTAATTCCTTTTGTGTGCTTTATTATTTCACATTTTTTTTAGGGTTGAGCATTGAAATTAAAACTAATGTTGACTTGGGCTAGTCCTAGAATCAATTTGGGTTGAATTCTATAACTTGATTGGGTTAAAATTTGATTCGGGTTAAAACCAAATCGAATTGAAAACTTGATTCAGTTACTTAAAAAAAAAAAAATAAATGAAATCCTAATTTTCTAAATCTAGTTTGATAATTTTTTATCTCTTCCACCTCTCAATTTTCAATTCACAAATGCATCTTTTTCTTAGCAAGCCTCAATGTTAATGTTAAAAAAAAAACCTTAAAAAATAAAATAACCCAACACACATGAAGCAGCTGCTCCCTAATCCTTCTTCTTCTCTTCTTGTTCTTCTTCTTCACACAATGTCATGATCTTAATGTAGTGTGTGGCCTTAAGTGCCAAATTTAACCAAACTTAGTGCCTAAGTCAGTCTAAAACCCTAAAATCCTAACTAGGAGTAAAACACTCACAAAGAAGAGAGAAAAATAAAGGATAAAAAAATTAAATTAATTGTGGCTTCCTACTAAAAGATTTTTACATAAAAGCCTAACTAATACAACTTATATAAGATATCTTAATCTAGCAAAGAGAACCTATCCTTAAAATGGAAAACATAACTTGTGCATAATTCTCTTTGGGAAAGTCCACTCCTAGTCTAATTAAGAAAATCTCTACCTCCTAAATATGTACAAAACTACATTGAGAAAGCCAGGACACCTAAAGCCCAAAATAGCCCCTAAACTAAGGTGCTGTGCACAAGGTTTACAGCCCACAACAATGAGCGTGTGACACAAACACACACACTACAGTTGTTATCTTCTGTAGTCACTCCTTCGCTCCTGCAATACAAATGATCGCCACTGCCTCCTTCTTTCCAATTCTAGTTCCAATTCGAGGAGTCAAGCTTTCATTTTGATAATTTTATTAACTTGAATTTTTACACTTTTTTAAATTTTATTTTGATCTATGATTATATGTATTTTTTTAATGTACCTTTTGTAGTTCTTTGGGATGTCTTTCGTGGTTATTTTTGGTTGACAGAAAAAAGTAAATAAATAAATAAATAAAAAGTCCTTGTTAGGGGTATATATATTCTAAAAGATTCCAATATGATTCACAAGATTCTAGCATGCTCACCAGCTTAGTAGCATCTCAATAGATTATAGATGAAGCTCAGCAAGTTGCATTAGTTAGTTAGCCAGCATGGTGCAAGTTTGTTTAAGATTGTACAATTGTCATTTTATTATTGGTCAGCTCATAAATTTTTTATTTGCAAGTTATTTACACTAATACAATATAAATATAATTCACTCGTATACATTTGTGTGTAATAATAATACAACTCTTTTCTTTCAATTTCATTTTTCACTCTGTTTTTCTCAACAACCAAACAACTATATTACAACTTTCACATGGTATCAGAGCCATCACCATATGGCAAATAACTCAGCAGCCTTTCTTTTTTATCCTTTACCTTTTTACAACCTGTTAAGCTTGACCGAACAAATTATCTTTTGTGGAAAACACAAGTTCTTGCTTTTATCATCGGGAATGGCCTAAAAGGCTTCATTAATGGAGATAAGCCTTATCTTGCATAGTTTCTATCAAAATCCATTGCAGAATCCAGTAGATCAAGTGGTGTAACTACAAAGCAAACTAAAAATCTAAAATATATTATGTGGAAGAAACCCGATAAGTTGTTTCAGAATTAGTTGCTCTCTTCAATGATGGACAATGTGCTGATAATGGTAATAAGTTGTGAAACTTCTTAGGATCTTTGGGAATAACTTGCAGAAATCTTCATTTCTCAATTAAAGGCTCAGTTCATGGCTCTGATGATGCAAATCCAGACTATTAAAAGAGGATCACTGTCCATCAGTGATTACTTCAATAAGATGAAAGAAAATTTCTAATGCCTTAGTTGTTAGAGGTGGTGCATTCTCATCAAATGAGTTTATTATGCATACACTTGCTTTATTATGCATATACTTGCTATATTGGATGATTTCTATAAATAACTTATTACAAATGTCTTAACAAGACTTGAGAAGGAAAAATTCACAGTTGAAGAATTGTTTTTGATGTTGTGTAGCCATGAAATAAGACTTAAAATGAGTAAGGGAAAAACATAGTTTGATGTGATGCATGATATAAGTTCAAATTTTGCATTAAAAGGTCAACATGATAATAAGCCCAATAGTAATATACTTGATAATTGGGGATCTGGTAACTCATTTAGTGGAGATAAGAATTTACTTTGCTAGATCTGTTTTATACCTGGACACAGTGCTTATAAGTGCATAAACAAGTTCAATCATGCATTTGCTTCTAGACAAAGAATGGGTAATCTAGGTAGTTTTAGGCCTAGAGGTGGCCAATTCTTTAGAAGAAACTATGGAAGAGGTATCAATAGTGGCTTTCCTAGATCAGTACCTTATCAAGGTTATTTTACTTATCAGTCACCAAATAACTATTAGCCTCAGCCTCCAATGCAATCAAGCCTTATATATCCTTAAGGAATTTCTGGTTTCTACAATGAAAATGCTCCTACTAATATGTATGTTGAAAATGCAAGTTTGAATTTTTATCAAGCTTTCACTAATTCTACTCAAAGTACTACTATTGCACATGCCGATCACAATGCTTTCATTACAACCAATCAAGTTGCTACTACTTCTCTGACAAATTATAATGTTATTGTATATCCAGCTTGGTATATTGACTTACGAGCTATAAACCATGTTACTCAAGATGCAAGTATATTCTTATCATGTTTTATATATATTAGTGTTGAGAAATTACATATTCGAAATGGTTTAGGCCTACATATTAAACATGTTAGGATAGCTGCTATAAAAACTCTTAACTCTATAGACATTTACCTTACCAATGTGTTACATGTGCCTGCTATCATAAAAAAAAATTGTTTAATGTTTCCAGATCGTTAACTAATAACAATGCCATTATTGAGTTTCAAAATTTTGTTTATTTTGTTAAGGACAAGAGCACATGTATTGATTGCTTATTGCTATAAGTGTCAATGTGCAAGTATACAAAACTAGAAATAAAATAATGAGTATTCAGATCGTCTCCACAAGAATTGGTTTTATAGGATTTGTTACAGCAATCTTAACAGTACAAATTCAACCTAAATTAAAATAAAATAATTAATGGAAGTAATGAACTAATTAAATTAAAAATGCAATAAAGAAAATGCAATAAGGAAAATCTAAAGTCAAACTCAGAAACGTACTTAATGGGAAATAAGTTTCGATTGTTTTTCCAATTAGGATGTTACAGCTACAACATTTACTACAACACTAGGCAAAATCCCTCATGCATCCTCAGCTGTCGCATGTTGAATATCTTATATCTAAATGCAGCCTAACAGTGACCAGTTATTATACTAACATTAGATACAACATTATATATTTTAAGTTCTAATTACCCTACAATGTGAATCTCTATATCTAATGTATCGTCTTGATTTGTTCACTAATCTTAGAACAAGAATGACCCTATTCAAATCAAGATTAACTCAACTTGGGAAACTTAATTCAAAACCATGTATTGTCTTGATTTGTTCTACTAAGTCATATCTTTTTTAGGCTCATTCTTAGCTAATATCCACTAAATGGGAGGTCAACAGAAATAGGGATTTGCAATAAGTAAAATCAAAATAAAATGTTATAGCAGATTCTGAGCAACACACATATATATGTCAAGTAACCATTAAGCTTGTTTAACACCTAACTACATAAAAGTTTAGTTTATGATATGCATGTGGCCACATGTCTCCCTTTTTTAGAAACCTCATATCGCAATCTTTTTATGCCGCCTGTCGCTACTTTGTCAGTTAATCACACGCATAATATTGTTTGTCATTGCTTCCAGATTGCTAAAGCAATGTCTACAACATCTTCTCTTATTTAGATTTGTTTTAGTTCATCTGCAGATAAATTCTTTGTCATCTCTACAAGTCTGCTGCTGTAGAATTCCATCCCTAAAACTTTAGCTTTTTGATCACTCACAATCACGTACATAATCAGAGCAAAAAATGATCTAAAACAAAATTAATTTATTAAAAATAAACTTAAAAGATGTTCATGCAAAATGTAATAAAAACACATCATTTACTCTCTTAGTAATATTGGTTTAAGTCTAAAAATGTCATGATAACTATTTTTCTATAAAGTTATCAACAAGGATCATATTGCTCAAAGGGATTGGTAGAGATGCAAATTGAAGGACTCACCACAGTTTTGCTTCCAACAAACCTCATGTTTTATTGTCTTTTAAGTCAATGTCTGTAATCAACTCCATAACTAGTCTTATGTCAAAGTTTTCTTAATATAATGAATCTAATACTATGTATCCTTTCGATGTAAACATTTTCAAATTCAATACAGATGCCAAAATGGTCTTGTTTGCTTATCCTCATAAGTCTCTTAGTTACAACATCTTACATAAAAGAATACGACATCAAAAGGAAAATGTTGCATGTGGCTTTTACCAAATTGACAAGCACTGCAAAACTCTGGTGTAACATTTTTTTCTAAATCCAACAATTCATGCTTTAAAGCAAGTCATGAAACATTGTGATCATACATTTGATTTAGAAAAAAATGTTACACCAGAATTTTGCAGTGCTTGTCAGTTTGGTAAAAGCCACACGCAACATTTTCCTTTTGTTGAAACTTTAACAACAAAACCATTAGAAATATTACATGCTGGCCTTTGGGGTCCCGCTTTTATACTTTCATCACAAGGTTGTCAATATTACCTATCTTTTCTTGATGACTACACAAGATTCACATGGATCTTTCTTCTCACAACCAAGTCTAAAACTCCGCAAACATTTAAAGAGTTGAAAGCAATGATTAAAATTTGTTTATCTGCATTTTTCTCAAACATACACTTTGTTTTCCTTATTTTCTTTCTTTGTTAGCCATGTCCCTAACCTACGTTACATCCTAATAAAAGTCCTTCTTGATTTTAGGGAACTATAGTCTGAAGTAGAAGCTAATTATATTGGCTAAAAAGATGTAGTGATGCATGAAAGAAAAAATAAATAAATTGGGTTAACTAGCATTTTTATTTGACTTGAGATTGTATTATTTCTAAGTTGAGGGCATATTTCTTTCATCTTGGTGAGAGCATGTGATATCACTTCTTGATTATTTTCTCTCAATTACCATTCATTGGAGTGACTATTTTTATTGGGTTTAATTTCTTTGTGAGAGTGTCACTACTTCCAGTGAGATTTTGGGGTTTGACATGTCATTCTTGAAGGTAGCCATGACAAAGTCTACTGGGCTGATTTCATGTGGATGGTTGATGTGGGTGTGATGTTTCTTTAGACTGGAGATAATGTTTATACTTTTATTTGATTACTATCATTAGTCTGATTGAATAAACATGATTGTTTAAAAAAAAAAAATCATCACTTTGGATTTGAATTTTGTTTTCGCTTTATTTACTAGGGACTAGCAATAAGCTGGTTGGGGGGTGTGTTGAGTGTTAGAAAATGGATATTTATAAAGGAGAAAACAGTCATTTTACATTTCAAGTCTTACTAACAACCCTTACTTTTATGTGTTTAAGGTTCTTGTAATTTAATTATGTGTGTTTTATTTTAATTAAGTATTTTATGTATTTTAGGGGTATCATAGTCATTTCACAATAAACGAGAGATTAAACGGCAAAACGGACATCACTTTTGAACTCAGGACGGTCGAAAACCTTAGGAGGAGCATAAAAGGAAAAATGGTATTGTTCACATGTACGGTACTGTCTACGTTACTGTTCACGATACTGTTCACATAGAAGGATCGATGACGTGGCATTGACTGATGATGTGGCATTAACTGATGAGGTGTCACAATCCTGTTGGACTAAAATTCTTATGCACTGTTGATCGATGACGTGGCAGCATATCAGTGGATCAAAAATCTCGCATATGGTACATGCATTACACAGGATTATTTTCAACCAAACCGCGTCACTGTTCAACCCGGGTCAAACCGTGTTATTGTTCATCCGCGTGGTCAAACCGCGTACTGTTCACACGTACTGTTGACTGATGACGTGGCGCAATCCTGAGCGTTCAAACTGTTTTTAATTTGATGGCCACGATTTACTCAATGTATCTATAAAAATGGGGCTTCCCCTCCTAATTTGATACCTTTTAATCCATTTTTGGGCTCTATTTTCTGTAATTCTTTCTCCATCTTGTATTTTCTACGTATTTTAATAAATTTCCATTTTGCCCCTAGTTCAATTATGAATGGCTAATTTCCTTTCAAGCTTGGGTTGAAGGTGAAGTCTCAACATGTGTCATGGGCTTTATTTGGTAAATTTATTTTCTCTTCCCCTCTAGTTTTTGTGGATGTTTTGACTTTTCGTCGACAAATAATAATAATCTTGTCTAGTACCGCCCTGGTTTCACCGGCTCCCTAGTATAAGGTTATTATTACTTGGCACGATAAGCCCTTAGTACCATATTGATTAGAGCGTGGTTCATGAGGTGTGGATTCTCCCCTCATGATTTAATTGGTATTAATAAGGAATATTTAGCCCATGATGCATGTTGATACGAATCTAGATACCCAAGTACGTCATTTTATTAGATTTCTATTCAATTTATTCTCGCCATTTAAATTTCAATTTTAGGATAATTCAAATCATTTTCACCACAAATCCAACCACCCATTTACAAAATTAATTCTACACACAATTAAAATCTACCTCCTCGTGGGATCGACACTCGTCACCATTGATCTATACTACAATAGATTCGTGCGCTTGCGAGTTTAATAAAATTTGCACAACACATCTCAATGCCATGCTTCACACTAGGGGATTTGGGAATTCTTCTCGAGCCCTAAATGCATTTAATATAGTGAAGAAATGTCAATGAGGTTCCTTAACATATAGTAGTATGCTCAATATTTCATCATCTTCAGGCATACAACATTCAACCGAAAAGCAGAACTATTATGATTGGCAAATAACCAAAACTAAAGTGAATCAAGTAATTAAATCTGCCAAATGATACCCCTCAATAAAACATGAAAACTCAAAAGATCCAGATGATAATTATCCCTTATAATTTGACGATTTTAGCATGCTGGGTTTGGAGTGGCTGTTCCACTTCTAAGCTTCAACTACCATTTTCGTTACCTACTATTTCAGTGCAATTAAATATGAAATGCCATATGGGATAATGTAGAGAACATGAAAATTACATTTTGTCTTCAAAATGTTAACCAGATCATTTTCATTTGAAAAAAAAGGTGAATTAATAAACTTCCACAATCCACAAAACAAATACCAATCTTCACAAGCGGCAGCAGCAGCAGATGACAGTGGCTGCAGCAGGTGGTAGCGGCAGCGAAGACTCGTCGACGAGCAGCAGTGGCAAATCAGATTTGTGAAGGACGAGCAGGCACAGCGGTGACGACTGACGAGCAGTGGCGATGACGAGATCACAGCGGCGGCAACGAGCAGCGGGGATGAGTTACAGCGGCTGATGGTGCTGCGGCTGAAGCCTGAAGGTCACGACTCACGGTCACGAGTTCGAACGGTTTTTGGCTGAAGAAGAGAAGAAGTTTTGTAGATTTAGATTTTAGGGTTTGTTTATTAGAATTTAGAAATTCGGTTTATTTGATATCCAGTTCGGTTTTTCAGTTTTTAAAAAAAAACCAAAAACCGAACCGACTGGTTTTATTACTTTTATTACATTATTCATTCGATTTTTTGGAGGCAAAAAAACCGCACAAAAACCAAACCGAACCGAACGGTTCGATTCGGTTTTTGATTAATCAGCTTTTTTTGCCCACCCCTGATTGATTCATCCCCGGGGAAAACTTACTCACAAAAGTTGGATTGGAATATTTTAATATAACGTATACCATGACTTAAGCTCTAACAATTCAATTATTACATGCACAATCACAATGGAGGTCTGAAACTGGAACTCATAAGACAAATTAATGTTGACGACGAATCGATATCCAACCAAATAAAATTTCAACATTTGATGTGCTAAGTTTCAAGAGTATAATAAGGTTAAAAATGAAATCATATTCAATGAAATAATTATCTTTATATTCAATTAATTTCCTAAAAATATGCTTTAATGCTTATGGTTCTTATTTCACATTATTAGTTAGATGTTATTAAATCTTTTCACCAATTCTGTCATGCATTATTGATTGTTAGGATTAATATTTGATTAAATCTATTTTTGGATCTATAAAGCTTATATATGATTATCTTTGATTCTGAGTTTTTTTATTAAATTGTTTACACATAGTGCTTAGGAAGATTTTGACTCTTTGTTATACAATATGTTTACATAGGATGCTTAGATATCATACTATTAAGCATAAAATAAACTTACACAAGATTAATTTTAATTGGTCTTATTTGTTTTATTCATGAGATGACATAGATTGATTTCGAGTTGTCGTTCTAAAATTGGGGATTAATTAACAATTAAATAATTATTAGTTGAATAGTGATGGATTCTGAAACCTTGGTAATTTTTGTCTTTTTGAATTCTCCTTTACTTTAATTATTTTCTTATTTTAATTAGTTTTATTTCTCTTAAAAACTCAATTTGCTTAACTAGGTTAGGATTAATATTAATTTTAGATTTAAATTAGACTTTTCAATTTATAACAATCCCTGTGGGTTCGACCTCGTTATCACTATTATATTTCTAGATTCGTGCACTTGCGAGTATATTAAAGTTTTTCACAACAGTATCTGAAGACCACGTTGGGCTCCGACTAATACATATTCGAGCCGGGTATGACCACTAGGGCGGCAAAACTCTCTCAATAATTATTTAACGCAGCTGCATTACTAAGTTTCAAACCGAAAACCTTTAAATCTAAGGGCTTGTTAGTTTCATCTTTTTATCTCTTACAGTTCTGCTATGCATGCGCACCTAGGGAATGATTGATTGAGACATTGAATTTGATATTTAAAAGTCTAACCAAAGAGTATTTTGAGCTTGAGTTTTACCTTAACGAACCATTTCCATAGATTCATAAGTTTGTCCTTATTACATACATATGAGTCTTTTACTACAACGCCCAAGTTTGTTCAACCATTTAGGTACAATATAATATGGAAAAAATAATAATCTTATTCAAATAACGACACACTTAAGATTTTAAATGAAAATAACTCAATTAATTTATTGGTCAGAAATTTTATTTATTACAAATAAAAAGTAAGCTTTAAAAAGCATAGATCCATAATACAATTTATTTACGGCTTTGGTTAATGCTTCCAATGCTGGAGGCCTCCCATTATAGATTTAAACAACGAGAACTTTAACCAGCAGCTGTGTTTACTTAAAATGAACAAGAAGGTTACTCAAATGAGTAAAGATGAAGAGAAAGCCGAGGTTTACTAGGGACAACAAGAAGTGGGATTTTTCTAGGCATTGTTAGTCCAAATCTGTCGTCCATATCCAAATCCTCAGTCTTCATATCACCTGGTAATTTCCATTCAAAACCATGTAAAAGATTTGCCAAAGTTGACTGAACAACCTTAAGCCCTAGACCATAACCCGGGCACATCCTCCTCCCAGATCCAAATGGCAGCAGCTGAACATCATGTCCTTTAACATCAATATTTTTACCGATGAATCTGTGAGGCCTAAATTCATTAGGCTTTTCCCACTTAGTTGGATCTCTTCCTATTGCCCATACATTAACAACCACACGAGTGTTTCTTAGAATGTCATAGCCAGCAACTCTGCAATCATCTCTGGCAACCAGAGGAACAAGCAATGGTGCCATAGGGTGGAGACGCATCGTTTCTTTAACAATTGCTTCTATATATGGAAGGTTAACAATGTCCTTTTCTTCCACCCATCTGTCTCTTCCAATCACTCTATCTAGTTCTTCAGTCGCCTTTTGAATAGCTTCTGGATTTTTCAAGAGCTCTGACATTGCCCATTCCACGCTGATTGCCGATGTGTCAGTTCCAGCAGTTAATAGATCCTAAGAATCAAAATGAAAAAAGAATTATGATGATACAGATTTTCAATACAGAAGACACCTTGATAGTTGCATTATTTGGTGATGTTTAAATTACTCTGTGGGGAAACTATTGCCTCAATCATTTAAAAACCAAATTATTTTCTGTTTTATTGCACATATCAATTTAGTACGTTACTTAAAAGAGTTAATACCAATTTTTTTTTAACAAGACTTCAATGGATCCTATGGCTTTGTTAGTGGATGTTTCTCTGCGTGCTGTGGAGATGAGTAAGATTCACAACCATTGTTTGGTCACGGGAAGGTTAAAGATTGATAAGTGGATTCGGTGGCACCCTCCCGATTGGCCTTGGTGCACTTTGAATACTGATGGGGCTCAGAAGGCCAATGGTGTTTCTACTGCTGGTGGTTTGATTCGCGATTATTCGGGTCGTTGGTTGACTGGTTTTGGGTTGATGCTTGGTTCCTGTTCTGTTACAATGGCTGAGCTTAGAGGCATTTATCAGGGGCTTATCCTTGGAATTTTGGCATTCGGTGGCTGCATGTGGAAACTGACAGCTTATGTGCAACTCAAATGTTGGCTAACCAGGTGGTGACTACTAATGAATATGCGTCCCTCATTTTTGCTATTAAGGAGTATCTCCAGAAAAAGGATTGGCATGTTTCTATTTGTCATGTATACAGAGAGGTAAATTCGGCTGCTGACTTTATGGCGAACCTTGCATGTTATTTGCCTCTTGGGTTATGGTGTACCCTAGTCCCCCACTGGGGGTTACATCCATTCTTCTGTATAATTCTTAGGGGGTTGCGACTCCTCGTTCGGTTGTTTTTTAGCTCTTAATTGAGTCCCAATTGAAAAAAAAAAAGAGTTAATTTCCATTAATCAGTAGATAAATTGGTATATTTTAATTTATCCCCAAGCTGTTAAAAACATCAATGTAGCCCTCATTTATCAGTACACGAGAATGAAATTCTTTCTCGATCCTTTTGCTTCTCAATAGTAAACCATGAGAAAGGGTTATTATTTTCAAAAGATTTGGAAAATAAATTGAAATATGTCATACTTGAAATCTACTATTTAGTTTTTTTTTTTAAAAGTACACGAATTAAATTCAAATTTATGAATACGTTACCATTTCACGAGTTTTTACTAGTACAACGAAATTCAAATTTACCTCGATTAGTGCCTTTATATGTTCTCTTTCAAGCTTAACTTCAAGAGAAGGATCATCCGCAAGTTGCATAAGAACATCAACCATATCATGAACCCCATAATCCTTAACAGATTTTCTCCTCTCATGGTGCTCATCTAAAATACCCTCGTAAAATTTGTCAAGCTTCTTGCTCACATCCTTCATTCTCTTAACATGCCCTTGTAAATCAAAAGAAGCAAGCCATGGAATTGAGTCCCCAATATCCAAAATACCAATAAGCAAGAACAATTCTTCAATCATTTCCGTGAAGTCTTTTGGAGTCACAGTATTTTTTTCAGCTTCGTCCGTATACCTTTTCCCCAACACCATCCGATAAATCGAAGTGAGATTGAGTGTGTAGAGACGATCTTTCAGATGAACAGGTGTGGAAGCTGATTTGAATAACTCCGAGAGGAAAGCATTTCTTTCTTCTACCCTTATGTACTAAAACTGATCCAAGCGTTTTGCACTGAGAAGTTCCATTAAGCAGATTTTGCGAGCCTGGCGCCAATATGGGCCATAGGGTGCAGTTGCCATTCCTGAGTAATTGTAAGTTGTGTACTTCCCAGCAAGAAGAGCTGGCCTTGAAGCAAAGCTAATGTTGCAAGGTGGATTTCACCTATTATTGTTATTTTTTTTTTTTTTGAAACAACAATTTTTTTTTTTTTTTGCTTTTGTTGGGCATAACTTCACTATACAAAATATTTATTTATATTTTTCTCAAACATAAATAGGTGATGGAACTTGTAAGATATTGGCTAATACTCCAAATCGGAGTGGGTCAAAATGATGAGTTTGACAAAGAAAAGTTTTTTTTTTTTTAAAGGCTCAAAAGGGTTAACTATGGATATTTGATAAAAGGAATGGCTAGAAAGGCTTAAACGGATCAAAGATGGCCTTTCCATCATCTTTTAGGGCTCTAAATAATCTTCAATGTCTACTAATTAGATGGGCCTCCAAATGTAGCAACATACTTTTTTTTTTCTTTTTTAATTTTACAAATTTTTTTTAAAGGTTAACTCAAAAGAAATCTAGAGATCGTGTATACAATAATAAACTGCTAAGTTGTATAAAGAATGAGCAAAAGGATTACTCTCCAAGAAAAATGATAGGCTCAAAACTCACTTGGTACTTATTATGACATGTTTATTCCTTCAAACAACTCATATTTGCCTCCGACATCAACATGTAGAGTAACAAATATAGCGTAACATCACTTCAGACTAAAGATAATACAAATACTAAAATTTGAAATTCATCATGTCATCCAATGTTAAAACAAATCACAATTTTTTTTTTTTTAAAACAACATCCTAACCCCCAACCTATTCTAAACATGAAAGGAAAATATACATGCAGAAATGTGAAAATAATGTAGAAAAACTAATTAGAAAATGATAGAAAACGAAAATAGTTTTTTTTTTAAACTTAAGAAGATGCGTTTCTAGAGGCACTACACTCCATATTCAGCCATCTTCGACTCAAAAAAATTTAAAAATGTATATTTTATAAAGGAGAAATTAAAAAGAAGAAAAAAAACGAACATCAAAACATAATAAAGAAAAAGAAAATGTCTGAAATTTTTTTAATTTTTTTAATTTTTTTGTTGTTTTTTTTTTGTTGTTTTTTTTTCAAACGATGAAGATGCGTTTCTAGAGTCACTACACTCCATATTCAGCCATCTTCAACACAAAAAGTTAGCAATAGTTAGTTTCTACAACAAAAAATTAGTAAAAACTTAACCAAGATTCCACAATTGTCGACTATTCCCTCCCCCCAACCAGAACGAAACATTGTCCTCAATGTTTTAAAGGAAAGAAGTAGAGTTTAGAAGACATTACATGGGTGGTGCAACCAGAAGAAAATATTTACAAGTGGAGAGTTAAATCTAATTTGTACTTCTTACTGCGGCTACTGTTACCGTCATTATTTGGACGCTCCAACACAAAGGTCCAGCGGTCTGGCTCCGATTTATAAACTTGTAACATATCAAGTAGCTCATTAGCAGTGTGAGCACAAATAAAAAACTTTTTCGCATTGGAAGAAATGAAATAGTTTTTTATTGCATGGTTAAGAAATGCGATGAAGCCATCATAAAAATTATTGACATTTAACAAACCAATAGGTTTCTGGTGAATGTGCAGATGGGCCCAAGATGCTAGTGTGATAAGTGCTTCTAGTGTT
The DNA here is from genome assembly GCA_039657385.1 of Citrus x changshan-huyou. Classification (NCBI taxonomy): domain Eukaryota; kingdom Viridiplantae; phylum Streptophyta; class Magnoliopsida; order Sapindales; family Rutaceae; genus Citrus; species Citrus x changshan-huyou. Next base: position 14,453,184 of record CM077547.1, on the reverse strand, counting down.
GCAAGATCACTTGGAAGGAAAATAAAAGCATCATCATGATTAAGCATTTTAGTTATTCGTTCTTGCACACCTGAGACGACTAACTCTTCTCCAGTCGGTGAGTCAGACAAACTGCTTAAAGGTTTTAAGGCTCTTGGGATGATGCCTAATACTTAGCTTCCTCTGACAAAAGCAGCTTCTGAGACCAATTTTAATAACCCTCGGTTACCTCTTCCATACACCAAGTGTAATTTTCTCTCTGCTATGCTTCGACCAAGATCTATGGCTGCATCAACGAACTCTTTATGTTTGCCATAGGTAAATCCAGAAATCACACAAATGTTCTTAAATTGACTATTGGGAGTAGCTGCCATTAGAATATTTCTCAAAAACAATTTGTGAGTGCTTAACAAAAAGTCATATTTAAGAATCTTAGTGACAGTGGATCACAACTGTGTATGAGGTGGCATGTCAGTGTCAAATAACGCGTAAAGCACATGGCTAGTGAGTAAAAAAGGAAACAGTAAAAAGAAAAAGAAATAATGATAAAATAAAATTATTAAAGACAATAATGCAAATGATAAAACAACAATGAAATAAAATAACAGTGAAGTAAAAGGATATTTACAGGTAGTTGCGACTGTGGCTCATATCTTCCTCTGGTTTTACGTCCAGAAACGGCTTGAACGCCCTCTATGGATCGAGGATAGGCGTCCCATCCAGTTTTCTTATAAACTGGCAAACAGGGTCGTTTATAGTCAGATTCCCGAGACTATATCGTGCATGCTCTTTCTGGAATAATGGCCATAACTGGAGAATCGCTCTTTGCACATATCCACTAGGATGTATTTCAAGAGACAGAAAGATATCATCCAATGACTCCTTATTCAAGCCATCCCTAATGAATTGAATCTTATCTTCTCTGTTATCAGACATCATTCCTAAATAACATGGTTTTTTATCGCAACTTATTCTGGCACACTTATGACAAGCAACAGAAATTCTTCGAGCTCGTCGTTTTCTTGCATAATTTCCTTTACCATAACCAGGCATGTATGCAATAAATTTTGGAGGTAACTCACCTGCCAATCGTACTTTAGCCTCGATTAACCAACGGATGTCCGCAGGTATGTTATTCATCATGAGCAACCGCACGCATTCGGACCGAGCTTTATAAATTGTAAGGAGGGCATTCTGAGGAAGTGAAGGGAATCGCTTGTGAAGTTTCGCTAGAATCTCGTTTCTATCCATACCTTCGCCTCAGAATATCAGTTATTATGGGAAACTGAAGTAACCGACTTGATTGTCACGGAGTACCGTTATCCACCACTTCACCGGGGTAGCAAACTAAAGCACACAAACAGAAAAACAAATTAAAACACACAAAGAAAATTAAAATCGTCCTCTTATTGAATTTACCTCAAGCTCCAACTGGATGTCTTAAATACTTCTCTCAATGTCTCTGAGTTGGCTTTCTAAACCCTCAACATAGGATACTAACTCTGGTGGTTGCAGAGCCCAAATACGATGTGTTTTACAAAATTTAATCTGCCTTTTGAGATGAGTTTTGACACATTGAAGTGGTTTAAGAATGTTCAGAAGGAACGGTCTAAGTATCGTACTCATGATTAACAATAATAAGAGAAAGCTTAATGGTAAAACAAACACACTTATGGAAAAATAATTTTAATTAGCAAAAGAATAATAAAAAGAAAGAAAGAAAAATCAAATCACCGAAAAAAAAAATCAATTCAAATCTGGTGAGTCACTCAAATTTATTTCGGTGTCTTCTCCATGTGGTTGGTACTCTAGATATGGCTTTAATCTTTTACCATTAACTTTAAACGTGACACCGTTCTTTGGGTCTTTAATTTCAATTGCCCCATGTGGAAAAACAATGTGAACAATAAAAGGGCCAGACCAACGAGAGCGTAACTTACCTAGGAATAGGTGCAAGCGAGAATTGAATAAAAATACTTTCTGACCTGGAGTAAACGATTTTCTCATAATTTGCTTGTCATGGAAGACTTTCATTCGTTGCTTGTAAATCTTGACATTTTTGTATGCATCATTGCGAATTTCTTCAAGTTCTGCCAACTGTAATCTTCTTTCTAAGCTGGCTTGCTGCATGTCAAAATTGAATTTCTTGATGGCCCAATATGCACGATGCTCGAGTTCCACAGGTAGGTCGCAAGCTTTTCCATACACTAGCCTGTAGGGTGACATCCCAATCGAGGTCTTGAAAGCCGTTCTATATGCCCATAATGCATCATCAAGTCTTAATGACCAATCTTTTCTGTCTGGTCTCACCGTTTTTTCTAATATGTGCTTTATTTCTCAATTGGAGATCTCAACTTGGCCACTGGTTTGCGGATGATATGGGGTCGCCACTTTGTGAGTAATTGAATACTTTGTCAAAAGAGCTTTGAGTACTTTGTTACAAAAGTGGGCACCACCATCACTGATTATCGCTCGTGGAAATCCGAAGCGTGAAACAATGTTGCTTTTCAAAAATCCTATCACCACCTTGTGATCATTGGTTCTACATGGAATTGCTTTTACCCATTTCGATACGTAGTTAACAGCAACCAATATGTATTGATGGCTAAAAGAAATGGGAAAGGGTCCCATGAAGTCGATACTCTATACGTCAAAAATCTCAACCACTAAAATTGGATTTAGTAGCATCATGTTTCTTCGTGTAATGCTCCCCATTCGATGCCACCTATCACATGAAGAACAAAAAGTGTAAGCATCTCGAAATATAGTTGGCCAATAGAAACCACATTGTAAAACTTTAGTCGCTGTTTTCTTAGCATTGAAATGGCCTCCACAAGCTTGTTCATGGCAGAATGAAAGAATATTCTGAATTTCACTTTCTAGGACACATCTTCTAACAATTTGATCTGCACAATACTTGAACAAATAAGGGTCATCCCAAAAGAAATTTTTTATTTCCGCAAAGAATTTAGCCTTGTCTTACTTGGTCCAATGCTCTGAAAGTTGACCTGTAACAAGATAATTAATGATATCAGCATACCAAGGTAATACTTCCACACTCATTAATTGTTCATCTGGAAATGACTCATTCAATGTTAATGGCTCTGTAATTGTGTCAAAATGGAGACGAGAGAGATGGTCTGCCACAATATTTTCTGTACCTTTCTTATCTTTGAATTCCAAGTCAAATTCCTGCAAAAGTAACACCCAACGAATTAGTCTAGCTTTTGCATCTTTCTTTGTGAGAATATATTTAAGAGCAGTATTATCTGTTAATACAATTATTTTACAACCAATGAGATAAGATCGAAATTTCTCTAATGCAAACACTACTGCTAGCATTTCTTTTTCAGTAGTTGAATAGTTCAACTGTGCATCATTCAATGTCATACTAGCATAGTAAATAACATGGGGAATTCGATCAACTCTTTATCCTAATATTGCCTCTACTGCATAATCAGATGCATCACACATGAGATCAAATGGTAAGCTCCAGTTTGGGGGCTGAATGATGGGTGATGATGTCAACAATTACTTTAATTTTTCAAATGCCACAAGACATGAATCATCAAAGACAAAAGGTACATCCATAACAAGTAGATTGCATAAGGGTCTAGAAACTTTGCTAAAATCTTTAATGAAACGTCTATAAAAACCAACATGCCTAAGGAAAGATCTTACTTCTCTGACTATTTTGGGTGGAGGAAGATTAGAAATGAGATCCACCTTGGCTTTGTTAACCTCAATACCTTTGCTCGAAATGATGTGATTGAGAACAATACTTTGTTTTACCATAAAATGACACTTCTCCCAATTTAAGACCAAGTTCTTTTCGATACATCTCTACAGAACTAGTGTTAGGTGATGTAAACATTGATCAAACGAGTCACCAAAAATAAAAAAGTTATCCATAAAGACTTCAAGGAATCGTTCAACCATATCAGAAAAAATGCTTAACATGCATCGTTGAAATGTAGCAGGTGCATTACATAATCCAAATGTCATCCTCCTATATGCAAAAGTGTCAAAAGGGCAAGTGAAAGTAGTTTTCTCTTGATCTTTTGGTACTATAGGAATCTGATTATATCCTGAGTAGCCGTCTAGAAAGCAATAAAATTCATGGTCTGCTAATCTATTAAGCATTTAATCGATAAATGGTAAAGGAAAATGGTCTTTACGTATGACAGAATTCAACTTTCTATAATCAATGGATACACGCCATCCTGTAGTCACTCTAGTGGGTATCAATTCATTATCGGCATTCATAACTACTGTGACTCCTGACTTTTTGGGGACAACTTGCACAGGACTGACCCATGAACTATCAAAAATTGGGTAAATGATACCTGCATCTAATAGCTTAAGGACTTCAGTTCTAACAACTTTTTTCATATTAGGATTTAACCGACGTTGCATTTCCCTAGTAGGTTTAGCATTTTCATCAAGGTGAATGTAATGCATGCAGTCTATTGGGTTTATACCTTTTATGTCCGTTATGGTCCATCCTAATGCTTCTTTGTACTCTTTTAAAACATCCAACAACTTACCTTTTTGTTCGTCATTGAGGGATGATGAGATGATTACCGACAGAGAACTTTCTTCTCCCAAAAATGCATATTCCAGAGTGTTGGGCAATGGTTTGAGCTCGAGTTTCGGTGGTGATTCTGATGATGTGATGAGTTTCTTTTCTGATTGTGCTAGTTGTTCAACTCTTGACTTCCATTTATTAGTGTCCAAGGATAATGCTGAGTCAAATAGAGCGTTGACCTCATCGACTGATCTGTCAATATCAAAACCAAACCAAAGTGAGTTAAACATGTTTGTAAAGGATCATCACTAAGGTTTGAAATAAAAGTGTCATCAACTAATGCTTCAATTAAATCCACATCAACAATTCCATCATCTGCATTGTGAGGTTGTTTGGCAATGTTGAAGATGTTCAACTCCATAGTCATGTTGCCGAAGGATAACTACATATTTCCAGTCCTACATTGAATATGAGCATCCGCAGTTGCCAAGAAAGGTCGGCCTAGAATAATGGGGATTTGCTTCCTTGAATCCTGTATTGGTTGAGTATAAATTACAATGAAATCAACAGGAAAATAAAATTTGTCTACCTGGATAAGCACGTCCTCTACAATACCACGAGGTATTTTTGTGGACCGATCTGCAAGTTGTAACACCACTGGAGTTGGGTGTAATTCTCCCAATTCAAGTTTCACAAACACTTAATAAGGCAACAGATTTACACTAGCTCCTAAATCCAACAAAGCATTCTCAATTGTATGGTTCCCTATACTACATGAGATAGTGGGGGAGCCTGGGTCTTTGCATTTTAGAAGAATTTTGTGTTGAAGTATAGAACTAACGTTTTCTGTTAAAAATGCCTTCTTTTGAACATGAATGTTTCTCTTTTTAGTACAAAAGTCTTTAAGAAACTTGGCATAAGATGGAACTTGCTTTATAGCATCAAGTAAAGGGATGTTAACACTTACCTGTTTGAAGATTTCAAGAATCTCATCTGTGGATTTTTCTTTTTTTCCTTTCGCTAACCTCTGAGGAAATGGAGCTTTGGGAACATATTCTCGTGGGTTCGCTTCTTCTTTCTCCTCCGGTGATGAGTCCTCAGCATTTATAGGTACAATTTGATTTTCTTTTATTACCAGCATCTCCACTTTGTTGTCGACTTCTTTTCCTTTTTGCAAGGTCATGACTGCTTTGACCTCTCCATGCTGCTGTGGTGAACTGGTACTTGCTTCATGTACTCCTTTAGGATTAGGCACTGGTTGACTTGGAAATTTACCTTTCTCAACGGTCATTGCCAAGGTCTGAACTGAAGAAGCAAGTTGTCCCACCATCTTCTCGAGGCTTGAAACTAATTGGGCTTGTGAGTTGAAGCCTGCTCTCAACTCATTTCGTAGTCCATCAATGGTGCGGTTTTATTGCTCAATCGTAAAGTGAGTAACATTCTTGAAATTCTGGAATGCATCCTCCCATAGTCTGGGTTGAGAGTAGTTCTGGTTTTGATTGTATGGTCTAAATGGTGGCTGAGAGCCTTGAGGATTTTGTGGAATTAGTGGAGCTGGAGCTACTGGTCCATTATGTTGGAATTCTTGAGACCATGAAAAATTGGGATGGTCTCTCCATCCAGGGTTATATGTGTTGGAGTATGGGTTGTAATACGAAGGTTTTCTCATTACACATATGGCATTGGCTTGATCTGGATATGAGTCATGATCATGTGGCTCTGTTGATTTAGCAGTCGATAACGATGCTATTTGTCGAGAGAGACCTTCAATTATCGCTTTGACTTCTTTAATTTCTGAACTTGACTCGCCAATGTGAACCTCATTTACTCTCTTAATTCTTCTAGTATTCCTGAGTGATTGACTCCGTTGTTGGGAATTATCTGCTTGTCACTGGAAAAATTCTCAAATCTCTGATGCACTTTTTGACATTAGCTCTCCTCCACTTGTTGCCATTAGTCATTCTTGCATATTCGGCAATAATCCCTCCAAAAAGTATTGGCATTGGTGCCATGTCTCGTACTCATGATGTGGACGCTTCAAAAGTAGCTCATTGAATTGCTCCCATGTTTCAAAAAACTGCTCGTCCTCTCTTTGGGTAAACTCCGAGATTTCCCTGCAAATAGCATTAGTTTTATACACTGGGAAATATTTATTCAAAAATTTAGTAACTATTTGTTCCCATGATGAAATGCTATTAGCAGGCAATGTATTAAGCCATGAACGAGCTCTATCCTTTAAAGAAAATGAGAATAACCTAAGTTTTACATCATCATCTGAAAAATTCTCATATTTAAATGTTTGACAAATATCATGAAAAACATTCAAATGATTATATGAGTCCTTATTTTCTAGGCCATAGAATGTTGGGAGACAATTTAGCACACTAGGTTTTAGTTCAAAACTCCTAGCAGCTACATTTGAGTATCTTATGCATGATGTGCTCAAATTAGCTAAAGGACTGAAGTAGTCCTTAAATGGCCTCTTCTGTGGTGCTTATAAATCCATTCCAAATTTATTTTTAACGTGTCTGTGTGTGCGAAGTGTTTTCTCAAGTTCAAGGTCTATAGGTTCAAGATTAGGTAATAATGACCTACGACTATGCATGCAAAACAAATAAAATGAAAATAAAGATGGGAACAAAACAAATAAAAAATAAAAAAGAGGGAGAAATTACGATACTAACCTTATCACGCTATTACAACCTTACTATAAAAATACACAAGAAAAATACGTGAAATAAATTAACTTAAAAAAAATTAGTAAGATAAACAAAAATTACAAAGAAAAAAAAATAACTTGAAAATTAAATTACAAAATTTTAAAGAAGAGAAAAAGAAAAGAAATACTAACCTTTAAATATAGATTCACTTTTTTTTTTCTTTTTTTTAAGAAAAAAATATAAGAAAACAATTAAATGGAATTATTCACAAAAATTAATTCTATGAATTAAAATTACTGACCTCCCTAGCAACGGCGCCAAAAACTTATTGTACAAATTTTATTGAAATCGCAAGCACACGAATCTATTGTAGTATAGATCAATGGTGACGAGTGTCGATCCCACGAGGAGGTAGATTTTAATTGTGTGTAGAATTAATTTTGTAAATGGGTGGTTGGATTTGTGGTGAAAATGATTTGGATTATCCTAAAATTGGAATTTAAATGGCGAGAATAAATTGAATAGAAATCTATTAAAATGACATTCTTGGGTATCTAGATCTGTATCAACATGCATCATAGGCTAAATATTGCTTATTAATACCAATTAAATCATGAGGAGGGAATCCACACCTCATGAACCACACTCTAATCAATATGGTGCTAAGGGCTTATCGTGCCAAATAATAATAACCTTATACTAGGGAGCCGGTGAAACCAGGGCGGTACTAGACAAGATTATTATTATTTGTCGACGAAAAGTCAAAACATCCACAAAAACTAGAGGGGAAGAGAAAATAAATTTACCAAATAAAGCCCATGACACATGTTGAGACTTCACATTCAACCCAAGCTTGAAAGGAAATTAGCCACTCGTAATTGAACTAGGGGCAAAATGAGAATTAATTAAAATACGTAGAAAATACAAGATAGAGAAAGAATTACAGAAAATAGAGCCCAAAAATGGATTCAGAGGTATCAAATTAGGAGGGAGGCCCCCTTTTTATAGATACATTGAGTAAATCGTGGCCATCGGATTAAAAATAGTTTGGACGCTCAGGATTGTGCCACGTCATCAGTCAACAGTACGCGTGAACAGTACGCGGTTTGACCACGTGGATGAACAGTAACACGGTTTGACCCGGGTTGAACAGTAACGCGGTTTGGTTGAAAATAATCATGTGTAATGCATGTACCGTACGCGAGATTTTTGGTCCACTGATATGCTGCCACGTCATCGATCAACAGTGCATAAGAATTTAGTCCAACAAGATTGTGACACCTCATCAGTCAGTGCCACATCATCGGTCAATGCCACGTCATCGATCCGTCTATGTGAACAATGTCGTGAACAGTAACGTCGACAGTACTGTACTTGTAAATAGTACCGTACATGTGAACAGTACCATTTTTCCTTTTATACTCCTCCTAAGGTTTTCGACCGTCCTGAGTTCAAAAGTGATGTCCGTTTTGCCGTTTGATCTCTCGTTTATTGTGAAATAACTATGATGCCCCTAAAATATATAAAATACTTAATTAAAATAAAACACACATAATTAAATTACAAGAAGCTTAAACACATAAAAGTAAGGGTTGTTAGTAAGACTTGAAATGTAAAATGATGGTCTTCTCCTTTATAAATATCCATTTTCTAACACTCAACAAGATGAAATATTCATGATTTGCTTCTTTGTTCTGGTAAATATCACAAAGATGGGGAATAAAGCAGCTCATTTTCTTTAGGGATCTGCCACAACAATAGAGCTTAATAATAATCGTCGGAAAAAAAATGATTCCGCCTCTTATTTTAATTGCAGATTCTTAATATTCTAATTAAAAAAAACTTAAATTCATTTCTCATAATTTAAGGTTTTAAATTTGAAAAAAGCCCAAAATAGGTCTAATAGGTCCATAATCGAACCGAATCGAATCGAATTATTTCAATTAATCAAGTATTTGATTATTTTGGTAATTTGATTAATTGCGATTATGATTTTAAAATAATCATAATCGAACGATTATGAAATATTTAGTAAAAAACCGCACCGAACCGAACCGCGCCCACCCCTAGAATCAATTGGATGGGCTATTGTAAAGAATTAAAATAAGTGATTAAGGGATCAGGTTTTCCGCCCACCAATGTCGAAGAGAAATTTTCATTTTGCAAGAACGAATTCAATTTTAAGATAATCATTCACAGGGGACCGAATAATTTATTCCAAAGGAATTAAGCTTTTATTTTAAACAGTAATATAATTTAAGATTTTACACTATAAGAAAACTAACAATAGATGACTGAAAAAAAATTTCATAAAGGGAGGTAGATGATAGTGAATTTTTCTATTATTTATGTACTTGTTACTCTTTTATGATAAAGAAAAAGTATGTCATTAATTTATGATAATGTTTCGAAGTCATATGTCTGTCATCTTAAAAAATAAATATTTTAATTAATTTTTATCTTAAATTTTAGCGAGAAAATTATTTTTTACACGTAAATTATTATCCAATTAATTTTAGTGGGTAAACTATTTTGTTTGTGATGGAATTAATGATTGAAATTTTTTATCATTAATTATTTTGTTTGTGACATAATTTATGATTGATTTTTTTTGTCACAGGATCTAAATTTAATTTATGCATTCTTGCATATGAATTTAATCACAAATTCAATATAAACCAAAAATTAGACTATACATTCTATCAAGTCTAAAAATGCTTTATATTAATAACATCATCCAAAAACACTTGTATCCAAAAATTAACACATCCAAAGTAATAAAAAAAAGTTAACTCGAGCAAATGCTTTAAATTTTACAAGCTATGAAGCCGTCAAATCTTGTAGTGCAAAGCACCTCCCATATTCTCAGTGAAATTCCAGTAGATAAACTCTCATTCTCAACAAATACCCAGCAAAAACTCTTAAGTCCAGCAATTTCTCTCAACCTGCAGGTGCAACACCAATTGACTATAGCCAATAGTATCATTATAAATAATTACCTATTGAATTAAAACTCCAAGTTTCTGATGTAACTTAAACTAATTCTTTGCTGCAATAAAATGTGGAACCAAAAGGGTACCCATAAAGGCAGTTAACTTTCCTTCAAGGCTTAGGCCTATGTGAATATAACTAATTAATTCCGTCAGATGGGTGCATGCCCTTCGGATAAGGTCCTTTTGTTTGATTTACAATTAATATCCAATTATAAGTTCATTATATCTGGGCTTTGAAACAAGAACTTCAATATGGCTAAGGCTTAGGCACATATGAATATAACTAATTAAGTTCTAGCAAAACTATTATATGGGATCAAGTTTCCTGCAGACTATCAAAGCAAAAGCAATGATTATTTGAGAAAGATTACTGGAATAATTAATGACATTAAATGAATCAAACTAATAATGGAAGCACCAAAATGCTTACCAGATCTTATGTCTTCCCTAAGTTGACCACTTTTCAGCCGTCTCCAGATCATTGAGGATATGAGAATCCACCAGTATATCTGGAACACAAAGAGCATCAGCAACATTGTATTGAACATGTAGTAAATGAACATATCTCTGATAAGTTCAAGTAGAACTAAAGATCATTGCTGGAAAATGCAAATCACAAAAGCAAATAAGCCAAAGAAACTGCTAGACGACCAAATAAGGTGGTATCACATCATTTATCATGCAGGCAAACCTTGTACATTTGATGACCCGAAAGGAAAAGAATATTAATTGTAGAATGACCCGAGATATTGCAAATAATCCAAAGATCACAGTTGCTCCAAGTTCATTCTCAAAATACTTAAAAACTTTGGCAGCTTCCATAAAAACATCACTTGCATCATGCGCAGCAAGAATAATAGAGCCAATCTGGAAAAACCTACCCAAAAAAAAAAAAAAAGAAATTACTCTCACTATACATCTTTTGAGAAAAATATTAATCATTTTTACTCATCAGGTTATCCTACTCTAAAACACAAATTGTTAAGGGTTGAAAACTCTGAAACTCTCAAGGGCCCAATATTGCATAACGAAAGTTCTAAGTTCTATATTATGTTAATGACTTAATGTTCACATGCTAATATAAGGAATAGAAATAAAATCCAACTAATAGTGGAGCTCTTTATAAGAATGTTTCATTTAACATGCCACCTTGAATCATTTTGCAGTTTCAAAAGAGAATAAGGGGTCATGAATATGATACACACAACAAAGAGAACTTTTGTCGATCTAGCTCGACCTACTCATGTGTGTAAGCTTCATAAAACTTGAAATGGGCTTAAACAAGCCTATGAACCTGGTTTGAAAGATTTAAACTTTCTTTAACTACTCAGTGGGGTTTCTCTAACTCCAATTCTTTAAAAGACAAGCTAACCAGCTCACTCTTCTCCTGTTATATGTTGATGATATTATCTGGATCCAATCATTCTTTAATTGCTCAAATTATCACTGATTTGAAATCAACATTTGCCTTGAAGGATTTGGGAGATCTTCATTATTTATTGGGTATTCAAGTTACTCAAAATACTGCTGGCTTGCTTCTTTCTTAATCCAAATATGTAGCTAATCTAGTTGCCAAAGTCAATATGTAAGATAGCATACCATGTGCTACTCCTATGGCTTCTGGGAATCCTTTAACTCAAACTAATGGTGTTTCATTCTCAGATGTTAGCTTGTACAGAAGCACAATTGGTGCTCTTTAATATGTCAGTCTCAGAAGACTGAAAATTGCATTTTCTGTTAATAAGCTCGGTCAATTCCTTAGTACACCTATTGAGGTCCATTGGCAAGCTTGCAAAAGGGTGCTGAGATATTTTAAAGGCACCATTAATCTTGATCTTTTTTTCTACTTATCAGGTTCACTTTATCTTGAATGTTTTTCAAATGCAAATTGGGCAATTGATAGAGATGATGAAAGATTAGTTGCTAGCTATTATGTCTATTTAGGACGTAATCTGGTCTCATGGTGTTCTAAAAAGCGGCCTATAGTTTTCAGGTCCAACAATGTCTGAGTATAGTGCCCTTGCTATAGCAGCCTCAAAAGTGCTCTAGATTAGATCCTTACTTACTAAACTTGTTGTTTCTCCTCCATTTATCCATGTTATTTGGTATTATAACCAAAGTACCATAGCTCTAGCTAGCTATTCTAAAATTCACTCTCAGACTAAACACATTGAATTTGATGTTCATTTTTTACGAGAAAAGGTAGCTAACAAAAGCTTGCACATTCAAATATTCCCAGCCTTGATCAGAAGACAAATATTTTCACTAAAGCCTTACCCTCTCAGCCATTTTACTATCTTCATTCCAAGCTCAACACTGTTCCCAATGTTGTACTTGAGGGGGGATGTGAAGGTTCCAACATGATTTAGAAGGTTCTAGCATGCTTACCAGCTAAAGCTCAGCAAGTTGCATTAGTTAGTTAGTCGGCACAAGTTTGTTTAAGATTGTACATTTGTCATTCTACTATTGGTCAGCTAATAAATTTGTTATTAGCAAGTCAGTTACACTGATACAATATAAATACAATTCGCTCATGTACAGTTGTGTGTAATAATAATACAACTCTTTTATTTCAATTTCAATTTTCCCTTTATTTTCTCCTTTTTTTTTCTCAACAACCACACAACTATATTACAACTTTCACAGTTCTTACTTGTTCTATTATTTCATACCAACCTGAATTCGTAAACGAACCGAATTATAACAAAAATATTGAGTGTGGGGTCAAAAGTTTTTCAAAGAATAAATACAAGAGCATTTCAAATTTTACTCCAGCCTAAAATAGAAGCTGAAATAGGAAGTGCTTAGTATCTGGACTAAGGTCGTCTAATAAGTAGTAACAAATGTTGTGTTACACGTGCATGCCTAACTCTGTAGAGCACGTTTATGTCATTTAAAAAATAAATTATTCTTTAATAAAAGTACCAAACTATCCCTTACTTTATGCTTTTCAAATCTACAATGGAATGGGATTATTTTACTCTTCCTTGTTTATATCATTAATAGGGTCCGCCTAACTTACGTTCAATGTAAGTTTCGCTCAGCCTGTGCAATTTCATATAGCCCTCTATGCTCTATATTATTTATATTTTATTTATAAATATTATAAACTTTTTGAAATGTAAAATTTCATTTAACCCCCTCTACTCAATTTTATTTTATTAAAACCATAGAGTATGAATTCACCCCCATAATTTTAAATTCTCAAAATAACCTCCATTTAATTAAAAATATAATTATTGTTAAATGAATTATAATTATAATTATAATTTTATTATAATCATAAATATTTTTTAATAGATTATTGTTATTATTAATAACGATAATAAAAAATATTATAATTAATTAATCTATTAACAAAAATTAATAATATTTTTATTAAATTGTTAGTAATAATAATAATAATAATAATTAATGATAATCAACATATTTATGATTATAATAAAATGGAATAAACACTGAGTCTATATTTATGTAGGAGACTCTTTTATATTTTTATACTTTTTAATTTCAAGTAATTTTAGGATTTTTTTGTTACTTTGATAAATAATGATTTTGTAGGCATCTCATTATTAAACGGTCATTTTTAAGTGCTTTTTGCTAAGTTGTTACACATTCGAGGATGTAAACACATTTTTCTTGCTTCTATTTTTTAAATACAAAATTATTTTTATTGGGTCAAGCTTAAAATTTTGACAGAAATTATCATTCATTGGTCTCTTGAAACCCGATAATGAGTATTTAAAGTCGAAGGTAGCATTACCAATACATTTACTATTAGTTAGATAATCATTAATTATTATTATTATTATTATTAACAATTTATAATGCTTTTTATTCTTGTTATTAATAATAACAATAATCTATTAAAAAAATATTTATGATTATAATAAAATTATAATTATAATTTATTTAAAAATAATTATATTTTTAATTAAATTGAGGTTATTTTGAGAATTTAAAATTATAGGGGCGAATTCATACTCTATGGTTTTAATAAAATAAAATTGAGTAGAGGGGGTTAAATGAAATTTTATTTTTCAAAAAGTTTATAATATTTATGAATCAAATATAAATAATATAGAGCATAGGGGTCTATATGAAATTCCACAGACTGAGCGTAACTTACATTGAACGTAAGTTAGGCGGACCATAATAATGATATAAACAACGTAAGTTAGGCGGACCCTTATACCTCATTATAAATACCTCTTTCACTTTCATTTTCACAGACACAATAATCAAATCATCGTCACCACCTTTTACAGTTTATCCAAAATAATGGAAAGTCCTATGACTAGTCCTTCAAACTCAGCTATATTTTACTCAATCCTCTTCTTCCTCCCCATCGTCCTCTTCTTGTTTCGCCGCCAATTTTCCCGTAAACTAAACTTGCCACCGGGTCCAACGCCATGGCCATTTATCGGAAACCTGAACCTCATCGGCCCTCTCCCTCACGTCTCCATCCACTCTCTCTCCCAAAAATACGGCCCCCTTATGCACCTAAAATTCGGCCTCTCCCCGGTTGTTGTAGGCTCATCAGCTGAAGTAGCAGAGCTTCTGCTCAAGACTCATGACATTAGCTTTGCTTCAAGGCCAGCTCTTCTTGCTGGGAAGTACACAACTTACAATTACTCAGCAATGTCAACCGCACCCTATGGCCCATATTGGCGCCAGGCTCGCAAAATCTGCCTAATGGAACTTCTCAGTGCAAAACGCTTGGATCAGTTTGAGTACATAAGGGTAGAAGAAAGAAATGCTTTCCTCTCGGAGTTGTTCAAATCAGCTTCCACGCCTGTTCATCTGAAAGATCGTCTCTACACACTCAATCTCACTTCGATTTGTCGGATGGTGTTGGGGAAAAGGTATACGGACGAAGCTGAAAAAAATACTGTGACTCCAAAAGACTTCACGGAAATGATTGAAGAATTGTTCTTGCTTATTGGTATTTTGGATATTGGGGACTCAATTCCATGGCTTGCTTCCTTTGATTTACAAGGGCATGTTAAGAGAATGAAGGATGTGAGCAAGAAGCTTGATAAATTTTACGAGGGTATTTTAGATGAGCACCATGAGAGGAGAAAATCAGTTAAGGATTATGGGGTTCATGATATGGTTGATGTTCTTATGCAACTTGCGGATGATCCTTCTCTTGAAGTTAAGCTTGAAAGAGAACATATAAAGGCACTAATCCAGGTAAATTTGAAGTTCGCTGTACTAGTAAAAACTCGTGAAGTAGTAACGTATTCATAAATTTGAATTTAATTCGTGTACTTTTTTTAAAAAACTAAATAGTAGTTTTCAAGTATGACATGTTTCAATTTATTTTCCAAATCTTTTGAAAGTAATAACCCTTTCTCATTTACTATTGAGAACCAAAAGGATCGAGAAAGAATTTCATTCTCGTGTACTGATAAATGAGGGCTACATTGATGTTTTTAACAGCTTGGGGATAAATTAAAATCTACCAATTTATCTAGTGATTAATGGAAATTAACTCTTTTAAGTATAACGTATAAATTGATATGTGCAATAAAACAGAAAATAATTTGGTTTTTAAATGATTGAGGCAATAGTTTCCCCACAGAGTAATTGAAACATCACCAAATAATGCAACTATCAAGGTGTCTTCTGTATTGGAAATCTGTGTCATCATAATTCTTTTTTCATTTTGATTCGTAGGATCTAGTAACTGCTGGAACTGACACAGCGGCAATCAGCGTGGAATGGGCAATGTCAGAGCTCTTGAAAAATCCAGAAACTATTCAAAAGGCGACTGAAGAACTAGATAGAGTGATTGGGAGAGACAGATGGGTAGAAGAAAAGGACATTTTTAACCTTCCATATATAGAAGCAATTGTTAAAGAAACGATGCGTCTCCACCCTGTGGCACCATTGCTTCTTCCTCGGGTTGCTAGAGATGATTGCAGAGTTGCTGGCTATGACATTCTAAGAAACACTCGTGTGGTTGTTAATGTATGGGCAATAGGAAGAGATCCAACCATGTGGGAAAAGCCTAATGAATTTAGGCCTCACAGATTCATCGGTAAAAATATTGATGTTAAAGGACATGATTTTCAACTGCTGCCATTTGGATCTGGGAGGAGGATATGCCCGGGTTATGGTCTAGGGCTTAAGGTTGTTCAGTCAACTTTGGCAAATCTTTTACATGGTTTTGAATGGAAATTACCAGGTGATATGAAGAATGAGGATTTGGATATGGACGACAGATTTGGACTGACAATGCCTAGAAAAATCCCACTTCTTGTTGTGCCTAGTAAACCTCGGCTTTCTCATCATCTTTACTCATGTGAGTAACCTTCTTGTTCATTTTAAGTAAACACAGCTGCTGGTTAAAGTTCTCGTTGTTTAAATCTATAATAGGAGGCCTCCAGCATTGGAAGCATTAACCAAAGCAGTAAATAAATTGTATTATGGATCTATGCTTTATAAAGCTTACTTTTTATTTGTAATAAATAAAATTTCTGACCACTAAATTGAGTTATTTTCATATAAAATCTTAAGTGTATGGTTATTTGAATAAGATTATTATTTTTTCCATATTATATTGTACCTAAATGGTTGAACAAACTTGGACGTTGTAGTAAAAGATTCATATGTATGTAATAAGGACAAACTTATGAATCTATGAAAATGGTTCGTTAAGATAAAACTCAAGCTCAAAATACTCTTTGGTTAGACTTTTAAATATCAAATTGAATGTCTCAATCAATCATTCCCTCGGTAAGCATGCATAGCAGAACTGTAAGAGATAAAACGATGAAACCAATAAGCGCGTAGATTAGCTGGCATGGAGATATTCTATCTTAACAAGGGTTCTCGGTTCGAGACTTGGGAATGCAGTTGTGTTAAATACTTATTAGGAGAGTTTTACCGCCCTAGTGGCCCTACCCAGCTCGAATATGGATTAGTCGAAACCCAATGTGGTCTTCGAATACTGATGTGAAAAACGTTAAAATAGTCGCAAGTGGACGAATCTAGAAATATAATAGTGATAACGAGGTCAAACGTACAGAGATTGTTATAAATTGAAAAGTCTAATTTAAATCTAAAATTAATATTAATCCTAACCTAGTTGAGCAAATTGAGTTTTTAAGAGAAATAAAACTAATTAAAATAAGAAAACAATTAAAGCAAAGGAGAATTCAATAAGACAAAAATTACCAAGGTTTCATAATCCACCACTATTCAACTAGTAATTATCTAATTATTAATCAATCCTCAATTTTAGAGTGACAAATCGAAATCAATCTATGTCGTCTCATGAATAAAACAAATAAGACCAATTAAAATTAATCTTGTGTAGATTCGTTTTCTCTTTAATAGTATGATATCTAAGCATCGTATGTAAACATATTGAATAACAAAGAGTCAAAATCTTCCTAAGCACTTTGTGTAAACAATTTATTGAAAAACTCATAATCAAAGATAATCATATATAAGTTTTGATAGATCTAAGTATAGATTTAATCAAATATTAATTCTAACAATTAATAATGCATGACAGAATTGGTAAAAGGATTTAATAATGTCTAACTAATCATGTGAAACAAGAATCATAAGCATTAAAGCACATATGTAGGGAATCAATTGAATATAAAATAATTATTTCATTAAATAGGATTTCATCTTTAACTTTAGTATAAAAAAATTAATTAAATATATTTAAATTGGGAGCAACAAAATAAATAAAACCAACCATAGAAAATTAAATTGTTGCGGCCCTTCACTTCTCTTTTCTTGTGTCTCTCCTTGCATCCTTTTTTTAGTTTCTAGCTTTGCCATTGTATTGGTGGGCTGCTGCCCTCACAAGCATTGTGAGGGCAGCGGTTCTAGCCCCCACAAAAGCATTGTGGGGGCTAAATGTTCTTCATATTTAAAAATCCTTCTCCCTTGCGCAATGCGAGTGGAGTATGGACATCCCTCTCCTGTGAGGGGTTATTTGTCTGGGCATGTACTTCATAGAATTCAATGTAATAATGTAAGTCTCAATCATGTATATCTGATTGTAAATATTAGTGTAATATCTCTGCTACAATAGCAGTTGTTGTAAATATCTGTGTAATGCAGTAATCTGATGATTAATCAGTATTCAAAAAAAAAAAAGCTTTGCCATTGTATAATGCCCGGGACCATACAATTATTGGCCAAATCCCGTACACTTTATTGGCTGGATCCAATTTGGATTCAATTTCCAATCTAAAGTCAATTTTCCCAATTAATGCCACTATTACTTGTCAGCACCATAAGCCATAACTTTGTCTCCCTTTTTTTAAATCGGAAGCTCACGGGTTCCTTTAAATTGCAAGCTCACGGGTTCCTTTTAAATTGCTTTCCAAAATTGTAAAGACATGCATGCCAAATCTTTGTTTTCTAAATGCATGTCCACCATTCATTATTTGAACAGATTGACTTCAGCTTTTGTTTTCTTGGCTTCCAATTAATTTCCAATTTAATCTTCATTACTTTCCAAATTAAATTTCTTCGTGCTTTTTTTATCCATAATCTGTAATTAATTACCTATTCAGCAAAATAATTCAATTAATTAAAAATAATTAGCAATCATATAATTAAGGGTAAAATATGTATATATTATATGCTCCCCAAACTTAGATTTTCCTAATTCTTGAGCAAAACTAAAACTGAAAACAAAAATAAAAATAACGAAAAGTAAATCGTAACTAAACCATTTTCGCAGGCAATCACAATTGCATTTAGCGTATGCAACAAACTTTTAAACTCTTAGGCGGCCGTAGTGGACGAGTTATTTATAGTCTCGTGAGGGCTTCAATGATTATACCCATAAACATCATTTTAAAAATAAAATAAAATAAAAAACTTTAAATAAAACATAAAAATATCCTCAAAGATTGCATAAATTATATAGTTGAAAGAAAATTTCAAATATTAGCAAAGTTCTAACTTTGATTCAATAATCAATTTCATCTCTCTTTTGATTCTTGTAGTGTGTGTGTGAATCAATTCAATTAAAAATCATTCTCAAAATCTTCAATATCAACAGCTTTCGCCTTAAACAAAGAAAAGAGTAGGTCAAATTAATCTTAGCATCTTGATCTCCATTTCTTTTTTCACATACTTTTATATGCATTTTCTTTTGATTTTTTTTTTAATTTCAGCACATGCACTTGATTTTTTTTTTCTTTTTCTTTTTTGTTAACCATAGTTAGAAACTTTCACTTTACCCCTTAAGGTAACCTTCTTCTCATGGTAGATTATCCTCAACAAATTGGTGGTACATAGACCCAAATTACTCAAGGATAGTTTCACTCTCCAGGTAGCTATTTTTGACTTTGGTGATTGTGTATACTATTTTGTATTGTGAAGATAAGAATCAAGACAAACAGTCATTTACTCTATATAAAATTCTCAAATCAGGCTGCTTCAATCTTATATTAGTTAAAATTAAGAAAGAATTAATATTAGTGCGCATAGAGTTTAAAGAATCTCAATTAAGAGGAATTAACTCAAGAACCTACAAACTAAGACAATATTCAACCATTTCTAAAAACCATATTCATTGTCAGTCAAGTTCTTATCATTGGCTTTTCACATAAAAACAAACAAATTTTTTCTTGAATTTTTTAAATAAAAAGGCACACACTATTCCCAACACCAAACTTATTCGGAACATTGTCCTTAATTTTTAATAAATAAAATATACGCATGCAAAAAGATGGAAAAGATTAAACATAAATAATAAAAGAAAAAGTTAGAGAGATCACACCTGAATAGGATGGGGAAGCTTAAAACAAAATGAGAAATAAAAAGAAAACGTTAGAAAAGAAAAATACTAGAAAAGAAAAACAAAAAATGAAAAGAAAACTTACTATTTAAATAAAACAAGAACGTAAAGATAGGATTAATTAATCGTGATAAACAGGATCATCTAAAAGTATCTCCTCAGATTTTGGTATTCTTAACTCTAAAAATAGTTTTAATCTTTGACCATTGACTTTTAATCTTTGACCATTTTTAAGATTTTCAATCTTAATTGCTCCATAAGGGAAGACAGTACGAACTATAAAAGGACCAAATCATTGAGAACGTAACTTACCTGAAAAGATATGCAATCGAGAATTGTATAAAAGTACTTTCTAACCTGATGCAAAGGATTTTCTTAAAATGTGCTTGTCATGAAAAACTTTCATTCGCTGCTTGCAATTCTTAGCATCATAATAAGAATTATTCTTGATCTCTTCAAGTTTTGTTAGTTGTAATCTTCTCTTGGAACCAGCCTGTTACATGTCAAAATTGAATTTCTTGATGGCCCGATATGCATGAAGCGCCAATTCTACCGGTAGATAACATGTTTTTCCATAAACAAGTCACTAAGGTGACATCCCAAATGGTGTTTTGAACGTAGTCTTATATCCCCATAATACATCATCAAGTCTCAAAGACCAATCATTTCTATCTGGCCTAACTGTTTTTCCCAAAATTTGCTTGATCTCTTGATTAGAAATCTCTACTTGGCCACTGGTTTGAAGATGGTATAGGGTGGCAACCTTGTGTGTAATGGAATATTTGTCCAAAAGAGTTTTGAAAGGTTTATTGCAAAAAATGGTACTACCATCACTAATAATTGTTCTAGGGAAACCAAAATGAGATCAGATATTACTCTATACGAGCTTCACTACAACCCTGTGATAATTGGTTTTGCATGGAACAGCTTCAATCCACTTCGACATATAATCAACTGCAACCAATATATACTGATAACCAAAAGATAGAGGAAAATTTCTCATAATATCAATATCTCACACATCAAAAATCTCAACCACTAGAATCAGATTGAGTGACATCATATTCCTCTTTAAAATGCTACTCATGTGTCGGCACCTATCACATAAAGAACAAAAAACATAAGCGTCATGAAAAAGAGTAAAGCAATAAAAACCACACTATAAAATTTTTATTGCTCTCTTTTTAACACCAAAGTGGACTTCACAAGCTTGTTCATGGCAAAAAGAGATGACACTTTGAATTTCATTCTCTGGAACATATTCCTAATAATCTTATCAGCACAATATTTAAATAAATAAGGATCATCGTAAAAGAAACTCTTCACTTCGAATAAGAACTTTGTTCTATCTTACTTGGTCTAGTGTTCTGAGATTTGACCTATAGCAAGGTAATTAACTATATCAGCAAACAATGGTATAACATTTACATTCATAAGTTGTTCATCTAGAAAACCCTCATTCAAAGGGAAAGATTCTTAGATAAATTAAAGATCAAGGCGAGATAAATTATCCGCCACAGCATTTTCAGAACCCTTTTTATCTCTAAATTTAATATCAAATTCCTGTAAAAGTAACACTCAATGAATCAATCTTGCCTTAGCATCTTTCTTAGTGAGCAAATATTTCAAAGTAGCAAGATCAGTAAAAATAATCACTTTATAACTTATAAGATAAGATCTAAATTTATCTAGAGCAAACACCACAGTTAGCATTTCTTTTTCTATAGTTAAATAGGTCAATCGTGCATCGTTGAGTGTCCTACTGGCATAATAATTGACATAAGACACACGATCTAATTTTGTCTTAAAACTGCTTTTACAGCATAATCAGATGCATCATGCAAAATTTCAAAAGGCAAATTTCAATTAGGTGGCTGAATGATAGGTGAAGAAGTCAACAATTTCTTAAGTTTTTTCAAAAGCATCAAGACACGAATCATCAAAGATAAAAGGTGCATCCTTAACAAGTAAATTGCATAAGGATTTAGAAATTTTACTAAAATCTTTAATGAATCTTCTATAAAAACCACCATGTCCAATGAAATATCTTATTTCTTTTACGGATTTGGGAGGTGAAGATTAGAAATTAAATCCACCTTGACTCTATCAACTTCAATACTTCTGCTGGAAATTATATGACTAAGAACAATACCTTATTTTATCATGAAGTGACACTTTTCCTAATTTAAAATCAAGTTCTTTTCTTTACATCTCTGCAAAACTAATGTTACATGCTACCAACATTCATCAAAAGAATCTCCATAAACAGAAAAATCATCAATAAAAACATCAAGAAATCACTCAACCATATCAGAAAAAATACTAAGCATGGATCTTTAAAAGGTAACATGTGCATTGCATAAACCAAATAGCATTCTCCTATACGCAAAAGTTCCAAAGGGCCAGTAAAAGTAGTTTTCTCCTAATCCTCTGGATCTATAGGGATCTGATTATAACCTGAATATCCATCTAGAAAACAATAAAAGTCATGACTTGTCAATCTATCAAGCATTTGATCAATAAATGGAAAAGAAAATCGATATTTTCTTGTGATTGAGTTCAATTTTCTATAATCAATGTAAACACATCAACTTGTAATTACTCTAGTGGGAATTAATTCATTATTAGCATTACTAACTACCGTAACAACAAATTTCTTAAGAACAATTTGCACAGGGCTAACCCAAGAGCTATCTGAATAGGATAAATAATTCTTGCATCTAATAATTTAATTACTTTAGCTCTTACCACTTCTTTTATATTAGGATTTAGCCTACGTTGTATCTCCATAATAGGCTTAGCATTTTCTTCAAGATAAATACGAAGCATGCAATCTACTGGATTAATACCTTTAATATCAGTAATGGTCCATCATATTACCTCCTTATGCTCTTTCAGAATACCCAGCAACTTACCTTTTTGCTCAAGATTGAGGGAAGAAGAAATAATAATAGGTAGGGTGTCAAATTCTACTAAGAATGCATACTCTAGAGTGTCAGGCAGTGCTTTGAGCTCCAATTTTGGTGGTGTCTCCACAGATGGGCTAATCTTCTTCTCAGAATAAGATAGTGGTTTTGGCTTTATCTTCCATTCAGTTGTGTCCACAATTAGAGTTGCATCGAGTAAGGCATTGACTTCTGCAATTACATTGTCATCATTAGAAGACAAATCAAAATGAGTCAAACGTGCCTTTAATGGATCATCATTGTGGTTAGAAATGAATAAATCTTCTACTAATTCTTCTATCATATTTGCTTCGATAAATTCATCTTTTTCCTATAGTTGTTTGGTAACATTAAACATATTTAATTCTACGGTCATATTACCAAAAGACAACTACATGTTTCCATCCTTGCAATTAATAAGAGCATCAATTGTAGCTAAGAAAGGACGAGCTAGAATAATTGAAGAGTGTTTCTTAGGATCTTATACATACTCAGTATCAATAACAATAAAATCAACAGGATAATAAAATTTGTCAATATGTATCAACACATCCTTTATAATATCACGAGATATTTTCATTAACTTATCAGCAAGTTGCAAAATAATGGAAATTGATTTTAATTCACCTAGTTGAAGTTGCATGTAAACAAAATAAGGCAAGAGATTAACACTAATTCCTAAATCCAATAGTGCTTTATTAAAAAATTGGTTCCCTATAACATATAAGATAGTAGGGGAACTCAGATCCCTAAATTTTGATGGCATTTTACATTGAAGTAAATTGCTAGTTTGTTCAATTAAAAATGTCTTTTTGGTGACATGTAAATTTCTCTTTTTAGTTCATAAATTCTTCAAAAACCTGGCATAGGAGGGAACTTACTTAATAGTATCGAGTAAATGGATGTTTATACTAACCTGCCTGAAGATTTTGATAATTTCACCTGTTGAAGTCCTTTTATTTATCTTTGCTAACCTTTGAGGAAAATGAGCCTTAGGAATGTAAACTCTACCATATGATGATTTGACATACTTGAACCATTATAAAAGCATTGTATAAGTCTTCATTTCTGAAAATTATGGTGGGCACACTTAAAGAGTGAATCATTGAATCTTTCCCAACACTCATAAAATTGCTCACCCGCTCTTTGATAAAACTCACTTATATCTCACCTAAGGGTATTTGTTTTAGACATAGGGAAAAACTTGGTGAGGAACTTATTACTCAATTCATCCCACGTAGTAATAGACCAAGCAAGAAGTAAATTCAAACAAGCTTTCGCTTTGTCTTTTAAGGAGAAAGAGAACATATGAAGCCTAATTGACTCATCATTAAAATTTTGAAAACGAAATGTAGAGCATATGTCAAGAAATTCTTTAATGTGCAAATATAGATCCTCTCT
Organism: Citrus x changshan-huyou; assembly: GCA_039657385.1. Classification (NCBI taxonomy): domain Eukaryota; kingdom Viridiplantae; phylum Streptophyta; class Magnoliopsida; order Sapindales; family Rutaceae; genus Citrus; species Citrus x changshan-huyou. The sequence continues at coordinate 14,428,894 of CM077547.1, read as the reverse complement.
CTCTAATCAATGGAAAGATGGTAAAACCTGAATGACAAAGGGCTTGAGTTCAAAGTGTGTTGTTGACGTTTGTGGCAGCACAATACAAGATGGTTGGTTGACTACAAGTGATGAAAAATATTCTCTAAGGGTTTTCTCTACTTGCACTAGTGGTAGTACTGGCAATATTCTATTTGGGTCACCCATCACTTGAGAAGAACTAGCTTGATCACTCTCAATTCTAGACTCTTTTTTTACCAAATGATTTGTTGAATCGCATTCGAAAACACTCATAAACTAACTAGACAAAGAAAGAAATTAACCAATAACCATGAAAAATAAACGAAATTTAAAATAAAAGAAATCAAACAACCAAACAATGAATTCAAAGTAAAATTTTAAATTTTTTTTGTGTGCTTTTATATAAAAATAAAAGTCAACCTAAATTATAACTAGTGGAATAATCAAATCAACCTCAATTAAACTGACTATCTGGCACAATGCCCGGCAACGGCGCCAAAAATTTATTGTGAAAAATTTTAATATGCTCGCTAGCGCATAAATCTAGAAATAGAATAATGATAACGAGATCGAACCCACAGGGATTGTTATAAATTGAAAAGTCTAATTTAAATCTAAAATTAATATTAATCCTATCCTACTTGAGCAAATTGAGTTTTTAAGAGAAATAAAACTAATTAAAATAAGAAAACAATTAAAGCAAAGGAGAATCCAATAAGAAAAAAATTACTAATGTTTCAGAATCCATCATCATTCAACTAGTAATTATCTAATTGTTAATTAATCTTCAATTTTAAAGTGACAACTCAAAATCAATATATGTCATCTCATGAATATAACAATTAAGACCAATTAAAATTAATCTTGTGTAGGTTCTTTTCTGATTAATAGTATGATATCTAAGCATCCTATGTAAACATAATAAATAACAAATAGTCAAAATCTTCTTAAGCACTCTATGAAAATAATTTAATGAAAGACACAGAATTAAAGATAATCATATATAAACTTTATAGATCTAAGCATAGATTTAGTCAAATATTAATTCTAACAATCAATAATGCATGATAGAATTGGTTAAAAGAATTTAATAATATCAAACTAATCATGTGAAATAAGAACTATAAGCATTAAAGCACATATGTAGGGAATTAATTGAATATAAAGATAATTATTTCATTGAATATGATTTCATCATTAACCTTAGTATAATAAAATTAGTTAAATCTACTTGAATTAGGAGCAACAAATAAATAAGAACAGCCATGGAGAATTAAATTGCTGCAGCCCTTCTCTTCTCTTTGTCTCGTGTCTCTCCTTGCGTCCCTTTTTTAGTTTCTAGCTTACCATTATATAATTCCCAGGACCATGCAATTATGGGCCAAATCTTGTACACTTTGTTCGCTGGATTCAATTTGGATTCAATTTCCAATCTAAAGTCAATTTTCCCAATTAATGCCACCATTACTTGTCAACACCATAAGCCATAAGTTTGTTTCCCCTTTTTTAAAATGGAAGCTCAAGGGTTCCTTTAAATTCCTTTCCAAAATTTTAAAGCCATGCATGTGCAATTGCCATCACCAAATCTTTGTTTTCTAAATGCATGTCCACCATTCATTATTTGAAGAGATTGACTTCCGGTTTTGGTTTTCTTGTCTTCCAATTAATTTCCAATCTAATCTTCATTACTTCTCAAATTAAACTTTTTCATGCCTTTTTTTATTTATAATCTCCAATTAATTTCCGATTCAACAAAATAATTCAATTAATTAAAAATAACTAGCAATCATATAATTAAGTATAAAAATATGTATATATTATCTATTCATCAAATACCAGATAGTTTAATACACAAAAAAAAATGATGAAACCCCAATTCATATAGCCGCCACACTCCTTTTACTTTCTTGTTGCTGGTATGGCCTCACCGGCTGTTGATGGTGGCAACAAGACACTGTCAGCACCACCCCTCACCACCGGCCACCATGCAACTAGCCGGAAGGCCTTTCGCCACACACAACTCCTTTTGGTGGCCGCTTTTGGCCTTACAATGTTGCCAACCATTGCTCGCTTTCCTTCTTATGTCGTCCCCCCCCCCCCCCCCACCATCCTTAGTGATGATTTAATCCCTTCCATGCCACCCTACAACTGCCTCATAGCCATCACTCTTACCAAATCCCACTGATCGTGTCTCTTTCACACACGCGTGCGTCAAACCCTAGCCAGTCGCATGCGTCTTATCACCAACAGTTGCTTCCATTGGCTTTGTTGCCTTCTATCATTGCCACTCATCACCAACAGCTCTTGCATCCCACTTTGGATTGGCCCTTCATAACCCTGTCCAACCGCCTCTAATGTCTTTAATGACCATTAATCAAAAACAAGCCACTACCTCTTTGCAAATGCATGCTCACAATCTATCTCAGACCTTAGATCGTGACAAAACAAACACTAATAGTGTGCAACCTATTTATGGGCCCACCTAAGCTTGACCACCAGCACAAATCCTTCTATCTATTACTCTTCTACTATCCCTAAGTTATTATATGCTTCTGCAGTCAATCCAATGTCCATCCTTGACCCTAATGTTGCCTCTAGGCCCTCTAAATCCTTTGTTGTATTGGCTATCTTTATTTTTTAATATGGGCATCCTTCATCGAGGCGAACCTGCTATTCATTTTATAGTTGCTGAGGTTTCGACCATGGCTAAACCATTCAAGCTATCTCTGGTGGGTAAGTTCTCTTTTCTCCTTGGCTTAAAAAGCAGTACTCAAGCACCTTGCCTGATAACTGACATGTTTTAAGAAAGCTTCAGTTAGAGGAAGACTATCCCAGAAATTTGGGTTAGGCAGACATGATATATCAATTGTAAAGCTATGAGGATCTTTAAATGGTCCACTACCATTTATTGTTCTAAGGAGTCCCTTGTGGTTTTTATTTGGGTTTCTTTGTTGTATTTACCTATTCACTTTATTCATTGCAAAGAAGCATCATGTTTAATTATTGTTGTGATAGGGAAAACTTTACGTGTTGACCATGCTATTGGTTCTATTAATAGGCCTTTAGTTGCTACAGTTTTGATAGAAAATGATGTTTCGTGACATTTTTTACCTTGCCTTTGGATTAGTGAAGGTGATTCTAACTTTTAGTATGATTTTTTAATAGGTTGTTTCTTATCATGTTTTGTATAAGCCCTTTGGTCATTATGTAAATGGTTGCTATGTAGTAATTTTGGGCTTCAAAAGCCTCAACAACCTATTAATAAACCCCAGGGTAAAGATACTAGAGATAAAGGTAAGTAATTTATGTATGTTGTAGATGTTCAGCCTTAGGTTCCCATTGTTCCTCAATATGTTGTTGTTGTAGATAATCAACATGGGGGGCCTATTGCTTAGCCTTCTTTTGTTTAAGGACAATTTTCTGGTTTGACTTAGCAGCCTATTTTTCATGGGGTGGTTCAGCCTTTATGGCCCGATGTTACTGCAAGTGCATTTCAAGATGCTAGAATCCCTATTTCTGATGCTTGAGATGATGATGTGGATTTAGTTGGCCAAGTGGCCTCATTTTAATTTTTACTAATGATCTTATTATTGATGATATTGTCATTCCTATTTAGTCTGATCTAGTTGTTAAGCCTTGGGATTACGGTGATTCTTTCTTGCAGATCCTATTTAATATGACTAATGATGGTGATGATATGATTTTGGATGATTTGGGTGCTCACAGGATATCCATCGGCTCTACTTTTTCTAATCTGCAGTGGATAATATTCGCACAATGGCTATAGGTTTCAATTCCCACTCTCTAGATATTCCTTCTCATTATAGCTAATGAATACTTTTTCTCTGAGCTTGAGGGTACTGTGGAATGTGATCTTAGCCTCGACTTTAGTGTTACTAGCCTCGTGCCTCAGGTTCAAAAAAGCGCTTTTAGTTAGTCATTGGACGCAAGTACTATAGTAAACGGTATTCTAGGAGTTAGCTCACCTTCATATGATTTATTTTATTAGGTTTGCCTTAGGATATTGGTTTGCCGTAGGATATTCTCTTATTTATTCTCTATTTCTTTTATTTGCTTTTGCTATTTTTCTTTTGTTGGTTATTTTTCGGCTTGCGGGTTTTGGTCTACCAAATGTTTATATTTTCATTTTTATTTTAATATACAAATAAAGGGGTCTTGCCTAACCCTTTAAAAAGAAACAAAACTCAAAATACTAGTCAAATAGGTGACATGCATTTTCATTCTAATACTCTAATGAAGCTAAAATTCATTTAAATTTATACTTTACATTCACAAAAATTCTTTAATTTTTCAACATTATGATTTGATGAATGATTTTCTTTAAAACATTTTTAAGGAAAATTAATGGGAATTTAGTTTCTTTTATCAATAGCATTTTCATTTAAGCATATAGAACTGTTGGCAAAAAAATTGAAGAGGCCATCGGCTCTAAGGTCAATTGACCAAAATTTTCCAATTTAGATTAAAAAATTAATTTATCATATATCTTGTCCTTGTTTTAGTTTTTATTTTGCTTTCTCCCCAGATTAACCCAATGATCACACAAATACTAGAGACTGATGAGCTTTAAGTTCAAGCTTCCATTACAGAAAATGCCATTTAATGCTGCTATATTTGAATGGATAAGAATCTTCTCTTTATTTTTTAATTTTCCTCTTACCTCTATATTTATTTTTTTAATTTATTTATAATCAAGCTAGCTTTTTTCCACCAGATTACGAAGAAAAGAAGAGGTAAAGAGAGAAAAAATAAGAAGGATTCGAATTCATTTGTACATTATAAATAACAATTTTATGTACAGATAGGTGTAGTAATAAATACTTCATATTGTTGGACTATTGAGCTTGTTGCATTATGTTAAGAAACAATGCCCACCACTGCGAAATTCAAACAGTCACAACACATAAAGCACAAGTAGCCACACGAGTCGCGTACCAATTTGGAATCAGCACACCAACTCAATCTTGCATCAACATGGCAAGTAACAAATCACTGGAAAACAAAAATGACAATCTATATTGCTCTAACAAAAGACTTACAACTGAAACGCCTCACACAATCCCGTAATATAGAGACTCACCAAAGAAATTAAGAAAGACAGTCCATTATCATTTCAAGTCCAAATTCTCCTCATATTCACAATAATTTAGCCAATGGTTAGTCAATGACTGAGTTTAGAAAGTATTTCATGATTTCTGTAATATTAAAGTATGAAGCATATAGGGTAAAATAAATTAAGAATTCTAAATTTTGGGTCAATTTAATATTTAGTATCTTATTAGTATTTATCTTATTTTATTATACTTATTTAAGTCATATTTGTAATTCTAGTTTAATTAAGATTTTAGATTATTTTAATTATTTGAGAATGATTAGGATTAAGTTAGTTACTAGTATAAATAGGGTTGTTATTAATAATTTATTGTAACACCTTTACACTTTTCATCAACAATATTTCAAATTATCCCCTTTAAATTTTTCTTTATTATTAATTCAACGGTTCCTCTCCTTAAGATTTATTCTTTCTTAAGTTTCAAGATCGTACTAGAACAAGACCTAATATCACTTTCACACTGCCTATCAGAGCATTTCTCTATTTTAAGCACAGCTTTCTTAACCATCAACCGCCTTCTATACTCAAATCCTTCCCTCCTTATCCATTAATTCCACCAAGTGAAAAAAGAAAAAACAGCGAAACTCGAAGCCACCTTCACCGCCACCGCGCAAGGCTGTTGCCTTTGGCGTCCTTCTTCTTTTCGCGAAGATCCTCACCCCATCTGAATGTACTCACGTCACCGACCAAATCCCACCCATCAAGAACCATCAATCCACCATTTCAGCCGCTGAAAACAACCCAAAAGAGTCGTTAAAATGCCACACCAAACACTTCTCGTTTCGATGTTGTCCATCCCATTTACCAGCCACCACCAGAACCAAATTACTTCCCTTCATCAGACCTCTTTTCTCAACCAAATCCCTCTGCCAACCGCACCCCACTCACCGAAAACCAAAACATACCTCCAATCACTTCAATTTTCTGATCAACTATCATGATCCGAGTCAAACCACCACCACTATCACACTCACCATCATCAACTCTTCTAGATATACCGTTCCTTTCCCAATCATCATCACCGGTAAATTCATATTTTACTTATTTATAAGTTTTGCTTAATATTTTCTTTTAATTACATTATTATCCTTTTAATTTTTCTGTTCTTATAAAAGACCCCAAAACAAAAAAAGAAAAAAGAGAAAATTTTTTTAAAAAAAGTGGTACATTGAGATATAGAGAAGATGACAATGATCTTTTTCTATTATGATGGATTAACTAATTCTTGGGATATTTTCAATTAGATTTTCAAAATTGAAGATACTCTTGAAAATATTCTATAGGATAGACATGTTGAGTATGTTTTATTTAAATTACTCGGACATGCATCAAAATGGTGGACAAATTTACAAGCAAAACGACTTCAATATGGAAGAGACAAGATTTGAACTTGGCATAACATGAAAAGGAAGATAAAAGCTTATTTTTTACCTCTTGAATATTTTCAAACAATCCATCGTAAATTTGATAAGCGTCAACAAGGTACAAATTATGTTTGATTTTATGAATCTCAACTTCAAAATTATCATTGTCATATGAATCTTTTTAAAGATAATGAAATACAATTTCAAGATTTGTGAAAAAATTACATGCTAATACTAAAGAACGAGTTTGTTCCAAATTGATCATACTCATGAATATTGGCTTGTCATTAAAATTACTTTTGAAGTCGAATTGCAGATCAAGAAAGAGAGAAAGCAAGCATTGAAGAGATTTGAACGAGTGAAAGAGCATGGTGACAATCAAAGACAGAAAGATCAAGATTCCCATAAATTTGTTCTAAAATAAGATAGTTCTTCATTGAAGCAAGATCCTATAGTGAAAATTTCATCACTGAAGGATTCTATTATTGAAGAGCAACCTTGTTTCACTCTTGAGGTGGATAGTTTGGACATAAAAAGAAATGTTGTGCTTGAAACAGAAGTTATTAAAGATATATTGATTATTCAAGATTCAACTATTGCAATAAGTAAAAAGAAAGAATTTATCCAAGATTTTGAAGTTGAAGGTATAAATGTGGAAGATAAAGTTTTATCGATTTCATCATTGGAAAAAAAGAATGTCACAAAATCTTCTTTTGAAAAGATTCTAAATAAACATGAAGTTTCCAATAAGGAGGTACAATCCATTCTTGATTTGAGTTTTATGTCTAATGATATGGTTAAAATTGTGCAACAAGCTCTAGGTGAAAAGACAACAATTGTTCTTGAAGGTGACAAAGTTGATATAGTTTTATCAATTATTCATGGAGCTAAGCAAATTGTTCTTGAAGAACTGATATAATTGATATGGTTATCCATATCTACATTGAAGATAAATTTGTGCTTAAAGAAGATTTAGCTCAGAAGGAGAAATTGAATGAAAAATACATTGAGCAAAGCATAGAGAAAGTTAAAAGGAAATTCTAATGGTTTGTTCCTACAAGTTTGCATATTTCAGAAGAGCCATACTCAAAATTAAGAAGAAATTGAAGTTTTGGTACTTTCGAATTTCAAGAAAAGTTGATGCAAAGTGCTACAAGTTCACGTTACAAGATCAATTACTTCTTCACCACAAATTTTATCCTCCAGATTATTTTCTGTTTTCAGCAAAACTCGAGGATGTTCTTTTCGAAGATGTAGAGATTGATGTGGGAAGCATATGGGACAGAATAAGTTAGGAATTCTAAATTTTGAGTTAATTTATTCTTTAGTATTTTATTAAATTTAACTTGTTTTATTATACTTATTTGGATCGTATTTGTAATTCTAATTTAATTAGGATTTCAGATTATTTCTCTTAGATGAGAATGATTAGGATTAAATTAGCTAATAGTAAAAATAATATGGTTATTGATAGTTTATTATAACACCTTTAAACCTTTTATCAATAATATTTCGGTTTATTCTCTGAGTTTATCTTATCGTTAATTCGATGATTTCTCTCCTAGAGAGTTATTCTTTCTTCAATTTCAAGAATGTACGCTAAAACAATATCTAGTATCGCTTCCGCACTACATCAAATACGTTTCTTCCATAGATAATTCCTCTACTCATGTATAAACATGTTCTTGTACCTTAAGAAAATTAGTCAGTAGAGCTTTTAATCTTTTCCTATGCTCTTGAAACTTAGCACATCAAACGATGAAATTTTATTTGGTTGGATAGCGATTCGTCGTCAACATTAATTTGTCTTATGAGTTCCAGTTTCAGACCTCCATAGTGATTGTGCATGTAATAATAGAATTGTTAGAGCTTAAATCATGGTATACGTTATATTAAAATATTCCAATCCAACTTTTGTGAGTAAGTTTTCTCCGGGGATGAATCAATTGAATGGGCTATTGTAAAGAACTAAAATAAGTGATTAAGGGATCAGGTTTTCCGCCCACCAATGTCGAAGAGAAATTTTCATTTTGCAAGAACGAATTCAATTTTAAGATGATCATTCACAGGGGACCGAATAATTTATTCCAAAGGAATTAAGCTTTTATTTTAAACAGTAATATAATTTAAGATTTTACACTATAAGAAAACTAACAATAGATGACTGAAAAAAATTATCATAAAGGGAGGTGGATGATAGTGAATTTATCTATTATCTATGTACTTGTTACTCTTTTATGATAAAGAAAAAGCATGTCATTAATTTATTATAGTGTTTCGAAGTCATATGTCTGTCATCTTAAAAATGAATATTTTAATTAATTTTTTATCTTAAATTTTAGCGAGAAAATTATTTTTTACACGTAAATTATTATCCAATTAATTTTAGTGGGTAAACTATTTTGTTTGTGATGGAATTAATGATTGAAATTTTTTATCATTAATTATTTTGTTTGTGACATAATTTATGACTGATTTTTTTGTCACAGAATCTAAATTTATATTAAAAGAAATTCTGAATTATTTTATTTAAATTTATGCATTCTTGCATATGAATTTAATCACAAATTCAATATAAACCAAAAATTAGACTATACATTGTATGAAGTCTAAAAACGCTTTATATTAATAACATCATCCAAAAACACTTGTATCCAAAAATTAACACATCCAAAGTAATAAAAAAAGTTAACTCGAGCAAATGCTTTAAATTTTACAAGCTATGAAGCCGTCAAATCTTGTAGTGCAAAACCTCCCATATTCTCAGTGAAATTCCAGTAGATAAACTCTCATTCTCAACAAATACCCAACAAAACTCTTAAGTCCAGCAATTTCTCTCAACCTGCAGGTGCAACACCAATTGACTATAGCCAATAGTATCATTATAAATAATTATCTATTGAAGTAAAACTCCAAGTTTATGATGTAACTTAAATTAATTCTTTGCTGCAATAAAATGTGGAACCAAAAGGGTACCCATAAAGGCAGTTAACTTTCCTTCAAGGCTTAGGCATATGTGAATATAACTAATTAATTCCTTTACCCTTTTGTTTGATTTACAATTAATACCAATTATAAGTTCATTATATCTGGGTTTTGAAACAAGAACTTAAATATGGCTAAGGCTTAGGCACATATGAATATAACTAATTAAGTTCTAGCAAAACTATTATATGGGATCAAGTTTCCTGCAGACTATCAAAGCAAAAACAATGATTATTTGAGAAAGACTACTGGGAATAATTGATGACATTAAATGAATCAAACTGATAATGGAAGCATCAAAATGCTTACCAGATCTTATGTCTTCCCTAAGTTGACCACTTTTCAGCCGTCTCCAAATCATTGAGGATATGAGAACCCACCAGTATATCTGGAACACAAAGAGCATCAGCAACATTGTATTGAACATGTAGTAAATGAACATATCTCTGATAAGTTCAAGTAGAACTAAAGATCATAGCTGGAAAATGCAAATCACAAAAGCAAATAAGCCAAAGAAACTGCTAGACGACCAAATAAGGTGGCATCACATCATTTATCATGCAGGCAAACCTTGTACATTTGATGACCCGAAAGGAAAAGAATATTAATTGTAGAATGACCCGAGATATTGCAAATAATCCAAAGATCACAGTTGCTCCAAGTTTATTCTCAAAATACTTAAAAACTTTGGCAGCTTCCATAAAAACATCACTTGCATCATGCAGAGCAAGAATAATAGAGCCAATCTGGAAAAACCTACCCAAAAAAAAAAAAAAAGAAATTACTCTCACTCTACATCTTTTGAGAAAAATATTAATCATTTTTACTCATCAGGTTATCCTACTCTAAAACACAAATTGTTAAGGGTTGAAAACTCTGAAACTCTCAAGGGCCCAATATTGCATAACGAAAGTTCTAAGTTCTATATTATGTTAATGACTTAATGTTCACATGCTAATATAAGGAGTAGAAATAAAATCCAACTAATAGTGGAGCTCTTTATAAGAATGTTTCATTTAACATGCCACCTTGAATCATTTCGCAGTTTCAAAAGAGAATAAGGGGTCATGAATATGATACACACAACAAAGAGAAGGTTTTGTCGATCTAGCTCGACCTACTCATGTGTGTAAGCTTCATAAAGCTTGAAATGGGCTTAAACAAGCCTAAGAACCTGGTTTGAAAGATTTAAACTAGCTTTAACTACTCAGTGGGGTTTCTCTAACTCCAATTCTTTAAAAGACAAGCTAACCAACTCACTCTTCTCCTGTTATATGTTGATGATATTATCTGGATCCAGTCATTCTTTAATTGTTCAAATTATCACTGATTTGAAATCAACATTTGCCTTGAAGGATTTGGGAGATCTTCATTATTTATTGGGTATTCAAGTTACTCAAAATACTGCTGGCTTGCTTCTTTCTTAATCCAAATATGTAGCTAATCTACTTGCCAAAGTCAATATGTAAGATAGCATACCATGTGCTACTCCTATGGCTTCTGGGAATACTTTAACTCAAACTAATGGTGTTTCATTCTCAGATGTTAGCTTGTACAGAAGCACAATTGGTGCTCTTTAATATGTCAGTCTCATAAGACCGGAAATTGCAGTTTCTGTTAATAAGCTCGGTCAATTCCTTAGTACATCTATTGAGGTCCATTGGCAAGCTTGCAAAAGGGTGCTGAGATATTTTAAAGGCACCATTAATCTTGATCTTTTTTCTACTTATCAGGTTCACTTTATCTTGAATGTTTTTCAAATGCAGATTGGGCAATTGATAGAGACGATGAAAGATTAGTTGCTAGCTATTATGTCTATTTAGGACGTAATCTGAGTCTCATGGTGTTCTAAAAAGCGGCCTGTAGTTTCCAGGTCCAACAATGAGTCTGAGTATAGTGCCCTTACTATAGCAACCTCAAAAGTGCTCTAGATTAGATCCTTACTAAACTTGTTGTTTCTCCTCCATTTATCCATGTTATTTGGTATTATAACAAAAGTACCATAACTCTAGTCAGCTATCCTAAATTTCACTCTCAGACTAAACACATTGAATTTGATGTTCATTTTTTACGAGAAAAGGTAGCTAACAAAAGCTTGCACATTCAAACATTCCCAGCCTTGATCAGACAACAAATATTTTCACTAAAGCCTTACCCTTTCAGTCATTTTACTATCTTCATTCCAAGCTCAACATTGTTCCCAATGTTGTACTTGAGGGGGCATGTGAAGGTTCCAACATGATTTAGAAGGTTCTAGTACGCTTACCAGCTAAAGCTCAGCAAGTTGCATTAGTTAGTTAGTCAGCATGGCTCAAGTTTGTTTAAGATTATACATTTGTCATTCTACTATTGGTCAGCTAATAAATTTGTTATTAGCAAGTTAGTTACACTGATACAATATAAATACAATTCGCTTATGTACAGTTGCGTGTAATAATAATACAACTCTTTTATTTCAATTTCATTTTTCCCTTTATTTTCTTCTTTTTTTTTTCTCAACAACCAAGCAACTATATTACAACTTTCACAGTTCTTACTTGTTATATTATTTCATACCAACCCGAATTCGTAAGCGAACCGAATTATAACAAAAATATTGAGTGTGGGGTCAAAAGTTTTTGAAAGAATAAATACAAGAGCATTTCAAATTTTACTCCAGCCTAAAATAGAAGCTGAAATAGGAAGTGCTTAGTATCTGGACTAAGGTAACAAATGTTGTGTTACACGTGCATGCCTGACTCTGTAGAGCACGTTTATGTCATTTAAATTTTATACATCTATATATAATGAGCTGACGACCACCAACCAAAAACATTAAAATTTATGTATCAAGCATTTTCAAGTTAGAATTGAAAAAATAAATTATTCTTTAATAAAAGTACCAAACTATCCCTTGCTTATGCTTTTCAAATTAATCTACAATGGAATGGGATTATTTTACTCTTCCTTGTTTATATAATTATAAATACCTCTTTCACTTCCACTTTCACAGATACAATAATCAAATCATCGTCACCACCTTTTACAGTTTATCCAAAATAATGGAAAATCCTATGACTGGTCCTTCAAACTCAGCTATATTTTACTCAATCCTCTTCTTCCTCCCCATCGTCCTCTTCTTGTTTCACCGCCAATTTTCCCGTAAACTAAACTTGCCACCGGGTCCAAGGCCATGGCCATTGATCGGAAACCTGAACCTCATCGGCCCTCTCCCTCACGTCTCCATCCACTCTCTCTCCCAAAAATACGGCCCCCTTATGCACCTAAAATTCGGCCTCTCCCCGGTTGTTGTAGGCTCATCAGCTGAAGTAGCAGAGCTTCTGCTCAAGACTCATGACATTAGCTTTGCTTCAAGGCCAGCTCTTCTTGCTGGGAAGTACACAACTTACAATTACTCAGCAATGTCAACCGCACCCTATGGCCCATATTGGCGCCAGGCTCGCAAAATCTGCCTAATGGAACTTCTCAGTGCAAAACGCTTGGATCAGTTTGAGTACATAAGGGTAGAAGAAAGAAATGCTTTCCTCTCGGAGTTGTTCAAATCAGCTTCCACACCTTTTCATCTGAAAGATCGTCTCTACACACTCAATCTCACTTCGATTTGTCGGATGGTGTTGGGGAAAAGGTATACGGACGAAGCTGAAAAAAATACTGTGACTCCAAAAGACTTCACGGAAATGATTGAAGAATTGTTCTTGCTTATTGGTATTTTGGATATTGGGGACTCAATTCCATGGCTTGCTTCTTTTGATTTACAAGGGCATGTTAAGAGAATGAAGGATGTGAGCAAGAAGCTTGATAAATTTTACGAGGGTATTTTAGATGAGCACCATGAGAGGAGAAAATCAGTTAAGGATTATGGGGTTCATGATATGGTTGATGTTCTTATGCAACTTGCGGATGATCCTTCTCTTGAAGTTAAGCTTGAAAGAGAACATATAAAGGCACTAATCCAGGTAAATTTGAAGTTCGGTGTACTAGTAAAAACTCGTGAAATGGTAACGTATTCATAAATTTGAATTTAATTCGTGTACTTTTTTAAAAAAACTAAATAGTAGTTTTCAAGTATGACATATTTCAATTTATTTTCCAAATCTTTTGAAAATAATAACCTTTTCTCATGGTTTACTATTGAGAACCAAAAGGATCGAGAAAGAATTTCATTCTCGTGTACTGATAAATGAGGGCTACATTGATGTTTTTAACAGCTTGGGGATAAATTAAAATATACCAATTTATCTAGTGATTAATGGAAATTAACTCTTTTAAGTATAACGTACTAAATTGATATGTGAAATTTTGGTTTTTAAATGATTGAGGCAATAGTTTCCCCACAGAGTAATTTAAACATCACCAAATAATGCAACTATCAAGGTGTCTTCTGTATTGGAAATCTGTATCATCATAATTCTTTTTTCATTTTGATTCGTAGGATCTATTAACTGCTGGAACTGACACATCGGCAATCAGCGTGGAATGGGCAATGTCAGAGCTCTTGAAAAATCCAGAAGCTATTCAAAAGGCGACTGAAGAACTAGATAGAGTGATTGGGAGAGACAGATGGGTAGAAGAAAAGGACATTGTTAACCTTCCATATATAGAAGCAATTGTTAAAGAAACGATGCGTCTCCACCCTGTGGCACCATTGCTTGTTCCTCGGGTTGCTAGAGATGATTGCAGAGTTGCTGGCTATGACATTCTAAGAAACACTCGTGTGGTTGTTAATGTATGGGCAATAGGAAGAGATCCAACCATGTGGGAAAAGCCTAATGAATTTAGGCCTCACAGATTCATCGGTAAAAATATTGATGTTAAAGGACATGATTTTCAACTGCTGCCATTTGGATCTGGGAGGAGGATATGCCCGGGTTATGGTCTAGGGCTTAAGGTTGTTCAGTCAACTTTGGCAAATCTTTTATATGGTTTTGAATGGAAATTACCTGGTGATATGAAGAATGAGGATTTGGATATGGAGGACAGATTTGGACTGACAATGCCTAGAAAAATCCCACTTGTTGTTGTCCCTAGTAAACCTCGGCTTTCTCTTCATCTTTACTCATGTGAGTAACCTTCTTGTTCATTTTAAGTAAACACAGCTGCTGGTTAAAGTTCTCGTTGTTTAAATCTATAATGGGAGGCCTCCAGCATTGGAAGCATTAACCAAAGCAGTAAATAAATTGTATTATGGATCTATGCTTTTTAAAGCTTACTTTTTATTTGTAATAAATAAAATTTCTGACCAATAAATTAATTGAGTTATTTTCATATAAAATCTTAAGTGTATGGTTATTTGAATAAGATTATTATTTTTTCCATATTATATTGTACCTAAATGGTTGAACAAACTTGGACGTTGTAGTAAAAGATTCATATGTACGTAATAAGGACAAACTTATGAATCTATGAAAATGGTTCGTTAAGGTAAAACTCAAGCTGAAAATACTCTTTGGTTAAGACTTTTAAATATCAAATTGAATGTCTCAATCAATCATTCCCGAGGTGAGCATGCATAGCAGAACTGTAAGAGATAAAAAGATGAAAGTTAAGCCTTGGGATCACGGTGATTCTTTCTTGCAGATCCTAGTTAATATGACTAATGATGGTGATGATATGATTTTGGATGATTTGGGTGCTCACAGGATATCCATGGGCTCTATTTTTTCTAATCTGCAGTGGATAATATTCGCACAATGCTTATAGGTTTCAATTCCCACTCTCTAGATATTCCTTCTCATTATAGCTAATGAATACTTTTTATCTGAGCTTGAGGGTACTATGGAATGTGATCTTAGCCGCGACTTTAGTGTTACTAGCCTCGTGCCTCAGGTTCAAAAAAGCGCTTTTAGTTAGTCATTGGACGCAAGTACTATAGTAAACGGTATTCTAGGAGTTAGCTCACCTTCATATGATTTATTTTATTAGGTTTGCCTTAGGGTATTCTCTTATTTATTCTCTATTTCTTTTATTTGCTTTTGCTATTTTTCTTTTGTTAGTTATTTTTTGGCTTGCGAGTTTTGGTCTACCAAATGTTTTTATTTTCATTTTTATTTTAATATACAAATAAAGGGGTCTTGCCTAACCCTTTTAAAAGAAATAAAGCTCAAAATACTATTAAAATAGGTGACGTGCATTTTCATTCTAATACTCTAATGAAGCTAAAATTCATTTAAATTTATACTTTACATTCACAAAAATTCTTTAATTTTTCAACATTATGATTTGATGAATGATTTTCTTTAAAACATTTTTTAAGAAAAATTAATGGGAATTTAGTTTCTTTTATCAATAGCATTTTCATTTAAGCATATAGAACTGTTGGCAAAAAATTTGAAATGGCCACCGGCTCTAAGGTCAATTGATCAAAATTTTCCAATTTAGATTAAAAAATTAATTTATCATATATCTTGTCCTTGTTTTAGTTTTTATTTTGCTTTCTCCCCAGATTAACCCAATGATCACACAAATACTAGAGACTGATGAGCTTTAAGTTCAAGCTTCCATTACCGAAAATGCCATTTAATGCTGCTATATTTGAATGGATAAGGATCTTCTCTTTATTTTTTAATTTTCTTCTTACTTCTATATTTATTTTTTAAATTTATTTATAATCAAGCTAGCTTTTTTCCACCAGATTACGAAGAAAAGAAGCGATAAAGAGAGAAAAAATAAGAAGGATTCGAATCCATTTGTACATTATAAATAACAATTTTATGTACAGATAGGTGTAGTAATAAATACTTCATATTGTTGGGCTATTGAGCTTGTTGCATTATGTTAAGATACAATGCCCACCACTGCGAAATTCAAACAGTCACAACACATAAAGCACAAGTAGCCACACGAGTCGCGTACCAATTTGGAATCAGCACACCAACTCAATCTTGCATCAACATGGCAAGTAACAAATCACTGGAAAACAAAAATGACAATCTATATTGCTCTAACAAAAGACTTACAACTGAAACGCCTCACACAATCCCGTAATATAGAGACTCACCAAAGAAATTAAGAAAGACAGTCCATTATCATTTCAAGTCCAAATTCTCCTCATATTCACAATAATTTAGCCAACGGTTAGTCAATGACTGAGTTTAGAAAGTATTTCATGTTTTATGTTATATTAAAGTACGAAGCATATAGGGTAAAATAAATTAGGGATTCTAAATTTTGAGTCAATTTAATATTTAGTGTTTTATTAAGATTTATCTTATTTTATTATACTTATTTAAGCCGTATTTGTAATTCTAATTTAATTAACATTTTAGATTATTTTGATTATTTGAGAATGATTAGGATTAAGTTACTTATTAGTATAAATAGACTTGTTATTAATAATTTATTGTAACACCTTTATACTTTTTATCAATAATATTTCAGATTATTTTCTTTAAATTTATCTTTATTGTTAATTCAACTGTTTCTCTCCTTAAAAGTTATTCTTTCTTGAGTTTCAAGAACGTACTAGAACAAGATCCAATATCACTTTCACACTACCTATCATAGCCTTTATCTACTCTAAGTAGAACTTTCTTAACCATCAATAGCTTTCTATACTCAAATCCTTCCCTCCTTATCCATTAATTCCACCAAGTGAAAAAAGAAAAAACAGCAAAACTCGAAGCCACCTTCACAGCCACCGCGCAAGGCTGTTGCCTTTGGCGTCCTTCTTCTTTTCGCGAAGATCCTCACCCCATCTGAATGTACTCACGTCACCGACCAAATCCCACCCATCAAGAACCATCAATCCACCATTTCAACTTCTGAAAACTACCCAAAAGAGTCGTTAAAATGCCACACCAAACACTTCTCGTTTCGATGTTGTCCATCCCATTTACCAGCCACCACCACAACCAAACTACTTCCCTTCATCAGACCTCTTTTTTCAACCAAATCCCTCTGCCAACCGCACCCCACTCACCGAAAACCAAAACATACCTCCAATCACTTCAATTTTCTGATCAACTATCATGATCCGAGTGAAACCACCACCACTATCACACTCACACCATCATCAACTCTTCTACATATACCTTTCCTTTCCCAATCATCATCACCGGTAAATCCATATTTTAACTTATTTATAATTTTTGCCTAATATTTTTTTTTAATTACATTATTATCCTTTTTATTTTTCTGATCTTATAAAAGACCCCAAAACATAAAAACAAAAAAGAAAAAATTTAAAAACAAAAGTGGTACATTGAGATATTGAGAAGATGACAATGATCTTTTTCTATTATGATGGATTAACTAATTCTTGGGATATTTTCAATGAGATTTTCAAAATTGAAGATACTCTTGAAGATATTCTTTTTATAGGATAGACATGTTGAGTATGTTTCATTTAAATTAATCGGACATGCATCGCAATGGTGGACAAATTTACAAGCAAAACGACTTCAATATGGAAGAGACAAGACTTGAACTTGGCATAACATGAAAAGGAAGACAAAAGCTTATTTTTTACCTCTTGAATATTTTCAAACAATCCATCGTAAATTTGATAAGCGTCAACAAGATACAAATTCTGTTTGATTTTATGAATCTCAACTTCAAAATTATCATTGTCATGTGAATACTTTTAAAGATAATGAAATACAATTTCAAGATTTGTGAAAAGATTACATGCTAATACTAAAGAACGAGTTTGTTCCAAATTGATCATACTCATGAATATTGGGATGTCATTAAAATTACTTTTGAAGTCGAATTGCAGATCAAGAAAGAGAGAAAGCAAGCATTGAAGCGATTTGAACGAGTGCAAGAGTATGGTGACAATCAAAGACAAAAAGATCAAGAGTCTCATAAATTTGTTCTAAAATAAGATAGTTCTTTATTGAAGCAAGGATTCTATTATGGAAGAGCAACCTTCTTTCACTCTGGAGGTTGATAGTTTGGACATAAAAAGAAATGTTGTGCTTGAAATATAAGTTATTAAAGATAACTTATATTTCTATTATGGAAGAGCAACCTTCTTTCACTCTGGAGGTTGATAGTTTGGACATAAAAAGAAATGTTGTGCTTGAAATATAAGTTATTAAAGATATATTGATTATTCAAGATTCAACTACTGCAATAAGTAAAAAGAAAGAATTTATCCAAGATTTTGAAGTTGAAGATATAAATATGGAAGATAAAGTTTTATTAATTTCATCATTGGAAAAGAAGAATGTCACAAAATCTTCTTTTGAAAAGATTCTAAATAAACATGAAGTTTCCAATAAAGAGGTACAATCCATTCTTGATTTGAGTTTGATATCTAATGATATGGTTAAAATTGTGCAACAAGCTCTAGGTGAAAAGACAACAATTGTTCTTGAAGGTGATAAAGTTGATATAGTTTTATCAATTATTCATGAAGCTAAGTAAATTATCATTCGTATGCTCTATATTTGCTCTGTTATCAAAAATATTACAATACTTTAAGAGTGTATCAATCATCCACCCTAAATTGACAAAACCTATCTGCCGACCACCAAACCGTTAGTTACCGTTTGAAAGTTAACGGAATTATAACGAATTGACGATTTTACCCTTTAAGCTTAAATTAAAGTTAAAAAAAAATTATAAAATTATCACTTGTATACCGTTAAATTATCTTATTATCACTTGTATACCCTTAAATTATCACTTGTATCATATAAAAAGACCAAATTACGGCTTCCTATTTAAATGGCAAGTAACAGTTTAGTGGACGGCAGATATATTTTATCAACTTAGGGTGGACGATTAATATACCATCAAAGTGTTGTAGTATTTTTTTATAACATAGTAAACTAAGAACATAGGAATGATAATTTTCCTCATATTAATAACATCATCCAAAAACACTTGTATCCAAAAATTAATACATCCAAAGTAATAAAAAAAAGTTAACTCGAGCAAATGCTTTAAATTTTACAAGCTATGAAGCCGTCAAATCCTGTAGTGCAAAACACCTCCCATATTCTCAGTGAAATTCCAGTAGATAAACTCCCATTCTCAACAAATACCCAGCAGAACTCTTAAGTCCAACAGTTTCTCTCAACCTGCAGGTGCAACACCAATTGACTATAGCCAATAGTATCATTACAAATAATTATCTATTGAAGTAAAACTCCAAGTTTCTGATGTAACTTAAATTAATTCTTTGCTGCAATAAAATGTGGAACCAAAAGGGTACCCATAAAGGCAGTTAACTTTCCTTCAAAGCTTAGGCATATGTGAATATAACTAATTAATTCCTTTACCCTTTTGTTTGATTTACAATTAATATCCAATTATAAGTTCATTATATCTGGGTTTTGAAACAAGAACTTAAATATGGCTAAGGCTTAGGCACATGTGAATATAACTAATTAAGTTCTAGCAAAACTATTACATGGGATCAAGTTTCCTGCAGACTATCAAAGCAAAAACAATGATTATTTGAGAAAGACTATTGGGAATAATTGATGACACTAAATGAATCAAACTGATAATGGAAGCATCAAAATGCTTACCAGAAAGACTACTGGGAATAATTGATGACACTAAATGAATCAAACTGATAATGGAAGCATCAAAATGCTTACCAGATCTTATGTCTTCCCTAAGTCGACCACTTTTCAGCTGTCTCCAGATCATTGAGGATATGAGAACCGACCAGTATATCTAGAACACAAAGAGCATCAGCAACATTGTATTGAACAAGTAGTAAACGAACATATCTCTGATAAGTTCAAGTAGAACTAAAGATCATAGCTGGAAAATGCAAATCACAAAAGCAAATAAGCCAAAGAAACTGCTAGACGACCAAATAAGGTGGCATCACATCATTTATCATGCAGGCAAACCTTGTACATTTGATGACCCGAAAGGAAAAGAATATTAATCGTAGAATGGCCCAAGATATTGAAAATAATCCAAAGATCACAGTTGCTCCAAGCTCATTCTCAAAAATACTTAAAAACTTTGGCAGCTTTCATAAAAACATCACTTGCATCATGCAGAGCAAAAATAATAGAGCCAATCTGGAAAAACCTGGCAAAAAAAAAGAAATTACTCTCACCATACATCTTTTGAGAAAAATATTAATCATTTTTACTCATCAGGTTATCCTACTCTAAAACAAAAATTGTTAAGGGTTGAGAACTCTGAAACTCTCAAGGGCCCAATATTGCATAACGAAAGTTCTAAGTTCTATGTTATGTTAATGACTTAATGTTCACATGCTAATATAAGGAGTAGAAATAAAATCCAACTAACAGTGGAGCTCTTTATAAGAATGTTTCATTTAACATGTCACCTTGAATCATTTTGCAGTTTCAAAAGAGAATACGGGGTCATGAATATGATACACACAATGAAGAATTAAGGTAAACATCTTTACAATAACAGTGAAGCAGTAATACTTAAAATATTCCAAATAGTGTAAGAAACCACACTTGTTTTCTATGTCACCTAACATAACTCATAAACTACTAAATTTAAATGATTAAGTGAACCCAGAATATTTAATGCCACAAGTTAGAAAAGAGTTTCCCAAAGGCACAGTGAAGACTAGGGAGTTACAGAAAATAGTTTACAATTGTCTGAAAACTGAGATGCAGGAACAAGACAGAAAGCTGGGTCTTGTATCTTATTCAGTGAATACCTTTTTACAACAGCTTAATTGTCCATTATATGCTTTTTCAGTGAATACCTTTGTAATACTCCTACAAAGAACCCAAAAATAACTCCAGTGAATGTCGTTACTATTAGCCTCATATTCTCATTTGGCTTTCTATTAATCGAACTACATCCAACAGAAATTATTTTGTGTTAGCATATCTAAAACAAGTCAAAAACAAAAATATAAACAAAAGTTCACTATTTACAAAAGAAATCACAAGTTTGGAACCTGCGAGCAGTAGTTCCCGTTTTATTAAAAATCTTATGATTTTTACAACTTCTGAGCATTGCTTTAACAGTCCACGGAACAGACATAAATCCTTGTGGAAGCAAAACAGGACCTGTAGTAATCAATTCACTGTTACAAGAAAAGTGGTCTATTAAAAAATATTAACTCACAAATCCATATAAGCATTTATTATAACAACATGAAACTGGAAAATGGTGCTCGCTAGTGACAAAATAATTTTTCTACTCTACTGCCCACAATCTAAGATTATGAAAAAAAAAAATCCAAAATTCCCCCCTTTCAACGTCTCACAAAGCAATCCTATAAGGTAATATATTAACTCTTTGACATAATCACAATCTCACACCCCCATTCTCAAATATATACACATGCCAAATACACGCAGTAAAAAGTTACCGCACAAGAACAAAGACTTTGAAACACAATTAATTGAAGACCCTATACTCAATCTAAAAATTTGCACCTATTCCTGATAATACAAAATGAACCAAGCAAGCATGTGCTTCTGACACATGATCCTCTACAAGAAACTAAATTCATCGAGCCATAACAAATGTTCCATTTGACCAAATAAACAATCATACCAAAAATCTGGTTCAAAAACTCAACTACATGTTCCCGTTTTTCACTAAAATCAAAACTTTTATTTAAATCAACAAAGCCCAAAAGCCCATATTAGATAAACCAACTAGCCTTTGCTTACGTTCACAGACATAAAGAATTACACGACCTCATATACAAACCTAAGTATTAAGTTACCTTTGAAGATTATATATATATATATTAACCAAAAAAAACTACACAATTAACTTAAAATCTAGGGAAAAGCCCCCAATTAAAAAAATGAAACTTTTAGTAGCATACGAGCGATGTTGATCAATAAAGCTACTGCCTTTTGAACTGATTTTTAGTTGCAGAATTATTTAAATAGTAGACAAATAAAATGAGAGTGAACATGTGCGTGCCTCCAAAATGAAAAAAAAAAAAAAAAAAACCTTGTAATAAGTGCAACAAAAGCTGGTGAGCAGAAAACGATTAAACTTAAAAATCACAAGAAACCCACTTGCTGTGATCACCCATGTTCTATTAAATGTAAGCAAAGGTGGAGATTTTATTGCTATATTTATTTTTTCAAGTCAGAGTTGGGCAAACTATAATGAGATCGAGTGAATCTGGAATATGTGGGTAGTCAATTCAAACATAGCTAATTAATACAACAAATTTCAGATATCATATCTACATGAAAATATTACTTATTCTCCAAATTCAAACAATGAGCTGTGTGGCAAAGAAAAATCAAATAATTTCTTAATTATGATGACCAATTACTAACCAAAATTGGCAATATAATGAAAATCAAAGTTTACGAGGAAGACTCAATCAATTTCTAGGCAGATCGAATCAAGTTCCTCTCACAAACAAATAAATTTCTCCCCCAAAGCATGCATGCTAGAATCAAATACAGAAGCTAAGCATTTACCTTGCAGATGCTTCACTGAAAGGAGCAAAATCTTCAATAGCGAGAGACCAGATACAGTAACCACGAGTCTTATTTTCTAGGATTTAGTTCGCAGTTCAAACAGTAGCTTCAATGGTGATTTGAACGCTGGTGGTTTGAACAATTGTTCTGCTTTATCGCGGTTCACGTCTGTGATTTAGGTTTTGCTTTGCCGTTCGATCTGTGGTGGTAGTGGCCGGTTGTGTTTGGAAAATCAAGGGTAAGGAACGGTCCAAAGGCTAGGGTTTGGGTATTGTACATAGTGGCTGGTTGATTAAGAGTGACGATGAGCATTTAGGCTAGGGTTTCAATGCTGTGTGTGAGAGTAAAAGTGACGATGTAGAGTGTTGAGGGACTTAGAAAAATTTATTTCTGTCTATACTTTAAACGCAACGTTTTTCGTTTTATTTAAAAAAAAAAAAATCATTACAATAACCTAAACACTGCGTTTTGAATTTAAAAAAAATAAATATTACTTTTTGATTTGGTCAAACGCGATCAATATCGAAATTCTGTCACAATATTCGCGACTAAGTTTATTTCTATCACATGCATATCATAATTTATTGATAGATAAATATTATATCACAAGTATATTATTAATAATTTGATAGACTAAAATTTTATTATGACTCCATCATACACACACGATAAAATAATTTTTATTATAAAATGATAGTCATCTATTGTCAATTTTCTTGTAGTATTATTTTAAAGAAAAGTAATAGTAATGAACATCATTGATTCAGTTATTTCTAAAACGTTGCTCAAAATACAAAAGCATAACTTCATCAATAAAAGGGCAAAAACTATTTTAGTCCTTATATTCTAGGTAACTAGGTGATATGATAAATAAAAATTTGGATATGCAGAATAAATTTGGACTCACAATGCCTAAAGAAATGCCACTTCTTGTTGTTGCTAGTAAACCACTTCCTAGACATCTCTACTCATCATCCCTACTCATGTGAGCAGGCTTCTAAATCATTTAATCAAGGAAAAAGGACAGTAAAACCTGCAAAATTTTGGGAAATGATCATCGAAATTCTAAGTATTTAATAAAGGGCACTAAAATCTCTTTTTTACCATAATACTTTAAATATAGTAACTAAAAACTATTTTTAAAATTTTTGATTAAGTATAAAGAATATAATATAAATAATTTGATTTGTCCAAGAGACTAATAATATTAAAATACTTTGGTATTCAAAATAATTTTAAATATATAAAATATTATATCTATTTTTATGATATATTTGCATTTGATATGGGTCACTTTATGATGTAGTAATTTTTTTACGACACTAGTAATGTAAGAAATATGTACTTTTGGATCCAATCAATTGTACACATCATTTCTATTAATTAAAAAAATTAATTATATTAGAAATATTATAAATGGTAAATAAGCTAGTTAAATAGGTTATTTTAAATTTAAAAAGAAAAGAAAACAGAAATATAATGAAATACAGTCTCTCTCTTCTATCTCATGAATTCACTCTTGGGTCTTTATCTCTCATGTTCTTTTATATGAAATTATAATCTGAAGTCTAAATGCTTACATTAGACGAGAAAGAGTATTGAACGCATTTTCATATGTGATATATTGATACCTTGCTTTTATTAATACATATTGAATAGATAAATTCTATCTTTTACGAAGAATTTCCTCCAACTTTCCTTTAATTGGAAAGTTGTTTGCATTTTGAAATTTCCGCTGAAATGTTTCCTAAATGTGCAAAAAGTGTTAAATGTGAATGTTCATAGGGTTTTCAACTTTGGTGAACTACGAAGCATTCTCTTTCTAAGCCACAAGCAGCGGCCAAGGTCTTTTTCCTCTTTTTTTTCCCTACCCCACTCCAATACCCATTACTTTTCTCTTTTTTTCCATCTAGAAATAAATAAAATAATTAAAAATAAATAAAAACTAGTATTGTACATGGATTATTGACGTGCAGGAAATGTACATGTAGTCTATTATTGGTTTGATTTCGTTCTTTTATTGAAATTGTCATTAATAAGATTAGTTACTTATTTATCCGTTAAGTGATGATACAACCACAAACTCTTATATAAATTTATTTTGTACAAACTGATGTGGCATTAATTCATTGGTTGAATGAAATTATAAAATAATAAAAATAAATCATGTGGGCCAAGAGATATTTAATTCAACTAATTTATCATGTCACATCAGTTTGTACAAAATAAATTTATACAAAAATTTATGGCTATATCATTACTCTTATCCGTTAAGTGATGATACAACAACACACTCTTGTACAAATTTATTTTGTACAAACTGATATGACATTAATTTATTGGTTGAATGAAAATATAAAATAATAAAAATAAATCATGTGAGCCAAAAAATATTTAATTCAATCAATTTTATCATGCCACATCAGTTTGGCTTGTTATGGTTCTGTGTTCTTTTTAAATTGGTCTTATTGTTACTTTTGAGCCCCGCGTAGTCCAGGATTTGCTTGTGATAATGCTTCTTATGGACAAATTAATGAAATTTATAGTCTCCCCAAAAAAAATTAAATTACCGAATTTTGAGTAGAAAAAGGAGTTTTAGTGGAAATGTTGATATATGCAAACGATGATGACAAATGATGTTGAGTTAAACAATTAATTTTTTAGAGAGTGTTTAGAAAGAAAAAGATGAGATGACCTAATTTTAGAAAAAGAGAGGAATAAAACTTGTCATTATCCTCTTTAAAGAATTAAAGGTCAGTTTTTGTTTTTATATTAGGTTAAAATATAATTTTACCCTTTAAAGGAAATTTAAACAGTAACAAAAGTAATGGTAGAGGGGTGATGGAGTATTAAAGAAATAGTAAGGAGGTAATTGGTGCATACTACAAATAGTAAAGGGATAATTGACAATCTCCCTATTTAATAGATGGATGAATTTAAAACACTTAAATTTAAAAATCCATAACAACCCAACTATTAATGTTGTAAAAACACATATAATAAATTTTACGAGGATATTTTAGATGAGCACCATGATAGGAGAAAATCGGTTTAAGGATTATGGGGTTCATGATATGGTTGATGTTCTTATGCAGCTTGCGGATGATCCTTCTCTTGAAGTTAAGCTTCAAAGAGAACACATAAAGGCACTAATCCAGGTAAATTTGAAGTTTGTTGTACTAGTAAAAACTTGTAAAGTAGTAACGTATTCATAAATTTGAACTTAATTCGTGTATTTTTTTAAAAAAAACTAAATAGTAGTTTTCAAGTATGACATATTTCAATTTATTTTCCAAATCTATTGAAAATAATAACCCTTTCCCATGATTTTGCTATTAAGAAGCAAAAGGTTCGAGGAAGAATTTCATTCTCGTGGTGTACTGATAAATGAGGGCTACGTTGATGCTTTTAATAGCTTGAGGATAATTTAAAATACACCAATTTATCTAGTGATTAATGGAAATTAACTCTTTTAAGTATAATCTACTAAATTGATAAGTGCAATAAAACAGAAAGAAATTTGGTTTTTAAATGATTGAGGCAATATTTTCCCCTCAGAGTAATTTATACATCACCAAATAATGCAACTATCAAGGTGTCTTTTGTATTAAAAATCTTTATCATCATAATTCTTTTTCATTTTGATTTGTAGATGTTGTGCGCAAAATGTGGAATCAAGCGTACCAAATAATCACAAGAAAATAAAAGACACAAAATATAACGTGGTTCGGCAATATGCTTACATCTACGAGAACAAGAGAAAATAATTGTATTACTAACAATTATTAGAGTATAATATTTGAGTAAAGAAATCTCACTTCTTATAACTCAAATACACCCAGTACTTACAAATACTTAAAAGGAAAAACTCCTCAATTACAAACTCTCTAATTGCTCACTCTCTTAACAATTCTACAATTGAATTGTTTCTCTCTCAATTTTGGGATGCCATAGAATGAAGAAATGACGTCAATTTATAGGCTCGAACTTGCACTATTCCACATAACCTAAGCAAATTATCAATGATGCCCATTTATCTTAATTTGAGAAATTTTATTAACTTTTTTTTTATTTGTTTGGTGGCCTTTTAAAAATTGCATGTTTTTGAATTTTGGATGCCACGTGCATGTGCCTAATGTAGATTTTTCAACAGTAAGATCTTTTAACTGCAGGAACTGACACATAGACAATCAGCGTAGAATGGGCAATGTCAGAGCTCTTGAAAAACCCAGGAGCTATTCAAAAGGCAACTGAAGAACTAGACAGAGTGATTGAGAGAGACAGAGGAGTAGAAGAAAAGGACATTGTTAACCTTCCATATATAGAAGCAATTGTTAAAAGAAACGATGCGTCACACCCTATGGCCCCATTGCTTGTTCCTTGAGTTGCTAGAGAAGATTGCAAAGTTGCTGGCTATGACATTCCCAAAACACTCAAGTGGTTGTTTTTTTTTTTTTTTTTGACAAGAAAATGAAACTTTCATTCAAGAACAAAAGAGTACATCAGGTGAAAGATTATCCTTCCATGTGACAGTTTCCTAGCTTCTCAAAGCTCTTTTAGCAAGAGAGTGAGCACAACTATTACAACATCATCTTGGGACATGTTGAAATGATAACGATTGAAACTTCTCCTTGTAGCTGTGAATATATGAAATTATCCACACAATCTCCTTCCTGCTACTGGTTTTATTGTTGGCTAAATTGGCAACTTCAATACAGTCTGTTTCAATTATCACTGCTGCTAGCCTTGCTTCCAATGCCATTTCCAGCCCCTATTTGACCGCCTCTGCTTCTGCTGCTGTGACATTATCTTGGAATTTTGTGCTTTTGACTGCTGCCACTATAACTTGCCCTTGAGAGTTTCTGATAACAACCCCCAGGCCTGTGAGCTGCTGCTCTGTGTGGACAGCTGCATCCACATTGACTTTGTAAAAACCAACAAGCGGGGGGCACCATTGGTCTTGCTTGTTGACATCTTCACTTCTTTTGCTTGTCTGCTCTTTCCCATGGACTCTTTGATAAACCTCTACAGTAGCTTGTGCTTTTGCAATTAAAGACATCGAGTTTAATCTTTTCCCTTCAAAAATTAGCTTGTTCCTAGCGTGCCATATTTCCCACCAAACAACAGCCACAAATTCTACCTCCCTCATAGGCATCTTTTTTATCAAGCTCTGCATAACACTTAGTATGTCCTCTCGCACAACTCCCTGCATTTCAGAAGCAAGATAACTGTATTTCCAGACCTTCATAGCCACCTTGCACTCCATAAAAGCATGAAAAGCATCCTCAACTCCTGATTTACAGACTTGGCAAATGGGCTCCTGCATAGTTTTTCTCCGAAATAAGCTTCCTGCAGTTGGCAAAAGATTCTTTGCAGCTCTCCAAATGAAGATTCTGATTTTTCTTAGAAGATTAAGCTTCCAAATATTATGCCAGCCGTGAGAATGACCTGTTGAACTTGTTGGAGCATCAGCATATTTGAGCTTGAGGGCAACCTGGTAGCCACTTTTCACTGTGTAAAGACATTTTTTGTCATAGTGCCACACCCGTTCATCGTTCTTGGGGTATCTTGGTAGAGGAATGCTCTTGATCACCTCTGCATCCTCCTTTGCAAAGTGCTGCTCAATCAAAATATTATTCCATTAGTGGTCTGAGCCTATTAAGTCTGCAACTTTGGAATTTGCTGGGAGAAATGGGGAGAAGATTGGCCGAAAGGAAGTTGGTCTGGGAATCCAGTTGCTTGCCATGATATGAATTTTGTCTCCTCTTCCTACTCTCCATCTTGTTCCCTGCTGAAGAATTTCTCTCCCCCACAGGATGCTTCTCCAAATAAAAGATGGGTTGGAGCCAACTTTTGCCTCCATGAAATCAGTGTGTCTGTAATATCTAGCTTTCAAGACTTGAGCTACCAGGGAATCAGGATATTGGAGTAATCTCCAGCCTTGCTTTGCAACTAAGGCATGGTTGAATGATGAGATATCTTTAAAACCTATCACCCCTCTGATTTTAGCCTGAGCAATTTTCTCCCATTTAACCCAATGGATTCCTTTTTTGTCTTCTGTTGAACCCCACCAAAATCTCGCAATTGCTCGTTGAATATCATTGCACACAGCCGAGGGTATTTTGAAGACACTCATGGCGTATGCAGGGTCTGCTTGCACTGGAAAAGAGTGTATGCTGCCAGCTCGATATTTTGCTCAAAACTTTGAGTTTAATATCATTGAAAAAGCTGGTCTTCTTTCTCCCCACCATTGAAGGCAGTCCCAAGTATTTCTCATGTCTTGAGACTACATTCAGCTGAAGAATGCCTTTTATTGTTGTTATCTGTCCTTGTGGGAGTTTGCCGCTGAAAACCATTGATGATTTTTTATAATTGAAGAGCTGGCCCGAAGCAGAGGTATAGCAGTCGAAGAGCGCTTTCAACCGCTTACAATCTTCTACCGAGGCTCTAGTAAACACCAAGCTGTCATCCGCAAAGAGCAGATGGGAGATTGTGACAGTCCTACTGAACTTCAGGCCCTGAATTAGGTGTTGTTTTTCTGCCATAGCTAGTAAGTTGGAGAAAACCTCTGCACAAATTAAAAATAGGTAAGGGGATAGAGGGCATCCATGCCGTAGCCCTCTTTAAGGCTGTATCAGCCCCTTGGCAGCTCTATTTATGATTACAGAAAATGAGGAAGTGGTTATGCAATCCATAACGACATCAATTCATTTATTAGAAAAGCCTAGCCTCTCCATTGCTCGTTTCAAAAACAGTCACTCTACTCTATCATACGCTTTGCTTATATCTAGCTTTAAAGCTACCAGCCCCTTTTTTTTGCCCTTGCTGTGCCTAATTTTGTGCAAACATTCATAGCCAATAATAACATTATCGGCTATTAGTCTATGTGGTACAAAAGCACTCTAAGTTGGAGATATTACCAAGTGTAAGATCTGCTTCAGCCTATTAGCAATAACTTTAGCAACTATTCTATAAATTACATTGCTCAAACTAATAGGTCTGAATTCCGTTACTTTCCTAGGTTTTACGGTCTTTGGAATCAAAGCAATATAAGTGCGGTTGAGTGGTGCTATAGTACCTTGCTGATTTAGAACATAGAGGCAAGTTGCAAGGACTCCATCTTTGACTGATTCCTAATGTTTTTGAAAAAATACAGCTTGCAATCCATCTGGTCCCGGGGCTTTTGATGGGCACATCTGAAAAAGGGTTGTTGTTACCTCCTCTGCTGTAAAGGGCTGCTCCAGTAAATCATTCATTTCTGAATTGACTTTTGGACTCATCCCTTGTAATGCTGCATTGATATGGTTTTCTCCTGGGCTAGATGTTGTGAACAGCTCTTGGAAATATTCACAAAACTTTCTCTCTATCTCGTCTTCGCCATCCTGCCAATTTCCCATGCTATCTTCGATATTTTCAATCTTGTTCTTTCTTTTTCTCGATGATGCTTTTGCATGGAAAAATTTTGTATTCTTGTCCCCTCCCTTAAGTCAATCAGTTCTCGATCTCTGTTTCCAATACGTCTCCTCATCTATCAATATGTTTTGAATCTGCTTCTCAATATGTGTTATTTCACCTCCCCCGTCATATTGTATGCCATCTACCTTAGCTTGTTTTAGCTTCCTTAAAAGCTCTTTCAACTTCTTATCTCTGCCTCTAAATTCTCTTCTGCTCCATGATTGAAGTTGGGCTAAAGAGCTTCTAGCAATTGTTTTGAATTTCTGCACAGGGCTGGTTTCCATGTTTGTGTTCCATTTAAACCACTCTGACTTCACTATGTTTTGGCATTCCTCATAGGAGTTCCACATATCTTCATAGTGAACTCTATTAAAATTTTTCCTCTCATAGACAAGGCTTCTCTTCCTTTCTCTGACTTCCAGCATAATCGACAGTGATCCAACTCCCAATGGACCAAGTTTGTAGCCCAATCATCATGGAATTCGACCCTCCATTCCTGGTTACACAAGAATCTGTCTAGTTTTTCTTCTATAAGATTTGGTTCGAATTGACGATTAGACCAGGTGAAGGGATGCCCTGTACTTCCTAGGTCGCTGAATTTGCACTCCCTTACAACATCTCTAAAGTCAGCGATTACATTGGTCTTTCTATCTATACCACCCGATTTTTCATTCAAATGTAAAATCTCGTTAAAATCACCAAAACAAAGCCATAGGAGGGAGAATAAACATGATAGTCTTCTCAATAAAGTCCAAGTGTGCTTTCTTTCACTTGCTTTTGGGTGCCCGTATACTCTTGTGCACCTCCAGAGCTTGCCATTAGCTTTCTGGACTTGCATGTCAATGTGGTGCCGGCTGTAGGATGTGATTTGGACAGTAATCTCTGAGCTCCACATTATAGCAAGGCCACCACTCTTTCCAATTCTATCTACTGCAAAGTAATTGTCAAACATCAATCTTCTACACACGTTTTTAACCTGCCCCGTAGTTAATTTAGTTTCGCAAAGAAACAACAGTTGAGCCTTGTGCAGGTGGAGAATTTTTTCCAAGGCTTGACGCGTTCGGGGATTCCCCAAACCCCGAACGTTCCAACTTATTATCCTCATAGCTATCGGCGGGGCTGGTTCACAGCCTCCGCCGTTATACTTTCTATGCTTGTAGTCTGGTCATTTTCTCCACTCTCTGTTGCCTTCCCCCACTTCTTAGTGATTGGAGAATGTGAGAGCCTTAGCTTTGCCACTGGAGCATCGGTATGGCCAAGTATTTTCTGTTTTTTAAAATCTGGGCTTAATCTCTCTTGTGTTTCAATGGGCCGTTTGAGTGAAAATAGCTCATTCTTCTTATCTTCTTTGGTGGCTTGACTTCTAGGTTGTGATTTCCATCTTTTGAATTTCCCAAATTTACCAAATTTACCCTTCCCAGCCATTTCTACTTCATTGGTTTTTGGTGGATGGGCCACGTCATTTTTCTAGCCATCTAAGCCCACTGTGCCCATGTTCTCATTTTCAATTACCATCTCATTTTCCCGCCCATCTTAGTTGCATGTTCCCACTAAAGTTCTCATTTTCCCAGGCAGCAACTCCCTGCCAGCTATCTCTGCACCTTTGCTGCAGTCTGTACCCTTCTGCAAATCATTTTCCACCTGGCTTATTTCCATTGGCATTGTACTATGACCCGTTTGAAGTTGGGTTAGCTCATTTCCTCCATCCACACTTGGTTTCCCCTGACCCGTTTCCATTTGTTTCTGCACTAGCTGTTCTTGGTTTTCTAGTGTTACTGATGATGATTTCTGCCTTCCGATCCCGTGGTCGTAATTTATTTTTTGCTTGGCTTTTTCCATCCTTGTTAAAGCCTTCATCCATGCTCCATATGCCAACTCCTCTTTTGACTGTCCACCATAATCCAAGCACTCTTTGTACTGGTGCCCAATGAGCCCACAACAAAAACAAAATTCGGGTAGTTTTTCATAGGCCACTCTTAAAGAAATCCTTCTCTCATCTTCTAGTTTTAACAGCAGCCTTTTCTTCAGAGGTTGTGTGATGTCTATTGAAATTCTTACCCGAGCAAAAGAGCCAAGGCACTCCCATGTTTCATCCGTCTCTACTTCTTCTACTTTTCCAATCTTTTGCCCTATCTCCTTCATTATGTCCTTGTCCATACACATTATAGGTGCATTGTGAATTTGCACCCTAAATGATGTATGAGTGAAGGTTTGCTGTTTGATGTCCCCTACGCCAGTTGGTTCTGTGAGTACCATTAACCAATTGTTGAAATGCCACGGGCCTCCATGTATAATTCTTTTCTTTTCTCCTTCTGAAGCAAATTTGAAAATGAAAATATTTTCCCCCATACTTTCCACTTTCACCTCCTTCACTGATCGCCACACTTGTTGCATAGCTGCTCTAAGCCCTTCTTAAGAGACCCCACGTGTATGATAAATTTTTCCAATAAGATAGTGTGCTGCTATTTTCTCTCCGTTGGCTTTCATTTTTCCAGCAAAGTCAATCATATAATCCTCTTCTGATTTTAAGCTTATAGCCTTGCATCTCCGTATTAGTTCTTCAGAATCCATCTGCTTTTTTAATTTCAAGAGTTGCAGTAATGAGGCTCACCAACTTTACCAACCCCATGAACTACAATAAACCCTTCTTTAGATTTAATATTCTTTCTGGGAACACAATAACTATACTGTTGCCCCACCCCGAAAGTGACAAAACCCACCTAACCCGTGAATGACAAAATGGATCACCAAGGATCCCATTCTTCATCCATTCTAGGTTCCCTTGCGAGAGAGAACTGTCTAGAAGGAAGAAAAAAAACATGATTTTTTTCCTCCATGTGGTTGTTAATGTATGGGCAATAAGAAGAGATCCGACCATATGGGAAAAGCCGATTGAATTTAGGCCATACAGATTCATCGGTAAAAAGATGTTAAAGGCCATGATTTTCAACTGTTGTCATTTGGATCTGGGAGGAGGATGTGCCTTGGTTATAGTCTAGGGCTTAAGGTTGTTAAGTCAACTTTTGTTAATCTTCTGCACGGTTTTGAATGGAAATTACCAGGTGATATGACGAATGAGGATTTGGAAATGGAGGACAAATTTGGACTCACAAATGTCAATAAAAATCCCACTTCTTGTTGTCCCTTGTAAAACCTCGGCTTCCTCGTCATCTTTATTCGTGCGAGCATTCTTTTAGTTTATAAGAAATTCGAGAATATATGAAACATAACATGTCAATCTTACAATAAACAACTAATGTTATATATGTACTTATTTTAAAAACTATCATATAAGTGATAGTTATATTAAATATAATTACGCATATTATATATGTATTAATTTATTATATTATCTCTGACGTATTTTAAAATTCTTCATAATTTATTTATATAAACACAAATGATAACTATACCCCAAGATTTGAGAAATGATCATAAAAACTTTAGATTTTCAATAAGAAGTTCTAAAATCTCATTTTGATCACAATACACTTTGGGTGCGTTTGGTACACGTATTGTATTATGCTGTATTGCATTATTTTAATGCTGGTGTATTGTATTACGCTGTATTGCATTAGCACTGTATTATAATAATACTGTACAATATTTGGTGCTACACTGTACTGTATTAATTTTTAATTATATTATGTTTGGTATTGCACTGTACTGTATTAATTTCTTTTGGTGATTAGTTTTAATTATATATTTAGAAAATAATATCTGCTAGTACTTAGAAAAATACTAAATATAGAAGTGTTAAATTTAAGAATTTTTACATCATAATTCTTTTATTTAAACTAACAAATTCTAAGATTTTCAATGATATAAGATTTATTTTTTCAATAATTCATAAATATATAACCTATCAAATAAAGATTGAAACAAATAATCCAATCAAATAGCATTTAAAAACTATCACAGCATAAATAAAACAAACTATCACAAGATTCATTCAAAGTTAATACATACTTCAAAAACATCACAAATTAGTAAGTAACACAATAGTTGTTTGCGTTCGATAATTTAAGTACACACATCTGCAAGCCAAACTACTAGTTGGTTATGTCATTGTTTAGTTAGAAATCCATACTCTCTAATCAAATTCCACCTCTCCTCTCATGTTCACGCAAAAGCATCTTAACATAAGCCAACTTATGATCACGATCATTTCGTAATACTTTGAAAGCCCTTATATGTGAAGGCTTGTCAACTATCAAATTTAAGGCAATAAGCTCGTCATCCACAGAAAGTCCCATCGAAGCAAGCTCTCTGCCAATGTAATCATGATCTTCACTACTTCCAAACATATTCTGAGACATGTCAGCGTTGGCTTGGTGAAATGATGAAACTAATTTGTCAATACCACCAGCAATTTGTTCATCTAATTTAGACCTCCTCCTATTTAATGATTGTGAATGTGATCGAGTAGTGTATTGAGAATTTGAAGGCAGTGTAGTCGACATTGGAGAACCTTCATCATCAATCTCATTATCATCATCCTGAATTTCTTCTTGAAGTGCTGCATTAGCCATATCATTTGGAATTTCTGCTGAACTTCCAGTTGCACGGTCTTTTCCAAATATGTTTGCTAGCCTCTCATAATATGGAAATGGCTTATCTCTCCAATTGCTTGCATCTTTATGGGACTACAATAATAAAATAAAATAAGATAATTAAATAAACTCTATTATATTCATAACAAACAAATTAAGGACAATGTTTATAAATGATGATAGAAAAAAAAATAAATTTCTTTACTAACCTCGACATATGATCTCCATACTTCGTCACTGTCAACCATTACACATTTTCTCACTTCATTCCAGCCAAAACCGCTAGTGTTCAACATATCAAATATCACTCCATAACTTTTCTTCCATATCCTTATCTTAGAGTCAATATGTGGATACGCCTTCAAACCGCTCCCTGGTAATAGTTTTTCTAATTCATTTTCAATATATTTGTAACTTCCAGATTTAAAGGTGTCGTTATCAGTTCGACCACCATTTGCAACTATAGCATCTAAAATGTTCAACATTGCCTCTTCTTCGTCTTTTGTCCATGCTCGTCTTGATCCTGTCTTATTTCCAGTAGTATGGCTTGGTCCTCCACTCTCCATTCCTACAAAATAAATATTATAACAATTTTTGAACAAGTAACTAAAATATAACACCAAGTCAGTTCACATAAATAAACCTCGATAAATTTTTAATGACATCAAATATAAATACAAGGTTACAACCTTAGACATTTTCCTAATGACATCTATATACTAACAAAAGTATAGCCTCCGATGCTTTCCTAATCACATCTATATACTAACAAAAGATGCTTTCCTAATGATATCTGTATACTAACAAAAGTACAGCCTCAGATATTTTCCTAATCACAGTATATACTAACAAAAGTACATGCTCGGATACTTTCCTAATGACATCTATATACTAACAAAAGTACATGCTCAAATGTTTTCTTAATGACATCTATAAATTAGATAAGTCCTAATTTCCAAGCCAATTATTATACATAGTAGTAGCTAGATCATTCCTCCAGCTCGTCCACTGGTCTGAAGCTTCAATGCTACTTATACTATCATTATCTTCTACTTCATTATTAGGTAAGTCAATTAATTCATGCTCCATTGGATCCACAGACATTTCTCTCCTAATCAGATTATGCAATAAACAACATGCAATAATAATGCGACATTGGGTTTTAATTGGATAAAATGAAGGACTTCGAAGAATAGCCCATTTCATTTTGAGCAATCCAAAACACCGTTCAATTATGTTTCTTGCTGATGAATGTTTCATATTAAAGAATTCTTCTTTATTGCGAGGAGCACACCCATCTCTCCATTCCGATAAATGATATCTCATTCCCCTATATGGTGCAAGGAATCCTTCAGCATTTGTATATCCGGCATCATCAAGATAGTAATAATCTATTTATTTCACATAAGCATTAATATAATTTTGATTTTGAATATGTAATTTGATTAAATTAATTTTTTGGATTGAGTAATACATGCAGGAACTTTTAAACCAGTTGGTTTATTTAATGCATCGCGAAGTACTCTTGAGTCAGAGGCAGAGCCTTCCCATCCGGGCATCACGAAGATGAATTTCATATCTCGTGAACATACCCCTAAAACATTTGTAGCAATCTCACCCTTTCTTGTTCGATATCTTGGTTTATCATTTTCTGGCACACGGACTCTAATATAAGTTCCATCCAATGCCCCCAAGCAATTCTAGATGCACAAAACAAATGAAAATTTAATTAGCACTAAATTATCAATCGTTATAATAAAATATAAGTAATTGAAAATGTACCTTAAACCACTTCCACCTCTCATCAGTGTAATTCTCTTGTACGGGATCTGGCACCCTTAGTAAAACATCGTGTAGCCGTATTACTTCGTTTAACACTGAATTGAAGTATCTACTAACAGTCTCACCAGATCTAAAAAACCTACTGCCAATTGTGCGATTCTTAACATGATGAGACAAAGTGTGTAGGAATATGCAAACTTGCTCTTCAACAGCCAATGAACCAGTAGCCTTTAGTTCCCTCGATCGAAGTAGCTTACATAGTAGGCCAAATGTCCTTCTATCCATTCTTAGTTGATTTACACATTGAATGTCACTATTGCCTATAATGCTATCTAAGTATTGTAGTCGAGTAGCATGGAATTGGAATGTACGACTGCGAATCATTTTTTTCTTTCGTTATGCCTTCAGATCAACATCATTAACAAAAAATACATCACAATGAACATGAACCTCAATTTCATTTGCCACATGATGAAAGAAAATTTTCTTCCCATGTCCATATCTAACACAACCAGTAAAATGAGGGAAAAAAAATCAGCTAGTAGACCATTTGATAAATTTCCATAAAGTTAGATTAGATTTCCATATAAAGGCTATGTTTCAACACTTGAGCTAAATAGAATCACAAAGAAGAGAATATAGGCAAATGATGATGATAAATAATAATAATAATAATAATAATAATAATAATAATAACAACAACAACAACAACAAAATCATGCCTATCACACGATATAATAGAGGGTACAGGAAATATATTGAAATCCAAGGAATTATATATCATAAGTCATTTCTTGTTGAACAAATAATAAATGGTAAGAAATTGAACTCACTGGAAGCAAGCAGCAGCCGTTGGAAGGAAATTCCAGTTTACATATTTGTTTTGCAACCTAAATAAAAATAACCCATTGAAATGAATAAAAAAGATGTCAATTTAAATGAATAATTAAATTTGAAAAAAAAATCATATAAAGTATGCAACATTTCCTAGCTATAATAGCTATAAATATGTGTGTGTATTTAGCAACTAACAAGTCCTTATAAAATTCATATGAGTACTTAAACTCAAACTCTTTTACTCATACACTAATTTTTTTCGTTTTAATTTATGAATGGACAACAAAACTTGAGAAACTTTTTTATCCCCACACAACATGAATTTGTCCAGGAAAAGATTATCCATTGCACCAATAATACTCTACAGGTGGTCATATATTATATAAAAGAAGATAATGTTCAACAATAATGTTATTTTGAATTTTTTGTTTGGTCTTTAATCATTTGTTCATAAAGTTACTGTCTTTTTGAATTTTATCTTTTGATCAAAAAGTGCAGCACAGTTAGTTAGTAATGCAAATTCTTGCTAACATAAATAATAATAATAATAATAGTTAATTATCCAGTGTTGCTAACACTATTATAAAAGCTTTAGCTTCCCTGTATGCTTTACGCCTCCAATCATCATGATAAAAGATGAACTACCAGTTCCTTATAATGCTTAGACTCCACATTTGGCTACCTATTACTAGTTGTTAATTATGGGAAAAAATAGAAGAAGAAGAAAGAGAAAATAAATAAAAGTGGGAAGTTATATCAATAACTAAAAAGAAGGTTACGGTCGAGGCTGAACTGCCAATTGCAACAAACAGAAACATAACCTCACAAAATGTAATTTCAATCATCCAGTTTGCTGCCAAGCGCTAGAACAGGGCTGTAATTTTAGTTACTCTTGTTGAATTTTGCAATTTCCTTTCTAATGTAACCCCCGTAATTGATTCTGCCTTACCTCATTATTAACATGTTCTCCCAAACAAAAAAAAAAAAAAATCCATTTTCATAGACAGCTAAACAAGTTACTAGCTTTAACAAGCTTCTAATTGCGGAGGGTTGACTGATTTATGACTCGATATTATAATTCGATTTTAATCACTAATTTATTGTATTATTGTATTAATTGTCATATGAATAAATTGTGTAACAATAATGATATTGCTCAAATTGCCAATCATACAGTATGAACCAGACTACTTTTTCATATGAACCTAACAAAAAAATTGACAGGAAAAGCATGATTTGAACAAATGGATGACCAACTTTCTAAAAAGAAAGAAAATGAAAAGAACAATAAAAACTAAAAGCAAACGAATGATCAGGACCACAACTTTCCCATTTTACTACAGCATTTCACACACACATATATAAAGTATATGCAGAGATGTTATTCCTATGTTCTCATCTAATCCAAACAAGGGCAATTTTCTGCACTTGGCTAAAAATCCACCGCGAGCAATTAGCCCCTTATTTTCCATAAAAATCAATTGCCACGAATGTTTGATTATAATGGAAAAATATGATTAAATTGAAAGCAAATAAAATAAAACCCTAATCTAGAAATTAAACCTAAATTAAAAAATTAAACCCAAATGAAATATCAAACCTTAGGTGGTGAAGGACAGGGAGAACAGTTGTATTGCACAGTAGAGATGGTGTTGCAGCGGAGGTGGTGTCACGCAGTGGGGTGCAGTGGAGGTGGTATCATGCAGTGGGTGGGTGTCGCACGATGAGGTTACGGTGGAGTTGGTGTCGCACGGCAAAGGTTGTTGATGTGGTGCTGGAGCGTCGTGGAGTTGGCTCTTGTTAAGCCACTGCACAGGAGAAATCACATATCGAACAAGGAGAGCTATTTTGGTTTATTTGAGGACAATGTGAGAACGAGAGGGAAGTCTAATTTTTTTGGTCTTAGAAATAGTTGCAAAACCCGCTTAAACCCGACCCCCCCCCCCCCCGGGTTTAGTTTATGCGGGTTTGACCGCATAAAATTTTGAGTTGACCACATTATAATACTATATGATGTGATTACCAAAAATGGTATAATAATACTCTAATACAATGAGGAGCTCTTATACCATAACCAAACATGCCGTGCACTGGATCTACATGGTATTAAAACCCTGTATAGTATTAAATTTATGTTGTATCATGTTTGGTGGTCAAATCGGTTTGAATTACACCACATAAATTTACTGTTTTAATACACTGAAACCCGCATAAAATAAACCCGCGTAGGAGTCGGGTTTATTCGGTATAGTATTAGATAATTAAAACCCGTAAAATCTCTCATTTTTATTTCATCAAAACACGACTCTTCAAACAAATCTAATAGGGAAAATATCCACCGTCCACCTGATTTTATCCATTTTTTTAAAAATACACAAATCTTAATTTTTTTAGCTGCGCTCCACCTGAACTTATAATTTTTTTCACATTTCCACCTCCGTCTGCAAACCGTCAAGACGGTGCTGAAGTCATAAGGCTAAAACGACATCGTTTAAGATATGTAATAAGTTAAAAAAAAAGTTATTTCAGTTTCAAGAACCCAAACAAAAGCTTTGATAAACTCGAAGCTCAAAGCTTAATTATTCCCTGGTCTCTACTCACCACATTCGCATTCATGGCTGCACAATACACACAAATTGAGAGCGAAAATAAAGACTCAAAACAACCCAAAAACCTGTTCGCACACTTTACAAATTTATTATTTTCTGCTCCAATATTTAATAATAAGCAAGAGAGAAATAAAAGTGAAGGTGAAGAAAGAGAAGCTGCAGAAGCAAGCAAGAAACGAGAGGTGATGAAATTTTCGGATCCTAAGCCGATTGCTCCGCCGCCGATGAAGCTCGAGGTTGAAGATTTTGAGCAGAATCCTGCTGCCCGCTAATTGGTGATTAATCTTCTTTATCAATTAATTAATTTTAGTTCTTTATGCATGACTTAGGACCAATAAATAATAAACTCTTTTTTTCTGAATTTTTATTGTTGTTTTTACATATCACATGCATGAAAGAAACACCCTCCACACCTGATAACAGTAATAAACTAATATTTTATACAAATAAAAATTTTATTATTAAGGGTTATATATATAATTTAATGTAGGCAAAAATAGACTTGAATTATTTTTATTTGTTTTTGTAAACAAAATTATATAATTAATAATTATGAAGACGCCACAGTCCACACTGCTTTCTCCGCCGCTTCAAAACTTGCTTTTAAAAAAAAGAAAGAAAGAAAAAAGCAAAGGCAAAGCCAAAATTTTCTACTCTGAAAGTCATCGACCGTAGTCATGGCGGAAAACACAGAAATTGCTTCCAGTCCCAGAAAACAAGAAAACAAAAGCATAGTTTTGCTGTTGCCGAAATTCCAACTCAATCTCCCTTTCTTCTTTAATCAACAACCTAAGAAAGCAGAAGAAACTGTTGTTTCTAAAGGGACTGGCAAAACGTCAACGGTTAGTGAAGCCGATGACGGTAATGCTAGTAGTGTGAAGCCGAGCTTGGCTAGGTTTCCGGACGCCACGCGTCCGATTCTTCCGCCGCCGATTGAGCTTGAGGCCGAAGAGCCCACCGGGCGGACTTCCAATCCTGTCGTTCTCTGGCAGGTTCGCTTTCTTCCGTCTGTTCCTGTTTGGTTCCCGAGAAAATGTGGGTTCCTTTTGTGTTGCGAGATTGCAAGATTTTATAATATTTGTTTAAAAAATAAAATTTTGAAAGGATTTAAAGATTTTCAGTCTTTATTTAGGGCTACAATACTCACAAAGTTAATATTTTAGTGTTTATTTAGGGTAAATATGTAATTTTTTATTTTTGGGGTTAAAAAGTAATTTGGACAAAATTCCGTTAGTTTTATTGAAAGTTTGCCGACGGAGGTGGAAATGTGAAAAAAATTATAAATTTAGGTGGAACGTAGCTAAAAAAATTAGGATTTGTGTATTTTTAAAAAAGTGGACAAAATCAGGTGGACGGTGGATATTTTCCCAATCTAATATTCGTTTCTTCATCACTGAGTCACCACCGACGCCATTAGCCCCCATCACTCATGTCATCGCCGTCGCCGACAAGTGCTTCCTCATGCCGCACGAGAACACCCATTTGTGCAACCACTTAAGCGCCTACACATTGCCTCTGAATAATCAATCAACCGGTTAGTATTTGGGTTTGATTTTTCAAATTGAACCACAATCAGTTTAATTTTCATTAATCTTCCGTTGAAGCATATCTTTTTATTTCTGGGTTTGATTTTTTTTTTTTTTTTGGTTCTTGTTGTGGGAAGCTAGTAATTTTGTCTGTATTTTCTAGTTGGCTTCATGAGTTCTTTGTATGTTTTTACTTACAATTAAATCAATAACTTAATCTCCTTCAGATTTGAACAAGTAGATTAATTTTGCTTTTGAGAAAATTAATTAATTAGTTAAACACGTAATTAAAAAATTAATTAGCTGATACGAGTATACGGTGGAGAGTGGAGTAAAGGCGGAGGACATGGAATTGGAAGGGATCTGTATGTCTAGATGGATGGTCAGATTTGGAACAGTGTAATCTACCTGTGCAAATCTAAAAAGTGCTGAGCAAGTGTTATGTAATAATAATTTATATAATTCACAGGTACTATCTACTAATGGAATTTTTATTTAGATAAAATTTGGCAACTATAGTTTATTTATTTTTTTAATCTTTTTGTATAACGGATTGCATGAATGCTTTAATCTTTAAGTAAACCTATGATTACATACTGCATAATTTAAGAACTACTAGATAGCTTATTACAATTAATAGATTTATGAAGAATTAGGCTATTGAGGACTGAACATTAAACTTAGCAGTCTTTTATGATTGCAAGTAACCTTAAACTAGCTAGAAATGCATTTTGCACTTAAGCTCTTGGAGGACTGAACATTATCATTATGTGCAGAGCATATTTTTGCATGACTTGTGTTCTACTTTTGTTGGCTTAACTATTGTTGAACTTAGAATTTATAAACTCTAATGAACCATTTGGTCACAATACCATGAAAATTTGCTTTGAAAATTAGGACTTGAAGTAAAACTTTTGAATATAGTAACTAGTTTTCGTCTATTAGTTGGTATTGGCTAGGCCTATTGAAATGATATGAAGCCTCATCAATTTCTCCGTTTGGTTAGGTTTCATATGATCATAATCATCATAAATGGACAAGTTGCTTTTTTTTATACTTGGTTTGTGATATC
This sequence comes from Citrus x changshan-huyou, assembly GCA_039657385.1. NCBI lineage: Eukaryota > Viridiplantae > Streptophyta > Magnoliopsida > Sapindales > Rutaceae > Citrus > Citrus x changshan-huyou. Next base: position 14,386,216 of record CM077547.1, on the reverse strand, counting down.
ATGCTTAATATATCATTTAAAATTTGCCGATGAATTCATCGTGGTTGATGTCATGCTTAAAATATATCATTAAGAAGGGAGAAAGGATTTGAAAGCAAACTAATTCACACACACACACAAAAGAGATCTTAATTAGACAGATTAATTTTACTTCTAATTAATACATCATATTCTTATAGGCATGCACAGAAGCTGAAGCTGCCTTTTTTTATTCAGCAGAAGAATCCAAATTTGCCATTATCAAAATTGAAAGAAAATACTTAAGACTCAAAGATAGTGGTTTATACTTTATATGTATGTATGTTTTTCTCTCTTGCTTGCATCCTGGTATTTTGGTCCCAATAGCATGTAATACAATTGCTTGCTTTTCTTTTCTATTTTTTAATGTAACTTCCTGAAAACTCAAGTCTACTTAATGCTGACGACACTGCTACTTAAATACACTCATAATTATAATTTGTTGAATTTTTGTTCAACAGGCTGTATTGAGGTGAATATCATCCTCCTTCTTGTGCACCTTCTTCAACATGCAGAACTTGAAATCAAGGAGGCTGCATGGGCTATCTCTAAGTGCCACATATGCAGGATCTCATGAACATATTCAGTATGTTTCTTTTATTCACTCAGCGATGTTCATACAATAGATGTTTTTTCATTCAATGATGTTGATGTGATAAAATCACTTATGGTACCATAGTCTTACAAATTCCTGGTAAGCCAAGGTTGCATCAAACCGCTCTATGATCTTCTAGTTTATTCGGACCAAAGAATCGTGATGGTTTGTCTTGAGGGTCTCAAGAACATTTTCAAGGTGGGTGAGGCTACAAGGAAATAGGAAATTATGAATGGATAATAGGTTTAATGTTTATACCCAAATGATTGATGAATGTGATGGATTAGATAAGATTGAGGATCTACAGACCCACGACAACAATGAGATTTATAAGAAGGTTGTAAAGATTTTGGAGTGATATTGGGCTGAGGGAGAGGAGGAAGAGCAGCTTATCCAAGATGGTGGTATTGGAAATCATCAGCAGGGCTTTGGTTTTGCAACCAACTAGCCTAACATTCCTCCTGGTGGCTTCAAATTTGGTTGAAGTAGTAGCTTGAGAATATCTTTACAAGCTTTATGGGCATTGTTTCTCCCATTGCACTATATTTTGGAATTTTCTGTATTGTCTTGTCGCTAAGGAGCCAAGGGTCAGGATTTTTGGTCTGGCACATAGGCTTTTTTCTTTTACGAGATATGTTAAAACTTTTCTAAGTGAACTTGTAGTTTTCAACTTGAATTGTATTTCCCAATTACCAGATTCGTACAAAAAATTTTACATTGTGATTTGCCTTGATGTGATGTTGTAATTTGACAAATGCTACATAATACTTCTTATAATGTTGTGGAGTCCTCGATGATGAGCATTCTTAGTGGTTATTCAGTCTTTTCTTTATTTATTTTGTTATAATGGCAACAGAGAATCAAATCTTTAATACATATGAGGCACTAAAAATTTAAGAACATAAGCTTCGATTTTTATGAAGGATTATAATTTGTTTTAACATTTATACTAAAAAATAATGTTGAATTTCTAAAATTTAATATTTTCATATTTAGTATTTTTAAAGTATTAATAAATATTAGTTCTTAAATATATAATTTAAATTAATCACCAAAAAATTTATACGATACAGTGTAGCACCAAACATAATATAAGTATGAATTAATACAGTACAGTGTAACATCAAACATTATATAATATTATTGTAATACAGTACTAATACAATACAGCATAATATAATACACCAGCATTAAAATAATATAATACAATATAATACAATACAGTGTGTCAAACGCACTCTTTGAGTGTGTTTGATAGCATTATACCTCATTCTAGCTCTATATTGTATTAATTTAATACAATACAGTATTTGGCAAAAAAATGAACTTTGTATTAGATCACATTGTAATACACCAAATACCGCAAAAATTAAACCCGTGGGGGGTGTCATAATTAGACCTCATTGCATTAGAATAGAGAGAAAATACTTTCTTCTTCACGTTCTCAGCCACAACCACAAAACAAATATTCTCTTCGCAAAACCCAAAATAAAACTTTTCTCTCAAACTCGCTCGCCTTTCACTCACATATTTTCCTCCCTTCTCCTTCAATTTCTCAAGAGCCAAACATAGCAAATGCCTTGTCAGTACAGCGGCAATCACTAAGTGAGTGGTGTAGTCAAAGCGTCTGAATCTCTGATTGGAGCGAAGGTGTCATTTGAAGTTCGAACAACAGCGTAGTGTGGTAGTGGTGCTACGGCGAGACTCGAACAGATTCACGTGCAGATTTCATTTTTCTATATAGGCTTCGAGTTTAAATGTTTCAGTTGATGATTCTATGAAACCCAAAAAAATTATAATAAAAATAGTAATAATAATAATAATAATAATAATAATCTGGAAGTGCAGAGGAGTTGATGTGAGGGAGGGTGGTTAAGAGGTTAGTGGAGATTGTGGTGTTGAACTGTTGAATTTAGGAGATGGAATAAGAATTATAAATCTATATAGATTGTGGAGACTTTTTTTACAACGAAATTAATAAAAAAGGATGCAAAGAACCCAGATAATAAAGAAAAGTCGTGGGAGAAAAAAAATAATAAAGTAAGAAGAACAGAAGAGAGAAGGACGAAAAAGAATTGCAGAAGGAGATTGAGTTCTGAGATGGTAAAAGAGGGAGATAAGAGATAAGGATGATGTGTGACGTGTCAGATATGTGTTTATTGTTTTATAATTTATTTTACCATTTATTTTATAAAATAAGCAAAATATGTACAAGTTGTTTTGTAATTCATTACTCTTGAAAAGTTTAGAATTTGTTAGTTTCATATATATTTAATAAAAAATTATGATATTTTTTTTTATATTAAAAATGATGTAAAAATGTTAAAATTTAATACTTCTATCATTAATTTTTTTTAAGTATTAAGAAATATTGTTTTAAAATATATAATGTAAACTAATCACTAAAAAATTAATACAATGCAACATAGTGTAACACCAAATATAGTATAATTAAAAATTAATAAAGTACAATGTAATACCAAATGTTATACAATATTATTATAATTCAGTGCTAATATAATATAACTGCATTAAAATAATACAATATAGTATCCCTAAGGACCCAAACGCACACTTTAAACATAGTAACTAAAAATAATTTTAAAATTTTCAATAAATATAAAAAATATAATATAAATAATTTAATCTGTCTAGTAGTATAATAATATTAAAATACTTAAATATTTAAAATTATTTTAAAATATAAATTATTATATATATTTTAATGATATATTTCTATTTAGGGTCACTCTATGATGCCGTAATTTTTTTATAGTATCTATAATGTAAGAAATATGTACTTTAAATCTAATAATTGGTACACATTATTTTTATCAATAAAAAAATTTAATTATTTTAAAAATATTATAACGGATTAACAAACGAGTTGAAAATATCATTTTAAATTTAAAAAGAAAAGAAAATATTGATATAATGAAATAAAATCTCTCTCATTTATTTCAGGAATTCACTCTTGGGTCTTTATCGATCTACAATGTTCTTTTAATTGAAATCCTTACATTGAACTAAAAGTATTTAAAATAATTTTAAAATATAAATTATTATATTTTTTTAACAATATACTTGTATTTAGGATCACTTTAAAAAATATATACTATTGGATCTAGTAAATGGTACATATTATTTCTATTAATTATTTTAAAAATATTATAACTAGTTAAAAAGGTTATTAATATTAAATTTAAAAAAGAAAAGAATATGGAGTTATAATGAATTACAATCTTTCTTTTTTATCTCATGAATTCACTCTTAAGTTTTATCGATCTATCTTGTTCTTTTAATTGAAATTGGATTCTTTGAGGACAAAATCCTTACATTAGACAAAATAGAATATTATTGATCACATTTTCATATGTACTATATTCATACCTTACTTTTATTCTCAAGTTACCCTTATTTTTTTCAAAAGATAAGGGAAAAATGGAGATGGGTTGGTGATTTTTTTTGCCTTATTAACAAATTAAATAGAAAGTAAATTAATATTTTCAAAAATAAAAAGGTGATTTGAAGATAGTAAATTTACAAAGAGATAATACAAAAATAACCCTATTCATTAACATGAATTGAACTACATATCTATTATTATGCTAACATGCAAAGATATTTATATATAACGTCATTGTTAGAGCTGAAATGCTATTTTCAAATATCCCTATAAAATTCATTAATTTTTGCATTCCAAGTTATGTATATTTTAAGCTCATTTAGAATTGTCATATTATTTCTTCGTACACGTAATGAATTGCTATTAATGTTACATCATTTAGTACTTATTATATATATTAGTGAATTTTTTTATATACTAATATATTACAATCAAAATTTTATTAATATTTATAATTAAAAATCTATCAAAACTATCCTTAATAATTCTCATATGCCACAACTTAAATTTCTACCCAAACAATATAGAGAAATATTTATTTCACTCCTATTAATAAAAAGATATTTTTACTCTTACCGAATTTAATTGGAAGGGAAATCAATGCATGAGTTGTACGAATGGGCAGGAGCCATTGGCAGTAAATACTACTTTAGTAGTTGGTATAAAATAAAATTACCAACTGTCAAGAAATTAAACCAGGAAGTATCAGCTGCAAGGCGTTGAATATTGTAAGATATAATAAGATCGTTGGATACCATCAAGTGACAAAGAGCATTATGGGTCCAGCTATGTTTTTTTTTTTTTTTTTTTAATACCGTTATACAGGACTGTAGGTATTACAATTAATATTTACAAACAGATTCTACAATTCGGACCTTTTTCGTGGCATTAATATTTACAAACAGATTCTACAATTCGGACTTTCTTCGTGGCATGTACTCCTCTGAAGCGCTGTCCAAATTCTTCAAACCCTCTCAAATATTTGAGAGCTGTCCACTCCACTCACATTTCGTGAGGGATAGACTGGCTCCACTCAATTATTTGATAATTGAGGGAGAATTGTAAATAACCCTCATAAATATTTTTATGGAGACTCGAACTATTACACTCAACATTGTAAGTACAAGGGCTCTCCCACTAAACCAAAGGCTCATTGGTATGGGTCCAGCTATGTTACCCACGGTGTTTACTGTGTAGTACCTATTTTTTTGTCTTTTTCAAATTCACCGTTAAATTTAACTCGGTGTTGTATAACGGCTTAGATGTATTTGTGGGGTTGTTAACATTAAATACTCTTGTTGTTTATGCAAAATAAGAAAAATCATAAATTTTACAATTTTGACATGTAAGTCCATAATATTTTAAATTTTTTTAGACTATTAAAATAAGTTTCATTAAATGACTTATTCTTACATTTATTAATATATATTTATATTAATAATTAATTTATCAATTAATAAATAAATAAATTTAATATATAGTTAAACATTGTATATTATTTACTACTCATAATTGACGATAAATATATATGATTTTTTTTAATTTAACATAATGTCAACCAATTTCCTTTCACCCATGTGAGCAGGGTTAAGACATTATACCCTTTTTTTTTCTTTAACACAAGAGATTTTACTATTTCAAATAGATGAAATGGAGAAAATATGAAAATGAATTTAATTTCATATTATATATATTTAATGTTTTATTATTTTCTTGTAACATAATATTTATTTAACATACTATCAATTATTCGATTATGTAGAAAAAAATATATTAATTTACTAATAAATAAATAATAAAGTGTTAGTTTATCAATTCGTAAAATCATTTTTGTTCATTTGAATAAGGATTTTGTATTTTTGGTTGAGTTTTTGTCCTTAAATAAAAAGAATAAATTTAATTGCACACTTAAATAAATTGACTTTTGTTATTCCACCCCAACATTTTAAATAGTCATTAGCACACATCCATACGGTTAAGATATTTCATTACCTTAATTAAAGAAGGGTAAAAAAATAAATCTAAACAATACTCCATTTAAAAATAATTTAAATATTTTTTTGTAATTAAAAATAAGAGTAACAATTTTATTTTATTATTTTGTTTCCATATTGAAAATAATTTTAATTACCTTTTAATATTAATCATTTGAGGAAATTAAATAAATAATAATAATTTTTTATGTAAAACACATTAATTAGTTTTTCATATTATAAAATGTATAGTGATTTATAATAAAATTAAATATGCATGTTTACCCTTGGATGTCCATATTTATATTGGATAATAATGTATTTACATATGGATGGCTAATGACTATAACCATCTGGATTTTGCTATCCCTAATTGATAATAATATGACCAATTAAATAATTCTACCAAACTATATATATAATTGTCGGATTAATGGCTAAGTGCTGGAAAACACCACCATGGCCATGACCAATTTTTTATTTTTTAGTTTGGTAGTGAAATGGATTTCTCCCCCCCTCCCCCCCCCAATTCTAGCAAACTATGCATTCTCTCATTCTCTTCTCAACATATATTGCAATAAAAAAAAATTCCAAATTGACAAGTCTGTGATGTCGGAGTAATCATGTCTGCATCTTCAAAATGTGCTTCTAAAATAGATTGTGGCTTCCAAAAGCATCACTGTAACTGAAAAATTTTAGGTGCAGGACTAATGTGTGAAAACACAAAAGTCTTTAACTTTTCTATTTTTTTAACAAATAAATGAACTTTGCAGGACTAATGTGTGAAAACACAAAAGTCTTTAACTTTTCTATTTTTTTAACAAATAAATGGACTTTGCAGGACTAATGTGTGAAAACACAAAAGTCTTTAACTTTTCTATTTTTTTAACAAATAAATGGACTCCACTATTTCGTACCCCCTAGATTGTCAACGACGTAATCCCATCGTTTTATGTTATAAAATGAATTCTCTCAAGTTGAACTATTGAAATTGCTTTGAAATTTTAAACAAAATAATAATTCAACCGGTGGGAGGGCCCTTTACATGGTTTGTATTTAAGAAATTATTTTTTTAATATTATGTGTTAGGGTAATTATCGTAAACCTCCCCTAAGGTTTGGCGTATTCTCAGTTTGAGAGATTATATTAGCGTATTATCAGCCACCTCCCCTGACATTAGTAGCATGTTTGTTTGACTGTTTGTTGATCGATAAAATGATGAAAATACTCCTATCGAGGGAAAAAATCTTTCTGTAAGTAAGAATGCAACAACTCATGAAATTTTGAGAACCCACTCCACTTTAATACCATCATGGAAATAAAAAATAAAATCTAGTAGCCTCAACAGATTAATATACACTTCATCTCCAACATTCAATCCCATCTTCAATTTCACAAAAACTATACCATGCATCCATATTCAACAATTAGTGGTAGTAGCTTAAAAAATTCAAAATTTTCCACACCTATTTTCAATCATTCATGAGGCAGCAGTATGTAGGTGAAGCCATTTTGAATCAAAATCAATTGAACACCCATTCACAACTATCATTAACCCGCAACGAACGCCAATAGATGAGAAAAAAAATGGAAGCATTACTAAGGTATTCTCAAAAAGTTATCGACATCAATTATACAAATTTTACCAAATTGATTAGTTCCAGCTGATAAATTTGACATGCACAATAATAAGCCATTTTCATACCTTTTTCGTGACTCGGACGAACTGGGGTTGTTTGTGGGTCGACGGCGAAACTCATTGGTCAGTCTTCTTCCACCTGGTGGTCGTGATTCAGTCGTCCCTGGTGTTGGCATCTTCGGGTTCGTCGTCATTGCTTCTTACTTGTGGCACTCTTTTTCTATTAAAACATAACAGAGATGGAGAAAATGGATGGAATGTTGTTCTCGGTAGCTTTGGTTTGAACTAAGGAAGGAGATGCCCATTTCTCTTTCTTTTTTGGTGGAGTGATAATATCTTTTGGTTAAATGCTTGCTTCTATTTTTACCCAATGTATATGAACAAACTTTAAACCATTCTTTCTTTTTTGGTGGATTGATAATATCTTTTGGTTAAATGCTTGCTTCCGTTTTTTACCCAATGGATATAACAAACTTCAAACCATTCTCGAAATCCAATGTGATAATTTAAAGTTTGTTAGAATTTTTTATTATTAATGAGTTATATTATCATTTTACCCTCACCAACTCAAATTATACTAAACGGTATACTAACGTCAAAGGAGGTGACTGATAATACGCGAATACAATCTCTCAAAATGAGAATACACCAAACCTCAGGGGGGATTTCTGATAATTACCCTTATGGGTTACTTATTTATTATATAGTAAACGCATACCATCCAATAAATGGCTCAAATTAAGACTTGAATGTTGAAATGCCTAAATATATATACCTGTAATACAATTTAAATATCTAGCGGGAATTAGGGCCAATTTGGTAATTTTGTAACTTTAAAATAATTATTGTTAGATGTGTTATAAAAATAATTAGATGTGAAGAAAATTAGTTAAATGCTTGATAAAATTTATGTTTAAAAGTCCTGTGAGTTTTAAAATCAGTCGTATGTGCTAAATTTTATTATTAAACTACTGTAAAAATATAAATGATTGAATTTGACATTATGTTGAATAAAATTTATTTATACATTTATAAATATGAAAATAAAATATTTTTAATTGTGTATACATAATAATTGATAACTAAAATAAATATTTTATATTATTAATTTTATTTTTCATTTTGTTATTTCAATATAATTGAAATAATAATCTCTTTAAAATTAATAATTTTATAACCTAATTAATAAGGATAATTTATGATTTTTAATATATATATATATATATATGAGGATATTTACTAGAATTATATTAAGTGTAAAAGTGATTTTCAAAATCAAATTTTCAAAAATTATTCCCTCTATACTTTCAAAATCTATATTGAATGGGGTGATTTTGGCAAAAGTATTTCTAAAAAAATTTACTAAACATCAAAATTATTTTTTTTTTTAAAATCATTTTTGAACCTCCCAAAATCAATTTTAAAAAGGGAGAAAACTATGGTATAACGGTGGTACCGTGCCACTGTTGTACCCAGCCGTTGGATCCTAATGAATCCATCCATCCAAGTGGATCCAACGCCTGGATGCAACGGTAGCATGGTACCACCGTTGCACCGTAGCCAGAACCCTTTAAAAAGACCCTTAAAAGATCAAAAATCTGATTTCGCTACTATTTAGCGAAATAGTAGGATTTTCATAATATCACATGTTTTTTTTTTTTTTTTATGTTATAGTTTTTGACTTTTTGTTTCCTTGCCATCAACTTTCGTGACTGCAAGTCTATTAATACATCACATTTTTCTTTGCTTTTCTGACATAACATTTTTATTTTCTTTCTAGGGAAACGAATATCTACACCCTAACGTTTGGGAAAATAATCACCAACACCTCTAAATTTTTAAAAAAGGGGATCAAGATCTTCCTTTTAATCATAATACCATTTACCTTTGTTATCCCCAAAAAAATTGACTCTAATGTTCTATAATAAATTGAAATATAACATTAAAATAAACATAATAATATATAATTTTAAAATAATTTCGATATTTAAAAAAATATTTTAATACTTTACAATCTGTTAAGATATATTTTATTATATCAAGCCAAATATTACAATAATTAGAATCATAATATTAAATAAATGTATTAAAATTTAGATTATTTTGAATATTGTGTAAAATAATAATTTTAACATTATTAGCATGTGAGTTTTTTTATTTGTAAAATGCATTTAATGTAAATACTTGTTTAAAATATCTACTAAATTTATTATAGTGTTAAAATATTAAAATATATTACATTATTTATATAAGTTTGTATTTATTAAAAATTTTAAAGTCAATTTTTTTGGGATAAAAGAGATTAAGAGTATAATGGTTCAGAGGAGTCTTGGTGTTCTTTTTTGAAAACTTAAGAGTAGTAATGACCATTTCCCTAAACTTTGAGGGTGTAAATATTCTTTTTCCTTTAATTTCTACTATTAAATTTGTCAACTTATTTATCATATTTTAATCTTTAAAAAGACTTAACCCAATGTCCAAAGAATTTAACAAATGCTGTGAAAAGATTGGTAGATGTATCCGTTGTTATCTAGTTTTAGCCTTTTTTTTGGCCCTTTCAGTTATACAATACAAATTTACTGTATATATCTATACTAAAAAATTTTCCCGAACTCGTTAGATTAACTATAGTAATAACGTAATTAAAATATTAAGACTTATAGAACGGATTTAATTTTATTCTGTCGGTTTATATACATCAATAATTCATTGATTAATTAACAGTTAACCCTGTGGCTTAACAATGAATAATTTAATGATGGTGATGATTAATTTGATCTCTATGCTTTTGAGTGTGAAAGTGACTTTATCGGTGCCTGACTCTAGTCAACAATAACCAACCGAAAATGAAGGAGCAATCATCTACTTTTAAAAATGAAGTGAAGTATTTGGTGAACCTGAACTACCTTAGTAACTCCATATATATTTTTGTGGACCAGTATCCTTAAATAGGCTTCACAACTCAAATGAAAACATAACTCAATACACATACCCAGTCAAAAAAATGCAATAAATATTCAAAACTGTTATTAATGACCTATCTATTGTTGTCTCCAACACAATATTCCTTTCCCTTTGTTGGATGGAATTCTCAATTTGCAAAGAATTTTTATTTGAAATTTGAAGAAAAAAAAATGTGTATAAAATTTTATTGACCTTGCATGAAATTTGAGAGAATATGTAAAATATATTTCATCATAAGCTGAGAGCCAAGATCGAAAATTTGGAGAGTAATAATAAAACTTTCAAAATTTGAAGTTCTTTAATGGACTCGATGTACAAAACAACGTTGGACTAGAGTTACTCTCAAATGTACAACAAATATGCAGAACATGAGCTTCAATGTACATTAATACAAATAACTGCGGCATAATCCTCACATAACAATGTACACAAACATCTTCCTTCCTTCGATCTGGAAATTGGTTTTCGGGTTACATTTGCTGATGATCATCTAATCTAAATTACACCCAACAAGACCCCAAATGCAATTACGTGATACAAAGAGGTGAAAATGAAAAAACAAGTACCAAGGTCTAATCTGCATTTGGCTTCTGTTTTCGCCTTGACTTGCCGTATAATTTTGATGGAGATGGAGAAAACTCAAATGGTACTGGTGGGAGATCCATCTCGCCTTTCAAAATCCTGACTGTCTCACCAATATCCGGCCGCAGCTCGGGTGTTTTCTGCAAGCAAGTTAAGGCCAAATTGATGCACAAACTTGCCTGTTCCTTGTTGTAATCATCTTTCAATCTCTCATCTACAAGTTCTAATATGTTTCCAGCTTGAGCCAAGTGCCTGCACCAGCTGATCAAATTAGCTTTTTCGAGCTTCATTGGCGAGGCAAGAACATGTAAGGGCCTTCTACCAGACACAATTACAAGGATCAAAACTCCTAAACTGTAAATATCAGCCTTCTCCATTAAGTAACCACAGCCACCATACTCTGGAGCAACATAACACAGAGTACCCCTCATGCTTGTTGTGCTGCTCAATTCTCGGCTGAAAAGATCTCCACTCCACATATCACTCCCCATTGAGTTTTTGTTCTTTTTCCTCCATCCCCTTCTAAAACTGAACTCCCCATTTGCATCACAATCATCTTGATTCTGCTCCCTGAATTTGTTTCGTCTATGAAAATGAAACCGCCTGGCCAGATCAAAATGCGGAATTTTAAACCCCTTCTTCCACTTAGTTTCAAGTTTCTTCAATTTACTACTCTTTTTGCTAATCTCATCCAAATGTTCTTCTTTCCACCATTCTTGCATCTTCTTATGCCTTTTCTTTCGGTTTTTCTTCCACTTTGATTCTTTCTTCTCAAACCCCTTTTCCAATTTTCCAAAACCAAGTTCTTGCAACTGTGGCTCATGACCATCTTCTAAGTTATCCAATGGAGTAGAATTATCCAACTCAATTTTCTCATTAGTGCTCTTTTTCTCTTCATCCCAATCAGGATTTGTTGATGGGCAAATTTGGCTCCCTATCCACTCCATCACATAATCCTTACTACACAATTCACCACTCCCATCCTGCCTCCACCACCAATCCTTTCCCCATTGCTTTGTACTTGCCGCCTCATCATTAACAGAATTGGCATTAACATTCAACTCCTTGCTATGATCAACACTAGAAAGCTCATCTTCATAAGCCACAAACTTACTAGTCCAATCAACCGCACCAAGATCAACACCAGAAACCTCCTTCCCCTTCCCATTCCCACTCTTAACTTCACTCTCACTCGCAATATTAGCATTGTAATTCAAAGAATTCATGTTCAAAGCCCTAACATTGTAACACCTACTATTATTTGATGAAGAAGAAGCTTGCAAAGCAAGAGCAAAATCTACCTCATGAGCACTGTCAACTGGAGTACTAATTGCTGGTGTCTCTGTAGCAGTTGCCAAATTCCCCGAAAGCTCTTGACTCTTCCATAGCTCTTGACTCTTCCCCAAGTCTTGGCTGAACAAATCCATCCCAAATTCACCCTCCACTTTAATCCTTGACAACCCAAAATCAGAAACTTTTCCTCTACAATCAGAATCAAGCAACACATTACTAGGCTTTATATCACCATGAATCACAGGAGGGTCACAACCAAAATGCAAAAACTCCAAAGCCTTTGCAACATCCATAATGATTTCAAACCTCTGGCTCCATTTCAACACTAAATTACCATCACTAAATAACATTTCTTGCAAGCTCTTATTTGGCATGTACTCATAAACCAAGATCCTCTTGTTCCTCTCCATGCAGTACCCCAAAAGGGTGACTAAAAAAGGTGACCTTAGACCACCAAGAATCTGCAGCTCATTCTGAAACTCTCTCTCAGTTTGTAAAGAAAAAGTATCGAGTCTCTTGATAGCAAATAACTTGCCATCTCTTGCAATGCCCAGAAACACAGTACCCGAACCACCTTTGCCAATAACATTAGCCTCATCAAAATCATTAGTAGCATTCTTCAACTCTTTGTAAGTGAACCTTTGCAGCTTTAAAGGGGCATTAGAATCAAAAGGGATGGTTCTTGAGCGGTTTACAAGATTGTACCAAAGATGGTAAAGAAAGTAAAGAAAAGTAAACACTATGACTACGGAGGATGATATAGTGAGAATCAAAAACAAGACTCTTGTTTTATTGACAAAGCTGGGCTTAGCAAGATTGTTGTAGCTGCTTGGAGAAAGAGGCCTTGAGGGCATGGTTTTTTTGGCTGTTGCTGCTTCTGGGGTGTCTCAGAGTTTGTTTGTAAGGTCACAAGAATTGATGATGAAGAAAAGTCTGGGAGTGTTTCTTCATTTTTTTTTGTTTATTGCAGTGCGTATCCAATGTGAGGTTGCTTTACAGTTGGATAATCGAATGAGGTTGATAATGCTGCTTAGTATATGTGGTGTTTGATATATTTTTTTTATTTTAATTGAGTGTTGATTGATTTGTTTACTATTTGTTTTTGGTTATGGACCTTATGCTGGTGAAATGAGGAAATGAAGATTATGAAAAGAGAAATGGGGGGTCCCAAGGTGCTTTTGACTAAAGAGCAAGTTTTTGCAGGGAGAAAAAGAAGGGGAGGGAACATGGACTGCTTTGGCAGTTTTGGTGATTCATAATCACTGCTCCATGGTAATAAATTTTAACAAGAGTGAGACAATTCCCCTTTTGTGGGTTTGGGTTACCATAGAGTGAGAGTGTAACAAAAAAGGCAATTTTTGGTGAAAATATTGTTTTAATCCAATAAATATGAGGTTGGTTACTGCTTTTTAAGTACATTCCACGTTCATGCCTAGGCTTATGTTTCTTTAAAAAAAAAATGGATGGAGAAGACAAACATACTCACAAAATATAAATTTTACCCCTAATTAATAATAGAAAGTTATTATAAAAAAAAAAAACAAAAACTATATGACTAGAATTAAACTTAATATAATAGCTTTCGATTATTAATTAGGGGTAAAATTTATATTTGGTGAGTATGTTTGTCTTCTACATCCATTTTTTTTTTAAAGAAACATAAGCCTAAGCATGACGTGGAATGTCCTTAAAAAGCAGTAACCAACCTCATATTTATTGGATTAAAACAATATTTTCACCAAAAATTGCCTTGAATTAGACTTGATCTTCTGAACTGAAAATCAATTGCAATCAATCAAGGCTTTCTTTTTATGCATTTGTTAATTATTTTCCCAATTGAAAGTAATATTGGTTTAGTATAGAAGAAGGCCAAAAGTTTTATAAATGTCGTTTATGCACGTACGGTGTACTTCACGCCCCTCATAATATGAGACTACACAGCATTAACTTCTTTTTTTCCCCTTAATGTTTATATTATAATAAATAAAAATAAGTTTATAATTTAAGTATTATATTATAATCTTATATTATATAATATTAATTTATTTTTATTTTTTACATTATAATAATTAATATAAATTTAGAATTTATTATCTGATAATAATTAATATAAATATTATTTGATTTTTTTATATCAATTATATTAAAAATATAGTTAAATAATATAATATTTAATTATATTATATTATAATTATTAATATATAAAAATTTATTATTATTCAACGATTCAATATAACTGATAATAAATATTTAAATATTGATAAATTTAAATAATATTAACTTAAAATTAATAATAATATAAATAATGATCTACAATATTATTACATATACTGCTGTCTGTGTTGCACCAAATATAATATTACATTATAATTTAATTCACTCTAGTATAATATAATATATTACAATACAGTTAATGTAATATAATATAGTGTACTAAATACACCTATAGAGAAGCATTTGTTTATCCATGAAGCGTTTCACGACATTCGTCATTGGGCAACGAGCATGTTAGAAGAGTCTTTTGTTTCATGACTTTGTTTCATCCTCCCTATCGAATATAGAAAATAATTACTTAAGCAAAAGCTTAATCTACATTTATCCCAATAGATTTTTAATTGCAAATTTTCGTTTTTTATCATAAAAATACTATTACTTTTTAAAAAATATATATAAGATTGGAAAGCGCTTATTTAAGAAAAACCAGTGTCAATATATCTTAAGATTAATTAAAACACATAAATGTAGTTAGTTATTAAAAGAATATCAAAAATCAAAATTTCACGCAATAGACCTTCGATCCTACACAGCCTAGAGATTCCACGATCATGTAAAATAATAATAGAGTGTCCTGGATTCAGGATCTCATAATTATAATATACTATTGTCTATTGCACAGGTATATACTTTGCACTAAGTTTAAGCAATGTCAGTCCAAAGGAAAGTTACCCATCAGTCAAAGGTCACACTGATCACTACACACATATAACTTCAAAAATACTTCACATGTTATGTCAAAATATTTTTGATACATTCCACCAAAAGAATTGGGGGTAAAAAGGAAAATTAGATTCTATCTAAAATAGGGGAAAAAAATTCATACATTATTCTGCTAATCAATCAATTTTCCCTTCACTTTTTATTTTTATTTTGCATGAACAGAATGATTGAGCTACAAAAAGGACAAAGCTGTTCATGAACTTTCCATGAATTTTTAGTGATTATGAAATTATTTATGTAATTAGAAATTATTTATGTAATTAGAAACGTTCGAAATAATTTAATTATATATTCAGTTAATAGAATATTTTAGGCATGGAGCTACATCAGTGTCACCATGTTCAGTGTCGCAGCTATGGAAACCTGGGGCCATGGCCACTTTTGTGTAATTCATTTGTTTTGTTTATTTATCTCTTGCTTCCTGTTTTTATTTCAATTTTCAAATTATTTGATGTTCGGCAGAGTTTGCATTTAAAACTTTCCAAGTAAGATAATCTTTCATAAGCAAATCTGAATTTTTTTTTTCAATTTTAAAAAAAGTAGATGTAAAATGCAATTCGTGGACTTTTTTCTAACCCATAAAGTTGCTTTTAATAAAGGATGTATCAAGTGTCAAAATGTTTCTAAGAATAATTTGTTATAATAAATGATGAGATTGAGTAGCGATATTACAGGAAGAGAAGTTTATTAGAGCGAAAGAGCTATGGGAAATTTTCAAGAGAATTACAAGAAAATTTTTACTTTGAGGTGCACTCATTATTCTCAATTTGTCATTTCAATCAGCAAACTTATTTCTTCTCTCAAAAGAAAATCTTCATTAATTTCACTATAGTATCACGAGACAGCCACCCCAGTATTTTTGTTTATTCTAAAATTTTATAATTTTTTTTTACCACTCACTTATCAGATCACATCATAGCCAAAATTATTTAGAGATGACAATTTTTACTTTTTCCGTTCACGGCGAAGGGCCAAACCAAAAAAACTTCAATGATTATTAATCATCACAATAATACCAAGGGAGGAATCAGTCTACGGCAAATAGGGTCGTAAAATTTTGTCGATACTCCCAAAAGTTGAAGTCGTGATCTTTTAAATTACATTTACTTTTAAATTGTTTCCTGTAAATTAAATTTCTGACTCTGTATCATAATTTTTTTTTCTTTTTTAGGGTGCGTTTGAGATTGAGGTGTTGTAATTTAGTTATAGCTACTGTAAAAAAAAATTATAATTATAAAACAAAAGTTAGTAATATGTAGTAAATATAAATTTTAAATAATAATTTTGATAAAATTATTAAAGATATAATAGATTTTCTATGATACAAGTGAAAAATCATATCAGCATAACTTTCAAGCTACAGCTGTTAGTGTTTACCAAACACTTTAGTGATATGTCTTTTAAACTACAGCTACCCAACCTTAATCCTAAACACACCCTTAAACTAATCCCTATAAATTAAATTTCAGATTCCGTCCATGAATAATATTATCACAATATTTTAATATCAAGAAAATGGTCATCTACCCTTCTAAAATTTGGAAAAATGATCACTAATACCCCAAGTTTTTTTTTAAAAAAAGAGATCAAGACCTCATTTTTACTATAATACCCTTTACCTCTATAATCCAAAAAAAAATTGACTCTTTTGTTTTATAATAAATAGAAATATAAAATTAAAATAAATGTAACAATATATACGTTTTAAAATAATTTCCATATTTAAAAAATATTTTAATATTTTACAATCTATTAGTTATATTTTATTGTATTAAAGTAAATTTTATAATAAAGTATAAACATAATATTAAAATAAATGTATAAAAGTTAAATTATTTTTAATATTATGTAAAAATAATTTTAACATATTTAGTATGTGAGTTTTTCTTAGTTGTAAAATGTACCTAATGCAAATATTTATTTAAAATCTCTACAATAACTAAAAATATATTATTAAAATAAATATAATAATTTTTACGTTTAAATTTATTAAAATATTTTAATATTATTAGTCTACTACATAAATTATATTATTTATATAATATTTGTATTTACTAAAAATTTTAAAATTAATTTTTTAAAATAATAGAAATAAAAGATATAATGATTAAAAGAAGTTTACGTGTCCTTTTTTAGAAAGTTAAGAGTAGGGATATCTATTTTTCCAAACCTATGTTGATGTTATTTTCCTTTATATAATATATTAAAAAAGTAAATTGTATAGATAGTCTCGACTAGGAGCCAACATTCACTTTACACATTGAACGAGGAATAATAATAATAATATTGGTAGTGGTATGTGCAACCGCTATCATATTCATATCAAACTTTTAGAAAATTTTCAAAAGAGGAGAAAAGCATCAATTATGTGGGCTAAATGTACATGTAGGTTATGGGTGAAATATAGCTATATTGTGATAATGGTGTCTCACTGCGCATTCTTTGGTTTGGAGGTAGTGGAACAACTGAACATGGAGTTCATTGTCCCTGTGGCTGTGGGACCTTAATTTCTCCACCGAGAAGATCGAGCTTGCTTTTGGGTATATACATGCTTTCACGAAATGTGTCTTGAATAAATCTTTGGCACTAACTTGGTGTCTTTGTTCGTCACTCATTTTGCAACTTTTGCTTGTGCCTACACATTTGTAATTTTATTATTGGCATGATAAATTTCTCTCCATTGAACTCTAGTGATTTTGTATGTTGGATTTCTTGTAAGTTAATGATCGACTTCGATGAAATGAAATGTTGAAACTTTAAGATAGGGTTGGACAAATTCGGGTTTGGATCAACCCAATCATTATTTATATTAAAAAAAATCTGAATTTAATTCGAGCTTATAATCTAATCTATGTTTAAATCGGATTAAAATTTTGTGTCATAGATAGTTTGTACATTGGTTTCTTTAGATTTTTGAATTTGACTTGATCTTATCACAATCTGATCTAATTGAGTTGGACTAATTACGAGTGCATTAGGCATCCTAGTTTAAAAGTATGAATTTTGTAAGTTAACAAATATAACATATACAACTTACAGTTGTAAGGTAGTTTTATCACCGATTCTAAAACTAATGTCTCTTGCAATTAAATAATTTTTTATCTTCAATCGCGCAAGAATCCTTTAATGAGGATAAAAAAGTTTATTGATATCAATAAAATTTACCATTAGTAATAAAGAAAAAGTATCTACCATTAATAATATATCTTTTTAATCTCTCTTATTATTAACTGAAGTTCATTTTTTTAGATATTAAAATAAAAATTTGAGGTTATATTATTCTTTTTTTAAATAAATAACATAAGAATTTTGTTTAAGAAAAAAAGAGAAACTTGTGTTGGTAAACAACCACTATGATTCTGTCATTTGGCATAACGATAGATTTTATGGTGGGATCTCAATTCTCAAGTGAGTCCCACCTAAAAATCGACTAAAATTTAATTAAAAAAATATAATAAGTCTCATTGTGGGGATTCATAGATAGTAGGACGCTACACAATACACATCTCTCCTCAGAAGGATTGTTAAAAATATTCTAATTGAGCACATGATTTGTTGTTTTCATTCTCTACTTAAAAGAAATAAAATAAAAGTATCATGAGACCACAACTTTGAAAAGCTGCTAAGCGTTAGCACGTCTCTGGTGTCAGTGATATATGCACAGTCTGCTAGCTGCCAAATTTCTACTACGCTCCAAAGGGTACACTTTGACCCACAAAAAGATGATTATGCATCGACCATAAAAATTTCATATTTTATTTTTATTTTATGTGTTTATTGAAGTGAAAAAAGTTTTGTAAAGTGCACCAAATAAAAAGTAATTTACAATAATCATTGTTGGACTTGGTAAAGCCATAAAGGTGGAGTCATAGTGATTGATTTGACGAGGCCAAGTCATGATTATGTATTTAAAAGCCACTAATTGCGATTATAGACGAAGTTGGGGGGGTTCATTTATTATTAGACAAGGATGGGTCGGGCTCGGGCCTCCACCGTACGGCACAAGCTCCACTTATATAGTGTTGGCATGTTGCCATGACAACAGAAATAAATGGATTAAGAGCATTGATATTTAGATAAAATAATTTTGGATTGGATTAAAATTGTATGAAATTATGTTAGTTAACACATAATTAAATAAGAGGTAATTATTCACCGATAATGTGTTTTTTTAAATTTTTTTAAAAATATATAAATTTTATTTTTTTATTAGACTCCACCTGAAATTACAAAATATTACAGTTATCCACTATTATTTACAGACTGTTATAACATTACGAACAACACAAGAGTAAAATTTTCATTTACTTAAACATACAAAATGTCAATCGTTATGCACAGCCTGACTTGGGATGGGATTTAGATCAAATTCGAAAACCCGATCAAACTGCACAATTAAAAAATTAAAAATTAAAATTAGAGTATAAATATAAACAAAATCTATTCTTTCATCGTCCCCAAGCCTCTCATCTCCCAAAGATCACGATTCTTGTCATCTATATATGCCATAGGAAACAAAGATTTAGCTGCCCAAATAATTCCCTTTATTTTTATGATTTCAATTTGGCATAATTTTTTAATTTAAGTTATATATATTTTATTTTATTTTATTTATGAAAATAAATCAGTTTATTTTGCAATCTTTCATCTTTTCTTTGTCATTTAGTTGGGGCAAAATAGTAACTTTATGTTTAGGGGTAAAATTGTTAATTCATTAATATTCTATTAATTTCCCTAATAGAATTAAGACGGCAATTGATAACTGTAAAACTTTGTAACTTCAAGTGGAGTCTAGCAAAAAAAATAAAATATTTGTGCATTTTAAAAAAATTTAAAAAAATAAGTGGTCGGTGGATAATTACTCTTAAAAAAATTACATTAAAATTATATGAGTTATTGTGAATTGAAAAAAATAACAAAAAATATATTAATATGGCACAATTTTATTGTTATTTCTATTACCGCTCTGTAGTCCTTTTGACCAAGTATTATTTTCCATGAATTGATGTCAAGCACACATTTTAAATATGAAAAGTTAATGGATGCACATGGATTGACTCCAAGGCACATATATTTTCAGAAGTAAATCACAAAATAGGGGGGAAAAAAAGGAAAAAAGTAATGGCCAGATGACATGATTTGCCTGTAGAGATCTAGGAGCAATCTGACATGCCGTACTCTACCAATTGACAGAACAGAATTTGATGCCCGACATGAATGACATTGTTCTCCATTGCAAAATACTAAGATGATAAGATCACCATCAACTGGGTCGATGGATTATGCTAAACTGTCATTCTAAAAAATGAGCCCAACATGAGCATGACATGAATCATAAATAAGACTCATGCTCAGTCCAATTTCCAACTCAAGGCTCACTATATTACAAGTAGATTTATACATACTATATAGTAAGTGTTTTGTGACCTTAATCATTCTGTCTTTCACAATTAGATTTGTTTCTACAATTTCTTTCTATATAAGATGAGAATATATTATATTCCTCCTTAATATAGGAATAGTAAATTTAAGCTATACCAAAATAAAAATGATATAGATAGGTGGGATAATATATTATTGAATCCTCTTATGGAGGATGGCAAATGGCTATATTTGGATCCGATATGAACATATTTTTTTTGTCACCTGGGGTGGGTTTTAAAAGCCTGGCATCGGGCCGGGCTCTTTTATCCAGGTTTAAAAAGCTTGGATATTATATTTTATAATATTATATTTATGTATATTTTTAATTTATTTTATAATTTATAAATTTTATTTTAATGAAATTGAGTTTCAAAATATGAACTTCCAATGTTAAATTTTTAAATATATATAATAAATAGGTTAAATAAATATAATTATTTAAAATAATATATATATAATTTTTTATTTTAATTTAGATTCTGACTCAAACCCAAACTTTTTATCAAGTGAAGTCTGGGTCCTGCTGGAATTTACCTTCGAACTGGGTATTAATATTACCGACCCTTAACCAAATCTGAGCTGAATGAGTATTTTTGACATCCCTACTTCCGTGAAAGAACAGGGGACTCGAAATTACTTCGGACATTTATTGAGGTCATCAATTATCACAGGCTGAACGCTTCGGTGGCATCGGTGACCTCTCTTTTACTTGTGTAATTATTTTTTTAACATTTAATGAGGCCTCCAACTCCAAGGATGCACCAAAATTCACATAAAATGTAGAATGAAGTTACAATTAGCCAGGTCTAATGTAAAATCCTGGACCGCCTCTATTTTGCTCCATATTTGGGGTACGAGTTTGAAATTCATATATAACAGAAATAACGGTCTCAAATTTAAAAGGAACCTCTTGTTCCTTCACTATCTATCTTTATCCTCCTCAAACCGAAAATTTTCAACTCTTTTCGATCAAATTCATCGTAAGTTCATTATTCAGTCTTTACTCCATTTGTTTCTTCCATTCAATTTTCATTTAATCCTGCACGCACTTTGTGAATTTTTTTTTTTTTAATTCATATGCATGGATTGCCTAGTTCTTAAATAATGTTATTGTTGATTAAATTGCGGACCCTTCTAGATTTATGCATGCGTTGGACGTAATTTTTCTGGGTACTTTTAGATGTTTCATTTGGCTGTTGGATGTGAATAACATTTGACTTAAAGCCAATGACTATGTCGGTTAATTAATCTTTGTTGAAATTACTTTTGTCAGATAGAAACTTAGAGGTTAGAAATATAATTGAATCAATTTGAATCTGTACATTTGTTGTTGAAATAAATATGACATACAAATTAAACTTGCTGAATTCAATTGTGGGCACGAGCTAATTTAGCTGGTAAATGAGGGTTCTTGTAGTTTCTCAAGAGGTCTTGGGATCAAAGAATTTTGGGCGTTGTGGGTCGGGTTAGGTGCTTAGGACAAAAATTGAATTTATTTGAATTTATTTTCGCAGGCATATATGAAATGATTGAATTAGATTTCTTTTTCTGTTTCGGCGATTCATAAGGAATAATTTTGTTTGGAAACTATGAATTTGATATATATTTTGAGTGAAAAAAGTAGTCTTGGTGAGAAACTATGAATTTGGTATATATATTATTAATAAGCTAGTTATATTTGTTGATATTTTATTTTTTGGGTGACAACTAGTTCAGTTGATAAAATTTCGAGTTGAGACATGAGTTCTGAGTTCGATCCCTACTCAAATGAATTGAGAGGGGCTTTAAAACTCTCTTGCATCAAGAAACTCGTTAGTCTTGAGTCTTGATTGTTGATAATGTAACTAGATCAGCATTGTGATTGCCTCACCATGACTTCAGGAGGGATTTAAAATACTCGAGTCATTGATTATTAGATTTAATAAAGCGGCAGCAACAATAACAATAATGCTGTGAAGGTTCAATTAACTTACAATGGTGGCTTTTAATCACTTAGGACTTTAGTTCTTTTGGTTATCTCTTGGCTAAAACTTCTGATCTGTTGGCCAAGCTTTGTGAGCCCAGAAAATATCATACTATGTTGAAAACTTTAACTCCTTTTCGATGAATTGAATCAATAATTGTATCTCTCTTTTCATTCTCCTATATTTAACTGGACAGGAACTTTATTCACTTCTGCTGTTTCCTTATTCCAAGAGGGGATTTGGTTTAAGCTTTTCGGGCGACTCCTAACATTTATGAATGGCATCTTTGTGATCCAGTCTGCAAAATGTTTGATTATAGTCACAAGTCACAGTATATCGGAGGCCAGAAGGAGAAGTTTGTGAGGTACAGAGTGTAAATATGTAATCCCATCTTTTATTCATTAATGG
Organism: Citrus x changshan-huyou; assembly: GCA_039657385.1. Lineage (NCBI taxonomy): Eukaryota > Viridiplantae > Streptophyta > Magnoliopsida > Sapindales > Rutaceae > Citrus > Citrus x changshan-huyou. The sequence goes on along the minus strand of CM077547.1, from coordinate 14,362,953 downwards.
TAGTGATTGATGTTAATATTATTCTTTTCCTCAAATTTTTATACGCTCATCGGTCTTATATAATTTAAATGAAGAATGATGATTCATTGACTATTAATCATATTAGTTATTTTCATTTCACTCTCCCTAATTTTCCTTTTTTTTTTTTTGGTTTTATCCTTCCTGCAAATTAATGGATTTTTCTGATCTCATTGTGGTTTAGAAATGATAGCCACCTTTTGAATGGTTCATATGTGAATTACAAATTAACTGTATGCCTTTCATGAGCAAAGTCATTCTATATGATCAGTCTATGTATTACGCCTTTCATGAGCAAAGTCATTCTATATGATCAGTCTATGTATTACGCCTTTCATGAGCAAAGTCATTCTATATGATCAGTCTATGTATTACCTTTCTTCTGGTAAATCATTAAGTGGTCTGCACAATAAAACAATATAAATTTACAGCAGGCCAGAAACAAAAATGCTTTCCTCTCTAGAGACACTGCAAATTCTGTGGACTTATATTGAAAGGTTCAGAAATCAATACGTTTTATTTGAAATGCTATTTGTGATTGTCTCTCTTCCAAATCAAAGGGAATGTTAGTGAGAGTCCCAAAAAAGGAAAAAGACAAAAAGTAATGATCAATGTAACTTTTTTCAGTTGTACATTTATATCTTGTTTCATTTTTTAAATATCAATATTTGTAGATGTGTGTGAAGTCAGCATCTGGTCTCTCATTATGTTGGTAACCTGCAGGTTGGATGAGTTGGATTCAACATTTTCAATGTCTTCAGATAAGAGTGGAGTAAACAGGAGTGGATTTAATTTAGGAGTGTCCTTTGTTGGAAGAGGAAAGAAGAACATTTTGAACTCACTTAGATATGGGATGAACGTAGGATCAAGATGGCTATTAAGATTTGGTGAATCACTAAGATCTGTTGTAGCCAGGGCAGTAATTCCAACAGATCTAAAAGTTTCTGACAAAATAATAATAGACCCTCAAGACAGGTCTCTCCTTTTTTGGAATAGACTTTTTGTCTTTACATGTTTTATATCAGTATCTATTGATCCTCTGTTCTTTTATCTTCCTTTCTTTGATAAGGAAAATTACTGCCTTGGCATGGATGTCCAGCTAGCAGCTGCGATTACAACTTTTCGGTCAATACTAGATTGTATCTATTCCTGTCGCATACCTTTCCAGTTCCGCACAGCTTATATTGCACCTTCATCGCGGGTTTTTGGACGTGGAGAACTTGTGGTTGATCCTGCACTGATATCTCGAAGATATTTTCGGCGCCTTTTCCTTGTCGATTTTCTTTCTGTGCTGCCCATACCACAGGTTTGAAAAAACATTAACTTGACTTCTTTGTTCTATTTATGAATACTGATATAGGGCTGTCTTACACAGCAAGTTGGTGTGTAGTGTAGTTGCTACAGCTTTACATGGTTAATCCTTGTTACACACTTCTGTAAATTTTGAATCAGAAAAGCAGAACCTTTAACTCTCTTCTAATTAATTTTATCATCCGCAGCTACTAGTTTCGGTATATCTTAGTGACACACGTGCAAAAGTCTTCTCTACAAAAGAGGCACTGCCACTGTTAATAATTCTCCAATATGTTCCTAGGATTCTTCGTATTTTTCCCTTAATTTCAGAATTGAAGAAGACTGTGGGTGTTTTCGTTGAAAGTGCTTTGGGTGGTGCTGCATACTATCTGCTTTGCTACATCGTTTGCAGTCATGTAAGTGATTATGACAGACCTGAAAAACACAACTTAGTTCCCTTTAAATATTCTCAACAGAACTTTGTATCTATAAGAATATTTTTTCACTTTATTCACTTTTACTGTAAAATCAAGTCAACTTATAATTTTCTAACATAAGAAACATATATGTATACTAACATTTTCTTATCCACAAATTACCAGATAAAAGTTAATAATCATGTTTGTCACTTAATATGAAGTCATATTACCATCACCGTATGGAACTTTACAGATAGTAGGGGCTTTCTGGTATTTATTAGCCGTAGAGCGTAATTTCACTTGCTGGCAGCAAGCCTGTAATCAAACTGGGAGATGCAGCCATTCATTCTTGTACTGCCATAACACTAATTTTGATGGTTTCGATGATTGGAAGCAAACAAGAGAACATATTATTGATCACAAATGTCATGCTATGGAGGGCAATCCAGAATTCAATTTTGGGATCTACTTGAAGGCCATTACTTATGAAATTCACTTATCTGGGAAATCTGGGCAATTTCTCTCTAAATTATTTTACTGTTTGTGGTTTGGCCTGCAAAATTTGAGGTATATTGCTTTTATTGTGAGTTGCTTTATCTAAAATTGATTATTTTTCATATATAGCTTTTCAGGGTTTTTTTTTCAAGTAAATAAATAAATAAATAAATAAAACTCGTATTATATGCATGTGCAATGTAAGTAAGCATTAAAAATGTATGTCCATCTTAAAATATTTTGTACATTGATGATTCAGTTTCATATTAACAGAAAAATTCTAGGTTGTTAAATTCATTTAATTATATGAAGTTTCCTTTCCTAAGCTTTTTCTGATTTCACTTTATTCAGTACACTTGGTCAGGGACTGAAGACATCCACGTATATTCAGGAGATTATATTTTCAATACTCATAGGCATAGCTGGGCTTGTTCTGCTTGCGCTTCTAATTGGAAACATGCAGGCAAGTTAGAAACTTTGTCCTTTTTAGGGTAGTAATTTCTTCATTCAAGGAAATAGTTAAACTATTTTTTCTGAAAACTGAGGACAAGCATGAATGTTACGATTCCATCGCGAGGATGATCATAAGTACATGATTCTTTATCATGCCATTTCACCTATCGTCATCACTAGAAAATTATTCTTAGAACTAATAAAGGTCTTCTGTTATGTTAGTTTTATGTGCATGTTTTGATTTTTCTTTTCAATTTGCTGAACTTTTACTATGTCAATATTAAATAACAGAGTTGAACCATTCATGTTTGCAGATGCTATCAAACTTCTAACATATACTAGGTGTTTCCTTTTGTTTGTTTTTTTGGTTGAAAAGTGGGGTAAAATTACACTCAATTTTATTTGTTTACAACACTTATAATTGTTTATTTGATTTATTTTTCGTCGATTTAGCTTTGAATCATATTTATTTTTTTAACAGATCTGAAATATTATTAATAATTGAATATTCTTAACTATATCACTTATGAACACAATTTTTTTTTTACCTAATATCTTTTCTTTCCTAAATACAATTTCCATCAGACTGCTTTAGATTTCTGATAATCTGAAAGCAATCGTAATAGGTATGTAAATATGTAAAGATACATTGTCGGCTTTGAGAATTCTAACTTATGATAGAAGGTAGTAGGTGGCGTAGAATGAAAGAGTACCACATTAAGTGGAATTATGTCTCCCCTCTCGTTACATGTAAACAAACTAAATACACGTTATGCTTAACTGTACTTTAACATGAATGTAATGATTCTTTGCCAAGAATTTTCAAAAGGATATTGCTTGTGACTGTGTTCAGAGGTAGGGGAAAAAAGAAGCAATCATATATTTTTTTCACTTCGAAGATATCAGGTCTCATATATAGTGAATGTGCAGACCTATCTTACTTCCCTTACCGTTCGTCTTGAGGAGATGAGGATCAAAAGGCGTGACTCTGAGCAGTGGATGCATCATCGTTGGCTTCCACAAGATCTTAGGGAACGAGTTAGAAGATATGACCATTTCAAGTGGTTGGAAACGCGAGGAGTTGACGAAGAGCACTTGGTCCAAAATCTTCCTAAAGATCTGAGAAGGGATATCAAGCGACATCTCTGTTTAAATTTGGTGAGAAGGGTAAGTACGATTCAGACTCAGTGAGCGCCATTGCTTCTTGCTCAGTTTATGTTGTCATTTCAGTACTCTGGAAGTTAACATTTTAAAGGATTTTCATGCATAACCGCTTTATCATCCTTTAATTCAGAAATTATAGGAAAGCCATCCTTGTAAAAAATTGAGTATTCTGAATGGATCATGCAATTATATCTGTTAGTGTGAACAATTTTTAGTTATAATGTCTTATAAGACCTCAACATCTTAATCTTTAACTATCACTATTTTATGTTTATGCATGCAGGTTCCTCTGTTTGCCAATATGGATGAGCGATTGCTTGATGCCATATGTGAAAGATTGAAGCCAAGTTTATGCACAGAGGGCACATGCGTGGTCCGGGAAGGTGATCCAGTTGTTGAAATGCTGTTGATCATTCGTGGCAGCTTAGAGAGTGTAACTACAGATGGTGGAAGGACTGGTTTCTACAACCGAGGTATGCTAAAAGAAGGAGATTTCTGCGGAGAGGAGCTTCTTACATGGGCATTGGACCCGAAATCTGTAACCAACTTGCCATTATCTACTAGGACAGTGAGGGCTTTAGATGAAGTAGAGGCTTTTTCCTTGAGAGCTGAAGAGTTAAAATTTGTTGCCAGTCAGTTTAGGCGCCTGCATAGTAGACAAGTGCAGCATACCTTTCGTTTCTATTCACATCAATGGAGGACATGGGCTGCATGCTTTATACAAGCTACTTGGCGTCGAAAAAGCCAAAGGAAGAAAGCAACTGAACAACGTCTTAAAGAAGAAGGAGAGAGAATTGATTACGGGGAAGTTAGTCATGGGGCATTAGTTGATCAGCCAAGTGCTGATTCTGGTGATGCTCCATCCAGGCTACGTGCTACGGTCTTGGCATCTCGCTTTGCCGCTAATGCTCTTAGAGGGCATAGGCACCGGGCCTCGGTTGCAACTAGTCCCCCTAGGAGGTTGATTAATCTGCAGAAGCCATCCGAGCCTGATTTCAATGCAGACTAGATTTAGAACTTTTTTTTTTCCATGTTGATAGTGTATGCATTTTTCCAAGACAACAATATAATGAATTATTGATGAACAGAATTATAAATTTGAAGCTGAGGTTAAGCTCCATTTATAAGATGCAGCCTTTCTACAGCTCAACTGACTGATAAAGATGGGATGAATCTAGTTAAATTTCGGGAAAAATTGATTGGATGTGCGGTGAAAAGAGTAATGCCTGTGATGGATGCGGTTTGCAGGCGCTCTACGATAGAAATGAACTTTCTTGCCACTGCACTGCACAAATGTTTAGGGAGGCTTAACCCCTAAAATCATATTAGATATCTGATTTTATATCAAATTTAACCCACAACACTACTTCTTTCCTATTAAATAAGATAACTACTAACTATAACTAATTATTAATATAATTAACTAACAAAAATAAGTTAGGGGGGATAAATGATTAAATATGATATAAATTGTACCCATCATATATCATTGGTATTTAATTTTTTTTTAATTATTACTATTAACTCACGCATCCATTAAAGTCAAACCCATGGCCTGAGCCTGGAAGGCCCTCCTTAGTCCTTACACTGAAACTAGATCTTGACTTCAATTATTTTAAAGATAAAAAATAGTAAAGAAATAAAACTAGTGCTTGATGATTTTTAATTTGAAGTCAATTTTGGTAAACTTATTTCATCTTATAATACATTTTAAAAAGTATCAATGGTGTAGTATTTTAAATATGATTTTTAGAATCTTTTTTTCAATGCAATTCTATATATATATATATATATATATATATATAGTCATTCTCTAGTGCGGATGTCCTCATTTATTTTTTATGCGGATACACTTTAAAACCACATGGTTTAAGAGAGTTAGTTTTTAACTCTTTAAAATCATGCGGTTTTATAGTTAATTTAGTAACTAACTCTTTTAAACCGCACGGTTTAAAAGTGTGTTTGCATTAAAAAAGATGCGGGCGTCCGCACCTGAGAATGATTATATATATATATGTATATATATAAGTTCAAAATAATATCCTCAAAGTTATTGTTTTAATTATTAACTCACAAATTCATTAAAGGCCGAGCATAGGACTTGAGCCCTAGAAAAGCTGAGATTAAAAAGAAAAATTAGCAAAGAAAAAAAGATTAGTTACCAATAATTCATATGTACATAGTAAAAAAAATTGTTTAAAATGTTTATATATATACAAATAAATTTCATTCAGCCTTATATCTATTTTAATTACTTGCGTTCTTTGTAGCAGTTTATAATAAGATTTACTAAACATATAGTTGCTTTTAAAATTCACTATCAGGCACTAATTGATTCTCTTTGTAGTTAATCATTTCTAGTACCCAATGGACATCAATACTATTAAATGACACAACATTACCAAGTTAGCCCTTTTAGAACTGTTACTATTAGAGCTTATATAAATAAAGTTTTTAGTAAAAATACTTTAGTTCTTTGGTTAACAATATGAGCTTTTACTGAATATTATCAAATTACTTTAATAGACTAATTTTTTAAAGCTATAATATAAAAGGCATGAAATAAGATTGTGAAATAAATTAAGGGTATTTTAGAAAATTTAACTCTTTAAATGAGCTCAACATCCTTTACTCCCAAAAACCCAATATTTAAGATTCTGTTAATGTAGGTAAATTAACTCATTTAATTTATAATAGCTATACTCAAATACAACTAAACAATACTAAAATTTTTGAAATAAACTTATAAAATTAAATAAACTCTTTTAACCGTTAGATAAATCATACTAAATATGCCCACTTAAACAATTAGAAATCCTTAATTAATAAACACATAATTCTATGTAATCTTAGGTCACAATTTTTATACACATTATTAATTTTATTAATATTTAATAAGTTAATTTATATGCTTTGATCCAACCAATGAACAGGATCATTTGTACGAACAATTTGTGTGATCACACACATCATCGCTATAATTAGACTTCTCCGGCAAGGATGTCCATTGATCATCAGTCATCTCCAAAATGTCTACAAGTTTCATATAACGGAAATAACGGTTTCCGTCTCTCAGTATCTTCACCTTTCAATTAAATTCATCGTAAGTTCATTCTTTAATCATCATCCATTTTTTTTTTTTCAAATTCAAATTTCATTTAATGCTGCATGCATTGTTTGTGATTTCTTTGAATTTCATTTGCATGCGTTGTTTTAATCATGCATGCAAATTGAATGTACATTTTTTGTTCTGGTATTTTAGATTGTTTCATTTTGCTATTGATATCACCAACATTTTCCCTTAAAAACAATTATTATTATTATTATTCTTGCTGGAAAAAAAAACTTTTGCTAGCTAGAAAGAAAGAGGTTTGAAATATAACTGCGCATTTTGAATATATACAAATATTGTGGTAATAAATATGATTTACCAATTAACCTTGTTGAATTCGATTGCGGTACCAACTAATTTAGTTGGTGATTAAGGGTTCTTGTAGTTTTCTCAAGACGTTTTTGGATCAAAGAAATTGGGGTTTGTTGGGTCAAGGTGGGTGCTTTGGAATTTTTTTTTTAAAATTGAATTTACTTAAATGTTTAGCAAGCACATATGAAATGATTTAGTGATACTTTCTTTGGGAGATAAAAAGGAGTTATAGAGGCTATATCGTGGAATTTTTTATAAGTAAACAAATTGATTTGGAGAACTACAATGACTTTCAAGAAGAAGTTTGGTGACATTACATTAATAAATTTGTATTCCGCAATTCCTAAGGGACAATTTTGGTTAGAAACTATGTATTCGGTATTTATCTCATAGTTGCAAATGGCTAGAAAGTTTGTAATTGAAATTCATATTTCTCAATTCAGATTGCCGCTTTTGAAAGTCATAGAGTTCCTTGGTGTGGTTGGATTGGATACCATTTTTAAGTAAATTAAAAATAGCATTTTAAATTTGATACTTATGAGTAAGCTAATTACATTTGTATAAATGCTTAAGCGTTAACATCTAAGTGTAAATTGTCCCCAAAGGTTAGTCGACTGGTTTTCAAGTAGATTTATTTGACTGGTCACTTGAATTAGAATCTTATAGAAGGCAGTGACTTAAAAATTAATTTAGACTTTACCCACCTCTCTGACTTTTTAAAAGAATAAACGATAATACAATGAAAAATAAATAAAAAATAATCTAAGTTTGGACGATTTGGATTTCAGCAATTTTCCTAAATTAAGTTACAATGGAAATTGAGCAGCGTAGTGATTGCCTCCCCATTGATTTCAAGAAGGGTTGAAAATGCCGGACTCATTGATTGTTAGATTAAGTAAAGCAGCAGCAACAACAACACTGCTGTGAATAATTAAGTTCAATTAGCATACACTGGTTGCTAAACTCCCCAGTCGAAAGTTTAATCCTTAGAAGTGTAAACTTTTGCTTAGAACTGTAATTCTTGTTTTTATCTGCTGGGAAAAACTTTTGTATGTGTTGGCAAAGCTTTGGGATCCCAGAAAATAACATATTATAGATGTTGAACATCTAAGGTGCTTTTCAATGAATTGAATCAATGACAGCATCTTACTCTTCATTCCCCCTAAATTTTTAATAGGACAGGAATATTATTGACTTCTGCTTTTTCCTTTTTCCAGATAGGGATTTGGTTCAAGTTTTAGGGTGGCTGGCATCTCTCTGATCCAGTCTACAAAATGTTTGATTGTAGTCACAAGTCACAGTATATCGGTGGCCAGAAGGAGAAATTTGTGAGGTATGGTTTGTGGATATATTATCTCATCTTTTATTTGTTATTGTATTTGTTTGAAAGATATTTCATGTCATTGATCACAAATCCTCGAGGTCTTGTTCAAACGTGTTATACAACTATCAATTTATTTCCATGCATGATCTATACACGGCTCCTAATCCTATCTGCTAAAGCTTGATTATACAAATTGATGAACTCAGATAACTATTTAACAATGGATCTTATTTTTTAAAACAGTTTTAAGCGGAAAAGATTAATGGAATGCATGTCCTGCATGCAAAACTGTTGTGTTTATATGTATTTTGATGCGCTATAGGAGCAAAGATTTGTGGAATTCTTTTATGAGCGAGAAAACTGTGTTATTGAAAAAATGTGCAGGATTCAAGGATGAGTTATTTGTGAATTCATTTCACTGATAAGCTCTGTGACCCCACAGTCTAAGATGTTCTTGCAACTCTTCAGTATACTATTAGTTATGATTTGCATAAAATTGAAATGACTTCAGTTTTTCTTCTTTATTCTTTTGAAAGTAAATTTCCGGCAGATTAATGGAACATTTAAATTTCATTTTGATTTTGAAAAGATAGCAACCTTGTGTATGGCTTACTAACTCTATGCCTCTTTCTGATGAATCACTTTGTTAAAAGTAGTCTGCACAATAAGCCAATATAATTGTACATCAGGCGAGAGGCAAAAATGATTTGCAATTCAGAAATCGATAAATTTTATTTGAAGATGATATTTGTGATTGTCTCTCTTCCAGTTAAAGGAATCTGAGCAATGATCAATGCAATGCTTTTATGTTGTACATTTTGCTTTTATTTCCTATTTTTTGATTTTCCTCTTTCATTTTTTTCTTATCAATATTGTACACATACTTGTGTAGGGGGTGAAGTCAGCATCTGATTTCCCCTTGTGTTGGTAACCCGTAGGTTGGATGATTTGGATTCAACACTATCAATGTCTTCTGATAAGAGTGGAATGAATAGGCGTGGATTTAATTTAGGAGTGCCATTTGCTGGTAGTGGAAGGAAGAACATTTTGAAATCACTAAGATTTGGGATGAACATAGGATCAAGAGGGCTATTAAGATTTGGTGAATCACTAAGATCTGCTGCAGCCAAGGCAGTAATCCCAAAAGATCTCAAAGTTTCTGACAAAAAAATTTTTGACCCTCAAGACAGGTCTCTCCTTTTATGGAATAGGCTTTTTGTCCTATCATGTATTATATCAGTATCTATAGATCCTGTGTTCTTTTATCTTCTTTTCTTTGAAAAAGACAATCACTGTGTTAGCATGGAACCCAAGCTAGGAAGCGCATTTACAACACTTCGGACAGTATTCGATTTGTTCTATTTGATTCACATGGTTTTTCAGTTCCACACAGCCTATATTGCACCTTCATCGCGGGTTTTTGGACGTGGAGAACTTGTGGTTGATCCTGCAATGATAGCTAGACGATATTTACGGCATCATTTCATTGTCGATTTTCTTTCTGTGCTGCCTGTACCGCAGGTTTGGATAAGCATTAACTTGAATTCTTTGTTCTGTTAACTAATACTGATGGAAGGTTGTTATAGGGCTGTGTTACAATCTACTTGGTGTTTGGTAGAATTACCACTGCTTTACGTGGTTCATCAATGTTAATGAATGCTGTTAATATTGAATCCTAAATTTAATTCTCTTCTGATTAATTTGATCTTCTGCAGCTAATGGTTTGGTCTTTTCTTTCCGGCGGATATGTAGATGTGTTGTCTCTGAAAGATGCAATGCAAGTAAACATGTTGCTCCAATTTTTTCCAAGGTTTTTTCGTGTTTTTCCTTTAATTTCAGAATTGAAGAAGATCGCTGGTGTTTTTGCTGAAAGTACATTGGCAGGAGCTGCATATTATCTGTTTTGGTACATGTTTTGCAGTCATGTAAGTGTTTATAGCAGAACTGAAAAATACTATTTAGTGCCTTTCAAATATTTTCAACAAACTTGTACATCTATAAGAGTTTATTTCTTCAAAATAGAGGATTATATAGTTGGTGGACACCTGCAGAAGAGGAAAGCATATAGAAAAATATTATTACCTAAAATCAAGTGTCAACTTATAGTTTTCTAACATAGGAAATATATATAAACTCTTACATTTTTCTTATCTCCAAGCCACCAGATAAAGTGAATAAGCAAGCTTGTAACTCTATTTGAAGTCATCTTACCATTTCTGGATGGAATTTACAGATAATTGGGGCTGCGTGGTATGTATTTACTGTAGAAGATTATATCTTTTGCTGGAAGGAAATTTGTAGTGAAACAGAACCTCCAACGTCTGGGGCATGTGAAATATTGTTGGACTGCGGTAGCACTGGTTACCAAGTTTTTGATGATTGGAAGCGAGCTAATAAAGAAATCTTTGATGACAAATGTAATCCTAATTCGTTAAATTCAGAGTTCAATTTTGGGATCTACTTACAGGCTATTGAATCTGAAATTCATACATCCAAGAATTTCTTCTCTAAATTCTTTTACTGTTTTTGGTTTGGCCTGCAAAATTTAAGGTATATTGCTTATTTTGTTTTGCCACTTGCTCTATATGTACAATAGCTTATCTTTCATATTTAGCAATTCTGGGTATTTTTCCATAAAAAATAAACCAAAATATATATATATAGGTGTGCAACAGGTATCTAATTGCTGTAGGATGAAAACTTATTCCTAATCTTGAAATATTCTTTAAATTGATGTTTTACTGACTTAAAATTCTAAGTTGGTAGGTTCATTTGCTAGTATAAAGTTTCTTTAGCTAAGCTCTTTCTGATTTCACTTTCTACAGTACACTAGGCCAGGGACTGAAAACCACCACGTCTCCTAAGGAGGTTATTTTTTCAATCGCAGTAGGTGTAGCTGGGCTTGTACTTCTTGCGCTTCTGATTGGAAACATGCAGGTAAGTTACAAAATTCATTCTTGTCATAGTTCGTAAAAACTTCTTTATTTCAGGTGAGTATTAAATTACTTTTTTCCTGAAAACTGAGGACAATGCAGAAGTGATGAGTCTATTGCAAGGATCGGATGTTTTATCATGCCACTCCACCTATTGTTTTCACTAGAAAATTGTTCTTAGAACTAATAGATATCTTGTGTTCCATAGTTTTATAATCATCTTTAGCTTTTGATTTTTAATTTGCCGATTTGTTCAAAAATGAGACAGTGTTATACAAAAGGAGTCGTAGCATTCATGTTTGCAGTGACTATAAATAGAACTTCTGCATATACTAGGTGTTTCTGTGTTTATTTATTGAAAATTACGCTCAAATTTTTTGTTTACGAATGCTTAGTAACTGTTTTTGGATTTTTTGTTCATCAACTCAACCTAAGTAATACTAAGGCCAGAAACTATTGTACACAGAATTTTGGTGCAAATTGATGGGGCATAACAGGTTGAATGAGAAAATGTAAAATTATAATCACTTTTTCAGCATGAATTTTTGCAAAATTGTTTGCACATGAGTTTGTGACTATATCATTACTCCATTTATTTTTTTTGTAATGGATATAAAATGTCACAAGTAATTGGACTTTTGTAGCTGTGTAAGTCATGAGCTCATACTTCTGTAGATAGTAACTCTTTTTTTTTTTTTTTTTTCTGAACACAATTTTGATTTAATAGCTTTGGATTTCTGATAAATTTGAAAGTCAAGGATGATATGTATCTAAGAGTTTAAAATCCAATAGTTGGCTTTGACAATTGTCACGTCTGGTAGAAGATTTTAGGTGGGATAGGATGAGTAAGTTCCTCATTGAGTATAATTTGGTGTTCTTCCTTCTACATGTATACTTACTAAACACATCTGCTGAATTTAACTTGGAGATAATGTAATGATTCTGTGTTCAGAGGAGGGGGAAAAAAAAAAAAGCGGCAATCATGTATTTTTCACATCAATGATGTAGAGTCTCATATGTTGTCAATGTTGCAGACCTATCTCACTTCCCTTACCGTTCGTCTTGAGGAGATGAGGATCAAAAGGCGTGACTCTGAACAATGGATGCATCATCGTTGGCTTCCACAAGATCTCAGGGAAAGAGTCAGGCGATATGAGCATTTCAAGTGGTTGGAAACGCGAGGAGTTGATGAAGAGAGCTTGGTCCAAAGTCTTCCGAAAGATCTGAGGAGGGATATCAAACGACATCTTTGTTTAAATTTGGTGAGAAGGGTAAGTACATTCAGATTCTGTTAGCTCAGTTGCTATATCATCATTTCAATACTTGTAGACTGGAAGTTGACGTTTGAAGGGTGTTCATACACAACCATTTCACCATTCTTCAATTCAGAATTTAGAGGAAAGCTATCCCTGATATTCTGAATGGAATATGCAATTATAACTGTCATTTTTTATTCCTTTTTGTAGTAATAATAACATTTCACTATCTTAATTATTAACTATCACTATTTTATGCAGGTTCCTCTGTTTGCCAATATGGATGAGCGATTGCTTGATGCCATATGTGAAAGATTGAAGCCAAGTTTGTGCACAGAAGGCACATGCGTGGTCCGGGAAGGTGATCCAGTTGATGAAATGCTGTTGATCATTCGTGGCAGGTTAGAGAGTGTAACTACAGATGGTGGAAGGACTGGTTTCTACAACCGAGGTTTGCTAAAAGAAGGAGATTTCTGCGGAGAGGAGCTTCTTACATGGGCATTGGACCCGAAATCTTCAACTAACTTGCCATTATCTACTAGGACAGTGAGGGCTTTAGCTGAAGTAGAGGCTTTTGCCTTAAAAGCTGAAGAGTTAAAATTTGTTGCCGGCCAATTTAGGCGCCTGCATAGTAGACAAGTGCAGCATACTTTCCGTTTCTATTCGCAGCAATGGAGGACATGGGCTGCATGCTTTATCCAAGCTACGTGGCGCCGCCGAAGCATAAGGAAAAAACAAGCCGAACAACGGCTTAAAGAAGTAAGAGAGAGATCTGATTACAGGGAAGTTGGTAATGGGTCATTAGTGGATCAACGAGATGTTGATTTTGGTGATGCTCCATCAAGACTACGCGCTACAGTCATGGCATCTCGCTTTGCTGCCAATGCTCTTCGAGGGCATAGGCGTCGTGCCTCCGTTCCTACTAGTCCCCCTAGGAGGTTTCTAAATCTGCAGAAGCCATCTGAGCCTGACTTCAATACGGATAATTGAAGACTGCATTTTTTCAGATGAAGATAACTAGTGTCAATGTAATATCACTTGTTCTGTCCGACTTTAAAGCTTTTCCTAAACCATCATAGTTATGTTAATTGTGTATGCATTTATAAATCTGAATGAAAAGAAAGAAGTGAGTAATCATTGAGAGTGGAAAAAGGAAAAAGGAAAAAAAAAATCCCTTTTTCAAGGAAAACAAACACTTCACTGCACTGTTTCAACATGTTTGATGTTGAACTTTTCAAGATTGATTGTTTCTATTGATGTAGAGAAATTCTATGCTCGTCAATAGAATCAAAGAACAAGTAAGCTATAATATGTACAAGCTACAAGATCAGGTAGTAAACCCGTAATTCAAAAACAACTGAGAAACACCCCAAAAAAAAAAAAAAAACAACTCTTGAGCAATATAAAAGTACTTCTAAAAAATACTTAGTTATCCTTTCGTTGCATGATTTATAGGCATAATATAATTCTACAAGTCGCCAATAGCTAACGTGTGCAATTTCGTAAGCATTTAAGCAGAAGCAGTTTCGGTACTGAACAAAAAATTACTTTATGAAGCTCTTCTGCTCGTGCATAGGTGATGCAACCTAATATTGCAACGATATTAAAATCCCAAGTGACCATAATCACATATACTAAGATAGAAGTTTGCCAGTCACTATCCTCAGCCTCATTATCACTATGTCATGCATACTCATACTAGCTACTAGGATAATCATAATCACTAATATAATGGCCATCATCGCTCAAACCATTTTCATCATCATCGCTATCATCAGACTCCTCCAGCAAAGATGTCCAAAGATCATCAATCTTCTTCAAAATGTCTTCATCCCCAAAAGATTAAATCTTTACCTCAATAATTTTTTTTTTTCTCTCCTAGAGCTGCTATGGTATGCTCAATCTTAACTTCCTTAGTGCAATGCTGCCAACGTGAAAGAGGAAGGGGCTTGCAGCAAAGAGGAGTCGCTCCCTCATATATAACTGGCTCCTCATATGCAAACTGAAACAAAGTAACTAGCAGTCACCAGCATTTGTCATCAACATAAAAAACACACACACACAAAAACATTATCTTAGGACCAATTGTCAATGGAACATAAAGAGCATAAAATGATAAAACCAAATGTGAAGAATATTACAGTGACAATCCTATCTTGCTACAAAAAAATTTAATAATAGAGTAACATTATACTATGGTCATACTAGTTCTATCGAGTGCTTTTTAGAATCTCTGAGTTGAAAAGCGTTCAAGTAGCAGATATGAACTATTTCATTTCTTCTCTATACTTTCATGGAAAACAAAGAGGGTAGGTTAATAAGAAAAATAAAGCAATTACAAGAGTGGACTATATCATGGCATGAATATGTTCCGCAGCAACCCGTGCGATACTTAAACAACTTCTAGTACAAAGTTGTTAAGTAAACCTAATGAACTTCTCAAGCTAGCCAAATAAGATGATTACGGAAAGGATAGAGAGAAGAAAGAGCAGTGTGGCCAAGTGAATTTTATTACTTCAAAAGAGAATATAAGAGAGCTTTACAAAGATGCTTGAGTTGATAGGTGTGCGATGAATTGTGTGTGGTGCGAAGTTGTGGTGTTAAGCAAAATAATGGGTGCCTTCCCCTATTTATAGAGGGGCTTGCCTAGGTCTAGAGAGTTCTATGCAAGTGGCCTAAATATCTTTTAGGTTTTAGAATACATGAGTGTAGAATTCTCCAGATATTTACAAGTGCTAGTGTGTTGTAGAGATTTGTAAAATTCAGGCTGGGCTTGCTCACTTTAACTTGCGATCTTGAATTATATGTTTGCTAAGTGTAGCACGGCTCGCTAATTATAAGAGGCGGCCCACTACTGAGCGCACCCTACTGTTATGCGCATCTCATAGTTGGGCGGACTTTTACTGAGCGAACCCATATGCATCAATTTAGCCTTTGTTAATTGGAAATTTAAGCGGCCCGTGACAATTAGCCGTCGCAAATGGAAGAATCAACCGGATTAATATCATTATTGTTATCATAGTAACCATTCATACTTTTAACTATTCCAGTTAGGGGATTTACCATTTGAAAAAGACTCCTTTATATAACAAGAAAAACATAAATACGATAGGTAGAATGATTAGTTAATCAAACAATTTATTACATCTTCGCAATGGATAAACACTTCTACTCATAGAAATGCGAAACGTAAAGTACCTGAAAAGAAAACTTTTTCCAGCAATGAGATTCATGTATGATTGATACAGTCCCTGCATGAGGTGAGATCCATAACAAGCCATCCACAAGTTCTTAAATTTGATGGTGTGCATATCTATGACTAACTTCAAAGTTTTCAAAGTTTACATGCTTGTCACTAGACAATGGGGGCCAAAACATTCTGTGCAGTTCTCGTGGTATAATTACTCTAATAAGCTAGAAATTTTAGATTAAAGAATTTGGTAGGCGTAGACAAACCTCACAGGGGCCACTTTCCAAATTTTAGAACTTCAGAAAAATGATTGAATTTTACAAGAAGTTCAATCAATTTCATGTACCACTCACGGTTGATATTATCAGTGCAGAATTTGAGTATTGTTTCGGACGAAGTCAGAGCATTTGGAGAGAAGGATATCATTGCACCCCTATATTTGAGGATACTTAAATTTAGAGTATCAATCTTGATTTCAACCAACATCCAACCAGCAATAACCAATTTCTTCAGAGAGCAACTTGAAATCTTAATACACCTTAATTCCGTACACTCATTAATTTCTCAGTTCTCCAGGAATGGAAGTTCAGAAATTTGGCTGCGGAGCCACTCATCTTTAATGGAAGCTAACTGTACTTATTTTAAGCTTTTAAGATTCTTACCAGGGGCTACATTGATCACACACGGTCCAACTAGCCCCCGATGACTACGTACCTTGAATTTCTTAAGTTTACAACACTTAACATCTCTAGAAATTTAAATCTTCGACGTGCATAAATATCCAGCTACTCAATCAAAGGACATGTAGCGACTAAATTCTGAATTAGACGATGATCTACATAAACTTGAAACAGGCACAATTTTCTCAGAGAGGTTAAATGCGCATTACTTCCTCGTGACTCATTTACAGCTTCGCAAGTCCGACATGTACAGTTATCGAATTTGCGCAGAAAATTTTTTGAGGCAAAGGGCACTTTTGATTTTAGCTCCGAAATTCAAGTTTCACATTCCTTCCAATCGCATACCAAAGGCATTGGGTTATGCATGATAGAAATTCTGGATTCATGAGCAATCCGAAGTGTTAACTTGTCTGTACTTATCTTCTCCATGTGCCGTTTTAATAGAGTATCTCCTTTGCTCTACTTGAATCCCATTCCATATCACTAAATTCTCATGGAGGAATGTATGCCAGGCTTGGTTCCATAATATATTAGTTCGAACAACCTCATTAAGTGGCAAGAATGACGGAGCTTTGTGTAAATGTCTACAGAACCCAAGAACGTTTACTCTTTTATCCAATATAAGAGTATATAGAATTATAGATTAAGTGTACAAAGGTACAAATAGACTTTTCATACTAACTTTTTATATTTTGTATAAAAATCTCAAAATTTTTTTAAATACTGCGGCAATTGTGATACCTGGGTCTTAATGTTCCGCCGCTCCTGAGTATGGTCCATTTGCGGCAGACTTTACATGCACATTTAATGGCTGTTTATGTTCAAGTTCCTAGGCTTCAACATTGTTTTCGATTGCATAGCGGATAATGCATCTGTATGCCATTTGCCCAATTGCAAAGCCACTTCGCTGCTGTACGTCCTGAGTGTTAAATTCATGACAGCTTAACATAGTTGTGTGGTGGAATTGTACAACTTTTTCCAATGCGGACAGGATTTCAGAATTGTTTCCAACTTTTTCCAATGTGATCAATTTTGATAAAGCCTAATCCTGAAGTAAGTAATTAAGCTAATTAAACCGTGGACTATTATTTATTAATGAGAATATTTCAAAATGATTTAGACAAAAATAGTAGTTTAAAAAAGAAAAAAATTTATCATTGCAAACATCATCCTAACAAAATTTGTATATAAGAAAAAGAAATTGGGATTGGCAAAAATATATAGTAACAAAGAATTAGAAGTAGAAATCTCAAATCAAAATTTACCATAAAAAGTGAAAATTTCCATTTTTTTCCTAATAGGCTAATATACAAATCACACTACAAGTACCATTTTATTTTAACGACTTCTCTACAGGAAGAAATAACAAATAAGTAAAATAAAATATTGACTATTCCTATACTTATTTACCAAATTTATTTTAATTTTTAATAAAAGTCTAATAGTAACATAAATGTATCATTGATTTTTCTAATATTCATGGCACTTAAAATTAAGAGTAATGTTAGGAATTCTAACTATTATCTCATCCTTTAAATCTCAAATGATGTGACATCTTAAAAACAACTGACGCATCAATCAAATAGAACAATAGAAAAAATAAGGGTAAAAACTCGCTTAATCCCTATGTTTTGAGTTAGTGTTTGTTTAGTTCTTATATTTTTAAAAATAACTTAAAACATCTCTATTTTTAAATTATTGACACCCCTGAGGTTATCTTTTGTTCCTTTTAACTTGCTTTTACAATATTACCTCTTACAATAATGTTCATTTTTTGGGACATAAAAAAAAAAATTAAATTACTAATTTAATCCCAAAAAATAGAAATATATATATATATATATATTTGTGGAACACTCTTATGAGGAGTTAATATAATGTCCAAAAATAATTGGTAATTTATTTTTTTACAAAATTAATTTTTTTGAACATACGTGAACTTCCACAAAAATTAATATATATTCTTTTATTTTTATTTTATTTTTGGGCTTCAATTGATAATTTATTTTTTTATTACTGTCCAAAAAGAAAAAGAAAAAGAAATATTATTCTAAGAGAGTCATATTGTAAAGCAAATTGTAAGGAATAAAAACTAACAGTAAGCGTGTCAATAGTTCAACAACAAGAAGGTTTCGGGGTTTTTTTTAAAAATATAGGGACTAAACAAATACTAACCTCAAAATATAAAAAATAAACAAACTTTTACCCGAAAAAATAAATATAAATAAAATATAGAACAACGTGAAAAAAATAACCCAACCCAAAAAAAAAAAGAGCATATTACGCATCTGTTTTTAGAAAATAAAAAACACCAAAACAAAAGCTATGCCAAACACCACCTCGGCAACTAACAAGAAAATTTTTTGCATTATATAAAAACATCACAATAATTACAGCATGCATTGTATATAAAAAATTTTAACATGAAAATTGATGATGAATTTTAATTGTATTTGTATTATTATTACTTATATATATATATATGTTAAGATGTTAAAGAAAACTATTATAAATATTATTTTTATCTTTGGGATGGTAGAGAAAACTAAAATGTATTCAGAATTGAATTGGCCAAATCAATAATTATTTGCAAAAGAAACTATTTGAGATGATCCAGTGGAATGAGTTAATTTTATTTTACCATAAATGTTTGAACAATATTTAAACGCATAAATATTTTTTTTAAAAGCATCCCACTCCCCGTCCTTATTCCTTTATTAATTTCTTTTACTGCAAAGAACAATTTTACCTCATGAAAAAGAAAATTGTACTACTAAAGAACATGATTGAACTTTAGTTAATAGAAGGATGATTGAGATTTGCAATACATTTAATATAATAAACAGTATATTACATTCAAATAATGAATAAAGTTCGAATTTGATCTTTTTAACAATGCTTTATCAGAATCCATATGTTAACCAACTCTGAGATTCTTTCTTGCCCTATATTCATTCGTTTTGCACCCCATCATAAGGCACGAACGAGACTTCACTAAGAGTAATAAAAATGGCAAAACAGGCGAGAGAGCGCCCGGGGGGGTGGGGAGGGGTGGCTGTGGTTTGAAGGGTCATTGAGCCTGTGCCACAGTAAAAGCATTCTTCAAACGCAACACGCGCTTGAGAAAATACTTGAATGTGGTGGTGTTGGTCCTTTTACAAAGACTTGATTAGTATTCCTGCAATCACTTAACTACGCCATGCAGAAGATAATTCTAGATCGACATCTTCTTCCCACCAAGTGGCATTCTGCACATTATATAACATGGTTAATATTGCATTATTGCACAAAACATTTAACTATGAAGACGTTTTTTATCATTTAATTTCTGAAACAATTATGTTAAATTCTTAATCCAACGTTGGGTTTATATGTGAATAATTATATGTTGCAGACTGTCATATAAAGTTAAATTAAATTAAAAGTGATCTATTAAAATTTTTGGTAATTTGGACTTTACTATATCTAATAAGGTGTAGTCCTTTAATGTATAGAGACATAAGGGTAATTTTTATATATGTATAGAGACATAAGGTGTAGTCCTTTAATGTGTTGATGTAAAAGGCAAACCGCATGGCTCTAGAAAGCAATTGGTCATTATGGATTCAAATACGCTTCCGCATATTCGATTATTGATTCTTGATGATACAACATAAACGTTCCTTGAATTTATGGGATGGTTTTCACCAAATATTATTATCTAATATGTGGCATTAGAGCCTCTTCAATTGAGAATTAAACAATTAGTAGTTATCTTCTAGAATTAAGGAAAAATATACTTAGAAATTCAGGTTCTGGTTACCGCAATCATTGAGGTGTTCGGCCAAACAAAGCGCAGTTATTAGGCCCTGTCCAACAAACAAGCCACGGCCACCAAAGCGTGGTAGATTGAGTAAAATTTAGATCAACCAAGGTGCAGTTGTTGGCTATGCCAAGAAGCAAGCCATGGCAGATTTAACAGAAGCAACGACGCATCAAGAGAAGAAAAAATAGCTTTTGAAAAAAGGCATAGGATAAGTTTAGAATTCGGGTTAGGTTGACCCAACTCGATCCAGCCCTAACTCGGTCAACAATTGACCATTGCCTGTTAATCGTTGACTTTGACCAAAAAAATTAATAGAGCAATCATATCTTGAGATGTGTTTTCCCTTTATTTGAATTTACATTTGTTTTGAGACTTCTACAAGCTTGTTTTGCTTGTTTGTTCTCTGTTAAGCTATAACTTTTGCTAATATTACTACCAATATCAATTCTATTCCTATAGTAAATGGCTCTAACTTCAAGTCATAATAAGAGAATCTCTTAGTAGTTCTCGCAATCATGGATCTCAACCTTGCATTAAAGGATAATTGTCCCTCGCTTCTAATATAAACATGAAAGAAATCAAATCACATATGCATCATGATCATGAAGAAGGTCATTTCAAAAGCATTTAGGGCTCCATGTCCAAAAAGATAAGTGGTCTAGGAAATTTTTTTTGGTCAAAATCAACAGTCAATGGTTAATGGTCAACTATTGATCGGGTTAAGAGCTAGATTAGGTCAGATTAACCCAACGCAATTCCAAACTAGCCTCGTACCTTTCTTTAAACTCTATTTTTTTCCTCATCCATGGCCTACTGCTGTTACTTAGACCACGGCTTACTTGCCGATGCAATTCAACAACTGCGCCTTCCTTGGCCAAAACCTCAGCACCGGCGACTACCATTGCTACCAGCAAAAAGCCTAAGAAACTAAATTTTCAAATATATTTTTCTTAATTTTATAAAACAACCACCAATTGTTTAATTCTCAAGGATTTAATATGAATAGGCTTTGATACCACTTCTTAGAAAAGAACGTTTGGTGAAAACCATCACTTAGAATCCCAAGAACATTCATGTTCTACTATCAAGAATCAATAATTAAATATGCAGAAGTGTACCTAAATCCATAATGAAAATTTGCTTTCCAGAGCTGGTTTGCCTTTTAGATTAACATGTTCTATTAAAGAATCCTTTAATTTTCCCTTTGCACTCTATCTGATGATAGGATGTCAGAAAAGAATAGAACATCAAGTGTGATATGGAGACATTAATAAAGTCATCAAATATGAGAAAAGAAGTTACACAATCGAACCACTAATAGCCTTAAGTAGAATATATAAAAATGAAATTCAAGTATGGAGATTAAACCTTATAGCCTCTTCGGAGAAACTGTAAAGAACTTCCTTCTTCTTCTTGTAGTCCTAGGACTCTCAGCAGCTCTTCTTTGGTCTAGAGCACAGACAATAATTACTTTTGAAGCATGAGATAAATTTTATCAAAATTGAGTTTGGCGAATAAGATGCATACTTCACTCAGAGTAAAGCGTGTTTCACTCTCTGCTACGCAAGCATAAGAACTATCTGCTTGTTTAAGCATCACCTGCCAAGGCCCTGCACAAACTCTAGTCATTTAAGGGAGCTTGAAGGAATGAAGTTATAGTTTAGAGTTCAAATATCAGGCACATAAAACTATTGAGGAAATAGAGGATGTATTTTTAAAAGGGGAAGTGCCAAAACAAAACATAGACAATTGCTAGAAGTTGACGATAATATGGAGCTAGTCTATCAGGAAGCCAATCAACGAGGCGAGGGAAATCTTTTGAAATCCATGCAGAAGAAAATTACGAAATAAATATTTTGGAAGTATCTATTCAAGTATATATTTTGAATTTTCCCATGCCTTAAGATTAGAAAAAATTCTGCGATAAAGCCATGATGAATACCACAGCAGTCAGGCACAAAGAGAGACTTTCCACAGTAAGTATCTAACAATGACTAACAAGAAATATCTGCAGAAATGCTAACAGAACTTCTACAAAATGAGGGGGAAACCCAATTATTGTCCTAACAGAATGAAAATGAAGGGAAAGCCTTTCCATTCACAGCTTCGGCCATAAAAATTTATGAAATTTTGAAATCTAGTGATTCCTTGACCTTGGACGTTGACAACATAAATCTCCTAAAATATAAGCTAACTCAGAATTGAATTTGCAAAAATAAAATCATGAAAAATTATATGATAAAAAAGAAATCAATTTAACTGTCTTAGAAGATTTTATTTCATACCAGGATACTGGCGAAATAATGCTCCACTGTAATTTATGGTAAAAGGTGCCACTGGTACAGTCTTACATTGTAAACCATAAGTGGTTACTCAGAAACTGGAGTTAGAAAACAATCAACAAAAATGAAGTATAATAATGATAATGATAACAGCAACGAAAAGTTGCAAAAGAGGAAATACCTTTGAGTACTCTCTGATGCGGATATAAAACACTGGGGTAAACTGAGAAAGAAACCGGTAATGCAAATCTTTGGATGGAAATCCCAGAATGCCCAAGTCAGCGCTGCAAAAGCAAACATTTTTCATCTTTTTATATTGGTATTGAACATGTAATTCAATGATAAGGGAATCAAATATCAGTCAATGTAAGGCAAAGGTAAGATTATACCGTAATGTGTCCAGTTCAAGATTGAAGAGTAGTGCTGGGGTTGACATAGCAAATTTCTCCTGTAAATCTTATAAAAAGAATTAAGGTGGGGGAAGATTTTCTGTGATTTGAGGATTTTCTCAAAGTAAGTCAATAAAGGTGTTCCGGAATTGATGGCACTCTCGCCATTACATTAAATGTCTAAGCACCAAAAATAAGGCCTCAGTGACATTCAGTAGTGATGCACATTACAGTAATAGTCCATAAGGTACACTGAATTTTTATTACATCAAATTTTTAAGAGAACTTTTCCATCAACCACTGGATTCTGCTTTTTAAATATTATAACTGAGATAGGTTTAGGAGGAGGCATCTCACCGTCTTAAGAAATTTTCCACACAGAGGGCTATACGCTTCTTCAAATAAAACCTAGAGGCAATTATTGATTTATGGAGCTTCCCAGAGAATAGTAAACAATATAATTCATTTTAAATTACTTTTAGAGTACCAGTATGCCTTCTGGATTCTGAAATAGACCATTGCTCAACAGACCTACTTAACTATCAACAGTTCTTTATTTAACTCTCTCTTGCACGATGTAAAATTAAAAAATAGCAACTGTTATGATTCTCGGGAAAGCCATAACCAAAAAAGAGGATTTAGCTATGTGACATCATTACTGTTCAACTGTCGAGCGGTACAATTATATAAGTTCCAGTGCATCATTTTAACAAGTTTACAGTATATGAACTCAGAGTTTATTACCAAAATAAAACTTGGACATTAAGGTCATTAGCTAGGTGAGCGAATTTCTTAAAAGCAAAGACAACATACCACATACTTCTCTATGACAGAAAGTTCGCGTGTGCTGCAATTAATAAACACATAAAGTGTGGGTGGCTCATCAGACTGCCAACGACCTGCATTTTTTTTGGGGGGGGGGGGGGGTGTGGGTGGTTTGGTTAAGGATTTTGAGCTCAGAAATAAATGATTAAATTACATTGAAACATAAGATTCCTGCAAAAGTTTCAAGAGAATTTTTCCTAGATTCACATGTTTAAGGTGCTAATAGCAAAATTTACTACATCAAAATTGTAGTTCCCACTTTCTTATTCAAGTAGAAGAAAATCAATTGAATTCAATAATTCTTTTGATTCAAATAAAAAGAATTATAGTTGTTATAAAAATAACTGAATCACACTTATTCCTTGCACTTTAAAAGTTTAAAAATAGTGGCAAACATTACCCGAGTCAGCATACCCATACAATGGTAAATAATGGGCCCTATTCACAAGCATTTGTAAAACCAACCTTCCTCTTGATCATCAAAATCAAAATCCAGGGTGTTCCTAATTGAGCTGAAAAAACTTCTGACAGCACCAGTGGGGACGTCATCCAGGGAACCTATGGTTATACCATCAATCTGAAAGAAATGAATCAAAGACTGAAATCCACCTAAGAATACAAGAACTCCTATGCTAAAGGTTTTTATGTTAGTAAGAGTTTTTGAAACCAATGCTGTATACTCTACATAAGAAAAAATTAGATTTAGTCATTAACATGTTAAAAAATTATAAATAGCATCAATGGAAAATGTTGTTTGGAAATATTAATTATTCTGGTGCAGGGAAAGCTGTTTTGTTCTTCTTTTGAGCATTGGCTTCAGTCTTACCCAGCTCCACCTGAACAAGCCAACAATCCACACGTGCGCTGAAGCGAAACCATACAAAGTGCTTCTTGAAATGTGAAAACCCAAAACTTCACCCCCCCCCAAAAGAAAAAAAAAAAAAAGCAGAAAACCAAAAGGAACCTAGCACAATGCTAAAGTGCAACAAAACAAAATGTAACCTGGTCAGAATGTGTATACTTACAGAATCAAGAGCTCTTTTGAAAAGCCGAGAGGCCCTGCCCTTTTCTGGCTTATCAGGAAACACCTGAGATTGGACAAACTCCATCAAGTCATTTATCCAATTGGAGTATCAAAAGTTTATATGAAAGGAACTTTCTTCTTACGATGCAAGCTCTGGTTTCCATTCTTTCTTGGAGCTTTCTGACAACAGCCAATGCAAGTTGAATGTTGGCATCTATGAACTCATCTGAAGACCCCTTCACATAAATAGGATTTCAAGAAAGGCATGTACATGTTCTATTTCTTTTCTTTGTAAAAATCATCTGCTGAACTAATATTTTCACGGACAAACAAATTTACTTGTAAATAAAATTGCATTAATACTGCAAAATTCCTTCCAGTACCAAAATCATTCATGCATATCGTCTAAAAATCATAAAATGAGATTCTAAAACCTAAACTATATATAATAACGGAAACTGGTCAATACATAAAACCAGTCAAAAATTTGCAGAAAGCTATCAAAACATCAGCACCTTGATCAATTATAAATGGTTCAGTAAACTTTCTAAGGAACTTAGGAGATCAAAGAGGTACCTTATAAGAGGAAATGTTGCTTGGTAAGGGCCTGGAGAAGAGAAAAATAAAGATAAGTGATTGACAATAATGAAAAACATAATTATTATCTTTTAATTTTTATGAGGGGCTAATGGGAAAGTTCAGTGTTGGAGTCCATGACACGTATCCCCAAACAAAAAATAACATTATTTTTACAACTGCAAAAAGGTTTTCTGACCTTAGGTGTCATATCATCACCATCATGCAGCCCAGTTTACACACTGCTTGCCACTATTCATGCAATCAAATCCCATCTTTTTCCAAAGAGCTTCATAATAATGTTCTAATATTTCACTATTTTTTTTCAAACTTGTTCTTGATTAGGAACTGATTGATTACAAAATCCCAACTTAATGAGGAATATGAACAATCCAAAACTAAAAAGCAGTATTATCATTATTGCTAGATAATTACAATTCCAAAATAAGAACAAGACAGACATTAGGAAAAATCCTCAAATACGAAATGCCACCCAATTTTTAAGAAACAAGTGGGAGGACAATTTATTGAAAATGTTCAAATCCGAAAAACCACCCAGTTTTTGTACTAAATTAACTCACGCGAACTCAAAACCAAGCAACCCACAGGTAACCAATTAAACGTGAACATAAAATTCCCTTTAAATAGTAAGCTCATTGTCAAACTCAACAAGACATCCAAAGAAATCCAGCAAAGCTAATCCCAAAAGATAACCCGCAAAATTTGAGATTGTTATTCCCCAACATCCAGATTTCAGTATTAAAGTTCAAGAATAAGTATAGAAAGAAACGGGTACAAAGTCAAAACAAAAAAAAAGGTGTTGCCAGCATTCAATTTGAAGCTGAACCAATCAAATGGGTATTCATAAAACCACTAAAGAACAGAACTTTCACTATTTGAGCAGCTCAAAATTAAATAATATGCCATTCTTCTTCCAAAATAAGTAATCAAATAAAAAAAAAAAAAGCTCAAAAACACCAATTCAAACATGGGCCTTAAATGGATATCTTCTGCTTAATTCAAGTAATTGCATACAGTACCTAAATTAAAAAATTTCCATAAAAATGCAGAATTATTATAAAAAAAAAACAAAAAGAAAAGGGTAATTACGGGAAGTCGATTTCCAAGCGGGTTTTGCCATCTTGAAGAGCAAAAGCGAGTGAGTTAGCAGCATCAGCGGCGAGTACTTCATAAGACTTTGGCTTGTAAATGGCAATCCCAGCTTTGGGTCCCAAAGAACTAGAAGCTGTTTGTGCTTTTGGCTTCTGCTGCTTGCTGTTGTTGCTGCTGCTGCTCTTTTTAGCGCAGAGGATTTGGTGCGAGTGTTGGTGTTTTGAGAGAGGAGAGGAGACAGAATGCTGACGTGGAATATATGGAGGGAGAGAATGGCGGAGGAGGAGGAAAGAGAGAGGAGAGGAGAGAGTGGACGCCATCTGAGACATGGCCATTGAAGGTTGTCGTTAACGGTTAATCGGTTACGGTTAAGTTGCTCTGATTCCTGAGAGCGAGGGAAAGTATGGATTGCCTTCGGATATGAGAATCAACTTCAACGCTAGGATTGCTACACGTGTTCATTTTATAGTCAATCTTGTTTTTATTTTATTTATTTATTTTGTTAAATTGGATTTTATTGTGAAAGAAAGTTCTAAACAGAATGAACAACCAATTTGATATAAATTAGGTGATATCTTTCCATATAAGATGAAAGTCTTGGTTGTTGCTATAAAAAATTAAAACTTTTTGAGCGAAAATTATGCATAATAGTGCAGTATATGGCAAATTATCCCTCAAGAAAAGAATATCAAAAATACTGCTAGTCACTACGAGTTTTTAATAATATTTTAAAATCACCATAAATTTTTATTTTATCAACCAACCAACTTTCTATTATAACTGTTAAACACTGTAAAGAAAAATTTAAAATAAAATATTTATTTTATCCTTGAATTCATGTAAATGAGTATAATAATGTTTTAGTAGACTCTAAAGTTATGTTTGGAAGACAAGATTGGATTGAATTAGTTTTTAAGATTATATTGGATTTCACTACATTAAATATAGTACTGTCTTTTGTTTGATGCATGTCAGATAGGATTATAATAGTGTTATCCTATGTTTGGCATTTTACAGGACTAAATAATAATAATAATAATAATTAATATGAAAATTAAGTGAAATGCACTATACTTAAATTTTGAAAATAACTTTTAAATAAAATTTGCCTTCTATAAATGAAATCAATTAAAAGAAAAAGAAAAAACAGCACCTAATTCAATAATATTTCACATCTTAATATGCAACGACCTATATAAACAAAACTTCCACTATATAAAATTATCGAAAAATATAAATTCCACAAACTATAGAGCAACAATTCAATCTAAACAATATATACTTTCTCATATAATATATTTAATTACATAAGATAACAACAAAACAACTATTTATAAAGTATTTGATATATCATACATGTTCATCGTTAAGTCACTTTAACATGTGGTTAAATACTTATAAAAAGATGGTAGATATCATTTGTTAAAAATAGCTTAGAATCACCCACAAACAAAATATAATTCATATGATTAGTTACAAAAAAATTTGTCATCATCAGGTTCATAGACCTACCATATACGGTTAATCTTTTGTACAAAAAGGATCCCAAAATACCACCCTTAATCAATCATCATTCCCACCTAAGATAAGTTCTTCAAGAAACTCCTTTCTTTCTTCATCATTTCGCATTGTCCTAAATATTTCTGCATGTTCTGGTTGTTTTAGCAACATCTTTTGCACCCTAACTCTTTGATGTAGTAAAAGGTTCATTTTTATCAACATGTTAGCAACAACTTTTGAATTGATACTTTCATTTGATAGCTTACCAAGAAGATTATTCACATTTTGATTTGACTTTTCCATCACGTCCTGAAATATGTATGCAAACTTTTCCAAGTTTCCAACCAATAGATCAGTTGATGTAGCCCATTTCCTTTTAAATGATTTTGTTTGACCTTGGTCCATTGACATGGGAGATAGTCCTTCACCAATCTCAGACCCAACTTCAAGATCGTCTTCATTTTCATTCTCTATCATGTCAACAAGAGTTTCAGCTTCTTTCCTAGTCGCACGATCTTTTCCAAAAGTATATGCAAACCTCTCATATATCAGAAATGGTTTGTTCCTCCACCCTTCAACATTCTTATGGTGCTAAAATGAAGGAAAAAAAAAACAAGAATTCTATCAATTACCAATGGTCACTAGAAAAAAAAAATCTTATTAAAGGTCACTAGAAAAAAAAAACCACTTGCACATAGGATTGCCATGCCTCATCACTATCAACTTCAACACACTTTTTTTCATCATTCCAACCAAAACCACTTGTGTTAAGCATATCAAACACTACTCCATAGTTGTTCTTCAATTTTGCATTTTAGATTCCACGTGTGGGCTAGCTTTTAGGCCAACATTAGGAAGTAACTTTGCCAATTGTTCTTCAATATGCCTATTAGCACTTGGTTTTAGTTGCTCACAATTAGCATAAAATCCGCGTGCTACCATTTCCTCCAATATATTCAGCAAAGGTTCCTCTTCTTCTTTTGTCCATGCAAGTCTTGTCCCCTTTTTATCTTTTTCATTATTTTGATTAGTAGTTACACCATCCATCCCTATATAAGAATAATAATTCATGTATTAAAGAGAAAATATACATTCACAGTGAAATAAGATATAAAATAACGGGAATAGATAAGAATAATGAAAAAATAAGCATTATAAAATAAAATAACTGATTTTTATAAAACATAAAAGTGTTAAATCATATGACATTACATAATAACAAAATATAAAGTTCAAATACAATTAAAAACTTAAACTGAAACTTCAAATTCCTCTATTTCGCCTCCAATTGTTAAACATTTGTAATGCTAAATTATCCATCCACGCAGTCCACTGCTTAGATAATGATACTTGGCTAATGGTTTCCCGGTCCTCCGAATTGGTACTAAGGTCAAAGTCATCTATATCACACTCCATTGGATCAGCTGATATTTCCCTTCTAATAAGATTATGTAAAAGGCAGCAAGTAGTTATTATTCTACATTGTGTTTTTAGAGGATAGAAATATGAACTTCGTAAGATTGCCCAACGCCTCTTAAGAAGTCCAAAAAATCGTTCTATTACATTTCTTGCTGAAGCATGCTTCATATATGAAATACTCTTGATAATTAACAGGAGTACACCCATCTCTCCACTCTAATAAATGATATCTTGTTGTTGGTGAATTTTTAATCAAATGCTATTGATGTCAATGTGCAAGTGTACACAACAAGTAATAAAGTTATGCGTATTCAAGATCGTCTCCACAATGATTGATGTTACTAGAAATGTTACAACAATCACAATAGTGCAATCTACCTTTATTTCAAATGAACAAATGTGAAGTTGTTTACTACCGAAATTTATAATTGTAAGGAAATAAAATGAAATAATGCAGTGGTGAAACAAACTAAATAAATTGCATAAAAGAATAAAATGAGAATAAGGTAGTTGAATGATTAAACTCTTTTATGGGTTGACTGCTTTTCATCAAATTAACACCAGTTGCTACAATAATTTCTATAGCACTGGGCAGACTTATTTTGCATCATTAGCTGTCGCTTGTTGGAATTCTCATACCCTTAAGTATCTTAGTAATGACCAGTTGCTATTCTACCTACGGCATGACATTATGAACATCTATTATCTCCACCCTACAAGGTGAGTACCTATGTCTAGTTTGTCACAAATCTTAACTTTAAGTATAACCCTTATAAGATTCAAGATAAACTTAATCTAGGAAACTTAAATTAAGATCAAGTATTACTCTAATAATATCTACTAAGACATGCCATTTTGCGGCTCTATCTTAATTCGAACCATTAAATGGGTGGTCAACCGAAATAACAATTATAATAATAGCTACTAGAGTAAAATGCTATAGCAATTATATAGCAACTCATAAGAACAGTCAAGAACTCATTAGATTGTTTGTCACTCAACTACAAGCAAGTTTAGTTCATGTTTTGAAAGAGAAAAACAAACATCAACATATTGGTCACGAAATACATCGGTTCAATCAAAGAGTGAAGGAAAAAATAAGTGGAGAACGACAAAAAGTGAATCCAAATATCTCTGATGGATTCTTTAATGATGCTGCATCGGTTCCCTTCAATTATGATCTTCTTCTTCTTTTTCTCTTGTTCTTTTCCAATGATAATTTCTTGCCACCGTTTTATGTGATGCACGTCCCTTTTTATAACTGAAAACTAGGGTAAACAAAAGCCTATGGCGTACATGAGTCGAATTAGGAAACTGCAGATTGCAATTCTGCAGCTAACCCGCGCTAAGTTTTCTCCCTCGTTGTTCTAAGATTGCTACAGCAATGGTTACTCCAGCAACAGCTATAACACTGCACTGTTCCCTGTTGTGTTTCACTTCTTTTGTGGCCATATTCTTTCTTCTTCTTGCTAGCCTCATATCTCAGCATCGCTTCATGGATTATAAACTTCTAAAAACCTACAATTATGCACATGTTTTGAGTACAAATTACTTTAAATCAAGCAAAACTTATTAAGACTAAGCTAAAATGGATGTTTATGCAAAACATAACCAAAATATAATAAAAACACATCATTTACTCTCAAAGTGGTCTTGATTTAAGTCTAGAATTGCCATAATAACTCTAATTTCATAGAGTTATCACTTGTTCCTCTATATGGTGCTAAAAATCATTCACCATTTGTGTACCCAGCATCCACAAGTTAATAACAACCTAGACATTGAGAAGGTAAAATAGGATTAAGAAAAATTTAATTAGTTTAAGGCTGACTATTCTAAATCTATTAAAATAGTCTTATCAGTTGGAACTTTTAATCCATTTTACCTAGATATCGTATCTCGAAGTACTCTAGAATCAGAAGCTAAACCCTCCCACCCCGGTAACACAAATATAAACATCATATCTTGTGAACAAACCCCCCAAGACATTTGTTACAATTTCACATTTTCTTGTTCTATATCTTGGTTTATCAATTTTAGGTACTCGAACCTTGATGTAGGTTCCATCTAATGCTCTCAAATAGTTCTATATCAACAAAAATTATTAAGTTGAATAACACTAGTACACAAGGTCATATTATAATTGTAAATGACATCTTAAAATTTAGGTACAACATACCTTGAAAATTTTCCATCTACCATTTGTGCAATGTTCAAACACAAGTTCTAGAGATTTTAGCAAGATGTGTTGTAGTCGCAATACTCTATTAAGAATAGAATTAAAAAAATCTACTAATTGTTTCTCCAGAACGCTTGAAGCGATTATTAATTATTTGATTTTTCACATGATGTGCAACTACATGTACGAACATACAAACCTGCTTATCAATAGAAACTACAATATCCATCTTCAACCTCCCATCACTACGAAGTAGTTCATATAATAACCCAAAAGTTCTTATATCCATCCTAAGTTGATTCACACATTCTATATCACCATTGCCTACCATGTCATCTAGAGTTTGAAGACGAGTTTGATGCCTAGCAAAAGTGTGATTCTTGAGCACATATTTTTCATGAAAGCTTGTTATTATATGGTGCAAGATAACAACTATCATAATGCAGACAACCAACTTCTGTTTGCAAAACTCGTTTCTAAGTAGGAATAACAAAATTTGTCTTTCGTTCATATCTATTCATCATAAGGTTTGTAATTATGCAATTAAAAATAAAATAAAGAAAATAGATAAGCAAACAATCAATAACAAATGTATGCATGTGATGATACACGGGTAATGTGGAACATGTTATCCATGTGCATATATATAATAAAAACCCACCAGCCGTATAGGTGAATGGACTTTCAATCCTTGCTTATATATAGTAAAAATAATTCAATTAATTTTCATAATCAAGCACAAATTGGATAGTGCACTTGACATAGTGAAATAAATTGGGCAAGTGACATGTCTTCATAATTCAGTTAATTAAAAATAAAATAAAGAGAACAAAGTAATGGACAATTGATAATAATAAGACCCAAATGAAACAAAACTGTTATGAGGGAGAAAATAATAAAAACCCACTAATAGCCAAACAATATATATTGACAATGCAAAAATTAAAGGAATGTTACAGTAAGTTTGGAAAAGGTAAGCAAAATAATTGAGATTTAACTAGGGAAAGCATGTAGATTCACTCACCGATTGAAGGAGAACGGTGAGTTTTCAATTCTTGCAACCAAGCCAACTATAAAAGAAAAAGGAAAAAAAATCAATTTTAAGATCCATACTTGAAGCCCCAATTTAATTGGAAGATCCAATTTAATTGGAAGATAAGAACCAATTCAGATAATATTTTGAATACCTTTGATTGTTGCTCAGATCATCTAAACCCATTTTTAGAGAATCAAGATTCGTTGAGGAACGAAGATGTGCGTGGTCTGCATTTGTTTGAGAGTAATTCTAATTGGGTTTGCTTTCGGGTTGATGAAAGAAAAGAGAGGATTGTGGTTTCCCTAGATTTTTTATCCAAGATAAACCCACCTAAAAAAGGAGATTAATAATCCCAAGATTCTGGGATAAAAAATTGGGTTTATTTTTTATTCTTTACAACGGCTTTGGATAGGATTAATATTTTTAGTCTTAAAAATTAGTCTTATCTTGCCTTTGTCCCAGCAGCCAAACGTAGCCTAAGGGTAAATTAGTTTTTTATCTTAAATAATTTAACAGTAGCTAATGAAATTAACGAAAAAATTAATGGTTGATGTAAAACAAAAACTTAAAGTACTTATGAAATATTATTAAAAGCTTGTGATGGTCAATTATATTTTCAATATTCTTGAGGAGTTGAAGATATAATTACTCTTAACAACAAATTAATAAGATATCAAAATTGGTCTATATCTAATTTTTTTTCTAGGTCTTCAAAATTTTTATCGTTAATCACCTAATTATGATACATTATCCATAATATATCATAAGTTAGTTATTTGAAAATGAAAACTTTGGAGCTAGAATTGAGAACTTAACATTTAAACGTAAAATGGGAGGGGGTTGTATTGCACTATACTCGTCGTTCTGAGATAATTTATCATACCAAATAAGTACTATCTTATCTAATGCCCTCACTGCTTGTGGCTTGCTATGCCTACCCAATCCATGCTTCTCCTTTGTGTGGCATTTTTTCTTAGTCATTTTTATGCGTGTAGAATGTAGATCTGTCCTAGGGTGCATTTGTTTTTTTTAATTTAATAACCTAATTAACTTAATTTTAATAAGTTAAGTTATTAAATTTGTTTTTTTTTTCAATTTAATGAAAAATTTTAGTGATTAAGTCATTAAGTTATTAAGCCAATTTTTTAAAAACTTTTTACTTAATCTAAAAAGTTTGAATAATATCAAAAAAATACTCTCCAAAAATGACCCTATCTAATTAATTATTTTTCATCATTGTTTAAATAAAAACTTACCAATTAGCATTATTATTCATCTCCATAAGTTTTGATAATGAAAAAATAGTGGTAGATTATTATTATTTTTATCTTTTTATATATTCAAATTAACATTATTTATATTTACATTTTTTAATATTTTTCATATAACACATTATAAACTATAATAAAATTGATTAACATGCTCTAATTTAGAATATTAAAGGTTTGCTTTTAATTGAATATGACTTATATTATGATAAAAAACTCTTATTTATGTTCCTTAAAATATTTATTGTTTATCTAGCATTTAAAATTTATAAGCGCACAAATGTAAAAGTACTGTCTTTTAAACCTTTAAGATGAAAAAAAAACAAACAACCTAATACTTGTTATCAAAGATTCACATAAAAAAAATAAATACATCATTTAGATTAAAAAATTTAATTCTATTCAGAATTCAAACTAATTCAGGTTTATTTAAATTTGAAAGGAAAAACTACTGCCTTGATTAATTTGGACATATTGAGATTCTGAGGTGCATCAATATTGTTTCTCAATTGGTATTTTTCATAAAATAAATGAGCATGAAACTGGAATTTTACTTACTTGTTGATTTTGAATTTTAATGTGTCTGTATTTTGAAAACAAAAACAGCAATATTTGTTTGAAATTGAATGTAATAAAAAATAGTGAGTGTGTATTTGTTGGTTATTTTTTCATAAACAAAGAGATCAATAATGAAAAGGAAAAAAAAATTACTTACAAATTACAATAGAGATTTGGTTCTTCAGAGGAAGATGAATTGTAATTTTATTAAACATTGACGAGCGCATAAAAAACTGCCTCGTAATATATTTTAGAGTATGTTTTGTGGAATAAGTAAAACATGTATAACTCTTTTTTTTGTATTATTGTCAAATTAATCATGTATTATATGTGTTTTTCACTTTACAATATGACCGCCGAAACTTTATTGCGGAAACAAAAATGAAAACGGGAAATTCAGTGAAAACATAAAAACAGGGGCAATATGAAACTTTAACAAAAATTGTGAATACCTGACCGGCTGACCCGATAAAGAAACTCGTCATCATAGATCGGATCCTACCACCTTAAGGAAACTCGTGCGGTCGTGCCTCTCTTTCAAGCCAAACGCCTCGACGACACCGTTTCCTCAGAAAGACCTCGCCGACGGTTTTCAACGCCCAATCTTCCTCTCTAGGTACACATCAGCTCTCAAATCTCAATCAACTATTTCGTTCTTGTAATTTTGTTTTTAACGTTTTACGGTTTTGGTTTGCCGTTTGCCGTTTAAGATTTAATTAGGGTTTATGAAAAAAAAATTGTACAGAGTTAAAGAGTTAATTTTCTATATCACAAATAATATTCTATTTATTTTGTTAAGTAGAGAGTGAGCAGTTCTGCGTAACTATTAAAAATTTATGATGTATTATTTATGCTTTGTGTTAGTTATCATTAATGTAGAAGAAAAAATTACTTAATTATATAAACAAAGGGGAAAAAGAAGTTTTGTCAAATGATATTTATCATTTTCATGGTTATATAAATGTTAGTCCTTTTGTTGGGTGATTTTAATTTTTCAAGACTAGAATGGGTGATTGAGAAACTTTTCGAAAACCTCTGCTGATTATGAATTGTATTTAATTTGGGTTTTCTTTAATCCATGAAATTATATATGATTTAATTTGGTCTCGGAACTTGCAAGCAATCAGGAAATTCATAAAACAATGGCACCCGAGCCAGAAGATGAGATCAAGGATGAGAAGAATCCCAGACCCCTTGATGAAGATGACATTGCGCTGCTTAAAACATATGTATGGATTCTTTCTTTCTTGAACTCTAATTTTTTGTCTGTCATTCATTGGTTATGGTAATAATCACCAGTGATGGCTGATATTTGTGTCGCATGAAATTGTTTATGCAGGGTTTAGGACCGTATTCTACTAGCATAAAGAAAGCAGAGAAGGAGATTAAGGACATGGCCAAGAAAGTCAACGACTTGTGTGGTATAGAACTTTGTTATAATTACATCTGCATCACTCATTTGGTATGTGTCATTTTATGGGACAAAACCCTGATTCTGTTTAATGAGATCATGTCACTTCTGTCCTGTAATAGGTATCAAGGAATCTGACACAGGCTTAGCTGCACCCAGCCAGTGGGATCTTGTATCCGATAAGCAGATGATGCAAGAGGAGCAGCCTCTTCAGGTATTGTACTTTTTTATAAGGTTTAATAAAATATTTTGGATTCTTGTTTCTAACTTATTGAATGATTTTGCGGCTTAGGTTGCGAGATGCACCAAGATTATCAATCCAAATTCTGAAGATTCTAAATATGTAATAAATGTTAAGCAAATTGCCAAGGTATAATTTATTTCCTATGTCCTTTTTTACCAGTAATTTATTAGTTCTTGTGAACATATTTTGTGTGTAATTTTTATTCTTTTTCTATATCAATGTTTTCTATATATAAAATTTACCATTTTGATTAATGATTAAATGTTTACTGGAACTAGTAACTCTTTCTTTTTTATGAACATTCTCCTAAAGTTTCTGGTCTGAAATAATGTGCAGATGTAATACTTAGTCCTTTTTAGATGCTATGGATTGTCTCGCATCAATTTTGTGCAAATTGTATGATCAGCCTTTGATTATAATGTTGTTTTTGTGCATGTTGGGTCTAACATAACTTTTTACTATCTCAACTCAGTTTGTTGTTGGGCTTGGTGACAAAGTTTCCCCTACTGATATTGAAGAAGGGATGCGTGTGGGGTGAGTTTTGTGCTTTTGAATGAATTTTGCCTAGAATTATCGTGATGAGCCTCTATACTCTATTGTTTTATTAATTTCCTTTTCCGTCCTATTCCTAATTCATAGTACATATGGAATGTTTATGTGTTACGCTGAACTGTAAATCTGGGTTTCCTATATTGGATCAATGTAAATAGAGTTAGTTGGAAAATTCGAAGTGTACATACTTGGCTGTCAGATGTCTCTGATTGATGATTTTGTTTGAAAGTGGAAGGAGATATTTTGATAAAATGGAATTTATGGTTTGATGTAGTAAATGATGAGAATATCAAGTAATCATACTAATAAGTGGAGAGTGAAATATATATTACAATTCTATTCAAATAATAATAACAATAATAATTATGTCAATAACATATTACAAGATTTGAGCAAACCAGTGGATACTTGGGTTGTTCTTCATATTCTATTTTGTATGTTATTCAATTTTCTTTTGGAATTGATGTACAATCTAATTTTTTCTACACTGCATTGGTGTTTAACTGAATTTAATTGCCTAAAAATAGGGAAAAAAAATTTACTAATGGAATAATATTATTTCATACTGACCATTCCAGGGTTGACCGGAATAAATATCAAATTCAAATTCCCTTGCCTCCAAAAATTGATCCAAGTGTAACCATGATGACTGTGGAAGAGAAACCAGATGTGACATATAATGATGTTGGTGGATGTAAGGAGCAGATTGAAAAGATGCGAGAAGTTAGTATTTCATACTTTTACTGGCTTATTACTTGAATACAAATTGAGTGAACAACACGAGTAAATAATGAATCTGAAATTGAGTTAAGAAACAAGATAGTTATAACTGGCAGATGTATTAATGAATTTCGTTTCTTCTAGGTTGTTGAGCTACCTATGCTTCATCCTGAGAAGTTCGTAAAGCTTGGAATTGATCCTCCTAAGGGTGTTCTATGCTATGGTCCTCCAGGGACTGGTAAAACGCTTCTAGCCAGAGCTGTGGCTAATAGAACTGATGCTTGTTTCATTCGTGTCATTGGAAGTGAACTTGTTCAGAAGTATGTAGGTGAGGGAGCCCGGATGGTTCGTGAACTGTTTCAGGTCAGGAGTTGCTCCATTCATTTCATATTATGATTTTTGTTACTCCTTTGCATTGCATGTTTCCTCATTACCCAACAAGAATGTTGTCTACTGCAGATGGCACGTTCGAAAAAGGCATGTATTGTATTTTTTGATGAAGTTGATGCCATAGGAGGTGCACGTTTTGATGATGGCGTCGGTGGAGACAATGAGGTTCAACGTACTATGCTTGAAATTGTGAATCAGCTTGATGGGTTTGATGCTCGAGGAAACATCAAAGTTTTGATGGCAACAAACAGGTTAAGTTAGCTACCTACTGTACGGCACCTGTTTTGCATGAACTTGCTTTCTGTTACCTTCACTGTCCTAAGCATGCATGCGTGCATAGGTGGTGTTGAAGTTAATGATGATTGTGAAGTTGTAGAGTTGAGTTTTATCATGTAGTTCTTGGTTTAATATCCAGCACTACTTTTGTTGCAGTATTATTTTCAGGTGCTCATGTTTCTTTCTTTTTCAGGCCTGACACACTTGATCCTGCGCTGCTACGTCCTGGACGGTTGGATCGTAAGGTTGAGTTTGGCCTCCCGGATTTGGAGAGCCGGACACAAATATTTAAGATCCATACACGAACCATGAACTGCGAAAGAGATATCCGGTTTGAACTTTTGTCTCGGCTTTGCCCCAATTCCACTGGTAAGCATTCACCTTTTAGGAGTTGCTTCATGGTAAATCCTCATGGTGACTACTGCAAAATGCTTTATGTTTATAGGAGTTATATTAATAATGTAACTGAAGTCATCTTTGATGTGTATGTATTTATGCCTTATCTTTAATTATTTGGTTTGGTTTGGTTTCCTGACATTTGAGTTTTTTCTCCAGGAGCTGATATAAGAAGCGTGTGCACCGAAGCTGGAATGTTTGCCATTCGGGCACGTAGGAAAACCGTGACAGAGAAAGATTTCCTTGATGCAGTGAATAAAGTCATCAAAGGGTACCAAAAGTTCAGTGCAACGCCGAAATACATGGTCTACAATTGATTAAGAAATGAGAACCAGTAGTTTTCTTTCCCCACTGTTACTTATATTATGGTTTAGTTCCTTTTTAGGGAGATTTTTGATTGATTTCAAATTCAATTATGGGTTTAAACCAGTGCGCCAATGTTTACATGTGCACCATTTTGGTTTCGTCACATTAACTGTTAAGACTCTGAACTTTGAAACAAAATTAAGACGACCTTTTTTTAACTTATTGGGTATATTATGTATGTTCGAAAGAGAAAAAACAGTTGTTTATAAGATTTGTCCTAAAATATCTTGATAAAATGTTATGAATCCGGTCCTTCAAGAGTTACTTCAATAGAAGGGTCCAGACTGAAACAGGAATATAAAACTTGGATCTAAAGTTTTATTAGTAAAATTATTGCAAAATTTATTCTTTTCTTGGAAACCCTAGTGATCTGTAACAGAAGCTTCTTTAATATTCTCAAAGTTGGGGATAAAGAATTAAAGACCATTAGTGAAGTAGGGTTTACAAGGTGATTTGAGAGCAATTCAACCTTTTCTCCTCAAACAATCTCAAAATTTGATTTGATATGCACAGTATACTTTAATAAGCCAATTTAGAAGGAGATAAATTATAAGATACTTATTTCTTATTTATTTGATCCATTCAATCAAATAGTAGATGGATGATATTCAAATGCCAAAAATTTTTACTTGAGAATACACCATTGGATTGAATTTTGAAATTGGATTGAAATTTGAATTCTATAAATGAAAATTAAGTCTACCCAATAGAGTTCTTTTTTTTTCCCCTCTTTATATTTTAGTAACGTCATTACTTTATTAAAACGAAAATCAACTCACTTGAGAATAATAATCATGTGTTGAATACATTTAGTAAAAATTGTGATAATAAAAATTTTGTTTCCAGTAGGTATAAAAGTTAGGGGGTGGACAGAATTGAACTAGTTCCCAAAAAAATTGGTTCGATTCATTTTTTTCTAATTTTAATTTGGTTCTAAATTTTTAGAAAAATTGATAAATATGAATCGAGAATCAAACCGATTTCCAATTCGGTTCTTGGTTCAAATTTTTAGAACCAATACCGAATTAAATATATATATATAATGCCGTGGCGGATCTAGAAAAATAATTTACTGGTCGCTAGATTACAAAATAGTAAAATTTTAAAAATAAAATTTTAAATGTATAAAATATTTGTTTATACATTTATAATTGTTCTCGACGTATTTTGAAGAATAGAAAAATATTTGTAATGATGACCTATCATTATTTTTATTTATAGTGTAGGCTTTTATAATTCTAAAAGATAAAGTTTAAATTTTGTGAGTTTATAAATTTATAAGGTCAATTTTAATAGATTTAATGGGGGTTAATTAAAAATCTTAAATATTTCTTATTTTATTCTTAGAATTTTTTTTAGCTAACGGGAGCCCGCTGGTCACATACTGCATCCGCCCCTGTCCACATGGCATGATATAATAGGATATTATAAGTAATTTCATTTCATAAAGTTATATACAGACACACACACACATAAATGAACTGACTGGTTTGGTTTTAGTTCGGCTCATACTTTACTTCGATTCTTTTTGGTGAAGTTTAATTATGTACCAAACCTTTAGATCTGCCTGATACTGATACTGAACCGATGTCTATCCCTATTCGAAATTATATATTATTGTAGTTCCGGCCAGGAACGATATATTGACCTCATAGCCATAGAGTATAAATGCATGGACAACATGATGATAAGTTATCGACTTGTCGACACAAATGAACAGCGTGCCTATTGTGGTTGTTGCAGTGTGTCTACCGCTATTTATAGGAGTGGCTGGCCTATCATCCAATTCGGGAGTATCATTATCTTAGACATTCGCTTTTACCTGAACCTTACTGCGTCAATGGTTTGGGCATAAGTCTAAAGTGACAAACCAATGAAATTGAGGATTGGCACGTGTGAGGAGAATGGAGATAAAGGGTGCGTTTGGTGTTGTGTTTTAAGTGATGCTTTGTATTTGTTTCGTAAAGTAGATATTATTAGTTTTCGGTAAATTTGTTAACCCTTGTCGCTTATTTCATATGTAGCTTTAAAAAATAAAATAATAAAAATATGTTTGGTGATGATATTTGAAAAATTAGTAAAATATAAGACAAATAAGATATATTATTTTATTTTATCATATAAATAATTTATTTTTTGAGTGGGATCCATTTAAAATGATTTACAAAGTTGCTTGTTAGGATTTTCGTTAAGTATTGTTACTTATAATCAGAAAATGAATAAAAAAGTCATGGGACCAAACAGGCTGGTGAGATTTGCTTGGTTGTAAGTAGGGATGGCAATGGGCACCGCCCGCAGCGGGTTTGTCATTACCAAAACCTAAACCCGCACAAAATTTAAATTACCAAACCCACCCGCAACCCGCAGCGGGTTTTAATTTTTTTTAAAAAATCCACCTGCAGCGGGTTTTAATAATTACCAAACCCGCAATGGTATCCGACGGATTTTTTGCGGGTTTCCGTATTTAAAATCACAAATATTTAATATATAAATTTATAATAATAACCTCAAATTTCATATAGCATACTCAATTTTATATTTAAACAATGTCAATGAAAAATTAAAATTTCTACATCAATTCAATACAAATTCTCAAATTTAAGTATAAATTACACAAATCTATTTAAAAAACACAAACTAGTATCTAAAAATAATAATTATATTTCATATTATCATTTAAAACAAGATCCAAGAGAAGATATTCATTTCATTAACCACCATAAGCACCCATCCAACACAATGCCTATAATAATAATTAAGATTAATATTTTCAAATACTAATTCGAAGGGAAATGCCTTTAGTTTTCTTTAGGTTATGACTTTAGAATAAGAGATGGGCCACATACACACATACACAACTTTGAGCCTTTGTCTATTTGGTAATTTGATTAATGACATTATTTTTTTTATACATTTTTATATTTAAATTAAATTAAAAATATTTGAAAAAAAATATTGCGGGTTTGGTGGATATCCATGCGGGTATCCACCGGATATAAGGTTAATACCAAACCCACCCGCATCCATGTGCAGGTTTTAATTTATAATACTAAACTCGCCTGCAACAGGCGGGTTTTGGCGGGTGGGTTTGGGCGGGTTTGCGGGTACAATTGCCATCCCTAGTTGTAAGTTGGTTAGAGCCTGTAGCTGTTAACCACAAGGTCACAGGTTCAAGGCCTTCCTCTAGCGTTTTCTTTAATTTTTTTTTTTTTGCACGTAAAAGGCAAATGAAAC
Organism: Citrus x changshan-huyou; assembly: GCA_039657385.1. Taxonomy (NCBI): domain Eukaryota; kingdom Viridiplantae; phylum Streptophyta; class Magnoliopsida; order Sapindales; family Rutaceae; genus Citrus; species Citrus x changshan-huyou. The sequence goes on along the minus strand of CM077547.1, from coordinate 14,320,741 downwards.
AAGTGGGCATTGGGGTGCAAAAGGGATGATGATAAAAGGAAAATGTTAGGGAGCGAGAGAAATAAGATAACCATGAGAGAAACGGCAGCAGTTGCTGTCGTTATGATTCTCATTTCTCTCGCCAATTGAAACAATAAAAAAATTTAAAAAATGAATAAAGAAATGGGTTAACGATAGAATGAAATCCAAACCTTACTTTAGCCAGGCTTTCTCATCCACTCCTCTCTCCTCACACAAATCACTATCATCGTTCACGGCAAAACAGTCCTCACGGCAAAGCACGCTTCCTCATCCACTCGTCTCTCCTCACGAAAAATCACCATCATCGTTCACAGCAAAGCCCTTATCCTCGTTCGCGACAAAGTACTCCTCACTGCGACGCACCATCATCGTTCACAGCAAAGCACTCCTTCTGTCTCTCCTCCTCACGGCAAAGCAGCACTGTTTTTGTCTCCCTCCTCTGTCACGGGCTTACGGCAAAGCATCACTCTTTCTGTTTCTCGTCTGTCACGGCAAAGCAGCTCCGTTTATGTGTCCTCCTCACGACAAGCAACACTGTTTCCCCTTCTCTCTCGGCAAACATTAAGTAAGCAAAATCGTGCCTTTTTTCAACTTTTTCTTTTTCTTTTACTTTTCTTGCATTTTCTCGGCAAACAATAAATAAATGGAATTTAAGCTCCTGGAATTTAAGCAATGCAAGATATGATAAGCTGCTATGATTTTGTGTAATAAGCTTCTGGAATTTAATTTTTTCTTTTGACATTTCTTCTGCAGGTTCGAAACTAATTGAAAAATAATTGATTGATGTTTGAATTTTTGTTTTGACATTTCTGTGAAAAAATTGGTTTTTGGTGGGTGTATTGGATTTGGGTTTTTTTTTTTGTCTAGTTGGGTGGTTTTTTTACAGAATTGGAAAAATTGGGTAGAATTGCTGTGAATTTTGGTTTAGATTGCATGCCGAGTGAAAGAAAATAAGAAGATTAGCTCAAATTTTTAAGTGAATTTTCTTCTCCTAGCCTTAGTAACGCAATTATATTGTTAATCATCAAGCTTATGTGTGTTACTTCTGCAATAGAGAAAATTTATCTGCTTTATTACTGATTGGTAATCTTAATATGTATCAACATTGAGTTTTTATTACATATAATTATTTACGTGTGTTTGCTACCCTTTTCTCCCTTAATATAACACAATATTGGTATTGTCTTACATTAATCAGTAGCCTATTTATGTGTTCTATTTAATGTTTGCTACTCTTATAATGTTGGTGTCGTAATAAATTGCAGTAAATAAAATTTATTAGTATTAGTTTTGTACTAAATTTTTCTCATTCATTAATGGTGACCTGTTATCCCACCGTAATTTTTGCTTGTGATTATCCTTGGAATTTTAAGGGGGAAAGGCTTTTTATACTTTGTCTTATGAGTGTTTTGTGTTTTAATGCTTTGTTTTTTTTTTTTTTTATATTTTGGCAGTTTAAGTAGTTTATTAATGACGATGTCATCTACTACAAATGAAACGCGAAATTCATTACAAATATGAAATATGTAATGAATGTGGTGAGCAAATGGAGTTGTTAACATCACGTACTACAAAAAATCCAAATCGCAAATTTTAGAAATGTAGAGGATGTAAGAACTTTCAATGGGTAGAAGACCGTAAATCCAGTGAAGAGAAAATTGATTTGTTAGTGGAGGAAGTTAGGAAGTTGGCATTGAAGATTGAATGCTTGTCTGTTAAGTTTCAATTATTTTATAAAGAACTTGAGCATATACAAGAATGTGAAATGCAGAGGCGATTGTTTGATGATGAACTTCGAAGAAGACAAACACCATGTTATGATTTCATTAGAATACTTGTGATTATTTTAATATGTTTTATATTCAAGAATTTTTTTAAAGTTATTTTAATTTGTAGTATGGACTAAAAAAACTTGTAGACAAATATAATAGCATTTTCCTTCGAAATATAAGCTTTATTAAGTTTGAAATTAGATTCAAATGCCTTAATAAAATTAATAACAATAAGTTTAATAATGCCGAAATAATCACTGAACCAACAAAAATTATCAAAAGATTAAACAATAGTGCAATGAATGATGTCAACAAAAACATAATATTCTCATATCATTAATTCATTACTGCAATTTGTCATCTCAAGCCAAATTTAACCGAAATGATAGTGAAAATAGTTGAGACAAGCCAAATCTAACTGAAATGATAGTGAAAATAATCGAAACAAATACAAGTCAAACATCAATTGCGGCGATTGTTATCTTCATTACATTGTTGATGTAACAATTGTTGAAAATTCCCACTTCCAGATCCTTTATACGTCATCAAAAGAGAAGAATAGTGCGACTGCAAAGCATACGATCAGACTGGTTGCTATAATACACAAAAAATTAAAATATCATTATACAATTTAAAAATTTGACAACGTAAAATATAAGTATGCATTAAAAATTTAAAATTATAAGTATACTTACTGTGTGCCAGCTATAAGGAAATCACTGGTAAATATTATTTCCACCAACTTAAACTGAGTATACAGGTACCTAAACAAAAAAAAATTATGTAAAATTCATATTAAAATTTTAAAATTAAAATTATTCGTGAATTTGATTCTTACATTAGAATAGCCTAAACTCTCGTACTGATTGAGATTTGCATTAACAGTATTTCCTTCCTGAAACGTTTACATATACTCAACAACATACTTCGTTACATATGTTCAAAATAGTTGAACTAACATTAATAATAAAAACTTGCAAAAATATACCATGGCCATGTTGCTCTGCTGTGTGGAGATTTCATTAGGCATTTCAAAAGATGTTGAAGCATTTTCTTGTAAAGCCTGTAAAATTATAATATACAATAAAATTAGGATAAAATGAAGATAAAATGAAATTAGAAAACATATATATGCATTTAAACAAACCTTATTTTTTTCGACAGTCTTGTTCTTTTGGGCAGATTTTTTTTCGAAGTGAAATTGTTTCCTCAAATAAAGAAGATAAAATGAAATTAGAAAACATATATATGCATTTAAACAAACCTTATTTTTTTTCGACAGTCTTGTTCTTTTGGGCAGGTTTTTTTTCGAAGTGAAAATTGTTTCCTCAAATAAAGAGGACGACCTTTATAACGTGTCGCTACCAGATCATTAATTACATGTTCAATATTGTTGCTGCTACAACATACTTCCCCAATAGCAGTCGTTTCCACACTTGCACACCGAATTTGCTTGGGCAGATCCTTCATTGTTTTATTAATCCAATCCAACACAAATTTGTAACTACTCTCATCATCAGCAGTTATGTTTGCAACCTCAGTGAAACCAGTACACATTTTGTCATATCTCTCCTGCTGAATGGATAAATTATGCACACCATAACTAATTCTCACCTTACTATAACATCTCCTCACATCTTTCCTCCACCTTGATAAAATGTACATCTCTGGAAGTAATTCAACATGATGACGTATCAGCACTGCAAGGGCATGTCTACAAAGAATCCCCCTAAACTGAAACTTTGAGTAGATACAACTAACTTCACATTTAGTTTCTTCAAAAACAACGTCAAAACGTTTTTTCTTTCCTTGTTCATATGATTCACTGATTTCATATATTGACCTAACAGAATCCAATGTATCACAATACATCAGTGCAGTTAATTCTTGCTGGAATTCTTTGAACTTAGAAATGGTGTACATCTTCTCAACTTGCTTCTCCATCTCATATCTTGTTATACATGGAGTATTTTTACTAAAACACTTGGCATATGCTTGCCATTCCAATTTAGCTTTCCTTCGCAATGCATTTTCATATTGCTTTACAAACTGCTTTAAATTTATTTTTGAGTTAACAAACCCATAAAAAAATGCATTCATATTTTCACTTCGCTGAGTTGTTGACATTCTCGCCTAAAAATTGTCTTTCAAATAGCATGGAACCCAATGGTGCCTCTCATCATATAAACCATTTAGTCAATCATTATCCCATAAATCATATGTTGTAATCATGTCATGCCAAGCTTCCTCAAATGCAACAGGGCTTAACGAATCATAAACAGCAAAAAGTAACGAAAAAATAATACCTTCACGTTCTTTAAAAGCCCCTAACTTCTCAAGCACCTTCTTCATTATATGCCACAAACACCATTGATGCCTAGTCGTAGGAAAAAAACATTCTCAATTGCCTTTTGCATTGCTTTATCTTGGTATGTAATAATACCAATGGGAGGAGAACCGGACATGTATGATAGCCATGCCTCAAATATCCACGTAAATGTCTCCGTATCCTCGTGAAAAATAAATCTGCATCATAATAAAATAAATTGCCCATGATGATTAACTCCGACAAAAAGGGCAAACGGCATGTCATACTTGTTCATAAGATACGTGGTGTCAAATGTGACAATGTCTCCAAAATATTTGTAAGCTACCCTACTCCTCTGATATGCCCAAAATACATTCTTTAATCGATCCTGCTCATCCAAGTTAATGCTAAAAAAAACCCATTGCATTCTGCTTGTTTTTTTCTCGAAGTACTTTAAAATTGTCATAGCATTTCCTTCTCCAAGCTGTAATCGTCTTGCTTTATCAACAAGATTTCTACAATTTTTTTTCTTCTAAAAATGACACATTTTCATGCCCACCAACTTCGACAACAATAGAATTAAAATTTTGGGCAACGTTAATTCCAACAGAATCATTCATTTCAATATGCTTTTTTACACTTGCACTAATTCTACGGTTACAAGGAAAATATCTTGCTTTGTCTGACTCAATCCATGATTATGCTGAAGGTTTAAAATTTAAAAAATCCATTTTCCCTCTTCATTTACACAACCTCTGATTCTAGCTTCACAACCAGTTTTCACAACAGGTTTCAACTTCAGCATATTACTAGATCTATTATCTAATTCGCCGCTACGGCCACATGCAAATGTCGCATATTTTACAGTCTCATCACTCCCTTTCTTACTAGTTAGCTTCTTCACATGAAACCCTTATTGTTTGCCATACGCTTTGTAAAACTCAAACATTTCTTCATGACTATCGAATAACATACCAAGAGTTGGCTCATATTTTTCCGGTTCCACATATTCAATTCCACGCTCATTTTTAAAATTTTCTATTTCAACAAAATAATTAACATTTGTATTTAGTTTCTAAAAATTTAAATTTAAAAAAATTCTAAACCAAATAGAATTCAAATAAAACAAAATTCATTATCATTTATCAATAACCACCCTCACAAAATTTAAATAAATTAATTCATATTATTCTTTTAAGGTTGCAACATAAACTTCAACAACTCCAAAAGCACACATCTAAATTCAAAATTACAAGAAGCTAGAATTGAAACCAACTTTCCCAAATTCCCAGCAATTCTACATCACACTAAACCAAATTTTAACAATTTTCACACAAATTAAACCAACTTTTTAAATTCTGCACAAAAACCAGATATTTCATAGAAATGTCAAAACATAAATTCAAACATCAATTTGTTTTTCAATTAGTTTTGAACATGCAAAAGAAATGTAAAAAAATATAAATAAATTCCAGAAGCTTATTACACAAAATCACAGAAGCTTATCATATCTTGCATTGCTTAAATTCCATTTATTTATTGTTTGCCGAGAAAATGCAAGAAAAGTAAAAGAAAAAGAACAAGTTGAAAAAAAGGCACGATTTTGCTTACTTAATGTTTGCCGAGAGAGCCGAGAGAGAGAGAGGGAAACAGTGCTGCTTTCCGGGAGGAGGACACAGAAACGGTGTTGCTTTGCCGTGACAGACGAGAAACGAAAAGAGTGATGCTTTGTCGTGAGCCCGTGATAGAGGAGGGAGACAAAACCAGTGTTGCTTTGTCGTGAGGAGGAGAGACTGAAGGAGTGCTTTGCCGTGAACGATGATGATGCGTCGCCGTAAGGAGTGATTTGCCATGAACGAGAATGAGGGCTTTGCCGTGAACGATGATGGTGATTTTTCGTGAGGAGAGACGAGTGGATGAGGAAGCATGCTTTGCCGTGAACAATGATGGTGCGTCGCCATGAGGAGTGCTTTTGTCGTGCACGATGATGGTGATTTGCGTGAGGAGAGAGGAGTGGATGAGGGAGCCTGGCTAGAGATAAGGTTTGGATTTCATTTTGTCATTAACCCATTTCTTTATTCATTTTTGTTGTTGTTTCAATTGGCCACCCCCGCTCCACCTTTAATCCTTTTTCTCTATTTTATAGGTTAAACACAGCCCATCAAACTAACTCTCTCCAAATCTAAGTCTCTCACACCACTCTCACTTCTTCCTTTTCTTTCAAGTTTCATCCACGGCTATATCAAGTAACACACCTCGGTTAAGCGAGGCATCATGTCACCTTAATACAAATTTTATGGTGCTTTACAAGGTTTTTAGTTTCTTTTTTCTTTATCCCAAAATCTAGTTAAAACATCTAGATCAAGAAAATTATCTAGATAAAGTACTTAAGCGATTTAATATGACAAACTGTAAACCAGTTAGTACACATGTGTGTAAGGCAACAATTCTCCATTACAAATTGTGTCTAACAAATAAAATTGACATAAAAGAAATGGAAAACGTATCTTATGCATAGGTTGTTGGAGATTTTATATATACAATGACCAATACTAGACCAGATATTTCACATGCAGTCGGAGTTGTTAGTAGGTATCAATCAAATCTAGGAAAAGCACATGGGCAAGCAGTTAAAGGGATTATGAGGTACCTAAAAGGGACTAAAGATATGAAATTATGTTTTGCTTAAATGATCTAGAAACCTTTTGGCTATTGTGATGTAAATTTTATAAGTGATATAGATGATAAAAAGTCAACAAATGGTAATATATTTTTGTTTGGTGGAACATATGTTTCTTAGCTAAATAAAAAACAAGCTTGCATTGCAAAGTCAATAATGGAAGTAGAATACATATCTTACAGCATCGTAGTTAGCACTATTGTATGGGTTAAAAGGTTCATTGATAATCTACAACCAGATTTATATGATGAACCTATTAATTTGTTTTGCAACAACAAGTCTGCCATCTTTTTAGTTAAAAGTGGAGCAAATAGTTCAAAAGGCAAACACATCGATATAGATTATCACTATATACAGGATATAGTGATAGGGGAGAAATAAATGTCAACTATGTTCCCTCTGGCAAATAGTACTGATCCTATGACCAAGAGATGGGAAAGTTAAGATAACGTGTGACTAGTGTAGGTTTAAGAATCATTTAGATGTGTATTCATAGCACACAATCTAAGGGTATCATTGAAAATTTCTCAGGGATGCTTCAGAAAACTATCGATACAACTCTATCTAATTCATATACTGGTTAGCTGAAAGATAGAGAACACTAAACAAGGAAACAAGGGTTGTAATAGATCATCTTGTATGTAAAGTTTATTTAGAGGCATCAAAGACAAATCTATGTAACACTAGGTGTTCAGTGTAAAGTCAACCAATAAAATTAGGTACAAGCAGGTTATTCCTAATTCAGGATATTGATGTCATTTTTCTTTTGTAAAATGAAGATCCCTTTATTTTTATGGTTTATTCATGATATATGATGGTTAACGAGAATACGCACATGAAAACTATAATCATCTAAAGAAGTATAAACTACATCATTTGATAAAGGGAGAAATGTTAATATATGTGTGATCAAATGGTAAATGCAAAAATCACGACTTATATAATATATCACAATGTTGATATATTATGCATGCCATCTAATATGATAAAATTGTGTCTCTTACAAGGGACACATTGTTACATGTTTCAATTTAAACAACTTCCAAACGGTTGGTTGAAGTTATTGGTTTAAATTCAAACATGTAATTGATTTTCTATTGCCTATATAATGATATGCATCTCCAAGACACTTTTAAAGATTTAACTTATAGTGTGTACTTAGATTCTACGTGTAACCACCGGCATAACAGTAGTGTATATGGATCAATAAAATCCTATAACTTAGTGTTCAGCCTAGCTATATCTTTTAGCCCCCACATCCTATTTACTTTAAATACATGCGGCTTAAGATTGATATTTTTATATAAACAACTCTTCTTATTACGTCACTCTATACACACTTCTGTTTAGTACAATGTTGTGCCTACACTAATAGTCTTATATTATCAGCCAAGGAAACTATGTATCATTTTTCCTACCATTTTGTTCTTATCTAAACTGAGTCCAACGTCGAGAGAATTTATATTAACTTTTTTTAGAGTCACGTTATAACTTTATTAATATTATATTAAAAAAATGGGTAATGCTAAGTTACATGCATGTACCTTACATCCCTCTCACATGAATAGTGTATGGATACTATTCATATGAGAGGAATGTAAGGTACATGCATGTAACTTAGAGGAATCCTAAAAAAATTATCAGAATTAAGTTTGATCAGCACAATTGCAATGATAATGAGTGGAAGTGTGGCGTGCAGTGCGCCTTTAAAATCCACTGCATGCTAGATGTGCAAAAGTGCGTTCCACTAAGGTTCTGAAATGTTAGTTCTCTAGATATTAGTGCTGATAGCTGTGTGTCATACAAGGCCATTACACCAAAGGAGCATAAAGCCAGAGAATCTTTGATAAGTCAAAAGCACTTCCAAAAGTAAAAGTGCTTTCTTTGCAAAAATTGGTATGGGGCTCGAAGTTTAAAATTCCTAAAGTTGAATGGTTAAATACCAGGAAAGTGTGCAAGATTTTTTATCATTTGCCCAATCATCTAATGTTTTTCCAATGGAACAAACAATCTTTTAATCTCTTAATATCCTATCAAGTGTTCTTAAGTTTTGTTTTTTTTTTTTCTTTTAATTTCCGTCAATTATTTACTATCAGTTATCATAATTGATGCAAATGATAACATGTCTTTAACCAACGACTACGATTTGGTTCTACCTTTCAAGGAGTCTTAATATAAATATGACAAATTTAAGTAGATTATAATATAAAAATTGTAAATTTGAGCGAGGTAAATATAAAATATACATAAAAATAACAAAATTTTAATCACTCCCTTATTGTTGTTATTATTATTATTATTTTTATTTTTACATCTCTAAGTCTATGGGAGATCCAATAAATTTCGTATTATAAAATTCTCGTGACTCAATTCGTGGATGAATATATTGCTCAATTTTTAACCCTCACATCCAATAAATTTGTATTCGGCAATTGACTTAAAACGATAATCTCCTTAATTTAACTAATAATTTTATTTGTTGATTTCGTTAGATGCCAAGAAAATTTCAGAAAATAAAATAAACTCATCGCCAATTTACACGTGCAATAAGTGCCACGTGGAATCATAACGACATCAACCTGAAACAATAACATCGCTGACTGTAACTGTACTGTACTGCATGAAAGGCTATCACACTACACAGTGCCAATAACTTCCTCTTGCAAGGCGCTTTCATTTCATCTGCTCGCTTCACTCACTGGCTCCTTCCAACAAACATGGATTTTATTTGCCCAAATTCTCCTTTTGTAAGAACTTGGTTTCTTCTTCCTTTTTCCCTTCTAATTATTCTCCTTTTGTAAGAACTTGGTTTCTTCTTCCTTTTTCCCTTCTAATTATTCTCCTTCATATCAATTTATTTATTTTCATTTCTTAATTGTATCCAATTTAAAATTTATTATTTATTATTTAGTAATGTTGTTTAAAGCTTATTTTGTTTGCACAGAAAAGCAAAAGGAATTCAAAGCTCTGTTTGTTTGCTCACAACTGCTTCTTTAGAATCTTGGACTTTCTGTTAATTATACTTGAGAATTTGATTATATTTGGTTTAAACTAAAACGGGTTTGCAGAAAACTTAATTGTTTTGGTTATTGAATAGAATGTTACATGATTAGTGTATTGTGAAAGAAAGAAAATTTGGATTTTCATTAATATGATTCTATGTGGTTGATATGGTGATTATCCTTTTCTTTTTTTTTTTCCTCCTGGATTGTCAGGTATGGGATGGAAGTACATTTTCGAAGTGTTTCGATGACATATATCCTTTTATTAGATTGTGGGTTTGATTCTAATTTGCTACCGAGCAATAAAATGTCTTCGCTTTTGTAAATTGCTTTCCCTTAACAATGTTTACGATTTTAGACTTTGCAACAAATATGGTAACTATTTTTATCATTCTTATAATCGGAATTACTCAACGGAGTCCTAGGCAAAACCAGAGGGTAAGTAAAATGTGGAGTAGCAAAACCAGGGAACTGTCTATGTAAATTTTGTTTGAAGAAATTGATACATAAATTAATGATTTTGCGGACATTTCTCAGATAAACTTAATGGAAAAGGTTTTCCTGCATATTCTACCTCTTGTTGGAGTATGTCTGTCATCCGTGGATGTAATTTTGCTTCTAAAGGAAAAACTACATGGAGAATTTGTTTCGTATCATGAATGGCTTTCCAGTTGTTCTGAATTTGCAGTGTGGGTAAGCCTTTTATTTTAAGTTGTTGGCTATGATAATTGTGAAGTTTGCTGGGGTAGTTTATTATTTGCACCTTGACTCTTCGTTTTGGAAATATGTAGACAATTATCGTACTACTATCAAGGTGTGCCTGTTTTCACTGCTTATTTTGTCACCGTATTCTTTGTTTCTGGTGGATTATAAAGCCAGTAATGGGAATCCTTCATCAGCTAGTAACTTTTTCTTCATTCGAGGTACTTTTTTTTTTTGGTTTCCTTTTCAAAATTTCTTCTTCTAAATTGCATAGTTGCCACGTGATTTCTGGTGTTTACGTCCATTTCATCATAGCTATTAGATGCCTATTTACGTCAAAAGCTTATTAGCTAATTCATTTTTGGTGATGCAGAGGTAAGAAAGTTTAAATTGCTTTGCGTTCTCATAACCACCCTTAGTCATCTCATGCGTAATACAATAAATGATATCTGTGCCATCACACTTAATTAGATGATTGATTTTTTTTTTTGCTTAAAAGATGGCCACGGCAAAAGTGATATTGTGGAAAAAATTGGTTTGTCGTTTATGTCTCAGGGTCAGAGCTCTCATTTAAGCCTCTCCTAGATATTGGTAGCAGTAAACTATTCTGACCATTTACCAACTAGTGGCCTATTTGTGATACTAAGGCTTATGAACTATCATAAAGAAGAAGATAAATAAAAGTCAATATGACCGCTTAAAACTTTCCTCTATATGATTGTCCTTAGCAGCTACAATATCCTTTTAACTTTTAGAAAGAATTTATGCGTCAGTCATGTGGTATTTAAATTTATTTGTAGATAGAATCATAATGCACCATAATTTTATTGTAGCAGGTTTTGAAATGTCTGAAAGAGATCTGTCTTGTTTTGTTGGATATCATGTTTGGCATTTCCATTAACATTATCAGGGTGAAGCGAGCGTCTTCCAAGAGCAGGTATCATCTTGTTAACCATTTGCTAATTCTCTTCTTTCAGATTTTAGTCATATCATAAGCATCATTCTGGGAAATTAGGTGCCATGGCCTTTTTACTTCAACCAACAAATTATGATAGGACTACAGACACAAATGTGTGAAATAACTGTAAAGAACAGTGTTATAAATGCAAAAACTTATTATGATGGTTTATCAATGTTAGAAAGGAAAGGGTTGAAACCTAATAGCTCCCAGTTATTCAACACCAGTGATATACCATAGGACTACAGACACAAATGTGTAAAATAACTGTAAAGAACAGTGTTATAAATGCAAAAACTTATTATGATGGTTTATCAATGTTAGAAAGGAAAGGGTTGAAACCTAATAGGTTTAAAATTTCTATCACATATAAGCAGTGAAAATAGCTCCCTCCTGAGATTTCTTTCATCATCTAGATAGTTATTCAGCAGCTTCAACTATTCTTGCTTCGTGATTGCACACTCCTTACTCTAACGTCTGTACTATTTCTTCCTTAAATTTCTGGAATTCATGATATCTAGAGGTTTCACATATGAATTTGTTCCTTCAAGAAGGAAGTCTATAAATCTAATTTTGTCTTTAGCTTTTTGGTTATATGTGGATTGTAATGTCTGCTAACACAAATTGTAGCTCAATAGAAGAATCACTTCTTTCTGTGGATGGGGATGTTGAGGAAGACTGTAATACAGACTCTGTAAGTATTTACATTTATGTTTTCCTTCATTTGACTTTTCAATAATTTTGTAATGTTGTTTTTGGTCTATTTTCTCAATTTCCTTGTTCACAGTAGCGAATACTTTATTATTCATTGTCTACTCTTTCTCCTAGTATTATGTTATATTTGGATAATGAATGAAGGGGGTAGTTGATGGGTTTTTAGCATCTTTTCAACCTAGTATAATTTTTGTCTCCAATATGAATATATGATGCTATAAAAAAATAGAAGTTTCTATAGACTGTCTTCCACATGCCATGAAAAGATGCTGTCAAAATGTTCTTGGAATATAGGAACAACTTGAGAAAGCTTTTCAATTGAATGGCAGAATGGGGACCTTTATGATTTCAATTCAGAATTATTTGATAACTTCATAGGAAACAAAGGTTAGATAATTTTCAAAGTAATATTTTATTTAAGAACACTACTTGGAGGTCTCTTATTCTTGCGTGGCAGTTTCCCCTTGGTCTTCTTATGATTTCTGAAAATGTAACTTTTTGTAAGTTCATGGTACTTTCCTTTTTTCTTTGATTAGAAGTTCAATGTCAATAACATCATTGTTGTAAATAGAACCTGCGATCATTAGTTCAGGAGTCAGGACCATGATCTGTAATAAGATCCCTCCTCTTTCAAGCTGTTTATTAGTCTGGATATTATTCTGGAAATCACTAAGTTGTAAGCAACCGTCTGAATAAAACTTCGTTCTCAAAGGGAAACAATCAGAGCTACTGGGATCTTATGGCCTTCAAATCTATTGATTCCGTGATGAACCATGGTGTAATAAAGCAACTGGACTTTGAAGATTTGCTTGGATTACCTACTGATATGGATCCTTCTACCTGTCATAGTAAATTGTTAAGCTGCTGGCAAGCTCAGCGGAGTTGCAATTGCACAAATCCATCATTGGTCAGAGCAATCTGTTGTGCCTATGGATACCCATATATTTGTCTTGGTTTGTTGAAGGTATATATATTTCATCAGAACCTCTATACCATTTAGATATTGATGCTAAACATATGAGAGCTTATACATGTATAGATTAATTTTCAAAATAAATGAACTGCTTCAAATTTCTGGTTTATTTCACCGCATGACTTTTGTCATTGTACTGAGTATTTGATCTTATTTCTTTCTTTCTCCCTGTATTGTTGTTTACATGCACTTGTGTGTGTGCTTCTCCACTCGATTTTACCCGCATCCGTTTTGCAGTTTAAGGTAATAGTTGGAAGATCTTGGGTCATAATGCATCCCAGGACATATACATAAATTGGCGGACACTTGATCATGCATTCGTGTTGTCAGCTTAGACTCCTAATAGCTAAAAGGAATTCTGGGAATGAAGAATAAATCTTGTACCTTACCTGATTGATTACTGAAAATGATTTTTCAGGTTGTCAATGATAGCATTGGCTTTGCTGGACCGTTGCTTCTCAATAAGCTCATTAAGTTTCTTCAACAAGGTTTGTACCATTTATTGAGTGCTTGGCTTTAATTTTTTTAACTGTTGTAATGAATTTTTCATAATTTGGGTTGAGCTTTTACTCTGTTGCTTATTGTTTAACATGTTTCTGAGGTAAACTGCATGGCTGCTAAAATATTTTCAATTGTTTTCTTAACCATGTTTGCTTGCAGTTTTGTTTTTTGCAAATTCAACATCTGTATGATGCATAGTTTTAGCAGGATCAAGTCATGCTTTCTATAGCTAGATCAGTTTTCATTCTTTCTTGAGATTGTTTCCAAGGACAGAGCTAGCATTGGACAAGTTGGGGCAGCTGCCCTCTTGATTAAAAGGTCCTTGAATTGCATCCATTAATTAAGCCCCTGCCCCCGTGAACTTAATTAAAATGCCCCAATGAGTTGAAGAATTTAAGATCCTGCCCCACTGAACTTAATTGAAATGCCCCATAAGTTGAAGTTTTGATCCCTTATATTGAATTCATTGTTAAGTTGCCCCATATAAACTAAATTCCTGGCTCCATCCCTGATTGTTTCTCTACTGTAGTAAATATAGCCACACTCTGCTGCTCAGAGATGTTGGCTTCTGGGTTTCTGACTTTGGGGTTCTCATATGTGATATAATATCAGCTTTGTAACTACCTCCTAGGTTGTAAAGAATTTAATGATTTATTATATACTTCAATTAGTTCCTCTAATATTTTTCTTTAAATAGGAGTAATTGTGTTTAGTTTATAGTTTTTTGAATCCCCAAAGATTTTGGTTGGTAACTGTGTCAGTCTGTCAGATAGTTGGTTGGAATTTTCTCACTGCATGTTTTTTTTTTTTTTCTTCTCTCTTGTAATAGAACATTCAACATATACCTGAATGCCTGGCCTGTTATTATAGTATTATGCTCAGTTGTTTACTTACTAATAAGTTTTAACTGGAGATAAGTTTCTACTGACCAAGGTTGATTTCCTTTTTCTTCTGTCAGGTTCTGGGCATTTGGATGGCTATGTCCTTGCAATTGCCTTGGGCCTCACATCTATCTTGAAGTAAATACTATTTAAGTACTGAATGATAATTTTATTTTTCCTTTTTTTGGTTCCTATTCATGCTCTGCATATCTTCTTATTGCTTTCCTAGATAAAATTTTAGAATAGTAGTGTATGGATCTAACACATGTCCAGAAATTAGTCAGGGGATACAATGTTTACCATGCTTCTGGTTAAATAATATTCTTAAATCAGTCCTAAGCAAAAAATTACTTCTTACCTTGATATGATCTTATTAATGCTTTGAGCCTTAACAGAAACAAAGTGATAAGATATTTTGTTGTTTCCCATTTTGTTTTCTGTTTTTTCCTGCTTATTACTTGGCACCCAAGTGGATAATACCTATGATGTCATCCTAATGTTGTTTCTGTAGTTCATATTTCTAATGTATTGTGTTGTTGAAAGCTAAGAATGTATAAGGATAATGATCATCTGGCCACATGTGGCATATTTGTTGTAATTTACCTCTTATTTTTGTCGTTTTTTTGGCTTAAAGATTGGTTTGTAATTTGTAGTGCATGGTACCAAATTTTGCCTAAATGCTAAAGACCAAGCATGATAGCTATAGTTCCTAAATGGTTGGCATGATGATGCAGATCCTTCTTTGATACACAATATTCTTTTCACCTCTCAAAGCTGAAGTTAAAGCTACGGTCAAGTATAATGACAATTATCTATCAGAAGGTATATTCTAACATATTTCAGTCATAAGTTTTCATATATGGATCTATTCAAGTTAATGGGCATGATATTATTGGCTCTAACATATTTCAGTCATAAGTTTTCATATATGGATCTATACAAGTTAATGGGCATGATATTATTTGCTGTTCATCTGAGAGAATCTCAAGAAATGTAATGAGAATATCCAATTCGTGTAGAAAGTGATTACCTTGGCTTAGCTAATAGATTTCTTATTTCCCATATTTTCAAAAGAAGATTATTACAACTCAAATCACGATGATACTTAAAAACTGTGGTTAATTCCTGATGATATCTTTTATCAATTTTGTATTACGTTTTCACATTAATAATTTGGAAAAAAAATAAATAAAATACTAAAATTTATTTGGTTGTCATGATAGAAATATTGTCATATTATGTGAATTTTAAATTTCTTTGTTTGTCATAATATAAATATTGATTCTTAAAAATCTAATTCTCACTTAATACTCATGGAAAGGACATTATGCTGAATCAGAGTAGGATAAAGTCAGATGGACGATCAATGCGGTTATTATTTGTTGTTGGATAAGGATTTTTGTGATTACTGGCAGAATGTAGGCAATTAAAAAACATTTTTGTAAATAATAAATACAAAATCAGTACGTGAGGAGAATGATTGGAATTGCAATGCAAGAATAAATAAGAAGGCATTAAGATTCAGGTTACAGAACTCATCCAAGTTGGCTTCCCCACGTACAGCAGAAACTTAATAAAGTTTTTCAATACAATGAATGTTGATTTAGTTGAAACTACCGAAGTTTATTTTTAATTTTTGGTGTTTATTTGGAGAAGAACATTACTTGCTGATGTTTATAAAATACAGGCTTGTAAACCACCTAGCTGTGAAGTACATCATCTAGATAATTTTAACAATTTTTTCCATCTTCTTTGATCTAGTCTTTTGATATGTTTGCATGTTATATCGTCCATTGCTTTATGACCTGTTTTACTGCATTCACTCTTTGATCTCAGTGTCTATATGTTCGCTTAGCAGAGAGATCAGAATTTTCCGATGGAGAGATTCAGACATTCATGTCTGTAGATACTGATCGCACTGTTAATTTGGCCAACAGTTTCCATGATGCATGGAGGTAATGGTGTATCTTGTTGTACATAGAAAAGACTACACTTACTGATGTTTAGCTGGTATATGTAAACTGCTGCGGTTTTTCTGTACTGTTTTAAAACCCTTGGTTTCTCTATATAGAGAAAATTGTATTGATACGTTGAATTAATTTAATATATTGAGATCATGATTACATTCCTCAATCATTAATATTCCATTCCCTGTCAATGTATGGCTAAGGAGCACTGTAGTATCAATGGCAATCTGTTGGAACTCACTTATCTTTTTACTTGAATAGCATTTTGGTAAAATACTGTATTACTGGAGGCTGATGGTCTATTTTCTTTCTGTATTTCTTTTTTTCTTCTTCCCTTTTATTTTTATTATTATTATTATTATTATTATTGGTGAAATCCTTTAAAATTGGTTGAGACAGTGACCGAAAATTATTTAAGAAGTTAAAATGAGAGAAATGACTTAATGGAGATAATTATGTTCCATGGGTCCTTATTAAAATTTATTTTGTTTTGTGTTTCACCCTTTTGACCTGGGTTTTGTTAGATCTTTAAGTTGTTGGGCCCTTAATGTTGCCTTACCAATAAACCTAAGATTTTAGGTCAAGTGGTTAATTAACCTATTGTGAGAGCCTGTGTGACCAACTAATCATATGTTAGATTTTCCCCATCTTATAAAGTAAATTATAAAAACTTATGGTATCACAGCCAGTATGACCAGGTAGTCTTGTGTTCAAAATCATCCTTCATTTAATTAGATTATAATAAGCTCTATTTGTTGTTATAAGCCCTTGCCTATTAACTCAAGCTTTTAGGTCAAGTTTTTTACTAACAGGCTCTCGTTCTATTTCATTTCATTTCATTTTAATTCTCGTAAAGTATCAATTTTTGAAATTCAGAAGTATGAAACATAATTAATTTTTTAAGCTTGTGCTTTTTTGGCCACTAGTAGTTAGTTTATTTGTTCTTTGTCCATATGAAACACGACTTCTTTAATTTTGTTTAGCTGCATTGGCATTGTGGTCTTTGGTACACAAGTGTCATTAGTTAATCTAGTTTCATGAATTTTCAGCTTGCCTTTTCAAATTGGAGTGGCACTATATCTTCTGTATACACAAGTCAAATTTGCTTTTGTTTCAGGACTTGCAATAACCATCTTACTGATACCAGGTATCATTATTGGTTATTAATTTTTTAAATGATGTCTGCCATAAGCAGTATAATTCACTACAGAACTGTACTAAATATCTTTGAATTATCAGAGCACGTGCATGACATAGGCCTTCTTAACATTGGTACATGGAAGTGCCTAATAAATGAATAAAATTATACATATGTTCTATTGCTCATTAATGTAGAAGAATATTTTTTAGTCTTTTTTCCCCTCTATTGCTCTCGCCTTTCACTAGCTCATACTGCTTGGAAGAACCTTTTTTGTACCAGTATGATGGGTATGATATTGTTATTCTCTATGTGCTATCTATCAAAGCTTTTATTCTAAATAAATTTATGTTCATGTAATACATGAAATTCTACTATAATCATTTAGGACAGAAAAGAGTGGCAGATAGAATAAATTCATAAATTAGTTTTCCGTATGCATTATTTACTAAATGAGCAATGATACAGTTACAAATTCTTGATACACACATTATTTTGTATAAATTGATGTGACATCACATGAGTGGTTGAATGAAGATTTCACTTGGCCCACAAAATATGTTTTTATTATTTTATATTTTCATTCAACCAATCATGCGATACCACATCAGTTTGTAAAAAATATAATTTGTACAAGAGTTTGTAGTTATAGCATTACTCTTGCTAAATGTGTCTTGACTAGTTTTCACAATTGGAGTTCATTGGTGCTCCAGTGGTCCCACATTCACGTCATTGCAGCTTACTATGGGTGAAATATATAATCTCATGGAGGATACTTCTTGTTTGTAGTGAACAAATGGATTGCTAATTTGATTGCAAATGCTACCGAGAAAATGATGAAGCAAAAGGATGAAAGGTATAGGCATAAATTTCATATTGTCTTTCTCTTTTATTTTTTTATTAATTTTCTTCTGGTAGGAACCTATAGTATTTCATTCTTTACAGTTCTTGTATAGTTTCAACAGGATTTTCTGATTACATTTCTGTCTTCCTGAAGTACTACTAGTTACAACATGTAAGAGAAATACTATGTGGGAAATTTCTTATTGTTGAAACACCTAAATTCTCATATTATAATCTCTGACAGGATTAGAAGGACAGGAGAAATTTTGACACACGTTCGCACTTTGAAGATGTACGGCTGGGAGCAGATATTTTCTTCTTGGTTGATGGAGACAAGATCCTCAGAAGTGAAGCACCTATCTGTATGATACTGCTACTGTTCACAGGGTATACTTTTCTTTTTCTTTTTACTGCTAGAATAGTTCTTAACAATTATGCCTAACTCCTTTCTAGACGCGGAAGTATTTGGATGCTTGGTGTGTATTCTTTTGGGCCACAACACCAACTCTTTTCTCTTTATTCACATTTGGACTCTTTGCATTGATGGGGCATCAACTTGACGCTGCAATGGTACATGAAACTACATGTGATAAATAAATGACAAAGTTCTTTTCACTTTAATATTTAAATTCTATGACTGTATTTGTTATGTGTGTTTCACAAGAACATTGTAATTTTATACAAAACTGATTTCTCTGAGAATTTTATTGCAGGTCTTCACTTGTCTTGCTTTGTTTAATAGTTTGATCTCTCCTCTTAATTCCTTTCCGTGGGTCATTAATGGATTGATAGATGTGAGTTGTCCACATTCTATAAGCGCTTAACAATAATTGTTCTAACCAGTAGTTATTGATGAAATGCTACATTTTTCCTTTACTCACTCCCAGGCTTTTATATCAATCAGACGATTGACCAGGTTCCTTGGCTGTTCTGAGTACAAACATGAACTAGAACAGGCAGCTAATTCTCCATCATATATCTCAAATGGCCTATCTAATTTTAATTCTAAAGATATGGCAGTCATCATGCAACATGCAACTTGTTCCTGGTATTGTAATAATGAAGAGGAACAAAATGTTGTGTTGAATCAAGTTAGTCTATGCCTACCAAAGGGCTCACTGGTTGCCGTTATTGGGGAGGTAAGTCTGCCTGGAAAATTTTTATTTTCTATTTATTCATTATTCTTTTAAATATGATACATAAGGGGGTTGTTTTCGCTTTTAATACTTAAAAAATTTTGCTTACCATATGCAATTGCAAATAAGAATCTGACCAGTTATTGTCTTGGTTGGTTTGGTTCTTAGATATTTGGGTGAGGAATTTTTTTTTTTTTGGGTTGTTGGTTGGAATCTCTTTTGATGTGACTATTTAATCATAATAAATTCAAGGAAGTCTCTATTTGCCTTGAACCTCAGATTAAATTGATTTAAGTGCGCTAACATGGTAAGGAATGAATCTATTGATGATTGGCTTTTTACGGAGGTGTGCATGTATTCAGGTTGGTTCAGGAAAATCATCTCTCTTAAATTCTATATTGGGAGAAATGATGCTCACTCATGGATCAATACATGCCAGTGGATCTATAGCTTATGTACCACAGGTTTTCAAAACTTGTTCTGTTATCAATCTTGTAATTATGAAGCATGTTGGATACAATATATTCACTCATAGGACTTTTCTTTTTTGAACTGTAGGTCCCCTGGATTTTATCAGGAACAATACGTGATAATATATTGTTTGGGAAGAACTACGATCCGCAAAGGTGAAAATCTATGGACATAAAAATAACAAAGAAATGACCTTATGTATTTCCTGATTTTATTACATTGCTTCTTTGTTCCATTTCTTCCATGTATATATATATATATATATATAAATCACCCGGATTTGAATTTGCTGCCATAAATTTCATAAAGGCTAAATGACAGAGTAAAACAAATATGCTGAACAAACTTCTAGCAATTGCCCAATGGCTGATTGTTCATTGAAAAGCTTTTCCTTTTAATGTAATAAATCAAAAATAATTCCACTTCCCATTTACAATTATTTTCTACCATCCTCGCCCTCATTATTAATAATTGGGATTTAATTGGATCTGTATATGAAACTAAATATTTTTGGCCACTGTATTCAATGCAATAAATCACTTTATGTACAAGAAACAATATACAAACTACGGATGTAAAATGCAGTGGTCTGAAGTCCACACAATATATAAACCACGGATGTACGTGCAGATTGTATATGAAAATAAAGGTACTATTGTGGATCAGGTGTCCACAAGGAGAAGCTTAAAAGAACCAGGGGAGGAAAAGAAATCTGAATTTAAAGGACAAACGAAAAAAATTACGAGTTCCAGCTTGTATCATGCCCTCCCCAAGTCAAGATAAGCTGTCAGTGCATAGTTAAAAGATGTGGAAATTAAGTGTCTGATCAAATATTTCGCCGTATATTTATATAGCACATATCTTGAAAGTATTTTTTTCATACTTCTCTTAATTGTGGACAAGTTCTGTTTCCGGAGCAGATATTCAGAAACCTTAAAGGCATGCACACTTGATGTTGATATATCGTTAATGGTTGGAGGTGACATGGCTTATATTGGAGAGAAGGGAGTCAACTTATCTGGTGGACAGCGAGCTCGTCTTGCTTTAGCAAGGTTTTGTCATCACTATGTGTTACTCATATTTAACTTGGTGTATTAATTAGCCTGATTTTTCTAATATTTAATGCTGGGTTTATGGGACTATTACCACCAGGGCTGTCTATCATGGCTCCGACATATATATGCTTGATGATGTCCTCAGTGCGGTAGATGCACAAGTTGCTAGGTGGATTTTATCAAATGCTATTATGGGTCCTCATATGCTTCAGAAGACTCGCATTCTTTGTACCCATAATGTTCAGGTTGTCCCCTTGAATTATTTGCTCTTTCTTGTATATTTGCACTGTTTGCTCAGGTATTTTTATGATATCTATACTAATTTCAGCAATAGACATTTTTCCCACAAACACTTATGAGAAACTTGTTTTAGCTTCAACGATACCATTCAATACCCATTAACTTCTGTTCCCAACCAACAAGTTCAGAAAGAAGTTGTTGAATGTACTTTTTATGGTATTGTATTATCTTCTTTTTATGATATTGTATTATATACTCATGCAAAATATATTATGATCCAGGAAGGTTTAATTTACATTTAAATTACTGAAGTAGTTTCTGAAATGAGGTTTAATCTTCCTTTCAAATCTCAGGCAATATCTGCTGCGGATATGGTTGTAGTAATGGACAAAGGACAAGTGAAGTGGATAGGAAGTTCAGCTGACCTGGCAGTTTCCTTGTATTCGGGGTTCTGGTCAACGAACGAGTTTGATACGTCCTTACACATGCAGAAACAAGAAATCAGGACAAACGCTTCCAGTGCAAACAAACAAATTCTCCTCCAGGAGAAAGATGTTGTGTCTGTGTCAGATGATGCTCAAGAGATCATTGAGGTTGAGCAGAGGAAAGAGGGCAGAGTAGAGCTTACTGTATACAAGTAAGACACAATTACAGAAATTTTTCAGAGTAAAAGACGTAATTTTTGTTGTTAACATTTATAGTTTTACAAATGTTATCTTTGCAGAAATTATGCCAGATTTTCTGGTTGGTTCATCACACTTGTTATATGCCTCTCAGCAATATTAATGCAAGCTTCTCGTAATGGAAATGATCTGTGGCTGTCATATTGGGTTGATACAACAGGAAGCAGTCAAACCAAATACTCTACATCCTTTTATTTGGTAATTTGTTTCTCTCATTTTCTACATGATAGAATTTGTATGCTTGTATTTATACCCTTTCTAAATGTACAGACAGATGATATTTATTTGGGTTGTCTTTGAGTAAATTTTAGATCTATGAAATAATTATCTAGGACTAGCATTGTTGGTGGGTCTCTACTTCTAGTTATTATTAAAATTACAGTGTTACCCCAAGGAATAAAATTTTGGTTGACATATCTTGTTGAACTGTAAGTTGTTCCAACTTATATTTTTATTATATGGTTGAATAAGCTGTTCCTGCAAAATTCTCTTTGATGTTCAATCATCTGGCATCTAGAAGATATTCAACTCAACTTGACTCGACAAAGTCTTAGCCCTGCACAGTTTGCCATTTAGCACATGGAAAGAGTTGTTTGGGGTTGCAATATTATTTATATGATATGTATATCGTATTTGTTGCTTTCCAATAGCATCTAGCAGAAGGGGCAATGACTTGCTTTAATTGAAAGATTTGTTCTGTTTTGGTGGACTTACTAATTCATGATGTAGGTCGTACTTTGCATCTTTTGCATCTTCAATTCCTTCCTAACATTGGTGAGGGCTTTCTCATTTGCATTCGGTAGCTTACGGGCTGCAGTTAAGGTGCACAATACGCTGCTTACTAAGATCGTAAATGCACCTGTTCTGTTCTTTGATCAGACACCAGGTGGAAGAATACTTAACCGGTAAGATCTGGATTTTTTTTCAGGATATACCAATTGTTTTGTATCCATCTCACTCTTCATTTACACTGCAATTTAGTGATCCACTTCGAATAGAAAGCAATGTATTCTCTGTTGGTATCTGATCCTCTTTTTCTGTTCCTCATTATCATTCTGTTACAAGAAATTTACAATTTAATTCCACATATCTGTTATATTGTAGGTTCTCTTCAGATCTGTATATGATTGATGATTCTCTTCCATTCATCCTCAACATTCTCCTAGCCAATTTTGTTGGCTTATTGGGTATTGCAGTGGTTTTGTCATATGTGCAGGTACTGGAGAAAAATAAAAGTTCACTATGATGTTATGCTTTTCTAGAAGTGTAATCTTTAACCATCTGAGAAACAAGCTGTTGTTTTACAAGAGGTGTGTGTGTGTGCATGTGTAGGTCTTCTTCTTGCTTCTACTAGTGCCGTTTTGGTTCATCTATAGCAAGCTACAGGTAATGTTTTTACTTGGTCATGGCCAGGCTTTTAAATTTAAACTTCATCACTAAGGTCACGTGCCAGTGTCTATGTGTGTACATGTGCATTTATGCATGTCATTTTAAATTAGTTCTGAGAAAGGAAAATCATACTCAATTTAAATCCATCTACTAAGTCAGAACTTCTGCAGTTCTTCTACAGGTCAACATCAAGGGAATTGCGAAGGCTGGACAGTGTTTCTCGTTCTCCAATATACGCATCATTTACAGAGACACTCAATGGATCGTCAACTATAAGGGCTTTCAAGTCTGAGGTTGATTTTTTAATTACTGCTTTTTTTCATGGATCTTTCTTATTGGCACCTGGTAGCTTATCTTTTTTCTGCAGACTTCACAAAAGTACCAGATCTGCGAAAGTTCTGTACATTTTATTTGCGTCATTCCTTTAGAAGTTCCATTCGATTTCTAAGACAAATGTGCTGAAAACATCAGAATTTTATAGTAAAATTACATTAAAGCTGTGACGTATTGCCTCCAATAACAAGTAAAGAATCTTTACAGGGGAAAGTAGACTTTTTTTCAGTTGCCATTGGAAGTAGACTTGGAAACACTTCAAGAGATATTCCAAGGCTTTGCTGTAAAGGAATGGCTAGGGTTTAAAACCTCACATATTGTAACTTTATTCAGGCGTTACTACCAACTTCTTGTCATTGACAATATCTTAATCTGTTTCTTATAAAGCTCTGACAACTCATTTTGGTACAGCACCTTTTTTTTTGGGAGATACAGTTGTACTACTCGATAATGAAATGAATAGAGGTGACAGAATCTAATTAAAAGAAAAGGGGATTTGCACTAATATATAAGCTGGTGACAGGACTATTTCATGGCAAAATTCAAGGAGCATGTGGTTTTGTATCAGCGAACTTCTTATTCAGAGTTGACGGCAAGTTTGTGGCTTTCCTTACGTCTTCAGGTATATCTCAGATTTCAAATGTTTGCCGTTTCAATAAAATGCTTACAAAAACTATACAAGATTCTAATAGTAACATTTGATGTTGATATGCTAAAGTTATCATCATATTCTGAAGGTATCGTTAATCATGTGACTCGGCCACTTTGATGTTTTTGTTTTCATTTATATTATCTACTTGTTAGAGTAAAATTATCGTAACTGGCTGTCATTCAGCTATTAGCAGCATTTATCATCTCATTCATTGCGACAATGGCTGTCATTGGATCTCGTGGCAATTTACCAGCTACTTTCAGTACCCCAGGGCTGGTATCTTCTTCGATCCCCCTTTAACCTTTAAAGTGTTGCAGTCCTTATTCTGAGTTGTGAGCCACATTCTGTCAATTATTTCCCTCAAGATAATGTCATTCAAGCAATTAAACAGTTTTAGAAGGTTTATTCTTCCACAGGTAGGATTGGCTCTATCCTATGCAGCACCCATTGTTTCTTTGTTGGGGAATTTCTTGTCAAGTTTTACAGAAACAGAGAAAGAAATGGTTTCACTTGAGAGAGTTCTTGAGGTATGAGGATAGCCTCCAGTTTTATACATTCTTTCCATCTGATTACTCATTGTTGATTCTACTAGTATATGGATGTGCCTCAAGAAGAACTCTGCGGATACCAGTCCTTAAGTCCAGATTGGCCATTTCAAGGATTGATTGAGTTTCAGAATGTTACTATGAGATATAAGCCTTCTTTGCCAGCTGCTTTGCACGACATTAACTTTACAATAGAGGGAGGAACACAGGTCAGGGTACAAATGATGCCTGATATTGACTGTCGCAAAATTTGCATTTTATAACAATAATGGGTTTGAAAGTTATGTTCCCTTCAGTTAGCATACTGTCACTGTAAATTCATATGTTTTCAGGTTGGAATTGTTGGAAGAACAGGTGCCGGAAAATCTAGCATATTGAATGCCCTTTTTCGCCTTACCCCAATTTGTGGTGGACAAATTTTGGTGGATGGACTCAACATAATCAATACTCCTGTCAGAGATCTCCGGGGACGGTTTGCTGTTGTTCCACAGAGCCCCTTCTTGTTTGAGGGGTCTTTAAGGTACATTTTAGTACATCCTTTGCTGTTTCTGCTTGACGTAATAATGATACTGTGGGTATATCTTTTGCTAATAATTTAACATTTATGCAGTACTTAAGCTCATTTGACAACCCCAGCACTCATTTACATGCATATTTATTCCTTTTTCAATTTTCTAGGGATAATTTAGACCCATTTCACATGAATGATGACTTAAAAATCTGGAGTGTTTTGGAGAAATGCCATGTCAAAGAGGAAGTAGAAGCAGTAGGACTGGAGACGTTTGTGAAGGAATCTGGGATTTCATTTTCTGTTGGGCAAAGGCAGCTTATATGTCTTGCACGTGCTCTTCTCAAGTCTTCTAAGGTGAAAGAGAAATATTTTTATAATATTGATGTGAGATGACTCAATACTATTTTAAACTTTAATCAAGTTTTTTAAATGCTTGCTTGGTTCTTGAATAAAAGACAGTATATTTTTATACAGGTTGCTACTAGATTGATAATTGACATATGAGTGCCTGTTTGACATTAATGATTTCAATCGAACTATTAGACTTCTGTTTCTTTCTCTACTTCCCCATTCCAGGACCTTTTACTTGCACCAAGTTATCTTTTCTTGAATCAAAGTTGTTGATCTTTATTGAATTTTCTAGAACCTTTCAAATAGAGCTTATTGCTCATTCAGTTCGTGATTAGCCTATCCCACAAAATTTGAGTCACTTGACTATTTCTGATACATTTCATCTCCTCAATTACAGTTATTCCTATAAATTTTATTTCCATCTCAACTAGAAAGTAAATTATCTGATCCTTATTCATCAAAAACTAAAAAACTAGGAGATATTAATTGGGTAGAAAGTGAAGCCGAATGGAATAGGGGGAGGCTTTTCTGCTGTATGCAAACCTTCTGCATAGTTTATTTAAGGCTTTCATCTCCTCTAGTTTTAGGGACATTTGGGGATGATTTGACTGAACTTCACTCAATTTTTGCTTAGATGACGGTGAAATGTATTATTTACACTGTGTATGTCTGTGAGAGACTGAGTACTTACCATATTAAAAATTTCAGGTACTCTGTTTGGATGAATGCACGGCTAATGTTGATGCTCAAACAGCTTCAATATTACAGAATGCAATATCTAGTGAATGTAAAGGCATGACTGTTATCACAATTGCTCACCGCATTTCCACAGTTTTGAATATGGATGAGATACTCATTCTTGATCACGGTCACCTGGTATGCATATCTTTCATATGTAGATATTTTATTTTTCTTCTTGGATTCGTTTAAATTTCACCTTGCAGTTCTTATTCGTTTTAAAAAAACATTATCAATGCGCGGTTTATAATTTCATTTAAATTTGTAGTGACTACTGTTCTCTAGATTCTTGTGTGGTCACATCTAAGGTACTTTATATGGATCACCTTTAAATGGCAATGTCTCAGAGAGCTCTTCATGATCCCTTCTGTAGTTTCTTCAGTTAAGTTCTGGACCAAATCCAATAATCATTTTGTTCGCTGCACAGTTAAAATATAATGATAATAACACATTTATGTAGAAACTGTTATTGCTTGATTTTGTAGGAAATTCCATATCTTTGGTTTCTCACTTGACAATTTCAACAATTAATGCATAATACCGTAGAATTTTTTCAGTCTTTTAACTGAAGGTAGTGTGACTCTAGAAGGAATTTATTTGCCATCTTTACTTAAATTTGTTATGCAGTTTTCTTGCGTGCTGATCTTGGTTCCATTAATTGTATGGCATAAAATATCTTGGTGCAAGTGTTGGTCTAAGAGTTCTAGGATTCGTTCGGGGCAGCTGCTCCATGACTTTTACTTTAGGAGGATTCTCTTAAAATAAAGGGGGTGGAGCAGCCGCACTGTGGCTGCGCAGCTGCCCCAAACGGCCCCTAGTGACCTCATGTTTTCTATCTAAGAGTTGAAAAAATAAAATTCTGCCTGTGCAGGTTGAACAAGGAAACCCACAAACTCTTCTGCAAGATGAGTGCTCCATATTTTCGAGTTTTGTGAGGGCTTCCACGATGTAACGCTGAAAAGCTATCATCACATGTCGGGTTTGCGGTGTTCTTCATTTGTATCTCATCCTGTTTACCGGGGATTCTAATATCCATGCACACCAACCATAAAATGCTGGCTAAAGCCATTAGTTATGAATCTGAGCGGTATCTAAATGTTTAGGACAGGACATGTAAACTTGAAATTAATCTTTTTCTTTTTTCTTTTTTTTCCCTCTTTGGTAATTTGACTATTTTATATTATGAACTATTGAGATTAGTGCTGAAAGATAATCATGAAATGCTTGAACAAAAGAAATCGAGAAAAATCTACTTCAAGAACACATGGGGACTGAAAGATGGAAGTCAAAGCCTTATATTCATTAGGAATAAGATGTTCTTTTAATTGATGGTGTATATTGTTTTGATAACAGGTGGATATTTTCTGACCTTTGTTCAAGCATAATTGCTGTGACCATGGATTTTATGGCACCAATTTTTTAGAATTTGCCCTCAAGTTTCCAGGCACAACAACTGCACTTTTATTAGTTCATTCACACACAAAGGAGAAAGCTTATGTGAAAATAGTACCAAGTAGTACTAAAGCCCCACTTAATATTGAGATTAAATTATAGTATTAAAATATTTAATAAATATTAATTTTTGTGACTTAAAAGTTAAGTTGATTTGATGATTCATCATTTGCATGATAAAAAATTTATATTATTTTTACTATTTTTGTCAAAATTATTATTTAAAAAAATTATATTTACTACATGTTATTGATTTTTATTTCATAATTATACTTTTTTTAACAATAATTATAGTTTAAAAGTTACATCATCTCAATACCAAACAACGCTTAAGAGTTTTGCATTCATGGAGCTACTTGCATTAAGAGACATTAGATTCATGAGATTGGCCTGGACATGAGTAGAGTCGAGAATTTAGTGTATCTTAAACGTAAAATTTGTAATATGCAATGTTGTACTTAAAATCTGTAATATGTGGCATCATACTTATAATTCTAAACACAAACTCAAATATGCGAATGATTATGTAATTCTTTATGATAAAAAGTTCGATAAATGTTTGTACTTTAATACGTTTTATGTGCTGATGTGATTTTTGACAATACTATCACAGTATCACTAAATAACTTGAGAATACAATTAAAAAAAAAAAAGGAAAAGAAAACCAACACTTCCATAATTTGGTGAAATGGTTATAAAGAATCCTATATTTTCATAAATGTCAAATATATTCCTTTTGGGAGGACACATACTTCCTTTTGGACAATCCTTAGGAGTCATGAACCTGTGATCAATTCTGAGCATAAAATATGTTTTTAGTGTCCCAAAAAGGATGTGCCTGGTTATTTCTAAACATAAAAAGGAGTTTGTATATTTAAAAAAAAGAGTTTGTATGATATTTTTAAAAATAAGGAGATTTTCTCAAATTAAGGTGATTTTTTTTTTCTATTCTGACTCAAGTTTTTTAACAATCTTTGACACATTTAAGTTACTTTAAGATAATTTCATTTTAACTATTTTATTCTTGTAATATGAAATGATCAAATTGCCAAAACTTACATGCACTTGTATCTAACAGTCTAAGCATTTAGTTTCATGTTTTACAATCTAATATTTTTTAAATTAAATTCAATAATTTTCAATAACCCACATATCATAAATATACTTTCCTAGTTTATGTGAATATTAATGATCATACATCATTTAGGAACAATAAGTTTTTTATTTATTGAAGATAAAATAAATTTTTGAGAATTTTGGTTCTTTTCCCTTATGAGGGTAAAATAATCATACCAAATTATGTTAAAGTAACTTTAATGGTCAAATAAAATATAAAAAAATAAGTCATAAAAAAACTAAGATGGGTTTAATTGATTAGTTCTCCAATTCTTTTTGTTATTCAAATTTTTTTAAAGATAATGCTAACTCGTTGTAATAATTTTTTTAAAAATTAGAATGAATTTATAAAAGTTATGAGATGAAAATATCATTATCCCTTTTTCAATGAAAATATTTTAATCTGTTTTAACATACTTGAGCTAACCCCAGAAAAATAAATGTGGAGGGGGACAAACTTTTTAAGTTTTTGCAATTGTGGTCCAACAATCTCAGCTGGGAGCGCTGACACTTGCACGGATGGGCATTGATACGTAGGGATAGCAAAACCCCGGGCGGGTCCGGGTATTGCAATGACCGGACCCTGCCTGGATGTAATCGGTTTGGGTCTGGGTTTGGGTTGAATATTAATTTGGGTACTTAAATTTTATATTTTTTAATTATATATGTGTATATATTTTTTATTTTTTGTTAATTTTATAATTTTTAAATTTATTTCAATAAAATTTAACATGAAAATATAAATTTTAAGTGTTTAAAACTTTATATATGTATAATAAATGAGTCAAATAAATATAAATATTTAAAATAATATATATTTTATAATATTTTTTTTATAAAATTTAGATTCTAGATTTATCAAGTGATGCTCAAGACTGACCCGATTTCATATCCAGACCGAATAATATCCGACCCACAACGCTCGGGTACGATTTAGGTCCAGACCAAGCGAATATTTTTACTACCTCTATTGATATGAAGCTAAAATAAATTCTGGATTTTCTGTTTTTATTTATTTGAAAAAGTGATTAAATTTTACAAATTCCATTTTAATTTAACCTTTTAAGATTTAATCTCATCATAGTAGTCGGATCAATTGGTTCTCAAGCCGAAAGGGGTTGGTACTTACTTGCTAGCGACGTGGGGGTGCGTGAAGGTGGGGACCAACGATCAGGTTAATTTTATAACACAACATGCTAATTACAAATCATAAATTATAATTACATACTAATTTTTTATTTCATTTTTTT
The DNA here is from genome assembly GCA_039657385.1 of Citrus x changshan-huyou. Taxonomy (NCBI): domain Eukaryota; kingdom Viridiplantae; phylum Streptophyta; class Magnoliopsida; order Sapindales; family Rutaceae; genus Citrus; species Citrus x changshan-huyou. Next base: position 14,290,359 of record CM077547.1, on the reverse strand, counting down.
TTCACTTTATTTGAGTAGTTGCATACACGTGCTTCTCTTTTATGGCAACACATGTTTTATTGTGCTTTTATGTTAAAAGTTCAAAAGCAACGGGAAAGAGACATGCAATAGTGCTTGTGATCCACGTAATATCGATCTCGAATGGATTCGAGCCAGAGTCTACCTTTGATGATAAGGAGTGATTTAGTTTAAGTTTTAATGAGTTTCCTTATTTATATATGTGTGTGTGTATATATATATATATATAAAACAAATAAAATATATGGGTCTTAATCAAATTACACGATAGTGTAAGATATTTTCTAATTGCTAGCTTTAAAATATTTTTAAGAAGTATAACATTTCACATCACCTGAAAATGGGTCATATGCGGCAATGATGCTGCAGTCGCACCACGATGTGAACCACAAAATGCAACATCAAAAATTATCAAAAGAAAAGGCCAAAAGTTGAAAGCTTTAACACGTTTCAGTATCGATAAAAAAAGCAACGGCCAGACAAAGCCCAGGTAGCCAAATTGGGACAGTGTAGATCGATATCGATTCAGTACGTCCATTATCTTGTTAGATTGCCAGTTCCCCACGGTCTGTAATTCTGCAAATAGCTCAAAGGATTTGAAAGGTTCAGTTTTGTACCCAAATAACCCAACAAACCCCAACATCTTTTACATTTTTTTATTTTCTGAATGAAGTTATTCTTCGACACTTGCCAATTCAAAAGGCTGCAATCAATGGAAAAAGCCTAGCCACATAATCCCTTGCTATCATTTTGATTTTGAATTTTCACATCTCTGAGGAATCTTGCATATCATGTAAGCAATTTTTGTCAATACGGACAATAATTCACCAAGTTGCAAGAAGCTCTGATTCAATACATGTGTATTGCTTCTTCAAGAATCAATCATTGAATAATTTTGTGGTTTTGTTACCATACAGACGTTGCATCGTCACAATATGATTGATCTATTCTTAATTTTAGAACAAACGCCAAACTATTCATCCTAGAAATTGAATCATCTTCTAAACTAAATTCTACTAAACTTTTAAAAATCTTCTACGTGCATTTTTAAGTGGTAGTGGATGGGTAAAGCAAGGTCAAAGTAGCACGGGAGTCCTTGGAGTTGAAGCTCTTTCCCTAGGCCACACCACTCTATACATTCAGATCTATTGCCAGAAGGGATGAAGAACTAGTACCACAACAAACTCATTTTGAAGTAGGTTTGCCTACAGAATCTACTGGATAAAGGGAGTGCCAGTATAAGAAATTCCTTATGATCTCCGAGAAAACATCTTAAAAAACCTACTACAGTACTACCTAGTAGGGGCCAAAAATAGAATAAGTGCTTTACTTGTCTCCTTCAAGAGTTTGATCAGCGAGGATTCAACCAGTGAAGGCTCGACACAGTTGAGAAGAAATGCTCTCTAGCCCGGCAAAAGGAATATCAAGATTCACGTGCGAAGAGACAGAGCGAAAGTTTCCTAGCATTTAACTTCTTTATTTTTTTATTTATTAATTATTAATCCGCACGAGTTATTTGTTCAATACATGATTAGATTTAAGAGAACTCTGATCCTTCATTTTAATGTTAGAGAAATTATTTGACCCAAAAAAAAATCTTTCATAGGCCATTTTTGGTAATATAGACAGAGATAATTAAAAGTTTAGTTGATAAACGGATGACTGTTAAGAAATCTTACCAAATAAAAAGTATATCAGACGACAGTTTAGTTTTTGAATATATAGATTGAGATCTTACGTGCTCAAAAATTAGCTAGAAAATCATTTAAGTCAGGGACGAATCTTTGAAGATTAGAGTGGGCCATGGCCCCCCGTAAAAATTTTAATTTTTTTTAAATATACATAATATCTCCTAAATTATAATAGAAATTAAAAAATATTTCTAAACTATATATATATATTATTCACTCCAGCTCGTGTGACCAAAGTTTTCAACTTTCGCGATTTAAATTAATGTATTTACAAGAGAGAGTATGGGAGAGAAATTAGATACGAGATTTTAATTTTAATATCATGTTAGAAGCTATTTAAAATTTAAAACAAACATTCAAATTGATAGATAAAAATGTAATATTAGTATTAAAAATAAGTCTTCATTTAAAAAGTAGTTAATTAATGATGCAAATATACACTTCATGTATGAAAAAAAAAATTCTATAGTATTGTTAGAACTTACAATTGGTTCAAGTGTCTACAAGTGCAAGATTATTAACTCTCCCTCTTTTTTCTTTTTCGTGGAATTCATCGAACACTAAACATCAAATGTCACGTGGGTCCACAAAAATAACCGATGTAGATGATCGTGATTTCATCCAATCAGACGGTGGACATCTTTCATTCCTATCCTCATCTACAGCACCAATCTTCTTGATGCACCACAAATCTTCAGCCCAAGAAAACTTCCTCCAATGGGGGATGGTCTCTCTTACAGGGTCCTTCGCACCCACTTCAGCCACTAGGGCCCCACATTCCCCATCATCTCTAGCCATGTTATGAGCGAAGGCACATAGAGACTTCATGAGCAGCGAGGCATGCTTACCTTCCATATGCAAACCATACAAAAAATAAACCCCAAATTGTCTAAACACATCAGGAAATGAAGGCAGCCTGAGCCATGGCATCCATGCATCAAGCAACCTTGAACCAACACAAAATGCATATTTTAAGGCACTAACACCTTTCAATTGCAATTTGAACACTTCCTTTGTGTTCCAAACACTTAAAATTGCAAAACTCGGAGGAAGAATACCGGTTTTGGGATCCCATCTAGGTACAAATTTTTTGGGCATGGCCATGAATGTGCCCAAATTGAGATTACTAGACAAAATAAGGTCAATATCTTTAGGGAAAAACTCCGAATTAGCGAAAACTCGGCGATATATTGTTTCCGCGGATTTTCTCGGGAGGCGGACAATCGAGATGCCGGCACCTACCGGCTTATAGTGAGCATGAACCGGTTGCACCAACATGGTCGGGGTACGAAATTTGGTGTATGAGCATTTTCTGGTGAACAAATTGATTGAAGCCTCATTGCTACACTCGGTGGCCATGTATGAGTACTCAGCTCCTTGTTGCTTGCACCATTCTTCTAATTTTTGCACAAGTTTTGTGCCGATACCTAGCCTCCTGTATAATTTGCAAACGATAAAAATTTAGTACTAGTGGTTTTTTTGGTCTAGGGAATCTAATGAGTGGCACAAGGAAAATATCCATCAGTTCAGGATAGTGACATGATAATTATTGTGGATCACTTTTAATAGTGATCTAACAGTTACAAAAAAGTATGGAACATTTTAGAAGATTATAAAGTATATCTTAACATAAGATGAGAATAAGAGAATGGGATTCTTTTTTAATTTAAATTTTACTGAATTTTAAAAAAAATTTGTTATATGTTTTTTTTGTGACGGTGTATAGGTAGGATATAATTTATTAATTATTAATTAATAATTAAATTATTTACTCAATGTATAGGTAGGATATAATTTTTTTAATTTATTAACTATCAATTAATAATTAAATTATTTACTCAGTATTTGATCAAATTAAGAAAAAAATCTTGATGTAAGAATGAGATTGTATCTTTTTTTTTTCTTTTTTTTTTTGGGAATTAAGAATTAGTGGAAACAAACAAGTGTCAAGGGAGAGGCTAGAGGCTAGAGGCTAGTGGCTGGTGGCTAGGGTGGCTGGTGGCTAGGCTGGCTGGTGCTTAATTTCTTTCCATGATACGAGGAACAATTTGTTCTCTTTTGTGTGGAATCTAATCATTCTTTTTATTTAAGTGGTGGCAATTTACGATTAGAATTCCAAAAGAAAAAATGCCAAACATTTACTTGAAATTGTAAATGCATGACTTTGAATAGAGAAAAAAAGGAAGTACAAAATTTAAAGCTTTGAAAAAAAAAGGAACTATTCACTTCTCTCAAGCTCTTTTGTTCTCTCTCATATTATCATTTATTGCCATGCAAGGTGAAAATATCATGCACATTATGATCTAATTATAAATAGAATAATTAACTTCAGTTATTGCCACGTTTATCTCTTGAATCAATGCATGCAGTAACTGTACGAAACAAATAATTGTTGAAAATGAAGAGCCAAACTATATGCAAAATTCTGTGAAAAAAAAAAATAACCTGTGAGTTGGAGAAACTCTAAGTCCCAAAAGATAAGCAAGCTTAACAAAATTTGAGCCTCCTGTTGTCACAGTCTTTACACATCCTCTTATCACCCCAACAGTTTCTTTCTCCTCTCCATACTCAGCGACCTATATGTTCATCACATCATAAAATTTGTCAGCATAATTTGTTCATAATGCAAACGAGGTGGTGTGTAATTCATATAATCACAATGTGAAAGTTCAGTGAAGAACCAGTAGTATTAATGGTAGAATTACTCAATAGAATTAATTTAATTAATTACCAGTGCGATGTGAGATGGGAAATGGCGAACGCGACAAACAGGATCACCCATAAGGTCAGTGACAAGAGTGGGCTTCCCTCTTTGCCCAGTCTCACATCGTCTCTCAATCTCCTCAACTCCCAACTTGTCACGCTCTTCATTATATTCTCTCACAATAACTACTGAATTCACCTTTATTTTCATTGGAAATTCAGGAGAATTTTCAGCAGCTATCTTCATTGACATGATATGAAAGTTAGCTGGTAGAATTGGTACTATTGTGTAGAGTTGCTGATATGCGATTTTTTTTTTTTTCTGAGGAGTTGGAATTTGATGTGATTTTGGGGTTGTGCTGCTTGAGCTCCTATTTATAGGCAGTAGGAAGTGCTTCTGGGGCAGCTTTTTAAAACTCTCCAAGTTTTAGTGGACTGCTTTTTCCACTCATAATGTCACAGTGGCATTATAGTTTGATCACATTATTGTGCATATAGCCGCAAAATGTGTATACTAAACTTTGGATGTGATTTATTAAAATGGATAAGAATCATAAGATAATGGGGTTACAATTATTGCTTCATAAGGTGCATAATCTTCATCATCATATATATGCCATTCCATCTGGTGATGATGAGTATATGATCGAGGCATTGAATAATAATATGCATTTATGTAGTGGCTTTTGGCTTGATTATCTCATAAGTAATATCACTTTATTGTCCGCCTAATTTTTCCATTATCTAATTTGGATATTTCTCATTGCCTTTCTTTTCATGACTTATCCCTAGATATTCTTCATTACCCATAAACTTTAATCATTCCTAAAAATCAAGTATAAAACTAGGAAAAATGGAAACCTACAAGTATTTAACTACTTGGGTCATTACCAATAGCCTCTTGGTGGAGTGGTCGATACCTTCTCTCTTAAATTTAAAGTGGAGTGTTTGATTCTTCTCAATAGTTATGAGAGTTTATTGTTATACTAGACTTTAATAAACTTCAATTATATTAGACTTTAATATGTATGTATGTATGTATGTATTTGGATCATTGAGAATCATCCAATAGTTAGATGATAAACCACTATTCTGTGGGAAGGGATTTGAGACGAAGTGTATTTTTGGGTTTACGTGGAAGTAATTACGACGAATAGATCCAAATTAATAATCATATTGTGCTATTATAGAGTTGATTTAGAGGGGTTTCTATATAATTAATAAATTTGTAACGTATTAAAAAAAGTGTTTAAATAGTTGGAAGTGAAGAATAAAAGTGATAAGATCTTAATTAGTGTTGAGTTTTATGTGATCATTAACAATTGAACTTTTAAGTTAAGTAATTGACAATTATAGAATAGTTTAATAGTTATGCGCAGCCCACTCTCACGGTAAAAGTTGAAAGAGAGAGTACAAGTTCCTGCAGTCACAAGGATCCCTATTTCCTTCTCACAAATATATGGAGGGTGAATATGTTCTTTGAATATTGATGGGTAAAATTTAAGTTGTGCTATAATAAAATTTAGTTGTATAAATTAGTTTAGGTGAACTTCTGATTGTAAAGATACATATGTGTATGTAATTTGGACTTGCAGAGATTAAAATTCAAGACGAGTTGAGAACGATGGAAATATATTTTTACAATGTTATAAAAATATATTCACACTATTATTAATTCGTCCAATTAAGAAAGTGAGCCAAAATCACCACTCTGCCTATATATCTCTACGTTTGAACTCTCACCAATAGCTCAAAGTTTTTAAATGGGAAAATAATAATTGAATAGCATGAAAATCCAAGAATTTTGAAGGTAGCTGTTTCCATATAATATTACTTTTTTTGAGTTCACCAATTATTGGTGAGTGGGGAGAGAAACCAGGCCGGATACAAAGTTTCTGCTGAGCATGTGAATGATCATATATGACTCTGATGATCAACATCATCAGCATAAGCATAGAATTTATATGAACATCTTTCTCTTAGCCAAAAGAAGATTAATTCATTTAAAAAAAAAAAGAGAAAGAAATTAAATTGCATTTTAGCTCTTTGTTCTTTAGTGTTCGAAAATTGCACATGTGGCGAAGAGTCTGGATTCTTCTACCTCCCCCCAGCTCCCTTCATTGAAGTTGGTTGCTATCATTATTCTCACTAGGCTAGCTGATGTGTCCTATCCCAATTTTGTAGGTGACAAAACTTTGCCCATTATTTTGAAGCAAAAATGATGCATCATGAACCAAGCCAAAATTGCTTGGACACACTCCTGAATTGGGAAAAGTTTATCTAACTTTGGTGATTTGGATTCTTTGAAGAGATCTATACTGTAAATGTTGCAACAATAATGTTCAAAGGCCTCGAGGGAGAATTGATACATTCATAAATCTGAATGTTGACAAATCTTTATAGTGTGAGAAAGGATGGTAAGTTGGCGACAAATGTCCCCTTCATTAGGATCTTTATCCAGCTAGCGATCACCTTGGATAATATGTCTTATGTCTTGTTCCTAGCTAGAGATCATGTATGGTTTTATGCCTATAACGCTGTAGGCTGGGTCCTTTTTGTCACTAAAACTTCGAAAGATTTGTATAAATTTATTGAGATATTGACAACACATATAACAAAGATATTGTTACTTTGAAAGATTTTGTATAAATTTATTGAGGCATTGACAACATATATAACAAAGATTTATTGTCCCAGAGAGCTTTTCCTATAGCCCGCACTTTGAGCAACTTTTACTACGTTTAATTAAAAAAATGATTTAAAATAACCTAAATAAAATCGACGAAATGCATCTAAATATACCTTGGAGATTCTAGTGTCTACGACGGCTTCAAGCTCACATAGCCTGGGTAAATCACACAAGATCACAATAATGTTAATAGGCCAGTCCTCCTGACGTTTTTTTCCTAATAAAGGTGCATTGACTGGTCAAACGATGCTTCCAGAATCTAACATAATTTTTTATGTGAATCAGATATGTGGTAAGAAAATTAAGAATATTCTTAAACAACCATTGTTCTGGTAAAAATCATACTATATATCCAGGGGAATTATATGATTCGATCATACTTTTTTTTTTCTTTTAGTGCCTTTTGAGATTTCTTCAATCTCTCTCTCTTTTTCAATTTTCTTTTCTTTCTAATTGGATGCAAGGCTTTAATTCGAAGTATGCGGATTGATTTTCTTCTAAATATCTTAAAATAAATTTGGTCTATTCAATTTGATAGAGCTAGCTATTCTTGATCTTACCGAATTTACAAAAGTTCCAAACTTACTCCTTTGAATATCAAGATTTAGATCATATGAGTAGATATTATCTTAATCTAAAAAAAAAAATTGATGTTTGGAACTTTTGCAAATTCGTTTGTAAAGCTACTTTAGATTATACAAGTTAATGGCTCGTGCACTCACTTTCTAAAGGAATGATAGTGAAACATTCTCAAGGCATTATGACATATTTTAATAAAGAAATTGAGAAGAGCATTTACCGTTCATTCATCTTATGTTTCTATGCCCAGACATTTGGCATTCCTTTTGTACTTCAACGGCTGAAGCTTTAATAATAAATTGAATGACACCACTCATCTCTCTAGAAGAGCAATTACGAACATATATGTTGCGCAAATAATTAAGGACCTTTAGTTGATTGAACTCATGGTATGGCAGAATGGGTTTTAGATAATTTTATTTTGTTAATTAGATATAATTTCACACAGAACAATTAATAGCTCAAATATTTTTTTCCTAAAATATGAAAGGAATTTTGAATGGGATTTGTAATTTGATGCACTGGAACATATGTGAGACGTATAAATTAAATTATAGCTAGTGGAAAAGTAATTAGCTTTAGAATTAGTGGAAAAAGTAACAATTAGATTTTCTAATTGGCACTTGGCATCACAGGGGTTTGGTGGTCGATAACCTTAAGAACATGTGGTCCCTTACAATTTGTACTATTGCGTAATTACTAATTTATAAGATTCCTAAAGTGTAATTTAGAGTAGGTATAATTGGTGATAATGCATGAACTTGCTTAATCTATATTGACATCATCATTATTGGTTAAGAAGTTGAAAGCCTCTTTAACAACTAATCTTATTCTAGAGCTCAAAGTACTCTCTCTTTACGGGATAAATAAAAATAAATATACAAAACATTTATAATCTTTAGTGCATTGAGAACTAATCAAGAAAGAGAGAAGTTAAAAAAAGAAGCTGAGAAATGAAAAGAAAAGAAAAAAAAAAATACACCACTATTTTCCACTATATGAAAAGCAATGTTTTTGGAGGTCATTCGTTGGCATCAATCTCATTATGTTTAGATTAATGGGTAAAGATCGTACCAATAAACGTAATTAAGAGAAATCCAATTGAGAGAAATCTATAGGTGCAGTACAACTACTATGGAGCTATCATTTCTAAATTAAGGTGTGCTATGCCTACCCTTTATATTGAGAGAAATCTTCTACATGTACATATGCCTACCCTTTATATTGAGAGAAATCTACCACATGCAGTCTTGCCCACATAAGAGAATTAACATTTTGCCTTGTGTCATATTGAATAGACTTTTTTGATTGGTGCTTAGCATTATATTTTTTCCTTAGGAATTTAACCAATTGATTGGTTTTCAAACAGCATCGATCGAATAGCTTTTAAGTAGCTTTTTTTAGTTGATAACTCATGCTGGAGTATTGAGGGAGGTAAGGACCTAAAATTCAATTACCTATCCCTTATACACACACACACACACACACACACACACTATTGGTAAAAGATACATTAAAGTAAAAATAAAATTTACGAGTAAATTATCTCTCAACGAAACAAAACAATACTAGTAGGTTAAGTTTTAGTGTTGGATAGAGACGACAACACATCAAGAATCTTGTTAAAAGAATGTAAATCATGATAACAAATCATAGGCTCCAAACCAAATCCTGTTCAAATTAGAATATCTTGGATTCGGTAGTAAAAAACATAAATGAAAGTTGCTTTATTTACTTAAAGAACTGAGTTTTATAACACTGCCACGCTGTGAACCACAATGTTCGGAGAAAATTAATAGTCCTGTATCTTTTGGAACATTAGTTGCTAGATGTTATGTTATCTTGAAGGAATTATATAAGCAAATAGAACATTTAACAATCGCTAGTAGTATATATAGCCGCATGATGATGTAGATGAATAATTATTTAATCATGATTTCTTAGAATATTCTTGTTAATTAAGATTTCTTGATGTTATCTGAATCCAGAACCAACTAGAGTGATCGATTAAAAGAAAAGAAAACTAGTGCTATGGTGACGTCTTATAAGGTATAAGGCCTTGTGCAGCTTTTTCAACAGAATTGCTTAAGTTACAAGCTTGAAGCTATGCTATGCTAAGATTATGCTCTTTATAAGCTTAATTATTGTTAGAGGAGGTTGTCCTTGGAGACTACTCTAGTCCATTTGCCATAGAAGTAAAAGGATTTAGTTTAGTTTTAATGGGAAAGGTTTAATTTAAGGTGAGATGGGATGGATGCATGATAATTATAAAAATAAAATATTAAAAAAAAAGAAACCGTTATATTTGTAATTGACCTCTAAATTTTTGTTTCTATCCTTGTTAATAATAGGGAAAAGGACACAGAGACCCCTAATGTTTGAATAAGGGACACAGAGACCCCTAACGTTTGAAAAAGGGACACAAAACCCCCTAAGGTTTCAAAAAAGACACTCAGACCCCAATTTGTTAACATAAATTATAATTTTAAAGTGTAATTACCATTATACCCTTATAGCATATTAAAAAATAATTGTTCATTGTCCAATTTATTCGTATATTATTAATAAAATTACGAATATAACTTCATTATCCAATTTTTTCATTTAATTTTTGTCAAATTTTCTCTTCAACTAAATAAATTTAATTCATTGCTCAAGAATAAAAATAAATTAAATTGATTACTAATATAATAAAAATAACAATTCTCAATAACAATTCTTCATTTAAACTTATATAATCAACAAAATAAAAAAAAAATTGGTTACAACAATAATTACAAAATCTTAATTGTACTAAATAAAATGGAAAAATTGGGTAATGAAGTTATATTCATAATTTTATTAATAATATAGAAATAAATTGGATAATGAACAATTATTTTTTAATATGCTATAAGGGTATAATGGTAATTGTACTTTAAAATTATAATTTCTGTTAACAAATGGGGGTCTTAGTATCTTTTTTGAAACCTTAGGGGGTTTTGTGTCCCTTATTCAAACATTAGGAGTTTCTGTGTCCTTTTCCCTTAATAATATATCATGTTCACCATTCTACATTGAATTGGCATCCTCTGGATGGAGGGATGCCCTAAATAGCATGTGACATAAGGCACTCAACTAAATGTTAAGTTTGCATCAAAAAATTAAAAACAAATCTTAAGTTAGCCCATCCTTGAGCCCGACCCTAACAAACTGAACCTCCCGGATCCTATGGGCCTCAAGATCAAGCCCATTATAGATTTACCGTAAAACCACCTATCTTATTCCTCATCACACACAGCACACACCCCTAGCGTTTTCATAAACAGTAAAGCATTGATAACACTAAAAACAAAGTCATTATCATATCAATTGAAGAGAAATCTTTTATGAGTAATGCTACACATCTCAAATTTTTTATCTCAAAAAGTTATCACAAATGATGTGTCGTTTATCAATTGGTTGGTGAGATAATACAATTAATTCACTTGGATCTTGTAAAGAATTATCAACCACTCAATTAATGACACATCATTCATTTGAGATAACTTTTTGGGATAAAAAATTTAGGATGTGTAGCACTACTGATATTTTTTTTTTTTTAATATTAGATTACAAATTTATTAATATTTATAACCAGAAGTTCGGAACCTCCTAAATCAATTTATGATACATTTGTTACAGTTTTTTAAATATCCATTCTTTTTAAGTATATTTATTATTAACAGCACTTTTACAAATAAAGCTTTTAATAATAAATTCTTTAATTGTTTGATTATCAATGAGAACTTATAAATATAATTTTTTAATAAGTATATTATGAAAGAAATGAAATGAGGTTATAAAATTAAATAAAGATATTTTAGATTGTTAGAACAATAAATCCTTTAGTGAAAATCATCACGTAAATTTCAGAAATTTTCATGTTGTATCAGTAAGAATCAATAATTAAATATATGAAAGTGTGCTTGAATCCATAATGTATAATTACTCTCTAAAGTCATGTGGTTAATTTTCCAGATCAGCATGTTATTCTAAAGAATTTTTAACTTTCTCTTGGCACTCTATCTATCTGATGATGGGATGTCAGAAGAAAATAGAATGATACGTGTGTCCTGAGAATTATAATTACTCATATAAATAACTTTTCCCATTATTATTAGGTATTCATATTTCAACCCATCATAGAAATAGAAATTACCCTTAAGATTCTACACATTAAAGGCTTATACTCTATCATATACTTTAAAGCCCGAATTACTGAAAATCCTTAATAGATCACTTTTAATTAGGTTTAACTTTATAAAAAAAATCGCAATACATAATCAGTGGCGGACCTACAGCTGGGCTAGACCGGGTTGTAGCCCGGTCTACTCCAGAAAAAATCATTTAAACCCCTTATCTTTAGATTAATTCTATAAAAGAATAGAAGTTTTACTTTAATTTTATATAAGTCCTTAATTCAGTTGCTTTTATGTTTTCATCAAATTTCATAAAACAATAGAGTTTTTACTTTATTTTTAAATATATCCCTAATTCAATTATATTTTTTTATTAGTGGCTTATTTTATAAAATGATTAAATTATATACTTATTGAATAGAATGAAAACATTAGGGGTCTAAAATGTTATTACTACTTTAATTTGTTTTTAAAATTTTAATTTAAAAAAGTATGTCAATGTAATATAATATTGTCACTAGTATTAAAAATACTAAAAAGATATATAATAAAAATTATTAACAATTTCATAAAATTTTTATGTGAATGTTGAGATTTTATTTATTAGTTACATTAACTAAGAGGATAAGTTAGAAAACAAAATTTGAGTATTTTGATCTGATTTTTTAAAGTGAGTCAGAGTGCTTGGCAAAGAAATAATGGCGCACAAATACCTTTTTACTAGGTTAGAGTTTAGTTTATTATTGAAACTCTTGACAACTAATATTTTTATAATTTAAAAAGATGAATAAATTTTAATTGTTTAATTTATTTAAGCTTGGTAAATAAGTACTTTTTAAACATAAAGTTCCATTTGCAATATTTTAATTGATTATAATTACATGTGTTGATTTATTCAAACTTGAAATTCTTAATTGATTTATTAATTCTTATATAATTAGATGTTAATATATGTTGCAATATTATATTCCATAATTAAAAAATAGTATTTTTATATTTGAATTATCTTTTGTTTTCTAGTCTTTTTTGTATACTTATTTTTATTTAAAGTACATATTTATAGGGTTTTTTGTATCCCCTTATTTGATGTACTTTTTTTACTTATAAATATTTATATTCACTCCAAAATATAAAATTTTTAATTTAGCCCGGGGTAATATAAAGTTCTGGGTCCGCCCCTGTACATAATTATTCATATACAAGTCCAATGTTGGATTAAAGATCTAATTTAGATAATTTAATTATCGATAGATACACTACAACCTCTACACTATGTCCAATATTCTAAAATTTGAGTTTATTCTAATAGATGCAAAATAGTATTTTCAGACCCACAATCTCTATTCTACTCACGTTACAACCAAAAAACAAAAAAAAAAAAAAGTTAAGGCATGCTTCAACTATTTAGACCTAGAATAAAACGAATCTACTTATAAATATCTAAAAAAAAAATTTACAACCACAAGAAATGCAAAAAAAAGTTAAGACGTACTTCAACTATTTAGACCTCGAATAAAACGAATCTACTTGTAAATATCTAAAAAAAAAATTACAACCACAAGAAATGCTTGAATCCAATGGATAATATACTGTATGTTTATTAAATGACTCTTGAGTTAAATTAATAACATAAAAATTTTGGTCTTTTAGCTCGTATATCTAAGTTTTGACACTTCAAAAAATTTAAAATTTGAGTTTGTTCTAGTAGATGTAAAGTATTTAACTTTGAAATCTCAATTATGCATAATCAACAACAAAACTAAGGAAAAAGAAAAAGAAAAAGGTACAAATTGAATATCTAGATCAAAATTTACTTCTAAAGATCTAGTAAAAACAAAAAAAAAAAGTCAATTCCATAAGAAATAATCAAACCCAATGGAATCAACCCTAAATCGTAACTAAACACACTTACACACTGAAACAATTAGCTGCCAACCTCAGTACCTCCCTCCATCTCTCCAATATTCAAAGCTAGTAGGCAGCAGCCACCACCCACCGCTGCAGTGCTGCAGCATGCCTCCACGAACCTGAGCACAACCATCACAGCCACTGTCTCCACCGTTTCATCATCTTCTCAGCGGTAGCCACCGTGCGATGACGTCAACCATCATAACCAGTCTCACTCAATTGTTTCGTCACCTTCTCAGCAGCAACTCTGCCATCACAGCTAGGGGTGGGCAAACGGTTCGGTTTTTGCCGAACCGAACCGAATTTTTTTAATTCAGTTCGGTTCGGTTCGAAGAACAAAACCGAACGGGTCAAAAATAACTAAACTGATCGGTTTGTGTTCGATTCGGTTCAAAACCGAACTGAACCGAGAAACCGATCGGTTCTTCTCCTTAAAACTAAAAAAATAATTAAAATAAAAAATATATATAAATAAAATATTTGTAAACCCTAAGATCTCTCACACACACACACCCCATACTCCCTATCTCTCCCTCACAAATCATAGCAGCCGACACCCACACTCACCAACTCTCTCACACCAACACACCCACCCTCACGGCCTCACTCTCCATTTCACACCAGCACACACACACCCTCATGGCCTCACCATCTCTCACTCCATCTCTCTCACTCCATCTCTCTCACACCAACACACACATACCCCCTCATCACAACTTTACTCTCCATCTCACATCGACACACATGCCCATCTCTTTTACCTCATCTCACACCGATGCACACACACCCTCACCATTTCTCTCACTCTTGGCAACACACACACCCAATCCACCGCCATCACCTATTAGCCACCATTTCGTCGTTTTTCTTACTATAACGCTGTTGTCATCGTCGTTGCAACTCGTATGTCACGGTTCATCCCATCGCGCTATCAGCCTTGCCTCCAATTCATCTCATTCATGTCAGCATCTCCTCTGGTTTGTTGCGACTTTACTAGTGTCGGCAACCCGCCGTGGTTATGGTGCTAGTAGGGTTTTGTAATTTGTGTTGACTTTTTTTTAATTATTCATTGATTGTTCCTTAAATTTTTGAGTTGGGATTCTTAATTTGGGATTTAAGTTGTTGATGATCTGTAAGTAAATTCTTAAATGAATCAAGAAAGAACAACATTCACTAGTAAAATGGCCTTTTCATCAAGGTTGAAACCGAACCGAATTTAAAATTTGAACCGAATCGAACCGAAATATTTCAGTTCGGTTCGGTTCGATTTCAAAATTCAATTCATATTCAGTTTTAGTTTTGGAAAACCGATCGGGTTCAATTCGATTCAATTCTTAGCTTGAACTGAACCGAACTAAATAGTGCCCAGCCCTAATCACAGCCACGAGGTATTGTCTTTTTTCTAGGTTTTTTGAAAAAAAAAATGATGAAATTAACATTATTATTATTAGGTGTTATATATATGCTTAATGTTTTTCTTGGATGCTATGCTTGTATGATTATTTTTAATTAATGGGAGTTGAATTCAGATTTAGGTTGCTTTAAGTTAATTTGTCACATAATATTTATAATTATGTAATTTGTATGGTAATTTTTTTTATTAATAGGAGCTGAATTTAGCATTTAGGCTGCTTTTATGTTAATTTGTTACAAACTATTTATAATTATGTAATTTATATGATTATTTTTTATTAAAGGAGCTGAATTTAGTTTTAGGTTGCTTTAAGTTAATTTCTTACATAATATTTATAATTATATAATTTGTATGATAATTTTTTTATTAATAGGAGCTGAATTTAGCATTTAGGTTGCTTTTAAGTTAATTTTGTTACATTATATTATAACTATGTAATTTGTATTATTATTTGTAATTTTTTCTATAATAAACAGCAGTGCGATGTCAAACAATGTAGAAATGCATTCATCAAATGCTCCAAATTTATCCTATAATGTTGAAGATAACATTGATAACGAGGTTGAAGAAATTTCGTTGTCAACTGTGAATGATAAGAAGGGAAAGAAAGTGGTGAAAAACAGTTGAAACAAGAAAAAAGTCTCTAAGGCTTGGGATCGTTTTACAAAAATAATTGTTAATGGAGAAAAAAACATATAAGGGATTATGAGCTTGAACAAACACGTGGAATCTTAGGGCATGTTTGGTATTGTTTCTGAATTTGTATTTTCTGAGAATAAAAATGGTGTTTTGCAGTTGTTGTATTTTGAATTTAAATATGCGTCTGGTATCATTTTCTATATCCTGTATTTTAAAACTGAAAACAATAATATGCGTTTGGTAGACAGTTGAAAATGATAAAAATAGAAAATATGCGTTTGGTAATACTTTTTTCAAAAACAGTTTTTATTGAGCATTTACATTATATTTATAGTTATAAAATAATTATTTAGCTAATTCATACATAAATACAACAAAATAATTTAAATAAATTTATTATGTATATCTCTTAAAATTATACATAAAATTATGTAAAGCGCAACATGTAATTGGAATTAAATGTTGCTTACGTAAACTATAATTATGCATATCCCTTAAAATTAAAAATCACGCTTTTAAAACAGCAAAGCATCGCTGCTCTTACATATACATAGATTATAAATTACACAAGCCAATTTAAATTAAGGTCGAGCTCTCATCAAAATTTTTTAACTCTTTTTTTTTTCAGGGCACAATTAAAAAATGAGTTTTTATTTTTTGTTCTCACTTCTACAAGTTGCAGAGTGAAGTGAATTTTTCAGACAATATTTTCAAAGTGACAGACAATAAATTCAAATTATGAATTCCATCCAAAGCAATAAATTGAAATTACAGATTGTTTAACTGAATTCTATCCAGGACAAAACTTGAAAAATCTCTATTTCTGTCAAATAACAAAAGCCCAATTAAAAGGCATAAGTGCTGCAATAACCGTGGTCAATGAGCTTCAATCTTTACATAGTAAGCAACACTCTACCAATCGGAGGAGGTGCAGCCAAGCGCTTGAAGGAGGCTCAAGCTCTTGAAACATCAAGAAGACGTGAAGAAATGATAGCTCTTGGTTCAAGTTTCCAATATGAAAGCTCAAGCTCCAGCAGATTACAGGCCTATCCACTAATGCAAACAACCCCATTTGAGCAACCGCAACCACCTTACTAACTTTACAGAACCAGGAAATATCTCAATACACACAAGACCCTTCGTTTCACCAAAGTTATATCCAGACACAGCTCCAATTGCACCAGCAGCAGCAATCTGCTGGGTCTAATTACTTGCAACAATCAAGCCAGAACAATAATTTTTATAATACATATCTTCAAAACAACCCTGGTTTGCTTCATGGGTTGGTGAACATGGGATCGAATTCATCTTCTGTGATTGACAATAATGGGATTAATCTACAATATCATCCTATTAAAAATAATTAAAATCACTCAAATAATTTCTCAAAAATTTACTTAAACAAAATAAATAACAGATCCGGGAGAGACACAGTGGCTGGGCAAGTGACAGATCTGGGAAAGCAAAGACGGAGCAGCAGCGGCTGGGCTAAGACGAGAGAGAAAGATGTTGCAACTGAGAAAGTGCAGATTTGCTGCAAATTTGCTGGGCAGTGGATGAAGATAAGGGGAGGGAGAGAGTGCATATTTGCTGCAACTGGATCAAGAAAGGTGAGGGGAAAGAGAGAACGGCAGTGAAGATGTTGCAACTGAGAGAGTGCAGATTTGCTGCAGATTTGAGAGTGCAGATTTGCTGGGCAATGGATGAAGATAAGGGGAGAGAGAGAGTGCAGATTTGCTGTAACTCGATCGAGAAAAAGGTGAAGGGAAAGAGAGAACGGTAGTGAAGAGAAAAAGAGGAGGAGGATCACGATTTTCTTTTGTTTTTTAATTCATTTTTAGGTTTAGTTTGTAATATTTGCATAACATGTTTAAGTTATTTTCAGTTGATTAGTTATAATAATGAATCCGAATTTTTTGTATTGTAATTTGTTTTTTGAAATTAACTCACCAAACATGTATTATATGTGTATTATGAAAACGAAAATGAAAACGTAGCTTGAAAAATGGTACCAAACGGGCCCTTATTTTTCAAAAAATCAATCAAAAATAGAGAAAGCACTTTAGGAAATTCTCAAAGTGCTCAAAAGAGAGGATGGAACTTGTGACATTGGCTACGGAAATTTCGATCAAAATGGTTTGTAGAGTTTGATTGCAAGAATGGTAATAATACATGAGCTTCCACTTAGATTTGTTGAATATAAAGGCTTTAGAGAAATGATAACACATGCCAACCCTGTGGTTAAGCCAATGAGCAGAAATACTTTGAAGAATGAGATTTTGAAGCTGTGTCATATTGAGAAGGTTAAGACTTTGCATTTGTTGGAGAAAAATCATGGTAGAATGGCTGTTACTATGAATTTATGGATAGCTAGTAATTAGAAAAAGGGATACATAGTTATCACAACACATTTCTTTGACAACTCCTAGAAATTGCATAGTCAAATCTTAAGGTAATTTGTCTATAGTTTTTTATCTGCCTAATTTCTCTTTTAGTTTTTTTAATTACTTATATTTGATTTCTTTTCAAGTTTAAATTATTATAATATTTTAAGTTTGTGTATTTAATATTAACACTTGAATGTGGATAAAAAGCTATCTTTATTGATATTGGATAATTTTACCACTAATGATGCGATGGTGGAGAAATTGTTGTTAAGCTTTCATATTGGTACCTTGATTTCTAATGGCAAATTTTTTCATGTGAGATATACTGCTCATATATTGAACTTGGTTGTGTGAGATAGGTTGAAAGTTATAGAAAATGGGGTTAGAAAGATTAGGGAGAGTGTGAGTTATTGGACACAAACACCAAAAAGATTTGAAATTTTTGAGCTAGCTGCTAGGCAATTGCAAATTAATTGTAAAAAAAAAAATTGAAGTTAGACTGTCCAACTCGTTGAAACTCTACTTATGCCATACTTGATGTAGCATTGATGTATAAAAGTATTTTTTTTTTCTCGGTTACAATAGTGTGAGCCTCAATATAAGAGCTTGCCTAGTGATAGTGAATGGGATTTGACAGCCACAATGGTGGAGCATTTGAGATCATTCTATATGTTAACGAAGATGTTTTCAGGTACAAAATGAAAATGTCAATTAATAGGTGGCACACCTTCGATAACCCTACTATTATAATTATGACTGATAAATTTGAAAAATATTGGAATGAAATTCATCCGATGTTAGTTGTGGCTATAGTACTTGACTTGGAGATATAAGATGTTGTTGATTGATTTTTATTTCCCAAAGATCTATGGTGATATAGCAGATGAACATATTGAGCATGCACGTAAGCTTTGTCATGATTTAGTGAAAGAATACGAATTGAAGGCTATGGTTTTGAGCGGTGGGCAGGATGTTGGATTAGAAAATATTCATTTGAAATCTTCTTTGAATTCAAATAAGTATTGAGATGTAGATGAGTTTGAAACATTTTAAAGTCGAAATAATCATGTTAAGGTGACTAAGTCAAAGTTGGATAAGTATTTAGATGAGGAATTGTTGGATATTACTCTGAACTTTGATATTTGAGCTTTTTGGAAGATGCACACAGGCCAATATCCTATTTTGGGTGAGTTGGCCAAGGATATCTTGACCATTCATGTATCCATTGTTGCCTCCAAGTCAGCTTTTAATATAAGGGATAGATTTTTGAGTTCGCATCGTAGTAAACTTCATCTTGCCACTTTGGAATCCTTAATAAGTGCTCTGTTGAGTGTTAAAAAATGCATATTTATAAAGGAGAAAACCGTCATTTTACATTTCAAGTCTTACTAACAACCCTTACTTTTATGTATTTAACCTTCTTGTGATTTAATTACATGTGTTTTATTTTAATTAAGTATTTTATGTATTTTAGGGGCATTATAGTCATTTCACAATAAA
The DNA here is from genome assembly GCA_039657385.1 of Citrus x changshan-huyou. Classification (NCBI taxonomy): domain Eukaryota; kingdom Viridiplantae; phylum Streptophyta; class Magnoliopsida; order Sapindales; family Rutaceae; genus Citrus; species Citrus x changshan-huyou. The sequence continues at coordinate 14,270,671 of CM077547.1, read as the reverse complement.
GGAGAGATCAGACGGCAAAACGGACATCACTTTTGAACTCAGGACGGTCGAAAACCTTAGGAGGAGCATAAAAGGAAAAATGGCACTATTCATATGTACGGTACTATTCACATGTACGGTACTAACTACGTTACTGTTCACAACACTGTTCACATAGACGGATCGATGACGTGGCATTGACCGATGATGTGGCATTGACTGATGAGGTGTCACGATCCTGTTGGGCTAAAATTCTTATGTACTGTTGATGGTGACGTGGCAGCATATCAGTGGATGAAAAATATCGCGTACGGTACATGCATCACACAGGATTATTTTCAACCAAACCGTGTTACTGTTCATCCGCGTGGTCAAACCGTGGACTGTTGACTGATGACGTGGCGCAATCCTGAGCGTCCAATCTGTTTTTAATCCGATGGTCGTGATTTACTCCATGTATCTATAAAAATGGGGCCTCCCCCCCCCTAATTTGATATCTCTGAATCCATTTTTGGGATCCATTTTCTGTAATTCCTTCTCCATCTTGTATTTTCTTTGTATTTTAATAAATTCTCATTTTGCCCCTAGTTCAATTATGAGTAGCTAATTTCCTTTCAAGCTTGGGTTGAAGGTGAAGTCTCAACATGTGTCATGGGCTTTATTTGGTAAATTTATTTTCTTTTCCCCTCTAGTTTTTGTGGATGATTTGACTTATCGTCGACAAATAATACTGATCTTGTCTAGATACCGCCTTGGTTACACCGGCTCTCTAGTATAAGGTTATTATTATTTGGCACGATAAGCCCTTAGCACCATATTGATTAGAGCGTGGTTCATGAGGTGTGGATTCCCCCCTCATGATTTAATTGGCATTAATACGGATTATTTAGCCCATGATGCATGTTGATACGGATCCAGATACCCAAGTACGTCAATTTAATCGATTTTCTCTACAATTTATTCTCGCCATTGCAATTCCAATTTTAGCATATTTTAAATCACTTCCACCACAATTCCAACCACCCATTTACAAAATTAATTCTATATATAATTAAAAATCCACCTCCTCGTGGGATCGACACTCGTCACCATTGATCTACACTACAATAGATTCGTGCGCTTGCGAGTTCATTAAAATTTGCACAACATGCTCAAAATTGGATTTGGGCTTCTACTTCTCGAGGTATATAGTTATTTGAATTGTGTTATAGTACTATTTATTCGCTTAAAATATTTTTAAATCTTATTGTGTTATTTTTGTTATTAGGTGGAGTTCCGGAAGATTAGATTTTTATTGGGGAGGAGGTAATTTCAAATGATGATGATGGGGCACAATCGTCAAGGTGCTTGACATGAAGTTATTGTTTACATGTTTTACATTAGAGTATTTTAGACTCTTTTATGAATTATTTTTGTTAGATATTTTGGGATTTTCATATGTTCTGTTGTTATTGCCTCATTGGTATTGTAGTTAAGATATGTATTATGTAATGAGTTAGATGTTAGTATGCTACATTTATTTAGATTTATTTGGTGATTATTGTCATGTTGAATTTAAATTTTTGATAAGGATTAAATGAATTTAGTTTAGAAATTGAATAAATTTACGTAATAGATGGTAGATTAAAACAATCTTTACTTGTTATTTACGTAAAATTTACTAAGTAGATTGAAATAATTTAGTGGAGATGTTGTAACAATTTGTTACATGACTTTTTTCCGCTTTTAATTCAATTCATATGTGGGCAAAGAAAGCCCGGATAAAAAGCTCATACTCGGGAGGTGTCGGGCATAACTCGGCGCGCATGTGAAAAATCCAAACAGTGGTCCGGGACTAGGCAACTATGTTATTCACGCGGGCTGGTATCGGGCAAGCCCCAAACCCGGTCCAGACCTGAACTTTTGCCAACCCTAATAATATTAAAAGTTTTGGTCTTTTTAATCCGAATATTAATAGAGTGTAATGTAATATTTAAAAAGTTAAAATGCATAATCTCTTTATGCCCATCGAAGAAGCATTAAGCATATCGGGCCTAGCCCGGCCCATATCTTTCGCACTCCTCAAAAACCAGCGAATGCCTGGAAGCTGGACCTTTCCCGAGAAAATCACCAAGAAAAAATCAGCGAAAAATATGGGGCTAGTGGCAGCAATAGGAATCCTACTCCCCTTCCCATTCTACTATTGGCTATGGACTCAACCACAGACATGGGTAAACTTATGCGGAAAAGGGAAAGACCCATCAAAGATAATGGCATATGTCTCTCATTTCTTGAAGCTTTTGCAGTTCATTTCTCTTTACTCAGTCTCCTCTCTTTCTTGGCCTCCTCCGTTCTACTTCTACCCTCTTTTTGGCTTTGGCCAGTTCCTCAACTTCAGGTCAATACTGTATGTGTGTGTGTGTGTATATATATATTCTGCTTTAATGAAAAATGGGATCTTTGAACTTATGTGAAATCATTGCTTTGCTTTACTTGTATTTTATGTAGTTATCTTAAAAGAAGCAGATATTGTCTAAGTTTGCAGGTTGAAGGTTACTACAATAGTACAATGTGTATGAGAATTAAAAAAATAATAATAAAAACAAGTGCATTTGGGAGTGCTTTTAGCATTGCTGAATGCACTTTTTCAATAGGATTTTTTTTTTAAATAAAAATTGAAATAGATTCATGTGTTCTTCGGGAAAGTGATGTATCTTGCTCAACAAAATTGTTTGTTGCAGTTGAGCAAAGAAGCAAAAACTTTGGAATAAGGGACTTCTGTTGGAAAATAGAAGCTATGCAATAGGAGCACAATTATTGGAGCTTTACAGGCCTACTTGAAAAGAAGTAACTTCTGTTTTTGGCCAAGATGTTTCTACGATTGAAAATGCTAGTGAGAGGAATGCTATGTTGTTTTGTTTTGATGTCACAATAATGTATATACATATCTCAATCACCAATGCTTATATCCCGGTCTTGTTTAGTCTCTATTTGTTTTTAGTGGCAGGTAATGAGGTAAAAAGCTATATAATTCATATAGGATACTGTATTTGTAAGTTGAGGGGCAGGAAAAAGGGGGAGCATTTAAGGAAGAACTTGTAGTAAACAGTCTTAAAGTACCTTATAGGTTGGCTCTTGGGTCATCATACTATATCCTGTTCTTTAGTAGAAGCTGGATCATAAGGCAGAAACTGTGCGCGAGAGAGAATTTCATACAGGAAAAAACGAGACTGAAAAATGAAAGAAGGAGAAAAGGAGTGCATTAGTGAAAAGAACCTGCTGGTCAACCTTGGCAGTTGGCAGTTATGCAACTAAGACAGCTGATGATTTGCTCTTTTCAGAATTACAAAAAAATTTCCCAAGGATGAACAGGATTAATGTACTATCTTTTTATGAATTTGAGAGTAAGAATCCACTTTGCTGGGGGGTTGAGAGTTCGGTTTTGCTGAGTAAGAATCCACTTTATATATGCATGTCCAAACCCCTTGTATTTCCTTTAGCAGAGGAATCGACATACTTGAGAAGCAGTTAGGATCAACTCTGACAAGCATGAGAAGGTTATTGGTGTTCTTGCCATAATTGCTATTTCTAGAACTGAAGTTAGTTCAAAAGCTTTTTCTCCACTGATGCATTGTTTATTGGTCCTTTATTGTTGATATAGTGCTTTGGATGGAAATGTCTTATGTTTTAAGTGATAATCTTTCACTGAAAATCATATTTTCTCATCTTGCAACTGCGACAATTATGAGCAGATTATATATCGCTTCTGTCTTGATGCTGCTTTCTGTTTATAAAACTCCTGATTTTGAGTCTATGTGCATCAGTCTGTAATTCTCTATTTGCTTATCATCGTACTAAAACAATTACATGACAGGGTATATCAGCTACTTGGTGAATCAGGCACTTATTATGGCGTACGTTTTGGGACGAACATTCCATGGGTAACAGAGTTTCCATTTGGGTACATAAAAGATCCTCAATATGTTGGGAGTATTCTGAGTCTTCTTGCATGTCTATCCTGGGTCCCTTTTCGGTACATTCTCTTGTGGATTCTTGGTTATTTGATCATGATACATTTGGAGTCGAAGGAAGACCCAGCTACTCGTGCAAAGCCACTCTCTTGATCAGAAAGTTGCAGTAAACTGATGAATTATCTAGGAAGAGCATTAAAGGGCTAAAGTTGGCCAAGAATGCTTTCTTGGGATTTTTGCTTCTAGTAGGAGTACGCTTGAATCTTTGATTATTTACCCTGTTTCCAGATTGTTTCCCATTTGAGATTTTTAATCAATGTTGCTTTATATGTAATTCTTTCTGCATAACAATCAGTTTACAATGACTTTGAAATTTGAAATTTGAAAGACTGTGGAAGTGCAATGAATGAACATCATTCATGGATGTTTCTCCATTAAGAACTGTTCAGGCCTTGAGCACTGAACTATGCTTTTTCTTCTGCTGTTTGCTGTAAATCATGTTAAGGCATTCTGCTATGAATAGTGCAGCCTGTAATGAATAATTGGATACTGAAAGTCTGAAACGATGGAAAAAAATGAAACAGGTCTCATGATCAAAACGACTTGATTTATAATTTTATTTCATTGAAATAAATCGAACTTGCAACGATTTTTCAATTATCCAAGATCATGCATTAATTAAACTTATCCTATCTGTTTATATACCATTTTTCTTTCCCTTAAAACTTTCTTCGGTCTCAATCATTCACACAGAGATCATGGCAAAGAGAAGTAACATAATTGCTGTACATCCAAGCCTGTGTGCTGGCCACAACTATCATTTTATTAATTTAAATATACATTTGGAAATAAACAGAATCAAAATAGAAATATGAGAAAAACAATAACCCTCTTTCTTTACGCTAGTGCTAGTGATTCATTAAAAATCTGCATTGCATTTAGCACAGCCTCAACTGGAATATCAATTAATTTTCCTGTCGTAGATGAAATGACAATGCATTTCTTCTCTTCTGCATTTGGGACAAATAGTCTCCCCTTCAGCTCAGAGCTGAACAATGCAATGCTGCAAAAATTGGCAACAGAGAGACAAATATGATTTATAACACTTTTCGACGTCGTTGGAGTTTGGGGTCATGTTCATGGTAACAGAAAATTGCAGCAGATAGTCTTCAGGTTCGTGAGCTAATTTACTCGAAAATATAAATTACCTGGGCTTTTCACGTGCATTTGCAAGTTGTATGGCTGATGTATTTGTAGCTATCACCCCAGCCGAGTCATTGATGAGTGCAGCAAGCTAAATAAGATGGAATCGTTGACCGAACAGTATAAATTTTAAATTAGAAAATATTTCATGTCTTCATTTTATTATTACCATTTTGTTAACATGTTTAAATTTTCATGCTGTTGTCCTAGTTGAGACTGGAAAAAAATGTAATAAAAACAACAACAAGGCCGCTACTAAAAACTTAACAAATATTATGGTAGGCCTCATAAAAATAAATTATGATACGGTTTCATTTCAATTTAGAACCTAATTCATGAGTCAAAATCACAGTTTTTCTCCTCATTTCTTTCATTATTTTCCTTTAGCAATATTGAAAATAGTATAAGAAGACATACGTACCTGTCCAGGCGTGGTAATAAACACAATACTGGCATCATCACCTACTACATCCTCCACACCTTCCCTTTCTTTCTCATGTGGAATAACAAAAAGTGGCCTAAATTCCCTGTTTCATGATGTATCACTAATTTAAGTTGAATATAGTATAACAAATGTTCATCAACACTACAGGAGCCTTTCACAGGAGGTAGAAAAGAAGGGTCAACACTTAAAACTGTATAGTAAAGAACTTAACAATTGAGACACACAAGTATTTATGCCAGTTCACCAGCATTGGATTGCCTGATTTAACATTACTCAAGTTATGTTTCACTTCATTTTTTTCTATTTCCAATTTAAAAGTTTTCTGAATTCAAGCTTATGCAGCTTTTCACTCTGAGTGTTGTTTATGCAGAGGTGTTGCAGGAAAGAAGAGATTTGAAATTATTGAAGAAAGCTGTGCATCTTATATGAATAATTGATCTTTGATGATTCATTATTTCAATCATATGAATTGAAAAGTTTTGTACCTTAAACCATTGGCAATTTCAGCCCACACTTGAATTGGAAGCAAGCTATCAGTATCACCCCTCGACTGCATCGAGGCCTTTGAATCTGACTCTATCCCATGAATCACAATATATTTCCCTTGCTCCGCACCTGCATTCTTATACTTCTCTGCTACCACCTCCTTCAGTCTCCTTGAGATCGAAACTCTCAGTGGGGGCACCGGATGCCTAGGCACACTGCGAAATGGTCTCCCTAGCCAATCCACCATCTGCTCATACCTAAACCAAACAAGCTTATACTGAAACTAAAAGCTTTTACATTGAAAAAATCATACAAGTACTTTTGAATAACTTACATATTGTACCCTCTTTCTGAAAGATTCATACTCTCTGCGGTGAAAGTTTCAGATAGAAGTAATCCTGCTCCTGCTGCATTCACATTTGGGTAAATATAACTAACTCTGTCTCGAGCTGTTGTCATAAACAGGAATGCTGCATGACCAAGTCCCGCAAATTTGGTTGATAACACCATGTCATAGTATCTATTCTGCGACCATAGTGCAATATGCTTAACAATCTAACCCAAATTGATTGCCCAGTAAGTTGTAGATATGCACAAAGTGAACTGATCAAATATGGATATAAACAAAGTGCATTTTGGATCTGTTACATGATGGTGTCATCTAAATTTCCTTGATTATATTTACCATACAATGATTAAATGCATCCTAACTTTCAGTTTTGAAAATCAAACAGCTTTAGAAGATCCAAATAAAAAGGAGTTCATTCCACTAGAAATTAAACAAACCAAATCCCTCCAGAAATGTAGTGTGAGTAGGATTCAACCTCAAACCTCTTGTACACCCCAAGAGAATTTTAGTCGAATTTTTACCTCTTCAAATACCAGAAGGCACAAATTTAACAATCCCCATAATACAATAAGATAATATATAAAAACACACCTTCATTACACCAAGAATGTCAGTGTATTCGGCAGGTTCAGGCCAATCATCATCAAGATCATAAACATTAGCCCATCTCACATTCTTGTTCAGTTCAAAAGTCTGCTTCCCTCTTGCTGATGCAATCACATCAATAAGAACACCAGGGTACCTAATTATATGTAAATACATAACAAAACACCATCATTATAAGCAAATGAAATCCAATCTTTTTATATATTCAAGATTAAACATTTAACCTGTCCTTTAACAACTGAATAGCAGGGAAAAACAGGAGGTTTTCATAGACACCACCAGAGATGATACAACAACATCTTCTAACATCACCTCTAATTTTCAATGGCAATGAAGCAATCTCAGGGTTAAATCCCATTGGGAACTTCAGGAACCCATAAGGGTTATTGGGATCATCAGGTGGCCTGGGATCTTCATCTTGCTTGCCATCAGCAAACAATGAGCCATACTGCATATCAGGATCTTCTCCATCATCAAAAGGGTCAAGCCATGGGTTCTTTTTCTTTGCATGAGTCTGAAAAGACAGTCTTTTGGTGGTGATCAACAGAGAGTGGTTGTCTGGTGGGTTGAAGAGTGGTGATGGTTTGATGAAGCGGGTTGAGGGAAGTGAAGAAAGTGGGTTTGAGAGAAATGGGGAAGTGCTTTTGGGAAGCAGAGAAGTCGTTGCCATTTGGGTTTTCTTGAGTTGGGATTGGATAGCCTTTTTCCTTATTCAAGCTTTTGTGTTAGTTTAGTTGGTTATGTGCTTTCGGGTCGTTGGTACTTGGTAGATGTTTGGGATCTCAATGTGTGGCAGGAAGTTGGATAGGTGGGTCCCTTAAAAGTACTTTTGGTAATTTATTTGGCAAAATTAATTGAAAAACAACCAAAACCATAAACGAGATTACGAGACCGTTGGCAAGGTTTACTAGTAAACTTATTTTGAGATTTCACTCCAGTACAACAACATAAGCAAATCGGTTACTATAATCAATTAATCACCTTTCTTTTCTTTCATTTTTGCTTTAAATATTGCATAAAACACATTTGAAAAAATAAAAATAATATATACATAAAACTGAACTACTCTTAAATTTGATTGGGGTGAAATTTTGAATTTGTAAATAAAAATAAAACATTAATTCACTTTGATGTGATCAAAATTTTGAATTTTAAATCTTGTATATTAATTGAATTGTTTAATTAAAGAGTATAATTCATTTATCGTCATAGTTCATTGTATACATTTGATAACAGATTGAGTAATCTTAGTAATGATCCTCTCATAATTGGAGTGGCACCTTTGAATTTGATAAAGCCTTTAAGTTTGTTTCCTCAAATTGAAGCAACAAATTTTGTATGCTTATCAAAATAGGTTCTTAATAAAAATAATTAACTATATATAATAAATAAGGCAATAATAATTAATGAGAAAGTAAATTTAAGAGAAAAATAATGAGTCTTAATTCTTTATTGTGTATTAGAATAAAAAGAGATAATAAGAATTGGATAATCTTTCACTTACAATGTCATGTTATTTATAGTGAAAATTTCCATTAGCTTTAATGTGTAAAAATGAATGAACAGTAGGCCTATTAAATTTAAGCCATAAATGAACTACATTAAATTGATAGTAAATCCACTATTATAAAACATTTCCCCTCGAATATTTACCACTCTAAGAGGATCATAATGGCACTAGATGTGCTAGAATAATTGTCTCATTAAAAACCTTAACTGGTAAAAACCCAATAGGAAAAACTAGCCATAAGAAAAAAAGAGTATAGTACACATAGGTCTAATTTTTGTAATAGTTCTTCTCTTAAATATTTATGCTCCCCTTGATAAAATGATCCCCCTCAAAGAGATAAATATCAATTTAATAATCTATTGAGTCGACATATGCCAATGCTATAGTCTAACTTCTCAAATGTTAAAGTGGGCAAAGTTTTTAGTAAAATAAGTTGCAAAATTATCAGTGTAGTGTATCTATTTGACATCAATTTTCTAGCTCTGCTGGAGCTCATGAGTGTAAAAGAACTTTGGTGAGATGTGTTTGGTTTTATCTCCCTTGATATATCCTCCTCTAACTTGTGTAGTACAAGCTGTATTGTCTTCAAATGTTACTATTGGCATGTCTATAACAGAAGTTAGATTACATGTGTCTTAAATATGACAGATAAGAGATTGTAGCCATATACATTCCTTACTTGCTTCATGTAGAGTAAGAATCTCTGAATGATCAGAGAAGTGGCAACAAAATTTTGCTTCATAGATCGCCATAAAATTGTTGTATTATTACATGTAAAAATAAATCTTGTCTATGAACGAGTTTTATGAGGATTATAAAGATAACTTGCATCTGCATAACCAACAAGGCCTGATTTTTTTGTTTACTTGTTTGAATAAAATAAACCTAAATCCATCATTCCATGGAGATAATGAAAAACATGTAAAATGCCATTCCATTGTCTTCGAATTAGTGCAGATCTAAATCTTGCCAATAAATTCACTAAGAATGCAATGTGTGGCATAGTGCACTAAGCTAAGTATAATAATGCACATATATCATTCAGATGTGGTACTCTGGACCAAGTGTCTTTTCATCAGCTTCTTTAGGGTGGAATGGATCCTTTTTAGATCAAGCATAAGAGTACTTAATGAATAGGCATTATCTGTGTTGAAGCGCTTTAAGATTTTCTCAACATAGGTAGACTGATGGACAAGTATTGCATCAGTGTTATGCTCAATCAGCAGACAATATTATTTCGTTAAATGTTTCATTTCAGATTTTTTTTTTAAATATTGAACAGCTTTTAAGAGCTCTTTAGGAGTTCCAATTAAATTCATGTCATCTACATATACTGCTGCAATAGTGAATCCAGATTTAGATTTTCTAATAAATATATATGGGTAAATAGGATCATTTATACATTCTTCTTTTATTAAATATTCACTTAAACAATTATACTACATGTGCCTATATTGTTTTAATCTATAAAAGGATTGTTGTAGCTTTATTGAATACAAAATATGATCATTTGATCTATATATGCTTCAGACATTTTAAAATCAAGTGACCCATTTAAATAAATATACTATCACTATATCCATGAGACACATATCAAGTTTTTCTAAGACTGCCAAACTGATTAAAAATCGAAACGTAATGGTGTCCATCACTGGAATATATGTTATACTCATAATCAATACCAAATCTCTACGAGAAATTTTGTGCAACCATTCGCGCTTTATATCTTATGATTTTGTTATATTCATTACATTTCCTTATAAACACCTATTTGTATCAAACAGGGTTGACATCTTTAGATGTCTGGACTAAAGATCCAAATACTTAATAAGTCAATTATGCTTGAATTGCTTATTTTCGTTGAGGCTAATCATGCATTTGTCTACATTCATCGATAGTTTCAGCTCAAAATCATTTGTAATTTCAATTTGAATGAGAAGACAATGTTGACGACAATTTTATTACAATCACATATTTTCTTAGTATAAGTATAATTTCTAGATTTTTCTTCATTTTTGAATTTTTGTGCTTTGTTGGGACCTAATGCCTCTTCAAGGACTTCCATCACTCCTAGGACTTGTGTCTCTGTCAGGACATGAGTCTCTGCTGGGACTATTAGTTCATCTAGAACTTGTGATTCAAGTAATGTGGGAATATTCATTTTTTTAGCATTATTTTCATTTGGATCTTGATTTTTCATTCTTCTATTTTGAGAAATAGTATTTATAGGACCAAGTGGTATGCACGCTTCTGGCATGCAACGTAGAACTTATTAGTTACATTTACACTTCACTGTGATAACATAAATATTTCCATAATATTGATTTTGATGATAACAAGTAAGATTAAGAATCTTGGAGTATTTAAAATTGGTTAATTCTTTAAGGTCATATAAAGTTTTTGGACAAATTTAAGAATTTGGACAAAAATGGGTAACAGTTAATCTTGAAATGGCAAATCGATTTTATAAAGACAACATAAAATTTTGATTTTAGAAGATAATGATGAGTCGTTTATTGAAAAATTGTTAACCAAAAAATTCCAAAGAGCAATTTAACTGAAAACGATGAACCATTTAGCATAAATGGGTAGCCAATAATTTCTTGCATGTTTCTGGAATTAAACGGCAAACTGACAACTCCAAACGATAAGTCGACTTGGAGAAGATTAGTTACTAGAATCAATTGGCAAACCGAATACTAGAAAACGGTAAGCTAACTATTTAAAATATGCATAACAGTAACTTGGACAAAGTCAAAACGGTAATGCGACAGAAGTTAATGGCGATCCAAATATGCCCAGAAAGTCAACAATGGTTAGTTTTCTTCTCCAACTATAAAAATGTTCAATCAAATTCAAATCATAACAGATTCTACAATTATTATTGAGCTTGTTATTGTGCATTCAATCCTTCTTGTACTTAAAAATTATTAGATCACACTTTGAACTTTCATTTGTAAACACATATATTGTATGAAAGAAGATTTATGAAAATTTTATTTTAATATCGAATTGAGAGTTTGTGAATGTGGGAACACTTGGGTTAGAGGTTTGGAATAACCTCTTACTATAAGAGTTGATTGACACCTTGAAAGACAATTGTAAAAATTTTTTTTTTAGTTGGATTCATCAATCCGGGTTTAAAACTAGCAATTTGGAAACCTAAGGGCCTGTTTGGTACCGTTTCTAAGCCTCTATTTTCGTTTTTGTTTTATAAATACAATTGAAAAACATGTTTGGTGGGCTAAACTCAGAAACAAATTATAAAACAAAAAATCTGGATTCAGCTTTCCAGTTGTAAAGTTGAAAACGTGTTTAATGCGTTTTCAAATGAATTACAGTTCACACTCAAGAACAAACTACAGAACAAATCTCGGCTCGTGTTCTCTTCATCAACAGCTCCCAAAGTCCCCGATCTAAACTCTCCGCACTCACTATCACTCTCTTCTTCCTCTTTCTCTAGATCTACAACACATATCTCTCCCTCTAACTCGATCTGCCAGTCCGTTGCTGCTGCTGCTCGATCTCGGCTGTTGCAGCTGCTGTCTTCACTTCGTATTTGCTCCAGCTACTTCCAGTTCGTTGCTGCTGCTGCTGCTCTTCCAGTTCGTTGCTGCTGCTGGTAGATCCTGCTGCTGCTGTTCTTCCACTCGCGTGCTGCTGCTAGATCCTGCTGCTGCTGCTGCTAGATCCTCCACCGCTTTGATTATTATCGTTTTTTGGTTTTGCGTTTTCTGCCGCGTACGAAAACAATGCTTCATTCGCTGCTGCTGCAACTGCTGCCGCTGTGTTTTCATCACCTCACTGTCATTACAAATTTAGACAAATTTTACAAATCCTCGTTTAATTAATTACACGCATATTACTTCCTCACCGCGTTCGCCGACTAGTTGTCCCATCCACAATTCCATTAATTCCCTTTGCTTCTGGTAATGTTTGTAAATTACTGCCTGCCCAGTTTTTTTTTTCTTTTTTCTTTCTTTCTTTTTTTTTAATGTAAATATTTTATTAATTCTTCAGGATAAAGTTATGATACAACAATGATGTTTATTATTCTATTTGATTCCTTACAAAAAAAGTTACAAAAAAATGTTCCTTGTCCTCTCGTCAACCTAGATCCTGCAAAATCAAAAAACGATAATAATTATAGTTTACGTAAGCAACGTCTAATTCTAATTGCATGTTGCGCTTTGCATAATTTTATTCGACGAGAAAATGCAAGTGATAGGTTATTTGGGGACTTTGATGTGTAAGATTTGGTTACCAACGATGAAGGAGACACTAGTAGGCCACTTACTAATATTGATTTATCTCCAGCAAGTGTCGCAGAGATGAATGCTACAAAAGATAGAATTGCAGCTTTTATGTGGCATGATTACATACGTAATGCATAATGTGTATCATATATTTTTTTATAATTATTTTTTTTAAATCATGTGTTGTAATGTATATCTTAATTATATAGTGTAAAAACAATGACAATGTCAAACTTTTTTTAATTAATGTTAATTCTTAAACTTTATTATCATGTAATTTTTTTATATTAAATTTGGTTAAATTATTTTGTTGTATTTGTGTGTATTAGCTAAATAATTATTTTATAACTATAAATATAATGTAAATGATTAGTAAAAATTATTTTTGAAAAAAGCACTACCAAACGCATATTCTCTGTTTTTATAATTTTCAACTGTGTCTACCAAACGCATATTTCTGTTTTCAGTTTTAAAATATAGGATACAGAAAATGATATCAGACGCATATTTAAATTCGAAATACAGTAACTGCAAAACACTATTTTCATTTTCGTTTTTATTCTCAGAAAATACAAATTCAAAAACAATACCAAACGGTACCTAAATTTTTCCAAGTTGAACTCGGCTCAAACACTAAGTAAAGAAACCGAGTTCATATCTAAGTCCAATACAACAAATTTACATCCCTGTCTGAATTCGAAAAGGTTGAACCTAAACTTGGATCCGAATTTTGCCATCCTTATTGATATTTTCAAGTTGCTTAAAAACCTTAAAATGGAGAAAATTCCCTATATTTTCTATGATTTACATCTCTAAAGAAGTTATTTTAACTCTACATGTTGCTTGGTAAGGAGGAAAATAAAAACCTAAATGAAAGAAGTTATATTTCTTTAGTCTTTTAAAGAAAATCAGAACCCATGAGTCCCTCTCTCTCTCTTTTTTATTCCCCAACACAAGTTGAAGTCTAATTAATTTTTTAAAAGGGGAAAACTCATTCAAAATTAGTTTTTGTTTCTCAATGATGTTTATAGCAATTAATACAATAATTTGTAAAATTTGTTAGCAATCTCAAACAGAAATGTTTAATTAAAAATATTAAACATTTCACATCAACATGAATATGGATGGCAAAAAAGCACGGGCTAACCCAAGCCTAGGTCGGTCATGCCCATTCACATGGGATTTGGCCCACCCTTCGCATACGAGGGCCTAGACAAGGGTTTAGGAAAAGAAGTCTGGACCAGGCCTAAGTCCTCTTTTTTTAAAATTATAATATTTAAAATTATAATATTAAATTCTCTTTTAAGTACTAATTAGTAATAAAATGCTTAAATTAAATAATCAAATACTAAAAAATTAAATCTCTAAATTTTTATTTACTTTATTTATTATTTTATTTTCAAATAATTATTTTTTAATTCATTATTGATTATAACAACTTTTAAGTTTAAAACAATTTTAATAAAATTTTAAAAAATAAGTAAAAGTTTAAGTCCGGCCCAAGCCCAAGTGAGCCCGACTCAAGCCTAAGCCTTACACTTTTTATTTATTAAGATTGGGCCTGAACTTAAAAAAACTTGGTACAAACTCTTAATTTACCAACCTTAAACGTGAAGTGTTAATAAAGCCTTTACAGAGTAGTCAAACTCGTTTATTAAATAAATAATCACTCGGGACTAGTAACAATTAATAATTATTCAGTATAAACAGTAACGAGTACTTGTCATCACCCAAACTGTAACAGTACTATTTTATTAGTGATATATAAGCATTTAAATTGAAGTACGGCATCCAATTTTGGAATCATTGGATTTAAATTTAGTAGCCTAAATAATTTTAAGAATATATAACACTTCAACAAATTATGGTTGGAATGTCTATCTATTAGAATACAAAACAGTCATTTATGAAGCATCAATTTAAACATGCCCTTTTAATTTATGATTAAAACGAATCTAACTGGGAGAAGACTATAATCATTTTTTTTCATTGTTAATATACATTATGAATGCTATATGATATTCACAAAACGTGCATGCTATAACAACTATTTAAAATAACAGCAATAAGTTGTCTTTTAATTTTCTACTTCTAAAATTTAAAAACAAAAATCAATTTAAGTTTGAAAATGTTTATCCCACAGAATTTTTTTTTTTCAAATTCAATTATGAAAATGGAATATGCAAAATAAAATTATCAAAACTGATTTAGAATTTAAAAGTACAATGATCTTGTTTGGTGCTTTTATTGACAAAAGAAAAAAAGGAAAGGAAAATAAGAGAAAATTGTGTTATTAAGAAACAGAAATGAGAGCTTTTTATTCATCATTTTTATGTGCGAATTTAAATTACTCAATACATTCTGCAACAAAACTTTTGATGGCCAAAACTCTCTGTTTTTAGTTTTAATCTACTCATTAAATCACATATGAATTCATTGTGAGCTGTTGCTTTTTAATGTAGATTTATATTGAGTTCATCAAATACTTTTGTTTTTGTCAATCAATTTAGTGTTTGGCAACAGAGGAAGTGAAAAAAAATTCTATGGTGAATATAAGTCAATTATAACATTATTTTTATAGAAATCTATTACTTAACAGTAATTGACGATACAAACAAAATCAACTAACTTGATACCCTTGACTTTGACAAATGGACCTGCCATGTCAGCAGTACAATGAACTGGTTTCTTTTACATACGAGAGCAGAAACAAAAAAGAAAGTACACCCTTTTGGGTTTTTTTCTAAATAATTTCTTCTAATTGTTCGAAAATATTTTACAGAAATGCTAAAATGTTTAAAATCATATTCGTTTTACAATCGGTCAACTTGGGTACTATATTGTACATTTTGTATATGTTTCTTGAAATGCCTCTCTAGCTCTTATTATGTTCTGAAATAGCACACTATTATTGCAGTTGTTGTTAATCTGTAACCACAACTTGCAGAGTTTGCTTCTAAGTATTTGACAGCTATTTACATTTTGTCAACGACTGAAATTATATTCCGGAATATGTGATAATTCTTGGAAGATGTTACATTTCAGGAATCAAGAAAAGGAAAAAAAGATGACTGCTCATCATCATCACTGTAGTTGTTTTGGCAGCGTGACTTCAATCCAGAGATTTTTTCAACCGACATCCGCAGAACTTCAATCTGAATTGATGAAGACTTTGGAGGCAATTTTGGTTTCCT
Source organism: Citrus x changshan-huyou (assembly GCA_039657385.1). NCBI lineage: Eukaryota > Viridiplantae > Streptophyta > Magnoliopsida > Sapindales > Rutaceae > Citrus > Citrus x changshan-huyou. The sequence goes on along the minus strand of CM077547.1, from coordinate 14,254,693 downwards.
TGGAACCTGTTCAGAAAGCTTGCTCTTCTTCAAACTACTTTCACTGCTCGTAAACTGAAATTCTCTATCGTCATTATCAACAACTTCATCAGAAATCCTCCGCATAACTGATTTCTTGAAAATCGATCTAACAAGTGCTTCATCTTCCGAGCTCTCTTCCTTTTCTTCTTCTGCAGCAGGAGCCGTGCTTGTGCTCTGTCTCTGCAAGGCCCCAAGCATATCATCTACACAAACAGTTACATGTCCAGACTTGTTGACATAATGTCATCAAGTGCTCCAAGGGTATCCATCTCCCTCTTGGAATCCAAGGTTCTTTTCTCCAAGGCTTTCATAGCGTCGTCCCCATCTCTCTCTTCCTCATCCTCCTCTGCACGCCAAGGTTCAAAACTACAGTTGCACCAGACTCCACTACATAATCTGAATTTTGAGGATCCGTTTTTATTGTCAGCTCGGCTGAGCAACGTGTGCACTTAAAATAAAACCTAAATATTTGAATTCCTAGATACTTCTCGCCGATTACGTCTTCTTGGCGAAAATTAAATTTGGTCCATTTATAGATGAAACTGCCACAAGTGCTGCACCAGATGCTCATGGATATCATGGAACGAACATTCATTTGTTGGTTTCGTTTTCATCGAATCCTTGGAATTTTTTATGGATCAAAATCCGTGGGTAATACTTATTCAACACTTTTCTTTCACCCATTAGAAGAAAAGTAACGACAAAAAAAGAGCAAGAAAACGAAGAACAAATACTTTGGGTGCAAATAGCACGCACCGATTATATTATATTTACAAAAGACCAGTCCTAGTTCCTATACACTCGTTCCATAAGGGTCAGAGAGAGTGAATCTATTTTGAACTAAAATAATTCTTTTTCCTCATACAACTTGAATTCTGTTTCAAATATGTCAACTTACTAACCCGACCCGCTCCCTGTTTTTTGGGATTTTGGGGCCCGGAATTAGTGGGGATTGAGCCTATCAAAGTTCTTCTTGTTGGGAAAATATGCTCTTTAAAAGCATATGTGTTTATTTAATTGTAATAAATATTTTTTTTGATTAATAAAATTAATGAGGTATTTTATTCAAATATCTTAATTGCATTAATATTTGTATTAAAGTCCATTTAATCATATTATATGTATTTATGTGATCACCATGTGGATTCACAGAAAACATAAATACAAGTTATCTTATGATTAAATAAATTTAGTTCGCAGTTGATAAATAAAGTTGGACACTTTATTTAGGTATAGACTGTAATAAATTCATTGAATGATTTGTCTTAATCATGTATGAATTTATTGATGTAGTACAACTACATTGAACAGGATCACATATGAGATTTAATTAACTTTGTAATAACTGTCAGACTTATTAAATCTCATAGGCGTTGATTTTACTGTAATCTTAATCTTGAGTTAATTATGATTTCATGATTATAATTGTTATTTCATTTGAGTTACCAATGGGCACGACACATCCTTGTGGTCAAGATCACCCGGTATCTTGGTGGGAGCAATTATGAGTATAGGAGTTATGGATTAACAATATAGAATTTGTACAACACATCTCTTGATAGGTTTTCGGTACTTGATCATAGAATTCTCTGGCCAGAGTGTGTCAACTATTTAGTATGTTGAAAATGATCATTAGAGAAAACCAGTAAAGATCAAGGAATAAGATGTTATTAAATTGATTGGACAGTTGAGATATCAATTTAATTAACGATGTGGTACAAAGGATTGTGCAGTAAAGAAATCAATGTGGCTTGAGACGAATTATTATTCGAGCATACAATTATGGAAGTCAGTTCCAATCTTTTAGTGGAGTAGATTTGGAATTAAATAATTGGGCTAGTTTAATTACAGGCCTAATTATTGTAGCCAGTATTGTATGTTCCCAAATGATCCCCGGGTTAGCTCATTTAATTGACTGCACCACTACTGGACTAATAAGTAAGATAACTAGCTATTTGGGTCAAAAGCCTAAATATATCATTTAGTGGGAGGCTCCATTTAATTGGCTTTTGTGTAAGGGGTCTTATGTTATTTTACAAGGTGGGTCCCCTATTGAAAAAGAAAATAACGTGGGTTTTGTTTTTTGATTATTTGGAGCCTAGGGTTTTTACTAAAGGGTGATATAAAAGACTTATTTTCTCTAAAGAAAAAGGAGCAGCCACTTTATACAGATCAGATAATAAGATTTTTCTCTCTATTGTTGAGAGAAAATTTTTCTCGTGCTAGTTGCTTTAGTAGTGATAAAGGCGCCCACACGTCAAGTGCAGATCGAACCTGAGTCATAACCTGGAAGATCATTGGAGACAGTTCGTGATCTAACAAGCATGGTGGTGACGGATCGTGATCTAATAAGCGTGGTGGTGACGGATCATGATCTAACAGGAGTGGTGGTGGCAGATCGTGATCTAGGAGCCTAAATCACTTTAGCGGAAAAAGCCAACTCGGTTTTTCAAGGTACGATTTCTAGAATACAAATTTTTATATATTTTATGAGAGCGATCTTCAAAAGGTTTTATAAAAATTTAAAAACCTGATTTTTCCCCAACACTTCTAACTGAAGGAGTCTCTTTTATAAGACAAGTGATTAATTAAAATGATGCTGGTGGAAGTATTTTTGTTGAAGCTAGCTTTGATCTGAAGGTATGCTTTTGATGTTGTAACAATGCATACCTACAAGATGGGGTTTTGTATTTCTTCTTGTTGTGAATTGTGATGTGATCACTTGTACATATCAATGATACTCTTAACAAGTCATATTTCAGTTTGCTAATTTGATTGCAAACGGCCATTGAGCAAAAACATGAAGAGAGGTTTCCTCAGCACAAAAAGAGTCACAAAGCATGTAGCTGGAAGTGATGAGAACCCTGTTTTTCTTTTGTTCTTTTAGTTTATAACGAATCATTTTCACGTAGCTTTATTCTCGTAGAAGAAAGAAATCTTAGTAGAATTGTTCATATCAAAAATTCATTCTTTGGAACCATATCACATCCTAGATCAAATTAAAAATTATCTTGATTCATCCCACCACAACGAATTGCCAAAAACCAAGTTGGTGATGATGACCGGCCATATAATTTTGAAATGATTCCTAAATAGGATCCTACTCTCACGTGATTCATAGGATTGCAATGTCTCAGCCCCAAAGTGCATGCATGATAAATACTGTCAAAAGTCCAGAAAATTAAGCGACCAAATACAAAGTATGGATAAGTGTCTAGACGATCGAAACATGTCATTGATTGACTCCATTGTTGCTGTGCAGTTTTTGGATGTCCTGATTGGACCTCCTAAAGGTAATTTGATTGTGGCCTTTGATTGCCGGCTCCCCTGTCATCATGTCACCAACTTCCATGATCGTCTACCACTAGGCAGGCATCAGCCCTGATTGAACCGATATTTGCCCAATGGTAAAACTTCATATAGACTTTATCCTTATAAAATTCATATCAATTCTTATCAAAGTAGTTCGTGGTAATAGAAGAACTGACTCGAAAAAAGAGGAATTTTGAAAGCTATAAGCAATTTAACTATGTAAATCTCGTGGCCAATGGGGGCTCAAGCCCTATTGGAAAATATAATTTCGGTACCCAAATCTGCCGAAATTTGAATTGCTTATGACATTGCTATTTAGAATAATGATCGGGAATTGCTTATGACATTGCTATTTAGAATAATGAGCGGTATTATTTTTATTTAATTCACACCAATATCTTAAAATAATATCTAGAATTTATTTGAAATATGTCAGACTGCTATAGTTGGGTGCCTCTATTAAACTACAAGATCACATTAACTTTTATTAAAGGCACGTAGTTCATAAAGTGTGATTTGATTTTCACATCTAAAAAGAAAAAAAATCTCCACTTATATAGCATGAACTATGTGGTCCCTTCACACTTATATTGCTCTTATCCCAAAAGTTGCCAAGCCCAAAAAGGTGATCGAATTTAGGCCTATAAGTTTGTGTAATGTGATTTACAGAATAGTGGCGAAGACTATGGCTAATAGACTAAAACAGATCTTGCATCAAGTTATCTCGCCTACACAAAATGCCTTTATACCTAATAGACTTATCACATATAATATTATTATTGGGTATGAATGTCTTCACAAAATTAGGCATAATAAAAGTATAAAAAAGAGGTTGGTAGCTTTAAAACTAGATATTAGCAAGGCCTATGATAAAGTGGAATGGAGGTTCCTTGAACAAACTATGGGGAGGCTAGGCTTTTCACATAAATGGATAAAGCTAGTCTTGAATTATATTACAACAGCAAATTTTTCTGTAATCATAAATGGCAAACCCAAAGGGCTGTTCCGTGCTCAAAGAGGTCTTAGGCAAGGGTGTCCTCTATCTCCATATCTATTCCTCATATGTACGGAAGCTTTTTCAAATCTATTGATGCAGGCAGAAAGACAAAACTTGATCCATGGGCTGCGGTTTGGGCAGGAGATCTCCATCACTCACTTATTATTTGCTGATGACAGTTTAATTTTTACAAGAGCCTCAACAAATGAGTGTAATCAATTGAAAGCTTTGTTTGACTCTTATGCATCAGCCTCATGGCAAATCTTCAACTATGAGAAGTCATCGTTGTTCTTTGGCGGCAAGGTGAGTGAGCAACAAGCTGAAACCATTAAAAACATCTTCTAGCTGAATGTAGTATCGAGACACGAGAGGTATTTGGGGCTGCCTTCGATGATTGGTCGGAAAAAGATGAGTTTTTTTAATGATGTAAAGCTCAGGGTACTGAGTGAGATATCTAATTGGTAGCAGAAATTCTTTTCAACTGGAGGAAAAGAGGTGTTAATCAAGGCAGTAGCTCAAGCGATTCCAGCCTATGCCATGAGTGTTTTTAATCTCCCTATCGGGCTGTGCAAAGATATTCAAAGAGTGGTAGCAAAATTCTGGTGGGGCTCCAAGGAAGACAAACACAAAATCCACTGGGCAAGATGAGAGTGACTAAGCCATGCAAAGTGTAGAGGTGGTATGGGCTTTAGAGATTTTTGTAGTTTCAACCAAGTGATGGTGGCAAAACAAGGATGATGGAGAATACTTCAGGATCCAAATTCTTTGACTGGCCAAGTTCTAAAAGCCAAATACTTTAAATGCTCAGATTTCTGGAATGCTAACTTGGGATCAAATCCATCTTTCCTTTGGAGGTGCTTGTTGTGGGGTAGACAAGTTTTAAAAAATGGGGCTAGATAGAGAATCGGTAGAGACGATATGGTGCAAGTTTATAAGAGTAATTGGATCCCAAGGCCAAATACCTTTAAACCCTTCTCAATACCATCTTTGCCGGAGGATGCTAAAGTTTTAGAGCTAATTGATGCAAGGAACCAGTGGAAAGCAGATTTTATTTTGGAGTACTTTAACAAGGAAGATGCAGCAGCCATAATGAGGATCCCTCTCCCTAGAAGCCCAAAAATGGATGAAGTTTGCTGGCATTTTGACAAGAAAGGCATGTACACAGTTAAAAGTGGCTATCAGATTGCTCTAAGACTTAAATATCTTGATATCCCCAGCACCTCGGAGGATTGCTCTTGTTACCGGAAGGCCATATGGAGATTGGAGCTGCCTGAAAAAACAAAAATCTTTTTATGGAGAGCTGCTCAAAACATGCTACCAACCGTGGAGAATTTATGGAAGAAGAAAGTGACTGCATCCCCTTTATGCCAAATTTGCAGAAGAAGTGTGGAAATTGTTTCTCATGCCCTGATCGAGTGCAAAGCAGCGGGTAAGATTTGGAAACAGTCAATCTTAACTGATAAAGGCATTGAAGTTTATAAAGGGCAGGATATGCTGGAAGTGTGGTTTCAGATGTCTAAGAGGCTGTGCAAAGCAGACTTGGAATTATTGGGTGCTACTTGGTGGATTACTTGGAATACTAGAAATCAATTACTTTTCAAAGGGGAGAAAATCAACTCAAATGTCTCAGCTGCAAAGGCCCAAGCTATAGTCGAAGCCTATCGAAGAGTGAAGCATGTTGGAAGTTCTCAAGCTGCAAACCGAGAAGACAAGAAGCATCATCAGTGGACTCCACCCCCTGCTAGAAGCTTCAAAATTAACGTGGATGCTGCTACCAATGTTAAGCTAAAACAGTAGGCTTGGGGGCTATTTTTAGGGATGATAAAGGAAGAGTGGTGGCAGCTGCAGTTAAACCATCACGACTAAGTTGGGATGTGCAGTTTGCAGAAGCAGAGGCTGTAGAACTAGGCCTTCAAGTGGCCAAAGAAGCTCAATTGACATCAATTATCATTGAGATAGACTACCAAGAGGTTGCTGATTTGGTCAACCATAAGAAAGGGAGCAAAACAGAAATTTGATGGGTGATATCAGCCGTTCAAGATATGAGAGGTGACTTTTACAAGGTTACCTTTCAACACATCCCTAGATTCACTAATGAACTAGCTCATAAATTAGCTAAGTATGCCCTTAAGAGTGAAACGTCTAATGTTTGGATGGACTCTTACCCGGATGATATTGTTTGTATTTTTGAAAATTTTGCTTAATGGAAAGTCTATTTTCTTCTTAAAAAACAAAAAAACTATGTGGTCCCTCAAATTTTCAGTAATTTTATTGTCACTTTTTCATGTGAACCGGAAAATATTAATGTAATGATTGAGCTCATCCCAATCACGCATGCTGCTAAAAGTAAAAATTTAAGAAAGAAAAAACGAAAAGAAGTCGTCTTTTGATTTATTTCCTAACTCTAAAGAAAAATAAAAATTATTTCAGTTTTAAAGTATTAAATTTAAGAAAAGAAAAGGACTCCGAAACTCTTAGGTAAATAACTTTGTTCTGCCATTTTTTTTTTTTTTTTTTGGGGCCGTGGAGCTCCAATTGTTGATATTGAAGCAGAGGAAAATTTTCTGTTTCCCTCTGACTTTACATAAGACTCAAAAATTAATCTTGGGAATTTTCCTTTTTCTTTTTCCCTTTACAATGCTGTATTTACAAAGACGTCCTAAATCTCACAGCAGCCTAAATTCCTAATTTGAAAAAAGAAAAAGAAAAAAGAAAGAAGCTGCAGAACACCCATAAAATCTTCTAATGAAGTTCACCATTTCTCTCTCGGATTATGTTGAAATATTTTCCCAGAAATTGCCGCAGCCAGCGCCGTTGTAAAATTAGGATCTTTTGTCAATGAAGAAGCCATCTGTTCCACCAAAAAATTTCTCACTTCTGGACTGGTGTCAATTCTTGGTTTCAAAGTCTTATCTTCATTGCTGGACTTATTGTTAGACCTTGTGAGATCAAGAGTGATGGTCTGTCCGGTCGAGCAGGGGACCGAACCGGCCGTCGCACAACGGCTTGTTGAACCGGATGCTGCATCCATATGACAAGGAAGTGGATGGTTGTGCTCCCCTTCGTAAGTCGCTACCAATACAGATTGGTCCTCAACACTTCTTTGTACCTGAAACATAATTAAATTGCAAAACTTATTTTTTTTTTTTCCCTTAAAGAAAAATATTTTTGCAAGAAAGTTTTAAAAAAGATTTGAATCTGACTGCATATGATGCATATCATATGTGATTCTTTTCAAAAGGATTCATGTAATAAGTTGTGCATCGATTGTGTAAAGAAATTCTATTCGGGCTTACCTTCTTTTTGACTGGGCAGCTTGGAGCGAAAGAGCATTTGAAGTAAGCTCTAGGAGAAGGATTATCTCTAGTGACCTTTTGTCCGTATTTCCTCCATTGATATCCATCTTTCACAACCTATATAAAACACGTTCAAAATTAGATTATTCAACCACATAACATAACAAATTGCATAGCAAAAATCCCATCAATATTTTATGCAACATATTGGGTGCTTTTGTTTTTTGGACTTACAAGGCTGGTGGTATCAGATGGTTCGGTCCTATAATGAACTCTCGAAATCTTTGCCTTGATGTGCTCTTCCCTTGGTTTCTTGCAAGATTCTTCATCAGTAGAACTGCTTTCAGAATTTCCCATTGTTAGCGCAACATTGTTGTTGTTGTTGTTGCTGCTTTCGGATTTTCGTTTCTTTGATGAACTATCAAAAAGCTCCTTACTAATCTCAGGATTCTTGCTCATATAATCCATCAATTGGTTTCTCAAAGCATTGTAACTCTCGCACAACGCTGTTAACGTTTCTGTTAGCTTCTTATTTTCTGCACTCACGCGGTTCAATTCCGCCACTAAAGCTCCGGTCTAAAAATTATAAAAAACAAAAAGATCAACATTTTAATTAATGTTACTCATCAAAAAATGTTTCCTGGAAGAGCAAATTAAGTAAATCAAATTTCTTTTTAGTACAACTTATGCAGCTCCCAATACATTAATCTACAAATAATAATAAAAATAATAAAGTAATGCTAACTAATGGAATCATGTACATGTAATCACCTCTTGTTTCACAGAATCCTTGTTCCCAAAACCAGAAAAATCGCCTTGCAATTCTTTCTTCTGAAACCCAATAACAACAAAGAATTTTTAAGCTTCTGAATGATATAATATATCTCAAAACAAGTGGAAATTAACCAAGAGTATAGTAAGTTCGACGTACCGCCGGCGCCAGAACTTCATCATTCAATCGGAGAGGGTTGGAGTTAAGATCCAATGAAGTATCAACCCATGAAAAAGAATCCATAGCTAACCACCAAGAAGAAGAACTAATTTACTCAAAAGACTTGTATTACTTAAATTTTCTCAAACTTCTAGCAAACCCACAAAGCCAAGTAAATATATACCCACCAAAAGTGGCCTCAAATTGACCAAAACAAAACTCAAGACTAAAATCCAAAGTTTTCTCAAATTCAAACCATGCATTAGAGAAAGCTCAACTTGTTGGAAACTTGGTGGAAAAAGAGTGAGAGAAAAGATAAGATACAAAATATAGATAATATTTGTCACAAGAGCTGGCATGTGCTATTATTATATAAGCCAATACCGTACAAGAACGAAGAATGAAAGTGGGTGAGTTAAGGAAGCTGTCGGTTACTTGTTTTTGAACTTCTTATTTTTTTCATTTTCTTTGTCAAAGGTCAACAAGCAGAAATAGAAAAGTGCATGCACAATTAATTTTTTGGAAGGCGTTAGAAGTTTTAAATTGACCCGATTGCTATCTCTGTCTGCCAATTGGCTTTGCTTTATTTTCGAGTTTTGAAGCATTTTCCACGTTAAAGTACTATTATTTTATTTTTCTGAACGGAATACTTTTGTTTCTACACTCGAAAATGGAATATTTTATGTTTCATTATATTATTGAGAAAGTCTAGAAATTCATGTCTTCTAGATTCCCACTCGTTTCTCTTGTTATGTAAGTCATAATTATTCTCGTAATAATTAATGGATATTAATTGATCAAGATCAACAATCTAAATTGTAAATTAAGTTTGTGACTAAGAAATGAGTATTACTTAGGTTATAATTTTTTTTTAAAATAAAATTGATATCGCATCGTAGAGTAGTTAATTGAAAATATTACTTGGTTCATAATTTATTTTTATTTATTTCGTATTTTCATTTAATTAAGTGTGTAATGTCACGTTATTTTGTAAAAAAAAAAAACTGCAATAGTAAAATATATAATAAATGTTTAAAAATAAAATTATCCGAAATGGTGAAAATCGATCAACTTTACTCTTGGAGATTAGATTATTTTATTATTATTATTTTTTGTTTATATCATGATGCTATTTAATATAATATAATTAAATTACAACCGCAAGACAGGTAGTCGATAGCATTTTTTGGTTGGTAGTGGGACTCGAAGCGACTCATATGGGTTGGGAGAAGAAGGGCAGAATTTAGTTTCCTCTAATCAGATGGTTGAAAAAAAAAAAAATCATGTGACATAATCTAATAAAAATTATCTTATGTTCTTTCACAATAATTAAAGAGCACTCAGAATCGATTTTAAAATTTAAGCTGTTACATAAGTTTCTTAAATGTAATTATGAGACTACTTTATCTAGTTGATGTATCGACTACACGTAGTTATACTTCTTTAAATCATTTTTTTTTCCAAGTTTGGCATAACACTGAATCCATTTGAACTTCCGCTAATCAATTCAAAAAAACCAGTCAACTTGAATTATGGGCTGACTTTAATATTGAATTTTTAAAAAAGTGGTTGCATAAACCAAATTGTCAGGTGTGAAACAAATCTTGTTTAGTCCGCAGCCGTATTCCCTTCGTAGAACAATGTCAAAATTACCAATTAATTGTTGACAATTTTATTGCAAAAATGGTACGATCAATGTGTGTATTATATTTATAACTAAAACATGAATTTACATTTTCTACTCATCTTGTCTTTGATTTACTTTTTGAAATTGAATAATTAATAGTTCATTAAAAAATAAATAAAAAATAATATGTCTAAACAATACATTATTATTCATATGTCACAAGATTTTTAAAAAGTAAGTGAAAGAAAAATGAATAAAGAATTTGTTTCCCTCAAACATATCATAAAAACAATTAAAATTTTACTTTATAAATTTTTTTAATTTTTTTTTTAAAAGAAAATCTACTCTCCTCTCCACCCATATATAAATGGAATTCAAATTTTAAATTTCTTATTTTCAACTCGAGATCACAAAAATTATTATGTTATTCCAATAAAATAAACCCATCATGCTTTTATTTATCGCATCGTCCAAATCAATGTATAATTGTTTATTCACACTGTCCTTGTGACAACAAAATTAAATACAGCAACAAAAAATTTTGGCCACACGCATTCTAAAGTAGCACAATATTTTAGCACAAAATTACGCTCTGAGTGGGAGGAAAAAAAAAATTAAATAAACACTACTTTATATGGGTTTCTATTTCGTGTGGATATTTCATAAACACGTGTTAGAGAATAGTCAGTTAATCTTAATTAAACTAAATAATTTGTGATTCTTTAAAAAAGTATCTGTCTACCTCCTTAAACTTTGAGAAGCAAAAGCAAGTGGTCCCAAGAAGAAGTGTTTAATCAAGGTGGCCTGGCTTCCAGTCTTCAAAAGACAGCCGACGTTATAATTAAAAGCAAATCTTACAAATTGGATAAAATCTCATCCATTGAGGGGGTTAAAAAATTAGTCAAGATTAATTGAAGAATCGCTGTGCTAAGATACTCAAATAAATAATTGCATGTTCAAATCATGAAAAAATATTAACTTAATTCCCTTTTTTGAAGAAAAAAAAATCTCAAGTCAAGGTCCTAAAAATGGGCGGTGGGTGGGGCTGATGAGGTCACTGAAAATGAGGTCATTGCGTTCATCACAAATTGATCCCAATACCCAAAAAAAAAACAAAAGTCAATATTGAATTGGAAGAATATATGAAAGTTGGTGAGTATATCCATTGAACAAAAATCAAAACTATGGCAACAACGTTCTGGTTCATGAACTGATTTTTATTTTCATTATCAAGTCCATTTCCATGTCCATGTCCAATTAATTGCACGACCGAATATGAAAACCAATGACCAAAATATATGTATTAGATGGAGTACTTTTCCATTTCGACCAGTCTTAACTAATTTCAACCCAGTTGCATGACTTAGTTCAATTAAGATGATTCTAATAATGACCAAGAAAAAATTCAATGTGGGAAAAAAAACAACAATCGAGGTTGTTTTTTGGAAGCTCAACAATACTTGTGGGCTTACGTGCATGAATAGCTTTAACCAGCAGAGTAGTGAGTTGTTTGGTGTTGGTCGTGGCCACTTGGGATTTTACAGATAATTTTGGCCTGTACAAAATGTGTTTGGTGCTTTGTACTTGCACGATATTAAGTCAAATGGAAATATTAAAACTGGTTTCCACTTTTTTTTAGGTATTTTTACTTAGAATTTATAGATATTTACAAAATTATATTATGGAATACGTTATCACTAACTTAGCTTGATTCTATTACAGTATTACAGATTTTTTTTTTTGTACTATGATTTATTTATCTCTATTAATATTTAGACATGCATCTACTTTTATCTTATTTGAGAAAGGAATAAGAGTCCTAACTTAAAGATAAGGACTTAAACTGGCTTCGCTTCCTCAAGTTGAAGGGAAAAAATCGTAAGTCCATTAAATTTTGCACTGTATTTATTTGTCTTAATTTTAATACAATATTAAGTTTGATGAGGTAGGATGAACTAATTTTTTATATGTACAATTTCAGTGGTTAGAACAAATTTTATCTAATTAAAACGAAAAATGTATTAAAAAAATAAGCTCATGCATGTGTATTTGTTTGCGTAAAGGGTAAATGTCCGTCTATCCTCTATAGTTTGAACTAATTATTCTATTAATTCTTATATTTTTAAAGATTATCCAAATAACCAATATCGTATTTTTTTTATAGATAAATTCTGCTGAATCATATCTATTTATCATGGTCTTTTACCTTTTGTATATCATATTTATTAATAAAAAAATTGTTTTATCCTAAAAAGATTAGATTTAACGTCTAAAAAAAAAGAACACATCAGTGTTTTAAGTTAGGTGGTGTTTGTTTTTTAACTTAATGACTTAAAGTGACTTAACTTAATTAATTAAGTTAATTAGAGGTGTTTGTTTTTATAACTTAATTAGATTTTTTAGATAATTTTGACTTAATAAAATAAGCCAATTTTTTTGATTTTTTACTTAATGGAGAAATCTGAATTAAGTCAATTACTTGCTAATGTCAAAAATATCCCTGTTTTATAATTTATTTTTCATATCTATCCCAAAGCTCACCCATAAATATTTACCCCACGTAATAATCTCATCATTATTTTTTTAGTCGTCATGAAATCCCTACTCACTTTGCTTCTCTTATCTACTTCTTGAATCTCCCATTAATTTCTCACCAGGCAAGCACTTGACTTGGGCTTTTTTTTATTTTTTTACTTTTCAATTACGTTTTCTAGCATTATTTGCTCAATATCAGTGGATGATGCATTATTTGCTCAATATGAAAATGATGAAGTTGACCTAGAAAGTGGTCGTGGCAATCAAAACCACACAGGTAATGCTATCAACTCCTCAATTATTGAAGATCAAAATTACATGCGACAACTTTGAGATGAAATGGCAAATCACTTGTTTCAAGTATCTTATTAGTTTTTTCTTTCTTATATTATATAAGATAAAATTTGAAATTTATGGTATTTTATATATTAAATTTCCAAAATCATTATGTATTCACTTGAATATAGTTTTACTTATAAATGTTACAATATTGTGGTATTTAATAAGGATACAAATGTAAAGTACATATTTTTAGTTTTTTAAGTTAAAAAAATAACTTAATACTTATTTTCTGAGATTCAGACGAAAAAATAAACATATTATTCAGATTCAGACATTCATATCTATTTAGAATTCAGACTAATTCAGGTCTATTCAGATTTCAGACAAAAAAACAAACGCCACTTTACTCTTCAAAATATAAAAATTAATTAAATAATTAACTCAAACCGTAAAAACTCAAGTAACATACTAACATTTACCCTTTTTTTAATTACATGAAATTATTACTCATATTATAACTCATATTTCATGAGATTAATACACTGATATTTACAATCAGACAATTATTGAGACTAATTTACAAACTTTATATAGCACAGCCTAAATTTTTACACCGTCTCTAATATTCGAGGGACGTTCACTCCACTCACATTTCAAAAGAAAGAAGAATACATTCATTTAAATTGAGAAATGAAATTAAACCCTCACAATTCGTTGTGAGGATCGAACTCATGACTTCATAATTGTGAGGTATAGGTTCTAACCACTACGCTAAAGCATAGTGGCTTACTAACATTTAGCCTTTGATTAAGCTACCAAGAGACAAGATTAGACCAAGATTTTTGAAGTTAAGAAAGAGTGAAAGACTAAAGAAAAATACCCCACGAGATTTGACTTCTGGTAGACCATGGAACTTTGGATATCCTTTTCTTGACTTCCTTTGTTGGGCAAAATAAATTAAGGGAGGCTATGTGCTGTCGTATAAGGAATTTTTTTTTCAAAAGAATAATTTTCTTCATTGTTTAATTAACTTCCCCATCCCAGGTCCCAAAGGTCTTAACAACTTGGAACACCAAAGAAAAAGAACACATGAAATGAATGCCACCGAGCAAAAGTTTGACACGTTTCTATTTATTTATTTATTTATTGATATTACATATATAATATTATTTTTACTTGATATTGAATGATGGGTCTTGCAGGATTCATATTTCTTTTATTGTTTTTCCACACCTGCCAAAAATGAGGAAAGAACAAATAAAACACTGTACGGATCATGTTTCTTTATAAAAATTAAAAAGATAACTATAGGTAAAGTTCAGTTTATCCTTTCAGAAATTGATATATCTTAATGGCTTTAGCTAAGTTACCATCAATGTAACTTTCAATACAATCAAATATAAGTAACAGGATGGGACATCTCTTAATTTAATTAGACTGTAAATTACAGCAACGCACGAGCCTATTTTAATTTATTTTCAAATTAGAAAACATCAACGGGCCTCATTTATTGTTAAAAAAATAATAGTAAACTGGTTTTGTGAAATTTCTTATCAAATTATTTATCGTCTTAGTGGTAAATAGGATGGGTTAATGTTTTAAATAATTTATGAAATAAATTGTCGAGTCAATTTATTCAAGTCGTAAACAGAATCAACCCCAGTAAAAACTTATTAGACTTTTTTGAGGGAAAAAAAAATGCAAACAAAATTCACGTGCATGGAAATTTTGAATACGACTTCACGAAAACTACAGAGATTTTTGTTGTCATCGTTTGTGGGTCTCATTTATGTTAATAAGCCCTTGTCCTGTTGTAACTCTAATTGATGGTCAATAATTTGATCTAAATGTTTGTGTTTATTTATATTAGAGTTTATTTATAATAGTATGTATACTTAGTTTAAATATTTAATTAAAATATTTATTGACGTGTCACCTATCATTTAAACATAGCATCACTCTTAGTTTTATTTATTGACCTTGAAAATTCAAACTATTGAAATTTCAAAATTCAAACTATTGAAAATATCAAAGAGCTAATTAAATCTCATTAGAATTAACTAATGACTACCGTTAATAATTAAAAGTGCTAAAATATCCTTGACAGTAACAAAAATTTATATTAGTAAAGAGTAATGATATTTTAACAAAGTTGAGATATAAAGTTTGTATCTCAAATGTTATGACATTTGGTCATTCATTAGTGTCGCGAAATTACATCATTAATAAAAAATCAATTATTAACTAACGCGTGGTAGTGATAGGCTTGTGATACATTATTTAGATGCAAATTTTGTTTCTCAACTTTCTAAGCATATTATTAAATCCTTTTTTAAAAAAAAGAAATTTCTCATTATATCAAAATAACTTGTATAAAACAATCAAAGCAGCTAAGAGCAAACTAAGCCATGGCATCTATTGGTTGATTACAATATCTATTTACATGGCTAATCATGATATTATGCATTCGTAAAAGTAGACATTGTACCTCAGTAATAATCTAAAACAATTTAGTATGAGCATCGTGCGTTGTCAATAATTAAACAACCAGGTACAATGAATCCTACTTTACAATCAACAAAGATAAATCAATCTCATTTGTGAGTCAGGAAACTAAAGTTTCAACCTCGGCAACAAATAATAGTTAAAATATTAAAAAAGGATGAAATTGATTTTTATCTTTTTTCTTCTTTTTTTTCTTCTTTTTCTCCTCCCTCATCTTCTCCCACTCAGACTTGTCCATCACCTATTCATGCTAAAATATTACAAATTTTTATCAAAATATAAAAATCAGATTTTCAAGATTGCATCTCAGTTTTTTTTTTTAATTTCTCACATGTTATTAATGTTGAATAAAATGGCATTGGAGAAAGTTTTCAAAGACATAATCCGCACTTGTCAAAAGGATAATCTGCACTTGTCAAAGACACGATCCGCGCCAAACGGATTGACACATTTCCTTCCGTATTCACATATGTAATCTTTGAAAAAATGTAGCATCTGCATCTATAAATAACTCTCAGTGTATAATGTTTTATTTTAAGAAATGAAAACACGTTTCTTCATGGTATCAAAGCCATGAATACGCTCAAGTTTCTTCAAGTTTCGCTGCTCTGTTTGTAACAAAAACAGAGGAAACCAAATTCCTCCCACAACCATTTTTCCCACCATTTTCTTCCTTAAACTCATTCCTACCATTACAGAAATCCATGCCGATCAAGAAACAAGCCACCCATACGTAAAAAACTTGAGTTTGCAAATTTATCAACAATCCCATCAATTTTCCAAGAGTGTGTTCCTCAAAAACCAAGAATACCATCAAATTTCTCAATTTCCAGTAAGAAAACTGTAAAAATTTCGCATTTAAACACATTCCCACGCGCTCCCACGCGCCACCCGAAGCCACGGCTAGTCAACCACGCACCTCTGTCATCATTCACGCGCTCTCACGCACTCAAGAGGTTGAAGAAGACATCAACCGACATGTCGTTTTTACCTCCAGAGTTTAGTAGTATTAAAACGATGTGTCATTTTTTATTACATTAAAACTGACATGTCGTTTGGAAATTAGAGATAAAAACGACGTGACGTTTAATCTCCAGAAGTGCAGCAGTCTTAAAACGACATGTCATTTCTATTCCTTCAGAACTGACATATCATTTCGTCAAGCAGAGGCCAAACGACTTGTCGTTCTTTGATCTAAAAAGGTCATTTTTCCTTATGTCAATCTAGGCGCCAAAAAAAAAAAAAAAAAAAAGGAAAAAAAAGAGAAAAAAAATAGAGAAAACTCCAACTGAATCTGCTCCTGTTGTCATTCAATCTGTTCAATCTGATAGAGTATTTAATGCTGGAATTATCCTCACTGAGACAAACTACGATGTTTGGTCTCAAATAATGGAGATGCATCTCGCAGAAAGAGAAAAACTCTCATATATTCGTAGCAACACAAAGCCATCTGAGGAATCTTCAAAAGAATATGAGAAATGGTATAGTGAGAACCAAAAAGTAAAAAGATGGTTACTCATATCCATGTCTCCGAAGATCATGAAGCGATATTTACGAATTCCTACAGCCTACGAAATTTGGGATGCATTATCAAAAGCCTTCTATGATGGAAGCGATGAATTACAAGTTTTCACTCTAAACCAGAAGGCGTTCTCTACCAAGCAAAATGGGCAACCACTCTCTAAATTCTACAGAGAATTGATCGAAATATTTCGAGAACTTGATCATCGAGATAAAGTGGTCATGAAGGATCCAAAAGATGTAATATACAGAAGGTCTGTTGAAAGATTGAGAGTGTACATTTTTCTTGCTGGGCTAGATGAAGAATTTGACCAAGTTCGTGGAGAAATTCTACAAAAATATATTATCCCAAACTTAGAAGAATATTATTCTCTGATCCGGAGAGAAGATGTACGGCAAAGCAAACTAAACAAGAATGTCGACTCAGAAACGTCTGCTATGATAGCACGACAGCAGCCTCAAAGGAAGCTTGTTGACAAGTCATCACTTCATTGCACTCATTGTAGGAAGAAGGGTCATACAAAAGAACAATGTTTTGAAATCATTGGATATCCTGACTGGTGGGATACTCGAAAGAAGAACACCAAGCAGGGATAAAAAACTGCAGTAGCTAAATCCACATCCACTACAGATCTTAGAAAAGAATCTTCAGTGCAAATCGCAACCTCTTTCAGTCTAGGTAAGGCCCTTAAAACTCTTACACCTATTATTAATAGTACATGGATAATTGAGTCTGGGGCAACTGATCAGATGACTTTTGATTCTCGACAAGTTTTTCAATTGAAACCATCTTCACAAAAACATATTTCCACTGTAAATGGAACCACAACCTTAGTTATTGGGGAATGATCTTTACGACTCACAGATGAATTAAATTTACACTCTGCGTTAATTGTTCCATCTTTAGATTATAATCTTTTATCTGTGTCTCAATTAACCACTTACTTATCATGTGTTGTAATTTTTTGGCCTGATCATTGTGTGTTTAAGGACATCCAAACGAAGTAAACGATTGGTTATGGTATTAGACGAGGCAACTTGTACTACTTGGAAATGTCATCAACAAACACTGGAAAACTAAGTCCCGCACTAGTCGCAAATAGTTCCATAAAAAAAGGGAAATCAGAAATTTAGTTATGGCATAGACGTTTAGGGCATGTGTCACTTGGTTACTTAAAAAAATTATTTCCTAAGTTGTTTATGAAATTTGATGTTTGTAACTTTAAATATGATGTTTGTGAACTTTCAAAAAGCCATCGAACTACTTTTCCATTGTCCTTAAATAAGAATCAAGTTCCTTTCATGGTAGTACATACTGATGTATGGGGGCCATCTAAAGTTTGTACAATTGGAGGTGCTCGTTGGTTTGTTACATTTATTGATGATTGTAGTAGAATGACATGGATTTTTCTGATTAAATCGAAAGACGAAGTAAACTCTTTATTTCAAAGATTTCATAAGATGGTGACGACTCAATTTTAGACACAAATTCGAGTTCTACATACTGATAATGGAGGCGAGTATATGAGCACAACAATTCAACAGTTTCTGAAATCACAATGAACTGTCCATCAAACCACTTGTGTGGGGACACCCCAACAAAATGGCGTTGCTGAACGAAAAAAAAAACGTTTACTAGAAGTTGTTCTAGCATCATTAATCCAAGCCCACATGCCACTATCTTATTGGGGAGAAGCACTGGCATTCGCAGCATACTTGATCAATTGAACACCTTCAAGCTCCCTTGGATTCCAGACTCCTTTCTAGGTTCTGAATGATACAATTATGTCACCAAATGTGCCGAATTTACCCCCACATGTGTTTGGTTGTGTTGCCTTCGTTCATTTGCCGCAACAAGACAAATTATCTCCTCGAGCACTACGTTGTGTGTTTGTAGGGTATGCCTTACATCAAAAGGGATACCGATGCTATCATCCACCATCAAGAAAAATATATATCACCATAGATGTCGTCTTAAATGAAGATATCATGTACTACTTGTCAGAGCCTGAATTTCAGGGGGAGTATAATGAAGAGGAAATTCATACTCTTACATATCTTCCACCTGAAGAATGTCAATCTTCCATTGAGGTAGTAAACCTTCAAGATACTGGAAAAGAAAATAGTGATGATTCTCAGGTTTAGATAAGTGAAGACACATTTGGGGAGCACAATAACTCAGACACAACTGCAATCGAGAATGAGTCACGTGAAGAAATATCTAACCAATCGTCTGCAGAGACCACAAGTCCAATCAGAAGAATTCTTCCCCAGCGTCAAAATAGAGGTATCGCTAAACCCACATATGAGTCTAACATCTCTAGTAGAGTCAAATACCCTATGAGTCATTTTGTGTCTAATCATCGCTTGTTAAAATCAAATCAATCATTTGTGAATCAATTATCTACTGTATCTATTCCTAACAGTGTGCAGGAAGCCTTAAAAGACCCAAAGTGGAAAGTGGATATGAATGACGAAATGAGATCTCTTCAGAAAAATCAAACATGGGAACTAGTTGATCTTCCATCAGGAACGAAACCAGTGGGTTACCGATGGATCTACACTATAAAGTACAAAGCAGATGGCTCTATTGAACGATACAAAGCAAGACTTGTTGCTAAGGGTTACACCCAAACCTATGGGATAGATTATACCGATACATTTGCACCGGTAGCAAAAATTAATACTATTCGTATCTTGTTATCATTAGCAGTCAACTTGGATTGGCCAGTGCAACAGTTCAATGTAAAGAATGCTTTCCTCCATGGACACCTGTCTGGAGAAATTTATATGGATCTGCCATCAAGATGCAGTGGACCAGAACAACTCAATCAGAAAGTATGCAAATTGAAGAGATCATTGTACGGGGTTGAAGCAATCCCCAAGAGCATGGTTCGGGAAATTTACAAAGGCTATGGTTCTTTTTGGGTATAACCAAAGCAATTCAGATCATACATTGTTCATTAAAAAACGACAAGGTAAAATCACTGCCCTTATTGTCTATGTAGATGATATGGTAGTTACAGGCAATGACGAGGAAGAAAGAGAGGCTCTTCAGAAGTACTTGTCAAGAGAGTTTGAGATTAAGGATTTAGGAGCCTTAAAATACTTTCTTAGAATTGAGGTTTCTCGATCTAAGGGAGGAATCTTTCTGTCTCAAAGAAAATATGCCTTAGATCTATTGCACGAAACGGGAATGACAGCTTGTCAGCCTTTTGACACCCCAATAAAAGAAGGACTGAAGTTTTGTATTACCTCAAACCAAGTTCCAGTAGACAAAGGAAGATATCAAAGGCTGATTGGAAGATTGATGTACTTGTCCCACACAAGGCCAGATCTTGCTTATGCATTGAGTGTTGTAAGTCAATTTATGCATAATCCCGGAGAACAACACATGAAAGCAGTAATGCGGATCCTGAGGTACCTGAAGACAAATCCAGGGAAAGGAATCCTATTTTCCAAAAATGAAGATTACAACAACATAGAAGTTTATACTGATGCAGATTGGTCCGGGTCAGTTAGTGATAGACGCTCTACTTCAGGATACTTTACCTTTGTGGGAGGCAACCTTGTCACATGGAGAAGCAAGAAACAATATGTCGTTGCCCGTTCGAGCGCTGAAGCAGAATATCGAGGCATGGCCCTTGGGGTATGTGAAGGGCTATGGATAAGCTTTATCTTAAACGATTTGGGTTATCCATCACAACAACCAATACAATTATACTGTGACAACAAAGCTGCACGAGATATTGCTCATAACCCAGTTCAACATGATCGAACAAAACATGTCGAGGTAGATAGATTTTTCATCAAGGAGAAATTAGATGAAAAAATCTTAGAACTGCCGAAAATTTGATCAGAAGATCAACTTGCAGATATTTTAACGAAGGCCATTTCATGCAGGGCATTTACAAAATTCCTAGACAAGCTGGGTATGCAAGACATCTATGCACCAGCTTGAGGGGGAGTGTTGAATAAAATGGCATTGGAGAAAGTTTTCAAAGACATAATCCGCACGTATCAAAGACACGATCCGCGCTGAATGGATTGACACATTTCCTTCCGTATTCACATATGTAATCTTTGAAAAAATGTAGCATCTGCATCTATAAATAACTCTCAGTGTATAATATTTTATTTGAAGAAATGAAAACACGTTTCTTCAATTAATAAAATATGTTAACATAATTTCAAAGGTTAAAAATTTTTTGCCAACCACTCCTTAATTGAGTTGATCATATTATCTTTATATTAAGGCGGATGGATCGAATTTTTTTTTTTTTAATGTGATTCTCTATGTTGGGTTTTGTGAACTTTTATATTAAGCTTTATTTGTGAATTTTGTTGACCTTTTACATCTGCTTGTCAATTAAAAAGGATCAATTTCCGTCATTTATTTTTTTATCAACTGAGAAGTTCTCGTAGGGTATAAAACACGAGAGAGAAATACTTAAATTTGCCAAAGAATAGGGAAGTTCACCCGATTATTTAAGCTTCAACTGGAGTACATAATACCATTTTTGAACTTGGGATAATCATCTAGAAATCTTTTTTAATCATTTAAATATTTCATGGGAGAAAATTTTCATTAGTAATTAGCTACATATGAATAGTGAAACTAAACTAATTATATCCAACTTCCACAAAAACATTTATCTTCTTTTGAAAAGAAAATAATGTTCCAAAAATATTAAACCAACAATTCTCATATATTGGTCGTATTGAACAGCATTACAAATTACAATGACGTGATTGGAACCTAACGTACTCAAAATAATTGCCTCACCTATTGGTTTACTTCACCTACCGATAATTGACTCATGACCAATTGATGTCATTTTCATCATCATTTCAACAGTGGGAGATGGGTAAATAGATGGGAGAAGAGTGAAGCACCTTCATATGATAAAATTAATTGAAATTTTCATAATATTTTAAAACATATTCAAATTCTTATTTTAATTTTTATAATTATTTGATGTTAAAAATATGAATATTTTTAACTATTTAATTAATTATAATTTTTTAATTATAATCAATTGAAAAATTACATGCAATGTGTGTGTGTGTGTGTGTATCCAAATAAATTGATCCATATTTTGAAGGTAATAATAAAGGGCAAATGAAATTTCAAACGCGGCATTAAATTTCTAAAGGAAAAAAAAAAAAGAACAAATAGTTATCACGGGGTCAAATGGGCTTGAAAACAATCAAAGCAACTTTTAATACCTTAGTCATGTATGCTATAATAAGTATTAGAAATATTATATCGATAATAGAATAAATTTGCAATAACCATATTTTTGTCCTAAGATTCAATATCTTTGAAAACATCAACCGTAATTTTGGATTCACAAGACTGGCAAAATATTATTTATTTTTTTTTTTTTTTCTGGTTTTGCAAATGTAAATTAGAAAATAAAAGTTAAAATTTTATCTATCCTTTAATTTTTCTTTTTGGAATGTAAACTATTATAAATCTTATTATCAAAAACTTCAAAAATAACAAAGTATGATAGAAGATCTTCTATCCATGCAAAAGTATCAGAACAACTCAAAATAAAATTAACTGAAACATCTGTTACCTGATTATAAATCCTTGACACATAACGAATTTGAAAATCCTGCTTTAGATCAATTGCAATACTATGATTTATATATTCTCATGGTTTTAGTGAGTTAAAACTTTGTACACGATCATTCTGCATTTACCCAAGCCATGGAATTTTAAAGTCAAGTTTCATTGGCCAAGTTGCCCAACTAGGCGAGTAGTGTTGAAATTGATGTCATGCATGAAATCATACGAATACATGAGATAGACTTTTCTTACGAAGAATTATTCTTTTTTTTTTTTTTTTTTGGTGTTAATGGAATAGATTGACATTACAGTCAAGGTATGCAAATAAAGTCATTACATAGAACTTAATTTTGAAGTTTACTTTAGTATAATTTGAAAGTCTATGCCAAATGAGAACGTAACTATTTTATATTAATAAATATCTACGACATAACTTATCCTGTAAACTATATATATACCAGTATATTGTTAGTTAAAAAATTTTTTAACTTATCCTGTAAACTATATGTATACCAATATATTGTTAGTTAAAATTTGTTTTGCAATGGAAATTATTGGATTGGGATTCTCATGCAATATATAAAATTATCATAATCTAGAAGTTGTACCTTTATTTTTTTGTACTCTTAATTTGGGCTCCCAAGTTATGATTTGTCACCAGCGATCTTTTAGGTTACACCTTAAGTTTGATCTACACTTAGTGTGTAGGAGCTTTTATCACTAATAAAAACAACTAGTAATTAAAAAAAATATCTCAAACTTAGAAAGAAAAAAAAAATTTCTTTGTTCCGTATATTATTCCATCTTTTTTCTTGCATTTTTATATCTTTTGGTGGAAACCCTAGACTCTTCATTTATCTCTTTTTTTAATTTTATTGAATAAAAAATATTTAATTTAAATTAAAAGATAAGATAAAGCCAAATGTGACGTTTCACTTTTGCTTGTTATAGGGGCTACCTTATACAATAATATAAGGTCTCTTATACAAAAGTATATTAAATGCAGACCTCCCACCAAATAATATATTTAGACTTTTAACCCAAATAGCTAGTTATCTTATTTATCAATTTAGCAATGGTGCAATCAATTAAGTGAGCTAACAGGGGATTGTTTGAGTATTTACAATAGTGACTATAATAACTATGTCTGTAATCAAACTAGCCTGATTACTTAATTCCAAATTTACTCCACTAAAAAATTAAAATTGACATCTATAATTGTTAGGGTGCAATTTATGCACTAGTTTTGCATTGTTTACTTCCCTTAATATCAATGTTTTGCACTTAATAATAGTGATTTACTTGTGTTTTATTTTTTAGGTGCAATTCTATTGATTGGTGCTAAAATTGAGCTACAAGATGATGTTTAAGGATGATTGTTCTCTTGGAGAAATTATGAGCGTCAAAAGAACTTTGTTGATAAGGCGTGGGCGCGTGCTGTCAACTACGGACCTGCAGTTTTTAGTTTAATGTGTTTTGTATTTTTGGTTATTTTTGTAATTACGAATTTAATATTTCAGATATTAGTATTTTATTTTAAAAAGAACTCTAGAGGAGAAGAGAGAGAGAGTATTTAAGGGAGGAATCTATTGTGAAAAGGGGGAAATTTTTTAGATTTTAGAAAAGAAAGAAATCCTAGATCTAAATTTTTCTCTTCTCTCTATGAAGAACTAAACCTATTATTCTGGTTGAAGGTTAATGAAGTTTTGATTCATCACTACTGTGAGATCTTTCTTATGCTTTAATTGTTTTATTACTTTTCAGGTATTTGTTTTTTCTCTGAATTATTGTCATGATTATGTTTGTTAATTAGATAATTGGCCACTATTTAATTATCAACTTAATCGATTGTCAATTAAAGGATTCATCCTATGAAGATTTTAATGTTTGTGACAAATAACATAGCAGTGAGTTGTGTTATGAAAATAAACAATTTAATTTAAATGAACCATCGTATGCGTTTGTTGATTAGGATTTGGGTCTCTTTGGTTTTTCAAGCTGTCAATTGATTAAATCATATGATCATATCTAGGGTTGTCTATTGATTAGGGAAATAACCAACGGTCGTACCTTAGTTATCAACTAGTTAAGGAGAGATTGGCTATTAGAGGGTCTCAGTAGCTATAACCGGTCTATTCATAAGTAGTAATAATTTATATTTGAATCAATGATCAGTAGTCGAATCAAGCTGAGTTAATTCCTTCAACCAGAGCTTTCCCCAATTTGAATTACAATTTTAATTTGCGTTCTTGTTATTTTAATTTGATTTTTATTATTGTCAACAATTCCCCCATTTTACATTTTATATTTTAAAAGGATTTAAATAATTACCGATCTCTGTGGACACGACATTGCTCAATCACTATACACAATTTATTTAGAGTAGGTATTTATTTTTGCTGGCTTCGACAACCATCAATAATTATATGTTATATAAGATATATTCTCAAATAATAATTTAACCTGTGACTTATTGATTTTCTTTTTACTGAATAACTCTTATTGATTTTCTTTTTATTGAACAATCATTTATATCACATCGTTAATTAAATTAATATATCAACTGTCCAATCAATTTAATTATGTCTTGTTCTTTGACACTTACTTTTTTTTTATTGATCATTTATTTACTAGTTTTTTTAATGATAGTTACTTACTAGTTTTTTTTTTAATCATTGTTTTCAACATACTAATTATGTTGACACACTCTAACCAGATGATTCTATGATCAAGCACCAAAATTCATCAAGAGATATGTTGTACAATTTTGTATTGGAAGTTTATAATTTCATTGCTGATAATTACTCCCATCAAGATACCGAATAATCTTGATTACAAATATATGTTGCATCTATTGGTAACTCAAATAAAATAACAAACATAATTGTGAAATTACAATTTAGTCAAGATTGAGATTAGAATAAAATCAATGCCTAAAAGATTTAATAAGCTTGATAGTCATTTTAAGGTCAATTAAATCTCATATGTGATCCAGTTAAAAAGAATCAAACTATAAAAATAAGTTCATATTTGATTAAGACAAATCATTCAATAAATTTATAATAGACTAAACACAAATAATGTTCCCAACTCTATTTATTAACTGCGAACTTAATTTGTTTGATCATAACATTATTTTTATTTTATGTTTTCTGTAAATCCATACGATGATCACATAAATACATGTAATAAAATTAAACGGATCTCATTCAAAATATTTATGCAGTTAATATATTTAAAAAAATATCTCAAATATTTTGTTAATAAGAAAATATATTATAAATGAATCAATATGCTTTGGACAACAGATAATTCCAATACATGTGTGTTACAATAATATAATGCTTTGTAATACAACATCATTGGGTAGCATAATTTATAACAAAATAAGCAATTATTGATTCAATTATATTATTTCTCTTGTTTTGCAATGCATAATTCGCTATTAAGAATATTTATATTGTCAATTATTCATCACCTTTGTCAACTTCCTTGAATTGAACGAGGAACCTAATTCGTTTGTCGTTTCAATTCTCTTAATTCAATTGTTTACTAAACATTATATATACTTACGTAGGGGTGGGCAAAATCGGGTTCGGGTCGGGTTTCGGGTTAGACAAACATTGATCTGAATACAACCCTAACTTACAACCCAACCCGACCCGATCCAATATATGTTCGGATCGGGTCAAAAAATTGGGTTGAGTTCGGGTCTTGGAGCAGCAGACATGCATAATGCAGTTCAGGTCTTGGAGCAGCAAAATGTAGATCGGGTCGGGTCTTGGAGCAGCAAAATGCAAATCGGGTCTTGGAGAAGTAAAATGCATATCGGGTCTTGGAGCAACAGACAGGATGACGCACACTTGCGCAGCAGCAGATTGAGAATCGATCGGGTGCGCAGCAGCAGATTGAGAATCGATCGGGTGCGCAGCAGGCAGCAGCAATCGCGGACCAGCGAACTCGCAGCAACACTGAGCAGCAGTGAGCACACAGGCGGATTCGCAACAGATCGGACGCTTCTTGAGGTGTGGACTCCATTGGCGACTTGCTGTTGGCCATTGGGTGTGATTGATCGTGGTCCGTGGATGTGTTTTGTGCGCAACAATAGCCTTGTGTTTGTGTGTGTGTGTGCTGTGAATGAATCTGTGATTTGTGTTGTGTGTGTTTATGTGATTGTGTGTGGCGTGTGTGTGTGTGTGTTTAAGTTTTTTTTTTTTCAAGAAACTCGATTGGGTTTTCGGATCACAACCCGATCCGATCCAAACCCAAAATTTTTCGGGTCGGGTCGGGTAATTTACCCACTCCTATACTTACGTGTAATTTCTAATTGTTTGTGTGTTGTTCTGTCTTCTTCAATTGTTTTTTAAATAGATAAATTACATCGAAAATAGTGAGTGTGGGGTCAAAAGTTTTTTAAAGAAATCAAATTCAATAGCATTTTAAATGTGTCTAAAGCCTCGCATTTTTAATATGAATAAAAAAATTTGCTATAGAAGCCGAAATAGGAACAGTGTTTAGTAGTTGGAGGTCTAATAAATAATATGTTGTTTTACATGTGCACTATAAACTCTGCAGAGCACGGTTAATGAAATTCAAACTTTATTCCTGCATATATAATTGAGGATCGCCAAGCAACAACATTAATATTGAGGTTGGTTCTGTATCATTTTCAAGTTACAATTGAAAAAGTAAAGTAAAGTACTCTTTGGTAAGGATCGTTTTGGTAATATTATAGTGTTTAAATAGTTGTTATTAGTTGAGTTGGACAAATAACAGTTATAAAAATAATCAATTAAACGTTAAGTAAAATTTATTTTAAAAGGGTTATGAATTTTAAAAACAGTCACTTGTGTTTGATAAATTTTATTTAATAATAAAATTTATTTACATATATATATAATTTATTTATTATTTATATATAATAATTGATAACTAAAAGAAATATTTTATATTATTAATATATTTTTTTTTGTTTTGCTAATCTCCATATAATTGGTAATAAAGATAATCTCTCTAAAGTTAATGATTTTACTTCCTAATTAATAAGAATAATTTTAAATCTATATATATATATAAAGTTGGGACTTGAGGAGGTGATGTAGTATCACCATTTCACTTCTTTGTATATTCTCTATTATCTAATAAATAGAGAGTTTTTTTCAATTTGACTTTTCATCTTCTCATAATTAATTTAATTATATTTAACTCATTTAATAAATAGTAACTTTATTAATATATATCATTCCTCATCTTTTTATATTTTCTATTATCTAAAATATCTAAAATATTGGTAGATATTCTTTGTACTTTTTTTCTCTTTCTATTTAAATTCAACAATATGTAATCATTAATAATAATTAATTACAAGTCTTTTGAAACATTTATTTATTTTATTATGCTAGCAATTAAACTTTAGTGGCTTAAAATATATGAATTAATTAACATAGGAAAAGAGGTTCTTTCATTTTTCCTCAACAATGCCACGAAGGCCTAATTTTAATGCCATAATCCCATATTTAATTATGCAACCTTTTGTTGAGTGTCTTTTGGCTTCTTCAAAATTTATTATGCTATTAATTAAACTTTAGTGCCTTCAAATACATCACCTAATTAACATAGGAAGAGAGGTTCTTTCATCTTCCTTCAACCTCATCTTTTTATATTCTCTATTATCTAAAATATCTAAAATATTGGTGGATATTCTTTGTACATATATCATATTATGACACTCAAAAAAATAAAGATAAAAAATATATTAATAATAAAGATATCAGTTAATATATAATTATCTAATAAATTTGTTGAAATTAAAAAATAATTACATTATAAAATATTAAAATAGAAAATAATTATTAAATTATAAATGATTACATGTCTTTTCCTCTTTCTATTTAAATTCAACAATTTGTAACCATTAATAATAATTAATTATAAGTCTTGAAACATTCATTTATTTTATTATGCAAACAATTAAATTTTAGTGGCTTAAAATACATCAATTAATTAATATAGGAAGGAAGGTTCCTTCATCTTCCCTCAACAATGCCATTAGAGCCTAATTTTAATAAAATAATCTCATATTTAATTATTCAATCTTTTGTTTAGTACCTTTTGGCTTCTTCAAACTCCATAAACATTAAATATTTAAGATTTGTGGCATCATTATTTCTCATCTTTTTGAATTCTCTATTATCTAATATATTGGTTGAGATTAAAAAATAATTACATTACAAAATATTAAAAATCTATATCTATCTATATATATATATATATATATATATATAAAGTTAGGACTAGAGGAGGTGATGTGGCATCACTATTTCTCATCTTCTTGTATTCTCTATTATCTAATAAATTGGTTGATATTAAAAAAATAATTACATTACAAAATATTAAAAATAAAAAATTATTATTAGATTATAAAAGATTACATGTCTCTTCCTCTTTCTATTTAAATTCAATAATATGTAACCATTAATAATAATTAATTATAAGTCTTGAAACATTTATTTATTTTATTATACCAACAATTAAACTTTAGTGGCTAAAATATATCAATTAATTAATATAGGAAGGAAGGTTCCTTCATCTTCCCTCAACAATGCCATTAGAGCCTAATTTTAATGTCATAATCTCATATTTAATTATTCAATCTTTTGTTTAGTGCCTTTTGGCTTCTTCAAACTCTATAAATATTAAGTAGTTAAGATTTGTGGCATCATTATTTCTCATCTTTTTTTATTCTCTATTAACTAATGTATTGGTTGAGATTAAAAAATAATTACATTACAAAATATTAAAAATAGAAAATAATTAATAGATTACAAAAGATTACATGTCTCTTCCTCTTTCTATTTAAATTCAACAATATGTAACCATTAATAATAAATTAATTATAAGTTTTGAAACATTCATTTATTTTATTAAGCCAACAACTAAATTTTAGTGGTTTAAAATACATCAACTAATTAATATAGGAAGGAAGGTTCCTTCATCTTCCCTCACCAATGCCATTAGGACCTAATTTTAATGTCATAATCCTATATTTAATTATACAACTTTTTATTTAGTGTCTTTTGGCTTCTTCAAACTCTATAAATATTAAGCATTTAAGATTTGTTATGTTTAAGTTTTTTTTTTTATTATTTAACGAACATCCTCTTTAAAAATGTTATTGTGTTTTTATTTTTTGACTTATTTAAATTTTTAGTATTGTGTGCTTCATGGAGTACTCTTTTCTTCATGAGTTAAACAATGATAAAGATAGTTGGATGATAAGGGTTAGGGTTTGTAAGATGTGGGAGTCTGTTAATACCAAGAAAAATAGAGAGTTGATTAGTGTGAACATGATTGTTATTGATGAAAAAGTTGTGTACACTTAACTATACACATTAATATTTTTTTTAATGTTAACAAAAAAATAATAAACTTTCATAAATAACATTAGTTTTCTAAGACTTCGTCATCTTTAAAAAAAATTCATATTTTTTATCAGTTTCATCGAATGCAAAGTAATAAAAAAAGATAATACTAATTTTTTTTTAAAAACCGCACGAAGTGCGGTTCTATTTCCTAGTTTTTATAATATATATGAGGATATATATAAAATTGTATTAAGTATAAAATTAATTTTCAAAATTAAATTTTGAAAAGTTATCCATCCCTTACTTTTTCAAAATATACTGTAAGATAAGGTAATTTTGACAAAAGCAATTATTGGAAAAAAATATTACTAAACACTAAAATTTAATTTTAACTTTTTAAAATTATTTTTAAACCACCTCAAATCAATCTCAAACGAACCCTAAGAATATCAAATTAAAAAATATGAAAGCTATGCCCATTATATTATATCATATGATTTTCCATCTAGATTCTTTAGGCTTTGAAGTTTAGCTTCGTTTCTAAAGACGTGATGAAAAAGAAAATTTAAAGGAAAGAATAAGGAAAAGGTTTCCTTCCGTTTTGGGTTGATTGTGTGAGGTGATTATGGGCCAATTTTATCAAATGGGAATTGACTATCTTGCATAGAATTGTAGGTCCTTGGATTGGGCTAACAAACGAAATATTAAAATTTGGGTCAATAGGATTGTGGGTTGGGATAGAGGTGGCTTTTGATGGAATAGCGTTAGCCGGGACATGATAAGAACCTGGAAGTTGATGGTGTTTTACTGTTTTATAAACACATATGAGATCATTCACCGATTCACGGGCTCAATGAAAACAATTTAGGAAAATTAATTAATCATAAGAGTAACGTATCTATATACATGATTAGGACAGAAAGGAAGATTTTGTGGCTTTCTAATTAACTTATCTACAGCAATAAATTATATCTCCTCTCGTATCATCCAGGTTCTAAATTTGAACTTTATTCATGTATATATAATTGAGGATCAACAAGCAACAACTAATATTGAGCAAGGCCGCATCTAGAGTACTACAGTTCTTAAGTGAAATTTTTTTATGAGACCTCTTTATATTAAACAGCTTCATCATTCTAAAAAACATAAAAGATCTCAAAATTTTATTAATTTTTAACTATACGTTGATTATCAACAATGAACAAAATAGTAAGAAATTTCAAAAAAGAAAAGTAGTCAATAAAATATCTTATTCACTTCTTTTAGAACTATTATTTTAAGAAATATTTTTTTTAAAACTTCAAAAGTGAGCCAACAAATGTAATAATTTTCTGTATAGAGAAGAGAGAGAATTTATTATGTTAACTAATTAAGCTTCTTCTTTTTTGGTTAACTAGGAAATAGAACCGCACTTCGTGCGGTTTTAAAAAAAGAATTTAGTATTATCTTTTTTTATTACTTTGCATTCGATGAAACTGATAAAAAATATGAATTTTTTTTTTAAGATGACGCAGCCTTAGAAAACTAATGTTATTTATGAAAGTTTATTATTTTTTTGTTAACATTAAAAAAATATATTAATGTGTATAGTTAAGTGTACACAACCTTTTCATCAATAACAATCATGTTCATACTAATCAACTCTTTATTTTTCTTGGTATTAACAGACTCCCACATCTTACAAAGCCTAACCCTTATCATCCAACTATCTTTATCATTGTTTAACTCATGAAGAAAAGAGTACTCAATGAAGCACACAATACTAAAAATTTAAATAAGTCAAAAAATAAAAACACAATAACATTTTTAAAGAGGATGTTCGTTAAATAATAAAAAAAAAACTTAAACATAACAAATCTTAAATGCTTAATATTTACAGAGTTTGAAGAAGCCAAACGACACTAAATAAAAAGTTGCATAATTAAATATAGGATTATGACATTAAAATTAGGTCCTAATGGCATTGGTGAGGGAAGATGAAGGAACATTCCTTCCTATATTAATTAGTTGATGTATTTTAAACCACTAAAATTTAGTTGTTAGCTTAATAAAATAAATGAATGTTTCAAAACTTTTAATTAATTTATATTAATGGTTACATATTGTTGAATTTAAATAGAAAGAGGAAGAGACATGTAATCTTTTGTAATCTATTAATTATTTTCTATTTTTAATATTTTGTAATGTAATTATTTTTTAATCTCAACCAATATATTAGATAATAGAGAATAAAAAAAGATGAGAAATAATGATGCCACAAATCTTAACTACTTAATATTTATAGAGTTTAAAAAAGCCAAAAGGCACTAAACAAAAGATTAAATAATTAAATATGAGATTATGACATTAAAATTAGGCTCTAATGGCATTGTTGAGGGAAGATGAAGGAACCTTCCTTCCTATATTAATTAATTGATATATTTAAGCCACTAAAATTTAATTGTTGGCATAATAAAATAAATGAATGTTTCAAGACTTATAATTAATTATTATTAATGGTTACATATTGTTGAATTTAAATAGAAAAAGGAAAAGACATGTAATAATTTATAATCTAATAATTATTTTCTATTTTAATTAATATTTTGTAATGTAATTATTTTTTAATTTCAACCAATTTATTAAATAATAGACAATATGAAATTATAAGAAATGGTGATGCCACATCACCTCTTGTAGTCCTAACTTTATATATATGTATAGATAGATAGATAGATAGATTAATTCATGTATTTTATGTCACTAAAGTTTAATTGCTAGCATAATAAAATAAATAAATGTTTCAAAATACTTATAATTAATTATTATTAATGATTACATATTGTTGAATTTAAATAGAAAGAGAAAAAAAAGTACAAAGAATATCCACCAATATTTTAGATATTTTATATGATAGAAAATATAAAAAGATGAGGAATGATATATATTAATAAAGTTACTATTTATTAAATGAGTTAAATACAATCAAATTAATTATGAGAAGATGAAAAAGCAAATCTAAAAAAAACATCTCTATTTATTAGATAATAGAGAATATACAAAGAAGCAAAATGGTGATGCCACATCACCTCCTCAAGTCCTAGCTTTATATATATATATATAGATAGATAAAGAATTTTAATTTTTTATTGGAAAAACTAATAAAAAATTAACGGTTAGTCAATATTATTAATTATAGCTTTTAACATTAAGGTTATCAAATATAGAATTTGTATAAAAAATTTTAATTGTAGAATAATTATTAATTAAAGAAAGGCCTAAAAAATAGGCTTTTCTATTATAAGTAACTTAAAAAAAATTATTGATTTGATTATATCAAGGAAATACAAAAAAAGGGAGTTTTGTAATATATGGAGCCTAGGCGACTAGAATGGGACCTTCCTAATATGTGAGGCTTTAGACGACTGTCTAATTCACGTATATTTAAAGTTAATGGATAGTTATGTATCATTTTCAAGTTAAAAATAAAAGATAAAGTACTCTTTAGAAAGAATAGCAAATTTAAAAATATGAAAGCTATGTCCATTATTAGGACTAAGCAAATAATCCGATTGATTCTATCCGACTTGAAAAATGTTAGGTTCAGATCAGATCGGATTATTGACCAACCCCAATTGGTTTCATTTTAGCCAACACAATCAGATTATGATTGGATTAGGTTTCACTAGATCCGATCTGAAAATCCGATTGGATTTGGTTTAAAAAAACAAATGAAATAAATCCAATAATGATTAAAAAACATACGCGCACCACATGGTCTCCACACACTCACAAATACAAACAATCACATAACACATCACGACATCATGCTCTCAGTTTTCCACTCTCTTCTTCTCCAATCTCCAGTCTTCACTCATAGGTCGACTCTCACACACACATCGCAAAGGCAAACTGATGCACGGACATAGCACAGCCACCGTCGATTGTCATTTTCGATTCGTCCTGCTAATAATCATTTGTAGACGCGGCCACCGAATCTGCTACTATTGGATCTGTTGCTCCGCGCACCATCACCAAGTTCCACCAAGCTCAACTCCAACCCGACAACCCGAATTTTGTTTTTTGAAATTTTACTAATTTTAATGTAAATTAATTGTTAAATTTTTTTCTTCTCTTCATTTTTGTTGTGATAGTGTTTGGATAATTGAGTTTACAGGCACTTTTATTGAAAAGAAAAGGCTCATCTTATGGAAAACTAGAAATGTTTCACAATACACATATATGTTTGTGAATTGAACTCAACCTGATTTTTTGACTCGATTTGATCCCATTCGGGTGGAGTTCGGATAAATTTTTACCCAAACTGACCAATCCGAAATCCAATCGGTTGATCCGAATCTCATTTTGCCCAGCCCTACCCTACCCATTATATTATATCATATGATTTTACATTTAGATTCTTAAGGATTTGAAGTTTAGCTTCATTTTTAAAAAGGTGATAAAAAAGAAAAGCACAAAATAAATTTTAAAGGAAAGAACACGGAAATAATTTCCTTTCTTTTTGGGTTGATTGTGTGATGTGATTATGGGCCAACATTGTCAAATGGGACTTTACAATCTTGAAAGAATTGTAGGTCATTGGAGTGGACTTCCAAACGAAATATTAAAATTTGGGTCAATAAGATTTTGGATTGAGATGGAGTTCGCTTTATGATGGAATGGAATTAGCAGAGGATATTATAACTTAAAAGACACAACTTATTGGTGTTATATTGTTTTCTAAATACATACATATGGTATTAAAAGCCCTCATGGTATTAAAGTATTATAATATTATGTTGAAAGTTACAATGCACAGTATTTTAATGTGGTTGACATTTAGTTTATTCATGACGAAGCGGGGTAGGGAAGCAGAATTATTAAGGTTGAAAACATTAGATATTTTTTTATAGTGTTAGGGTAAACCAACGCGATTAGTTTATAATCTAATCGAAGTATGATTAGATCTCATTCTAATTCAAATAATTTAATGAGATTTTTAAATATTGCGTAAAGCGAGAGATTATGTGATGCTCTAATTTAAATGATTCTATAAGAGAAATTTTGAGAGATAACCCCAAAGAGAATTACAAAAGAGGGTTTTGATTGAATAATTGAAGTTGAAATTATGAAAACAATAATAAGACTTATCTATTTATAACTTACTTTCTTAAGTTAACTTAGAAAGTGAACTAAATAACAATTATAACAAAAAAAAACTAAAATATATATCATAATTGACTCTAAATAAAATAGAAAATATTAAATGACTTAAAATAATAAAATTCTAGGATCCTAAAATAACATTCTACATCAATGTGGTTTAGACTGCATAAACTAAACATGTGCGGGAGAAAGGCTTGAACAGGTTTGCAATAACGACACCCCAAATGCTCTCATTAAGTTCAAATCTTGTGCCATTGTCGCCCTCGTTCTATTTGTTTAACTTCTCAAAGGGAAAGTTTTTACGAAATTACCGTTCAAGCCTTTTGGGATTGTCATGAAGATGAGCCATTGTGCGTTATGTGGCGACAATGCGACGGATTGTTGGATGGTGTTTTTGTATTTTTATGTGCTAGATCAGTATTCAGACTAATTTGTAGGAGCTTGAAGCTATGATTTCAATGCCTCATAAATGTGTTGCCGTTTTGGAATCTAAATTGCGGTCTCTGTATCAACATTTTTCACCTTTTTGAATAAATAAAGCTTTTCCATTTATTGCTTAAAAACAATCCTCCCTATCATTATTTGAATGAATTAGCGGTTTCCATCTTTATTTCATAGGTTATATACTCGAAAAATGTTAAAAAAAATAAATGTTATCTGTGGCAAAAAATTTTAGATTTTGTTAATTTTTACATATGTTTTATGAAGAATTATTATTCTTCTTTTTTAATTTATACTAAAAAACATAATGTAAAAGTTCTAAAATTTAAAACTTCTATATTTTGTTTTTTTAAGAATTAATAAATATTTTTTAAAAATATATCATTTAAAATAATATAAAAAATTTGATACAATGTACTGCAACACCAAATATAATATAATTAAAAATTAGTATAGTACAATGTAGGTCTAAAAATTGTACAACATTATTATAGCACAATGCTAATTTAATGCAGCATAATACAATATGTTTCTATTAAAATAATACAGTATAATGTAATATAATACAAAATGCCAAAAGCACCCATAAGGTCATTCATGAGGTTAATGAATGCAATTAAGGAACACCAGTTAATCATGAGATTATTGTATTTGTCAACAGGATTAGGATAGAAAGGAAAATTTCTTAGCCTTCTAATTAACTAATTATCCACAGTAATAAATTATACCTCGTCTCATATTATCTAGGTTTTAAATTAGAGAATATATATATATATCAAGTGCGGACGCCCGCATTTTTTATGTAATCATTCTCAAGTGCGGACGCTTACATTTTTTTTAATATGAATACACTTTTAAACCGTACGGTTTAAAAGAGTTAGTTATTGAATGAACTATAAAACCGTGCGGTTTTAAAGTGTATCCACATAAAAAAAATGTGGACACCGATAAGAGTTTGTGGTTGTATCATCACTCTATATATATTAATTAGAGTATAAAGTTTGTATTTTTTTTTTAACAAGTATAAAATTTGTATTTAAATTGATATGGTAGATGATTTATCATTATCTCATATGAGTGATGTGAATAATTATTTATTTTTAATACGAGACACATAATTAGATATTAAATCTTATTTTTCCTCATCCAAATGGAGATTTTTACAATCTTGTTGCCGAAAACTACGGTTACTATAGAAACACGTGGCGCTCAATTAATTAGGCATTCAATTTAAGCAAATTAAATTGGATTGCAATTTTGATAAGTTTTTGCAAAAAGAGTTTTGCTTACTTCACCGTCTTATGATTGCAAACATAAAGTGAGACTGACCCCGCATAGATCATCTGAGCCTTTATTATAAACTTATTATCTGACCAAATTATACTTTCGTGATTTGATGTGCCCCTTATGTATATAATTTTTAATATAAGCAGCATATTTAAATTTCTAATTTTTACTCAAGAGATTTTACGAATAAAGCTAAATAACACTTATATATTTTATTATTTTCTTAATTAATAATGATAGTTACTTTTAGAATTATAAGCAAACGGGTAATTGTATGGATAAATTTGAAGAAATTTTCCAATCTTTTAGTCAGATACGGATGGAATTTGAAAAATTCAAACATCATATGACATCTTAATTTTGTGTGTGGAAACGGTAAAGAGATAAGTTTGTGATAAACATGATACAGTGGTGAGTGGTCTAATAATAGTACGTGTTCCAACTCCTCTCATATGAGTGAGTGTTGACGAAATTTAATAACAAGTCATGCTAAGGTCGTCAAATACAAAATAAATACTTTGATGGCTATTAATAACATGAAAATATTGAAATGTGACTGCTGTTTGGCAAAACAGAGGGCCACTACAAGACCAGATTCTTCTCCAAAACTTAACGCCTGCACCATTACGAAAATGTCATAAACAACTCGGGTCCACAATTCCCCTACGTGCCCCCACTATCATTGGCCAAATTGTATCAATCGGATTCGTCCATTTGCTTGGCCACACTGAATTAATTGCCCAAAATACCACGTCCTCCAATGAGTGCAAGGCACGCCCCTGCCCGCTTCCTCACTTTACTACCTCATTTTCTCACTCCCCAAACACGAAATCTTTTCGACCAAACTCAAAAGTACCATTCTTGTAATCATCGACGCTTGCGCCCCCAAAAAACCTTTTAGCAAAATTTCAGTTTTTCTACCAACCCATACGACAGAAAGTGTTTCTTGATGTGAATTGAGAATTTGGGTCCAATTCTTTTCATTGATCGATTTTGTTTTGCTGCATGAAATTTGAGACTATGGATGAGCGAGTAAGAAATATTCTATTTGGAAAGTATGAGATGGGGAGAATGTTAGGGCAAGGCACTTTTGCTAAAGTTTATTACGGGAAAAATTTGGTGACTCAAGAGAGTGTGGCAATCAAAGTTATCAACAAAGATCAGGTCAAGAAACAAGGGTTGCTGGAGCAAATCAAGAGAGAAATTTCGGTCATGCGTTTGGTGAAACATCCAAACATTGTTGAATTAAAAGAAGTGATGGCTACAAAGACCAAAGTTTTCTTTGTTATTGAGTATGTGAAGGGAGGAGAATTGTTTGCTAAAGTCCTCAAGGGGAAACTGAAAGAAGAATCGGCAAGAAAGTACTTTCAACAGTTGATCAGTGCAGTTGATTTTTGCCACAGTCGCGGAGTTTATCATCGGGACTTGAAGCCTGAGAATCTCTTGTTGGATGAAAATGGAAACCTGAAAGTTTCAGATTTTGGGCTCTCTGCTTTGCCTGAGCAGCTTTGGAACGATGGCTTGCTGCACACGCAATGCGGGACTCCGGCTTATGTTGCTCCTGAAGTTCTGCGGAAAAAGGGCTATGATGGAGCGAAATCTGATATTTGGTCTTGTGGGGTAGTTTTGTTTGTTCTGCTTTCAGGTTTTTTGCCGTTCCAGAATGAGAATATTATGAAGATGTACAGGAAAATTTTCAAGGCGGAATATGAGTTTCCGCCCTGGATTTCTTGTGATGCAAGGAAGCTGATCTCAAGAATTCTAGTTGCTGATCCTCAGAAGAGGATTTCAGTTTCTGAAATAATGATAAACCCTTGGTTCATTAAGGGTTTTAGCAAACCTGTGGCAGTTTGTATAGATGATGGTGACAATAGAGATGTTGAATTGATAGGAACAGAGATATCTTCGCCGCGATTTTATAATGCGTTTGAGTTCATATCATCTATGTCGTCGGGGTTTGATTTGTCTAGTTTGTTTGAGAGCGAGAGGAAATCAGGTTCTATGTTTACATCAAAGTGTTCGGCTTCAGCTATAATGGGGAAGCTTGAGAGCTTGGCAAAGAAATTGAATCTTGGGGTGTGTGTGAAGGAATTCAAAGTGAAGATGCAAGGGAAGGATGAGGGAAGGAAAGGGAAATTGGCGGTGACGGCGGAGGTCTACGAGGTGGCGCCTGAGGTGGCGGTGGTGGAGTTCTTGAAGTCCGCCGGAGACACTCTGGAGTACAAGAAGTTTTGTGAAGAGGATGTGAGGCCTGCTCTCAACGACATTGTTTGGAGTTGGCAAGGTGAAAACAACTCTCAATAGACTACCTCTTCATCATATTTCGGTGATGTTTGACTCAGTATTGTCATGTATATATTTTACTTTTTAAAAATTATCATATTGTAGCATAAGATGATTTAGAGGGTAGATCTAGATGTGGTAGAATAGTTGATTTTGCAAATAGGTGTGTGCCTAAGAATAATTTATTCGGGCTGAAGTGTGATGAAATGGTGACAATTTTGATTATTGTATGTGTCTGATTTTGATGAATTTTTACTTTTTTGGGAATGAATTTAGAAAAATTTTAATTAAAAAGAATCAAAATACATATAAGTTTGAAGTTGGCTCGCGGCAAAATTAAGCAAATCGATACTTAGATAAGCTTGAAGACTCATGCAAACATGAATATTAATAGATGCACAATCTCACTAAGTATAATTACAACAAATCAATCCGATATTTTATTAATCAATTAGCCACAGAATTTCTTTCACGGTAGCTTGTCAACAGAACACAAACAATTTTGGGAACAGAAACAATCCAAGGGGCCGGAAAATTAGAACTACGGAAACAATTTGTAAATAGGGTCTTGTAGTTTGTTGAGTGTGTGGTTTCCTTTTTTCGTCTTATCTTCTTGTGTGGTAGGAATTGAATTAGATAGACGGTGGGTTGCACCAAAATGGTGATTGATGCAACATAGAGGACCTAAAAATGGCTTTATCACTAACTTAATTTATGGTTAGCATAATTGCATAATTTAAAGGAACCATGGCCATTTG
The DNA here is from genome assembly GCA_039657385.1 of Citrus x changshan-huyou. Classification (NCBI taxonomy): domain Eukaryota; kingdom Viridiplantae; phylum Streptophyta; class Magnoliopsida; order Sapindales; family Rutaceae; genus Citrus; species Citrus x changshan-huyou. The sequence continues at coordinate 14,214,810 of CM077547.1, read as the reverse complement.
AGCTAAAATATATAATATTTGAACATAGGTAACGTATATTTTTTATTTTATAAATATTCTTAATAAAGGGATTATGTTTTATAAAAAATAAGTAGATTTAATAAATATATTTTTGGTATATTATTTACTTTTTCATTCAGACTTTTTTTATTTAAATAAAAATCACCAAAGTTCATTTTTTCTATTCAGATATAAATGTATAATAATCAAAGATAATGACAAAACACAAACAAGAAAATTTTTTAAAAGGTTTGAAATTAAAAAATTTCATATTTCAAGCATTTAACAAATAAAATTCACCAAATCATCTTGATTAAGTAATAATTTTGCAACTGAAATTAAAAATAAAAAAGACAAATTAATAATTAACAACCAAAGTAATGGGCATGTTGAATTTCAGAGTGATGGTAACTTCATACTAAAATAAGAACAAAACAAATCACGTTAAATTCAGTTCTTTACGCTGAAGCAATTGCAACGAATGAGGGGCAGAAGGTGGGGGCATATTTAGATGTTTGAATTTGTAATTATTGATAATTTGATATCCTAACTTCTTTTCTTTTCAATATGAGAAACGAATCAAAGGACCACGGTTTTAATTTCTTTTTTCTTACATAAAACTTTAATTTTTTTTTTTTAATCAATCAGAGAAATTTTACCAACTAAATTAATTTAACCCACAAACTTAACCACACATAAACTTTTGATTTCAACATTTTATCTAAATAAAACCGAAGTGGGTGTCTTGATTCTGAATAATTAATTCACTGGGATATGTACACGTGGGGGCAAGGGTTAAGCGCAGATTGTACTTTGATAATTTGAGCTCCATTATTTGGAATGGCAGTTATTTGTATCGTTTTGGTTGGTGGTATCATTTCATCCCTTTCTATCTTCTGGTGTGTGGAGGTGGATGCATTGAGGCAGTACTTATATCTAATCTTATGTGGTGGTGGGCAAATGATTTCTTGTTTGGTAGCATTCACTGATTCTGTCAGCCGTATAGCTTGACTCTCAAGATGGTCCCCTCAGCCCCTAAATGAAGCTTTCAATTAAGAATCCAAGGATTAATTGTAAGAGTTTGACAAGTGGACGGGGGCCATGCTGGTAAAATTTCGCGTTCGGAGCACTTTCTGTGGCCAAATGATTTCTTTTACAGCATTTTCTGTGTTCGGAGCCTGAAGAAATTTAAAAAAAAAAAATTTAAATTAACTTAGTTTTTATTCATATTCTACCTAAGATGTCGTGTTGATTTTATTATTATCTTTATATCAATGCTATTCTATTGTATTATTATATATGTTAGGAAATTGAACTTCCTCCCAAGATCACTCCAAGCAATTTATCAAGCAACAAATTAATAAGAAAATTAAATGGAGAATACACCAATCAAACAACACAAGATTTACGTGGAAAACTCCAAATCCGGAGAAAAACTACGGCCGTTGTCACAAGACAACCAGAGAAAAATATTCACTATGTGGAAAATTATTACAACCACTCTCAAAAATAATTTTCTCTCACCCAAGCCCCAAATACATAATCCTGAGAAATACCCCTTAACAAAGCAAACTCGTAATACCCATATTGAGGAGCCAAATGCTCCTTCAATATAACTACATGCTTAAGAATATTTCTCTTTCTCAATTTCTCACCAAAACTTGGATTCCTTCTCTGGGATTTTTGGATGGCAAGCTCTCAAATGAGAGCTTCCTTTTATAGGCAAGATTTTGCCTAAAATCAAGCCAATTTTTCAACATTCAATAGCCACCATTTCAATAGTTTTGACCACTTCCAATTGCTTATCAAACTTCTCGACTATCTCCAAATTGAATTCAAATGATATCTTCCAAATTGACTTTTCAACTTTTTTTTTTAATCAATTTTCAACAATATATAAGATGTTAATCCATATTGTACTCCTACTCTTCTAGTACTAGTAGGATAGGGATGGCAGAAATAATCATCGAAGATAAGGGCCATGAGGGATTTTCTTTATTTGGGAGGGCACGTGAATAATTTGATCCCTAATTTCATAGTCGAAAAAAGAAATGAGACAATTTAATATTCAGTTTCGGGAGGGGACAAGAATTTTTGAAATCCTCATCCCCTCTCCCATTTTCTCATTTCTATTTTTTATTTTGATTTTTATTTATTTTCTCCTAAAATTTTTAGTAAATTAATCTAAAAGATAATTTTATTGATGATTTATATCATATGATTTTTATGAATGTTTTCAACTTTGAAGTTGCACTTTTACTTAAGAGTACAAGCTCGTTTAATTCTTATGTTTTAATATTAGTACTCGTTTAATCTCTATATTAAAAAAAAAAAAAACTCAACACACCCTTACTGTTAAATCAGTGATACAATTGCCATGACTTTTTATTTACTTTTACAATAATACCATTTTGAAATAATGATTCTTTTTTTACAATAGTAAAAGTTAAATTATCAAATTAACCCTAAAATAAATATAAATGCAAAAATATTTATTTTTTAATTTTATTTTTGGGGTTCATTTGGTATTTTAATTTTTTTTATTAATGTCCTAAACAAAAGAAACATTATTGTAAAAGGATATTAGTGTAAAAGTAGACAAAAAATAACAAAAAGTAATAGTAAGGATGTCACTAATTTAACGTTAACGTTAAGGGTGTTTTAAGACATTTTTTAAAATGAGAGAACTAAATAGACACTAATTTCAAAATATAGGAATCAAATAGGATTTTACCCTTTGCTTAACTTTATCTTGTAATTTTGATGAAGCTGGCTTATTTTTGTTGCTAATGATTTTAATTACTTTAGTTTATTTTGATATTTTTGTGTTGGTATAATGATTTTATACTTTTACTTTAATATGATTAAACTAAATTCATAAATAAAAACATTAGTTATTTAAAAATCGGGTACTCTTGAAATATCCCTTTTATTATTCGAGGATCCTCATTTTCTATCTGCGCGTACTCTTAAAGCAATTTTGAAGGAAACAAGAAGGATAAAAGAATATAAGTAAGAGCACTAGAGATAGATACCGGAGTAACGGAGATATCAATTCCCCCCTCCCCTCCCCATCAGCATCCTAGGAATAATTGAGTTTAAAAACCTGTTCAAACATAGGATCAAAATGATATTAATTAATATAGATTACTTTAAAAAGCATACTATCCATGAAACTAGCTACAAACCAAAAAAAAAATATATATATATATCATTGAGAAAGACAAAATAAAGAAAAAACAAGAGTGGAAGTATACTATTAATCATTGATACTTTAGATCACAAAATCACAAGCTAAAGAAAATCAACTCCATCACGTAAAGTGACCATTTTATAATTTGAATAGATTGTGCTACGTATGAAGTTGATGCCAATTCTTTGATTTTTTTTTCTTCATAAAGATATTTGATTGATGCTTTATCTAATGACTTTTGTGTGACTAAACAATGTACCGACACACATATTGATTGATAAATGAATAATTCCATTGTCCGTCACACTCTTGATTTTAATTTTATTTTTACACTTTGGCCGCCTCGACAGGTTCATGAATTGACGTGACTCTATGCTATACGTGTTAACTAAATAATTGAAGAGAGAGTAATAGCACAAGAATTAATTTTTCTTTTTCGCTTTCTTTTCATTATTCAATTGATTAGCAAATTTGATAACGATGCGCACTATTAAATTAAAAATCACTAATACATCATTAGTAAAAGTGCACTGAGATTAAGAAATCGCTTTAAGCTTTATCAGTTCGTCGACAATAAATTTAGAAGATTCATAGGTGGTTGTTAGTTGGTACGACGGATAAAACGCGTTTTTGATTAATTATAATTTAATCTTAAAGTGAAACAATTAGAAAAAGGATGAAAAAAAAAATTCTATTTACATATATTAAATAAAAAACCTTGTAAATAAATACTCTATATTAGTATAAGATTTCGGTCTCAACCTCTCTCATCTGACCATTAATCCTTTATAAGTTTTCTGTTCAAATAACGTATACGGTATATAACAACTGAAATTACAAAATTATGGAAACTTTTTTTCTCAATTTTATCTAAACTTTGGCACTAAATTTTGAAATTCTATTCGCACTAACTACAGTGTCTTGATAATCTCAATTTTGGGAAGTTTGAGAAGATGTTCCAGTGATAATAATTCACATCAAGTTGATGGAAATTAGACTATTAACACCTCTTCATAATTCTCATAGCATAAATAGAATTAACTTTTATTAATTTTAGTTTTTTTTCTCTCTGTCACACATTTATGATTTTTCTTTCTTTCTTTTTTCAATTGCAAATCCAATTCGTTTTTTCCAAGTGTCACTCTTTTTAAATTCGATAGGTTCGTGAATTGACATCACTTTATGCTATGCATGCTAACTAAGTAGCCGAAAAGAGTAGTAGTACAAGAATTACTTTTTGATTGTCATTTTCTTTCCGTTATTCCGTTGATTAATTAATTTTATTAGTGACGTGCATTGTTAAAAAGTAAGCGGAGTCGCGCTCTTGAAAAGTTGTGCAATAAAATCTAGACAGATGCGGTGTCGCTTATTATAAAGAGACCAATGTGTCACGGGATATTAGCGTACAAGCGCTAATATCTTGGGTGTCACGATTGTGGTCCTTGATAAATGTCAATTATGTCATCAGTTCATATTAAAAATCACTAATCTATTAAAAAGTAGACTGAGATAAGGCTGCTGTGGGAAAATTTTTGCGGAGTATTGAACTTTAAGTTATCATTTTAAGCTTTAACAATTTGTCTTCGGCACCAAACATAGAAGATTCATAGGTGTTGTTAGTTGGTGATAAAACTCTTATTTAAATCAAGCTCAACGCGAGAATTATCCTCTATATTACGGGTTCTAAGGGCATCTCCAAAAGACTTTATAAATTTCACTTTTCAAATATCTATTTGCTTACCTATGTGGCAAATAGAAGAGTGAAAAAATATGATATTCTTCAAAAGACTCTTCAAATAGAAATAAATTAATATTATTTTAATCAAATAATTATTTTTTTAAAGCAAAAGTCAATAACAATTAAAGCACTTATCTTTCTTTCTTCAATGAGAAGTAATAAAATATAAATTGAAGAGGGAGAAATTAACTCTCCAAATTTAAAGAGAGATAATCAGTTCTTATTTGAATAATCTTAATTGAAGTATCTTTTGGAGATTTAAATATTGATGTGGCTCTTCAAATAAGTAATAAAATCTTATTTGAAGAGTTTTTTGGTGATGCTCTAATTAATTATAATTTAATCCTAAAGTTAAACAATCAAAAACAAAAAAAAAAACTCTAATTACATATATAGAAAAACCCTGTAAATAAATACTCTAAATTAATATAAAATTTTGGTCTCAACCTCTTTTGCCTGATCATAATAATTTAAATTTGTTTCATTTGTTTTAATAAAATGGTTTTCTGTTCAAATAAGGTACCAACAACTAAAATTACAAAATTACTATGTGAACTTCTTTTTGAATTTTTGCTAAAATTTTGAGACTAATGTTGCGTTTATTTTTTTATCTGAAATCTGAATAGATTTGAATTTAGTTGAAGTCTGAATAAATTTGAATGAAAAACATGTTTATTTTTTCTTTTTCAACATCTGAAGAGAAAAACTTAAAAACTAGTAGTTTGACATAAATATTATTTTCAGTGGTGTATATATTTTTTCTTCACAATTTATAATTTTCACAGGTTGATTAGTTTGGTAGCATTAAAAAAATACTATCATTGTTGATCTTAATTTAATTTTTTAATAAAAGATGTAATTATTACATCAAATTTTATTATAAAGTCAACATTGTTATTTTATTTTTGATTTATCACAATGGACATAATTTGATTTTTTCAATATTCAATTTAGCTAATGTTATCATGCCAATAAAAATTTAAAGTAATTAAAAAAAATAACTTCAAGAATAATACAAAAATATTAGGTTTATACGTAATATTGGAAATACATGAGTTGTTAAGGGTATTTTTGAGATTTGAAATTAAATTTTTCCATTTAGACTTCAGACTTAAGATAAAAGTGGACTTTTTCTTCTTTTTATATTTAGATAAAATTGTCTGAAAATAAGTGATAAGTTAAAAAAATAAACAATCTAAAATAAACAAATATTTTAAAAAAATTAAATTCAGACTTCAGACAAAAAAACAAACAGCATCTAAAATTTGATATTCTCTTTCCACTAATTACAATCTCCTGATAATCTCAATCTCTTAAAGTTTGAAAGGGTGATGTTATAATAATTCACATCAAGTTGATGGAATAAAAATATTTCAAGATATCAATTTTCGAAAATGTGAGCACCGATGCACCATTCTTTTTACGCATATGGCTCACGAAAAAAGAAAGCTCCATTCTTTTCAAATCTGTTTACACGCAACTATGGCTCCAAAAACAAGAGCCATTGCCGAGTGCCTAGTGGGCTTAGGAGGCCCAATCGCTCTATGGGCTGTGTCTTCCCCAATTTTGCGTTGATTCAATGGGGCAACCTTCATGGGTATGAGCTAGGAGAAAAGTATCTCATATCGACCAGTAATATATTAATTGTTTAGTAATGTAAGGTTGACATAATCTTCGATTCATGTTAGCTTTTTGTAACTTTTTAAGTAATTCAAAATTTCGTATTATATCCTTCTAATTAATGAGTTGGGATTTTACTTCATTCTTACAAGGAACAACATGAAAAGATATAGTAATTTAATGTTGGACTTAGATCATGGATACAATTATGTTGTGTTTACTTCCCATAAATGGGAATCAATGAATCAGAATGAATTTCATTACCCTATTTACTTTTTATAATAACACGGGAATTGAAATGGGAATAATGGGTCTCACAAAAATTTGAGAATGAAACATGGGGTTTTGATTCCTCGCGAGGGGTTGGGAATCAGAACCCCTCACACTGAAGAGACGAAATTGTCCCCAGTGAACTTTGATTATTCTAATTTTATCCTTTAAATTAATACAAAATATAAAAGTCCAAAATTCAAAAAGAAAAAGAAAAATGCATGTACTCTTGGAATAATAATAATAATAATAATAATAATAATAAAGTAAGGGCATTTTAGTAACTTAAAACAACTCAGCTTATTTTTATACCAATTCTAAAATAAAGTAAACACATTAATAGGATTCCAGTCCATTCCAATTCTGATTCCTCCAGTTCAAGTAAACAACCTTCCCCCCGGAAGATTAGCACAATTATAACAAACAAAAGAAAAGCAAGAACATGATGCTTAGAAGGAAAAGACATTGGGTTTCAATGGTTGTGAAGCTTCAATCAATCCAAACTTGCCATATGCTAGTGCAAATTCAAGGGATATATATATATATATTTATACTATTAGGCAGCTTTTGAAAGAATCTTGAACAGAGCTCATCGCTTGGTTAATGGTGCAAGAATTTGAACCATCAAATCTTGAATTGTTTTCCATGTACATGCCAATTGCCCAGCCATTAATTTCTAAAGAAAGTAGAGATCACTTTCATTATTCCCTTTATGAACATGAACTAATGGCCCAAAATTCATTCTCAAGTCAAAAGTATGCTATCAAGAAGCATGATTCTATCAGGCACTTTTGATCTTATATAAAATAATAGATAAAAACAATATATATGCTCTATATATTCTATTGCATTTTGAAGGGAGAACTTGGGGAGCAATAGCATATTATATATATATTCCGAAACTAAAGCTAAATAATGATGTGAAATTGATGTACACTTGAAAAGATCATTAGCTCTAAGACCCTACTTAAACTTAAATCTACAGGAAAGGGATTTGAATGTGAATATATTCTCTTGCAAATTGTTGCTACATTATGATATTATTATCTTACTGTTGGCTCTATTATTAATTTAATTTTGTTGTATATAATAATGTTCTTAAAGTTGTTAACTTTTTCTTCGTTGATTACGGGAAACCTTTCCGTAAAGTTCAACAAGGAATTCTGTTTTGTTGGCAACAATTGGATGTACAAAGCCAAAAAAAAACAGTTGGCTTGTATAATTATTCTATCTTGATGTCTGATTCTTTTCACCCAAAAGATGAGAGTGTTGTTTTATTAGGAAACTCGAGTAATTAATGGGCAGAAGCCACTAATGTAGATAGTTAATCATACCAATACTTTAATATTTTTGTATAATATTCGAGCAAATAAATGTTCTCGTCAAGAGTTTGCATTTTTATGGACTTTGATGCTGTGCCAATGGCAGTGCAAGCCAAGTTATATGACAATCTAACATTGCAATAAACAAGTCTATTACCAACTGAGATACTCTCCAAGGTAAGAAGCATAAAAAAAATTAGTATTTTTTATTTGATTACTCAAGTTCGAATTCTCAAGCTTAAACCTAATTCATTCAGATTAGTTTAGGTTGGTTTATAATTTTGGTTTGCTTTGGGCTTTTTGTTGTTAGATTGACTAGTTTAGTTTTTGAAATTTTAAGTGTTGGGCCTAAATGCTAACTTAATTGTAGAGTCAGATTATGAGCACTCCTTTCAAATACCTTTCAAAACACCTTTAGGTACTTAATGACTTTAACATTTATTAAATAACATGAAAGTACAAAAATATATCTAATTAAACCCACAATTGAAACACAAACAGTTTCTTATCCTTAAAAATCTATACACCCACAAACATGCGGATTTTTTTTTGTTTAATTTTATCTTCTTTTACTTGACAAGTTTTGACACTCATGTATCATCATCAATATTATTTTATTTTTTAAACCATAATTAACATTAAAAAAATTAAATTGAGAAGTAGTAATCATGCAAGAGGAAGATGATCATAAAAAAGTTAAGATCCCCCCCCCCCCCCCCTCTCTTGAATGGTAACTTCATTAAGATCAAAAGAAAATTCACAAGTAAAGACTGGAGAAATGTCCTCAAGCCAAAGCAAAAGCTATTGGTAAGGAAAAGCATGTTGGCGCCTTTTTCAGCTGTTGTTTTCTATGTATGATGCCAAAAAAAAATAATAATAAATAAATACCAAATAGCTCCACCATTCTCACCAAACCTCAAGTTTTCTCAAAATTAAATTTTGTTTATTACTTGCAAATCTAGAACATCAATCTAGATATTGATTTACATAGTTTAGTTTGTTATATAATCATCGAGTATTGGCTAAATAGAGAGAAAGAGAGATTAGGACAAACTATAGAGGGAGAACAAAGTGGCGAAGAGAAAGAAAGGGTAGTATTTGAGGTGGGTTTATTCAAGAAGAAATCTGGGATTTTTTTGGAATTAAAGGAGTTTCATGAGAAGCTTTATAATCTCTATACAAATTTGATGGGATAAATAAAGAAAAGGGGTTTTAATGTTAGAATCAATTGAGTGTAGTAACGAGAGCTTAATAAAGTGGACTGAATGACCTTTTTATTGAAACTCAAGTTGGCTTTTAATAGCCATTTTCAACTCTAACAGAAAGCATACAAATAGGACACGTTAGCCATAACTTAGCTACGTGTTTAACAAAGGAATAAGTCAAATAACAACATCCCCAAAAACTATGATTTATTGAAACAGAAAACAAATTAAGGTTGGGTTTTTTTTTTATTTAAAATCTGAATATGTCTGAATTTAACTTAAATCTGAATATGTCTGAATGAAAATATCTGAATGATATGTTTGTTTTTTCTTTTTCAACACCTGAAGAGAAAAATTTAAAAGCTAGTAATTTGACATAAATATCTTTTTAAGTGGCGCATATATTTATTTTTTACAATTTATAATTTTCACATGTTGATTAGTTTGGTAACATTAAAAAAAAAATACTACCATTGTTGATCTTAATTTGATTTTTTAATGAAAGATGTAATTATAACATTAAATTTTATCATAAAGTCAACACTGTTATTTTATTTTTGATTCATCACAATTGACATAATTTGATTTGTTCAATATTTCAATTTAGTTAATGTTATCATGTGACTAAAAATTTAAAGCAATTGAAAAAATAACTTCAAGAATAATACAAAAATATAAGATTTATACATAATATTGGAAATACATGAATTGTTAAGGATATTTTTGAGATTTGAAATTAAAATTTTTCATCTAGACTTCAAACTTCAGATAAATGTGGACTTTTTCTACTTTTTCTATTCATATAAAATTGTCTGACAATAAGTGATAAGTTAAAAAAACAAACAACCTAAAGTAAACAAATGTCTGATAAAAAGTTAAATTCAGACTTCAGACTAAAAAATAAACAGCACCTAAGTAAAACCCAAATAACGACTCTTTCATTTAAGAGGTATTTAAAGGGGTGCCAATAGTCTAACTCTTAATTGTAACATATTTCAAAGTCCACATGTTCTAACCCCCATCCATTTATGAATATACATTACAAGAGTATATTCTACTTTTTTTTTAAATTTTTAATATTAAAATGTTTGTAAACTAATCAAAACCAAATTGAATTTGCAGCACAAATTGAACATAATTTAATTGGAACCAAACTGAAAAAACAAGCGATTTCATATCTTAAAATCAAACGGTTTTCATATTGAAAATTAGACTGAAGCGAAATTTTAGTTTGATTCATATGGTTTGAGGGAATCATAATTATATGCCGGGCCAAACTAAAAGGGATACTAAGATGGAGGCTAAAAAATCAATTCAATCACCCTATCTTTAAAAAAAAAAAAATACACAAATTACTCAAATTCAAATAAATCTTTTTTTTTTAAGAAATCTTTAATATGACACACACCCGGTACCCAAGCCCATTCAAATTGATATCTTGGTCAAATCAGTACTGTTTACTTGACTACTTGGGACCATTTTAACACAAATGAATAAAATATAATCTTTTAGCGAAAACCAAAAAAAAAAAAAAATTGGGGATCCTAATGTTATTATACCGTGCTCTTTTAAGATGGATTGTCAATGTCAGGGTACACAGCTCATGCAGCGTACGTGTATCAACATCAGGTAATGTGATGAAAATATTCCTCCATTGGTACCCCAGTGAAGTCGCAGTGTAACGCAGGAATCCTGGTCCCATCCAATGTCACAGTATTAACCCACCTAGAGCTGGCAAAACAGGTCATCGGATCGTATTCGTGTCGTGTCAAATTTAAGTCGACCTAAACCCGATCTATTTAATAATCGTGTTAAAATATTGAGACTCAAACCCAACACGGAAAAATAATCGGATTACCCAATAACCCGCTTAATATTTATATATTAAACAAAAGTTACATCAAATATTTACACTTTGTCATACATATGTATGCACATACATACATACATACATACATCCATACATACATACATAATTTATCAATATTATAAAATATACATATCTACTAAAATATTACACACACTATTGAGGTTTTAATTATATATGTAAATAATATTATATATCAATATTATAAAATATACATGTCTACCAATATTTTATACATTTACACTATTAAAGCTCTAAATGTATTTAAAATTTTATAAATAAAATATTGTGTCATATTCATCTTTTTAAAGAATAAAAAAAATCATCTCTAATATTTAAGTTTTGATGACAAGAATCTGTAAATTATTTTAAAATAAAAAATATAATCGGGCCATTAATCGGGTAAATGGGTCAAGAATTTTAACCCTAACCCGACACGAAAAAAAATCGTGTTGACCCAGACCCGACCCATTTAATAATCGTGTTAAATTCGACGACTCATACCCATTTATTGGTATCGTATTCGTGTTGGATAATCGGGTCGTGTCAAATTTTGCCAGCTCTAAACCCACCGAACATATCAACAAAGATCTGATTGTCAGAAAAATAAAATTAAAACTGTATATCATCTCAGCCGTTGATAGATCAGCAATGATCAACTTGATCAGTCCCCTCTTACAAAATCTAAACCACTCACTCCAAGTACAAATTGTGGGACCTACTCCGAGAAATCCATAAGTCAACGGCTTCTCTGTAGTTGGTCATGGAATCAGTGGAAACCCGGACTGGAAGATCGGATCACGTAAAGTTGTCATCTTGTGTGACTTTGTCGTTTCTGCAACTCTGACGAATGAGCTTTGTCGTTCTCGCGAACCCTGGGTCCCACGACTTGCTTGGGTGACGTGGCAGCGTGCCAGGTCCCAAGTCCTGTGATTCCCTTTGACCAATTGCTCGAACCTCACAGTACACCGCACGTTGGCGGCTACAATGAGCTTAAATCGCCAGCATCAGTCGTAGGTTTCTTCACGACATCCCAGGCGTTGAAATTTGATTCATGTTAGCTGTAACTGTAAGCCCGAAATCTCTCAAATAGTAGATGGATATCACTTTTTTTTTTTTTTTTTTTATAGGATTTTAGGAGGATCAAATATTTTATCTAAAATTTTGGCACCCAACATAATCGTTGCATAGTGAATAAAATTAATATTATTTGAATTTTCAACATATATTGTTGATTGAAAATTCGTGTTAAATTTTTAAATTAAAAAAGCCTTACTTATTTAAGAAACAACGATTAAATAATAACTTATGTGGCATGAATAAATTAATTTTAATTATAAAACAGCATATTAACACATAAGTTTAGTAACAAAAATATGTATAATAATTTTATTTATTTTTATTTTATTAAAAAATAACAAAAGCTGCGAGTTTTAAGTTTCACGTGTTACATAATTCTTGCTAGCTATATTAATTTTTATTTTGTTTAAAAAAAAAACATTTATTGTTAGCATAACAGAACGCCTTTCTTTATACAAAAGTGATCATGTTAATTATCATGAACCCCTGTACACACCCAAAAAAACTCTCCACGCCAGCTCATCCAGCGAGCGAACGAACGAACCAACCCAAACGACGACTTTTTGTTTTTTGGGGAAAACGAATGATGCACGCGTGGCGTGTGACGATTGGATAGACTGACGCAAGTGACTGAATTTAGAGCGTGCCCTCAAATGGACAATTACAAAAAAGGACATTTTTAATAGACACGCAAACGCAGCACTGTCATCGCTTTTCTGTTCTTTCCTGTTATTATATAAACACTACGAGGCTGAGCTGCTTTTACATGTCAAGGCCGCTTCTTTGAGGCACCACCTTACTATTTTCTGTTTGTTTCTCGAGAAAATGTACGTGGGTTATTCCAATTCCATTGTTTTAGTCTTCTTTCTATTATATCTCTGCAGGAAATGTAATCGTTTGTCGCACTTTCAAATGGGTTACTTCCTTTCTGTTTGCTTGTTGAGAAAAAAGCGGAAAAATTTTGAAATTTATTTCTTATATCTTAGTGCGTTTTTTGTTTGTTTGTTTTTTGGTTTTGTTATTTTTGAATTGGGTTTTGTCGTTTTCTTGAATTATATTCTTTCATTTTCCTTCAGTCTCCCGGCAACCAAAACATTAGTTTATATTATATTAATCTCTTGATTTGTCTTTAATTTCTTTATGTGCCATTGTCATTCTTTTTTCAAATGCTGAGCTGGTAACTGAAACCTTTTCTTCTATAATCAGAATTGAAGGGTGGCTATGGCGACTTCAGCCACTGGGCAGCCGCAGTTCATTGCTAGCACTGGCGGTAACCGGAGCTTCTCAAATGCACCACTCATTAAGAACGAAGATGCTGACCAAATTGTTGTGCCCGATGTGAGTTTGCTTATTTCTTGTATATTCAAACTTAATCAAGATCGTCTTTATTGGACTTGAGTTATTTGATGTCAATTTTGGAAGATTTCATAGCAAACAATGATTAAAATTTAGAGGTATAAAGACCCAATTAGTGTGTTAAGCCAAACTTTCCTTTACTCTTCTCTATTTATTCCTTTGGTGGCGGCGGCGGGGGCCGCTGTGGAGTGGTTAGACAGTGAGTATGAAAGAAGTTTATAAAAGAGAAAACTTGTATGGGGTGCTTTCAATTAATTGGTTGCTTGTCGTGGTTGTATTACTTGGGGAGGCTGTAACGCGACAATGAATAACTCCATGTTATGACTAAATTTCAATGTGCTCTTTTTCTAATAATTAAGCCTTGGTTACCATCAGCAATATTGACTTTAAACCTAATACTACAGATAAGGTGATATCTGCATGAGACCTTTCTGAATATTCAAATATGCATCCAAGAATTGTATCCGCATATAACTGTTTTGCTGATAAATATATGGCTATACCATTGACTTTTACAGGAACTGTGAGTTTTTTATTGTAGAGGATATGATATAGCTAGATGCCTACTAAGCCTTCCAAATTTGATAGGCTTGTGGATGTTATGAAACTCTCAAACTATTTGTGGTCCCTTGATCATTACAGATTGTCCAGGAAAAAGAGAGAGAGAGAAAAAAAAAAGGTGGTCATTGCTGCTATGGGGATGCAAAGTTTTTAAATTGCAACAAATTCATAGAGTTAAGTGACTTGTTGAGAAATGTCTATAAATATACTGATTCAGTGGAAATTTATCTATGAGCATATATAATGAAAATAACTGATAAAATCTGTTTGATTGTGGGAATTTTATTTGTTTATCATCAAGAAGAGTTGAGCACAGTAAAGTTGGCAGCCATTGAATTTTTTATACAAGCCAATATTAGGATGATGAAATAGGATAAAGAAAGCCTATTTGGGCAAAATAGATGGCTCCTAGATATAGGTGGCATAGGTTGAGGTCTGTTTTATATTTTTCTAATCTTGATACATTCCTAAGAAAGTTGACAATACTATAATAGAAAGAATATGGTAATATAGATAGATTGTAGAGGAAACCAAGCTTCTTAGACTTTCAGCTGATTCAAATAATTGTTTCAAGTGAAAAAGCTAAATTCTGTGTCTTTGTGACATGAATGCTTTCAATCAGTTATGTGTCATTCAGGATACATAATTTCGAAAATGAAAACAATTGGCCGTTTATTACAAGCCAGATCACATGCATCTTATATGATGTCTTGCCATGTCAAATTATGGTGCCTTACTGCCTTCACACACATTGTCTAGTAGTTATTATGGACCTTTATCTAGCTTGTTGAAGACAGGGAAAAATAAGTACAGTACGGAGTTGGGATTTTAAATGATTCAGTGGAAAAGTGAAGGTGGATTGTGTATGTAGGAGTTTGCTTGACCTATTCGTGAATATTGTTGTTGACTTCTGGTGAGTAACGTTCTCAGTATTTTCCTGTTCTTAAGTTTATGCTGTTTGCAAGATTAAGTAGGAATCCTCTTTAAGATTACATTAAAGCTATCATTATAAAAGTCTAATTTGTATTGGCACTGTCTTTGTAATAGAATTGAGTTTTCATATGATGAATATCTTGATATCTGATCATTTATGCTGCATTCATGCAGAAGACAAGCTGGAAAAACTTATTTGCTTACATAGGCCCTGGATTCCTTGTTTCCATAGCATATATAGATCCTGGAAATTGTAAGATCAGTTATTCTTATATCCTTTTGGGAAATCACAAATCCCAACTTACAGAGTTTCTAATCACTGTTATCTTCTGTATACTTTTGGATAACATACAGTTGAAACGGATCTGCAGTCAGGAGCACAGTACAAGTACGAGGTGTGTATGTTATTACCTATGGCTAGAAGTCAATGTCTTGCCTTAGCCATTCTCAGCTTAATTATTGCTAGCTTTTTGCTTTTTGAAGGTTCCATATTTGTGTAATGCTCTCACAGAAGATAGTAGGGGTGTCTCTCTTTGACATATATAATGTGCACATGAAAACTTGTTTATTTTTGTTTCTTTTCAATCATCATGTGTTCTTGAGGGACTCTGTTTTCTGTTGCAGTTACTCTGGATCATTTTAGTGGCTTCATGTGCGGCTCTTATAATTCAGTCTCTAGCAGCCAATCTCGGGGTTGTCACGGGTATGTGATTTGTATACCAGCTACATTGGTTAGAAATCTTCTTTCAATATGATCAGTGATGCATCAGTTTATACAAATTCCATTTCTTGCTTGCAGGAAAGCATTTGGCAGAGCACTGTAGAAATGAATACCCTAAGGTGCCGAACTTCATATTATGGGTTCTTGCTGAAATTGCTATAGTCGCGTGTGACATACCAGAAGGTACATTATAGTGTATCTCCTTTCTAGCAGTCAAATGATTTGAATGCTTTCATTTCTATTGTAAGGAAATATCTGCAAAACACCACTGAAGCACATTCAGTTAACATTGTTTTTTCAAAAAGTCTAACAGTATGTTCAACATGAATGAGTCCAGCAAAGAATTAAGACTCTGTTTCAATAGGAAAGCAAAGAGAAGACAGAACCTCTTTAGCAGCTTATTTAGCCAAATTATCATACCAGTGTAGAACTTGATCACAATGGTGCAGATACAATCTCAGAAGATAACTGAATTCAAAACAAACTGAATTCCTTTCTTCTTGTGATATAAAGTTAGTCTGTGGCTATGGATTTTAGGGTTTTAATCTCTGCCTTCAATTCTGTTTGTTTATGAAGCTATCAAAAGAATCAGAGGCGTCCTCTGTTTGCAGCATTTCTAGATCAATTTTTACTGATACTCGCAGTTCAACTTTTTCTGACTTATTGTTCTTCTATTTCCAGTGATCGGAACAGCCTTCGCATTGAATATGCTCTTCAAAATTCCAGTGTGGATTGGTGTTCTTCTAACTGGGTTCAGTACTTTGATTCTTCTGGCATTGCAGCAATATGGGGTATCTTGATTCATTTCCCATATGTTATTCATCTTGGGCGGCTATAAATTAATGTTTTATTATCAGCTATCAAAGTGAAATTACTTTCTTACCTTTTGAAGTAATTTGAAAAACCTTAATTTTTTGTGTCCTTGTTTTGCAGGTTAGGAAGCTTGAATTTTTGATTGCTTTTCTTGTATTTACCATGGCCGGATGCTTTTTTGCGGAGCTTGGCTATGCAAAGCCTGAAGCAAAAGAAGTTCTGCATGGACTTTTTGTTCCTCAACTTAAAGGAAATGGTGCTACTGGTCTCGCAATTTCACTTCTTGGTGCTATGGTTATGCCGTAGGTTTTTTATGTTCTTCCTACTTTGTATTGGTTCCCCTGTTTGGAGTTTGTCATCTTTGTTTCCATTTGTATCTTTTCAGACACAATCTCTTTCTCCACTCAGCATTGGTGCTTTCTAGGAAAATCCCAAGATCTGTTAGAAGCATCAAGGTGAAGTTTCGTTCTCTAGACTATTTTAAATATGTTTTTCTAGTGTATTGACCTGTTGCATGTACAATGCAGTCCATATGCAAGGTATGTTATGACTGAGAGTTTACCTTCGGGGCCAATCTAGTTAAACAGAAATTATATTACTATGCAACATTACAGAAGGTTTTCTTCCTCAGCAGGCCTGTGTGGATGATAGGGTTAACAACTTATCTCGTTCTCAAATTTATTGTTCCATATTCCTCTTGCTTATTGTGGGCAATGGTCTTATGGGACATGTTGAGTTTATTTTCCTTTATGGAAGGATATATAATTTAATCTCTGATCACCATACAGTTTTAATCATTAAACTAGTTGAATGGATAAACCACGTTGATAAATCAGATGACTGAATTCTGATAGTCTTGACAGCCTAGTTGAAGAAAGTTAAATTTATGTAGAATAACTCCCGACTGTAATAAGGAATCACATATGGCTGCAATGTTCATGAAATGCACTGATGACTGGTGTCTGAATCAATTCTTGTTCACAGGAAGCTTGCAGATTTTATATGATTGAAAGTGGCTTTGCTTTAGCAGTGGCTTTTCTCATTAATGTGTCAGTTATTTCTGTAAGTGGTGCGGTTTGCAGTTCCTCAAACATAAATCCGGAAGATCAAGCTAGCTGCAAGGACTTGGACTTAAATAAAGCCTCCTTTTTACTTAGAGTATGTGAACGACCTACATTTCTCCGGTATTTCATCCTGTTGATCGTTTTATTCATGATAGCAATTTCTATTTATTGTTTACAGAATGTCTTAGGTAGTTGGAGTTCAAAACTTTTTGCAATTGCTTTGTTGGCATCAGGTCAGAGTTCTACTATAACTGGAACTTATGCGGGACAATATGTTATGCAGGTATTGGCTAATAATTCAGGTTCTGTACCCATCAAGTATTCTTGCCTTTCCAATGAAAATATGCAATCATCATTGAGACCATCTTTTGGAGTTGAATAATCTTTAAGTCAATATAATTTTGTTAATATAGTCAGCCTTAATTATATTACTTGAAATGAATAATCATCCAATAATATTACTTGAATCACATGGCAAGACATTCTTTTTTAGGCAACATTTAGGGAGATTCTTTACATTCCTTTATAGGCAACTTTCTAGGGCAATTCTTTTCTGTGATGTACCGGATTTTATTGGAGAGTTGAGATGTTTTACCATTCTGCTAAGTATTCATATTCAATCAAAACAGGTAGATCATAGATGTTTCTCAGAAGATACTAACAGAGGTTATAAAAATGATGGTTTTATGCCTCACATAAACTTTACGTTAGCTTGTTAAAATGCATGCATATTGCTTTAAATTGGACGCCCTAACACATCTGTTTTCCTGTTTCCCTTTGCTTGTTTTCCAGGGCTTTCTTGACTTACGATTGAAGCCATGGCTTCGGA
Organism: Citrus x changshan-huyou; assembly: GCA_039657385.1. Classification (NCBI taxonomy): domain Eukaryota; kingdom Viridiplantae; phylum Streptophyta; class Magnoliopsida; order Sapindales; family Rutaceae; genus Citrus; species Citrus x changshan-huyou. The sequence continues at coordinate 14,196,238 of CM077547.1, read as the reverse complement.
ACTTTCTAACTCGATGCTTGGCAATAGTGCCTAGTCTAATTGTTGCACTGATTGGTGGTTCTGCTGGCGCAGGACAACTCATTATTATTGCATCGGTAATTGATATAGTACAAAACAACTGAGCTTATTTAAACTGAAAACATGCCATATTAGAAGAAAAAAGCTATTGTCAGCAAATCTTCTTATCAAATATAATTGTAAAACATCATAATACCAAATGCATTGTGAATCTAAATGTTTAATACTAAGAGTGCTTAAGTTTGTCTTGAGTGGGTAGCAAAAAATAAATCATGCCTACGAGTGAATGATGTAATATAATGTCTATATTCACGCTTTAATGTTAACTCTATGCCATAGGTGCATCAGTCTAATATTACGATGCTTGTATGTGCCTACATTCTATATAGCTTTTCCATGATATTTAGAATAAGCCATTTAGGAGAATAGCAACTTCATTGATCATCTTACAAATATTCAGATACCATCTCATTTGACTATATTTTCTCAAATTAGTAGTCCTTGCTGATTCAACTATTTTTAGAACGAAATGTTCTGTAAATGACATTGGACCAATCCGGTTTCAAATTGTTAAACAGTTACTATGCCATTCTGGCAGAGCCCATTGAAGATATCTATCATTGGTGTCTCAGATTTGTTAAAAAGACTCTGGATGACCTCATGTCAAGGTTCTTAGCCCCATCTCATTATTGCATTTAAGATGTCTCCACCTCTGAGATTTACTGCTAGCTAATTTTTGTTTCATTCCACTGCCTGAAAGAGTGAGCAAAAGAAAAACGGCATTAAATTTTAAAGGAAACTCATGTATGCGAGCCTTTTAATTTTTAGCAAACTTATCTTTGATGCTTTGGGCAGATGATTCTTTCATTTGAGCTCCCTTTTGCTCTTGTGCCACTTCTCAAGTTTACCAGCAGCAAGGTGAAGATGGGGATGCATGCCAACTCAATTGCGGTAAAAGCTTAATTTTGATTTTTGTCATATTGTTGTTTTGTGGTTTTCCATTCAACCCAAGAAACTTCACTCATCTCTTCTGAAATTTGCATGACTAAAACTATTTATGGCATATTGATAACAAGAAATATGTGATTGAGAATTTTACAGACACTTCAGAAGGTTTTGCTACCTGTTGGATTGGCCTCATGCACTTGCATTATTAACTAATCGCAAACATCACTGAAAACATTAATTGTGACTTTTCAGTTCTCAGGCAAGAGCATGCTGTGAAATAGAGCGGTTACTGTAGAGTCTAGAATGTGTATGTGCCTCTGTGCGTGTATTTTGCATTCATCATTTGGAGTCTGATTTTTCTGTTTTGATATTTATCTTTTCACAGATTACAGCTATTACATGGATCATCGGTTCCCTGATAATGATAATAAATGTATACTATCTCGCGACAAGCTTCATCAAGTTCCTTTTTCATGGCAATTTAAAACTCGTGGAAGTTGTGTTCTTGGGAATATTTGGGTTTTCGGCAATGGCAGTATATTTGGCTGGAGTGGCTTACTTGGTCTTGCGAAAAAATAAGGAAGCTTCACACCTTTTGGCACTAACAACACATGAAAACCAACATTCAACTAACGAGTCTGGCAATGCATCCCTTTACAGTCTCCCTAGAGAAGACATAGCAAGCATGCAGCTTCCTTCGAGGAGTGGAACAGTAGACATAGACTAGTGGACTACAGGTAAGTGAATTTAGGAACGCAAAGATAGGGTGGAAGTATATTAGAATAAAACTGATAACCACAGTTCCCCCACACCCCTCCCCTTCTTTTTCGGTTTGCACCTCTCTTTTTGTCATGATGTTAGCTTCCAGCTTCTCATGCATTATGTTCTCAGTGTACAGTTGGGCTCTGCTGGGCTTATAGCTTAGCTTGAAGTATAATAAAGAGCAGGATCTTTAGTTGCATTTGTTAGAATTAATATTTCTGTTGCAAATACATAAATCCTTTTATGTGGCCATATTAACTAGAATTATACAATCTGGTAATTTGGAAGCACTTGTACGATTGATAGCTACACAATTAAAAGATTTTTGTTATTAGCAGTTCAATGTGTAGAAGATCAGTTAATAAAAGGCTCTCTACTTCATTTGAACATTTGTAGCAAAAGGGACATTAGTACTTGCTCGGATTCTGCCATGGGAAATCTAATCCATCTTAGCATACGTTACTTGTCAAACTTAGAATTGAAAGAGTTTTTGGTGCAATAATGCTAGGCTTAATTAGTTTGGATATTTGTCGGTATAATTAGTGGCATGTCCGGTATTAATTGGGCCAATTTGATAATTCTGTATCTTTGGAAAAATAATTAGCTTGAAGAGGATCAATTAAGAGTTTGGAAAAATAATTAGCTTGAAGAGGATCAATTAAGAGTTTGGTTGTTTCTTAAAGTGTTAAAAATTTCAAAAGCTGTTATCTGTGTTTAATTAATTTAATTATTCAACTACTAAGAACATAAATAACTAAAAAACGGACATAATATGTTAATATTAAGAGTTGGGCTATTGGCACCCCTCCAAAATCTTTTTAGAACCAGCGTTTCAAATATATTAAATTTAATGTCAAAAGTACCCTTCTTTCTAAATAAACACAATTTATTTATGAATCCTTCAATTTTCTTGCTCCTAAAATTTTTTTAGTCTTATCACTTTAGCCTCCACACAAACAATATCTATGGGTGATAAACTTAATATAAATCAATGAATTAAATTGAATATCTTTAAGGTTATGGTGAAAAAAGTCCTAAGATGAGCATAAAACAAAAATCATATAATTTGTCAGATTGGGTTTTGTTATTAGTCAATAAATTGTGTTAGTTATTGAAGTAAAAAGATACATAGATTTTTTTTTTTAATAAAGAAAGTAAACCTTTCATTAATTCACATTAGTGAAAACTGAAAACATTTTATATTTGCTGGTAGAGAGTCCAGCCATACAACAAGACTATTGTGTCCTAAAGCTAATTTAGCTAAGGAGTGGGTATAAGCAATACATAATTTAAAGATGCACTGACATTTTATATGTTGAAAATCCTTGTTGTTACTTTGGATTTCTGAAATTATCCATAACATTTCTGATTTGCTACCCTGCTTGTTGTTTACTAAGCTTGCAACATTTTGGCAGTCAATTTCTACGGCTGTAAAATGAAACTCTGTATTTCTGGCCGCCTGAAAACCCTGTTTTACGGCTTCAACTGCCGAATATTTAACATCTCCATCAACTTGAGTTTGTTGAATTGCTACAGCTATGATTTTATTATCTGAGTCCCTAACTACAACTCCCAAATCTGCTATATTCTCATTACATCTAAATGCTGCATCTACCTGAGCCTTGACAACATGAGCAAGGAGGGGACTCTACTTTTGATGCATCTTAGATAGTTTCTTCTCTGCAAAACTTTTGTCCATATTTCTTAAGTCTCTTAAAGGCATCCATCAGTTCTGCCTTTGCAACACTTTCCACAAAGTAGAAACTTTTCTTGTAAAAAATCCGCATCATAAAACACAAAACCAAGCAAAATAAAATGAACAACCCTAGATTTGTAAATTTGGGTAGAGAAACAATAACAAACCACCACAAATCTTTAGATCTAAGTGGAAGAACATACCACCACATATTTGAAAATATGAGTGGAAGAACAAAACCACCACAGATATGAGGATCTGAGTGGAGAAAATAAATAAAGAAAATAAAAAGAAATGAAAAAAAGAAGGTTTCGTCGGAAAACTAACTCACAAAGTTGATTTTCCGACGAAAGAAGAAGTTGAAATGTTTTTGGTTTCTGGATGTTGAGAGAGAAGAAGAGAGAGAAAGTAAAATATCAAAGTACTTGAATGCCTAATGTGCTTGTTTACTTTAACTAAAAGATACATAGAAGTTAGGGAAAAAAAGAAATGTCCTTGTGAGTTTGGAGAGAGAAAATACATGTGAGTCATGGTAAAGTATTTGTTGTTAAATGTAGTAGTAATAGAATAGAGGTTCTAAGAGGATTTGGAGGGATGCCATTGTTCAAGTATTAATATCAGTTCATGCTTTTGACACCCGTTTGAAATTCTTATAAAACCCCATATTTGGAATCATAATTCTATTGCTTGAAGAGATTACATAAAAGGGTAAATATGAATTTAATTAAATTAAAATATTTTTACACTTACAATTATCATGAACTCTCACATCTTTAAATGATATAATTAATTTTTTTAAATCAAAATAATTTTAAGGTAATAGATTATATAAAATGATAAGATTTTAACGAAAAAATTATGTTTAAACTTAACAGGATCAGCTACGCTGCAATGGGTACACCATACCCCTTTTTTGTCTTTTTTGACAGCACCCCTTAATCTCTTCTGCATTTACAATTTATTAAAGTAATTTCTTTTTCCCTTTCTTTAACCCCTCAACTCAATATTCTTCTAGATTTTTTTTTTCCATTTTCAATTAAACCTGTAATCAAACAATTGCAATCAATAAGGGATGACATTCTCATTGAAGTTACTTCTTTGTTACTTTAAGATTCATTTGCTCTATATCACTTAAACAATAATGAATTAAACTTTTTATATAAAAAAATCACAAAGATATATTTTTATACCCACACTCTACTCATCATACAATGAAATTCAGGTGTAAGTAAATTGAAAATTTTTTAATGTTTTATTATGTGTCTTCTTCCCCTCTTCTCCTCTATTCATCTCTCCATTTTTTCCTTGAACAATCTAACTCTAGGACTTTCCAATAATTGATTTATTATTATTTTTTATTAGTACGCCCCTATCTATTATATCAATCAGTTTATTTTGTTTAGGTAAAAGAGTATTTTAGTAAATGATAAAAGTGAGAGCTTTAACAAAGGTTTAAAATCCACATTAGTTTATGTTATTTTTGTTGATGCATCTGACATGTTTGGTCTCTTAATTATAACTTACAAAAGTGGATGCTTTAACACAATGATAATGATTAGTGATTCTTGTTGAGAGAATTTGGGAAGAAATATTTTGGTGCAAAATTTTGTAAACTTTAACTTTTTCCTAAATTTTCCGCTAACAATAGGGATTGATTTATTAATAAACAAATAGACACATCCCTCTCCTTGAAATTATTTTTGTGTTAGATCCAATAGTGGTAGCATAAAAAGACAAGAAGAATGATATGGTGTACCTGTTACACTGTAGGTAAATCCTTAACGTTTAATTAAATTCTATTAAAACCTTTTGTTGTTTTTTTTATAATTTTTGTTAAAGGAACTTCACAGTATAATTCATTTGAGCTTTGATGGGGACCCATAAGCTAGCGCATTGACCTGTGTTAAAAATGTGAGTCCGGCCCAACTTATGGGCTCTCTTATTGCCATATTGACACGACCCAATTTTCCCCTCTGCACCCCTCATGAGTGGGGAGTGATTTAGTTTTCATTTATGGTTTTTGAGCTTGGTTCAAAAAATTCCATACAAAGTTATGCTCATTTGCTCAAGATTTTTTTTTCATAGGAATGGCAATGGGGTGGGGTGGGGGTGGGGAGGCCTACCCCATTCCCCACCCCGTTAGAAATTTTTGCCTCCATTCTCCACCCCATTCGCCAATAAATTTAGTGGGGTGGGGAGGGAGAATCCCCATGTGGGGAATGATTTCCCCATCCCCACCCCATTCCCCATTTATCTATTTTATAATATGTATAAATACATTATTTTAGTAAGTTAAAAATTAGAGACTTAAAATAAAATCTTCATCATATTATAAAGTATTTAAATTCTTTTTAAAAAATATCTAAAAGTTTGAAACAGTATCTTAAAATGATATTAAAAGTGAAAAATATTTAAAGAGCGTACCACCTTAAAAGAGAAAATAAAATATAACAATGTTTCAGAGTTAAAAAATATTATAGGATTTTCTTTCACTCATATCTTGTTTATATTGCATAAAAATAAAAAAAATTATTAATTGATATTATAATTGATAAAATAAAAATTATTAAATAAGAATTAAAAACATATTTATATTTAATGGGGATTGGGGTGGGGGTGGGGTGGAGAGTACAAAACCAAACCCCACCCCATTAAGAATTTGGAGATTATTTTCCCCCCACTCCCCACCTCATTCCCCAAAAATTATTCAAAAATTTCCCCATTTGGGATGGGGCTCCACGGGGCCCCAAACCCGTGGTGGATTTTGCCATCCCTATTTTTTCATCTTAAATAAATATAAACGCAGAAATTCAAATACACGGACACAGTCATCATGTGTAAACACACTGATACAATAATCCTCATGACAATTTTAAATATACATAAATTTTCAAGAGTGAATGCATATGATTCAATATTTTGTGCTCCTTTAAACTTTGAATGGCCGACACTCTTTTTAATATTTGGTTACTTGAATTAATGTGAAACTTCTTCAATGAAGGTTCAACGTCGATGCTGAGAGAAAAAAAGATAATTTACAATTGGGAAATTACATCATTATGAGATTTTTACAGTGGCAAATTACATCGGATCAAATATATTTCGAGAATTAAAGTTTATTGAGGGTGTATTTAGTTTGTAAATTGAGAAACTAAAATGATAATTTCTCATTCTCATCGAATTTATTTATTTTTAGAAATTAAGTTTTAAAATGAGAATGAGAACGGTGAGTTTTACTAAATTTGAGAATGAGGGATAAGAATTTCATTCTCAATGGAAATTTGAAAATAGAGATGAGATTGTAATTTTCAACTCATGCCTATATATGTATATATCTATCTTCTTCATTCAACAGTTTCATGACCACGAAATGTGAAAACTTTATGTCACAACAATAGACTTCTTGTTTCAAAACCAAAGCTGCCTTTTTGAATATATTGAACTGCTCCCACAAATTCACTTGTTTAAAACACTTTTCCTGATTGCGCCTAAGAAGTAAGAACACCCTTTTTTTTCTTTTTTCTTTTTTTTTTCCTTTTTCTAAAAACAAACAACGGCTAACCGGCCGACACAAATCTTCAACAATCTTTTGATAGAGGGAGCATGAAATGCCATTGTCAACATAAACTCTTGAGGCCAATAAATAAATAAATAAAATTCTGTAGTATATAATTTTTTACCTCGATATTGTATTATGAACTTGTCAAAATGTTTGAGAAAAGTTTGATAAAGACACGCCTTTACTGACCATGAGCCAACTACCAAGAGAATGAAAATGATCTTGTCTGGTCCATCATGAGACTTTGAGATGTAGTTTATCAATCATGGTTCACTTGATTCATTTAAAGCAGCTGCCAATTCTTTTGATTTTTTATTTTTTCAAAGTCAAAATCATAAGCTGCAAGAGGAAACAAATGTCCATAGTTTGTTGCGTTGTTGGTGGATTGATGTTCTCAAATCTCAATATTGAAGTTATTGGTTTGGACTTTTAAGGTCTTTTTTTCTTTTTATAAAATAAAAATATAATCTTCTCAATATTATTATTTATGGGGATTATATTTTATTTGTTACTAAGGTTGCATTGTTGTAACTTTTAAATTATAATATTAAAGTATTTGATAAACATTAGTAACTGTAGTTTGAAAATTAAATTGTTTTGATTCACATATTTTTTTTGTCAAAATTATTATTTAAAAGTCACACAATTAGTTTTTATTTTATAAATACATTTTTTTACGGTACCTTAATATTAAATGGAATCTATATTTTTCGACTAGTCTCAATAGACTTCTATGATGTACTATAAATGTATATATTTTGAAATCAGTAGATCCTATATTATAACCATTCAAAAAAGAGCAATCCTTTGAAAAAAAAAAAAGCAATAAATGTGATAAATATTTTAAAGGAAAGGGATGCTACAAGGACAATTGTAAACATGTATTGCAGCATTCAAATTTGGGAAAATGACACCTACACTCCCAAGATTTAATAAAATAGTGATGTAAATTCCCAAGTTTTCATTAAGATTTAAGGGATCTTCAGACCTTTTTTTGACTATAATATCATTTGTAGATAGTAATTAAAAAAATTGACTTTAAAATTTTTTAATAATACAAATATTATTTAAATATTTTAATTTGTCTAGTGACTATTAATGTTAGAATATTTTAAATATATTAAAAAAATTTAAAATGTAAATTATTATGCTTATTTTGATAATATATTTGTATTTATAAAAATTTTAAACAAATCTTTGGGTCAAATAGATTTTAAAATTGATAAAATATATCTCATGTATTAATAATCCTAAAATTATTTTATATGATATTAAAAGTTATTTAATTTTTTTAGATTTATTTTAATATTATGTGCCTATTTATTATAATTTTTTTACTACAATATAAGATTGTAAAGTATTAAAATGTTTTTTAAAATATTAAAAATATTTTTAATTTTATATATTATTATATTTATTTTAATATTTTATTCCTATTTATTATAAAATATTTGAGTCGTTTTTTTAGTTAATAAAGACAAAGAGTAATATAGTAAAAAAAAAAATTGATGTCTCTTATTAAAAATGTGAGGATTTACATAACTATTTTTTTTTTTAATTTTAGGAATATAGGTATTATTTTCCCTTCAAATTTATGTTTTTATTACTTCTAGTTTAGTTAGATTGTCGATAAAAACAGTCTTCGGTTAATTAATGTTCAAGCTCGGGCTCTGGATGCTGCAGCTGCACAAATATGAGCACCATGAATCAAAGAGTCTTACGCTTATATGAAATTATAGTATTGATTAAAAAATAATGTTAATTTTTCAGTTAGCATTATATAATTCAACCGGATGTAATTTTCTTTTTTATCGTCGTTGTACCACTCTTAAGTTTTTTTTTTTTTTTAATCAATTTTCAAGGTTTATTTGACTAAGAAGCCAGGAATGCCTTTCTCCACTCTTATGGCCGGTAATGTAAAAAAATATAAACTATACCCACTATTATTTTTTTTAATTCGATGTTGCATTATGAAGTTGGTCAAAATGTTTAACAATTTTTTGATAAACACACATCTTGCCTACTCTGAATGAGGACATAATAATATTTTATCCTACATCCCGAGAATCACCATTGATTATATGTATATAGTATATACTTAAAGATTACGTTAGAGGTTATAATTTGAATATTGATAAATATCGTCCAACATATCTATTAGAATCTATCTCGTATCGTATCACAGTTGATATTTAATTTAAAAATCTGAAACAAAAAAAAATGATTAAATAAACTCTCATAATTATGAAGAGACGAAACCTTAAAAATAAGGTGATGAGGTGCATGATAACTTAACTAAAAAGTTATTGGTATTAATTTTATAATTTTAAGTAATCAATAATTTAATTTTTTTTTCTTGTTCATAAGTTCTACGAGAAAGAAATATTAAAAACATCTTCAATGGAAGGGATGCAACATATAAATAGACTGAAGCTACGTTTAAACAATTGCCATTATTATTTGTTTTTTGTCTTATTTTTCGATGCTTCTTCTTTAATTCCCTTTGTACTCCTCTTAGGTCTCATTTAAAAAGTTACGGAGATTATCAGTTTTCCTTTATTGAAATTACTATATACCATATGTTATATATCCTCTAAAAAACACGTATTAGGTTGTAAATCTTAATAAATTAGAATGGTTATGTGCATATATATTTATTGTGTAATAATTTGAACCCTTCAATTTATCTCATCATCCCCTACTTTTCAATTCACCCATTTATTTTCAAAATATCCTTATTAAAAAGTAGTAAAAAAAATAAAAATAAAAACTTTTTTTCCTTTCTGTCTCTTCTATGTTCTTTTTTTTTTAATTTGTTTTTATATTACAGTCTCTTTCTGTTGTCTTTTTCGTTATTCTATAAGAAATTAAGAAAATGAAAATGACTACAAACTTCAAATCTCTTGTGAAAACTTAAGTCCTATATTATATTTTCTTATAAATTTTCTTTTTTGACCCTAACTTAGTATATATAATATGCAGTCTTTGAAGCCGATAATGAAAAACTCGAGGGTTTGATCGAAAATTTGAAATTTTATTTGATAACGGACACGTTCAAAAACTTCACATAAAATCCTCAAAACCAGAATATACTTTCAAGTGCCAAGGTTAATTTGTTTCTTTTTTTTTCTTTTTTCTTGTTTTTAACCTTTTACAGAGGAATAATTGCATGAAGTAACATTCTTTTAAAACAAAAAGACATATACAATTAATTGATTCACGGGACCAAGTTAAGGAAATAAGGATCTTCTAAACTACATTTAATATAACTTATATCTAAGTAAAATTTACCCACTGACCTCATTATTATATTACTCATTTTTGTACTAAAAAGTCTGATAATAAATTCCAATAAATATAACTTAAAAAGCCTAGGAAATAAATATCATGCTGACCCAGTACTGGTGCAATAATTTAAAAAATAAAATAATAATATTGATATCTTCTTGTGGTGAAGCAGTTCCACCAACTTTGCCTAGTACTACTTAAAAGAAGCAAATATAAAGTAATCCCACCAAAGCTAAGAGAGAGTGACCCAAAGAAGAACCTAACAAAAAGTTGAATCAAATTACAAATAATGAAAAATTAATGGACCAAAATGCTTCTCACCTAACTCAAGCCTTTTTCAAGATTTGGACCTACGAACTCTATTCACCTACTAATGTTCATCATGCCCTGGCCCCAGTACGGATTCCTTTCCATTTTGTTAGTAAAAGACAATTTTTTTTTTTTGTGCTTTGAATTTTTGTTTGTTGAGGAGCGACTGGGATTAGAAGAATGGTCCCATTAATCTTTTCTTTATTGATTTTAATATGAAAATCATGTGGAGTGTCTAAATGCTATAGGTTGAGCACCTTTCTGCATGGGCTAAAAAAAAAAAGAAAAAGAAATATAGGGGTATAAATTGGAATTTAGCTAATTTTATGTGTATTTTATAATTCTTTTTTACTATTATAGCTCCCGTCAAACCAAAATCCTCATTCTGTCTGTCACTAATGATTGAGCATCAAAACTTTTAATTTATAAATAAATAAATATGCATAATTTGGAATAATGAACTTTGAGTTACAATTTTGTTAATTAATCTTCATTTTTTTAAAATTTTGAATGCAGATGTTTGGATGAAAAGAACCCTAGAAAAAATGAGCACATGCTATAAACAATGCAATGTACAGCTCTGTGAGAAAAATAGATGGCAAAAATGAGCTGATATTCATTAACCTGGAAAGCACATGCTAATTAATACTAAAAGTTTCCCTGTACATTACATATAGACCTAGCTAAAAGTTTTGAAGCCCTTCTGTTACGTCTCGTCCTCCATGACAATTGTGCCAACATCGTTGGAACTGCTTCCTTTCACTGCCTCTTTGCTTGTTTCTACTGGGTTTTCAATGGCAGATTCACCGTCATGAGTATTGTGGCGTTCACCCTTGAAAACACCCTGTTGTTGTTTGTTTAGAGTAAATATCAATTTTCTTTCTTTCAGTGCCATATATATGTTATATATCCCCTAGTATTTAATAATACTTCGTTATTCTTAGTTATATGACATCATAATTTTACAACATCACCTTATAAAGGTACTTTTAATCATATTTCTTGATAAATTAAATAAATTAAGTAAATTGATAGATAAAGTGGAAATTAAAATTAAACAGTGTTAAATACTTAAATAAGAAAAATTCACAAAATTAAACTGAGGATGTATGAGTAATTAATTATGTTAACGATAAACTACTCATTTCTTACTTTCAAAATATGTTGTAATAAAATAATTTTATCAAAAGAAACTTTTAATCTATAATGCTGTGAATAAAGTTACGGTATCAATACCGTAATTGAATATAAATTATGTAAACGAAACATTAAACTTGTAAATTTAACATAAAACTTGTAAATCAACATTAACTGTAAAATAAAACATAAATTTTAGAAATTAAACATAAGACTTGTAAATGGAAGGCAAACTGAGTAGATTAATATAAAATTGATAAATTGATGTATTATTAGTAAATAAAACAAAAACTTGCAAATATAACATAAAACGCATAAATCAACATTAAGTGTAAAATAAAACGTAATTTTTAGAAATTAAATATAAGATTTCTAAATGAAAGATAAAACAAGTAAATTAATATAAAACTAGTAAATTGATGTACTACCAGTAAACAAAACAAAAACTTACAAATATAAGTTAAAACTAGTAAATCAACATTAACTGTAAAATAAAACATAAATTTTGGAAATGAAACAAAAGACTTGTAAAGTAAAGGTAAAATAAGTAAATTACAACAAAACTGGTAAATTGATGCACTACTAGTAAATAAAACAAAAACTTAGAAATATAACATAAAATTAGTAAATCAACATTAAGTGCAAAATAAAAAATTAAATTTAAAAATGGAACATAAAACCTGTAAATGGAAGGTAAAACAAATAAATTAATATAAAACTAGTTAATTATTGTATTAATGGTAAAAAAAACAAAAACTTGTAAATAGAACATAAAACTAGTAAATCAACACTAAATAAAAAAAATGAAATATAAATTTTGGAAATAGAACATAAGACTTGTAAAAGGAAGGTAGAACAAGTAAATAATTATAAAGCTAGTAATTTGATGTATTATTGATAAATAAAACGAAAACTTACAAATATAACATAAAACAAGTAAATCAACATTAAGTGCAAAATAAAACATAAATTTTGTAGATTACGCCTAAAACTTATAAATAAAAGGTAAAATAAATACATTTTTTAACAAAAAATAAATAAATTGATATAAGAGTTATTACAAAAAAAAAATTCACAATTGTAAAATAAAAACTCATTACAATCTTTATTACCTTATATATATATTTTAATTTAAATTGAATAACGCTAGTTTTGCATTTATGTAATACATATGATATTTTATTAAGGATGAAATTTATTCTCAAAATTAGATTTTGAAAAAATATTATTTTAATATCTTTCATAGTTGTTGTAAACTGAGGTTATTTTGCATATTTCTACACTTCCTCAAGAACAATCCTAAATGGTCTCTAAGTATAGGTAAAAAGTTTGAAAATATATGAAGTATGCATAAGACTCAAAATTAGATATAATTTTATTGATATATTGTATATGTGTCTAGTAATATAAGAATTTTTTTTTTTAATTTTATTTTTGCTTGATCCATATCAAGATAAATAATTGTGCTTGATTAACTTATGTAGTAAATAGATGTTATTATAGAAAATGGGCGAAAAAAAGTATACAAATGTCCTAGAATAAATATAGAATTAATGGTTAAACAAATTCAATAAAACTTATTCCACTTTTTTCAATATAATTTTTTTTGTTTAATTAATGAGTATTGTTTTCTTTTTTTTATTAAAGAAAATATTTTTGTAAATGAATCAAATAGTTTTCACTAAAATTCTATAGAAACAATGTTAATTTTTAAATAATTAATAATATTGTATGAATTTACTGATTTTACTTTTTATTTACTAGTTTTATGTGTAATTTACAATATTTATATTTATTACGGTATTGATGCTGTAATTTTATTATGTAATTATATAATTTTCCAACTTGTAAAAAAATTTATCAAACAATAAAATTATTTTGAACTTTATAAAATTATTTTTTAACCCCGTCACAGCAATTGCAAGTGAGTCCGTAATATACTCGGATTTGAAGTGTGTAAAGGTGTTACATCATCTTCGTCACCACCGACTAACACCAACCCCAATTCATGGAAATTAATAAACCTCCATTTCAACAGGGAAATTTTTGGAGCTACAAGAATTTGACTGCCTATAGTGTATCTGTTGTCACCCTTTTGATTAAACTCTACACGCGTCATAAACTCGAACCAAAGTCAATAACCACAATTCGTGGTTTCTCAAAATTTCACATTTAAAATATTTCTTAATTAGTCCGTCAAACTTTCCATTTGAAAATCAAAGGTCAGTTAAAAACCTGCTTGTTCATACATCACGGAACAAATTTTCGTTTGGTGTCATCAATTCCTGATAATGATATATATATTGATATTATCTCGCCACCAATCCATTCAAAGCCAGCTAGCCCTAGAGAATCAAATCATCATGCAATAAAAAATTGCAAGTCAGAAACCTATCGAGAAATGAGCTATATATCCTTATATTACTACTACTTGCTGTACCACTTGCAATATAGATAAGATAGATGGATGATGATGAGAAATTTCGCATTTTAATAATCTGAGAGAATGTTTATATATATATATATATAAGTTTGTAAACATAAGAATTCATATGCAAATTTTCGGAGTAATAATAAAAATGTGTTTTGGATGATATATCATTAGACCTTAAATAACATTGGTGTTTAATTGAACTTTTAAATGGGACGGATTAGTAACCTTAAAAGTATATTTAATTTTACACTTATTCATATCTATTAGATTTAAGTTGAATCAATGGATGAGATTAACTAAAATAAAAAAAAATAAATAATAAAATGAACTGTAAAACTGAAAAATGATTTGTTTTAACAACATATGTATTTTATATCTAATTTGATCAATGAATAACCTTTTCTTTTTTTAATGATAGTTCCAAAAAAATCGTACTTTTATAATAAAGAAAGGCATTTTTTGGAAAAGGAGGTGGTTATTGGGTAGTGTTGAAGGCTTTTTTGTTAGCAAAATCCCTTGCCATTAGGACCCTCTAAAATATATGGGTCAGCATTCTTTTAAAAATACTCTCAATTTCATAGTCAATAATATCTATTAGATTGAAGTTGAATTAATAAATGAGTTTTACTAAAATTAAATATTTAATATTTTTTCTCTTTCTGTGTACTCCATTCCAAATCCTCTCTCATATTTTCTATCTTGTTACGCACATGCTCTCTCTCTCTCTCTTCTCTTCTCTTGTTTTTTTTAAGTCCTTGACTTTTGTTTTGCGCTTTTTTTTCCCAGCCACGACTCTTTGCTTCGTCTATTTTATCTCATTGAAAGCACAAATGATCAATTTTAACCATCGAAATTGGTCCCCCACCCAAAATTCATCAAACACAAGCTTAACGAGAAAACCTTGTGATTGTACTTGTCTATTAACAAGCACGTTGCTACCAAATTGTGTATTTGCTTCAATATGATTTGGGATCAATCAATTTGTTCTACATTACATTCGAATTTTCCCTTCAAATCTCATCTCTAGATCGAACTGGTAAAAAGATTTTACTAACAACCAAAACCCATTTACATTTTTTTGTCCCTTTGCAAGAATTAATGATTGAATAGTTCAAAAAACTCTTCTAGTAAAGGCCAGTTCATTATACAATGCTAAAGCGAATTAAAGAAAATATACTATATCTATTTTGGAGTAAAGAAAATTTCGTGGCTGAGGAAAAAAGAAAGAACGAAAAAGTCGGAGACTGAAAAAAAAATTAGAGAAGAGAAGAGAGGTAGAGGGAGAGAACACGTGTAAAAGAAGACAGAAAATATAAACAGAGAGATTTAAGGCAAGGTCTATACAGTGAAAGAAAATATTAATTTTTTTTAAATATTTAATTTTAATAAATCTCATCTATTAGTTCAACTTAAATCCAATAGATATTGATAAATTTAAAATTGAGATAATTTTAGTGCCTGCTTATCCGCCCCTTTACTAAAATTAAACAACCAAGATGATAATTTTTCATTTGAAGATTGTTGACGATAATCACTATTATTTTACTACGATATTGCATTTATGCGGTCAAGAATTTTCGAAAAATAAAAACATGTCTTACCGACTTAAGAGAGAAACTTAAATGGCCACCACATCATATGTGTGCCCATTCACGCAATTTTTTTTTTTTGAGTTGATTAATAATAATTAAGAGGGGGCCTTTATCATTCGAAACATGCATTTAGGTGGCGTTTGTTTTTTAACTTAATGACTTAAAGTGACTTAACTTAATTAATTAAGTTAATTAGAAGCGTTTGTTTTTATAACTTAATGAGACTTTTTATATAATTTTGACTTAATAAAATAAGCTAATTTTTTTGGCTTTTTACTTAATGGAGAAATCTGAATTAAGTCAATTACTTACTAATGTCAAAAATATCCCTGTTTTATAATTTATTTTTCATGTCTATCCCAAAACTCACCTATATATATTTACCCCACATAAAAACATTCCTGTTTTTTTTTTCTTATATTATATATGATAAAATTTGAAATTTATGGTATTTTATATATTAAAATTCCAAAATAATTATGTATTCACTTGAATATAGTTTTACTTATAAATGTTAAAATATTATGGTATTTAATATATTATTTATTTGACATTCAAATTTAATAAGGATACAAATGTAAAAGTACATATTTTCAGCTTTTTAAGTTGAAAAAAACAAACAACTTAATATTTTTTTTTCGAGATTCAGTCAAAAAAACAAATATATTTATTCAGATTCAGACATTCAGACCTATTCAGAATTCAGACTAATTCAGGTCTATTCAGATTTCAGACAAAAAAACAAACGCCACCTTAGTGAATTGATAGTACTGTCCCATATGTTTTTTCTCTATTCGAAACATGCGTTTATTGAATTGGATAGTACTGTCCCATATATATTTATTGAATTGTATAAACTTAATTAAGTTATCAACACGCGATACTTTATATAATTTGATGGTAAGGCGCCTCAAGCTAAGTGATGATTTAATCTCAGATTCAGATACATTGTCTGATTGTGCTTATAACAATTCCAATTTCGAAAATAAATGAATAAATAAATTATAATTGAATGGATAGGTGGCTGTTACAAACACAAATTATTTGCAATGAAAAATCATATAAAATAAGAAAAAAGTAATAAATGAGTTAATTCGAGGAAATCTAAATCTCTATAAACATGCTTTTAGTATTTTTAGGGACCAAATACCTTTAGTTATAACTATTCAATTGCCAAATAAAATATTTTAGCATGCCATTAAAGATATTGATGCCATTTTAAATACTAGCTTACAAAACTTATACCTAATTATTAGGAGCATAATAAACCTCATATTTTAACACTTCATATAACCTTTGTGTCTCACACTTTTTAAATTTTGATAAATCGCTAGCGTGCTACTGAATTATACTCTAAGCTTCACTAACAGGGCTTAATTTTTCTTATAGATTAAGAACTAAGCAAGCAGAATATGAAATAAACCTTTTAGACATAAACATTAATTATCAATTAGATTCTAAGAGTGTGATTGAGTGGTTTTTAAGTAGTTTTATTTGGTTGGCTACTCGGATTTTAATCTTGGGAGAGGTAAAGGGTTGAAAAATAAATTTGAACTTCACTTACATCTTTATTTACGAAGGAAGAAGATTAAATGGTCTCTTACTCTCAAAGGGTGATCCAATTATATAAAGAGTAACGGAATAATGTGCCTATACCTAAGGATCATAGGGATATTTACCAAAGAAGAATAAGCTAATTGTTTTAGTTGATCCCTAATCCCAAATGATCAAATGCCTCATGGATTTGACCAAGTAGTTTTTAAATATCTTTCTTTATTTGACCACCGTGTAGGCTTGAATCCTAAGGAAAATAGGAGATCTAAAAATTAGTTTGGGTTTACCTACATCTATCTTTAAAAAAAAAATGTCGAATTAAAGGATAAAAATTTTATTGCATGTACAAAGATATTTAGATATTAAAAAAATGATATATTCATGGGCTAGCTGCACACTAAAACACACATGCAAAAATTAAAGGAAAAAAGGGAGTAAATGGGTAATTTGTTTGATATTTTATCTTGAAAATATAAAATATATATTAATTATAAGGAAAGATGTTTAAAAATAACAAAAAGTATACGAAAAATATCTTATTATTAATTTCTTTATTCACACCAAAACTTATAGTTCTTATTTTTTTGTATTTTATTTTTTTTTAATTTTCATTTAGGAGAAAGGATGCCTAAATCCTTACGATTTGGGAAAATGATCACAAAGACCCTCTAAGTTTTTAATAAGGGACACCGACTTTTTTAACCATAATACCTTTTGACTCTATAAACCCAAAAAAATTGACCCCAAAATATTAAAATAAATAGAAATATAGCATTAAAATAAAATATATATATATTTGAAAATAATTTTAATACTTAAAAGATATTTTGATGTTTTACAATCTATTAGACTTATTTTATTACATTAAAGTAATTTTTAATAATAAATAGAAATATAATATTAAAATAAATAAATTCTTAAAATTATTTCGAATATTATGTAAAAAATAATTTTAATATTATTAATAGGGAGATATTTTGCTAATTATAAAATCTATTTAACCAAAGATTTATTTAAGATCTTGATAAATATATTATTAAAATAAATATAATAATTTAAATTTTATTTTATGTTAAAAATAATTTAATATTATTAGTCTACTAGATAGATTATATTATTTATATTAAATTTGTATTAACTAAAAAACTTTAAAATTAATTTTCTAATTACTATATTCAAAGGATATTATGGTGAAAAGGGCATCTTAGTGTATCTTTTTGAAAACTTAGGAGCTTTTATAACCATTTCCCTAAATTTTGAGGGGAATAAGTGTCCTTTTTTTTTCCTTCCATTTATATAGTCTATTTAACTAATAATAAATATGAGTAAAAATAGTTTTGAAAATAATGATAATATTATAACTTAAATTATAATGCCAAGGGTTATTGACTTTTATGAAAAAGGTAGGAGAGATAACTAGTTTGTATTAATTTCAGTAAAAAAAAAAAATAGTAATCTCCCTATAAAATAAAGGGCGGGGATTAAATAAAAAAATATTTAACTCAATTAGATAGTTAAATCGTGGTAGGTTCTCCTAATATAGTTGATGCGTTTTAGATTCTATATTCCGATAGCAAAATTGTAATGGCCTATATGTTCAAAGTAGGGTCAGGATTGTTATAACTGATATCAAACCTATCATGCTCTGACTTGCGTCTAAATATGCGTCATCATCTCCTACTATTTTCGTTGACGTTTAGGAAGCACGTGTTATGTTGTAAAGCCCAATAAATCAGACTGGTTATGACTTATGTGCATACTTATTGTGTAATGATATGAGTCCTTCAATTTATCTCATCATCTCCTCCTTTTCAATTTACCAATTTATTTCTAAAGTACTCTTATTAAAAAATAGTAAAAACAAAAAAAAATACTCTTTTTTTTTTTCTTTCTGTCTCTTTTATATGCTCTCTTTCTGTTTAAAAAAAAAATGTCGAATTAAAGGATAAAAATTTTATTGCATGTACAAAGATATTTAGATATTAAAAAAATGATATATTCATGGGCTAGCTGCACACTAAAACACACGTGCAAAAATTAAAGGAAAAAAGGGAGTAAATGGGTAATTTGTTTGATATTTTATCTTGAAAATATAAAATATATATTAATTATAAGGAAAGATGTTTAAAAATAACAAAAAAATATGCAAAAAATATCTTATTATTAATTTATTTATTCACACCAAAACTTATAGTTCTTATTTTTTGTATTTTAATTTTTTTTTAATTTTCATTTAGGAGAAAGGATGCCTAAATCCTTACGATTTGGGAAAATGATCACAAAGACCCTCTAAGTTTTTAATAAGGGACACCGACTTTTTTAACCATAATACCTTTTGACTCTATAAACCCAAAAAAATTGACCCCAAAATATTAAAATAAATAGAAATATAGCATTAAAATAAAATATATATATATTTGAAAATAATTTTAATACTTAAAAGATATTTTGATGTTTTACAATCTATTAGACTTATTTTATTACATTAAAGTAATTTTTAATAATAAATAGAAATATAATATTAAAATAAATAAATTCTTAAAATTATTTCGAATATTATGTAAAAAATAATTTTAATATTATTAATAGGGAGATATTTTGCTAATTATAAAATCTATTTAACCAAAGATTTATTTAAGATCTTTATAACGAATACAAATATATTATTAAAATAAATATAATAATTTAAAACTTTAATTTTATTTTATGTTAAAAATTTTCTAATATTATTAGTCTACTAGATAGATTATATTATTTATATTAAATTTTTATTAACTAAAAAATTTTAAAATTAATTTTCTAATTACTGTATTTAAAGGATATTATGATGAAAAGGGTATCTTAGTGTACCTTTTTGAAAACTTAAGAGTTTTTATGACTATTTCCCCAAATCTTGAGGGGTGTAAGTACTCTTTTTTTTTTCTTCCATTTATATAGTCTATTTAACTAATAATAAATATGAGTAAAAATAGTTTTGAAAATAATGATAATATTATAACTTAAATTATAATGCCAAGGGTTATTGGCTTTTATGAAAAAGGTAGGAGAGATAACTAGTTTGTATTAATTTCAGTAAAGAAAAAATTGATAATCTCCCTGTAAAATAAAGGGCGGGGATTAAATCAAAAAATATGTAACTCAATTGGATAGTTAAATCGTGGTAGGTTCTCCTAATATAGTTGATGCGTTTTAGATTCTATATTCCGATAGCAAAATTCTAATGGCCTATATGTTCAAAGTAGGGTCAGGATTGTTATAACTGATATCAAAGCTATCATGCTCTGACTTGCGAATAAACATGCGTCATCATCTCGTACTATTTTCGTTGACGTTTAGGAAGCACGTGTTATGTTGTAAAGCCCAATAAATCAGACTGGTTATGACTTATGTGCATACTTATTGTGTAATGATATGAGTCCTTCAATTTATCTCATCATCTCCTCCTTTTCAATTTACCAATTTATTTCCAAAATACTCTTATTAAAAAATAGTAAGAGCAATAAAAATACTTCTTTTTTTTTCTTTCTGTCTCTTTTATATGCTCTCTTTCTGTTAGCATCATCAACACTCCATTCATCTATCTTCATCACCATTAAATCTATTATCATCATCACCAGGACACCATATATCATAAACACCATCAATTTATCACCAGCCGCAACATAAGATTAGCTCTATATTGGGCCAAAGCTAGCTCTATGTGGGGCTAAAGCCCTAGTTGATTTTAAAAAGAAATTTTATTATTTTTATATGAATAATCCATTTATCATTAACTGCACTAAAATCCCTATCTAATTTTTAAAATTTTTAGAATATGAAGGTTATTTCCCATTAGTTCATTTTTTACTCTTTTCTTCTCTATAAAATTAAGATTTATCATTTATGTGTTTAAAAAGTTTCTTTGATCTTCCTCTTATTTGTTAATTTTCTTATTGAATTAAGACACTTAATGATAATTTTTTTTTCCTCTCATCTCTCTTTTGATTGTTAAAGAATTTATCACTATGACTAAATCCATCAAGGAACTACATCTACAAACTCATATTAGAGCTAAAATTAAAACTATTTGAGATTTTAAATACTGAAGAACTATATAACTATTTAATCTATAGAATAAATAATGAGACATTTAAAAAACTAATAAACTACTAGCAGTTGCAAGTAAGCCATTATGAAACTTAAATAATATCTGTGTTGGATGGAGTTTAGAATTTTGATACTTTTAAAAAAGAAAAAGTAAATTGAGATTTTGTACACTGATGGTGCCAAGAATTCGATATAAAAGACACTTGTTATACAATATCATAATTTAAGAAAGATTGAGGTTGTAAAGTATCTAAAATAAATTTTAAGAATTTTTTTTTTTTTATTTTAGTGGTGACAATAGTCCAACTCTTTGTCACCAACTCATTGTTTGTTTCTTTTTGACGGTTGTTGTTACAATTACTTTGTCAAACGTAGACCGAGTAATCTACACTCACTTTGCGGCTGCCTAGATCATTTCACGGATCCTTCCGAATTTCAAAAGCATCAAATTAAACACTTATGGATTCACATGTACTTAATTAGCATCAAGTCTAGTATTATTATTATTATTATTATTTTATGCTCCAACAACCACAAAACTACAATAATACGATCAAAAGAAAAGTCGATTAAATAATTTAAATTGCCACTAAACGCACACGTCTTAGAAGACTTGGAAAACTTTGGTTTCCCTATAAATATACAACTCAGTTACCCATCTCTTTATTCTCTCAGCTTACTCATTTTACTTCCATTCTTCAATTTTTAACAAAAATATCCAGCATGCCGATTGATAGCAGCACGCAAGTTTCCGGCCAAACTGTTTGTGTCACCGGCGCCGCCGGCTTCATCGCTTCTTGGATCGTTAAATTTCTCCTGGAAAAGGGTTACAGTGTTAAAGGAACCGTTAGGAATCCAGGTACACGTATAATTTTAATTAGTTAATTAATTCACAAATATTACTTATCATATTTTTTTTCTTGTATATTGACATATATTTTGGTTTTTTATGTCTTTAGATGATCCAAAGAATGCTCATCTGAGAGAGCTTGAAGGAGCCAAAGAAAGATTAGCTTTATGCAAAGCTGATCTTCTTGATTATGAGAGTCTTAAAGAGGCATTTAATGGATGTGATGGAGTTTTTCATACTGCTTCCCCTGTGACAGATGATCCAGTGAGTCTTTTCAATAATATTTTTGTCTCTCGTTTTTCTCTTTTAGTTGTCAAGAAAATGAGAACTTGCAAGTATGTACTTGGAGTACTTAAACCATTCTTGATAGACAGTGGATTATTTTCTTTTAATGATTATGCATGCATTACGTGTATACTTCCTCTTTTATCAACTGGATTCCGTTCTTATATATGTTTAATGATGATAAAGGAAAAAATGTTGGAGCCCGCGGTGATTGGAACCAAGAACGTCATTGTTGCAGCGGCGGAGGCCAAAGTCCGACGTGTCGTATTCACGTCATCGATCGGTACAGTTTACATGGACCCCAACAGGAGCCCTGATATTGTTGTTGACGAACATTGCTGGAGTGATCTCGAGTATTGCAAGAACACTAAGGTTAATTTAATTATTTTAATTTATATATATCTATAGAGAGAGAGAGAAATGTTTCAATTCGGAATTTTAAGGTGTGGGAACGTCTGAAAAAATGAATAAATCGTGCGGCTTAAACACTTTAAGTTTTAAGTCTTTAAAACCCACCGTTTTAAAGTTTTTCAGGATATTTTCCACACTTTATGATCCCGGACCAAAAAACTACTATATATATCACACTTTCACACGTTATTGATTTTAATTATTTTGATTTTTTATCCGACAATACTATTTTATCTGATTAGTTTGCATGATAGCAGCCTACGGGGCACAAGTCATGCCAAAAAAGAAACTACTTCAAGAATCCTCAAACTTATACTAATTCTCCATCCAATAAAAAATTTCAACATATGCGAAATATTTTCCTATGAGATAATTTGTACAAAGAAATTGCGGCTCTAGTATTACTCATTAACAGTATGCACATGACATTTACAGAACTGGTACTGCTATGCAAAAACTGTGGCAGAGAAGGCCGCGTGGGAAGAGGCGAAAGCCAGAGGGCTGGACCTGGTGGTGGTGAACCCTATGTTGGTGATAGGGACATTGCTGCAACCGACTGTGAATGCTAGCATTATTCACATTCTCAAGTATTTAACTGGCTCAGTAAAGACTTATGCCAATTCAGTTCAAGGGTATGTGGATGTTAGGGATGTGGCATTAGCCCATATTCTCGTCTACGAGACCCCGTCCACCTCCGGCCGCTACATCTGCGCTGACAGCGACAGCATCATCCATCGCGGCGAGGTAGTGGAGACTCTGACCAAGTTCTTCCCTGAATATCCAATCCCTACCAAGTAAGTGCTTGTTCTCTCTGTGTGTTTGTGTGTGTGTGTTTTTTTTTCCCCCAAAATTTTGTTATGTAGCATGCATGTTATGGCTATTGTTATTTATTAACTAGAGCAATAATGGAGCGAAAAATATTATCAGATAGCAAATTATTGGTATTCTCAATTTTGATGTGAGCAGAAATCAATCTCAAACCTATTGATCTCATCAATTAAACCGAATATTTCGTTTAACTTTCGCTATCAATATTATATGGTTTAAAAATGGACATGAAATGAAAAATATGTACGATAAACCAAATTAACTTTTTGTTGGTAAGCGTTTTACCTAACTATTCTAGAGAGATATTTAGACATGACTTCGCTCTCGGTAATAGTAGGTGCACGCCTTGTCATACGTAAGTTTCAAAGAAGCTAGTTAATTAGGTCAATAACAATATTTAATTTATACTTTTTTTTCCCATGATATTTGACGTTAGTCGTTGATTTGATTATAAGAGCTTCAATGAAATTTCATTTACAGTCAACGATGTACATGATTATACTTCCACAGTATTGAAACGATGTACATGAATTGAGTAGGTATCAGTCGCTCTCATCCATAGTAATTACTCTAATTAAAGTCCACTTGTTGTACTTTGGGATCTTGACATGCAGCAAAGTCTATTATTGCTTTCATACTTTCAAATTTGTAATATTATCACTTTCACCCCTAAAATTCTTAATTTAATCCTTCCAGTTCAAATAGTACTTCGGTATCCATTCGACCTCAAAAATTTAACCTATAAAATATATATATATAAGGATATATAAAATATATCCTTTCAACGGCTGATGCTGCAGTCTGTAGCTTACAGATTCTGTAAGCTAGTCAAGTCCATATATATATCCTAGCCAAAAAATAACAATCTTCGTTGATTAAAATTTTAGTGTCAATGAGGTAACTTTCTGAAGTTATTTGTCCTGAAGGTAGTGTACAAAAGTTGAGATGAAATTTTTTAACCTTATCTCCCCTTCTACCTGAGTGAATAGCCAAACAAATATTTTGTACCTCCACTTTCCTTTCTTAGAAGAACTTTTGTCCTTCAACTTTAGAGAAGGTCAAATGATGAACCTCATGTCATGTTCAGAGTATTGTGCAAGATAATGTTGCATTAAAAGTTAACCCGTCTCTAAGTTAATATTATATTTTAGCCCCTAGAATACACAATAACTATGTTATTGCCTATTTAATATGTTATATTTTCATTATGGGCGGATGAACCAAATTAATTTAATTTCTTTTTTCTTTTAAATTCGAAACACAGGTGTAAAGATGAAAAGAGCCCAAGAGCAAAACCCTATAAGTACTCCAATCACAAGATTAAGGACCTAGGCTTAAAGTTTACGCCAGTGAGGCAGTGCCTATACGACAGCGTTAAGAGCTTGCAGGAGAAAGGTCATCTTCCAATCCCTACGCAGAATCAGTCAAATTTCAATATTAATTAAGGTCTTACAATTTGTTAGCAGTATGTTTATACGAAAATTGTAGTACTAATACAAAATTATGGAAGTGCTTTCAATTTTCTTCTCTCTTTTTTTTTTTTTTTTTTTTTGTAAAAAGATGTAGCAGTTTCAATGGATTGAATAATATATTTTGTTCCCTACTAATGTTATGAAAATTATTTCATTTTTATATTAACAACAGTAATTAGGAACTTTATCATTTGTGTTTATGAGTTGACGTTTAATCAAATAAGGGCATAATTTATCACATTTTATTAAATTATTCTCCACATATTTTATGTTATACTTGAATTTTATTATCAAAGCTTAACCAAAGCCAAATACCATTTGTGATTTTCATTTCTTCATACTTAAAATGAAACTTAATTAAAGCAAAATTGCTCAAAAGCTACTCAAACAAATCATCGGGATGTATAAAACCGCTAAGACTTGATAAAACTATTATAAGAGAAGCTTGCAATTTTACGAGACTGAAAAAGTTATCCCAAAACTACTATATTATCGTGACACCACACTAGATTAAAAAATAATCATTAATAGATTGTATATACAGTGACTTAGCAGTATTAGAACCACCTAATTAAGATCTTATTTGGTATTGAGGTACTGTAACTTTTAAACTACAGTAACTGTAACTATGAAATAAAAACTAATGATATGTAGTAAATATATTTTTTAAATAATAATTTTGATAAAATTAGTAAAGATATAATAGATTTTTCATCGTACAAGTATAAAATCAAATCAATTTAGCTTCTAAGTTACAACATATAGTGTTTATCAAATACTTTAGTATTGTAACTTTTAAATTACAACTATCCAACCTTAATCTTAAACGAGACATAAATCTTATATAAATTATAGATAAATATTAAGAGTCTTCACCTATTCAATGTAACCCAGTCAGTCCCCTAGCTAAGACTTTAAACTTCTAATTCCTGTCAAATAAATAAATAAATAAAATAAAATAAAAAATGACGAGTGGGTTAACATTGACAGCTACAAGTTTGAACTTTTGCAAAAGAATCATTGACTAAAATGTACTAAATTCTAAAATAGATAGTCGTTACTAATTAGGACTTCTCAAACATCAAATATAGGGATAAATTACAATTGCGTGTCTTCGCAGCTTATTGGTAATTGTTACAATGCTGAGATTTTAAGCACAGTAAGCGAATGCGCGGCATATAAAATACTATTTTATTTATTGACTCAACATCTATATCTCTATAGTAAAGAGAGGGTCATTCTGGAATGAGACTATATGGATGAGAATTAATGCAATTAACCGCATAAGTATATGGAAGGCTGCTCTGTTCATCATTATATCTAAATCTATATAAAATTATGTTCAGATGGCAGATGTGCGCATCTATAAGTTTGTATAGTAGTTGAATGAGTAATTAGAGTGTGAAGCTAGCATTACTCATGCTAAAAATGAAAATTCGGTGTTATATGAACGAGTTTCTTATTCTCTTTCATGTATAATTTTAATGTATTGTTATGATTTCTTTTTTCAACGCAACTATAATTAATTATTGCACGAGTTGAGGAATGTTATAGTTTAAGTTGACTGGCAATTTGATTCTTTTATTCTCATACGACAACTCAGTTGGTTGGCCACTTGAAGTTAAATAAGAGTATAAAAGTTTAAGTCCAAGGGATATATAATTTTAATTAAGAGTGGGTAGAAAGTAGGGTGCAAGATAACTGAAAAAAAGGAGCGGGGAAAAAGTGGATTCGTTCATAAAAGTGTGAAGTATCATGTACAAGAATTGCAAGAGATAACAATGGGAAACACCTCCAATTATAGTCATTCGATTAGTAGATTTTTTTTTTTTTTTCCTTTTCTCTGTTCTCTCAAATTGACACATAAAAGTATTTTCTAAACCGTTTCTGTTTAGAGCCTTTTCATGGAAAATAAATTTTGTTGCAGGCATTTCTTGTTGGCCATTATAGATTAGGAACCATTTTCAAAAACAAATGAAAATGGTTAATTAATAAATTCTTCCTACATTTTTCATGAGCTTATCTTCTTGGCTTGATTAATGATTTAATTATCATGATTGTATCTCATGAAAAAGAAATTCAAAATATTATCCTCACAGTTTGGTAGATTGGTTAAAAAAAGTTTTTTTTTTTTTTAACAATAATGCCACACCTACATAGTTGGAAAACTTGGTTTATATTCCAAATGATATGTCACCAATAGAAATTTATTATTTAAATTAAAAATAATAAGTCTTAATAATTACCTATTAATTAAACCAATCATATAGTAACACATCAGCTGGGATACAATTTAAGTATCCTAACTAGGTAAGTATAGTATCATTTAATTGGACACCCAAATCAATTGAAAATAGAACTAAATAATCTATTAGGAATTTAGCCACCTTGATTCTACCTTTTAAAGAAATAAATATAAATAAAGAAGTTCAAAACATTAGGAAACATTTTGAAGGAATCCTCCACGAAAAGCGCTAGTCCACATGACCATGCATAACCTCTTGTGACAAAAAATTTCAAAAATCAATTAAACAATATTCCCAACGTACCGTTATTTAAATTCGATATTTATTTGGTTAGATAAAATGTTTGGAAAAACGTTTGACAAAAACCAGACGTTGTATTTTTTTTAAAACTTAACGTGTTAATAAAAACAAAATTCTGAAACTTTTACTCAATGGTAAAGGCCATTTTTTTTTTGGGTTGTTTTGCTTAGTCTAAAATGGTTGAATGATTTTATTAAAAGAAATATCCTCATAAGTATCAAGATCTGATTTAATTTATTTATAGCCTCATCCATATCAAATCAATCATTTTCTAATTGTTACAATTTATAAATGTATTATAATCGGAGGTATGCTGAGAATCTAAACATCTATATTTAGGATCCCCAAAGTTATATTACATGTAATTTAGGGTTTGCCGTATATTTATAGTATAAAGGTCTACTGGTCATAGCTCAAAAATATATTCCAACCAACAACACGTGAGAGCACTGTCATTGGTGCTTTTTTTTTTTAGTTATGTTATACACAGATTGTTACTGATATTATATTAGACATTACAATTACAATATTTATAATTGTACTAAACAACTGAGACTACTGTCATACCATACATTAACCCACTGAAGCACTTGCCCATATACTTTAAACCCTTTCTAATATTCGAGGGGTGCCTACTCCACTTACATTTCGTAAGGGAGAGACTGTATCCACTCAATTAGTTGATAATTGAGGGAGTACTGAAACTAACATGCATAATGCTCTTATGGAAGCTCGAACCTTTACACTCAACATTGTAAGTGCAAAGCTTCTCCCATTAGACTAAAGGCCTATTAATGTGACTAATGGGGACTTGAAATTAAAAAAATTCATTTAATGTTTAACTGATTTTTCATGGAAGTCCCCAGTAAATTGTACTCAAGGTTACACATAATTTATCATACTCAAAATTTTTAAATACAAATTAAAAATAATCGGACTTTGCAAACTAAAATCTAGCTCACAAATATTAACATTAATTTTATTTTTAAATGGCTTACATACTCATTGATAACTTTTATTGCAATAATTTTTTATTAATAATATTGATAATGAAGTTGTCATACAACAATAAAAAACTTGTAAAAGACAATTGCATAAATATGTTCTTTCAAATTTCTATATTTATTACTTCTTTTAAAAAAATTTCGTGTTGACATTCAATAAGCAATCAATCAAAATATGCTTGATTATCTCCGCCCTTGAGCACCAACCCATTATTGGTCTAGACAAATCTACCATTGTTTCTTATTTTTTAAAATACTAGCTTGTTTTTCTTTGTGCTTTTTTTCCTTGGCTTCACACTTATTTATATTTTTTAAGAAAAAAGTAAAGGGGTAGATAAAGTCAAATCAAATTTTAATCTCCACCTCCTTGAAGATTCAAACTCGGCTGGTTATGATTAGTTAAATAAAACTATTTAAAAAGAGAAAAGCACAGTCAATTGCCTAACATTTAGGAAAAATGACATAAAACCCTTTAACGTTTCAAAAAAGACATATAACTCTCATTTTTATTATTAAATTCCATTTGTTTTAATAGTAAATTTATTTTTAATTTACAATTACTATTATATCCCCATAATAAATAATTCAATATATTAACTTAAGATATGTCATTGATAACGTGTATAATGAAATCAATAACTTTTTATTTAAAACTTAAACTTGAGTTGTAATTACATTTTTCCCAAATTATTCATTCTAAATTATGAATATACCCTTCCCAATGATAGGATGATAAAAAATGATGAATAATAGGTAAAATTAAAATTAAATTTATCATTGGGAAGGGTATGTTCGTAATTTAGAGTGAATAATTTACGAAAAAGGTAATTACATCTTAATTTTAAATTTTAAATAAAAACTTATTAATTTCATTATACCCATGATATGCCTTAAGTCAATATATTGAATTATTTATTATAGGGACATAATAGTAATTATAAATTAAAAATAAATTTACTATTAAAACAAATAGAATTTAATAATAATAATTGGGGTATATGTCTTTTTTAAAACGTTAAGGAATTTTATGTCCCTTTTCTCAAATGTTAGGGGGTTTACTGTTCTTTTCTCTATTTAAAAAGGTTAGGTCCCTGGAGGTAAAAAGAAAGTAACTATCCCCGCCTTCACACTTAAAGAATTAAGAATCACAATAAATGTAAAACTTGTGATATTATAATAACAAAATTATTATTTTTATAATCTTTTATTTTATACTAATTATATATTTTTCATTATTTTAAAGTAGGTTTCCTATGCAACATCATAAACATACAATGAAATTTATTAGCATGATTTGTGTTCATACGTATGAGAAATAATTATTTTACCTATGCTTTTTGTAAATATTTTGTTATTTAAAAGTTATAAAGGCACTAATGTAATTCAGACTTAGACACTTAGATTTATTTACATATCAGCAAAAAAAATAAATAAATAAATAAAACAAAATATATTGTTACCTAAGCTTAACTACTATTATAAAACAAGAGAGTACATCCATAGCTTAAGTAATACTTCATGAATTCTTTATTCATAGGTGATTGTTCAAATCAATTCTTTATTCTTTGCGATTTGAGAATGGGCCGCTCGCACAGAGACCATGTCCAATTTCTTGTCAAAGCCCATCTCAAAGCTTTTATGCACTTTTACCCTGGCCATGTTACGAGATAATTGCCCATTTATTCCATGCTGGGCTCTTTAACTTGATCGGTCGTGTAAGGCTCTATCAATACATACTGCTTTTTCGGCACGCTTCTTGCTTGGGAGCCTGGGGTTACAATTATTTCGGAGAGGGTGCAAATTAGGCAATTAGGAGCTTATATTTATAAAGAAGGGATTTTTTTTTTTAATAAAAAAATACCAAGAGGTGGGGGGTTAGGTTGGACCCATACCTATAATATAAATCAGTAATGGAACAAATACATAAGGAGGGGGACACAAGCCAAAACCTCCTAAAGTAAATGAAAATACACATGAATAAAAAGAGAAGAATGAAATAATAAGGAAAGTCATCGATGCTAGCGTCTAACTTGGGGAATAACTTGTGCATAAAAATGTAGAATACCAGATAAGTTTGCAGGAAGATCCTGAGAACACAAGAAGCGCCTACTAACCCGACGAGTGCAGGCCCAGTTGGCAAGAAAATCAATAGCAAGTAGCCTCGCAAAGCACACACCTAACTGAAATAGCAGAGGAAGATGTCAAAGTGCACACACGACACAACAAATAAGAATAATCTCAGCAAGCATGACCCTATAATGAATCCAAGAAATGACCGTGGTTGAGTCCGACTCCACTTCAAATATAGAGTAACCAAGCTGAGTAGTAAACTCTAACCCCTCACAAATAGCCGTAAGCTCAGCTTAAAGAATTCACTAACAACTAAGAAAAGATCCCAAAGCAACCAAAATTGCACCTCGATGATCTCGAAGAATACTACCCGAAGTAGTCATCCCAAGATTGTCCTTAGAGCAACCATCCATAGTCAACTTCACAACCCCAGAAGGCAGCCTCATCTAAGAAACTAATCAAATTAGCCTCTTCAGTGGAGTTATAACTCGTAAATCCTCCGCAATTTGAGAACCTAAAAATCCTCTTAACTGGGAAGACTTAAAACCAAAAGCGAAACCAGCAAGCTTGAGATCCAATACCACTTAATAGATAACTGCATCAATAGAGAAAGGTTGTGAATCAAACCTCAAAGCATTATGGGCCTTCCAAATTTGCCACAAAATAAAAGAAGGCAGGAGGACTCGAAGATGACTCCAAGAAAGGGCACACCATCGCTAATAAAGAAGCAAAGCAGGGGGGTCAAAAAGGAAAAATCTTTTATACTAAAAAAATTACAGAAAATGAGCCTAAACCTAGCATACCCACAACCAATCAATAAATAAATGTCAAAAAGTCTCGGCAGCCCGACCACAAACATACCGAGAGACCATAGAAAAACCCTTCGAGCAAAATGCATCATCAGTAGCCAAAAACCTGTGCAACAATTGCTAAAGAAAAACAAGATACCTTAGACGGGATATGCCGCTGTTAGATAACCGAAAAAACCTTATCCCTCGGCTTAGAACAACTCATAAGCTCCCAAGCCATCCGTAAATGAAAAATACCATCAGAGACAAGATCTTATCTAATCAAGTTCGGTTCCCCACTAGAAATAGGATCCAATAAAATCTATTCAACAATAGAAAATGGCAAAACATCCTGGAGCTTACACTAAATCCCAGATTCTACCCCGCCAATAAAAAGAAACTGGCACTATAGAAGCCGCCGCAAGATTATAAATGACCAAAGGACAAGAGCACAACCAACAATCATACCAAAAACTACTCTCCCCATGACCAATCAACCAACGCATATGAGGCCTAGTAACACATCAATTAGAATTGAGGCGCCTTCAAAGAGGAGAAGCAGGAGAACGAAACTAAAGCAGACTCGGATATATAGTTTTGCAATACTTAGACTTCATATAAGAAGTCTATAATGAACTCTGCTCCCGAAAATGCCACCAAAGATTGAGCACAAAAGCCTCAGCCATATCATCAAAAGACTGGATATTGAGGCCACTCTTCGTAACCGAATAACACACTGCTGGCCATCTACATCAATGAATCTGTCGTCTCGTCTCAAAATCACCCCATAAGAACTAAATGAATAGTCTCTATAAGTGCTGAACCACAACCACAGGAGGGCGAAGAACATGAAACTAAGTGGCATAGAAGACAATACCTGTCGAATAAGCACCACTTCCCACCAAAGGATAGCAACCGATTGGCCCAACCCGAGACTTATCCTAACTTTCCTAACCATATTATCAAAATGATAAATCTTAAGACACCCTATAAAGATGAGGCACCCAAGATAAATGAACAGAAGCTAACACCACTAGAAACCGGTGACAGAATGGACAATAGCCTGGCGCGAGGCAGAAGTTGAGCCCTCAATGTAAAAATTGTTCTTGGCCTCCCTAATCAACTGCCCCAAAACCGCCTCATAATGATGTAAAAAATCTATAATCTACCGAAGGCTTGGGTGATTCTCGTTTGCAAAAATAACGACATCATTTGCAATGCTCAAATGGGAGACAATGATAGGTGCAGTAGAACAATACCGCAAAGAGAGATATTGAGAGTATAAATGGTCTAAACCTCGAGATAAAAACTCAGCAGCAATGATAAAATAAACATGGGGAAAGAGGATTGCCTTGGGTAAGACCTCCCTGAGGCTGGAAAAATCCATGGCTAATCCTATTCACCAACACCGAGAACTAAGGGGCAAAGATAGCTCGCCAAATCAAAGAGACCCACCACTCTGAAAACCTAAAACAATTACAGCATCTGAACAATTAAAAACCAAGACATCCGATTATAAATCTTGGCCATATTGAGCTTCAGCACCACATTATTCCCCCGAGTACGACAGTTGAGATCATGAACCAGCTCCTAAACCAAAAGCACATTATCATGAATTACTCTTCTAGGGACAAAACCACTCTGAGAAGAAGAGATAAGACGAGGCAACAAAGGAGTCAATCTCAACGCAAGCAACTTGGTAATAACCTTGTTGCTTACATTACAAAAAGTGATCGGTCAAAAAATCTACCATATAAAGAAGGGAAATTTGTTGTGGATGCTTTAGATATTTCAAAAATAAAATCTAAAAAAATAGTCAATAAATTTTTTTTTGAACCATTACAACGAATTTTGTTGCGGATGCTTTAGATAAATTAGGCATTTCTTACTATGCTTATTCTTGGCGGGATGGTCCTCCAACTTGTATTCAAAATGGATTGTATGTAATTTTTGGGTTTTTAAGGAACGATGCTCTTGACTTGCCTTTTGGCCCTTCTGTATGTATATCAATATCTGTATGTGTGTGTCTATGTATATAAAATATTGGTGGGATTGAGGTAATTTAAATACAATAACATTTGGGATTTACCCACTGGAGAAATTAAGTATATCCCTTAAAAAAAAAATTAAATGTTAAAGAGTGTCTAGTGAAATTTTAAATGTTAACTTGATGGGATCAAAGGTTTACATATTTATGAATTGAAAGTTGTGGACCGGCATTAGCTTGATGGGTCTATGTGAAGTCATTGTGGACCGCCATTAGCTTGTAGGTCTATGTGAAATCGTTGATTTGTGCTATTTTTTTTCTTAAAATCATTTTACCATGATGATCTTATGTAAACCATAAATTCATGGGTAAAGCCAGGATTTTAATTTGGGGCCGCCAAAATAAATTACTAGTTGAGCGTTTCTTTGAAAACTTAATCTAGGGTTGCTGAAATAGATCGCAACAAATTGGGGTTTTCATGAAATTTTTTTAAGTTTTAACTTGTATTTCATAAATTTTCAAAAAGTTGACAACCCTCAACTTATATATGGTTCCGCCTTTGTGTAAAATCAAACTTTAATATGTAAATCTAAGACTTTTTTGGTATTGTGGTTAAGTTATTACACTAAAATATTTGATAAATACTTATTATTACGATTTAGAAATTAAGTTAATTTTATCTCACACTTATATGATGAAAAATATTTTTATTTACAAATCATATTTAATTATTATACACTATTAATTTTTATTTTATAATTATAATTTTTTTCAGAGTATCTCAAAAGTTACAATAATTCGGAATTGAACAGGTCTAATTCGATGTCAACTTCACAATAGACCAATGATTCGGTATCAAACAGGTCTAATTCGATGTCAACTTCACGATAGACCCATAAAGCTAATGCCAGCCACAACTTTCAACTGAATCAAATATCCACGGATCCACCGTAAACCCACTATTCAGCCACAAAATTTTGTAATGAAACTAATCCAGAATAAAAAAGGAATTAGTCAATTGAAAAAGAAAAGAAAAATACACGTGAAAGTTTGGCTAGAACATCATTGTTTGGTATACTAAAGCAATCTTTTAGAACTTTCGGTGACCTAAAAAACCATTTCCCAAATTAATAATTTCTTCATAAATTATTATTTTTATAATTTATTATTGCATAAGGTGAGCGTCAGCAAACCTATGGTAAAGAGGCGAGAAAAGCAATAGAAGGTGGGTTATCCAAAAAGTTGTGGCTCAAAAAGTTAGTGAAGTGGGAGCTCGATCGCGTGCCTAGTAATAAAAGAAAACATAAATGATCACCAAAAAAAAAAGTTATGATTTTGTTTTTTTTTTTAAATAATATTACGATTTTTCCCCAAAAAATAATTACGATGATTATTATTGAAAGAATTAATTAATTAGTTTCATGGATCATAAATTTATTTTGTCATTTGACTCATTGTTTCCTTTTTGTGATTTTAAATGAGTTGTTTATGACTTTAAAAAATGCATCAGGTGATTAAGAGGTAATAAAATAAAGTAATTGAATTAAGAACTGCATGAATGTATAAACAAATCTAGCAGAAAGTCATAAATCTCGATATCAATCAATAAATGAGGAATTTTCCTCTTAAAAAATGGCAGACGGGTTATTTTTTTAATAAAAAGTAGAAAGGTAGGCGAAGCTTTAGCAAAAATATTACATGTTGGAAAATATTTTTTTTTATGGTTAGGGTGGATAAGTTTCAAATTTAATTTTTACTTCCTTACCGCTTCAAAAATTCAAACCCAAATAATCAACTAAATAAAATTATTTAAAAAACACTCATCCACACCCTCAGATTATTTTTTATGATAATATAATAAATATAATGTAAATTTAGTCTTACTATTTGATTTAGATAGAAATCTAGAACCTCTAAATTACTTTTTATTTATTTGGATAAATGAAAAACATTTTCATTTATTTTATAAATAAAAATTTTAATTATGTTAAGCACAATTTGCGCAGAGACTAAACCACCCAATTACAAAATACACAGTAATGATTAATTAACCAATAAAACTCAATCCACTTAGCATAAATATATTATTTAATTTATACACCAAGTACCAAACAATTAGCAAGAAACTACTAAAACAGGAACATATATATAAATAATTCCTCTTAAATTAAAAAGATTCAAAGCGTCAAACCCATTTAGTCTCTCTCAATCCAAATCCTTTTACCAGTGTTAGGTGGGTTGGTAACTTTCTTTCCCTTTAAATACAACCCACGTACCCCCATATCCCTTTGTCTCAACTCACTTACTCGTTTTATTTTCTTCCGTTCCAAACAAAGCATTACAATTTAACTTCACCATGACGGTAATTGATAGCAGCTCCCAAGTTTCTGGCCAAACTATTTGTGTCACCGGCGCCGGTGGCTTCATCGCTTCTTGGATGGTTAAACTTCTCCTTGAAAAAGGTTACAATGTTAAAGGCACCGTCAGGAACCCAGGTACTTTCTTATATTATTATTACTATTTCCTAATTAAATTTATCATATTATTTTCTTATATATTGAGATATATACATTATGATTTTGCATGTATTTAGATGATCCAAAGAATGCTCATTTGAGGGAGCTTGAAGGAGCAAAAGAAAGATTAGTTTTATGCAAAGCTGATCTTCTTGATTATGAGAGTCTCAAAGAGGCCATTAATGGATGTGAGGGAGTTTTTCATACTGCTTCCCCTGTGACAGATGATCCAGTAAGTCTGTTTTTAAATTATATTTTTGGTTTTGTTATTTTAATTTCCCTTTTCCTGTTTGGTTGCCAAGAAAATAAAATGGATTACATTGAAACTGGGAAAATTTCGATCGTCTTACCAACTCTTTAAGAAAATAACAAAATGAATGCCACGTCATTACAATACATGCAAAAAGAAAACAAGAGACAGTGCTACGTATCATTTGCTTTGTTGAATGTTGATAACGAAAAGCACTTAATTTTGTCTGGTCTCCACAACATTCTTTCATCGGATGGTAGATATATAGTGAGTCCTATATTGTCACCTAACTTTTCTTTTTATTAAATAAAGAATAAAATGAAAACATATCTCATCGAATTCTTGATAATCAGGTGCGTTATTTATCCTTTTGTTAGAATTCTTAAGCCGCGTTTATTTACTTTTATTTGATTAATTAAAAAAAAATTCACGCGATAAAAATCAAACAGAAAAGACATGTATACAGCGAGAGTATTTAAGATTGTTTATCGTTCATAAACATTTTTTTAATAATAATGTAGAAACCCTAAGTGGGTCATTATAAAGAAATTTGGAACAACATATAATATGATTTTAGTGCTTTACGTGCTTTAAAAAAAAAAAAATTGTATAAAGTGGGTTACCCGTTTATATACATGATAATGGTGGTTGGGGTGGTTAATGATGATAATTTTGTTTAATGATGAAGGAACAAATGGTGGAGCCCGCGGTGATCGGAACCAAGAACGTGATTGTTGCGGCGGCTGAGGCCAAGGTCCGGCGTGTCGTGTTCACGTCGTCGATCGGTGCAGTTTACATGGACCCCAACCGGACCCCTGATGATGTTGTTGATGAATCTTGCTGGAGTGATCTTGAGTTTTGCAAAAACACCAAGGTCAAATGAATTTTCAATAATAATAATAAATTACGAATTATATTAAGGGTAAATTTTGTGGTCTCTATATAGAAAAAGTTTGTGCGACTTTGAGAAAGTTTAAGGTGGATTTTAGAATTTTTTTTTTCATAAATATAGAAGCTTTAACAGACTTTTCCTACTATGAAAAGTATACAAAAGGAAACGAATTTCAAATTAATAAATAGTTAACGAAGTTTTTGGGAAGTATTTTGAGGAGTTTTAATTGAAAACTTAACTATTTTGGCAATGGCCTCTGATTAGGGAATTTTAAAAGAAAAATATTGACAGGAATCTTAATAAATGAGATTTGAAAGTCTTACAAAAACTTGTCTTAATTAGCAAAGTCACCCAGCAAAAATTGGTAACTTATATCCCTATCAATATCGATGAGTTGGTTATCTATTTCGGTTACAAATTTCAAAATTTTAGTTCTCTGTCTCTAACATTTTATTCTTATTTTTATAAATCACAAGTTTTTGTTGCATAATAATGACCAATTACTGTAATTCATCCGAGTATAATGGTTCCAAAAAAATGTTTATATAAAAATTTCTGAATGTAATTAGATAAACATAACTATTTCACTAAACCAAGAGATATCACCGTCTTTTCATATATATAATATCATGTTGTACATATGAAAATGTACATATATCACAATTTTATTAGTTGATTGTACATACACTCCATGAAATTTACATCAATTTTTATTTTTCTTTTAATTAATCTGCATTGTATTTGCAGAACTGGTATTGCTACGGAAAAGCCGTGGCGGAGAAGGCGGCGTGGGAGGAGGCGGTGGCAAGAGGGGTGGACCTGGTGGTGGTGAACCCAGTGTTGGTGCTAGGGCCATTGTTGCAATCAACTGTGAATGCTAGCATTATTCACATTCTTAAGTACTTAAATGGCTCGGCAAAGACTTATGCTAATTCAGTTCAGGCATATGTGCACGTTAGGGATGTGGCATTAGCCCACATTCTTCTCTATGAGACTCCATCTGCCTCTGGCCGTTACCTCTGCGCCGAAAGCGTGCTCCACCGCGGCGAGGTGGTGGAGATTCTGGCTAAGTTCTTCCCTGAATATCCTATCCCCACCAAGTAAGTGCTTTTTTACTTAATCTGGTAATATAAATTACTTCTTGTTATTTGCTACGGCATTTAGGGTATGTTTGGCATGTGGTATTGCATTGTATTATCTTGTGGGCTCAGCATTAGTTAAAATATACCTGTGTTTGGTGATCAAATGGATTGCATTGAGCAACATTACAATGCAACTTTTACCGCATTATCAAAACCCGTGCCCCCCCCCTCGTGATTAGGCTGTATTACTGACTTTTGTGTTTCAAAAGTCAGTAGCTTGCCCTTTTTCTTTTACTTTATAATAATAGTAATAAAAAAATAAAACTTTAATTTAATATAATATTATACAATATTAATTTTTATTTTTTTTTTATTTTTACATTATATTTTATTAATAAATTTATAATTGAATATAATTAATAATAAATACTTAAATAGTATATAAAAATATAATATAGCATTACATTATTTAATTAAGTTACAATAATTAATATATATAAATTAATTATTTTTAAATAATTTAATAAACTAATAATACATATTTAAATATGAATAAAATTGAATAATAATAATTTAGAATTCATAATAATAATATAAATAGTATTATTACATATACTACAGAACTCTTACTTAGATTATTTAGTACAATTTATTTTGGTCGTGTTTATGTTACAACAATTGTAACACTAAATATAATATAATTAAAATTTAATATAGTACAGTGTAACACCAAATATTGTATAGCATTGTTATAATACAGTGCTAATGCAATACATCATAATACAATACACCAGTATTAAAATAATGCAATACAATATAATATAATACAGTGTGCCAAACACATTCTTAGGTCATGATAAAGCACAGTGGAAATTACTAGACAGTATTTTATAGGTATCATGATTTTAAAAAATTACGTAAGAAGTAAATGTGTAAATACAAAGAAAAATGTGCTAATAGGACATGTTAATGAAACATTTTTGTTTGTTGACATAAAGATAAAAACAAAAACAAGAGGAATGCATGAACCCATTAAATGAATGAATATGACTGTATATGACTGACTATACATGATGTTAATTTCCAAAGAATAAAATCTATTTTTAAAAAAAAATTAATAACCTTATTCGATTAGAAGAGTAGGGTCATGCATGCTCATAAATAACATAATAAATTGAGTATTAAAAAATTTAAGATATAATATTATTATATTGAACTCTATACCATTAGCTGTTATATGCCTAAAGTACAACTTTATCTTAATTATTAAAAAAACTTTGGATATGAGTAATTCTTTTTAGATAGTATAAACAAATTTGAGATTTGAATACCATTCACATTAAGATTTGAGAAGATTCTGAAAAGCATGATGAAATTACGTATAATTTCATCTGTTTTATATCACTAGAATCAAGTTAATGAAAATTATTATAAAAGAAGAGGTGACCTAACTTTTCTTGGGAGCTCTAACTTAGACGTGATTATGGAATTGGTCAACTCAATACCAAATTTGCTGTCCAGCCCCAACCGTATGATTCATTTTGGTTACGTAAAAGGCCTTGTCACATGTAATTTTCAATAATAAATTATTTGAAGTAGGTAACCTTATAATATATAATTTATTTCCCATGACACATGAGTTACAATAGTTTACCTTCAATTAAGTTTCATTTGCTATCAACATGAACTTCCACGAGGTTCACATTCTGTGAGACTCGTCTCCTGTGATTAATGATTGGATACATTTGACAATAAAAATCATAAGAACTCTATTATATGTATATGGCATAAAATATTTACGTAATTATTTAGAATTTTGGAAGTAATGGCATAATAAATTGACAAATCTAGAGACGTACATGAAATGAGTGGTTAGCACATATCATCCTAATCAAAGTTTCTTCCGTCAATAACAAGAATACTGTCAATTCACTCCACTAATATCTTAATGGCTATGGCCCAGATAGTTGAAGTGTAAATCGTCTTTCCTACCAGACAGAATCATGAAAAGGAAAGAAAAACAAAAATAGCTTAAATTATGTGTTGAACGTGAAACAAATGAAACATGCAAGCAGATTTTTATTAACGGATAAATCAAATGCCAATCTTAAAACTACAACCTCATTTTTTAATTTGTTTTTATATTAAAGTCTCTTTCATTATTCTATAATAAATTAAAAAAAATGAAAATGACTATAAACGTCAAATCTCTTGTGAAAACTTAAGTCCTACATTATATTTTCTTATATTTTTTTTTTCTTTTTTGACTCTAACTTAGAATATATAAGATGCAAAGTCTTTGAAGCCGATGATGAAAAACTTGAGGGTTTGATAGAAAATTTGAAATTTTATTTGATAACAGCTGTATTGTAGACACGTTCAAAAACTCCACAAAAACTCTTTAAAACAAGAATATACTTTCAAGTGACAAGGTTAATTTTTTATTTTTTCAAATTTTTAACCTTTTATAGAGGAATTGCATGAAGTATTATTCTTTTAAAACAAAAAGGCATATACAATTAATTGATCATGGAACCAAGTTAAGGAAATAAGGGTCTCCTAATCTACGCTTAATATAACTTATATCTAGCTAAATTTACCTACTGAGGTCATTGCTATATTACTCATTTCTGTACTAAAAACTCTGATAATTAATAAGTTCTAGTAAATATAACCCAAAAAAAAAACTAGGTAAAAACATCATGCTGACCCAGTACTGATGCAATAATTTAAAAAATAAAATAAAATAAAAATAATGATATCTTCTTGTGGTGAAGCAGTTTCACCAACTTTGACTAGTACTTAAAAGAAGCAAATATAAAGTAATCCCACCTAAGCTAAGAGAGAGTGATCCAAAGAAGAACCTAACAAAAAGCCGAATAAAATTACAAATAATGAAAAATTAATGGACCAAAATGCTTCTCACCTAACTCAAGCCTTTTTCAAGATTTGGACCTACGAACTCTATTCACCTACTACCACTATTCATCATGCTCTGGCCCTTGTATGGAGTCCTTTTAATTTCGTCAGTAAAAGACGATTTTTTTTTGTGCTTTGAATTTTTGTTTGTTGAGAAGCGGCTAGAATTAGAAGAATGGTCCCATTTCTCTTTTCTTTATTGACTTTAATATGAAAATCGTGAGCGGTGTCTAAATGATATAAGTTGAGAACCTTTCTACATTGGCTAAAAAAACAAAAAAGAAATATAGGGTATAAATTGGAATTTAGCTTATTTTATTTGTATTTCATAATTCGGCCCCTTTAGATATGTGTTATGTTATAGCCATTTAAATTTTTTTTTTTTACTATTATAGCTCACATCGAACCAAAATCCTCATTCTGTCTGTCATTAATGGTTGAGTATCAAAACTTTTAATAAATAAATATGCATAATTTGAAATAATGAACTTTTGAGTTACATTTTTGTTAATTAATCTTTATTTTATTATTATTATTATTAATTTGAATGCAGATGTTCGGATGAAAAGAACCCCAGAAAAAAACCCTACAAGTTTTCAAACCAAAAGCTCAAGGATCTTGGATTAGAGTTTACACCAGTGAAGCAATGCCTATATGACACCGTAAAGAGCTTGCAGGAGAAGGGTCACCTTCCAATCCCTACACAACAACAAGAAGAATCAGTGAAAATTCAATCTTAGTTATCGAATTGATCGCACGAGCTGCCACAAATTTGGTAGCAACAAGTTCATATGAAAATTGTTGCAACTAAGCAAAAAATATGAAAGTGTTTCCTAATTTTGTATTTGTTTTTTTTTTGTCTTTGTATCAAAACATACTTTCTAACGGGATTGAATAATAATTATGTTAATGTATTTTTGTTCCCCAATGAGTATGTAATGAAAAGAATTTTTAGTCATTTTATTCCACTTTTATATTAATAATTGTCAGCTAACTTTCAAATTTTCTAAACTATTTTCAACTGTAACCTCAAAAAATTCTTAGATTTTCTTTTAGAGCACAGAGGCTTATGGTTTCTCTTGCAGACCCTCTTTATAAGTATATAGTATAGTATAGCCACGCGGCACAACGACATCAATTGCATTTTTTTATGGATGATAATCAAGTTTCGTCCCTAATTATGTGATCAGGGTTCGAATTTTAGACTTTTCATTTTAACTCAAAAGATTTTACTAAAAAAATCTTCTGTGCACCCACACTAATATTAATTTCCATTTGGTGTTGTGTTTTGTTTTTCCAGCTATCAAGATGTCATATTGACATTCATCCTTACGTTCATATTAATTAGCAATACATACCATAAACCCGTATTAATATTAAACTAAGATCTTTCTCCTAACCTAAACTTGGAAGAATTTTTTTAATGTGTGTGTTATTCCCCAGGTAAAGTCAAGATCCACTCCTTCGACACTACATTTGCTCAGTTAAAAAGCTTATGCCCAGAAAATGATCGCAGCCATATTTGAATAGCTTCTTGTAATGTGAAACCCAATACTCTTCTTAAACTAATTCAAAATCATCATAAAAGTCTTGCGTATAAGATGAAATGGTGGCGTTCGCAGCATCTAAGACTTAAGGAAAATGCTATTTTCCCCGGGTCAAACCCCGAATTAGTTCAAAACGGCGTCGTTTTGGCTTTGTTTTTTTTTTTTCTCTTTGGTTGAATGAAACGTAGTCGTTTCATCTAGTAAAACGAAAACAAACTAAAGCATTTTCCTAAGGCAGAGAAACGAAGACGCTATGCAGAGAAATAGCTACTCTTAGCTCTTCCTCTTCGATTTTTCAGTCACCAGTGTTGAAGCTCTTCCTCTTCGATTTTTCAACAGCTGTTAATATTTTCTGACATAAGACTAAGTTTCTTGCTCAGTTCTCTGCGATGACAAAATGGAAAATGAAAGAACAAAACCAAAAGCTTTTAGATAACATAATTGGCATACCCCTTCTGGATCTATAATTGCCAAAGACTGGCAACCAGAAATTAAAACTTCTAACCAACCATTACCAAATCAGACACAACATGATCAGGTCTACATGTCATGAACTTCCTCTTCTTCATCCTCATAATAATCCTCTTCAGCTGTAGCATCTTGGTACTGCTGATACTCAGAAACCAAATCATTCATATTGCTCTCTGCCTCAGTGATTTTAGTGATTCTTCCTCTTAAAAAAGCAATTTTAAACTATCTAGAAGTGCTTTTATTTAGCTTTGCATGCCAAACACAGCTGGATCTATGATACTCTACTCATACGAGTGCTTTTGAGCTTTTTATGTCCTCGTCTATGGGGAAAAAAGTGCTTTTGGGGCCTTTTAAGTTTTTTATGCATAC
Source organism: Citrus x changshan-huyou (assembly GCA_039657385.1). Lineage (NCBI taxonomy): Eukaryota > Viridiplantae > Streptophyta > Magnoliopsida > Sapindales > Rutaceae > Citrus > Citrus x changshan-huyou. The sequence continues at coordinate 14,152,568 of CM077547.1, read as the reverse complement.
TTCATACAAGGTGATATTTCAAGTATAGTGCCACTAATTAATGTGGCATAATTCTTGATGGTGAAAGTTGATGACGATTGGATTTGGATTTCGGATTCTATGGCTCAAATTGCAGGGGGATCCCGGGATGGTACTGCTGATACTCAGAAACCAAATCATTCATATTGCTCTCTGGCTCAGTGAACTCCATCTCATCCATAACTTCGCCGGTGTACCAATGAAGGAAAGCCTTCCTCCTAAACATAGTTGTGAACTGCTCGCTCACACGCCTGAACATCTCCTGAATTGAGGTTGAGTTTCCAATAAATGTTGATGCCACTTTCAGGCCAGTTGGAGGGATATCACAAACGAAGAGGAAGGGAAGACGAAAACGAATGGCAGAAAACGAATGGCAAATTTCCCTGGTGAAACGAAGAGGAGAAAACGAAGAGGGGAAGATGAAAACGAAGAGGAGAAGACGAAAATGAAGAACGAAGAGGGGAAAACGAAGAGGAGAGCTTTTGCTAGGGTGAAACGGTAGCCTTTCAAATAGAAGAGGAAACGGCGTCGTTTTACTTTAGTTTTCGGGATTTGACCCGGGGTTTGACCCGGGGCAAATAGCAGAACTCAAGACTTAATATTAATGATGGGTAATGTTATAAGTTTCAACGTAGACATGAGTTTGGAACAGAGAAAAATTATGCTTAAACTTGCAGGACACGGCTATGATACAGGGACTCAAAGTCCCTGTATCATAGAGGGGGTCAATTTATTGACCCCTTTGTTGTTTGGCTGCCATCTGGCAGCCAAACAACTTTTTTGACTGGCAGCAACCGGTTTTACAGCCGGTTACTGCCATTAATATGTTTTTTTTATTTAAATAAATTAAAATAAAAAATATTTAAAGCGAATAATATTTAAAAAATAATAATAATAAGAAGTAAAAAATGACAAGTAAAGTAAAAATGAAAAAAAAAAAATTTATTATAAATATTTTAAAAAATAAAATAAAATGTGTGTTAACAAAAAGACAAAAATTTTATTCATTTTCTATGAAATTTATCTCATGTTTAACATTTTAAGTTTCATATTTTATGTTTTATGTTTCATGTACTGATTTTTCAAATACCCCAAAAAAAATTTTTTTGCACCCGTTTTATGTTTACGTTCTATGTTTCATGTTTGATGTTCTATGTTTCATGTTTTATGTTTCATGTTCCCTGTTACAGAGGGACTTATATTTTATGTTTGTTGTTGCATATTTTAAGTGATATGTTTCATGTTGGTTGTGCAATGTTTCATGTACTGATTTTTCAAATACCCAAAAAAATTTTTTTTTGCACCCGTTTCATGTTTACGTTCTATGTTTCATGTTTGATGTTCTATGTTTCATGTTTTATGTTTCATGTTCACTGTTACGGAGGGACTCATATTTTATGTTCGTTGTTGCATATTTTAAGTGATATATTTCATGTTGGTTGTGCAATGTTTCATGTACTGATTTTTCAAATACCCCAAAATTTTTCTTTTTTGCCCCCGTTTCATGTTTACGTTCTCTGTTTCATGTTTGTTGTTGTACGTTTCATGTTTTATGTTTCATGTTCACTGTTACGGAGGGACTCATATTTTATGTTCGTTGTTGCATATTTTAAGTGATATGTTTCATGTTGGTTGTGCAATGTTTCATGTACTGATTTTTCAAATATCCCAAAATTTTTCTTTTTTGCCCCCGTTTCATGTTTACGTTCTCTGTTTCATGTTTGTTGTTGTACGTTTCATGTTTTATGTTTCATGTTCCATGTTACGGAGGTACTCATATTTTATGTTTGTTATTGCATATTTTAAGTGATCTGTTGCATGTTAGTTGTGTAATGTTTCATGTACTAATTTTTTAAATACCCCGAAATTTTTCTTTTTTGCCCCCGTTTCATGTTTACGTTCCACGTTTCATGTTTGCTGTTCTACGTTTCATGTTTGATGTTGTATGTTCACTGTTACCGAGATACTCATATTTTATGTTCGGAGTTGCATATTTTAAGTAAGATGTTTCGTGTTTATTGTTTAATGTTCCATGTAATAATTTTTCAAATACCCCGAAATTTTTCTCTTTTGCCCCCGTTTCATGTTTACGTTCCGCGTTTCATGTTTGTTGTTCTACGTTTCATGTTTGACGTTGTATGTTCACTGTTACCGAGGTACTCATATCTTATGTTCGCTGTTGCATATTTTAAGTAAGATATTTCATGTTTGCTGTTTAATGTTTCATGTAATAATTTTTCAAATACCCCAAATCTTTTCTTTTTTGCCCCCGTTTCATGTTTACGTTCCACGTTTCATGTTTGTTGTTTATTATTAAATACTAATATAATGAATAAAATATAAAAATAAATTATATGATAATATTATTTTATTTATTAATGATTCATATAAAAATAATACATTAATATTATAATATTATTTAAATTTATGCAAATTTAAATATTTATAATTATTTATATTAAATTATAAATTTATTAATATATTAAAATGTAAAAATAATAATATATTGTAAATTAAAATATAATTTAATATTATTGAATAATAATTTATTAATTTATATTAACAATTATAATACTAATTATAATCTAAATTTATTATTTACATATAATATTAAATTTTATAAATTTATTTTATCATAATTATAATACAAATCATAAAAATTAATACAATACAATGTAACACTAAATATAGTTTAATTAAAAATTAATACAGTACATCGTAGCACCAAACATTGTACAATATTATTATAATACAATGCTAACGCAATACAACATAATACAATACACCAACATTAAAATAATACAATACAACATAATACAATATAGTGTGCCAAACGCACCCTAAATGGCTTATTGAAAGGTTTTAAATCTCGAAATGATTTAAAATTAATCAATTTTAAAAGGCCAAAAATAAAATGGTGTGTGTAATACAAGTATAAGAGCTTGCCCAATTAGAGACAAAAAGATTTCCAAGTCTAAACCGGTATACCACTTCTTCTCATCCGGAAAACCGTTTTTCTTATTGATTTCTCTCGGGACAAATTCCAGATAATCGGATTGTCCAAATCGGTGAGCCGCATTTTCTTTGGTTGCTCTCGGGTCAATATTCGGATAACCGGATTATCAATCCGGAAAACCGGATTCGCATATGGCCTTCACTGGATTTAACCGGATAGCCGGTTCTGTAAATCCAGAAATTCGGATTCGAGCTGCACTTTGGCAGCATTCTGGATTCATTCGGCCAACCGGTTAAGGGAACCGGTAAACCGGTTTTAACGTGCTATCTTCTGGATCCAACCGGCAAGCCGGTTTGTGATATCCGGAAAACCAGATTCGAGTGAAGGACTTGCTGGAACATAACCGGATTTCTAGTTCAAGTCAAACCGGCAAGCCGTTTACGGCTTGTAAGCTTCTAGTCACTTTAATTTCGTGCACCGATTTTAATCTTTCAATAGTCATACCTTATACTACAAGTATTCGTTTTGAACATTCAATAATATTATTTTGTAAACATTTTTCTTCTAATTTTTTATAAATATAATCACTTTCGAAGTATTTGTATTATGAATAAAGGTAACCAACAAAATAATAATATTCTAATCCGAATTTGCTTTTAATTTCAGAAGAGCTCTTATAAATAACCTTACAATCATTTTTAATTATATTAATTCCCATACAAATTTATAGGCTTATTTCTCCATTCCGCTAAATCAATTTAATCAATTTATTTTTATTTTATTTTAACTAATTATAGGAAACACAATTTAATGAAAATAAATCAAACTAACTATTCCTATGTCAAACATAATATTTTCTACATATCATCCTAAAAATCCACCAAAATCTAGTACATTACACCAAGTGCATCATCCAACCTTATTACAAGTACCATCTCCGAAAAAAAAAGTGGATTGATATATTGCATAAATTTACGGCAAATAAAAAAAAAAAAAAGGAAGAAAGGTAAGTAGTTTTAAAGTAAAAACTCAGCACAACTTATTAACAACGTATTTATTTTTTAGCATTATAACATTTTTTTTGTCATTTTTCAAGTAAGTATCTTGTGAAATAAACATCCATGCAAATGAAATAAACTAAGCTTTATTAAAATAAATAACAGGATAAATAAATAATTAAACCATATGGTTTCATTCAAAAGTCATCAATTGTGATCACCATACCAATTGCAATCATTTTACCATTGAGGGGTAATAACACAACAATTTTCCAGTATCCTGCCTCATGGTCAATACTTATAATTGTTGTATAAAATTGAATGTGTTCTATCACTTGCTCAGCAACTACAACGAAACCCAGCAATGTAAATGGAAAAAGAAAAAAATTTTACATAATCCGTATAAAAGATGCCTTGCAAATATCAACCTATATTTACTGAAGCCAAGCCTAAAATTCTGCAGCAAACAAAATTGCAACAAAGCTGCAGCAAACAAAATTGCAACAAAGCTGCAGCAAAGTTCATCATCCAACAGATTCTGCCCCCTCCAAATAATTTCCTGGTACGACAAGGGTAACTTGATTGGTCTATTCTTCCAGGAAGCAATGACAATCTATTGTTCGGCATTGACATCATCTGAAAATTCATTCAAAAGCTATATTCATCAAAACAACATATTGTTCAAAATGAACTTAATATTACTTTCATACCTACACAAATGCTCAAACTTTCATTAAAATAACTAATTATTACTTAAATCCAGCAAGTCAGTTTCAGAGTTAAATACAGAAAATTCCAATCAAAATAATATAACTACAGATATACATACAAGAAACTTACCACCAAAGCATTAATATAGCAAATGTGTTTTCAAAGCAATAAAGTGTTCATACTAGTAGGCAAGCAACCAAACAAAATCTGGGTAAAAACACTGCCCGTGATAATATATTGTTGATCTGCTCATTTTAGGAAAAAATTGAACTTTACAACTAGTCAATTGAAATCGTTGTTCATTTCACTATTTCACTCCAAGGAAAGCCCTTTATTCAGGTGAGAACCCAACACTTAATATTTACAGAGCTACAAGATTCAACTCAAACAATTAAAAAAAGAAGATTTAAGTCACCATTAAAACCTAAAAAGTACTAAATGAGAATAAATTGTGACTATAAAATCAAATATAATTGGCCAAAAATGGTCAACCAAGTGTTAAAAAAAAAGTTTTGTGTTGCGAGAAAACCAAGAAATAGAACACAATATCATGCACATTAACTGATAAACCAGATTGAAAGTGACTAAATATGCGTAAAAGCACGAATTAGGAATAAGAGAGAATTTGCCAGTGAGACAATAGCAATGGAAGTGAGGAATACACCGAGTATAGCAGATAAATCGCCAGGTTGAGGCTAAGGCCGAAGCCGAGGCTGTGCTTGTGTAGCCCCTGCTCTTTGTTGCTATCGATCCATGCACTGTTGCCCAAAAGCTTGAGAAGGGAAAGACATAAACCAACACTATAAATCAGTAAAAATTTTAATTCATACCCAAATCAACAACTAAAATCAAACCCAAATCAATCATTCAAATCTAACCTTGATACAGTTCAAATCAAACCCTAATTATAAATTAATTCAGAAAATCTAATCTAATACTAACGTTTTGCTTGATGATTATGGCGGTAAAGAGAATGTGGGGCGAGGAACAGGGATGTGCTTGTGCCGCCGTTGATCATTGTCAACGAAGAACATCAGCCCATCCTTCTGCCTTCGTTGATCGTTGCCGACGGCGGAGATCAGCCCGTCCTTGTGCCGCCGTTGATCGTTGCCTAGGAACTCCTTCAGCCGCCGCCGTTGATGGCCGTGGTGACGCATGTGTGAGGTGAGGAGTGGTGAGGTGTTTGACGTGTGTGAGGTGAGGGAATGGTGACGGTGAGGTGAGTGAGTGGTGGTTTTTTTTTTTTGTTTATTTCAGTTTTACATGTTTGTTCTTTCAAATTTTTTTAATTATTGAATAATAAAACAAATCTCAGCCATTGGATCCACTCTATTCAATCCAACGGTAATTTTTTACGTACTGTAACTACCCCGTTTGAACCGGTTGCCATATTTTTTTCTGCTTTTATTCATTTTTTTCTTTCTTTTTTCAAACTAAAACCCCAACCATTGGATTCAAATAAGCTGAATCCAACGGCTCAAGGGCAGCCCCTGTACCATACAGGGATTTTATGCCCTGCATGGTAGCCGTGTCCAAACTTGCATACTTCTCCACTACTAAGTGGGTTTACATTGGCTGCCACGTGTTTAGAACTTTGGCAACAAATCCAGGACTAAAATTTTACTATTAAGGATTGTGTCATTAGCACTCAGATATCATATATGGATAATTACATTTCAGTCTCAATATCTGCTATTAATATTACTAGACACTTTACACATCGGATTTTAGATCCAGACATCTGTACCAATCTCGGACGATTACATACTAATAAACGATGCAATGTACAGCTCTGTGAGAAAAATAGATGGCAAAAATGAGCTGATATTCATTCACCTGGAAAGTACATGCTAATACTAACAGTTTCCCTGTACATACAGACCTAGCTTAAAGTTTTGAAGCCCTTCTGTCACTTCTCGTCATCCATGACAATAGTGCCAACATCGTTGGAACTGCTTCCTTTCACTGCCTCTTTGCTTCTTTCTACTGGGTTGTCAACAGCAGATTCACCATCACAAGCATTGTGGCGTTCACCCTTGAACACAGCCTGTTGTTGTTTGTTTAGAGTAAATATCAATTTTCTGTCTTTCAGTATCAATTTTGCAGGGGAGTTTTGATCATCCCCTTTTGGATTGCTCTCTTTCTCAGGCAGATCAGCCTTGGATTCATCTGCATTAATAGGTTTGTTAACTGTAGCACCAGCGGGAGAACCACCACCAGATTTTTTTGCCTTTGGCTTGGATGCACTAGCAGGTGTACTCCTAGAAATCCATCTGAAGTTCCAGTTAAGCGTCAAAAATTACTAAAAACAGATTCACAGCTGATAGCAGTTTACAGACCAACCTTTTCAAGGCCGAGGCCTTCACTTCATTGACTAGTTCAAACTCAATTTCTTCTTTTCCCTTGGGCAGTCTGCTCAGATAATGCAGAACAGAAAAATATATAAGATATAAAGAACGGTCCACTGCATAAACTAAATGCAATGCAACAATAAACTAAATGGAATGCAACAATCTATGATCATGGACTAGAGATAAGTGTTTTACAAACACATTTAAGATGTCCATTTGAAGGAAAAGAATTGAAGGAGAAGCAACCATAAAAATTACATGAAGCCATATCAGTACCAACCATGACAAAACAGAAACAAGAAAATTGATAACCTCAAGAGTTATAAGCTTTAGGTTAGCTGACAGCCCAAAAGAAGAAATTTTCATCACCATGTACTTGACACACGCTTATCACGTGCAAAGTGCAAACAATATAGTTATTATAATCAAGGTATATAAGCAGAGTATATCCACACCAAAAATGTTGAAAATGGCAGTGTCCATGTACTAGTTGTCTCCAATATACCCCTTCTAACAGAACAATTTCACCAAAAGGAAAAATGTTAGGTAAAGAACATACTTACATGTCAGATGAACCGTCAGGTTTTAGCACGTCAGTTTCTTGCTCCTGTTTATGGTATCAGCATGACATGCAGGAATTACTAAATAATACATCAAATAAGCAAGAAGAAGTAACTATAAATGGAGCAAAATACTCACTGCTGCTGTTTATGGTATCGTATCGGCATGAAATGAAGGAATTACTAAATAATACATCAAATAAGCAAGAAAAAGAAACTATAAATGGAGCAAAATACTCACCTCCGCCGATGAACCACCTTTAATTAGTTCCCAGCGTTCCTTTTTGAGATTTAATATCTCTTCATCCCCATCAGCATACAATATCTATCAAGGAAGCCACCAGAACATTAAAGAAGACATTAAAATAAGAATCATTTAAGAATAAAATATAAGTTACAAGGACAATGTTTCAGAGACCAATGGTCCACCACTGGAGAGATGGCAATAAAATCAATGTTAGGACAAGAATATAAGCAGGAAAATTATGGATAGACAACTCAAAGCTATAAGAAAAGGCATCAGACTTATCATTAAACATAAGGTTTTGTTCTATACAAACTACCCACGTGACATTCAAAGTCATCTTACCCTGTGCTTCTTTTTGATGGGATCATAGTTATCAACAACACCTTTGTAAAACCTACAGAAGAAGAAAACGCACATGAGAAACATTAATAGGAGCTTTTGCAACCTTCTTACCAATATTCTTGGAAAAGATGAAAGCTACCGACAAACAAAAAATCCGAGTGTATCAAATTCTAAATGCTGTCATATACTTGGAAAAGATGAAAGCTACCGACGAACAAAAAATCCAAGTGTATCAAATTCTAAATGCTGTCATATACTAGGCAAATGATCTTATAAGGGTAAAAAGTGATAGTGATATTCACATTATTTGGGCAGCTTTGGAGACCCAAACTTGGCATAATATCAGATTGTCTAAAGAGACCCATGCAGTACTGAGCTATATGTTAGAAAGGCAAAGGGGCATGATTGCTCTTGATCTGTACAGACCTAAAGCAAATATGTAGAAGTACTCAAATCGGCGCCGTTCTCTAAATTGATCAGGAGTTGGAGAATTCTAACCAATCATAAAATAAAACTTTATTACAGCAAACAAGAATTAGTGAGTGCATAAGTCAGTAAACACAAATAACTTGTCAAGATCAACAAATTGGAGAAAGTTACTCATTTAACTATTTATTAAGATATTATACTACAGGAAATCAGACAAGTACTTAATACTCACGTCTCGTCCATTGGCCACCAAACCTTTATTCTGCTACCAACCAATTGCTCATTAAGAGCAGGGGCTTCAGAATCCTGAATATGAATAATTAAACTCGATAAAGAAATAAGCTATTGAACATGCGAACAAACTTAACAAGAGAATAAAGAGGGAGAGGGTAAGGCAAACAAAATAACAATATGTAGAAGCAGAATCTAAGGAGTGTTTAAAAGCAATCCACAGAATAACGAGTATAATTAACCAAGAACACCAAATTTTTGTAAGCAACCTGAGTTTCAGTATATGAATAAGCTTCAACCAATTATGATCAAAGAAACAAGAAAAATTAAAAAAAAAAAAAAAACTCCCGAAAGATGTAACTGGAACTATCTGCTATATTTGAGATTTTAACAACCAATTCAGAGTAAAAGACAATAATAAATCCAAAGTTACCGATATCTCCTATGCTATTTTTCTTCTAATGCTGGTAATAGCTAAGGTTAGACCACTTAGCAAAAGAACATTAATATATGATTCCAACAAAATGATGCCATTGTTGCTCTCTAATGGCATCTTCTCCAAAACAAGCCAAAACAAAGAGGTACTAACTCCAAATGATACAGCTAGCTTACACCATAAGCCACAATGACAGTTGTTCTCTGAACTACAATGACAACAAATTCCAAAACGCTTCCACCCTCATCAAGCCACAACATAACCTTAAGCATCCCTCACTAGTTAAGGCACATGACATGTAAAAGCAGAATTTATTGTCTTGACATACAAATAATTAACATGGATTTGGAAGCGATTCCTATCATTTCATCATCATTACTAAAATGAGGGAATATGCATATCAGTCTCTATCGCTAATGTGGCACACAGATAATCAGCAGTCAAAACTTCTTATGAACTTTCAAGGTGCTTATTGTCATACGGATTATGAATAACTTTTTATGTTAAAATGATATATGGCGGTAGATAATTCTGTATATATTGGTCTGTTCAGGCTTTCATATTTCATAGAATTAATTAATTTATCAAAAATACTAGCTGGTTAATTGAATGTTAATCTATTCCCCCCTTCGAATATCAACAGCACTACAGGGAACACTATCTACAGAAGCCATAAACAATGGAAAAGTAAAACCAAATTCAATTCAACCATTAAATTAGGGGAACTAAATGGCATATACAGCACCTGATATAATTCTCAATAATGATTTACGAATAGCAATGCTTATAATCAACTGAGCATTTTCTGTACATCTTTATTGTAAACAAGGCAAATGGTCCAGAAGAATTATAATTGCAGAGATCAAAAGCAATGGCACAAAAGGTTTGGGGAGAAAAGGAACAAACGAAATAGAAGAAAGAAAACAAAAGGAACATAGGTTTAAAAAAAAAAAACACCGACCACCTGGAAGTTACAATTTATACGACAGAAAGGAAAACCAAATTTTGTACCATTTCTTTGCCGCCAGTAAGCTTTCGTTTGACTCCAGTTTTAGGAGTTTCTGCTGAGCAATTTCCATCAAATGATTTAGCTCCAGCCTTGGAAATCTTCTTCTTCTATGCAGTTCACAAGATTAGAAGGCAGCATGAAAACTTATATCATAATTATTTATCAAATACCAAGGGGGAATAGGAACACTTGCTAACCCACCAATAAGTTATACAGCAAAATAATAACACAGACAAATCCCTACCTCTTCCTTTCTGGCAGTAAGCTTCTTCTTGATTTCTGTTGTAGGAGTTTCCTCCAAGTGATTTTTATTAGATGATTTAGCAATAGCCTTAGAAATCACCTTCTTCTATACCATTCATGAGAGTGGAAGATAATGTGAGATTAGGAAGTCATCGCTGATCCACCAATAATTTAAAAGTTATGCAATAATAATAACAAATTTATACCTTTTCCTTCCCAACAGAATGCTTCTTGACTTCTGATTTAGGAGTTTCCTTTGAGTGAGACCCATCTCTATCAGATGATTTAGCCCGAGCCTTAGAGATCATCTTTTTCTATATAATTCATAAGAGATGAAGACAAGATGAGAAGTAGTATCACAACCCACATTTGTTAAACACCCAAAGGGAATAGGAACTTGCTGGTCCACTGACAAGTTACAGGTTATAGGGCAAAATAGATAAATTATAATAATAAAATATTAATAATTATTAAATACAACAATAAAAATATAACAAACCCATACCTCTTCCTTTCCAGAGGTATGATTCCTCTTGATTTCTGTTTTAGGAGTATCCTCCGAGTAATTTTCATCTATATTTGGTGATTTAACTGCACCCTTAGAAGTCTTCTTCTTCTATATATAGTAATTGACAAGTGAGAAAAATTAAATGAGACCTTATGCCCAAAAAAAAAAATATTATAATGCCAAATATGACTCTAAAGAGTTAAAATATTTCATACCTTACCACCAGATGCTTCAGAAATATTTTGAGCTGAAATTGCAACAACCAAACTCCTTCGCCTTTTCTTTGTAACCGACAGTTGCAATGGTTTTTCCTTGTCAGCACTTGGAACCTCAGCTTCCTTTTCTGAAACTCCATATCCAGGAGGTTGACTTATCTCCTCATTAGTCTTTGAGCGTTTACGATGTTTTATTTCAGTGTCAGATCTGTCTTCAGGCTTCTTTCTCAAACTGAAATCTGCAGAACCTGAGGCTGTCTCCTCGACTCGGGTACTCAGACTTACTGACAAGGAATTATGATCAGCATTTTGATTCACTGTGCTTCCTTGTTTCTTTGTCCGGCCCCTTCTGTGATGACTTCCATCAGGAAGGCCACTTTTTAGTGATGCAGAAGTAGGGTCAGCCAACATTTTATCTGTCAAGTTTAGAGCTTCTTTCTTGGAATCTTGGTTTAAAGAGGGTGAACAATCAACTCCCTTATCATCTGACTTTCTGCGACCAGGTACTTTGGCAATTTTTCTTCCACTAGAAATCCAAGAATGGTCATAGCCTTCCTCTGGGTTCATCAAAGAATTAGGTTTCCGACCCCTTTTTCTTGGAGCACTCTCTGGCTCAGTTTCCGACTTCACATTCCTCAAAGAGTCCGAAGTATCAGGTCCAGCACTACATTTTGCATCAATACTTTGGGAACGCTCAACTTGAGAGCACCGCTCTAATACATTTGAGAGCTTATCTTTTACAACAGAGTCCTCATTTCTACTTGCGGCAGTTCCATTGCTTGTCACTGACTTGGAAATACCATCCACATCATGGACAACTTCTCCGAGGCAGGGAGGATCTGGTTCCTTAGTTGCCTGATCAACAGAAGCAAACAAAAGCCCAAAGAATTCAAAAACAATCATTTTGAAAAATGATGACAATACAAGAATATAGAAAAAAAGGGGTTATAAAAAAAAAGAACTAAAGACTTATATCTCTGGGATCAATGTCACTATTATAGGCCCACTTCAACTTGCACTATGATCAACTTGTTTAATCTGCCTGAGGCATGTTTATGCAATCAAACAAAACATCTGATCTACAATTGTGATTATGAATACGGAGACTGCTCTAGCTTCAAGTTTGCTATGAATGCAGTAAATCATAAGCCAGATAAGTTAGTATGGCTTCCAAAGAAAGTTTGAATGATATACATAAGAGAACAGAAGTTATAACAACAATAGATGGCTGGTTTCAGCACCATCAGAATCAGCTTCGGACAAATAAGCATTAGTGAATCCATTCTGAATTTTTTTTCTCCCCAATTGACTAAAATCAACATGAAAGTAAAGGCTTGTTTCAGAGGAGGAGAAATAGGGATCCCCTTTTTTCAGAAGATAATCAAAGATTCAAGAAGGTGAGCAAGCTCCCGAAAAGGGGAATACGACTCTAAACTCTTAACACTTGGAAGAAAACAGCAGAACTGGGCACCAATGCAGTGGGAATACCTAAGTCCAAGCGTGTCAGTGTTCAAGCACACAAGCATATGAGAGACAAACACCAACATACCAAAAGAAAATGTCCACAAGATCCTTCCATTATTTATCTTGCAATTATGATATAAGGACATTTCGCTGAAGACATTGTATCCACATTTGGGCTGCCCTTACATGGCTATTGCTCCATTCTAGACATGTCCTTTTACATTTTATGAACATCTTTGACACAGTTTAGGAATTTCAGTATTCTCCAATTTCATTTGCAGAAGTTCATTTTATCTGTCAAATGCTCTCTAGCCGACAACCTTCCTTTAGATTTTTTGCACCTTGAAAACTGAACATTAAGAAAACTACCCGACCATTGGGTTTGTCCCAGTGGAAAGGCGGAGAGTTTCAAAATTATAGAAAAGACTGCAGGAAAATGCAGAAATGTGAAACAGCAACGTTTCCAAGTTCAAACAGTTCATACAGCTTAGTGTATTTTGTCTAAAAATCCAAGAGAAATTGAAGAAGTCCAAATGACAGCAGGTAAGAATTGAAATGAACTTTAGGAACATAATAAAGACACAAGCTTGCATGATATTAAGTCAGCAAAAGATGTCAGTGCTAAATCTACTCTGAACCACTCCATGCATGCAATTCCATGATCATAAGACAATATCACAGAGAAAACCAGTCACATTTATAGGGCTACAAAGAAAGTGAAGTTAACATACCAACTGGTTCTCAGAACCAATGAGATGACCATGCTGAGGGTTTTCATCATCACTTCCACATATACAGGCAACTATCTCAGCATAATCGTCCAACGCAATGCCTCTAGACTGCACTGCTTCCTTCAGATTGGTTTTAAGCTTAGCAGCACATTTAGTGAAAACCTTCTCTCCTAGCTTCCAAGAAGTAGGAGAGACATCCTGAAATGACAAAGAAACCAGGTTAATCAAATATCAGAGAACTAATGAGACTATCAAAAAGGGGGGAAAAAAATGAGAAAGGACAATTACCTGATTCTCCTTTCGGACACTAGCCAAAAGAATACGAAGAAGATCCCAGGAAACATCTTCACTTTCATCGATGACAAGGGTCATAATTGTCTCCATGGCCGCAAATACAAAATGCGGATGGTTGGACCTTAGAATTCAGCAAAAACACTGTTAGAATCATGTACAGAAGATGGTTGCAGTTGGTAAGAAATGTAGCACTGCATCAAGATTTCAGCTGTTGCTACAGTAAAATGAAAGGCAAAGAACATTTCATTTTAAATCATGTATCAAATGTATTGAGAACATCATAACAAACAACTTTAGTGGTGCTATATATCACAAAACACTACAGGTTCACCTATAGACCAACACTATGACTACCAACTTATAATGTTCCAAAGACAATGGTGCACTTCGTGAAACTGAAAATGTACTCAGGGATAACTAACTAAGTTTTCCCTGAACACATACCACAGACAAATTTTCCCTTGCATTTGAATTTCGTATAATATTTCACCTTTTCATTGCCAAGATGATTGTCACCACAATTAAAGTGAGACAGCTTCTCCTGACTCGGTTTCTTTACCAAATAAATGGCAGCTACTGTCTTTATATGAATTATATTTTGAATCAACAAGAAAAAATGATGATTTTTTATAGCAGTGCTCCCCTGCTATCATACTGCTATCAATAATGATTATTAAACAACGTAATAAGACAAGGACCCTCGATAACAATTCCAGCCGTTAAAGTGGCATAGGTAACATGTCAACAGCAACCAAACAACAATGAACAGAGACAAGTATTCACCATCCTCCAGAAACTACCATCCAAATTTCAGATATTCTGACTGAGTGAGGCATCAAAAGACTAATGATGAATTGCATAGTTCAAACTTGAGATCTTAGAGGTAACAATCAAACAGGAAACGGCCATTCACTCATCTGAATATATATCCCTGATTCTATATCTTGACCATCTGCCACGATAATATATAAAACAATAAATTAGTACAATATCCCCTATCTATTAGCTTAATCTTTTGGTAACTTAACATTGTATCAAAGGCTAGTTTGATCAAGTAGTCTTATATTTGCATCATTTGCATTAACTCAAGACATTAAGTTGTTTTTATTGTTACATTAGTGCTAAGGTTGTCAATGCTTCTCACATGAGTTGGCAAGTTCGAGCTTGAATACTATAGTCTATAAATGAGCACTTGAGCTCTTACCCAGTAACATAAGCTTTTGCGGTTTTGCCAACCATTATAGTTCCATATGTCAAATATTCAAGAATGAATATTATGGTCCCATTATTGAATAAGTTTGAGCAGGCTATACAAGATTCCTAAAGAAAATCAAGAAAAGTTCTACAATTTGTAACTTCAGTTCAACCTTAGACTTCCACGAGTCAAGCATTCTTAATTTCTAGAAGTTGGCAATAGTTCTAATCATTGAGATAATCAAATGCATAAGCAAGAAGACAATAAGAAAAATGTAAAAACCATCAATAAGGAGCTTACCTGGTGACTTTTAGGAAATGTTGAAACATCTCAACGACCAATTTGTCGCACTCAAGGTCCAACATCAGCAAGCATGACCTAACCTTAGCAACAGTGTCAAGAATGGATAGTGCCTTCATATAATAGCGACCAGATGCATGGGACAAGTTTTCAAAAGCTGATACAGCCAGTTGAAAGAATTCCTGTGCACCAAGTAATTGGAAAACAGGCAACATAAGAATCTAGGAAAAATCACCTAACTGCATATACAGTATTGAAGAAATTTCACTGCATTTTTAGATTAATACAATATGCCATGGTGAAGAAACGAGAACTGTTCTAAAATTTACCTTCATTAGTTCATCATCATAGGGAGAATCTGGTGCTGTTATTCTGGTAATCTCACTAATGCAAGATGTTACTGACAACCTCACATCCATGTCTGAGTGTCTCAAAAGATCATTTGTAATTAATCCCTTCATTGTTGGTAGAAGAGCATCTCGCATTGATCTTGATGGTGCTTGCTCCACATTTGCAAGCAAGTGCTCAACTTTCTAACAGAGACAGAACCAAAAGGATTTAACATTATATGAAGTCACATAATGAACTGTTAAGAATTGGGCAAAAAGGGTAATGATTTCAGAACAAAACAGTCAAGATATGCATTAGAAGAAACACAGAAGCTATGACTCAAACATAAAAGTTGATTTAAAACACAATCAATTCATCAAATGTGCCAAAACCTAAACTATAAACAATTACATGAACATAGAGCCCAAAAATACTTTGAATATTAACAATGCTAACATTCGCATCATTTTATCAAACAAACAAACATTTATCAGATGAAAGTACCAAAACCTGTCAATTATCAGTTGCAAAAAGGAAAGACATAAAATTAACAATTATCAACCCATGAAAAAAACAAAATGCAGGCTATATAAACACATTCGATGTACCAAACATTGCACCATGAATTTATAAAGAAAAGCCCACATAAAACTAACAATCATCGACACTCACTATGCTCATAACACAAACAGAAAATCAACCTGAAAAGTCTATATTATCTATCATTCAACATGCAAATGGGTGATCTAAACAAACAAATTATAACAAGAACATAAAACCGTTAAACCTACAAACAATGATAAACCCTGTCCAAATTATAGCTCCTTATTTCACATTCCATTGGACTAATTGAAAGACCCAAAAAAAAAAAAAAAACACCAGAAGATTACACCTTTATAAGAAACTAATCGACAAACAACGACAAACCCATTTGACCAAACAACAAGTAATAAAATTCAAAACACAGAAAAATTAGAAACAAATACATGAAGAGATAATAAAGAACAAAAACAAAAGGTGGGATTTTTACATCAAGTAGATTAATAACTTCATCAACAGGAGATGGCGGGTTGAGAAGCAAGTTGCCAGCATCCTTAAGTTGCTCCTCAAGCTCAATCTCTCTCTTTGAAGAACCCATTTTCACTTTCCTAACTCAAACACAAAAACCCTAGAAGCAAATCCTGGAAGACAACTAAAGAGCCATCTTTTTTTCACCCTCCTCAAGTCATTGCAAAATGAAAAGTTTGGATTTTTATCGAAAACCCACGAAGAAACTGACTCATTTATAGCTTATTAAACAAAACACTAGCACGCACTTGCCTTAGTTGCTCGCTCAGTTGCTTTACTAACTAGTAACTAGCCCACCTCACAAATAAACAAAAACACCTAAAGCAAGCATGCAAAGTGTGGAGCATGCAAGCACTGAGACCAAAACAAATATACCCCCGTTTCGGATTCTTTTCTATCATTTGCCATTTTGCCTTGTTCTATGTTGCTTTCACATCCGTCAGTATGACCTGTTTCAAACATTTTTTCTTTTTTCCTTTTTATACGATTTTATTTTTCCACCCATCCAACGCTATTTTTCATCAATTCATCTCCCTTTAAAACCCATTTATGCAGGCTTTTTCACCCTCATTTCCGTTTAACTATTA
Source organism: Citrus x changshan-huyou (assembly GCA_039657385.1). Lineage (NCBI taxonomy): Eukaryota > Viridiplantae > Streptophyta > Magnoliopsida > Sapindales > Rutaceae > Citrus > Citrus x changshan-huyou. The sequence continues at coordinate 14,135,345 of CM077547.1, read as the reverse complement.
GTCTTCAATCGAACTAGAATACATGATTGCCTCGTGGCTTTGACCAGTAGCCATTTGGAAATTGCAATTAAAACAGAGTGATAACGGTTAATGTTTTGTTTACTTTGTTCTACCATACCACCATTCAATTTAAATCCCACAAAAATTCATTAAAAATGGCTCAAATACGTTAATTATATTGTCTTATTAGTATGCTGCAATCTGTTAAATTCTCATTATCCAATTTATAAACTCTACGATTTGATGATGCCAGCCAGCATGGCCACAACTGCTGGCATTCACAAAGAAATGTGAACTTAATATTCGTTGTCTATAAAAATGTATAATGGAACACGTAGAGTACAATGTTGAAACAAATTTTAACAGCACTGAGTTTCATATTTGGCTCAAAACCACAAAAGAGTTTCACTTTGAAAAAGATTCAATCCAGCAAAAATATAGAAAAGGATTGATGTTTTCAGTTGCAATAAAGGATTAAGGAGGAACAAAAGTACTAAAAGTAATAGCAACTAACGAACACAAAATCTCCTTGGAGTGAGACAACCAAACACAATTTGACAAAAAAAAGACAAGGCTCTCTCTATAAATATAAAAGTTGAACTACGAATCCATCACTGCTACTCAGTGAGACTTGATGTGCTGCTGAACAACGTTAAGACCATCGCTTTCCTCTCCGAAATCCTGAAAACAAACAGGCAAATGTAAAACCAGGTCAGATGACAACCCATTGCAATGAAACATCATGAAAATGCTTCTATGGATTACAATTCTTACCTTCACAACAACACAGGAACAACCCACAACCTTCCTGGCCTTTCCCTCTGAGTCAATCTTGCACAACTGTATCAATGAGAGGGTCAAACATTAAAGTGCACAAACTTAGTTGCCACTACCAAAAAATGCATTCCACCACAAAAGATTGGTTGCAAGTATTTCAACTGAGAGTGAATGACAACTTGAGCTCCGAACAAACACTTGCATAAGATTGTATTTCTATTGACAACAATTATGCCTTTGTCACTCAACTCACACCCACATGGCAAACATTACATAGCATCTATGGTTAGCAAGAAACCGGAGGCGCATCAGCGACACAGTGTGTTATGTTCAAGACTGACATGATACACAAAGCAAAGAACAAAATCACCAACAAACAAAATAACACAGGCGGGCAACATTAGAGAAACATCATGATTTTAAAAAAAAATATATGCAAAGTGAAGAACACAATCACCAACAAAGAAATTAACACTGCAGGTCCAACATTAAAGAAATTTAATGCATTAAATACTTACACCAGCCCACTCGCCGAGGGTCTTGGCACTGGGAACCGTCAACAAGCTTACGTTATGGTCAGCACAGAGTGCCTTGACCAATTTCACATAGTCAGGTTGGTTACAATCTTCAGCCAATACACAGAGCTGGGCAGCATGCTTTTCAATCACTTTGGCACCTTCATGAAGGCCACGAGCAAGACCACCGTGAGCAAGTGATTTTCTCAACACAACCTGCAAAGCCGTCATCAGATCCATTGCCTCACCAAGGGGGGCAGCAGGTGCTGTCTCAACAGCAGGGGCAGCCTCATCACTGCAAAGCATTAGAGATCAAAATCAGAAAGTCGGTAACCAACCCAAAGCTCCTAAATCATCCCTCATAAAAGCATTGCATTACAAAGTTAAGCTTATCTTCACAAGTTTCAAAATCTTCATTTGCCATATTCAACAATGCCAAGGAACTGAAACACATCTCTACATATAACAGAAAACCAACACATCTCATTCAAAACCTAAGAACCCAATACATAAAATCAATCTAATTACCTATTACATACAAAAAAATAAAATTAAATTAAAAATACAAAACCAAGAACAACAAATACAGCAATAAACTGGATTAGGCTACATAAGATAATACACAAGATACTTTCGGATAACGAAACAAAATCTATTCTCTCACAAAATCCACGAAGCCAAACACAAAACAGAAGCACACGATAAAGAGGAGAGTAAGTACTAACCCTGACATTGTCTTCTTGTTGTTTGTTCAAATATTTACTCTTTTTTCCCTAAAAAAAGCACGAAATTAGAATCCAAATTGAAAAGTTAACTTATGAACTGAATCGAAATCAACTAAGCGACGTGAACCCAAAAAAAATACCTTAGCGGAGAGCGGACGTTGGCCTGCGACTGGCGACTGCTGGTTTTCCAAATGAGGAGACGGAACGAAGAGATTGATTTATAAAGCCTAAAACCCTAGTTTGGTGAGTCGCTCGTGAATGTTATCTTATATGTCCCTGTGTTTTTAGTTTATTGAAAACTTTTCCACGATGTTTCTATTTATTTTAAATTACGTTTCCATTTATTTTTTTATTTTAATATATTTAAAAACGCAGAGGGTGAACAAAGATTAGTTCAATTTTTAGCCCTTTCAAATACATACACACACATATATATGGAATCGATCGAGAATTTAACCCTCTTGTCTGCAATCCTTTCGCTAAAACATTAGATATATATCATATAATATATTTTCGAATACCTAATATATTTAAAATAAATGGTCATTTAAAATGATAAAATTAAATTTACTAAGTAATTACATTTACTAAGTAGAGCAAGCAAATTGTAAAATAAAATAAAAAGAATAAAGACATCCTCACATTTGTGTATTGGACAAATTTTAAAGCCAAGTTCATGAGTTATAATAGTAATAAAGAAGAGAGATAGATTGCAACTGAAGTAGCAAATTAAGAGAAAGAGAGAAGGTTCTACTTTTTAGACTACAATAAAAATATTACACCTAATTAATTATTGTATGATATTTGTGCACTTTAAAAATCACCATGTAATTAGTAGTTAAATTTAATTAGTGCACACATGCCATACATGTATTAAATAGATATAATACGTGTAATATTTTGTAAAATTTCTCAAAAATGAGATGGCAACTAGAGGGGAAGTCGCAACAAATGGGAAATCAAAAGGTCTCACTGCAAAAAATGAGCATAATTTATTAAAGGAGACTTAATTACTAAAACCATTGGCACTACCTATTTCTACCTCCAACTGTGTAATTCCGCATATTGGAACTTTTTTTTGGTAATGCATGTGATTAAAGAAAAGAAAACATTAAATTATTCAATTCATGTGTAATTTAGTTCTTTTGAAGTTTTTTGAACAGATGCCCTACTTGATGTAGATCTTCAACTTCTTCGATGGTCACAACAGTGAAGATCTCTATTATTCTCCAACCTTGAACGTTGTCGGCGATTGAAATAGCATCCACATCACACAGTTATTATTATACTAATATACTAATTTTAATAGAAGTAAATTTTTTTTAATTCTTATATTTTAAAATGTCCGTTTAGTTTTTTACATTGTGAATAAATACTTTAAAACATCTATGGTTTAATTATGTATACTCCAACCCCTTTTTTTTTTTTTTTACTTTTACATTAAGGATCCACCTACGTTATAATAGTGGTACCATACCACGGTTTTTGTCTTTATTCAGCTGAGTCGTTGGATGTTTTACTGGTCAATCTAATGGCTGAAATTAATTATTTAAATATCATCAATGTAAATCAATGCATAATATAGGATTGGTTGAAAGATTTTGACCATGTTAAACCCCAATATTCTTCTCCTTGAATACTGGATCAAATTTGAAGAAAACTTCAGAGCTGTTAATGGCAAATTATTCACCACCTCTTTGATTACCACCAAACCCATTGGCATTCAAATCTTCCCCAATTGTGTCATTTGGACCAAGATAATCAAACTTCTGATTCAAATCTAGCTGTTTTAGATAGCCATTCCGAGACCAACACAGAATCTTCAGCATCCGCCACTGTTGGAGTCGGTTGCGTTTTAATGTAATATCATTTGCGAGCTTGCGGTGAGAAAGTTTGTTGGTACTGCATCAATAGAACTGATTTCACCTCAAATCGATCTAGCGCAATTGTCCAAGCAATATATGTTTTTTTCATTTTTTTTCTTTCGTCTTCGTGAATTATGCAAGCGTGGAAGAACTTTTCAGTGAACAAAACTTCAAGCCAATGAGGAAGATGTGAAGAAACCCAACATATATACGTCACTGCGACAATAATTCAATTTGATTTTCAGAATAAAATAAAAAATTAAATTGCAGCATGAGATAAATTAAAGCTGCGCAAGACTATAGAGAAATGAACAAATTAAAGAACTCCACCACGAAATGATTTGAGATATCTTTTGATGTTTGATGAGAGAGAAAATTTGGTCAGGATTTATGGATATAGAGAGAGAGAGGAGTGTTAGAAAAGAAAACGATGTACAAGATTGTCCCTTCATCCATTTGGCCTTTGGCAGGGGCTTCCTTCGATTTTCACCTGGACTTCATAAATTCCTCAAATTTCCTTCTTGATATAATAGTAATCTTGCGTTTGGAGAGAGGTGAGTCACCGTGTTTCGTCACATCCAAATTTACTTTTTCTTAATCGATTTCTCCGGTCTTATCCAACACAAACGTGGCGATCTCTTCTCCATTCGATTAGTTCCGATGGTTATATTAGATGAGGACAAAAATTATGATATGGTACCACTGTTGTAATATAGATAGATCCATACATTAATGTCCTTGCAACATTTTTGGGGACATTAATGAAAAAAGAAAAAAATTAATTCTAAAAATAAAATAATAACAAAAAATTTAGTGAATGAGTACTCATACATACACTTATAAAGTTGATATGCATATTTCATACATCACTTGAGATAACATCAATGTAAATTCACCACTTGAAATGAGCACTATTTATCAGTTATGCTTTACTTTTTCTTTTAAAGGAAAAAAAATAAAAATATTCTTAATTTTGGTATTTTCCACGTAGGGAGACTACTAATTTTGTCTTATAAATAATGTCAAGATATAAAATATTTGTTTATAAACTGATGTGTCATGCAACTTATTAACGGTAGGTTAATTTTTATTTTTCTTTGAAAATGTATTACTCGATAATAAAAGGACACTTTTGACATTTCAATCCATAGCTGATGTAATGACAAAAAAAATTCCTGGGTGAGCCGTGAGCCGGGGTGACATTGAGGATATTTTCATAATTTTATCACTAAGGCGTGTCCATCTAAGTACATTTAGAACCAACATATTACATAATTGCTGTTTTCGGCAGCACATTGCATGTACCAAACAGTCGGACACAATATACAGTTCGTTGGTTAGTTAATATTAATATTTTCTACAAATTAAAACCCCAGGGAAAGGTCATTGTTATTCTCCCCACCAAATAAAATTTTATAAATTTTTACATTTATGTCCAATTTAAGGCGAGAAGGTACCAATACCCTCATGAAGAAATAATTTTGTAAAGAGATGATATCATGAAGAGCAGAAGAATCTATACTTCTACCTCAATAAGCAACTTTTTTTTTCTCTTTCTTTTTCTTTTTTTTTTATTAGTACCTCAATAAGTAACTTAAAATTTGTAATTTATTATTTTTCCTTTCATATAATTCATATATTCTTGCTTAATTAATACTTCAAACTAGCTATATTCTTCCCTTTATTCCTTGATTCATTATCTTGCTTGCTACGTTGCACGCCCATTTGATTCCTTGCTTCATCAAATATTGTCGGTTTTGGCTACATTAAATCTGTTGTTTAAGTTATATGTATATACATAGCAGGCATTTCAATCATGATCAGTTCTTACTTTGGTTTTGTTTCAATTATTCATAAAGACTATTTTCATCCTGCAAATTAAAGAACCTCCATTATTTGTTTTGCCTTGAATGCTTCTTGGTTTAGTCTACCTTAAAAAACTTCGGAAGAAACAAGCTGCAACAACCCATTTGTTGAGGTAATTAAAAATATAAATAGAAGATGTCATTGTACTACTAGTTTCTTTTATATTCTCGGATAATATCCGACATGTTAAGTCATTTTGTTATGAAAACATTTTTTCTTCATAATGAATTAATCTAATGTAGTCACATATTTTTGCTTAATTATTTGAAAACAGATTCTCTCCATAAGCTAACAATTGCTTTAGTTATTATTGGCTAAATTACTCCGTACTTTAATAAGCTAACATTTCGTTACGATTCTTGATCATTTTCTTTCTTTTCAGAAAATCACCAAGATCATTATCATTAAGCAAAATGTAATATTCTTGTTTTGCCTTCACGATTAGTTGTTTCTCCCCTTTAACAAACATTTGAGGAGGCTACAATAACTAATTTGTCCAGGTAATTAACTTATCTTTCTTTAAGATTATATTGCACTAATGAATTATTTTATTTGTAATGCTCTTAGTACTTTTAACATCTTAAATTGAGATAAACATTTTTCATTCTTCGAACAAGGCCGCTTAATAATTAATTTGCTATCAAACAACTCTATCTTTTATTAGATTGCATGAGGTCAATGACTCAGAGTTTATACAACTGTTTCAAATTAACCACTCTCCTTTCTACTGATTTCTTTTAACTCATAAAATATCCAACAATCATATCTTAAATAATTTTTTTTTTTAGCAATCGTATCTTAAATAAAATATCCAACATAACAACGTTACCAACCAAGGACAATCTATTGTCGGCGGTGGAGCTGGTGAACACTGTTTGGCTTTTTGTTTTTTTTCCTTAAGAAAGTGCTCAATAAAATAGAAGGACACTTTTGGCATAACAGTCCATAGTTGTGGTGCGGTGTCACTGCATCGAGTGCGCGAGAATTGTTTAGAAACTTTCCAATTGATGTCATTTTGGTAACTTTATCTAACAGGGGTATTCACGTAATATTGGGTTCTTCTAGCAGTATATAGCACACAAATTTTTTGCCATAAAAGGTAACGGTTGTGTCCAATTTATTTCTGAATATTGATATCTAAGCTAAGAAGAGTATAACGTATCATTAGGACATTAGAAATTAGAGGGAAAGAAAAAACTACTCACACCCTTAAGTTTTGCTGAAATGATCATACATATAAATAATTGTTCAATACTAAATAAAATTATAACAACATTAAATTTGATCGACTTTGAATAAAATTCTATAACAAATGCAAATATAATATTTAATATTTCAATTATTATTATATATTTTATAAATTAACAAAACTGTTTTTATTATTATTAACAATTAATTTTTTTAATATTAATAAAATTTTTCATAGATTAATAATAGAAAATAATTATATTTAACATTCAAAAAAATTACAAAATTCGTATTAAGTATTTTATTTATAATATTTTTTACATTACATTTTTTATGTTATGTCTATATCAGCGTAAGTTTAAAATTATTTTTTGGATTACTGGATTTAGGTTTTAGTAAAATCTATTTGGCAAACTAATAATATCTTAATATTAAAAATAGTTTGCATGACATATATATACATATACATATATATATATATATATATATATATATATATATATATATATATATATATATATATATATATATATATATATATATATATATGTGTGTGTGTGTGTGTGTGTGTGTGTGTGTGTGTGTGTGTGTTTTATTAGCTATGTTTATTTTAATGTATTTTATCTTAGTATTCTATTTGTATTTATCATAAATGTTTAAACCATAATTCAAGGTTATAAATGTCAAAAAAAGGTCTTAATGACCATTTATGAAACTTAAGAATTTATGTGATCATTTAAACAAATCTTGAGAGCGTGGATGATTTTTTTCTTAAAAATTATATAGAAAAGTTTTTAAAAAATATGTACTTTAATTAATTAGGGCTTTGAATAGAGATGGAGACATGATAATAAATAGAAGAATCTATACCCTGTGAAAACCAAAAAAAAAAAAACTAAAAAAAGTAGAAGAATCTATACTTTTCTGCTTCAATACATAATCAATTTATGTGATTGGTATATCCTTGCTTAGTTAATACTTCAAGCCAGCTACATTCTTTCCTTTTTCCTTGATTCATTAATTCTTCCTTGCTTTATCAAATATTTATTGTTGGTTTTGGCTACATTAATTCTTCTATTTGTTATTAGTCACGATTAATTCTTACTTTGCTTTTTTTTTTTTTTTTTTTTCCATTGCTTATTTGTTTGGTCTTGATTGATAGCTTCTTGGTTTTGTTCTAACCAAAATTTTGAAGAAGCAAGCTGCAGCAAGGCACCAACATATTTGTTGAGGTAATTAGATATCTTCTCTTATAGATGATATTGACTGCCGGTTTCTTTTATAATTAGTTCAATAATATCCGACATTCAACCATTTTCTTTATAAAGAATTAATTTGATTTAGTCAAATATTTTTGCTTGATTATTTGAAAAATAGATTCTTTGCTTTTATTGATTAATTGCCATTTAATACTTTAGTTTATTTGTTATTGGCTACATTAATCTCTACTTCTACAAGCTAGCATTTCATTATGATCCTTCACATTTTTTATTTTCCAATAAGTACAAAGATCATTATCATTCAGCAAAAAGTAATCTTATTTCTCCTTCAGGCTCATTAGTTTCTCCCTCTTAACATATTTGAGGCTACAACAACTAATTTGTTCAGGTAAGTTATCATTTCTTTTAGATTATATTTATTTTATCTGTAATGCTATTAGTTCATCAAACATTTAAAATGAGATGCAAATTTTCATTCATTAATTTATGCAATCCAACGGTTGAAATTTTTAGTGGTTTCTCTCCTTTAACAAACATTTGAGGCTACAAATACTATTTTGTTTAGGTAATCAAATATCTTTGTTTTAGGTTATATTGCACTATTGAATTATTTTATCTGTGATACCATTAGTTCTTCAAACATCTTAAATTGAGATAATAAATTTTATTTATTAATCTAGATAATAAATGGTTAAAACTTTTTACTACAAAGGTAACAATTTTTGTTACCAAACAACTCTATTCTTTTATTGGATTGCTTGAGGTTAATAACTCAAAATTTATACAATCATTTTAAATTAACTACTATATTTTTAACTGATTTCATATCGACAATCATATTTTTAAATTATTTTTTCCATGATAACACTTGTTCTTTTTGATTCATTTTGTGTTTGTTAATGTTATAAACGATTTAGAATTTATTTTTCATTATACGAACTTCTTTTTGTCCTGACCAGAAATGATTCTTTCTATGAACTCTTTGCCCTTAGTGTGATTGAATTACTTGGGATTGTACATAGAAAAAAATATAAAGTCTCATCACTGAACTTAATGAAACCAATTTAATTAAATAAACATTAAAAATTATTTAAATATCTAAAATGATGTTTGTGGTAGTGGGGGATCGGTGATGAAATGTAACACAAGCCCACCAACCTCTTTTTTTTTTTTGGGTAAACTTAGTTTTGTATAATCTATCGTTAGAATACTACAAAACACTGATTTTCTACAATTCCAAATGCTGTGGCACAAATTAAGATAGTGCTATCAAACATAAATGTAATTATCTAGTTATTTAGGTTTTTTTACGAAGATGAAGACCTTTTATAAGAAGAGGAATCTATATTTTTCAACCACAGTAAAGAATTAATTTAACGTAATCAAATATTATTACTTAATTACCTCAAAATAGATTCTCTTCTTTTATTGATTCATTACCATGTTGTTACATCATTTGATTAATTGCTTCATCTATTATTTGCTACATTATCTGCTTTCATAATATAGCGAATGTTTCATTGTGATTCTCAATCATTTAATTTTTTCCACAAAGTGAAAAGGATATTATCATTCAAAAAGTGATATTGTTTTACCTTCAAGCTTGTCATAGGTTGGTTTCTTCCTAATTAACAAACATTCGAGGAAGCTACGAACAACAACCAGTTGATTCAGGTAACTTATCTGTTCATTTAAATCATATTGCAATATTGTTTTATCACTAAAGTTTAATAGTTCTTCTGGCATCTTAAATTGAGATGCAAATTTTCATTTATTGATTTATGCCATCTAATGGTCGGATTATGATGATGATGATGATTATTATTATTATTATTATTATGCAGTAATGGGTTTGTGTCGGTTTAGCTATTTAAGAACCGATTTGTTCCTTCTAATTAATAACAAATTTGAACCGAAATAAAAAAAATGAAAACCACTTAGAATTGACAAAAATAAAAAATCAAAACAAACTGACGGACTAATAAAATAAAAGACTAAAAGTTAAAGGAAGAAAAGTTTAGATTTTTATACTGATTTGTTTGGTTAGAATTCTAATTTATGACAAACCGTACTATAGCAAGAATAAATAAAAATGACTGAAAATTGACTGAAAATAATGAAAATTCTTGAAAGAGTAAGATGAAAATAAAATACTAAAATTAAAAGAAGAAAAATTGTAAAAAAAGAAGAAGCAAAATATGAGTATCCTAGATTAAGATGAAAAAAACAAAATAGAATTCCTCCATTAGTGTTAAACAATGTCTTTAAATCTGCAGTTTTCCCAAAGAATCAAGAGTTGGCAAAAATGCCATGGAAATTTGTCAAATCCGGTTCTTGAGTTACATGCTTGAGTTGTTTAGCTCATATCATACCCAACGTCATAGGCTACTGCCAAATTTTAAAAATAATAAATTAATAAATTAAAATTTGAGTGATTCTATTGAATCCCAAATCTTATTTCATCAGTCTTGAATCCCAAATCTTTTTAAACTACACTACGGGATTATTTGCACCATAAAAAGTATGTTGAATAACCATGTTTTAATAAAAAAAAAAGTGAGGCATTATTTGCTGAAAAAAAAAGTATAGTTTCGCAGTTGAAGGAAAATTTAAAGCTAATCTAAAGCCACAAAAATAAAATTTAAAAACTTTACAAATTAGTTCAAAGAAATTATATTATGATCTTTATTTCGGTAGGTTTAACATTTTATCCCAAAATTTGATGAAATTTTGATAAGTGGAATTGCTCCAGAAGAAATCATATGCACTAATGTTATAGTGATATACTTGTAGGACCTACCTATGGATTTTATGGGAACAATCCTTGAATTTGTTAAGTGTGTGGGGCCACCGATACGCCAATATGTTCGCCGCCACCGAAAGCTCAGTGAAATAATGAGAAATCTTGAAAGAGCATTACAGGAGTTAAATAGCAAGAAAGCAGATATAAAAGCAACACTGAAGGCAGAGTGTGATCTGGGGAACAAACAACCAAGTAATGAAGTCAATGATTGGTGGGAAAATGTAGAAAGGATCAACAACGAAGCACATAGCATTGAGGAGGAAGTGAAGAAAGGAAAATATTTCTCACGTGCGCGTTTGGGAAAACATGCTGAGGAGAAGATTCAAGAAGTGAAAGAGTATTATCAAAAGGGTTGTTCTTTCCCTAGTTTGGTGATTGATGAACCCCCATCCAGAGGATTGACGTTGACCACGGCAACATTAGCAGGCGAAAAGACGAAGAAAGTTGTGGAAAGAATTTGGGAGGATTTGATGGGTGATAAGGTCACAAAGATAGGAGTTTGGGGTATGGGCGGTATTGGTAAAACAACTATCATGAAAGAAATTAACAACAGACTCCAGAAAGAAACTAATAAGTTCAATGTTGTGATTTGGGTCACCGTGTCTCAACCACTTGATCTTATTAAACTGCAAACTGAGATTGCGACTGCATTGAAACAAAGTCTTCCAGAAAATGAAGATAAAGTAAGACGTGCAGGGAGGCTGTCAGAAATGTTGAAAGCTAAAGCGAAGTTTGTGTTGATACTAGATGATATGTGGGAAGCATTCCCTCTCGAGGAAGTAGGAATCCCTGAGCCTAGTGAAGAGAACGGATGCAAATTGGTGATAACCACACGTTCACATAGGGTCTGTCGTTCTATGAAGTGTAAACAAGTCGCAGTTGAATTGCTTTCTAAACAGGAGGCATTTAATTTGTTTATAGACGGAGTTGGCAGCAGCATTTTGCAAGTTCCAGCTTTGAATAAAGAAATCATAAACGAAGTTGTTGAGGAATGTGGTTGTTTACCGCTGGCAATTGTAACTGTAGCTGCTTCCATGAGCGGCGAAGAAGAAATTTATGAATGGCAAAATGCGCTCAATGAATTGCGTGGACGGCTGAGAAGTTTGAATGACGTAGATACTAAAGTGTTTGGGCGATTAGAATTCAGTTACCATCGCTTGAAAGATGAAAAGCTCCAACAGTGCTTCTTGTATTGTGCACTGTATCCTGAAGACTTTGCCATCCCAAAGGATGAGCTGATAGATCACTGGATTGCAGAAGGGTTTATCGAAGAAGTGAAGGATGTGCAAGTAAAATATAATAGAGGGCATACTATATTGAACAGGCTTGTAAATTGCTGCTTATTGGAGAGCGCTGAAGATGGTAGTTGTGTGAAGATGCATGATGTTATAAGAGACATGGCGTTGCGCATTACAAGCAAGAGCCCTTTATTCATGGTGAAAGCTAGAGAACGTTTACGGGAATTTCCAGGTGAAAAAGAATGGAACGCGAATCTCGAGAGAGTTTCACTGATGGAGAATGACTTCGAGGAGATCCCTTCAAATATGTCACCACATTGTGACATTCTTTCAACTTTGTTGCTACAATGCAATGAACATTTACAGAGGATTCCTGAATGTTTCTTTGTGCACATGCATGGTTTGAAGGTTCTCAATCTTTCTCGCACCAACATTGAAGTCTTGCCAAGTTCCGTCTCTGACTTGATGAATCTAAGATCGTTGTTGCTTCGATGGTGTGAAAACTTAGAGCGAGTTCCTTCTTTGGCAAAGCTGTTGGCTCTCCAGTACTTGGACCTCGAAGTAACATCGATTGAAGAAGTCCCAGAAGGTATGGAAATGTTGGAAAACCTTAGTCATCTTTATCTCTCTTCACCGCCGCTGAAGAAGTTCCCGACTGGTATATTACCTAGACTACGTAATCTCTACAAATTGAAATTATCTTTTGGGAATGAAGCTTTACGAGAAACAGTGGAAGAGGCAGCTAGATTGAGCGATAGATTGGACACTTTTGAAGGCCATTTTTCTACACTCAAAGATTTCAACATATATGTTAAATCTACAGATGGTCGAGGATCGAAAAATTATTGTCTTCTGCTGTCGGCATATGGCACGGGGGGATTTCTGATTACTGATCTCAAAGTAGATAAATCAGTATTCTTAGAAGGTTGCAAAATCTGTGAAAGAGAAGAACCCATTGTGCTCCCAGAAGATGTTCAATGTTTAGATATGTATTGGGTCGACGACGTTGCAAGCTTAAATGATGTTTTACCAAGGGAACAAGGATTAGTTAACATTGGCAAGTTTTCACATGATCTTAAAGTTCTTTCATTTGGTCGTTGTCCTAATTTAAAAAGTTTGTTCTCACTTCGGTTATTGCCTGCCCTTCAAAACTTGGAAGATCTCGAAGTCATAGAGTGCGATTCAATCGAGGAGATAGTAGCGGTCGAGGATGAAGAAACTGAGAAAGAATTAGCAACAAATACCATCATTACACTTCCTAGATTGAAGAAGTTGCGTTTTTCTAACTTGCTAGAATTTAAGAGCTTCTGCAGTGATAATGGGGTATTGGTTTGTAATTCTCTCCAAGAAATTGAAGTACGCGGCTGCCCCAAATTGAAGCGGCTTTCTCTTTCGCTTCCTCTGCTTGATAACGGGCAACCATCTCCACCCCCTGCGCTTAAAGTTATTGAGATAAAGAAAGAATTATGGGAATCATTGGAGTGGGATCAACCGAATGCTAAAGATGTCCTCAATCCTTACTGCAAGTTTGTGGTGCTCTAGAATATAAATAAGCAGCAACTCATCTCAGGTAACTTTCAATGCCCATATCCAGGGCCGGCTTTAGATTTTGAGGGGTCTTAGGCGAAATTTTTTTATGAGACCTCTATTATTTTGTAATTTTAATACTCAAAGACATATAAAAAGGATCAAAATTTATTCCATCTTTAATTCTTGAATTTCAACAATAATAAAAAAATAAAAGTTTAAAAAATAAAACCTAAAAAATAGTCAAGAAGATTGATTTTTTTATTCCATTAAAACCGTTAAAAAACAAACAAACAAATACATAAAAACAATTTTATTTTTAAATAGAATATTTAGAATGATAGAATATAAAAATTTTAAAATGATGAGTTGATGTTCAAAAATAAAAATGAATTTTATATTTTAAGAAACTAATTATTTTAAATGAACCAATGAATATAATAATTTTATTTGTAGAGAAGAGAACAAGAAATTTTTTTCATTTACTAATTCTTGAGATTATGAGGTTTTTAATAGAAATTAAAAGAAATATTAAAAGTCAAATATGCTGATATTGAATAATTGAAAAGGAATGAAGGTTAAAGAATATTATTAATTATATTTCTTTAAAATTAAGGTTCCCAAATATAGATTTTTTATAAAAAATAATTCTTCATTATAGAATAATTAAGAATAGAGGGATATCTAATAAACTTTTTGATTTCTTGAAATACGTATTAAAAATATTTTATTAATTAGAGAATTATTAAGGAAATATTCAAAAAATGAGACCTTCTTAAAATATGAGGCTTTAGGCGATGGCCTTATTCGCCTATACCTAAAGCCACCCCTGCCCATATCTCTTTCTCTACTAAATTCCTTCCATGTCAATTTTGCTGCATGGTTTCTGGAAGATTATGTAAATGTTTGTTTGGTAAGTAAGAAAATCAACGAGAAAATGAAGAAAAGATATAAAGAAGAATCAATCTGGAATTTATTAGAATTAAAACTGTATTATACAAAAATGTTTTAAGCTCAGTATTTATACATTGTAAAGAAGCTGACACGCTTAATGAGTTTGTTAACAATAATGCTGACTCAGCTAACTAACTGTTACACGTCAACTAGAAGATAATCAAGTGTGCTCATCCTCACAGCTCTTATCATGCTCTGTAACAGTTTCGGTCCAGTAATGTTTCTGCAATTTGTTCTATTTTTGCAAGACGAGTAGCCATGGCCAAAAGTTGGTTCCAGAATGAATCTCTCAATTGATTTGAGCACCAAAGTAGATGAAAACAAATTAAATAATTAAAAAATGCATTGTGTCAAAGAGACTTATTAAAGTTGATTTGTATTTAAATATATTATTTTTCCAAGTTCTTCTCATTTGTAATTAATACAGATCCTTTGATAAAAATAAAAAATAAAAAAAATTCATGAATTTGTAAATGTTACCTTTAAATAATTATTTATTTGTCTTAATATTGGATTTGCTTTTGCCTTAATAGTTGCCGCCAAATATTCACACACAAATAAGAAAGGTTTCACCGCAATATGTATCCTGTGAGATTTTTTTCCCCGTAAATATCGGTTAGAGTGATATAATCATTCTTTTTTATCATATATATTATTATTATTATTTGTTGAAAATGACAATTTTATTTAATATCATTTCTTCTATTGATAACTAGGGCTAACTAATGTTTGTTTGTTTGATTATCCTAATTTTGTATCAACATGACAATTATAACATAGCGAATTAGGAGAAACATTAGAAAATTTTAAAATAATACGTTTTTTAAACATATATCAAAATTATTCCAAATAATTTTTTTTCCCAAGACTATTATGTCCTGAAATCTAGAATCTAAAATTGAGGACTTTTACTCGTTAATTCATAGAAAATTAAAATACAAGGAATTAGGAGCCCAATTTTGGATATGCCTTTACTCATTAATTCACAAAAATTCAAATACAATGAATTAGCATCCCAATCTTAGATATGATGTAATAGACATCAAAAGAGTAAATTTGAGAAGTTTCATAATTTTTTGAGACGGTTTGATCAATTTAATCATTTTTTTTGGCATCTTACAGCACTATAGAAATGTCATTTTCTAGAACCACAAGTCCTAACTCAAAAATTCATTAAAAATGGAATAGAAATCATTTTTAGTTGAAACAAAATTTTATATAACCCTCAAGATGTCTAGTTTCGATAGATATCAAAAAAAAAAATTATAACTCAAAAAAATAGATTTACGTAATTTTCAGAATGGGTGACTGTTACAAAAAATTCAGCACATCCCCTTATTCCTCTTGATTTTCATTGAATCAACAATCCCCCAACACATAGTACGCATAAAACTCATACAATAAACTCAAGAATCAAAACTTTTCAATCCTTATTCACATAGATAAAACACAATAACTCTAAGTTTATACTCTAATTTGAACATTCATGGCCGACCAAAGGTGGAAGAAAAAGTTAGCTCTTATTTTATCGTCAATCTCTATTTTATGCCTACTATTAGTTAATGGGTTGGATGAAAATGACTAAAATGAGCTTCGCAAAAATTAGGCCCAACTACAAATAAGTATAAGCGTCAATATAGTATCAATACTAATACTAAATGTTTGTAGTAGTAATAAATAACAATAACAATAATAATCACTACAAGAAAACTGACAATAAATGACTGAAAAAAACTATCATAAAGGAGAGTGGATGACAACGAATTTATCTATCATCTATGTATCTGTCACTCTTTTATGATAGAAAAAAAAATGTCATTAACTTATAATAATGTTTCGAAGCCTTATGTCAATCATCTTAAAAAATGAATATTTTCGTTAATTTTTTGGCGTGAAAATTAAATTTTATCTTAAATTTGGGCGGGAAAATTATCTTTTACACGTAGATTATTATCCAATTAATTTTAATGGGTAAACTATTTTGTTTGTGATGGAATTAATAATTGAAATTTTTTATCATTAATTATCTTGTTTGCGACATAATTTATGACCGATTTGTTTTGTCACAGGATCTAAATTTATATTAAAAGAAATCCTAAATTATTTTATTTAAATTTATGCATTCCTGCATATGAATTTAATCACAAATTAAATATAAACCAAAAGTTAAATTATACATTCTATCAAGTCTAAAAACACTTTATATTAATAACACCATCCAAAAACACTTGTATCCAACAATTAACACATCCAAACTAATAAAAAAAAAGTTAACTTGAGCAAATGCTTTAAATTTTACAAGCTATGAAGCCGTCAAATCTTGTAGTGCAAGACTTCTCCCATATTCTCAATGAAATTCCAGTAGATAAATTCCTATTCTCAACAAATACCCAGCAAAACTCCTAAGTCCAGCAGTTTCTCTCAACCTGCAGGTGCAACACCAATTGACTATAGCCAATAGTATCATTATAAAGAATTATCTATTAAAGTAAAACTTTCAAGTTTCTGATGTAACTTTAATTAATTCTTTGCGGCAATAAAATGTGGAACTAAATGGGTACCCATAAAGGCAGCTAACTTTCCTTCAAAGCTTAGGCATATGTGAATAAAACTAATTAATTCCTTTACCCTTTTGTTTGATTTACAATTAACATCCAATTATAAGTTCATTTTATCTAGGTTTTGAAACAAGAACTTAAATATGGTTAAGGCTTAGGCACATGTGAATATAACTAATTAAGCTCTAGCAAAACTATTATATGGGATCAAGTTTCCTGCAAACTATCAAAGCAAAAACAATGATTATTTCCACAAAGGGAGAAAGACTACTGGGAATAATTGATGACACTAAATGAATCAAACTGATAATGGAAGCATCAAAATGCTTACCAGATCTTATATCTTCCCTAAGTTGACCACTTTTCAGCTGTCTCAAGATCATTGAGGATATGAGAACCCACCAGCATATGTGGACCACAAAGAGCATCGGCAACATTGTATTGAACAACTAGTAAATGAAAGTATCTCTGATAAGTTCAAGTAGAACTAAAGATCATAGTTGGAAAATGCAAATAAAAAAAGCAAATAAGCCAAAGAAACTGCTAGACGACCAAATTAGGTGGCATCAAATCATTTATCATGCAGGCAAACCTTGTACATTTGATGACCCAAAAGAGGAAGAATATTAATCGTAGAATGACCCAAGATATTGCAAATAATCCAAAAGATCACAGTTGCTCCAAGTTCATTCTCAAAATACTTAAAAAACTTTGGCAGCTTGAATCATTTTGCAGTTTCAAAAGAGAAGGGGTCATGAATATGATGCACCCAATGAAGAATTAAGGTAAACATCTTCACAATAACAGTGAAGCAGTAACAATTAAAATATTCCAAATAGCTTAAGAAACCACACTTGTTTTCCATGTCACCTAACATAACTCATAAACTACTAAATTTAAATGATTAAGTGAACCCAGAATATTTAATGCCACAAATTAGAAAAGAGTTACCCAAAGGCACAATGAAGACCAGGGAGTTATAGAAAATAGTTTACAATTGTCTGAAAACTGAGATGCAGGAACAAGACAGAAAGCTGGGTCTCGTATCTTATTCAGTGAATACCTTTTTACAACAGCTTAACTGTCCATTATATGCTTTTTAGTGAATACCTTTGTAATACTCCTACAAAGAACCCACAAACAACTCCAGCGAATTTCGTTACCATTAGCAAGTTTTTGTAAATACGCTCTAGAAAATATCAACCACAGAAACAATGTTTTTCCTCTTTCTTCCAAAGCACTGATTATTGTTTCGGCTAAAACAAACACTATCAACAACTTTGCTTAAAAAAGCTACTCAATTTTTAATTTCTAGTACAATTATAATTCTTGAGATAAAATTTCAAATACTTAGATAATATCAATTATTTTTGGGTATCATTGAATAGAAAAGAGTGTTAAACATATATGCAAAAGGAAGAGACAGGTGTTTAAAGAAGTGAAATAAAGAGGACAAAAAGTTGGGAATTAGGATTGCATGCACATTGATTATCAATAGAGTAGCATCACCATTCAGCACCTCATTTCTTAAACAAACACTGTCCCACATTGAAGAAACTAACAGAAAGCCAAAGAGTAAAAAATAAAAATTTATTCCATATAAAAATCCAAAGCCAAATCCAAGTTAATAAGTTCCTGCAATAACTACATATATCGAATATAGAATACAAGAATAATAAGACACAAAACAAATCAACTAGCTTACTTATAATATGAGCTCCAGGTATAAACAGAGACATTACATTACCATACAAATGTTGGTTGCCGTATTCTAATTCCTTGCAGTTTTGGGGCCAAATAACAAAGTTAATCTCTGGACATGTTGCATAGATAACATGACAATTACAATCCACTAATGAAAGTGTTAATGAAAAACCTTTTCATGTAGTCACTTTATCAAAGATGTAGGTTCAACCTACAAAAATTAAAAATTAAAATGAAAGATTCAACAATATATGCTACAAAATAAAAACTAAGGCAATTCTTTTTCTTTAATGCATTCCATCAAACACCTAGTGGGCTTCGTTAGAAACTATTATTTCGTCTAACTTTTTTTCAGTCCAGAAAATACCAATATTAGCCCCAAAAAAGAAAAAAACTGCTGAATAATATCATCAAAATGCAAAGTTCATACGTTCAAGAAGCATTCGCGCGCCGCCGTCCACTTATCTTGAACTTTTTTTAGTTTTTTAATTAAGGAAGTGCTCTATAACAAAAAAGCACACTTCTGGCGTTTCCGTTCTCAGGGAAGGCGCGCGCGACTGTGAGTGTTATTTTTTTAAAGTGTTTCTTATTGTCCGATTGAGGAGATTTTTGTAACTTAAGATCACTCTAGGTGTATTCTTCCAATACGTGTCGAACCAGCATATTAATGTCACCATAAAAAATGAGCTTTTTTGGCTGGACATAACATAATAGCTTGTTTCTTATTAGTCCAAAGCCCAGTAGAAGCCTTTAGTATTCTCCCAACAAAAGAAATACTTTTACATTTTTGTGCTATTGTCCAATTTATTTCTTATTATGTATGATGATACCACAGGAGAAGACTTGAATCCCCAATCTTTAAAATATCTAATTTATATCTTATTATGAATATCTAAATTAACATCCACAATGCACACGAGAAGACTTAGGAGAGTGTAATGATTAGGGAATGCTTTATCCGAGCTTAAAAAGCCAATTTTGTATTTTATAATTTTTTATTTTTTATTTTGAAAAATTTATAAATTGTACTAAAATTAGGATAGTAAAGTTGGAGCTAATGGCTTAAACCTCCAAATATATGTAATAGGTAGCTAACTATATATAATTATTCAATGTATACTAAATATTTAAAAAAAATTTCATAAACTGTAGGCTTCTTAGACTGATGCTTATCGAGTGAAGTTCGAGTCTAGTCCACCTCACTTTCAGGCTCTTGTAGAGCCTGGTTCGCATTGCCTACGTCCAAGTCAAGTTCATGTTGATATGGGCTTTCTCGGCAGCCATAAGTTTGATATAGAATTTTAGAGACAAAGGAATTTTTTTTTATTGGGATAATTTCTCCCTTTGGTGTTGAACTTTCAATATTTCTTATAAAATATAATTCAAATATAAATTTTAAATGAATTTAATCTACAATTAAATTAATAACTACACAATAAAAAATAAAAAATTTAAATTGTACTTCATATAAATAAATTTAATTCTTTTTTATTCTTTAAAATAATTTATTTATAATTATTTTAACCCAATTAGATTTATTTTTTTAATGATTGTTCTATGACAGAATTGGTCCTTGAAGTTTAGTTAAGCTTGAGATGGATACTATCAACAATTGATTATCTATTTTATTGGAATCTAACAGGAAAAGAGAGTTGGGATTTGTGTGTGTAGAAAGAAAATGTCAAAACGAAATGTTAATGTCACGTGTAGAGAGAGTTGGGATTAATGACCATATAAATCTTTCCAGAGAATATTAATGTCATATTGTCATTTGTATTAATGACCATATTAATTCTTCTAATTTTTTTTTTCCATAGCATATTGATGCCATTTTACTTACAAATATAAACTTCCAGATGTATTTGTCTAGGTATGAACTTGAGCCCATAAAAAAAGTGTTAATGAAGAGTTTATTGCGCCTGATGAGAGCTTGCTTGACGATTGTGAAAAATTAATGAGACTGAGGATCTGCAATTTAGTAGTGAAAAATTAGTAATTAAACACGAATAAATTTCAGCTTTCTCTTTCTAATTTCTTTGGGAGCCACAAAAATTTTCCCCACTTAATTTTCTATTCGCAAGGGTGTAACTGTGAGCGTAGTCTGATTGCAATTTCAGGGAATAACATCAGTGAAGCCCCGTTCGGAAAAATTTAAAGTCTAAATACATATCGAGGTATCATTTCATCTTCGGTTGTGTTGTCCGCAATTTTGCAATCGAAGAAGCTTCAGCTTAAAATATGACATCGTGAGTAGTGGACAATTGGCCACTTGGAAATTTAACTGTAGGTGCCAATTAGAGAAAAGTCGACGTTCGAAGAAGACTTTTAGCTTTACTGGTGATGTAGGAGGCCAGTTAAACCCAATGTGGTGTTTGGTTGGGAGTATAGAATGGAGGAAAGGAAAATAATTTAAATTTTATTTTTATTTTCATTATTTGATTAGACAAAATATATAAGAATTTAATATCCATCATAATGTAGAATTTGAATTCCACACTGTAGTGTAGAATTTAAATTCTTTTTATATTCTAAACTAAAGTTTTCAAAATTACCTTTCAACCTTTTAACTTATTTAATGCCATTAATAATTATTATTTAGAATTTTATTTTTTTAATTTAATATTATAAATAATTATATATTAATTAAATTTAATAAATGATTTAAGATACTTAACAAAATAAATAAACTTATTTATTTATTTTATTTAATATGAAAATATAAAAATACAAATTAATTGTCACTGGACCTCTGACGGCGTCGCCGGAAAGTCATCGGACCTCCGCTGGAACTCACCGGACTGCCGCGGGATGTTGTCAGTGTTAACATAAATATGTTAATAATATTGATTTTGATGATAACAAATTTTAAATGTATTTTGATAAAAATTTTGGAGCTATTCTTTAATAAATAAAAACCTTGATAATTATTCCATTCATTGTTTCATAAAAGATGGACCTTCAAATTCAAAAGTGATTTAAAGTGTGATTCTGGAAATAAACGGTAAACCGTTTTCCATCAAACGGTTAACCGTTTAATGCCAGGGAGCAACACATTTCCTAAAGCTCTAACCGTTTATGAAAAACGGAAAACACAAAAGATGGGAAGGTTACTGGAACTTAACAGTGAACCGTTTATTTTAAACGGTTAGCCGATTAACACCAGAGAGCGACAAAATGTCTAAAGCTCTAACCGTTTATGAAAAACGGAAATCACCAAGAATGGAAAGGCTACTGGAACTTAACGGTGAACCGTTTATTTTAAACGGTTAACCGATAACGTTCAGAATTGAAGGTTGTCCTCCTCTGGCACTGATTAACGAAAATTGATAAGGCTAAATTGTTTTTGCAGGTTACTGGAGCCAAACGGCGAACCACTTATTTCAAACGGTTAACCGATAATATCCAGAAACGTTACTTCACGCAAGTCCTTAACTGTTTAGCGTAAACGGATAACAAATGCTCATCTTGCAGGTCTCTGGAAGTTAACGGCTAAAGGTTAATCATAAACGGCAAACCGTTTATTTGAAATCTGGCCCAACGGTAACTTTGACCAACCAAAACGGTTAACCGTTTAGGGTTAACGGCGAACCGTTTTCTGTCCGACAATTTGTAACGGCTAGATTTTCAGCTCCAGATATAAATAAGCTCATTCAAATTCAAAGGAGGCTGATCACAACACAACCTCTGAGCTTATATCCGCGAATACAATCTTCATAGAGCTTTAAACTCATTCTCTCTTCATCTATTCACATATTGGGCTTTGATTTGTAATCTTAAATATTGTGTGAGAGAAAACAATTTGTAATCTTTTATTTTGAGTGATTGAAAGTGTTGGGATACACTTGGGTTAAGAGATTGTGAATAATCTCTTGTTGTAAAGGTTTATTGACACCTTGGAAGTCAAGTGTAAGCATTTGAAGCCTTGAAAGCTTGCTTAGTGGAATCCTCAAGCCTGGAAAGCTTGGAGGCGTGGACGTAGGCGAGGTTGGCCGAACCACGTAAAAATCTCTGTGTTTGAATCTCTCTTCCCTTATCTTTTTATATTGTGATCAATTTAATTATTATTGCTTTGAATTTGGATTGTATTTGCATTAAGTTTTTCTTTATAAATTGAATAATTTTTTAGAATCCCAATTCACCCCCCCTCTTGGGTTGCATACTTGTATTTCAATCAGAAAGTTGCCGGAATTTTGCCGGACTGCCATTATATATAAAAAAAAATTACATTTCATTACCAATATAAATAGTTTAATATTTAAGATAAAGGATAAATTTGTCTTAAAAAAATTGTAATTTCTTTCCTTATCAAATTTTATATCAAACCAAATAATGAAATTAAATTTCACTACTTTCCTCCACTCATTTCTTCTCCCTTTCCTTCTATTTCACTCTTTTCCTCTCCTCCCCTCTCTTCAAACCAAACATGACCTAAGAGTGAAACATGTCATTCATTGTGCGTTTGGATTCCCTTTCATCTTCTTAATTATTGAAGACAAGTTATTCATTGTCTGTCCTTACCAAATGTCAAAACGCAACTAATGTCAATATTTTAATTTGAAATTGGGGCCATGTATAGCGTATAACATAGCATTAATTTTTGTATGTGAATTTGCTTTGCCTTAATAGTTGTTAGTTGCCACTAACAAGTAACGATAAAAGTTTAACCACTGATTTTTTTTTCCCCCCTTATATCACAGTTAGAGTAACATAATCATTCTTTCAAAAAAAAAATGACATTTGATAAAATACATTACAATCAACTACTTATTTGATAGTGAGATGATGTGATTTAAAGAAAAAATTATGGATGTTTAATAAGTGTTATTATGTAAGACCTTTATTTTTTATTAAAAAAAATATATAATGTAAGACTTAACGTATACAATTTTAAAAAATTAATATACCTAATGTTGTGTCCAGTTTATTTCTGAATATTGATATTTAAACTAAGAAGAGTATAATGTATCATCAGGACATTAGAAATTAGAAGAAAAAAAAAACCACTCATACCTTTAAATTTTGCTTAAATGATCATATATAAATAATTGTTCAATACTAAATAAAATTATAACAACATTAAATTTGATTGACTTTGAATAAAATTCCATAACAAATACGAATATAATATCTAATATTTAAATTATTATATATTTTATAAATTATTTTCAATGTTAAACAAAACTATTTTTATTATTATTAATTGTTAATTTTTTTCAATATGAATAACATTTTTTTCATAGATTAATGATGTGTAATTTAGTTCTTTTGAAGTTTTTTGAATAGATGCTCTACTTGATGTAGATCTTCAACTTTGTCGATGATCACAACAGTGGTGATCTCAATTATTCTCCAACCTTGAACATTGTTGGCGATGAAGTAGCAACCTCACCACACAGTTAATACAGTAATATAATAATTTTAATAGAAGTATATTTTTATTTAATTCTGATATTTTAAAATGTCCGTTTAGTTTTTATATTTTAAAAAATACTTTAAAACATCTCTAGTTTAATTATGTATTACTCCAACCCAAATTTGTTTTTACTTTTACATTAATACTCTTGCAACATTTTTGGGGACATAAATGAAAAAGAAAAAAATTAATTTATCAAATTAATTTTAAAAATAAAATAATAAAAAAAATTTAGTGAATGAGTACTCATACGTGCACTTATAAAGTTGACATGCATATTTCATACATCAACTGAGATAACATCAATATAAATTCACCACTTGAAATGAGCACTATTTATCAATTATGATTTACTTTTTTTTAAAAAAGAAAAATAATAAAATATACTTAATTTTGGTATTTTCCATATAGGGAGACTACTAATTTTGTCTTATAAATAATGTCAAGATATAAAATATTTGTTTATAAACTGATGTGTTACTTAACTTATTAACAATAGGTTAATTTTTATTTTTCCTTGAAAATGTACTACACAATAATAAAAGGACACTTTTGACATTTCAATCCATAGCTGATGTAATGACAAAAAAATTCCTGGGCGAGCGGGGGTGACGTTGAGGATATTTTCGTAATTTTATCACTAAGGCGTGTTTGTCTAAGTACACTCAGAACCAACATATTACATAATTGCTTTTTTGACAGCACATTGCATATACCAAAGAGCCGGACACAATATACAGTTCGTTGGTTAGTTAATTTTCAAAATTTTGGCAAATTAAAACTCCAGGGAAGGTCATTGTTATTCTCCCCACGAAATAAAATTTTCTACATTTTTATATTTATGTCCAATTTAATTTTAAGGCGAGAAGGTACTAATACCCTCATAAAGAAATAATTTTGTATAGAGATAATATAATGAAAAACAGAAGAATCTAACCAAAGTTGGTTGGTGTGAGTGGTTTGACACTTTCACTCCTTAAGAGAGGTCAGGAGTTCAAGCCTCGTTCTCGTATAGAGTCACCATTTTGGCCAACACTTTACCCTTATGGGCCGACCCGGTGCGAGCGGAGATTAGTCTGGGTTGTGATACGGACTTAAAGGTGCCTCCCACAGTTGGGGCCCACTCAGGACCACCTCGTGGTTCAGAAAAAAAAAAAAAAACAAAAGAATCTATACTACCTCAATAAGTAACTTAAAATTTGTAATTTATTATTTTTCCTTTTATATAATTCATATATTCTTGCTTAATTAATACTTCAAACTAGCTATATACTTCCCTTTATTCCTTGATTCATTATCTTGCTTGCTACGTTGCACACCCATTTGATTCCTTGCTTCATCAAATATTGTCGGTTTTTGGCTACATTAAATCTGTTGTTTAAGTTATATGTATATACATAGCAGGCATTTCAATCATGATCAGTTCTTACTTTGGTTTTGTTTCAATAAAGACTATTTTCATCCTGCAAATTTAAGAACCTCCATTATTTGTTTTGCCCTGAATGCTTCTTGGTTTTGTCTACCTTAAAAAACTTCTGAAGAAACAAGCTGCAACAACCCATTTGTTGAGGTAATTAAATAGAAGATTATATTGTACGACTAGTTTCTTTTATATTCTCAGATAATATCCGACATTTTAAGTTATTTGTTATGAAAACATTTTTTCTTCATAATGAATTAATCTAATGTAGTCACATATTTTTGCTTGATTATTTGAAAACAGATTCTCTGCATAAGCTAACAATTACTTTATTTATTATAGGCTAAACTACTCTATGCTTCCATAAGCTAACATTTCGTTATGATTCTTGATCCTTTTCTTTCTTTTCAGAAAATCACTAGGATAATGTAATATTCTTGTTCTGCCTTCAGGATTAATTGTTTCTTCCCCTTTGACAAACATTAGAGAAAAGTTGTCATTCGAAGAAGACTTTTAGCCTTACTGGTGATGTAGGAGGCCAGTTAAGGCCCAATGTGGTGTTTGGTTGGGAGTATAAAATGGAGGAGAGGAAAGTAATTTAAATTTTATTTTTATTTTCATTGTTTGATTAGATAAAATATATAAGAATTTAATTTCTATTAGAATTTAATATCCATCATAATATAGAATTTGAATTCCACACTGTAGTGAAGCATTTAAATTCCTTTTATGTTAGAAATTAAAGTTTTCAAAATTACCCTTTAACTTTTTAACTTATTTAATGCCATTAATAATAATTATTTTTAATTTAATATTATAAATAATTATATATTAATTAAATTTAATAAATGATTTAAGATACTTAACAAAATAAATAAACTCATTTATTTATTTAATATGAAAATATAAAAATACAAATTAATTGTCACCAAACCTCCGTCGGAACTCGCCGGACCACTGCCGGATGTTGTCAGAAAGTTGCCGGGACTCCACCGAACCGCCATTATATATAAAAAAAATACATTTCATTACTAATATAAATAGCTTAATAATTAAGATAAAAGATAAATTTGTCTTAAAAAAATTGTAATTTCTTTCCTTATCAAATTTTATATCAAACCAAATAATGAAATTAAATTTCACCACTTTCCTCTACTCATTTCTTCTCCCTTTCCTTCTATTTCACTCTTTTCCTCTCCTCCCCTCTCTTCAAACCAAACATGACTTAAGAGTGAAACATGTCATTCATTGTGCGTTTGGATTCCCTTTCATCTTCTTAATTATTGAAGACAAGTTATTTATTGTCTGTCCTTACCAAATGTCAAAACGCAACTAATGTCAATATTTTAATTTGAAACTGGGGCCATGTATAGCGTATAACATAGCATTAATTTTTGTATGTGTTTGTTGTTATATATATATATATATATATGCTTTTCCTTTAAGGTATATAAAAATGCATAGATTTCAGTACATTAGAAACTAATGTATTAAAATTTATAATTTTTTATATGGTAATGATAATGTCACCAGAGAATTATATATATATATATATATGAGTAGATTTTTAATTTAGAATTTTGGATTATATTTATAATATGAGAGAGTCGGATACTTTATATTTTAGTTAAGTAATTAATTTCGACGTATGGCCCCATACGGTAGAGATTTTGTAATATTTAAAATTTTTAAAAAAAATTAAAGCCGTGCAATCGCAATGTACTTTCGATTCCATATTTTTTTCCCTTATGATCAAATCGGAGGCATCAAACCGACGTCGCACCTGAAATGAAAATATCGTCATTGCATTTATTTGGAAATTTAATTGCAATGCGAAAGACTTTCTGACTAAAAACAACGCGTGGTGGCCAGGCCAGCTAAGACAATAACCATCCCTTTCATCTTTTGAATTATTGAAGACAAGTAGCTGTTCGTTGACTGATTTTTTTTTTTTCCAAACTTTCATCGCTTATCTTAAAGACACTCGTTAAAAAGGAAAAAAATGAAAAATGAGGACTGCTCTTATTGTTTAGAAAAATTAAGCGAAATCTCTCTTATATTTGAAATTAAGTTTAAATGCTTCTATAGTTATATTAACAGTGTTAATTTTTTATTTTACTTCTAGTCTTGATGTAGATTATAAAATCTAAAAATTTTAAAAATAATAATTAAGCCAAATGATTTATATACCCTCAATGATTAAATTAATTTAATAATAAATTATAAATTATGAAAAAAAATTAACTAACATAATATTTATGTAGCTACTAGCTAGCATTCATTATGATTCTTTTTTCCTCTTTTCTTTTCTTTTTTTTCCCCAACAAATCACGAAGAGTATTGCCATTCAGCAAAAGGTTATATTGTTTTGGCTTCTTCAGCCTTGATGCTTTCTTCCCCTTGACAAACATTTGAAGAAGCTACAGCAAGCCGGTTTATTCAGGTAATTAAGCTATTTTTTCTTTTAGATTAATATTGCACCATTGATTTATTTTATCTGATATGCTGTTAGTTCTTTGGTCATGTCAAATTGAGAAACATATTTTCATTCATTAATTGATCCATGTAAGTAGAAAATTTTTAGTCAAAAAATATTATTAATTATTACCAAATTCTTATTGGATTGCCTGGGATCCGTAACTCAAAATATGTGTTCAGATCATGTCTTTCACGGATTTGGCTCAGCATATTTTGTAAATCTTATGTAAGCATATTTGTTCCACATAAGTAAAACTTTTTTCATATTTGTTCCACATAAGTAAAACTTTTTTCAAGTTAATAAATAAGTCAGATGAAATTATTTATCTTTATTATTAGTAGTTATAATATTTAATGTAAAAATTTGTTGCAATTTTGAACGAAAATTGCATTTGGCAGAAACCTTATGCTAATGCTATACTGATTAATTCTCTTCTAGGACCAACCAATGGATCTTATCGGACCAATCAGTGAATTATTCAAGTGTGTATGTTCTCCCATATGCGAATATTTTGATTATTACAGAAAGCTCGATGAAAATATGGAAGAACTTGACAGAGTATTACGGGAGTTAGAAAACAAGAAAAAAGATATAGAAGCGACATTGTCGAGGGTGGAGCATGAGCAAGGAAGAAAACCAAGTAATCAAGTCAATGATTGGTTGCAAAACGTACGAAGGATCAATTCGGAAGCAAGGAGTATTAAACAGGAGGTGGAGAAAGGAAACTGCTTCTCACGTGCGTGGCTGGGAAAAGATGTTGAGAAGAAGATTGAAGAAGTGAAAGAGTATATTCAAAAGGGTTGTGCTTTTACTAGTTATGTGAGTGATGCCCCTTCAACCAGCGGAATGACGTTGTCAACAACAAGCAATTTAGTGGGGGAAAGGACAGGGAAGATTGTGGAGGAAATTTGGGAGAATCTCGTGGGTGATAAGGTGTCAAAGATAGGAGTTTGTGGTATGGGTGGTATCGGTAAAACCACTATTATGAGTCATATCAACAACAAACTCCAGGAAAAGCCCAATAAGTTCAATGATGTGATTTGGGTCACTGTGTCTCAACCACTTGATCTTTTTAAACTGCAAACTGAGATTGCAACTGCATTGAAAGAGAGTCTTCCAGAAAATGAAGATAAAGTAAGACGTGCAGGGAGGCTGCTAGGAATGTTGAAAGCTAAAGCGAAGTTTGTGTTGATACTAGATGATATGTGGGAAGCATTTCCTCTCCAGGAAGTAGGAATCCCTGAGCCTAGTGAAGAGAACGGATGCAAATTGGTGATAACTACACGTTCACATAGGGTCTGTCGTTCTATGAAGTGTAAACAAGTCCAAGTTGAATTGCTTTCTAAAGAGGAGGCATTTAATTTGTTCATAGACGGAGTTGGCAGCAGCATTTTGCAAGTTCCAGCTTTGAATAAAGAAATCATAAACGAAGTTGTTGAGGAATGTGGTTGTTTACCGCTGGCAATTGTAACTGTATCTGCTTCCATGAGCGGCGAAGAAGAAATTTATGAATGGCAAAATGCGCTCAATGAATTGCGTGGACGGCTGAGAAGTTTGAATGACGTAGATACTAAAGTGTTTGGGCGATTAGAATTCAGTTACCATCGCTTGAAAGATGAAAAGCTCCAACAATGCTTCTTGTATTGTGCACTGTACCCTGAAGACTTTGCCATCCCAAAGGATGAGCTGATAGATTACTGGATTGCGGAAGGGTTTATCGATGAAGTGAAAGGTGTCCCAGCAAAATATGATAGAGGGCATACTATTTTGAACAGGCTTGTAAATTGCTGCTTATTGGAAAGCGTTAAAGATGGAGGATGTGTGAAGATGCATGATCTTATAAGAGACATGGCGTTACGCATTACAAGCAAGAGTGCTTTATTCATGGTGAAAGCTGGCCTGCGTTTGCTAGAATTTCCAAGTGAACAAGAATGGGAAGATAATCTCGAGAGAGTTTCGCTGATGAGGAATAACATCATGGAAATCCCTTCAAATATGTCCCCACATTGTGAAATTCTTTCAACTTTGTTGCTACAAAGAAATAGAAATTTACAGAGGATTCCTGAATGTTTCTTTGTGCACATGCATGGTTTGAAGGTTCTCAATCTTTCTCGCACCCACATTGAAGTCTTGCCAAGTTCCGTCTCTGACTTGACGAATCTCAGATCATTGTTGCTTGGAATGTGTGGAAGATTAAAGCGAGTTCCTTCTTTGGCAAAGCTGTTGGCTCTCCAGTACTTGGACCTCGAAGCAACAGGGATAGAAGAAGTCCCAGAAGGTATGGAAATGTTGGAACACCTTAGTCATCTTTATCTCTATTCACCGCCGCTGAAGAAGTTCCCGACTGGTATATTACCTAGATTATGTAATCTCTACAAATTGAAATTATCTTTTGGGAATGAAGCTTTACGAAAAACAGTGGAAGAGGCAGCTAGTCTGAGCGATAGATTGGACTCTTTTGAAGGCCATTTTTCTAAACTCAAAGATTTCAACATATATGTTAAATCTACAGATGGTCAAGGATCGAAAAATTATATTCTTCTGCTGTGGGCATCTGTCGTGGGGCAATTTCTGATTACTGATCTCAAAGTAGATAAATCAGTACGCTTAATCGATTGCAAAATCTGTGAAAGAGAAGAACCCATTGTGCTCCCACAAGATGTTCAATTTTTAGAAATGAATGGGGTCGACGACGTTGCAAGCTTAAATGATGTTTTACCAAGGGAACAAGGATTAGTTAACATTGGCAAGTTTTCACATGATCTTAAAGTTCTTTGGTTTGACAGTTGTAAGAATTTAAAGAATTTGTTCTCACTTCGGTTACTGCCTGCCCTTCAAAACTTGGAAGTTCTCAGAGTCGTAAGGTGCGATTCAATCGAGGAGATAGTAGCGGTCGATGATGAAGAAACTGAGAAAGAATTAGCAACAAATACCATCATTAATACTGTTACACTTCCTAGATTGAAGAAGTTGTGTTTTTCTAAGTTGCCAGAATTTAAGAGCTTCTGCAGCAATAATGGGGCATTGGTTTGTAATTCCCTCCAAAAATTTGAAGTACGCCGCTGCCCCAAATTGAAGCGGCTTTCTCTTTCGCTTCCTCTGCTTGATAATGGGCAACCATCTCCACCCGCTACGCTTAAAGTTATTGAGATAAAGAAAGAATTATGGGAATCATTGGAGTGGGATCAAGCCAACGCTAAAGATGTCCTCAATCCTTACTGTACGTTTGTGGGGTTCTAGAATATAAATAATGCAGCAACTCATCTCAGGTAACTTTCAATGCCCATATCTCTTTCTCTATTAAATTCCTTCCATGTCAATTTTGCTGCAAGGTTATGGTCCAGTAATGTTTTTGCAATTTATTCTATTTTTGCAGGATAAGTGGCTATGGCCAAACATTGGCTCGAGAATAAATCTCTCAATTGATTTGAGCAGGTGAAAATAAATAAATAATTAAATAAGTCAGAGACTTATTAAAGTTTATTTGTATTTAAATATATTGTTTTTCCAAGTTCTTCTCATTTGTAATTAATACACATCATTTGATAAAAAAAAATAAAAATAAAAACTCGTGAATTTCTAAATGTTAGCTTCAAATAATTATTTATTTGTATTAATATTGAATTTGCTTTTGTCTTAATAGTTGCCACCAAATATTCACACACAAATAACAAAGGTTTCACCACAATATGTATTCTGTGACATAACTTTTTCCCATAAATATAATTTCGAGTAATATAATTATTCTTTGTTGAAAATGACAATTTTATTTAATATCATTTCTTCTATTGATAACTAGGGCTAATGTTGTTTGTTTGATTATCCTGATTTTGTATTAACACCACAATTATAACAGAGCAAATTAGGAGAAACATTAGAAATTTTTAAAATTGTACTTTTTAAAATATATATATAATTTGGGAGCAACTTTCTAAGAAATATAAGCTAATAAAAAAGAGTATATATTTTTTATATAATTTTTGATCTTTTATTTATGAGATTTAAAATTACAATAATGTCCTTGTCTAGGAACCAACCCAAAAAAAAAGTATAATTTTAAAAATTGCGGATAAATTCAGCAGTCAATATTACTTTTAAACTCTGAGAAAACGATTGGCAATTGTTTGAATTTTTTAATTAAATTTTATTTTTACAGGAAAATAAAAAAATTAAAAAAAGAAAATTCACACTTCCAAATTCTCTTTGTCATCTTCCTTTTTATTAAAAAAAAAATCAATTCTCATTTTTCTCTCTCATCATCTTTTGTTGTTAGATCTATTGGTATTGTGTGTGCTTTCTATGAGGAATGTCGCTGTCGTCAAAGGGCGAATTTTTTATTCTGTCCAAATGTTTGAACGAGAATTTGATTTGATTCGCAAAATTGTTGATGATTACATTTATGTTCGCATTACGACCTGTGGGCTCTTTCAAGAGCAGTTATGAATATTACCCGTGAATATTATACTCATATAAAAAGGTAATAATAATCTGTTCTACTCAACGAACTACTCCCTATACTTCATAAATCGAAAGGTTTTATGTACAGTGCAGAAATATAAATGACCAGCACACAATCTCCGATTTTTATAAAATAAATTACTAATACACAAATCATGAAATTTGTAGGGCTTAAATAGACGTATTAATATATTGAACATAAAAATTTCAAAGCCAAATTCAATCAAAATTATTCCAAATAATTTGTTTTTTCAAGATTATTATGTTCTGAAATTTAGAATTTAAAATTGAGGACTCTTTACTCGTTAATTCACAAAAATTCAAATACAGTGAATTAGCATCCCAATTTTGGATATGATATAATAGACATCCAAAGAGTAAATTTGAGAAGTTTCATAATTGTTTGAGATGGTTTGATCAGTTTAAACATTTTTTTCCATCTTACAGCACTATAGAAATGTCATTTTTTTAGAACCACAGGGCCTAATTCGAAAATTCATTAAAAATAGAATAGAAATCATTTTAGTTGAAGCAAAATTTAATATAACCCTCAAGATGTCTAGTTTTGATATATATAAAAAATATTTTTATAACTCAAAAAAATAAATTTACATAATTTTCATTATCGGTGACTGTTACAAAAAATTCAGCACATCCCCTTAATCCTCTTGATTTTCATTTAATCAACAATCCCCCAACACATAGTACGCATAAAACTCATACAATAAACTCAAGAATCAAAATTTTCCAATCCCTAATCATAGAGATAAAACACAATAATTTTGAGTTTATACTCTAATTTGGAACATTCATGGGCGACCAAAGGTGGAAGAAAAAGTTAGCACTTAGGGTGCGTTTGATAATATTTTTTAACTAGTGTTTTTAACTCTTATTTTAGAGAAAGAAAATGATGTTTTTGATGTGATGTTTTTTAAAATGAAAATTCGTTTGGTATTGTGTTTTCAAAACGGCATATGAAAATGAAAACAATAAAAATTTGTTTGGTTGTTTATCTGAAAATGTGAAAAATAATAAAAATACATTTGGTTGTTTGTTTGAAAATATAGAATTTTTTATAGAATATCTTATAAAATAAATTTTCTTTAATTTATTTATACATTTTATCTTTTATTATTATAATTTTAATCAAAATGAAATCAAATTTCACAAAACATTAATAATTTCTAGAAACCCTCTTATATTTTATTAATTTTAAGAAAAAAAATGAAAAATAAAATAATAAATGTTTTATAATTAGCATAACAAAATAAAAAACCATACTACAATTATGCGGTGGGGAGGAAGAAGAAAGCTATGTTCACGGTCAAAGAAGAAGAAGAAGAAGATAAGATAAATCGTAAAAAGGGAGAAAGAAGAAAGATTTGGTCAATGAAGAAGAAGAAGAAGATAAGTAAAATCGTATAAGTGACCCTCTTTTCTACAAAGAAAGATAAAATAAAAGTAAATTTAAATAAACAATTAATAAAATAATAATATAATAAATCATAATTGTGGGCTTGAATTACTTTTTCATCTCACCTTTTTTATTTTGTTCTCCAACGAGCTCAAGAACGCCAATTTGGTGTTCTTGAGTTTTCTTTACAAAACTTGAGAAACAAAAATATTTGTTCTCTATTTTTTTCACTATTTATTACAAAATGGCTTAACCAAACATATTTTATAGTTTTGCCTCAATTACATTCACCACAAAGAAACTAGGGGGATATTGTTTGGGGATAAATAGAGTATTGAAAATGAAGCGCCACGTGTCGATGCAAAGGTTATGTAATTATTAATTATCTTCTGGGGTACCCAACCTACCCCATAAAATTCGGTACCCGGGATACTCGAGATATCAGACCTACACTATAAACTCGGTACTCGAGATACCCGACCTACACTATAAACTCGGTACCTGAGATACCCGACCTACACTATAAACTCAATACCCGAGGTACCCGACCTACACTATAAACTCAGTGCTCGAGATACCCGGTCTAAACTATAAACTCGGTACCCGAAGTACTCGACCGACACCATTAGCTCGGTACCCAAGATACCCAGCCTACATAATAAACTTGGTACTCAAGATACTCGACCTACACTATAAACTCGGTACTCGAGGTACCCGACCTATACCATTAGTTAGGCACCCAGGGTACCCTACCTGCACCATTAGTTCGGCACTCGGGGTACCCGACCTACCCCACAAAACTCGGTACCTCGGATACACCATAAAAGGATATAAAAATCTTCGTCAATATGTGAAGGGATATGTGGGCCCCAAATCTCAAAAAGATCGGTTTGATACGTGTCGAAAAATAAGGAAATCTTGTGCCGCAAAAGAGGAGACAGCCGCCTGTCACGCCAGCGAATCCGCCAAAAGTGTGATATTGTGACAGTTGGGACCACCAGCTTTTCCTGCTACGCCTGCAAAATTACAACGGAATTGCAGAGGTACGCGGGACCACTCCACTACGCCCAGCACGTGAATACGCCACAAACTTGCTCTCCACTGATATTTTTGAAACGTCTAAGCCGCCATACGTATGAAAATAAGAATATTCCTGACATGACAGCAGGGAACACCACTAAAATAGCGCCAGGTGGCACGGCGACCGGGGTACACCATATAAATACTCAGGTTTGATTTTTATCAAGAAAGGGAACAACTCACCAAAAAAAACTAGGGTTTCTTTAACCTCAAAACCTCCATTACCGAGAGCTTGCAAGCTCTCAAACCTGAGATAACCCAACTCTGACTTGAGTGTCGGAGTGTGGTCGCCGGCCACCCCCGGCTCCACCTCTGACCTCGTTTTTGGTTGTTTCGCAGGTTTAAGGCGAGTTTCACCAGCCCTCCACACCTGAAGTCAGACCCCCTCCATATCCACCGTCATCTCAATCCTCCTTCACTCCATAGAAAGCCTAAACAGCCCGCACGTGCCGAACAAGTGAGGTACCCCGCTCCCCGACAAAAATATAAATTTATTGCTCTTGGGTTGGTTTTGTGGTTTTTTATTCATTGACCCAAAATCGGTCGCAAACAATTGGCGTCGTCTGTGGGGAGACGAGCAAAAAGCTTCCACACGGTGTTAAGCTTGTCGGTACGCGTGCTTGCACAACCATGGCACCCGACGTACCCGCTGATAACCAAATGCTAGGTCATGATGGAGCAGAGGACCACGGCGGAGATGAGAGGGGTGACTCGACATGGAGGGCATCCCGCCTAGAGAAAGGCAAATCAGGTAAGCAATCAACTGGTATTCAACCCGACGAGGAGCCCGTTACTCATAAACACTTTGAGGATTTAACTCATGCGATTCTCAGAGCAGTAGGATCTCGGGTACCCGAAGCAGCCACTTCCTCGGTAACTCAAGATGTCCCACCTCCACGCGGTGAGAAGCAGATCATACCAAGATCTGAAATACCGGAAAGAAGTAGACTAAAGCACAGGCCATCGGGCACCCGTTCAAAGTTTCAAACCGGCGGCTCTCGGGAAGAACGCTCCACTGCTTCTTGTTATTCCCGTAGCAGCCAGGGTACCAAACGTAAACAAAAAGCCCATGAAGATCTCCAGTACAAGTTGAACACCAAAAGAGCTTCCCACACAACAGCGGCCTCCTCAGGTGCACTCGGGGTACCCCGCGAGTTCCTGAAAAAAAAAATGGAATACCTCGAAGCTCAAGTGAAGCTCCTTTCGGAAAACAAAACCCCACCAATGCTCTAGCGCCAGCAGCGTATAACTCGCCATTCACCATGGAGATTCGGACAGCAGTTATCCCGGAAGCGTTCACCATGCCTCAAATACAACAATACTCGGGTACCTCGGATCCCGTGGAATATGCTGAGTTGTATCGTGACCAGATGATGATTAAAGGAGTGGGCGACAATGCTATGTGCCGGATGTTCCCGTATACCCTCACCGGACCAGCCAAGTCATGGTTTCGATCGTTGAAGGCCAGGGGATTCGGAGTCTTTAGCCGAGTACGTAACCCGCTTCCACCAAGAGGTGTTGCATACCGGTACGTTTGGTCACCAACACACTCTCACTCATTTTGAAAAGAATTTGCATTTGGAGAAGTTATGGCGGTCATTTCAAAAACACCGCCCTCTTTCATATGGGGAAGCTCGTTCTCGAGCCCTGCAACAAATAGAAATGGATGAGAATTGTAACCTAATGCGGGAGGAAGACAGAGTCGAAGTTTTGAGAAACAAGGAGAAACCCAAGAGAGCCAAGGTACCTCCGGTACCCTCTTGAGCACCCCGGGTACACAACCCACCTCGTCCAACCCCACGTGGGAAAAGGCTGAATATTCCTGGTGTACCCCGGGTACCCCAGCAGTGCAATGACATTTATTCGCCTTACTAATTAGGCGCTTGCAATACAATGAAGAGTTGCGCGATGGAAAGTGTTATAGACAACTAGTCCTCTAAAATAAAAAAGAGTAGGGCCAATGAAGGTAGATGCGGTTCTGCATGATGTACCCGAGGTACCCCAAAGTCCTAATTCAGCGTTAATCGAAGAGTTAGAGGTACCCCTGGATCCTCGGATGCCGAAGGAAGAAAAGGAATGAGCACACACACTACTCTAAATGAAAAGAACAACTATAAAACACTTGTGAAATGCTGCTATACCGAGGAAGTACTACTAATAAAGGGAAGCACTTTACCTCTTTCTATTTACTTCATTTATTTTTCTTCAATGCTTATGCGTTTATGATATTTGATCTATTGTGTGGTGTGCTTTATCATGCGGGGTACCCAGAGTACCCCAAACTGATTAGTTGCACTTTTCAATTCTCCAAGTCTCTAATGACAAGGGTGATCTCAGGATCCCTTATTTCCTTAAGATAACAGAACATTATCATGTAATGATCTTGGTTATATCGTTTATAAGTATGTTTTTTACTTTATGAGATGATGCTTGTTCTCCTTTTTTATTACCGAATATGATTGCAGTTAAATTTTCGCCATTAATGTGACTCCATCTTATTACGCCACGTCTTATTCAGTTATAATTGCTCCATTTCAAGATAATCAGGGGAACCTGAGGTATCTGACTCGATTCGATCGTGAAGATCTGTTCGAGGTCAACGCCAATAAGAAATAATACAACAAATTTAAAGAGGGAGGGTCAGAGAAGGCCCGAGGGCGAGGTAAACCAGCATACCCTAGCGCCATGAGGTTCCGTTAAGGTATGCACACGCCCACACCTCCATTCTTTTACTTGAGCCAAGTAAAGAATAGATAAACGAAACGAGGTAGGCAAGCATGCCCCTCTATTCGCATTATTTTATTAAATATTGACTAGAAGCGGATGGCAAAACTAGCATGTTTTTGACCATTTCTGCAAGAAAGGGGGCCAAGAAGGTCCCCGAAAAAAAGCGGGTACCTGGGGTACCCAAGAAACTCCACAAGTCTATCTGAGATACGCCATAATATTTATTTTATCCTAGTTGCGCCAAATATGAATTTCGTTTATCTTATGATGATGTGCGAATTATTAAATTATTTTGAGATACGCCATAATCTTTATTAAGATGAGCAGTGAGCACATCTACGGAAATCACCACACAAACGCCAAAAATACATCAGGGGGGTACCTGGGGTACCCGAGGAACCCCCGCGAGTCTACACAAATCAATCATAAGCAAGGAATTCAATGGTATGCCGAATAAAGTCTATTGCCGAAGTTTAATGCGAATAAGTAGCAAGATTACCGAGGCAACCTTCCAAAAGACAAGTATCCCAACACAACAAAAGGATGATGCCATACTACAAAGGTACATAAGCAAAGAAAGAAAGCCGTTAAGACATCTCGAGATAAAACCCTAAATGGCAAGTAAGATCAAGAAGAATGGGGGACATCCTCTCCACCGTTCCCCTCAACAAGGGGATCAACAAGAATACTCGTGGTCAAAGAGTTGCTGGGGTACCTAGGGTACTCTCGAAGATTGTTGTGGGCTATAGAATAGTGGAGCCTGGGTTACCCTCTTATCCTCTATCGCCTTCATGATGGCCGACTTGTCCACCCATTTCTTTACTCGGGGTACCACCAACTCTAGGTGTTCTCCTGGGTTTGGTCGTCTAAACGCCTCTGTAAAGTCCTGACCTCCACCTCAAGCTTCTCCGCCCGAGACTGACCAAGTCTGATCTCCCCTTGTAATTTATCTGCCTCCGCTAGCGCAGCCGAGGTACCGCTAAAGTCTCGGAGACTGTGGCTAAGGTAGAAGGTCGTCTACAAAAAAAAAAAAGAGGAAGCACTCACGTCATGACAAGCCTTGAGCACCCGGCTATAGCGCTCATTTAAGTCTAATCTATCCGCCTCAATGGTCATGTCTGTAGAACTGCACTCGGAGGAGTGGAGGAAGCAATCGGTGGGATGAGATATCCTCTTGTTTGCCACTAGGTCAAGCTCGCCCTCCATGAGATCTCCAGAAACCGTAAACAGAGAGCCAAGCTTTCTCTTGTGGGTAGCCGGGGTACCCCGAGAACTACCAAAAGAGGAATCGGGCAATTTGCCCTTAGCGCTTGGAACGGCGAAAGGTCGATCACCCTTTTGCTGAGGTACCTAATGTACCGGAGGAGCTGCCGCTTATGCGACTGAAAAAAGCATCGAAGTCTTCGGCGAAAGGGTCCATACCTACCCAACACCAAGCAAAAAAAAAAAAAAAAGATAGAGAAAGATGTTAAGAATCGTCATAATCTCTTAAAGACTAACAACAAGCATATCTGGATGAATTGTGTTCGATGAAATTGGGTTACTCCACTATGAAGAAAGAGATAGCTCAATGAATATTTATGCTGATGGATACCTGAGATACCCCATGCTCAGAATCAGATTTCAGAACACATGAAAATACACAAAAGATCCTAAAAAGGCCGCCAAGTCAAGTAATGGCATCTAAAGTTATGTGAAATAAAGTACCAGGAGTTTGTTAGTATAATATTGAAGTAGTTCGGGTACCCCAACAAAATAAGGTTCGTCATCTTCATCTTCACCTTCATCCCTCAGGATAGGGGGATCAACAAAAGTGCCAAAAGCAGCAAAAGCGCAAGCATTGATATCAGAGATACTTGATGGCGACTTTAGCTGAGGTACCCCAGCTGACCTCCATAGCTTTCAGATCGAGATATGTGGGAAGCCCTGATCTTCTCCCCAAAAACTTCATCAAAGCTTCCATTCAAAATCTTGTTCAATCTAAAGAGCTTCATTTTACGGGGTCAAAGCACATCTTTCTTTTTGTGCACCTGGGCTACTCCTAAAGCTGCTAGGAAAGGAGCCTTGGGATTTTATTTTCGTCCCTGGAGCATGTAGAGGAAATGTGCCCTTAAATGAGATGGATCTTGAGGTAACTGACGAATTGGTTCTCAAAAATCCAAGAAAGGCATTGAAGTACTCACCGGAGCGATCAATACTTGCTAATTACTAGAAAACAAAATATGGGTGATGGTGGGGTGCCCCTACATCATCCTCTACACATACTTGGTGGTTCGTCCCCGTAAGCAGATGAAAAATTTTGATCAATCAGCTCCGCCCTCTCTAACTTATCCAAATTTGATAGCTATTTATAAGGCATAGAGAAGAGGGAGTCCATCTTTCTTTTTGGGGTACCCAGTGTGCCCCTAGAGCCGCTATTTTTCAGCTTGGTCCATCTGCACAAGCACTTTTACTGAGTAAGAGAGGAAGTAAAATTTGAATTTTTGGGTGAATTAGTTCACACCCCAAAAAGTGAGGAGGCCAAGTACACCTCATTGAAGGAGTGGTACCCGAGCCATTCAAGGAGCCTCTGTTCATTGGGCTAAAAGGAAAAATAATAATAATAAAGGAGGAAGAAAGAAGATAAAAAATGTCAAGATATTCTCTGATGTTGGGAATTCACATAGTCAACCAAGGGTGGTAGACGAGGTACCTCTTTTTATCCAATCCTGTGAGAGGAAGAGCTGAACATCGCCACGTGTCGTTCACAATTCTTCTATGAGTTTCTTTTGCCTCAATTACATTCGCCACAAAGAAACTAGGGGGATGTTGTTTGGGGATAAATAGAGTATTGAAAATGAAGCGCCACGTGTCGATGCAAAGGTTATGTAATTATTAATTATCTTCCGGGGTACCCAACCTACCCCATAAAATTCGGTACCCGGGATACTCGAGATATCAGACCTACACTATAAACTCGGTACTCGAGATACCCGACCTACACTATAAACTCGGTACCTGAGATACCCGACCTACACTATAAACTCAATACCCGAGGTACCCGACCTACACTATAAACTCAGTGCTCGAGATACCCGGTCTAAACTATAAACTCGGTACCCGAAGTACTCGACCAACACCATTAGCTCGGTACCCAAGATACCCAGCCTACATAATAAACTTGGTACTCGAGATACTCGACCTACACTATAAACTCGGTACCCGACCTATACCATTAGTTAGGCACCCAGGGTACCCTACCTGCACCATTAGTTCGGCACTCGGGGTACCCGACCTACCCCACAAAACTCGGTACCTCGGATACACCATAAAAGGATATAAAAATCTTCGTCAATATGTGAAGGGATATGTGGGCCCCAAATCTCAAAAAGATCGGTTTGATACGTGTCGAAAAATAAGGAAATCTTGTGCCGCAAAAGAGGAGACAGCCGCCTGTCACGCCAACGAATCCGCCAAAAGTGTGATATTGTGACAGTTGGGACCACCAGCTTTTCCTGCTACGCCTGCAAAATTACAACGGAATTGTAGAAGTACGCGGGACCACTCCACTACGCCCAGCACGTGAATACGCCACAAACTTGCTCTGCACTGATATTTTTGAAACGTCTAAGCCGCCATACGCATGAAAATAAGAATATTCCTGACATGACAGCAGGGAACACCACTAAAATAGCGCCAGGTGGCACGGCGACCGGGGTACACCATATAAATACTCAGGTTTGATTTTTATCAAGAAAGGGAACAACTCACCAAAAAAAACTAGGGTTTCTTTAACCTCAAAACCTCCATTACCGAGAGCTTGCAAGCTCTCAAACCTGAGATAACCCAACTCTGACTTGAGCGTCGGAGTGTGGTCGCCGGCCACCCCCGGCTCCACCTCTGACCTCGTTTTTGGTTGTTTCGCAGGTTTAAGGCAAGTTTCACCAGCCCTCCACACCTGAAGTCAGACCCCCTCCATATCCACCGTCATCTCAATCCTCCTTCACTCCATAAAAAGCCTAAACAGCCCGCACGTGCCGAACAAGCGAGGTACCCCGCTCCCCGACAAAAATATAAATTTATTGCTCTTGGGTTGGTTTTGTGGTTTTATATTCATTGACCCAAAATGAGTCGTAAACAGCTATTATGAGACATTTCAACAACAGACTACAAGAAGAGACCAATGAGTTCAATGATGTGATTTGGGTCACAGTGTCTCCACCACTTGATCTTATCAAACTGCAAACTGAAATTGCAACGGCTTTGAAATTAAGTCTTACAGAAGATGAAGATAAAGTAAGACGTGCAGGTAGTGGCGGACCCAGGAAATAAATTCAGAAGGGGCTTAATATAAATTGATAAAAAAAATTCGACAAGATAATAAAAGCCAACTGAAAAAATAATAAGTAAAATATTCAATTTTATTGAGATAATCATTTTTAAAACTTCTTCAACTGTTCTCGACGTGTTTTCATATTTTGAAAACGTCGAATAATATCTTCATTGTCAATACAAGCAAATACATCTTTTTCTATGTAGACAACTAAGTTATCATTCAACCATTGATCACCCATCCGGTTTCGAAGTCGATTCTTCACAAAATTCATGGCTGAAAATACTCTTTCTACAGTGGCAGTAGCTACAGGTAGAATTAAAGCCAATGTAACCAATTGGTAAACTAACGAGTACACCTTGTCCTTTTTAGTCTTAACCATTGTCCTTGCAAGTTCACCAATCCCTTTCAATTCTGAAAATTCTGCACTAGATCGTAAATCCATAATGTATACATCAAGTTGCATCTCAAGTGCTATAAGATCTATTGCAGAAAAATCTTTAGGATAAAATTCAGCAAGTCGCAGTAATTTTTCCTTGTCAAAAGCTGCAAACAAATCATTTGGACATAGACAAGCCAAACAAATAAGCAACTCAGTATTTGACTCATTGAAACGATTATTTAGCTCTTGAAGTTGCATGTCTAAGACAGCATAAAATAACTCAACTCGATACCGATGTAAATTTGTGATCTCTCGAGCTTTACGGCGTGATCGCCCTGGAATTAAAAACAAATAATTCATATCTAAAACATCGATATCATGCTTGCTACAGAAAGTAGAAACTTGACCAAATAAAGAATCCCATCCACTATCTCTCAACTTCTGAAGGTTATGCTTATAAACTTCAACCAATTTTACAGCATTCAAAATATCTTGATCTTTCCTTTGTAGTGCTCGTGACAATTCATTTGCATAGCCAAGAATATTTTTCATTAAGAATAAACAAAATACGAAATCGAATGATTGCATCAACTTCAATAGCGTATTAGCTTGAAATCTTTGTTCAGAATTTCCTTCAACTTCAATTACCTCAAGCACATCAACCACAGATGGAAACATAGAAATTATGCTCATTAACGTACCATAATGAGAAGACCAGCGTGTATCAGCAGGACGCTTTAAAGTAATCTCCTGATTTAAACCTTGTCCACTTGAAAGCTCGCCTTTACCTAATGCTTCAATAACTGCAAGAGCATGTTTCTCATGTAGAATGTCACGACGTTTAGCTGACACTCCAACAACATTAACTAGCATTGAAACTAAATTGAATAAAGAATTAACTTCCTCATGCTTTTTTGCCACGGAAATAAGAGCTAACTGAAGTTGATGAGCAAAACAATGAACATAATAAGCAGATTCATTCTCCTCTAAAATGAGCGTTTTCAAACCATTAAACTCACCCTGCATATTACTTGCCCCATCATAACCTTGCCCACGTAACATTGACAAACTCAATCCAAACCTTGAAAACATATTGTCAAGAGATTCTTTAAGTGAGGCAGCTGTAGTGCTAGAAACATGTTCAATGCCTACAAAACGTTCAACCACATATCCATTCTTATC
The DNA here is from genome assembly GCA_039657385.1 of Citrus x changshan-huyou. NCBI lineage: Eukaryota > Viridiplantae > Streptophyta > Magnoliopsida > Sapindales > Rutaceae > Citrus > Citrus x changshan-huyou. The sequence continues at coordinate 14,091,538 of CM077547.1, read as the reverse complement.
CACATAACGTAATACAACAGCCATTTGCTCTTTTGTAGATATATCACGAGACTCATCAATTAGAATAGAAAATAATGCACCATCCATCTCTCTAATAATAGCATTAGTAGTTTCAGTTGCAACACAACTTACAATGTCTTTTTGGATCTTTGGAGATGTCATTTGCAGATTTAGAGGAGTATTTTTGAAAGTAACAGCATTAATATCTTCATTATGATCAGCAAGGAAGTGTAAAAGCTCAAGAAAATTCCCTTTGTTGCTTGAACCATCAGACTCATCATGCCCACGAAATGCTAGCCCTTGATTTAAAAGAAATCGAATACAATCAACAACAGCATTCAAGCGAGTTTCATATTCACTTTGAGTTTTCTCGGATTGTCTTTCAAAAAATGTTGCAATATGTTGTTTCTGATTCATCAACCTTTCACATTTCTGCCTAGCTCGATTATGGGCACTATTGACACCTCCTTCATGAATCTTTAATTTTTCTTTTTTTTTCCAATTTTTAAATCATTTCCCAGTAAAAGTATCACTGCCTGCTTGATCACCATTATCTTCTTTGAAAAGATAACAAAAAAGACAATATGCAGACTCTTCTTTTATACTATATTCCAGCCAAGAACCAAATTCTTTGAACCAATCCGAAACAAATCGTCGTTGTTGATTTCCAAATTTCTCAAATTTAAAATTGTGCCCCTTAGGTTGAAAAGGACCCCTTTGTAAGTATGTTCTTCGAACTTGATCTCGAATATTACAATTATAACTATCAATACAAGGTCGTAAGCCAGGGTCAGCAGGCAAATTTTGTAAATTGACTTCATATGAACCATGACTAGTTCCTTCTAAAGGAGATGGGAGCTGTGGTTTCTTTTTAAAAAATTTTTCCATATCTGTTTCAAATCAAATAAAACTATTAATTATTAGATTAAATTTCACAATAAGACTAAATCCTAACAAAATAACGAACAAGAATAATTAATTTAATACAAATTTGATATTATAAAAACATTATTTGACAACACACTCAATGGGGCTCACGGGAAAGATACATGATTGTAAATTTTACTTTTTCAATTGCTCATTTATTTGCATTAACAAAGTGATTGCTTTTAATTATAATTTATATAATAAATTATACACCACTTAAAACTTTCATCATTTCACAGAGCACCCAGTGGGTGCCACCCACTGTCCCACCACTTTCCCTTTCAATTTTAATATTAAAGAATTGCTTACTTTTCACAAATCAACTTTTACTTTTGGAATTTTGTATATAGCTATCAGAATAAGAATTGATGAACGAAGTTAGAGAGATGCAGCACATTCATTCGGCCAGAATCATTAGTCAAACATCAAAACAACATTCAAGCACAATACCTGTTTCAATCTATGGGCTATCTAGCAAGGGACGAAATCATCAAAGGCTCAGCGATCGCAGCGACAGATAACAACGAGTTGGTGGCAGACTAGCAGCAGGAATGGAAACGTTAGTCGGTGGCGGTGGGCAGTCTTTGTGATTTGGTGATTCACAGTTTCATAATTTTGGGGTTTGTTTTTTTATTCCTTTAATTTTTATTATTAATATAAAACGATGAGTTTTGTAAGTTAGTTTTAAATTAGAATTTGATTAAATTAAAAAGTTTTTATTATTTAGATGGATTTAATTTCAAAGCCCAAAATACTTTGTTTTTGTGGAGAAAAGTTATTGGACTTAATAATTAGAAGGGGCTTTATGGGCTAAATTCAAAAAAAATTTAAGGCTCAGGGGGGGCTTAAGCCCCTCCTGGGCCTTAATTGGGTCCGCCCATGCGTGCAGGGAGGTTATTAGGAAAGTTGAAAGCTAAAAAGAAGTTTGCATTGATACTAGATGATGTCAAAGTTGGTGGTGGCCTAACCAAATCTTCTTGGTTTTGGCAGCCGCCCAAAGAAATACACAAGCATGGTTGGCATGGCTGCATCTAGAAGCTTTGACAAGAATGGTTGGCACTTAGCTTTGAAATTCTAGATGCCGTAAGCTTGAGGTTTTGGCCACTTGTTTTTTTACTTTTGAGGCAAAGCTTTGCCTATAAATACAAGCTCTCACCTAGAGCTTGTATCCAATTCCATTAAGAGAGAAGCATTGCTTTCTTGAGTGTTGAGAGTTTTTTCAAGAGTTTAATAAACTCTTGAGTGTCTAGTGAGTGAGAGATTGGGTGTATTGGGGTTTTGGGTAGTGAGCTAAAATATTACAATACTTGTAATCCTTATTTCACTAGTGAACTATTTTCCTTCTGTCTTCGCCCGTGGATGTAGGCTAAAAGCCGAACCACGTAATTTCTGGTGTCCTCTAGTGTGCTTGTTCTTTATTTTTCTACCAATTTTTACTTTAGCTGCGTGTCTGCTTCACCCACCAATTGCCTAACAGTGGTATCAGAGCTATTGGTTGTATTTTTTGGAGTCAGGAACTGTTCACGTAAGAGGTACTATTCACGTATACGGTAATGTATACGTATACGACAATATTCATGTATACGGTACTGTTTACGTATACGGTTTTGTTCACATAGACGGTACTATTCACGTATACGGTACTATTCACGTGAAACGGTGGAAGCGATCCAAGGATTTTACGGTGCAAAGCAGGGAATAGTGGTGTGAGTAAAGCAACTGTGTGATTTTGTACATGTCTAGGAAAGTTTTGTCACAAAGGCGATAAGAGTTTAAGGAGTCTGGGTTTTAAGTGGGACCATTGTAACCCCTCCAGTCTTTCCTGGGAACTTTCCTAGTGTGCATTCTCACACATACTCACAACTATTCAAGGTGGTACACTAACTTGTGTGCAGTATTTATCAACAAAATGGCGGCAAAGTATGAAATTGAGAAGTTTAACGGAAATAATTTTTCGTTGTGGAAAATGAAGATAAAGCTGTATTGAGAAAAAATAATTGTTTGGCAGCAATTGGAGAAATGCCCATGGAGATAACTGATGACAAGTGGAACGAGGTAGACAGCAACGCCATTTCTGATCTACACTTGGCACTTGCGGATGGAGTATTATCTAGTGTGGCAGAGAAAAATACGGCGAAGGAAATATGGGATACTCTCACAAAATTGTATGAGGCCAAGTCACTACACAACAAAATTTTCTTGAAGAGAAAACTCTATACTCTTCAAATGACGGAATCTACAATGGTGACCGACCACATCAACACATTGAAGACTCTATTTTCACAACTCACAACGTTGGGTCATAATATAGAGGAAAATGAACGTGCAGAGCTTCTACTTCAAAGTCTACCAGATTCATATGATCAACTTATCATTAACCTGACGAACAACAATCCAGTGGAGAGTCTAGTTTTCGACGATGTTGCAGCCTCCGTATTAAATGAGGAGAGCAGGCGGAAAAATAAGGAAAACAGACAAGCAAGTTTGCAGCAAGCAGAAGCGCTATCGGTGACGAGAGGGAGATCAACGGAACGTGGCCCCAGTGGGAGTCAAAATCAGGGTAGATCAAAATCCAGAAGTAAGAAGAATGTTAAATGCTACAAATGTGGCAAGAAAGGGCACGTCAAGAAAGAATGTTGGAGTAACCAGAAGAGAAAAGAGGGCAAAGAACCTGAGTCATCAAATGCTCAGGGTTGTGTAGCAAGTACCTCAGATGATGGCGAAATTCTTTACAGCGAGGCAACAACTATTTCAGAAGGCAGAAAACGATTGTCTGATGTCTGGCTTATAGACTTAGGAGCTACCTGGCACATGACCTCTCGGAGAGAATGGTTCCACACATATGAACCTATCTCAGGAGGATCTGTATATATGGGTAATGATCATGCCTTGGAGATCGCTGGTATTGGTACTATCAAAATAAAAATATTTGATGGTACAATTCGCACAATTGGAGAGGTACGACATGTCAATGGCCTGAAGAAAAATCTATTGTCTTTGGGACAAATGGATAGTCATGGGTACAAAACTCATGTGGAGAATGGAATTATGAAGATCGTTAAAGGCGTGCTTGTATTGATGAAGGCAGAAAAGATCAGTGCTAATCTATTCATGCTTAAAGGAGAAACACTACAGGAGGCTGATGCGTGTGTCGCGTCAAATGGAGAAGAATCAACGATGATGTGACATCTCAAACTTGGCCACATGTCAGAACAAGGCTTGAAGATTCTCTCTGAGCGAAAATTGCTTCCGGGGCTCAAATCGGTAAGTTTACCATTTTGCGAGCATTGTGTTACAAGTAAGCAGCATAGATTAAAATTCAGTAGATCTATTGCTAGAAGTAAATGCATTCTAGACTTGATTCATTCTGATGTTTGGGAATCACCGGATATATCCATGGGAGGTGCAAAGTACATGGTGACTTTCATTGATGATTATTCCAGAAGATGTTGGGTGTATCCAATTAAGAAAAAGTCAGATGTATTTCTAGTGTTTAAAGAATACAAAGCGCGGGTGGAACTTGAATATGGTAAAAAGATCAAGTGCTTGAGGACAGATAATGGTGGAGAGTATACAGACGGCGAGTTTCTTGCTTTCTGTAAGCAAGAATGTATTCAGAGGCAGTTCACGGTAGCATACACTCCTCAACAAAATGGAGTGGCAAAGCGGATGAACAGAACTCTTACAGAAAGAATAAGAGCTATGTTGAGGACTGCTGGTCTACCCAATTCATTCTGGGCAGAAGCAGCCAAAACTGCCTGTTATATAGTAAATCGGTCGCCATCTACAGCTATTGGGTTGAAGACGGCGATGGAGATGTGGACTGGAAAGCCAGCTGATTATTCCTACCTACATGCATTTGGATGTCCTGTGTACGTGATGTACAATGCCCAAGAAAGAACAAAGCTGGATCCAAAATCTAGAAGATGTATTTTCTTGGGGTATGCTGATGGAGTAAAGGGGTATCGTCTGTGGGACCCCACTGCCCACAAGATCGTCATCAGCAGAGATGTTATTTTTGTAGAAGATCAACTGCAAATGAAAGATGGAGGTGATGGCACTGTAAAAGAAAAGTCAGAGATTGTGCCGGTATATGTAGAAAATAATCCAGAAGATTCAGATTCTTCGGAAGCAGCACCAGAGCACGAAGAACAAGAACCAGTCGAGTCTGAGGCTCTAGAAGTTCGTCAGTCAACTCGTGAGAGACGACCGCCGGCGCGGCACTCGGAGTATGTCACAGAGATCAACGTTGCATATTGTCTTCTAACAGAGGATGGAGAGCCTTCAACTTTCCATGAAGCTTTAAACAGCTCAGATGTTGCTTTGTGGATGACAGCAATGCAGGAAGAAATTGAAGCTCTACACAAGAACAAGACATGGGAACTTGTACCACTACTACACGGAAGAAAAGCCATTGGAAACAAATGGGTTTACAAGATCAAACGTGATGGCAATAACCAAGTGGAGCGGTATCGTGCAAGATTGGTAGTGAAATGATATGCTCAGAAAGAAGGTATTGACTTCAACGAGATATTTTCTCCGGTGGTTCGACTCACAACAGTCAGAATAGTCTTGGCGATGTGTGCTACATTTGATCTACATCTTGAGCAGTTAGATGTGAAAACTGCATTTCTTCATGGAGAACTTGAAGAAGAAATATATATGCTCCAACCAGAAGGTTTTACAGAAACAGGAAAGGAGAACTTGGTTTGCAGGTTGAACAAATCTCTATACGGTCTCAAACAGGCGCCGAGGTGTTGGTATAAGAGATTTGATTCCTTCATCATGAGCCTTGGATACAACAGACTCAGTTCATACCATTGTGCATATTACAAAAGGTTTGAAGATAATGATTTCATTATTTTGCTGTTGTATGTGGATGACATGTTGGTAGCAGGTCCCAACAAAGATCGAATCCAAGAATTGAAGGCACAGTTAGCTAGGGAGTTTGAAATGAAGGACTTGGGACCAGCAAACAAGATTCTAGGGATGCAAATTCACCGAGACAGAAATAACATGAAGATTTGGCTTTCGCAGAAGAATTACTTGAAGAAAATCTTGCGACGCTTCAATATGCAAGATTGTAAGTCAATTTCTACCCCACTTCCTGTTAATTTCAAATTATCCTCAAGTATGTGTCCTAGTAATGAAGCAGCGAGGAAGGAGATGTCTCGAGTACCGTATGCATCAGCAGTGGGAAGTTTAATGTTCGCTATGATATGTACAAGACCGGACATTGCTCAAGCAGTGGGAGCAGTCAGTCGATATATGGCGAATCCTGGTGGAGAGCATTGGATAGCTGTGAAGAGGATTCTGAGATACATCAGAAGAACCTCAGATGTTGCATTATGTTATGGAGGATCAGAGTTTACTGTCAGGGGCTATGTAGATTCAGATTTTGCAGGAGACCTTGATAAAAGGAAATCCACTACTGGTTATGTGTTTACACTTGCGGGAGCAGCTGTAAGCTGGGTTTCGAAACTGCAGACCGTTGTAGCTTTATCTACAACAGAAGCAGAGTACATGGCAGCTACACAAGCTTGCAAGGAAGCTATTTGGATACAAAGGTTATTGGAGGAGCTCAAGCACGGACAAGAGAAAATTTCTGTATTTTGTGACAGTGAGAGTACCTTGCACATTGCAAGGAATCCAGCCTTTCATTCCAGGACAAAGCACATAGGAGTCCAGTATCACTTCGTTCATGAAGTAGTGGAAGATAGAAGTGTGGATTTGCAGAAAATCCATACCAAAGAGAACCTAGCAGATGTTTTGACCAAGCCGATAAATACTGATAAGTTTGTCGGGAGTAGATCCTCTTATGGCCTAGCAGAAACGTAGGCAACATGATTATGGCGAAGCAGAAAGGATGGTGTGGAGATTGATTGATTCTCAATCAAATCTCCAAGTGGGAGAAATGTCAAAGTTGGTGGTGGCCTAACCAAATCTTCTTGGTTTTGGCAGCCGCCCAAAGAAATACACAAGCATGGTTGGCATGGCTGCATCTAGAAGTTTTGACAAGAATGGTTGGCACTTAACTTTGAAATTCTAGATGCCGTAAGCTTGAGGTTTTGGCCACTTGTTTTTTGACTTTTGACGCAAAGCTTTGCCTATAAATACAAGCTCATACCTAGAGCTTGTATCCAATTCCATTAAGAGAGAAGCATTGCTTTCTTGAGTGTTGAGAGTTTTTTCAAGAGTTTAATAAACTCTTGAGTGTCTAGTGAGTGAGAGATTGGGTGTATTGGGGTTTTGGGTAGTGAGCTAAAATATTACAATACTTGTAATCCTTATTTCACTAGTGAACTATTTTCCTTCTGTCTTCGCCCGTGGATGTAGGCTAAAAGCCGAACCACGTAATTTCTGGTGTCCTCTAGTGTGTTTGTTCTTTATTTTTCTACCAATTTTTACTTTAGCTGCGTGTCTGCTTCACCCACCAATTTCCTAACAGATGATATGTGGGAAGCATTTCCTCTTGAAGAAGTAGGGATCCCTGAGCCTAATAAACAGAACGGATGCAAATTGATGATAACTACACGTTCTGTTGGGGTCTGTCGTTCTATGGGATGCGAATAAGTCAAAGTGCAACCTCTCTCTAAAGAAGAGGCATTGAATTTGTTCTTAGACAAAGTTGGAAGAAACATTTTTCATGTTCCAACTTTGAGTAAAGAAATCATAAACTCTGTTGTTGAGGAATGTGCTGGCTTACCAGTCGTAATTGTCACTGTAGCTGGTTGCATGAGAGGCGTATATGAAATTCATGAATGGAGAAATGCACTCAATGAATTGCGTGGACTTGTGCGAAGTTTCAATAGCATAAATGCTGATGTGCTCGGGCAATTAGAATTCAGTTATCGTCCCCTAAAGGATAAAAAGGTCCAACATTGCTTCTTGTATTGTGCATTGTATCCTGAAGACTTCGCAATCTCGAAGGATGAGCTGATAGGTTACTGGATTGCAGAAGGATTAATCGAGGAAGTGAAAAATGTCCAAGATAAATATGATAGAGGGTATACTATATTAAACAGACTTGTATATTGCTGCTTATTGGAGAGCGCTAAAAAAGGACGCTGTGTGAATATGCATGATCTTATAAGAGATGGCATTACGCATTACTAGAGACAGTCCTTTGTTCATGGTGCAAGCAGGCGTACATCTACAGAGATTCCTAGGTGAACAAGAATGGAGACAGGATCTTGAGAAAGTTTCCTTGGTGAAAAATGACTTGCCGGAAATCCCTTCAAATATGTCCCCACATTGTGAAATTCTTTCAACTTTGTTGCTACAAAGAAATAGAAATTTACAACCAACAAAGTGCTGGCTCCACTGGCAATGGAGTCCCCTTAAGTGGCTTGTTTGGGTTTGCTCCCCAGTTCGAGTCGCAGGGAAGTCGCCTTTGTTAGGAGAACCTGTGCCTCCCGGTTTGAGCGGGGACTTCTAGTCTGGGTTGTGGTACGGGCTTAAAGGTGCCTCCCACAGTTGGGGCCCTCCCCAGGATACCTCGTGGATAAGACCAGAAATAGAAATTTACAGGATTCCTGAATGTTTCTTTGCACACATGCCTGGGTTGAAGATTGTTAATCTTTCTTACACTGGCATTGAAGTCTTGCCAAATTCCGTCTCTGACTTACGGAATCTCAGATCGTTGTTGCTTCGATATTGTAGAAGATTGGAGCGTGTTCCTTCTTTGGCGAAGCTGTTGGCACTTCAGTGTTTGGACCTTGAATACACGGCTGTAAAGGAAGTCCCTGAAGGTATGGAAATGTTGGAAAACCTTGTCCATCCTACCCTTTATTCAAAGATGCTGATCAAGTTTCCAGCTGGTATATTACCTAAACTATGTAATCTCTATAGTTTAAGGTTAAATAGGGGATCGGAAACTTCACGAGAAACAGTGCAAGAGGCAGCCAGATCGACTGATAGATTGGATACTTTTGTTGGCTATTTTTCTAAACTCGATTATTTCAACACATATGTCAAAAAAATTTCATTTTCAGGTGTCGACAGTTTACAATGGTTCTGTCGCGAATACTAGATTTTATAGCTTCCTTCGCACAAGGGAAGCAAATAAATCAGTGTGCTTCTATGGGTGCAAAATCTATGAAAGAGAAGGTGTTACCATAGTGCTCCCAAAAGATGTTACAAGCTTAATTGATGTTTTGTCAAAGGAACAAGGACTAGTTAACGCTGCCAGGTTTTCACATCTTAAAGCTCTTTGGTTTTCCTATTGTCCTAATTTACAGAAGCTGTTCTTACTTCAGCTATTGCCTGCCCTCCAAAACTTGGAATTTCTCGTAGTCCAAAGCTGTAAGAGAATCGAGGAGATAGTAGAAGTCAATGATGAAGAAACTCAGAAAGAATTAGGAACAAGTGCAATCACTATTACACTTCCAAGATTGAAGAAGTTGTGGCTTAGTTTCTTGCCAGAACTTAAGAGCGTTTGCAGTGATAATGCTGTATTGATTTGTATTTCTCTCCAAGAAATTCAGATAACCCCCTTCTGCCCCAAATTGAAGTGGCTCTCTCTTAGGCTTCCTCTGCTTGATAATGGGCAACCATCTCCACCCCCTGCCCTTGAAGTTATTAAGATAAGGAAAGAATTGTGGGAATCACTGGAGTGGGATCAAGCCAATGCCAAAGAGGTCCTAAATCCTTACGGTAAATTCGAGCAGAGCTAGAATATATGGTACCCAATATATAATGCAGCAACTCATCTCTGGTTATTTTCAATGCCCATATCTCCTTCTCTACTAAATTTCCATGTCAATTTGATTGTTTTTGCTGCATGGTTTTGGTCCAGTAATGTTTTGCAGCGTGTTCTGTTTTGCAGGATAATATAAGTGGCCATTCCAACTGCCAAAGCTGGTTCAAGAATAAATCCTTCCATTGAGGACCAAAGCAGATGTATATTATCAATTTTATCAATTGTGTCAACATGACTTATTGAAGTTGATTTTTATGTAGATTATTAACTTCTTTTCATGTGTAATTAATTTATTTGCTCAAAGCCTCAGAGATCTCCAAATATTATCTTTAGATAAACTGATTTATCTTGTTTATGGCTCATGGTTGCTTAGCTTTCTCTTTTATATTGGATTTCTTCTATTATCCTAGTAATTGTTGCTGATTCGTACACATCAAAGGTTTCACTGCATCATATGTTTTGTTAGAGATTTTTCTATTCTAAATATCACTAGATCTAGAGAAATATAATTTTGTTTTTCTGAAAAAATTTAACATTTTTAATTAATAACATTTCTTCTGATAACTATTGTTGCCTATTTGGCCATCTTTACCTTGTATTTTCATTAGATAACATAGACAATTATAACAGAGCAAATAGGAGAAACATTAGAAACATGAAAATACTGGACAATATTTTATTAATTTGTATAAATTATTTTAGCATTTTTTTCCCATTTCAGGTGTGTAATCTATGTGATCATGGTAATTGTTTTTGTCTTTGTCAGTACGACTTTTGAAGTCATCAAGATAAAATGGAGAGAACCGTTAGTGCACTACAAGCCACGTCATCATTTTTGTTCTCTAACGGTGAAAAATATTATAAGAGCGGCTGACGGTAAGTTACGTTTAAACGTAACTTGCGCCTCTCACAGTTGTTGTGCGAGCCTTAAACGTAACTTAGCCCTCCTGAGCAACTGATAATTTAAAAGGGATAAATTTGTCTATTTATTTTATTATTTGATTGAAGGGTGAGACGTAATTATATATATATTTTAATTTATTTTTCATTGAGAACTGACTACTCAATAGGAAAAGGACACATTTTAATCCATAGGTTAGTCTTTAATGATGATACTTCGGTAATTTCAGCTCGGTGTATGAGTATGCGGTATCCACGTTTAGAAGCAACATATATTACACAATAAATAATGGGTCCTTTATTGTGTATATACGTAATAACTTGTTTGTTAATATTCCTCCAAACCCAAAGGGAGGACATTGTTATTCTCCTAACAAAATAAATTCTTTTATATTTGAATGGTGATATTTTCACCCATAAATTTTATAAACCCACCCCATTTATAGAAAATTATTACAACAATGCATATTATTTTTTAAAAAATCAAATTAAGAAGAAATCTAGAAACTTAATCAATTAAATCCATATTCATTCATTTTTTTTTGGGACTATTTTTTTTGGGTTACATTTAATCAATAAGGTTACTTTGACATAAATTAATATAATTACTTTAACCTGATAAGGTAAAAGTACCAAAACATCTAAAAATTTAATTTAACTCTAATAATTTTTTACACCAAATTTTTTTATATTTGAATGATGTATAGTAGTACTTTACTAGTGTGGTTATTAATATTTTACTAAACTAATAAGATATAATTAGGACATGTGGAGTATTGAAAATTATTAAATTTTATATTAAAAAAAATAAATGCCTAAACAATTAGTTACGACAATATATGTTGCTTAAGGTAATTGGTTATTTTATAAGGGCAGAATAATGAAACCAAATTTATCTTAAAACAACCTTAAATAGTTAAAAATTGTTAAAAAACTAGAAAAAAATATAATAATAATTTAGTTAATTAATTGTTCAAACTTATTATTAATTTGTAATTTTACAAAATAATGTGAATTTATTGTAATTACTTTAAGAGGTGTAGTGGGTTTATAAAAAAGTGGGGTGGAAATATCTGCACCCTTACACTTCTGTATAATTATTCTCAAGTGCAGGCGCCCTCATTTTTTTAGTACAGATACATTGTTAAGCAGTGTGACTTAATAGAGTTAATTTTCAACACATTATAAAGTCGTGCAGTTTGATAGTAAGAAAAATTAACTCTATTAAGGCATATGGCTTAATAGCATGTCCGCCTGGAAAAAATGAAGGCATTTGCACCATAAAAGGATTGTACTTTCGAATATATATTATATGTCCAATTTATTTCTAAGGCAATGATGCATCTACAATTTGATGAAGTATTGGTTTTCATATTCTAAAAAATAATTTGAAATTATATAAAAGGTTAAGAAAAAAAACATGATGTTGTTGTTGGGGCCGTTTTCAGCATAATCAGCAAATTCTACTGCTCTTAAGCTATTCTACATAAACCCAACTAAATGGGACAATGATAAATTTTGCTTATAATCAGCCAATTTTGGTGTCCTTTGACTGGTTTTTTAATTATGATATTCTCAAGTTGTTAAGACAAAAAATAACACCTAAGCAACCTTCTTCTTCTCTACTTAGGCTAAAGATATCTATTTATATTTGGATCACAGTTTAGTAATGTTTTGCAGCTTGTTCTACCATATGTTTGTAGGATAAGTAGCAAAGCCAATTGCCAAAGGTCCAAAGCTGGCTCCAAAATAAATCTCAGTTGAGCACCAAAGTAGAAGATGAAAATTATGGATTATTCATTATGTCGAAGTGACGCAATGCTGAAGAAATACTAGAATTTTTTTAATGTACATCCATGAAAACTCAAGAAGAATAACTCTCACAATAGAGAAAATATCTCAATTGAGAAACACTTAATATTATTAATGAAAAGCTTGTGTCGAGAAGCAGGCATAACAAGCCTATTTACACTAAATAGGATTATCTTATTCCTAATAAAATTATGGTTCCTTATAAGAAAAAAATATACCTTAAATAAGAAAATAAATCCTAATCAAAATAAAAAAAATAGAAATTAAATTTATACTCCTATTATGACTATAGTGGTCCTACATTAGTCTCCTCTCTTTATAAGGACTTGTTCTCAGTTAATTCAATCATATGACAATGGTGAAGGATCATGACACTTGAAATAGTCTTGAATGTTGAAAGTTTTGGAAACATTGTAGTTGACCAGGAGGTCCACAACATAAGCATTGTCATTGATTTTCGGAAGAATGTGAAATGGTCTAATCTTCTTTTGTTTGAGCTTGTTGTATTCCCCAAAAGGAAATATGTCCTTTCATAGATTAACCATCACTTGATCTCCTACAACAAAGGATTTGAAGTGCCTATGCTTATCTATATCTGCCTTGTACTTAGTAGTGGATTCTTCTAATTTCTTCTTGACTTCCTCATGAACATTGATTCCTTTGTCTACTATATGATCAATAATAATGTTTATTCCAGGTAGTTTAGGCAAAGGAACCAAATCTAAGGTATTTAAAAGAGGTTTAATGTAGACAATCTCAAAAGATGACTTCCCACTTAATTGATTGGGCATATTATTATAAGCGAATTGTGCTTGAGGTAAAACTTAGTCCCATTGGAGGGGATTTTCTTGAACCAAGGTTCGTAGAATATTGCCTAATTTGCGATTAACAACTTCAGTCTGCCCATTTATCTATGGGTGACAAATACTACATTATTGTAAGGATGTATCTAGTCTTCTTCATAAGGTCTTCCAAAAGTAACTTAGAAATTTACTATCTCAATTAGAGACAATATTCTTGGATAATCGATGTAATTAAACAACTATCGAAAGAATATTTTGGAAATATTTCTTACATCTGAAGTCTTCTTGCATGGAATGCAAAATGCCATTTTAAAAAATCAATCAACAACCATGAAGATATAATGTATTCCTTGTTGAATTGTGCAAGTCCCGATATGAAATTCAAAGACGAATCTTCCCAAAAAGTCCTAGAAATGGAGAGAGGAATGCATGAACTCATATTCTTTGCATGGCCTTTAGCTGTCTGGCACGTGTAACAATGTTTAATAAACTTCTTAACATCTCTTTTAAGATACGGCCAGTAGCATCGTGCTTTTACTAATGCAGTGTTTTTATCTCGGCCTATATTTCCTCTTAGTCCTCTATTATGTAGCTCTCGAATTATATGCTCCCTTATAGATCATTAGGAAATGCATAAACGATCTCCAAAGAATAAGAATCCATCATATATCTTATACTTGCTTGAAGCTCCTAAGGTATAGGTCTTCCATTCATCTTTAAAATCTTCATCATCTGTATAGAGATCCTTTAGGTATTCAAAGCCAATAATTTAATTCTTTATTGAGGTAAGAAAAACTACTCAGCGACTCAAAGCATCAGTTACTTTCTTCAATTAGCCTGACTCATGCATATGGTTTGGCTTTGAAGAATCGTTAAAGAATTTCAGAGCTTTATGATCACTATTCAAAACAAATTCCTTTTGAATTAAATAGGGCTCTCATTGTTGTAAAGTAAGAACAACAGCATATAACTTTTATTCTTAAGTAGACCATTTCATTTTGGTCTCGCTAAGCTTCTCACTAAAGAACGCTATAGGGCGACCTTCTTGAGATAGGACATCTTCGATTCCAATCTCAGAAGCATCACAATCAACTTGAAATAACTTATTGAATTCTAGGAGTGGAAGGACTGGTGCAGTACTTAAGCTTTCTTTTAACTTTAAAAAACTTTGCTCTATCTTATCTGTCCAAACTAGTTACTTTCACTTAAGGCAATTAGTGAAAGGAGTAGTAATGGTACTGAAGTCTTTAGCAAAACGCCTATAGAATGTAGCAAGTCCATGAAAACTTCATACTTTTCTAATACTTATAGGTGTTGGCCATTCTCATATAGCCTGCATTTTCTCTTCGTCTACTTTTATACATCCAGCAATCACAACATAGTCTAAGAATATCATAATATAAGCATAAAAAAAAACTACACTTTTGATATATAGGTTGTTCTCTCGTAAGGCTATTGAGTCGTCTTACAGATGTTGTAAATGCTCTTCTTTGTTGTAGTTTTAGGTTAAAATATCATCAAACTAAACTACAGTGAATTTTTACTATAAAATGTTGGAATTCTTAGTTCATAAACCTCATGTCATACTTTAGATAATTCAAAAGGCATGACTAACCACTCATATAAACCTTCGTGAGTTTTAAAAGTTGTTTTCTACTCATCACCAAGGTAGATACGAATCTGATGATATCCATTTTTTAAATTGATCTTTGAGAATATCTTTAACCCTCCCAATTTATAAAGCTTATCTCTTGTCAAAGAATTGTAAATCGATACTTCACTGTGATTTTATTAATAGTTCTGCTATCTAAACATATTCTCCAACTTTCGTTTTTCTTTGGAGTTAGTAAAGTGAGAACAACACATAAACTCATACTTTCATGGGTTAGTCCCTTGTGGAGTAATTTTTCAACTTGCTCTTGTACGATCTCATACTCTTTTGGGTTCATACGATAAGGAGGTAAGTTGGGTAGGCTAGCTCTAAGGACAAAATCAATTTGATGCTAAATATTCCTCATGAGAGGTAACTTTTTATGAAGCTTTTTAGGCATGATATCCTGAATTATGATAGTAGCGGTTAAACTTGTTTGAGCATTGATTCTGCTTCAGCTATCTCTTTTGGTACTAAAAGATAGGTTCACTTAACTTTTGACATGATTAGAGTAAGGATAATCTTCATGTTGTCTTTATAAAACATGTATGTATTATCCTTCCCATGATGTATTGTATTAAGATCAAATTACTAGGGTCTTCCGAGTAACACATGGCAAGTATTCATATTGACAACATTGCAGGTTACTTCATCTTTATATCTTCCAATAGAGAAAGGAATACGACATTGTTCAGTAACTCTGGTCTCTCCAACATCTTTTATCCATCTAATGTGATAAAAAGAAGGATGTTTGTGAGTTTTAAGTTGTAACTTGTCAACCATTGTCTTGGAAACTATATTCTCGCTACTACCACTGTCAATAATTAGATCGTATACCCTCTTATTGACTGTACACCTTGTTTTGAAGATGTTATGTCTCTAAGTGTCTTCTTTTTTTTTAAGTGTATAGCAAATGTTTTATTACTAGTGATACTCATTTATATGGATGTGTTCACTATTCCTTCTCTTCTATGTCTTCATTGTCTTCAAATGGTTTGTTCTCTGGCTTTTCATTTTCCCCTGCATGAGTTGTCAAATTGACTATTTGGCATCTTGGTTTCGAACATTAGTTCAATGTATAGCCTAGTTTGGAACAATGAAATCATTTGTTGCCTCGCGGAACTGTATAAGAATTATTACTACTTGGTTGATCTTCTGTTGGTCGTATATTTTGTCCATTAAGAATTCATGTTGGCTTCCCAAAGTTTTCCATAAGAGTTTTTCCTTTGTTGACTTCATACCTCTGCTTCAGTTGCTGACCAAGAATGAATGAGCATGGGGTGGCTTGATTACGAGCCTTTCGTTTTTGAAATTGCATTTCTACCTTTTCGACTAATCGAATGGCGTTCTGTAAGGTATGTACCGGTTGCAACCTATCTTCTTTTTTAAGGTGCAAACCATCTAAGAATCGACCAACTATATAGGCCTCTATCCCGCGGAGATTATTCTTTGGCTTTTTTGCCTCCTTGACGACAGTTGTTGTACTCACGAAACAAGGTTTGTACATAGTTAAGCGGCAAAAATTGTTCTCTTAACAAGTGATGCATGCGATGCCATATCTTGACCTTTTACTTTCCTTATAACACACGAGAAGTCTGTAGATTATCCCACTAAACTGCAGCAGTGCCTTTGAGTTTATACGCTACTACTTTGACCTTCTTTGATTCTGAAAAGTCCATTGTTTCAAAGAATCTTTCAACATCTGATAACCAATCAAGAAATTCTTCAATGTCTAGTTGTCTATTGAATGATGAGAGGTCAATTTTGATGTGGTTGTCATTCTGATGTGTTTCTCATCATTCATCTTCTCTCTCTCTTCATATGAATTGTCTAAACTTAGAAAAAGTGGAGTAGCGTTTATATTCCTACTAAAGCTACTTGTCTCTTTAGTATTTTTGGTCTTCTTTTGCTCACTGGAATAATTTCTTAAATGAACAATGTCAACACCTTTGCTTATTGATTACTTCTTTGGGCAAGTCTAATCTCTTCTATTGCCGTGGTATAGACTTATATTGATTGTAGGGTTGTCATTTTTTCGCGCCATGCCTCTACTGAATGGGTTTAGGATTGCTTCAGTCGCTCTATCCCCTTGTAATTCGATTTTCAAATTGAGTATTACTTTCTCTAGAAAACCATTGTGATTTTTTTTTGGTTTTTTTTTTGTTTTTAAAAAGAACAGGAAATTATAAAGTAATACTATAATTAGAGAAAAGTAATGGGGCAAAATAAAAATAAGCAAAAGTTTGTGTTGTCGACGACGGTGATTGAAAAATTGGATTACGATAGATAGATCTAGAAGACTTGATGATGGTGAGTGTGATGGCAATGGCAGTTTGTCTTAAATTGTTATGGATTGACTGAAAAATGGAATTGAATTGGAGGTTGGAGGTTAGTTTCAGTTTCCGGTGAATGAGCGGTAGATGATGGGGGGAACTAGTTAGAAAGAAAGAATGGGCTATTGATGGTGAACGAATTGGTAGTGGTAGAGGCTGGTGAATCGCAACGAAGGGCAGCGATTTGAGTCACTGTTGGTGCAATGGTTTGCAGGTTTTCAGTGGTGTTTTGGTGGTGGTTCGTTAGTGAGATAGGTTGGGTTTTAATGGCTAGCTTATGGGTGTTTAGATGGGAGAGAGGATCGAATGGAAAGAAGAAGAATGGTGGTGACTGTTAAGGTGGCTCAGGTTTGGATTTGTTTTTTTTGCTGATTTTTTTTAGGGAAATTTACAACCGTCCACCTGTTTGTTTTGTCTTTTTCAAAAATACACAAACACTTTTTTTTTTTCAACGCGCCACCTGAAGTTCACTTTTTGTTGCATTCTTCCACTTCCGTCTAATTTCCGTTAGCAAATTTAATGGAATGACCTTTTTACCCCTCAAAATTACAATTTAACCCAAAATAAATAGAAATTAGAGATAAATTGGATGGATTTAATTTTTTTTCAAAGGTGGATGCTAGAAATTGGAGGAAAATAATGTTTGTTGCTTGCTAAATTTAGAAAATTTGTATTTATTTTTTTGGAGGAAAATAGTGTTTGTTACTTGCTAGATTTAGAAAATTTGTATTTATTTTTTCTCTTTCAAAAAAATAAATACAAATTTTCTAAATTTAGCAAGCAACAAACACTATTTTCCTCCAATTTCTAGCATCCACCTTTGAAAAAATTTAAATACATCCAATTTATCTCCAATTTCCATTTATTTTGGGTTAAATTGTAATTTTGAGGGGTAAAAAGGTCATTTCGTTAACATTCCGTTAAATCCACTAACGGAAAATAGACGGAAGTGGAAAAATACAACAAAAAGCAAACTTCAGGTGGCGCACTGAAAAAAAAAAAGTGTTTGTGTATTTTTGAAAAAGGCAAAATAAACAGGTGGACGAGTGTAAATTTCCTTTTTTTTTAATTGATGGAATTAATGGATAATGGGGGAAGGCTTTGCGTATAAAGGTGGTTGATGGTCAGAAAAGCTCTGTCTGGTATAGAGAAATGCTCTTATACAACTTGAAGCAGTGCATAAACGATATTATATTTCGTTCCTGCGTATGTCCTTGAAAACTCAAGAAGGACGGCTCTCATAAAAAAGAAAATATCTCAATTGAGAAATACTGAATATTATTAACGAAAAGCTTGTGTAAAAAAACAAGAATAACAAGGCTATTTATACTAATTAAGATTATTCTATTCCTAATAAAATTATGATTCCTTATAAGAAAATGAATATAACTTAAATAAGAAAATAAATCTTAATTAAACTAAAAAAATGAAATTAATACTCCTACTATGACAGAGGGCTATCCTACATCACAAAGTGACTTATTGAAGTTGATATATATATATATAGATAGAGAGAGAGAGAGAACTTTCAAATTTCTTCCTATGTGTGTAATTCATTCCTTAGAAGCCTGATAAATTTATAAAAGTTACCTTCACAAAATTGATTTGTATTGTTTATGGTTGTTTAAGCTCTCTTTTATATTCAATAAAAAAAATCTTTTATATTGATTTCTTCTATTCTGAATTTTCCTGACTCGTACTTGTCCCTGTATGTGCTAACTTGTATTTTCTTTTTCTTTTTTCTTTTCATATTAGAGACACATTGCAAAAAATTACAAAACTTTTGTTGGCTATTTACGGAAAATGATTACATTTTACATAGAAATTAAAAGTTGCATTTGCAAATGGTAATTGTTGGCTACTTATCTTTAGTTAAGTAGTGAAATCCAACACAGCACTACCAGCGCAGCCACATCACCATTTCCATTGCTCCCCGGAAAAAGAGTAAAGCTTGCAACTGATTATTTTAAGAGGTAAAACTTGCTTCTGTTCACATGCTTTGATTATTTGGTTAAAGGGTGACAGCCTTGCCGGCGCCGGCGTCCACTGATTAAACTTTTGGCATTTCCATCCTCTTGGAGTCTTTGCGACGGCGAGTGTTAATTTTTTTAAGGTGTTTCTTATTGTCAGATTGGGGAGATTTTTGTAACTTCAGATCGTTCTACGTGTATTCTAGCAAGTACGTCTCGAACCAGCATATAACGTCACAAAAAAAAAATGGGCTTGTTTGGCTGGACATAATAGCTTGTTTCTTATTAGTCCAAAGCCCAACGGAAGTCTTTATTGTTCCCCAACAAAAGAAGCACTTTTACATTTTTGTGCTATTGTCCAATTTATTTCTTATCACGTAGGATGACACCACAAGAGAAGACTTAATCCCAATCTTAAAAATATGTAATTATTATGAATATCTAAATTAACATTCACAATGCATACAAGAAAACTTAAACTCTCGACTTAAAAAATAAAATGAAGAGGTGCTCAGCACTCGATGAAGGAGTGAGCTTTATATCACTAAAAAATAATTTGAAAATGAAAAGAAAAATATGAGAAAAAATATGATTTTTTTGTAGAAATGAAATCAAGATAGAAAATCTGTATTTTCAACCTCAATTAGTAATTAACTATATTTTTTTTAACATACATATAGGTATATTAATTCTTGCTCAATTAATACTTCAACTAGCTACATTTTTTCCTTAATTTTCTTGATTCATTATCTTCCTTGCACACGCATTTGATTCCTTGCTTCATCAATATTGTAGGTTTGTCTACATTAATGATTTATTCTCCACTTCTTTTGTTTTGTGTGTGCATATGTGTGCGTGTGTTTGTGTATCAAGCATTTCAATCATGATTAGTTCTTACTTTGGTTTTGTTTCCATTATTATTTTCATCTTGCAAATTAAAGAACTTTAATTATTTGTTTTGCGTTGAAAGCTTCTAGATTTTGTCTTTCCATAACCAAATTTTTGTCCCAAGGATTTTTATTTGGGGTATTAATAATATATTCCACCAAAAGAGTAAACATTTGGACGCAGCTCGAAGATCTTTCTAATGAAATAGCTGGAAGCAATTGAGAAGGTGGTCGCTATACCGTGCACAAATCCATGCAGAAATAAGAATTTGTTTTTATTAATTTTTTATTTTTGAATTTTGCGTGATATTGAATTTATTTCCTCCACACTACCTATCATACTAATTATGGTTGTTGAGTGTTGAGTGTTATACTAAAATTTTACCAAATTTTAGACCAATATTTGAAGCTAGAGTTTGGTTTGAAAAAATGAGAAGAAAAAAGAGCAAAGAAAAGAAGAATTGTGGAGAGGAATTTGGCTTGAAAAAAATTTGCCCCCTTAATTTTCTGTTTTCAAGGGTATAACTGTAAGCACAGTCTGATTGTATTTTCAGGGAATAACACCGTCTGGAAAAATTTGAAGTCTAAACACATATCGAAGTACCTATTCGGTTGTGTTGTCTGCAATTTTTCATTCGAAGAAGCTTCAGCTTAAAACATAATAATATCATGAGCAGCCCCAGAAACTTAAAAATAAAAAATAAAAATAAAAAAGATCTCATGAAAAAAAAACTCATAATTCTTCAGATTTTTTATAAAGTTAGTAGTGGACTAGTGGTCACTTGGAAATTTAACTGCAAAGAAAAAGCCAGTCATTCACATAAGTTAATACTGCGGATGTCGGAGGCTAGCTAAGCCCTAAGGTGGTGTTTGGTTTTAAGAAAGGAGAAGAGAGGAAAAGAGTGGAACGAAGGGGATAGGAGAAGAAAGGAGTGGAAGAAAATAGTGAAATTAAATTTCATTATTTAGTTTGACATAAAATTTGATAGGGAAAATAATTCTAATTTTTTTCTTTGGATAAATTTATCATTTTCCTTAAATACTAAATTATTTATATTAGTAATAAAATATAATTTAATAATAATACCAAACTTTTTTTAATTTCAAAAAGTTTTAAAACAATTCATGATTTATATTTAATATAAAATATAAAATAATTTAATATACTAAACTATTTAATATACTTTAATATAAATAAAAGCCGGTCAACAGTAGCGGTCAACATAAGTCAACGGCGGCCTTTGACTTTCCGGTGAAATTTCAACGGCTTACAGCGATGTCTAAGGGCTGGTGAGTTCCGGCAAAGCTCCGACGACGGTTCGGCGGAGTTCCGACGATAGTTAATTTATATTTATATATTTTCATATTAAATAAATAATTAAGTTTATTTATTTTATTAAATTTCTTAAATCGTTCATTAAATATAATTAATATAAATTTATTTATAATATTAAATTGATAAAATAAAATTATAAATAATTATTATTAATAACATTAAACAAGTAAAAATATTGAATGACAATTTTGAAAGATTGAGTTTTCAACATAAAAAGAATTTAAATTCTTCACTCTTTGGCGTGGAATTTAAATTCTACATTATAAGAAATATTAAATTATAATAAAAATTAAATTCTTATATATTTTATGTAACCAAATAATAAAAATAAAATTTGAACTACTTTCATTTTCTCTATTCTCTCCTCTTAACCAAACATCACCCAAGAGTAAAACATATCGTTCGTTCGTCGTACGTTTGGATTCCCTTTCATCTTGTCAATTATTGAAGACAAGTTGGTCATTGCCTGTCATTACCGAATGTCAAATTAATTCATTGCCTGTCATTACCAAATGTCAAATTAAGACGCAACTAATGTATAAAATAGCATTAATTTTTGTCTGTGTTTGTTGTTTTTTATATATATGTAAGGGAATCAATGCTATTTTATAAACCATATATGGCTCCAATTCCAATTAGAGGAATTCAATATTTAATTTTTTGCAAGATGACTTTCCTCTCATTGGCAGGCCGGCTAAGAGATTAATCATCCCTTTCGTCTTATGAATTATTGAAGACAAGTAGCCGTTCGCTGCCTGCACTTTTCAAATCCGACAAGCAATTAGACAATATTTCTATTTCAAATTGGGGCCACAATCTAAAAAAATTGCAATCATTCTCTGTTTTATATATATATATATTTTTTCAAACTTTCATTGCTTATCTTAAATTACGGATTACAATTTCAATTTTTCAAAAGACCGTTCACAAAAGACACTCGTTAAAAAGGAAAAATGAGGACTGCTCTTATTGTTTCGAAAACATTAAACGAAATCTCTCTTATATTTGAAATTAAGTTCAAATGATTTATATACCCTTAATGATTAAATTTATTTAATAATAAATTATAAATTATGAAAAAAAAATTAACTAACATAATATCAAGTTGAAAGTTAATAACCAATGCAGTACGAAAGTTAATTAATGCCCAGTACAACAAAGAGTCTTCCACCGCAGCTTCGGTTCGGTTCGGTTCATCAAACTCAATTATTTTTTAAACGGAAAACCATAACTGTACAAAATAATTTTAAAAATTTGAAAATTGTGGTCACATAATTTTTTTTTTTTTGGATAAGGCGGTCACATAAGTTAAGAGGGGTGGGTAATGTCGCTTTTTCACATTTTTTTAGTTTATCTTATTCAATCATTTTAACGCTAATGTTCATTTAACTCTTTTATTTATCTCTCCAACTTACCTCTAGGCTCCAACTATTCTCTATCCTCTCAACTCAACTGCTGGTATTTTTCTTCCAAATCTCTCTTTTTATTATCTTTTTAAATTTACCGGTTGCTTTTGGTGGGATTGCTCGCTTTCTTTGTCCGTTATCATATGCATATATGATTGTAATGTGATAAAATGCATCTATTATTGATTACATTCTCTGTTTCCATTGTTGCATAAATAGCTTGCACTCATTATGATTCTTGACCCTTCTTTGTTCTCTATATATATATTTTTTTTTCACTCAACAAATGACGAAGAGTATTGCCATTCCGCAAAAGGTTATATTCTTTTGGATTCAGCCTTGATGCTTTCTTCCCCTTGACAAACATTTGAAGAAGCCACACTGTAGTGTAGAATTTAAATT
Organism: Citrus x changshan-huyou; assembly: GCA_039657385.1. Classification (NCBI taxonomy): domain Eukaryota; kingdom Viridiplantae; phylum Streptophyta; class Magnoliopsida; order Sapindales; family Rutaceae; genus Citrus; species Citrus x changshan-huyou. Next base: position 14,068,410 of record CM077547.1, on the reverse strand, counting down.
CTTTTTATGTTATAAACTAAAGTTTTCAAAATTATCTTTCAACCTTTTAACTTATTTAATGCCATTAATAATAATTATTTATAATTTTATTTTTTTAATTTAATATTATAAATAATTATATATTAATTAAATTTAATAAATGATTTAAGATACTTAACAAAATAAATAAACTTATTTATTTATTTTATTTAATATGAAACTATAAAAATACAAATTAATTGTCACTGGACCTCTGACGGTGTCGCCGGAAAGTCATTGGACCTCCGCTGGAACTCGCCGGACCGCCGCTGGATGTTGTCGGAAAGTTTAAGCGAAATCTCTCTTATATTTGAAATTAAATTTAAATGCTTCTATAGTTATAACAGTGTTAATTTTATATGTTAATTTTTTATTTTACTTCTAGTCTTGATGTAGATTATAAAATCTAAAAATTTTAAAAATAATAATTAAGCCAAATAATTTATATACCCTCAATGATTAAATTAATTTAATAATAAATTGTAAATTATGAAAAAAAAATTAACTGACATAATTTAAGTAGAAAGTTAACAGGGACGCAGCTACAATACCCCCGTACCCCTCTTTTATCTTTTTTTTTTTTTGAATCCCTTACATTCTTTTTTATTTACAATTTAGTTATAAGTATAGCGATAATTTTATTTTCCCATTCTTCTTCACCTTTTCTCCATAATCAGTCCGATTTTTTTCATTTAATATTATTTTTCGACCGTGAGATATGAGATATGAGATTTATTTATAATAAACTGAAAAAGCTACATTTTGAATAGAGCTCATCTGACCCAAGCAAAATTTGAGAGCTTAGTACTAAATTATATTGTACAACTCTTTTTTATTGTCTTTTCTTTTATCAAATTCATGGATTGTATAGTTCATTTTCACTTTCTTTTTAATTATCAAACTGGGCAAAATTATGTTACCAATAGGATAAGCACTCCCTTGTTTTGTTAATAAAAAAGAAAAAAGAAACTAAATAGTATTTCTAAATTTTGACACTCAAGTCCTATTTCCTTCAATTTTTAATACTTATACTGTTGACTTGACAATTAACAAAATTTTACCCTTACAAAAAATAAATTAAGCATTTTGGATATTTAAATAATAAAAATACACGTAGTAGATCCTTTTAATTAAAATTAGGCTATTTGACTTAAAAATACTTTTTGCACCTATTTTTTAATTAAAAATTTCAATTATTAAAATGCCTATGAAATAATTTACTATTAAGGACAAAATATATACTTAATTAATTATATTTTTCTTTGATCTTATCCTAATTTAAATTCAAAATTTATTTTAAGGTAAACGTAATTTCATTGTAAACAAATAATATTCATTCAAAAAGAAAAAAGAAAAATAGTGGAAAAATTAATGGAACAAAGGAATCAAATTGAATTACCATCCACCTTTGTTATTGGAGACCTCTAATTTAAGCAAATTTTAGCATTAATTTCACGAGACATGAATTGGGCTTTTATGGAATCCTTCAGTAGAGGAATATTTAAAAATTGCATAAACACTAGAAGTGTAAATATATTAAGAATTGCATAATGATCATGAATTAACCGTAAAACCAAAGGCAAATAGCACAAAAAAAAACATAAAAACAAGATATGAGCATCCTTATTTAATATTTAGCACCAATTCCCATTTGAGAGTTGTAAGTTTGCAATTGATAAAAAAATTGCAGAGAATTCTTTTTCCATTACAAGTGAAAAAAAATTAATAATAAAGAGATAAATAAATGTTTATTGCTATCAAATTAAGAGTTGAATTTTTAGGAGTTTAAAGTACTTTTTTGTTCATTTTTATAGTCCACACTTTGTAAACTTATCTAGTCTATAAAAGATCAATTTTGATTAAGAAAATAGAGGTGAATAGTTTATTATTAAAAAAATTAAATTAGGGTTATTTTGATTATTATGAGATGTACATTGTCTAATTTTAATTCAGGCTACAGGTTTTTTGAACAATTAGGTGTAGAAAGTAATTTAGTGGGTTCAAATAATCTCATACTATAATTAAATCATAAAAAATATTATAAAAATAACAATTCATTAAATTACTATTAAGGACAAAGAATAATCATCTATAATTTATAATCATTTATTCTCTACTTGTGTTATCTTTTATTTAACATAAAAATAGTCATTTATATAAATTCAAAAAAAAATTCCCAAGAAAAAGTTTATAGACCAAATAACTTTAGAGAAGGGTAAGTTTATAAAAAATAAAAATTTAAGAGCTATAAATCTTTAGTCAATGGCATGTATGAAAAATTAATAATTCTTTTAAATCACACTAATGCATAGACCAAAGAATCAATAGTACGATTTTTGTCGATCAAAAAAATATGCTTCTAAAATATGATGGTTTTAATTAAAACTATTTTATTAGGTTAGAGTTTATGAAAAGAAGGAAACAAAAATAGAGGATAGAGTTCATGGGTGCTAAACTACTAATTAAGAATAAAGAAAGAACAAAAATAAAATTTAGTTATCGTACACAAGAAGATAATAATATCAAAATATAAAATATTTAATTAAATATACCTTAGGAATTACGCAACTTGTTCATTAATAATATTATTGGAAAATTTAATTTAGGCATATACGTGTTCGTTACGATCATATATTATTATTGTTAACAAATTAATATATTTTTATTATGTATTCTTTTTTAATTGACATATTCAAATAATTATTGTGTATTAAATAGATATTATGTTAAAAAAATTATTAAGGCATGTTAATTTTTCGTGTTTTAAAATTTTTACATGAGATTACATTATTGTCCATACACTATACTCATATTAATAGTCAAACTAGGTCAATAGATTTAATTGTACAAAAATTTGAAATAATATGGACATATATGTCAACATTTAGGAACTTTTACCTTTTTTAATTTTTCAGCAAACATCAAGGATGACAATATTAATAACTATGAAAACCCATCTGCAACTTTTTGGTTAAATTTAATGATTAAATCACTAAAGGACAAAACTACCTTACAGATTCTGTTTGTAACAGCTCAATGGAAATTAGTCTTGTATCAGCTAAATTCCAACAATTTTTCCTCTCTCCTGCAACGCGTGGATGCTCCTCATTTGCTGCGTTACATACAGAGTCTGTAACGTAGCAAGGTCCTTCTAATGATAAAATAAGGTACCAAAAACACCCGTTGTAAAGTAGCAGGATCCGGTTAACAGTCAATGCTGTAAGAAAGTTAATTAATGCCCAGCAGTACAACAAAGAAACCATAAAGGCTTTCTCTCTCAATCCTTCAACACGCGGCTTCAGTTCATCAAACTCAATTATTTCACCCCAATTCCAACGTTGCCTCTGACATTATTGTGCAGCGTGCACTGTGTTTCTGAAAGGGCAACCACTACTGTACGAAATAATTATAGAAAATTAAAAAAAACGCGGTCACGGAAGTTAATAGGAGTGGGCAAGGTCGTTTCCTTACATTTTTTTTAGTTTATTTTATTCAATCATTTTAATACCTATGCTCATTTCACTCTTTTATTTATCTCTCTAACTTACCTCTCGGCGCCAACTATTCTTTATCCTCTTGCAGGTATTTTTTTTTTTCAAAAACTCTCTTTTTATTTTTTTAAATTTACCAGTTGCTTTTGGAATAATTTATTGGGATTGTTTCTCTTGGATTCTTCATTATTATACTTGTATTTTTTTTTCTCGGTTGCTTTTGAGAATAAATTAAGTTATATATATATTTTTTTAATGAAAAATACCTTCATTTCAACTTAAAGAAGAAAATAAGTACAACAAGTGGGGAGGGTATGAACCCATCCAAACAATAGTTTCGAGCATCTCTAGAGCTAGCTTAGCTAAAGAGTGGGCTATCGCATTACAAGATCTATTAGCATATTGGACACAAACTGAGCTAAAGTTCTTCAACATGTTCTGCACGTCTGAAATGGTCCAAAAAATCTTGGATCTGCAGCCCCGATTGGTGTTAACTAACTTAACAATCTCTTGAGCATCTGATTCCACAATCAAAGACTCTATACTAGCATTCCTTGCAACCTGCAGCCCCCATTCGACTGCTTCTGCTTCTGCAAAACACACATCACCATAGAACTTGGAAACTTTGATTGCAGCTGCAATCACATTCCCATTTTCATCACGAATCACAGCCCCTAACCCTGCAATTTGCTTCTCCGAATTGGTGGCAGCATCAACATTAACCTTATAGAATCCTTTTTGGGGAGGATTCCAGGCCTTTAGCATCGGAGAACTTTGCTTGCCTATATGAGTAGCTGCTGGAATCTGGGTTCTTCGGAAAGCTTCCAGCACAGCTTCAGCCTTAGAGACTATCACTTGGGGGCTTTCTTTTACTTTTTTAAAAATCCATTTGTTTCGGGCATTCCATATCATCCATAATATCGAAACCAGCATCTCAATATCATCATTACTCATTCTCAACTTCAGACCAATCAACAAGCTTAAAATGTCTTGATCAACACAATCCTTCAGATCATCCTCAAATCTGGTAATTTTCCAGATTTTCTGCACCACCTTACAGCCCACTAAAGCATGAAAGACTGTTTCCAGCTTATTGTTACACCTTTGACACACAGGCTCCTGAATCACCTTCCTTTTCCAAAGATTTTCAGCCGAAGGAAGAAGATTTTTTGCAGCCCTCCAAGCAAAAATCCGAATTTTCTCTGGTAAGGTGAGCAGCCATATTGTATTCCATTGGTTCTGCTCAGCTGCTGAACTTGTCGGCCTGGCTGGAAATTTCAGATTTAAAGCAATCTGATATCCACTTTTAACCGAGTATTGGCCTTTTCTATCGAAGTGCCATATTACTTCATCCTCCCTTGGTCTCCTTGGCAGAGGAATTTTAACAATTGCTTCCGCATCTATTGTTGCAAAGTGCCTGTGAATCAGCCCTTCATTCCACCCATGTTCTGCATTTATTAACTCAGCCACCAAGGCATCATCTGGTAAGCTTGGTTTGGAAATCGGTTTGAAGGTCAAGGGCCTGGGCAGCCAATTCTCTTTATGCAATAGGATGCTTTGGCCATTTCCAATCCTCCATCTATAACCCTTGGATATGACTTGCCGTCCCCATAAAATGCTTCTCCAAATAAAAGAGGGATTCGATCCAAGACTAGCCTTCATAAAGTCCTTGTGCTGGAAATATCTCGCCTGCAAAGTTCTTGCCATAAGGGAGTCTGGAAATTGCAGTATCCTCCAGCCTTGTTTAGCTACTAGCGCTTGGTTGAAAATTGAAAACTCTCTGAATCCCATTCCTCCTATGCACTTAGCCATACTTAGCTTGCTCCAACTCGACCAGTGGATGCCCTTCTTATCAGTCCCTGATCCCCACCAGAATTTTGCTATTATTCTCTGGATGTCATCACATATTCCCATGGGAATCTTGAAGACGCTCATTGCGTATGCAGGAATAGCTTGAGCAGCCGCTTTGATTAAAACCTCTTTGCCACCCACTGAGAAAAATTTGTGCTGCCAATTGGAGACTTTATTATGGATCTTCAGCTTGATATCGGTAAAGAAACTACTTCGCTTTCTCCCAATCATAGATGGCAAGCCTAAGTATTTTTCGTGTCTTGAGACAATGTTGAGCTGGAAGATGGCTTTGATTGTTGCCGCTTGCCCAGCCGGAATATTGCCGCTGAGAAACATTGAAGATTTGTCGAGATTGAACAGCTGGCCTGAGGCTGCAGAATAGCAGTCGAAAATTCTCTTCATATTTTGGCAATCGGTAACTGAGGCTCTCGAGAATACTAGGCTGTCGTCCGCAAATAATAGATGAGAGATTTTAAGCTCCTTCCCAAATGACAGCCCATGAATAAGCCTTTGGTGCTCTGCTTGCTGGAGAAGAGAGGAGAAGGCTTCAGCCCCAAGGATGAATAAATACGGAGATAAGGGACACCCTTGTCTGAGGCCTCGCTGAGGCCTAATCACCCTGCTTACAGCACCATTTACAATCACTGAGGATGTTACTGAGCTTATACACCGCATGATTAGGCTGATCCAATTCTGCGCGAACCCGAGAGACTTCATCGTTTGTTCAAGAAACTCCCATTCCAGCCTATCATACGCTTTACTCACATCAAGCTTCAAAGCCACCAAGCCATTTTTTCTTCCTTTACAATGTCTTATCTTATGGAGGCACTCATATCCTACAATAATATTATCGGTGATTAGCCGATTAGGAGTGAAAGCACTTTGCATTGGTGAGATAATTTTGGGCAGTACATGCTTAAGCCTATTAGCTATAGCCTTAGCAACAATCCTATAAATAACATTGCATAGACTAATAGGCCTAAAATCGGTAACTTTTCGGGGCTTTCCTGTTTTTGGAATTAAAGCTATATAAGTGTGATTGAGAGGGGCTACATCACCTTGCTTGTTAAGAATGTGAAGGCATGTTGAAAGGACTCCTTGCTTGACCGTTTGCCAGTGCTTTTGGTAGAACACTGCTGGCAAGCCATCCGGACCCGGTGCCTTTGTTGGGCACATTTGTGTCCATGCTTCCACAACTTCTTCGGGTGTAAAAGGCATTTCCAGAAAATCATTCATCTCATTAGACACTCTTCGAGATATTCCTGACAGCGCAGCTGCTATTTGAGCTTGATTAGGCTTGGATGTAGTAAACAAATGCGTGAAGTATTTGCTGAACTCATGCTCCACTTCTTCAGCATCTTCAATCCAACTTCCCGCTGCATTTTCAATCCCCCAGATCCGATTCTTCTTCTTCCTCGAGGATGCCTTGTGATGGAAAAATTTTGTGTTCTTGTCCCCTCCCTTGAGCCAATCTGCCCTTGAGCGCTGTTTCCAGAAAATTTCCTCGTCGGCTAGCAAGTTTTGAATTTGTCTTTCCACCTCTTTAATCTTATTCCCAGCAACATATTGAACTCGATCAAGCTTGAGGTTTCGGAGCTGTTTCGTTAGATTCTCCAGCTTTTTTTGTCTCCCTCGGAATTCTTCTTTGCTCCACAAAATCAACCTGGCCATAGACTTCTTGGCCACTTTTTGAAACACCGAGACAGGATTTTCAATATTCCATCTTCCCTGCGTGCTCCACTCTTCCTCCACGATTTCCTTACAAGCATCATAAGGGCTCCACATATCTTCGTAGTGGATCCGAGTGGCTCGCCTTTGGTTAAACGTCATCCCACAGCCCCTTAATTGAACTTCCATCACCACCGGGCAATGATCAGAGGTCCAAGTGTCAATATTGGTAGCTGCAACATCCGAAAAAGTGTCTCTCCATGCACTATTACAAACAACTCGATCTAGCCGTTCCTCCACAAAAGCAGGGCCGAACCTTCCATTACTCCACGTAAAAGGGTACCCTTTGTAACCAATGTCTAAAAGATCACAGTCTCGGAGAGCTTCTCTAAAATCAGTGATTAAACTTACCTGCCTCTCTTTTCCCCCACTCTTTTCAAATGGATGAAGGATCTCATTAAAGTCACCGAAGCAGGACCAAGGGGTAGAAGAGAAACCCGATAACCGCCTCAGCAATGTCCATGTATGCTTCCTTTGTCGCATGTCTGGGTGACCGTAAACCCCCGTACACCGAATAAGCTTCCCATTTTCCATCACTATCTCAGCATCAATGTGATGCTGATTGAAAGATTTAATTTGCACATTGGTTTCGGACTTCCAAAGTAAAGCTAGGCCACCTCCTTTTCCGAGACTATTCACAGCAAAACAATTTTCATAATTCAATTTTCTACTGACTTCATTCATATGCATAGTCTTCAACTTCGTTTTGCATAAAAACACAAGGTGAGGACTGTGCACTTGGAGAATTTTCTGCAGAGCTAGATACATTCGGGGATTCCCCAAACCCCGAATGTTCCAACTGAGTATTTTCATGGCTTCCGGCGGGGCTGGCTACCAGCCCCCGCCGATATCTCATCAAAGCTTGAAGTTGTAAGCTCCATTTGCTCTGTTACTAACAGCTCCCTGTGCACCTTGGTTTGTTCTACTATCAAAGAAAGTTTCTTTATTTCCGAGTGGCTTGGGTCATCCACTTTAGTTTTCTTTAGCTTCGAGTTTGGCCATGTTGCCTCACTATTTGGCCTTTTATGAGTTCTTTGGCCCGAGCTTGCTCCCCCCTCATTTTTTGTGGCACGTGCCTGCTTCTTCCATTTCTTTTTATTTATCTGAGTTTGGGAGCTACCAGCCTCGGTGTATATTTTCGTTTCCTCTGTTCCCTCTTGGGCTGCATTTGAGCCCAAAGTCTCCTTGTGTTTTTCGGCCCTAACTACCTCCATTTTTTCCCCCTCAGTTGAGTTTACATTTCCCGCGTTGATTCTCAAATCTCTAGGGACTGTTACATTGCCAGTACTTCCTCTCTGCATTTCGCCGCCAGCCTGCTTCGTAGCCTTCATTTCTGTCACACGCTTCATTAAATGTTGTTCACCCACCCACTCCACCTCACTAGTCCTATCCATCTCCTTAGTTTGACCCATTTCCTCCCCCTCGGATCTCAACCCGTGTTTGTCAGCTGGTTTCACTTGCTCTTGCTGGAGTTGTTGGGACTTATCATAGAATTCGAAACTTGTCGATTTTTCAGTTCTTTCACCTCCAGTTTGCCATCTGTCTTTGCCTCGGTATTTCCTTGAACGACCCCCGATCATGAGTGCTTTCATCCACATCCCAAATGGGAGATCTTCTTTTGGTTGGCCTTGGTACTGAGCACACTCTTTGAGTTGATGACCGATAATGCCACAGCAGAAGCAAAAATCTGGCAAGCGTTCGTACACCACTGGCATCGGAATATCTGTCTCGCCCTCTTGATTTAGGAATAAGATTTTCTTCAAGGGCTGTGTTATGTTGATGAAGATCCTGATTCTTGCATATTCCCCAAAGCAATCCCCATTCTCATCTGTTTCAATTTCTTCCACTTTGCCTATCATTCCCCCAAGTTCTTGCAGAAAGTCCCTCTCCATACACGCAACTGGAATATTGCGTATCTACACCCAGAAGGGAACGTGGGTAAAAGCTTGCTTTGAAACCTCCCCAATACCTTTTGGCTCGGTGAGGACAATCAGCGCCCTATCAAAATGCCACGGGCCTCCAGATAGCACTCTTCTTTTATCAGCTTCTTCCGCGAATTTGAACATAAATATATTATTTCCCAGACTCTCAATCTTAACCTCTTTAAAAGTTCTCCAAACCTGCTGTAAAGCAACTTTGAGCCCCTCTCTGTTGACTCCCCTTGAGAGGAGTACTTTACCCATCAGGCAGCCTGCTAACACTTGCCCTCTTTGTTCTTTCATGTTTACTCCCAATGACAGTTTGCTTTTGTCTTCCTCTCTGATCGTAATTGCTTTGCACTTGCGGATTAACTCTTCAGTGTCCATGGAGTTATTGAAAGGGATGGATTTGATAATAAAAGACACCGAACAAGAAAACCCTGAAAAATAAAACCCTCACCAACTCTGCTCTAGCCTTTACTGCCCTTCAATGAAAAACTTACGAAACGTAACTAATCTAACTTCCAACTAGAACCCAACACTCACTCTCGGAGTGACCATGTGGGTCATACAGGCCCCTCAACGGACTTCCACTCATGAGGCTCTATCAAAGAGAGAGAGCTCTCGTGAAGGAAGATTTAATTAAGTTATATTTAAAATTGAATAAACTCTCTTTTTTTTTTAAGCGAAATCTCTCTTATATTTGAAATTAAGTTTAAATGCTTCTATGGTTATATTAACTGTGTTAATTTTATATGTTAATTTTTTATTTTACTTCTAGTCTTGATGTAGATTATAAAATCTAACAATTTTAAAAATAATAATTAAGCCAAATGATTTATATACCCTCAATGATTAAATTAATTTAATAATAAATTATAAATTATGAAAAAAAATTAACTAACACAATATTTATGTAGCTACTAGCTAGCATTCATTATGATTCTTGACCCTTCTTTTTTCCTCTTTTTTTTTTTTTCCCGACAAATCACGAAGAGTATTGCCATTCAGCAAAAGGTCATATTGGTTTGGCTTCTTCAGCCTTGATGCTTTCTTCCCCTTGAGAAACATTTGAAGAAGCTACAGCAAGCCGGTTTATTCAGGTAAGCTATATTTTCATTCATTAATTGATCCATGTAAGTTGAAAACTTTTAGTCAAAAAATATTATTAATTATTACCAAATTCTTATTGGATTGCCTGGGATCCGTAACTCAAAATATGTGTTCAGATAATGTCTTTCACGGATTTGGCTCAGCATATTTTGTAAATCTTATGTAAGCATATTTGTTCCACATAAGTAAAACTTTTTTCAAGTTAATAAATAAGTCAGATGAAATTATTTATCTTTATTATTAGTAGTTATAATATTTAATGTAAAAATTTGATGCAATTTTGAACAAATATTGCATTTGGCAGAAACCTTATGCTAATGCTATACTGATTAATTCTCTTCTAGGACCAGCCAATGGATCTTATCGGACCAATCAGTGATCTATTCAAGTGTGTATGTTCTCCCATATGCGAATATTTTGATTATTACAGAAAGCTCGATGAAAATATGGAAGAACTGGACAGAGTATTACGGGAGTTAGAAAGCAAGAAAAAAGATATAGAAGCGACACTGTCGAGGGCGGAGCGTGAGCAAGGAAAAAAACCAAGTAATGAAGTCAGTGATTGGCTGAAAAACGTACAAAGGATCAATACGAAAGCAGAGAGTTTTAAACAGGAGGTGGAGAAAGGAAATTGCTTCTCACGTGCGTGTCTGGGAAAAGATGTTGAGAAGAAGATTGAAGAAGTGAAAGAGTATATTCAAAAGGCTTGTACTTTTACTAGTTATGTGAATGATGACCCTTCAACCAGCGGAATGACGTTGCCAATAAGAAGCAATTTAGTGGGGGAAAGGACAGGGAAGATTGTGGAGGAAATTTGGGAGGATCTCATGGGTGATAAGGTGTCAAAGATAGGAGTTTGGGGTATGGGAGGTATTGGTAAAACCACTATTATGAGTCATATCAACAACAAACTCCTGGAAAAGCCCAAAAAGTTCAATGATGTGATTTGGGTCACTGTGTCTCAACCACTTGATCTTTTTAAACTGCAAACTGAGATTGCAACTGCATTGAAACAAAGTCTTTCAGAAAATGAAGATAAAGTAAGACGTGCAGGGAGGTTGCTAGGAATGTTGAAAGCTAAAGAGAAGTTTGTGTTGATACTAGATGATATGTGGGAAGCATTTCCTCTCGAGGAAGTAGGAATCCCTGAGCCTAGTGAAGAGAAAGGATGCAAATTGGTGATAACTACACGTTCACATAGGGTATGTCGTTCTATGAAGTGTAAACAAGTCGCAGTTGAATTGCTTTCTAAACAGGAGGCATTTAATTTGTTCATAGACGGAGATGGCAGCAGCATTTTGCAAGTTCCAGCTTTGAATAAAGAAATCATAAATGAAGTTGTTGAGGAATGTGGTTGTTTACCGCTGGCAGTTGTAACTGTAGCAGCTTCCATGAGCGTCGAAGAAGAAATTTATGAATGGCAAAATCCGCTCAATGAATTGCGTGGACGGCTGAGAAGTTTGAATGACGTAGACACTAAAGTGTTTGGGCGATTAGAATTCGGTTACCATCGCTGGAAAGATGAAAAGCTCCAACAATGCTTCTTGTATTGTGCACTGTATCCTGAAGACTTTGCCATCCCAAAGGATGAGTTGATAGATTACTGGATTGCGGTAGGGTTTATCGATGAAGTGAAGGATGTCCCAGCAAAAAATGATAGAGGGCATACTATATTGAACAGGCTTGTAAATTGCTGCTTATTGGAAAGCGCTGAAGATGGTAGTTGTGTGAAGATGCATGATCTTATAAGAGACATGGCGTTGCGCATTACAAGCGAGAGCCCTTTATTCATGGTGAAAGCTAGAGAACGTTTACGGGAATTTCCAGGTGAACAAGAATGGAAAGCGAATCTCGAGAGAGTTTCACTGATGGAGAATGACTTCGAGGAGATCCCTTCAAATATGTCACCACATTGTGACATTCTTTCAACTTTGTTGCTACAATGCAATGAACATTTACTGAGGATTCCTGAATGTTTCTTTGTGCACATGCATGGTTTGAAGGTTCTCAATCTTTCTCGCACCAACATTGAAGTCTTGCCAAATTCCGTCTATGAGAATCTAAGATCGTTGTTGCTTGGAATGTGTGGAAGATTAAAGCGAGTTCCTTCTTTGGCAAAGCTGTTGGCTCTCCAGTACTTGGACCTCGAAGGACCATGGATAGAAGAAGTCCCAGAAGGTATGGAAATGTTGAAAAACCTTAGTCATCTTTATCTCTACTCACAGTGCCTGAAGAAGTTTCCGGCTGGTATATTACCTAGACTACGTAATCTCAACAAATTGAAATTACTTTTTAGAAAGGAAGCTTTACGAGAAACAGTGGAAGAGGCAGCTAGATTGAGCGATGGATTGGACTATTTTGAAGGCCATTTTTCTGAACTCAAAGATTTCAACATATATGTTAAATCTACAGATGGTCGAGGATCGAAAAATTATTGTCTTGTGCTGTTGCCATATTGGATAGGGGGATTTTTTATTACTGATTTCGAAGTATATAAATCAGTATGCTTATACGGTTGCAAAATCTGTGAAAGAGAAGAAACCATTGTGCTCCCAAAAGATGTTCAACGTTTAGAAATGGAAGGGGTCGACGACGTTGCAAGCTTAAATGATGTTTTACCAAGGGAACAAGGATTAGTTAACATTGGCAAGTTTTCACATGATCTTAAAGTTCTTGGGTTTTACAGTTGTGGTAATTTAAAGAATTTGTTCTCACTTCGGTTATTGCCTGCCCTCCAAAACTTGGAAGTTCTGGAAGTCTTAGGGTGCTTTTCAATCGAGGAGATAGTAGCGGTCGAGGATGAAGAAACTGAGAAAGAATTAGCAACAAATACCATCATTAATACTGTTACACTTCCTAGATTGAAGAAGTTGCATCTTCTGAACTTGCCAGAATTTAAGAGCTTCTGCGGCAATAATGGGGTATTGGTTTGTAATTCTCTCCAAGAAATCCGTGTAGGCGGCTGCCCCAAATTGAAGCGGCTTTCTCTTTCGCTTCCTCTGCTTGATAATGGGCAACCATCTCCACCCCCTGCGCTTAAAGTTATTGAGATAAAGAAAGAATTATGGGAATCATTGGAGTGGGATCAAGCCAATGCTAAAGATGTCCTCAATCCTTACTGTAAGTTTGTGGGGTTCTAGAATATAAATAATGCAGCAACTCATCTCAGGTAACTTCCAATGCCCATCTCTTTGTCTATTAAATTCCTTCCATGTCAATTTTGCTGCATGGTTATGGTCCAGTAATGTTTTTGCAATTTATTCTATTTTTGTAGGATAAGTGGCTTTGGCCAAACGTTGCTCGAGAATAAATCTCTCAATTGATTTGGGCACCAAAGTAGGTGAAAATAAAAAAATAATTAAATAATGCATTGTGTCAAAGAGATTTATTAAAGTTGATTTGTGTTTAAATATATTGTTTTTCCAAGTTCTTCTCATTTGTAATTAATAAATATCATTTGATAAAAACAATTTTTAAAAAATCGTGAATTTCCAAATGCTACCTTTAAATAATTATTCGTTTGTCTTAATGTTGGATTTGCTTTTACCTTAATAGTTGCCACCAAATATTCACACACAAATAACAAAGGTTTCACCACAACCACAATATGTATTCTTTGACATTTTGTTTTTCCCATAAATATCTATGTATTCTTACGCACACATAGATACACAATCGATGTAATAATATAACATCTTGCGAATGGAAATGATAAGACAACAATATGAGCAGTAGTGTTCTTTTACTAAATTATTTGTTTTATTTTATAATGTTTTAAAATAATATATTTTTAGTTTTTTTTAATTAATTGATTATGTGGAAGCTGAAAGTTTTGTCCACTGGCGTCGACCGTTAATGGGCCTTCGGTTGATGCTAAGTTGATTGAGGATGATCGGACGGCTGAGGATTGTAATCGTGGCAAATACTGTTGGTTTAATGTTGAGATATGGTTGGAGGAGATGGAAAACCCATGTGGGAACTACTCTTGAGGTTATAATTGGACCAAGCGTACGTATGCGTAAGGTGGGTGACAATGTGCACGGAGCCGTACTATTAAAGCATCAGTTATCCCACCTATTTTTGTGCGTGGATTTATTGATTTTATGAAGTAAAATGCTAAAGAGAGAGAGAAGAATGAGAGAAAGACGAGATAAATTGTATTGAAAAGAAAAAGAGAAAAAGTGGGCTGAGTAGAGAGAGAAAGTAAAATTTTCTTATTTTCTCTTGTCATTCTCTCTCTGTAGCATTGTTCTTTTCTGAATTTATTTTCTTTCTTTAAAAAACACGGCTCGATTAGTCCGATTTTTTTGATAATATTATTGTTTTAAAAAAAAACTATTTTAAGCGTCGATCAGGAGTTTTATAATATATATTTACGAACCTGTTTTAGAACCTAACAATTTGTCTTTAGCCTTTTACCAATTACAATCACCTAATAACTTCTTGTTAAATGATATCATTCGAGTTAGATTAGTTGAGTTTCTGACTTTGATGTTAATCAATTCCTGCCAAGCAAGGACGTGTAAGTGTGATTGCTAATTTGGTTCAAATTGTCCCAGCAAATCAAGTTTAGTATTAAAACACAAAGGTCAGAAACTAAAAGCAATTTGGTTAAAAAAATTTGACACATGCAAGTGTAAGTTGATTTGCATATTTTTGGGGACATTAATGAAAAAGGAAAAAAAATTAATTTACCAAATTAGTTCTAAAAATAAAATAATAACAAAAAATTTAGTGAATGAGTACTCATGCATACACTTATAAAGTTGATACGCATATTTCATACATCAACTGAGATAACATCAATATAAATTCACCACTTGAAATGAGCACTATTTATCAATTATGATTTACTTTTTTTTTAAAGAAAAATAATAAAATATACTTAATTTTGGTATTTTCCACATAGGGAGACAACTAATTTTGTCTTATAAATAATGTCAAGATATAAAATATTTGTTTATAAACTGATGTGTTACGTAACTTATTAACGGTAGGTTAATTTTTATTTTTCTTTGAAAATGTACCACTCAATAATAAAAGGACACTTTTGACATTTCAATCCATAGATGATGTAATGACAAAAAAAAAAAATCCTAGGTGAGCCGGGGTGATGTTGAGGATATTTTCGTAATTTTATCATTAAGCGTGTCCATCTAAATACATTTAGAACCAACATATTACATTAGGGTGGGGCTATTTGGACCCAAAATTTTACTTTCTACATCCATTTTCTCAACACACCCACAATGTAAATTTGAAAAGTAAAATTATACTTTATGAACACTTCAAAAATCCAAAAATAACCCTATATTAATTTGACATATAAATCTTCTTCTTTCTTCGTTCACTTTTTTCTTCCCTCCCTCTTCTTATACAGTATTAAATGGTGACAGCAACTCTGATGCACCTTGCTAATATTAAAAACTATCCTAATTGTCAAATCCATGCAGAAATAAACTTTGATGATGTGCACCAATAAATTGAAAATTTTGAGCCAACAACAAGCTACTGAATATATTACGGATGGGTTTACATTGAAATTGTCCATTTCTCTCTCATCCATTGGTTTAATCTAATGTAGTCACATATTTTTGCTTAATTATTTGAAAACAAATTCTCTCTATAAGCTAACAATTGCTTTAGTTATTAATGGCTAAATTACTCTGTACTTCCATAAGCTAACATTTCGTTACGATTCTTGATCATTTTCTTTCTTTTCAGAAAATAACCAAGATCATTATCATTAAGCAAAATGTAATATTCTTGTTTTGCCTTTAGGATTAGTTAGTTGTTTCTCCCCTTTAACAAACATTTGAGGAGGCTACAATAACTAATTTATCCAGGTAATTAACTTATCTTTCTTTTAGATTATATTGCACTACTGAATTATTTTATTTGTAATGCTCTTAGTACTTTTAACATCTTAAATTGAGATAAATATTTTTCATTCTTCGAATAAGGCCGCCTAATAACTAATTTGCTACCAAACAACTCTATCTTTTATTAGATTGCATGAGATCAATGACTCAAAGTTTATACAACCATTTCAAATTAACCACTCTCCTTTCTACTGATTCCTTTTAACTCATAAAATATCCGACAATCATATCTTAAATAATTTTTTTTTAAGCAATCGTATCTTAAATAAAATATCCAACATAACAACGTTACCAACCAAGGCCAATCTATTGTCGGCGGTGGAGATGGTGAACACTTTTTTGGCTTTCTGGTTTTTTTCCTTAAGAAAGTGCTCAATAAAATAGAAGGACACTTTTGGCATAACTGTCCATAGCTGTGGTGAGGTGTCACTACATCGAGTTCGCGGCAATTGTTTAGGAACTTTCCAATTGAGGTCATTTTGGTAACTTTACCTAATAGGGGTATTCTCGTAATATTGGGCTCTTCTAGCAGTATATAGCACACAAATAGTTCGTTTGTTATTAGTCCAAACCTCAAGGGAGGTCTTTGTCCAAAAAAAGAATTTCTCTTACACTTTTTGCCATAAAAGGTAACGGTTGTGTCCAATTTATTTCTGAATATTGATATCTAAGCTAAGAAGAGTATAACGTATCATTAGGACACTAGAAATTAGAGGGAAAGAAAAAACCACTCACACCGTTAAGTTTTACTTAAATGATCATATAAATAATTGTTCAATACTAAATAAAATTATAACAACATTAAATTTGATTGACTTTGAATAAAATTCTATAACAAATGCAAATATAATATTTAATATTTCAATTATTATTATATATTTTATAAATTAACAAAACTGTTTTTATTATTATTAACAATTAATTTTTTTAATTTTAATAAATTTTTTTCATAGCTTAATAATAGAAAATAATTATATTTAACATTCAAAAAAATTACAGAATTCGTATTAAGTATTTTATTTATAATATTTTTTATGTTATGTCTATATCATCGTAAGTTTAAAATTATTTTTTGGATTACTGGATTTATGTTTTAGTAAAATCTATTTGGCAAACTAATAATATCTTAATATTAAAAATAGTTTGCATGACATATATATGTATAGTTTTATTAGCTATGTTTATTTTAATATTTTTTTTGTATTAATCTGCTATTTATTTATTATTTTATCTTAGTATTCTATTTGTATTTATCATAAAAGTTTAAACCATAATTCAAGGTTATAAATGTCAAAAAAAGGTCTTAATGACCATTTATGAAATTTAAGAATTTATGTGATCATTTAAACAAATCTTGAGAGTGTGGATGATTTTTTTCTTAAAAATTATATAAAATTTTTTTAAAAAATGTACTTTAATTAATTAGGGCTTTGAATAGAGATGAAGACATGATAACAAATAGAAGAATCTATACCCTTTCAAAACCAAAAAAAAATAAAAAAATAAAAAAGTAGAAGAATCTATACTTTTCTGCTTCAATACATAATCAATTTATGTGATTGGTATATCCTTGCTTAGTTATCACGCTTGAGATGGCTCGTGCTTAGCCATCTGTGTTCTGGATTGGTATATCCTTGCTTAGTTATCACGAAGAATCTATACTTTCCTTTTCCTTGATTAATTATCACGCTTGAGATGTTGCACACCCATTTGATTCCTTGCTTTGTCAAATATTTATTGTTGGTTTTGGCTATATTAATTCTCCACTTCTATTGTTATATACATATAGCAAGCGTGTCAGTCATGATTAGTTCTATTGGTTTTGCTTGATTGATAGCTTCTTGGTTTTGTTCTAACCAAAATTTTGAAGAAGCAAGCTGCAGCACGCAAGCAACATATTTGTTGAGGTAATTAGATATCTTCTCTTGTAGATGATATTGACTGCCGGTTTCTTTTATAGTTAGTTCAGATAATATCCAACACTCATATTTTTAAACCATTTTCTTTATAAAGAATTAATTTGATGTAGTCACATATTTTTGCTTGATTATTTGAAAAATAGATTCTTTGCTTTTATTGATTAATTGCCATTTAATACTTTAGTTTATTTGTTATTGGCTACATTAATCTCTATTTCTACAAGCTAGCATTTCATTATGATCCTTCACATTTTTTTTTTTTTCCAATAAGTTCAAATATCATTATCATTCGGCAAAAGTAATCTTATTTCTCCTTCAGGCTCATTAGTTTCTCCCTCTTAACATATTTGAGGCTACAACAACTAATTTGTTCAGGTAAGTTATCCTTTCTTTTAGATTATATTTATTTTATCTGTAATGCTATTAGTTCATCAAACATTTAAAATGAGATGCAAATTTTCATTCATTAATTTATGCAATCCAACGGTTGAAATTTTTAGTTAAAATGTAGTATTTATTGTTACCAGCCAATTATATCGATTATTAAATTACATGAGACTAATGACTCAAAATTTATATAATCATTTTGAATCAACAACTTAAATTTATATTTTGAATTGTTCATTATTATTTACGTTTGTTTGCAAATGAGAATAAGGATATTCTTAAGCATTCTAGTTGCTATATAGCCTTTGGTGTTTATTTATACCGATTAAAAATAGTAAGTATGTTCTTTGCCCCTTAAAAGAAATAAGACAATGCCCAAAAAAATAAAGAATGAAACACATGTCATGAAACTAATATTAGTGTATTATCCAGGACTTTTAGTGGTTTCTCTCCTTTAACAAACATTTGAGGCTACAAATACTATTTTGTTTAGGTAATCAAATATCTTTGTTTTAGGTTATATTGCACTATTGAATTATTTTATCTGTGATACCATTAGTTCTTCAAACATCTTAAATTGAGATACAAAATTTTATTTATTAATCTAGCTAATAAATGGTTAAAAAATTTTACTACAAAGGTAACAATTTAACAATTTTTGTTACCAAACAACTCTATTTTTTTATTGGATTGCTTGAAGTTAATAACTCAATTTATACAATCATTTTAAATTAACTATTCTATTTTTAACTGATTTCATATCGACAATCATATTTTTAAATTATTTTTTCCATGATAACACTTCTTCTTTTTGATTCATTTTGTGTTTGTTAATGTTATAAATGATTTAGAATTTATTTTTCATTATACGAACTTCTTTTTGTCCTGACCAGAAATGATTCTTTCTACGAACTCTTTGCCCTTAGTGTGATTGAATTACTTGGGATTGTATATAGAAAAAAATATCAAGTCTCATCACTGAACTTAATGAAACCAATTTAATTAAATAAACATTAAAAATTATTTAAATATCTAAAATGATGTTTGTGGTAGTGGGGGATCGGTGATGAAATGTAACACAAGCCCACCAACCTCTTTTTTTTTTTTGGGTAAACTTAGTTTTGTATAATCTATCGTTAGAATACTACAAAACACTGATTTTCTACAATTGCAAATGCAGTGGCACAAATTAAGATAGTGCTATCAAACATAAATGTAATTATCTAGTTATTTAGGCTTTTTTACGAAGATGAAGACCTTTTATAAGAAGAGGAATCTATATTTTTCAACCACAGTAAAGAATTAATTTAACGTAATCAAATATTGTTGCTTAATTACCTCAAAATAGATTCTCTTCTTTTATTGATTCATTACCATGTTGTTACATCATTTGATTAATTGCTTCATCTATTATTTGCTACATTATCTGCTTTCATAATATAGCGAATGTTTCATTGTGATTCTCAATCATTTATTTTTTTTCCACAAAGTGAAAAGGATATTATCATTCAAAAAGTAATATTGTTTTACCTTCAAGCTGGTCATAGGTTGGTTTCTTCCTTCCTAATTAACAAACATTCGAGGAAGCTACGAACAACAACCAGTTGATTCAAGTAACTTATCTTTTCATTTAAATCATATTGCAATATTGTTTTATCACTAAAGTCTAATAGTTCTTCTGGCATCTTAAATTGAGATGCCAATTTTCATTTATTGATTTATGCCATCTAATGGTCGGATTTTTATTATTATTATTATTATTATTATTATTATTATTATTATTATTATTATTATGCAGTAATGGGTTTGTGTCGGTTTAGCTATTTAAGAACCGATTTGTTCCTTTTAATTAATAACAAATTTGAACCGAAATAAAAAAAATGGAAACCACTTAGAATTGACAAAAATAAAAAATCAAAACTAACTGACGGACTAATAAAATAAAAGACTAAAAGTTAAAGGAAGAAAAGTTTAGATTTTTGGACTGATTTGTTTGGTTAGAATTCTAATTTATGACAAACCGTACTGTAGCAAGAATAAAAAAAAAAGTGAGGCATTATTTGCTGAAAAAAAAGTATAGTTTCGCAGTTGAAGGAAAATTTAAAGCTAATCTAAAGCCACAAAAATAAAATTTAAAAACTTTACAAATTAGTTCAAAGAAATTATATTATGATCTTTATTTCGGTAGGTTTAACATTTTATCCCAAAATTTGATGCAATTTTGATAAATGAAATTGCTCCAGAAGAAATCATATACACTAATGTTATAGTGATATACTTGTAGGACCTGCGTATGGATTTTATAGGAACAATCCTTGAATTTGTTAAGTGTGTGGGGCCACCGATACGCCAATATGTTCGCCGCCACCGAAAGCTCAGTGAAATAATGAGAAATCTTGAAAGAGCATTACAGGAGTTAAATAGCAAGAAAGCAGATATAAAAGCAACACTGAAGGCAGAGTGTGATCTGGGGAACAAACAACCAAGTAATGAAGTCAATGATTGGTGGGAAAATGTAGAAAGGATCAACAACGAAGCACATAGTATTGAGGAGGAAGTGAAGAAAGGAAAATATTTCTCACGTGCGCGTTTGGGAAAACATGCTGAGGAGAAGATTCAAGAAGTGAAAGAGTATTATCAAAAGGGTTGTTCTTTCCCTAGTTTGGTGATTGATGAACCCCCATCCAGAGGATTGACGTTGATCACGGCAACATTAGCAGGCGAAAAGACGAAGAAAGTTGTGGAAAGAATTTGGGAGGATTTGATGGGTGATAAGGTCACAAAGATCGGAGTTTGGGGTATGGGCGGTATTGGTAAAACAACTATCATGAAGGAAATTAACAACAGACTCCAGAAAGAAACTAATAAGTTCAATGTTGTGATTTGGGTCACCGTGTCTCAACCACTTGATCTTATTAAACTGCAAACTGAGATTGTGACTGCATTGAAACAAAGTCTTCCAGAAAATGAAGATAAAGTAAGACGTGCAGGGAGGCTGTCAGAAATGTTGAAAGCTAAAGCGAAGTTTGTGTTGATACTAGATGATATGTGGGAAGCATTCCCTTTCGAGGAAGTAGGAATCCCTGAACCTAGTGAAGAGAACGGATGCAAATTGGTGATAACCACACGTTCACATAGGGTCTGTCGTTCTATGAAGTGTAAACAAGTCGCAGTTGAATTGCTTTCTAAACAAGAGGCATTTAATTTGTTCATAGACGGAGTTGGCAGCAGCATTTTGCAAGTTCCAGCTTTGAATAAAGAAATCATAAACGAAGTTGTTGAGGAATGTGGTTGTTTACCGCTGGCAATTGTAACTGTAGCTGCTTCCATGAGCGGCGAAGAAGAAATTTATGAATGGCAAAATGCGCTCAATGAATTGCGTGGACGGCTGAGAAGTTTGAATGACGTAGATACTAAAGTGTTTAGGCGATTAGAATTCAGTTACCATCGCTTGAAAGATGAAAAGCTCCAACAGTGCTTCTTGTATTGTGCACTGTATCCTGAAGACTTTGCCTTCCCAAAGGATGAGCTGATAGATCGCTGGATTGCAGAAGGGTTTATCGAAGAAGTGAAGGATGTGCAAGTAAAATACAATAGAGGGCATACTATATTGAACAGGCTTGTAAATTGCTGCTTATTGGAGAGCGCTGAAGATGGTAGTTGTGTGAAGATGCATGATCTTATAAGAGACATGGCGTTGCGCATTACAAGCGAGAGCCCTTTATTCATGGTGAAAGCTAGAGAACGTTTACGGGAATTTCCAGGTGAACAAGAATGGAAAGCGAATCTCGAGAGAGTTTCACTGATGGAGAATGACTTCGAGGAGATCCCTTCAAATATGTCACCACATTGTGACATTCTTTCAACTTTGTTGCTACAATGCAATGAACATTTACAGAGGATTCCTGAATGTTTCTTTGTGCACATGCATGGTTTGAAGGTTCTCAATCTTTCTCGCACCAACATTGAAGTCTTGCCTAATTCCGTCTCTGACTTGACGAATCTAAGATCGTTGTTGCTTGGAATGTGTGGAAGATTAAACCGTGTTCCTTCTTTGGCAAAGCTGTTGGCTCTCCAGTACTTGGACCTCGAAGGAACACGGATAAAAGAAGTCCCAGAAGGTATGGAAATGTTGGAAAACCTTAGTCATCTTTATCTCTATTCATGGCGGCTGAAGAAGTTCCCGGCTGGTATATTACCTAGACTACGTAATCTCAACAAATTGAAATTACTTTTTAGAAAGGAAGCTTTACGAGAAACAGTGGAAGAGGCAGCTAGATTGAGCGATGGATTGGACTATTTTGAATGCTATTTTTCTGAACTCAAAGATTTCAACATATATGTTAAATCTAAAGATGGTCGAGGATCGAAAAATTATTGTCTTATGCTGTTGCCATATTGCACAGGGGGATTTTTTATGACTGATTTCGAAGCATATAAATCAGTATGCTTATACAGTTGCAAAATCTGTGAAAGAGAAGAAACCATTGTGCTCCCAAAAGATGTTCAATGTTTAGAAATGGAAGGGGTCGACGTTGCAAGCTTAAATGATGTTTTACCAAGGGAACAAGGATTAGTTAACATTGGCAAGTTTTCACATGATCTTAAAGTTCTTGGGTTTTACAGTTGTGGTAATTTAAAGAATTTGTTCTCACTTCGGTTATTGCCTGCCCTCCAAAACTTGGAAGTTCTCAGAGTCTATGGTTGCGATTCAATCGAGGAGATAGTAGCGGTCGAGGATGAAGAAACTGAGAAAGAATTAGCAACAAATACCATCATTAATACTGTTACACTTCCTAGATTGAAGAAGTTGTATTTTTCTAAGTTGCCAGAGTTTAAGCGTGTCTGCAGTGATAATGGGGTATTGGTTTGTAATTCTCTCCAAGAAATTGAAGTATACGACTGCCCCAAATTGAAGCGGCTTTGTCTTTCGCTTCCTCTGCTTGATAATGGGCAACCATCTCCACCGGCTGCGCTTGAAGTTATTGAAACAGAGAAAGAATTGTGGGAATCATTGGAGTGGGATCAAGCCAATGCTAAAGATGTCCTCAATCCTTACTGTCAGTTTGAGGCGTTCTAGAATATAAATAATGCAGCAACTCATCTCAGGTAACTTTCAATGCCCATATCTCTCTCTCTATTAAATTCCTTCCATGTCAATTTTGCTGCATGGTTTCTGGAAGATTATGTAAATGTGTGTTTGGTAAGTAAGAAAATCAACGAGAAAATAAAGAAAAGATATGAAGAAGAATCTGGAATTTATTAGAATTAAAACTGTATTATACAAAAATGTTTTAAGCTCGGTATTTATACATTGTAAAGAAGCTGACTAGAGTTTGTTATAACGCCTATACACGCTTAATGAGTTAGTTAACAATAATGCCGACTCTGCTAACTAACTGTTACACGTCAGCTAGAAGATAATCAAGTGTGCTCATCCTCACAGCTCTGATTATGCTCTGTAACAGTTTCGGTCCAGTAATGTTTCTGCAATTTTTTCTATTTTTGCAGGACGAGTAGCCATGGCCAAAAGTTGGTTCCAGAATGAATCTCTCAATTGATTTGAGCACCAAAGTAGATGAAAACAACTTAAATAATTAAATAATGCATTGCGTCAAAGAGACTTATTAAAGTTGATTTGTATTTAAATATATTGTTTTCCCAAGTTCTTCTCATTTGTAATTAATACACATCCTTTGATTAAAAAAAAAAGCCTCGTGAATTTGTAAATGTTACCTTTAAATAATTATTTATTTGTCTTAATATTGGATTTGCTTTTGCCTTAATAGTTGCCGCCAAATATTCACACACAAATAACAAAGGTTTCACCGCAATGTATCCTGTGAGATTTTTTTCTCCGTAAATATCGGTTAGAGTAATATAATTATTGTTTTTTATCATATATATATTATTATTCTTTGTTAAAAATGACAATTTTATTTAATATCATTTCTTCTATTGATAACTAGGGCTGACTAATGTTTGTTTGTTTGATTATTCAAAACTCATACAACAAGCTCAAGAATCAAAACTTTTCAATCCTTAATCACATAGATAAAACACAATAACTCTAAGTTTATACTCTAACTTGAACATTCATGGCCGACTAAAGGTGGAAGAAAAAGTTAGCTCTTATTTTATCGTCAATCTCTATTTTATGCCTGCTATTAGTTAATGGGTTGGATGAAAATAACTAAAATGGGCTTCGCAAAAATTAGGCCCAATTACAAATAAGTACAAGCGCCAATATAATATTAATACTAATACTAAAGGAAAATGATGTTTACCCCGGGTCAAACTCCTGGTCAAACCCCGAAAAATACAAAAACGGCATCGTTTTGTTTTTAATTTTTTTTCTTCTTTGCTTCTCCAAAACGCTGCCGTTATTGATATCTTCGTTTTTGCTTCTCCAAAAGAAGCCGTAAGTCTCTTCCTCTTCGTATCTTCGTTTCACCTGAGATAGATAGAAGAATTCGTTAGTTTCCTTACCAAAGAATTCGTTTCGCCTGGGATTCCTTAACGGAAAAATCGTAGTCGAATTATATATTTAATGGAACTGAAACTTGTTTTGAGACGGATATGTGAGAAACAATAGGGAAACTGGTTGATGGAAGAACGAGGAGTATGTTCCACATTACTTGGTTTAAGAAATGTTATGATTGGAAAGAACTTTGCGCCTGAAACTTTTGTTTTAAAGTTCTCATGTGCCGACGCAATTTGTATATGATTTTATGGGATTTTGACCAGTGCTTGGCTGTTGATTTATGTGGTAAAGACTGTAAATGGATTATTTAATTGATCAATTCAATCGCAAGAGTACAAGGATGTGTTTGCTTGTTTCTATTGCTTCCAAATTGAACGGAAGGTGAAATTTTGATTTTTTTTCTTCAGTTCAGCTTAAGACGAAGAAAATGGAGCTTTAATTAGTAGATCCCGTTCTGCTGTCGACTCAAGGGCTGTGGATCTCGGTCGAGGATGGAAGAAACGAAAAAGAAACCAAGAAACGAAAAAGAAAAAAAAAAGAAAACGACGCAAATAAGAAAACGGAGGAGCAAAAAAATTAAAAATTACAAACAAAACGACGACGTTTTGTATTTTCCGGGGTTTGACCCGGGACAAACATCAACACCCAATACTAAATGTTTGTAGTAGTAATAAATAACAATAACAATAATAATAATAACTACACAAAAACTAGCAATAAATGACCGAAAAAAGCTATCATAAAGTGGGGTGGATGACAGTGAATTTATCTATCATCTATGTATCTGTCACTCTTTTATGATAGAAAAAAAAAATCATTAACTTATGATAATGTTTCGAAGTCATATGTCAGTCATTTTAAAAAATGAATATTTTAATTAATTTTTTGGCGCGAAAATTAAATTTTATCTTAAATTTTGGCAGGAAAATTATCTTTACACGTACATTATTATCCAATTAATTTTAATGGGTAAACTATTTTGTTTGCGACATAATTTATGACTGATTGTTTTTGTCCCAGGATCTAAATTTATATTAAAAGAAATTCTAAATTATTTTATTTAAATTTATACATTCCTACGTATGAATTTAATCACAAATTCAATATAAACCAAAAGTTAAGTTATACATTCTATCAAGTCTAAAAACACTTTATATTAATAACACCATCCAAAAACACTTGTATCCAACAATTAACCCATCCAAAGTAATAAAAAAAAGTTAACTCGAGCAAATGCTTTAAATTTTACAAGCTATGAAGCCGTCAAATCTTGTAGTGCAAGACTTCTCCCATATTCTCAATGAAATTCCAATAGATAAATTCCTATTCTCAACAAATACCCAGCAAAACTCCTAAGTCCAGCAGTTTCTCTCAACCTGCAGGTGCAACACCAATTGACTATAGCCAATACTATCATTATAAAGAATTATCTATTAAAGTAAAACTTTCAAGTTTCTGATGTAACTTTAATTAATTCTTTGCGGCAATAAAATGTGGAACTAAAAGGGTACCCATAAAGGCAGCTAACTTTCCTTCAAAGCTTAGGCATATGTGAATAAAACTAATTAATTCCTTTGCCCTTTTGTTTGATTTACAATTAATATCCAATTATAAGTTCATTTTATCTAGGTTTTGAAACAAGAACTTAAATATGGTTAAGGCTTAGGCACATGTGAATATAACTAATTAAGTTCTAGCAAAACTATTATATGGGATCAAGTTTCCTGCAAACTATCAAAGCAAAAACAATGATTATTTCCACAGAGGGAGAAAGACTACTGGGAATAATTGATGACACTAAATGAATCAAACTGATAATGGAAGCATCAAAATGCTTACCAGATCTTATATCTTCCCTAAGTTGACCACTTTTCAGTTGTCTCCAGATCATTGAGGATATGAGAACCCACCAGCATATGTGGACCACAAAGAGCATCGGCAACATTGTATTGAACAACTAGTAAATGAAAGTATCTCTGATAAGTTCAAGTAGAACTAAAGATCATAGTTGGAAAATGCAAATCAAAAAAGCAAATAAGCCAAAGAATCTGCTAGACGACCAAATAAGGTGGCATCAAATCATTTATCATGCAGGCAAACCTTGTACATTTGATGACCCAAAAGAGGAAGAATATTAATCGTAGAATGACCCAAGATATTGCAAATTATCCAAAGATCACAGTTGCTCCAAGTTCATTCTCAAAATACTTAAAAAACTTTGGCAGCTTGAATCATTTTGCAGTTTCAAAAGAGAATAAGGGGTCATGAATATGATGCACCCAATGAAGAATTAAGGTAAACATCTTTACAATAACAGTGAAGCAGTAACAATTAAAATATTCCAAATAGCTTAAGAAACCACACTTGTTTTCTATGTCACCAAACATAACTCATAAACTACTAAATTTAAATGATTAAGTGAACCCAGAATATTTAATGCCACAAATTAGAAAAGAGTTACCCAAAGGCACAATGAAGACCAGGGAGTTACAGAAAATAGTTTACAATTGTCTGAAAACTGAGATGCAGGAACAAGACAGAATGCTGGGTCTCCTATCTTATTCAGTGAACACCTTTTTACAACAGCTTAACTGTCTATGATATGCTTTTTCAGTGAATACCTTTGTAATACTCCTACAAAGAACCCAAAACAACTCCACACAATGTCGTTACCATTAGCAAGTTTTTGTAAATAGGCTCTAGAAAATATCAACCACAGAAACAATGTTTTTCCTCTTTCTTCCAAAGCACTGATTATTCTTTTGGCTAAAACAAACACTATCAACAACTTTGCTTAAAAAAGCTACTCAATTTTTAATTTCTAGTGAAATTATAATTCTTGAGATAAAATTTCAAATACTTAGATAATATCAATTATTTTTGGGTATCATTGAATAGAAAAGAGTGTTAAACATATGTGCAAAAGGAAGAGACAGGTGTTTAAAGAAGTGAAATAAAGAGGACAAAAAGTTGGGAATTAGGATTGCATGCACATTGATTATCAATAGAGTAGCATCACCATTCAACACCTCATTTCTTAAACAAACACTGTCCCACATTGAAGAAATTAACAGAAACATAGAGGCACTAAAAACAGAAAGCCAAAGAGTAAAAAATAAAAATTTATTCCATATAAAAATCCAAAGCCAAATCCAAGTTAATAAGTTCCTGCAATAACTACATATATCGAATATAGAATACAAGAATAATAAGACACAAAACAAATCAACTAGCTTAATTCCTTGCAGTTTTGGGGACATGTTGCATAGATAACATGACAATTACAATCCACTTATGAAAGTGTTAATTAAAAACCTTTTTCATGTAGTCACTTTATCAAAGATGTAGGTTCAACCTACAAAAATTAAAAATTAAAATGAAAGATTCAACAGAATATGCCACAAAATAAAAATTAAGGCAATTCTTTTTCTTTAATCATTCCATCAAACACCTAGTGGGCTTCGTTAGAAACTAATTTTTTTTTAGTCCAGAAAATACCAATATTAGCCACAAAAAAGAAAAAAACTGCTGAATAATATCATCAAAATGCAAAGTTCATACGTTCAAGATGCATTCGCGCGCCGCCGTCCACTTATCTTGAACTTTTTTTAGTTTTTAATGAAGGAAGAAAAATTAAAGAACTTTTTTTAGTTTTTAATTAAGGAAGTGCTCCATAACAAAAAAGCACACTTCTGGCGTTTCCATTCTCAGGGAAGGCGCGCGCGACTGTGAGTGTTATTTTTTTAAAGTGTTTCTTATTGTCCGATAGAGGAGATTTTTGTAACTTCAGATCACTCTAGGTGTAGTCCTCCAATGCTTGTCGAACCAGCATATTAATGTCCAGCATATTAATGGCTGGACATAACATAATAGCTTGTTTCTTATTAGTCCAAAGCCCAACAGAAGTCTTTAGTATTCTCCCAACAAAAGAAATACTTTTACATTTTTGTGCTATTGTCCAATTTATTTCTTATTATGTATGATGATACCACAAGAGAAGACTTGAATCCCCAATCTTAAAAATATCTAATTTATATCTTATTATGAATATCTAAAATAACATCCACAATGCACACAAGAAGACTTAGGAGAGTGAAATGATTAGGGACTGTTTTATCCGAGCTTAAAAAGCCAATTTTATATTTTATAATTTTATATTTTTGATTTTGAAAAATTTATAAATTGTACTAAAATTAGGATAGTAAAGTTGGAGCTAATGGCTTAAACCTCCAAATATATGTAATAGGTGGCTAACTATATATAATTATTCAATGTATACTATATATTTTAAATTTTTTTCATAAACTGTAGGCTTCTCAAACTGAGGCTTATCGAGTGAAGTTCGAATCTAGTCCACTTCACTCTCAGGCTCTACAAGAGCCTGGTTCGCATTGCCTAGGCCCAAGTCAAGTTCATGTTGATATGGGCTTTCTCGGCAGCCATAGGTTTGATATAGAATTTTAGAGACAAAAGAATTTTTTTTTTATTGGGATAATTTCTCCATTTGGAGTTGAACTTTCAATATTTGTTATAAAATATAATTCAAATATAAATTTTAAATGAATTAATCTACAATTAAATTAATAACTAAACAATAAAAAATTTTAAATTTTAAATTGTACTTCATATAAATAAATTTAATTCTTTTTTATTCTTTAAAATAATTTATTTATAATTATTTTAACCCAATTAGATTTATTTTTTTAATGATTGTTCTATGACAGAATTGGTCCTTGAAGTTTAGTTAAGCTTGAGATGGATACTATCAACAATTGATTATCTATTTTATTGGAATCTAACAGGAAAAGAGAGTTGGGATTTGTTTGTGTAGAAAGAAAATGTCAAAACGAAATGTTAATGTCATGTGTAGAGAGAGTTGGGATTAATGACCATATAAATCTTTCCAGAGAATATTAATGTTATATTGTCATTTGTATTAATGACCATATTAATTCTTGTAATTTTTTTTCCATAGTATATTGATGCCATTTTACTTACAAATATAAACTTCCAGATATATTTGTCTAGGTATGAACTCGAAGAAGCTTCAGCTTAAAATATGACATCGTGAGTAGTGGACAATTGGCCACTTGAAAATTTAACTGTAGGTGCCAATTAGAGAAAAGTCGTCATTCGAAGAAAACTTTTAGCCTTACTGGTGATGTAGGAGGCCAGTTAAGGCCCAATGTGGTGTTTGGTTGGGAGTATAGAATGGAGGAGAGGAAAGTAATTTAAATTTTATTTTTATTTTCATTGTTTTTTTTTGTTGATGAAACTGGATATTCATTAAGAAAAAGAGCCAAACAAATCAGCAATTAAGAACGGAGGTGGAACAACCCTCCACTCTCCGTGGCCTGACAAAGAATTCCCTGCCTGAGCTACAGAGTGGGCAACAGAATTCACAGACCGTCTAACGAAAGAGAAAGATACATCTCGTATTGAATTAGACAAAGCACGACAATCGTCAATAATAAGACTAAAACTACTAGGACCCGAGAGATTATTAACTAGAGCATTGTACACATTTAAGTAATCCATCTTAATAGTTACTTTAGACAGTTGTAGTTGCTTAATCCAACTAAGGGCCTCGCGAACACCAAGGGCTTCAGCATCACGGGCACTAAATCTTCCAGGAATGCGACAACACCTAGCTGCCACAAATGCACCATTTGAGTCTCTTATAACACTGCCAAAGCCAATATAACCCCTGGAAGCAAACAGGGTTGCATCCACATTACACTTTAATCTACCAGCCACTGGAGGTTCCCAACAAATTGCACCGTGACCTATAGGAGAAGGCTGAGAAAACAGAAACTGCTGCTTCCTGACAAGCTGCCATTGAAACAGAAAATGGCCAGCAGAATTGAGGAGTTGCTGCACACCAGAGGTCTTCCCACGCCAAACCATAGCATTTCGATTTTGCCAAAGACTCCAACAGATCATAACAGCAAGTTGAGTTTGCTCAAGGCTATACCTGTTAAACAAAGCTTCCAACCAGAGCAAAAGATTTGACCCATCCCCAAAGAAGCCAATAGAAGAGGTCATCCAGCAAGTTCGCGCAAAGGGGCATTGAAGCAATATATGGAAAATACTTTCAGAACTAGCATGGCAAAGAGGACAAGCAGGGGGTACCTCTACATATTTTTTGAGGAGATTCTCAGTTGTAGGCAGGACATCTGTCAATGCTCGCAACATGAAGTGCTTCACTTTACTTGGGACCTCTAAACTCCATAAACTTCACTTTACTTCACTTTACATGGAGCCAACATCTTGTAGCTGCTGCGGACCATATAAACCCCTTTGGCCTCATGCATCCAATACCATGAATCCGCATTGCTTTTGCTGCTCAGAGGGATATGCCATATTAGATTCTTATCCCTCTCATTAAAAATATCATTAAGAATATCATAATCCCAAGTTCTAGTGTTAGGAACCATTAACGAGCTAACTGGAGCTGCCTTAACCTGCTCACTCAACAAATTGTTGATAAATCCACACTCACTGTTAGGAAGCCATGGATCCTTACCAATAAATGTTTGCTCACCATCCCCAATTCGAATTCGGCTCCCTTCAATAACAACCTGCTTAGCTGCCATAATGGACCGCCATGCGTAGCTAGGATTATGCCCCAAAGTAGCTCCAGCAAAAGAAGTTCGGGAATAATACCTCACTTTGAATATTTGTGCAACTAAAGAGTTCGGCTTTGTCATCAATTTCCAGCCTTGCTTCCCTAACATAGCAAGATTAAAAGCATGAAGCTTTTTGAACCCAATTCCCCCAGCTGACTTGGGTTTACACAAAGCATCCCAGCGCATCCAATTAATGCCTCTCCCATGATTACGGCTATTACCCCACCAAAAGGAGTTCATCATGATCTCAAGCTCCTTACACAACTCTAACGGAAGTAGGTATATATTCATCACAAAATTTGGCACGGTTTGAGCAACTGTTTTTAATAGTATTTCTTTCCCCGCTCTAGATAAAAACTGCTTATTCCACCCTTGAAGCTTCTTCCAGACCTTCTCCTTTACAAACCGAAAGACATCACTGAGTTTCCTACCAACTTTTGAGGGCAGCCCAAATATGGTCCATGGTTTTCTGTTGCCATAACCCCAAGAGTAGTACAAATCTGCTATGCAGTATCTTCGTTCACATTCCTACTAAAAGAGATAGAAGATTTGACATAGTTAACACACTGCCCAGAAGCATTGCCATATGCACCCAACACCTGCTTGACTAAGTTAGCTTCCACTTGGTTTGCACAAAAAAATAAGAAACAATCGTCTGCAAAAAGGAGGTGAGATATTGCTGGAGCCTTCCTAGCAACTTGAACTCCATGAATCAACCCCGCTTTCTCATATTTGGCAATTAAAGAGCTAAACCCCTCAGCACACAGTAAGAAAAGGTAGGGTGATAACGGGTCTCCTTGACGAAGTCCCCTTCTCGGAATAATAGGGCCTACTTCATTACCATCCTTGAGCACACTATAGCTTACTGTCGTAACACAAAGCATGACCAACTGAATCCATTCATCAGCAAAACCCATCTTCGACATCATTGCTCTAAGAAAATCCCATTCAACACGGTCGTAGGCCTTAGCCATATCAATTTTCAATGCTGCAACCCCCTTCTTTCCCTGTCGTTTCCTCTTCAAAAAATGCATTATTTCGGCTAAGATTAAAATGTTGTCCGTTATGGCTCGTCCGGGAACAAAAGCACTTTAAGAGTCAGAAATAACAGAATCAAGGACAAGCTTCAAATAGTTAGCAAGCATTTTGGCAATAATTTTATAGAGCACATTACACAAAGCAATTGGCCGCATATCTGCTAGAACCTCAGGCTGTGCTTTTTTAGGAATCAAAACAATGAATGTTTTATTTAAGTCCAAAGGGAATTGTTTATTGGCTATAAAATAAAGGCAAGCAGCTGAAACATCTCCCCCCACAATATGCCAAATTTTTTTATAGAAAGCAGGGTTCATACCATCAGGTCCTGGGGATTTGTCAGGGTGCATACTGAACAGAGCTTCTTTGACATTAGCATCAGTGAATGGAGCCAACAGAATCTGGTTTTGCTCAGCCGTAATAGAAGTCATTACAGAGGAAACTATAGCCTCACTATTGCTACCATTTGAAGAAAAAAGCTCTGTAAAATAAGTTCCAATGAGTGTATCAATTTCACCTGAGTCAGCACACCACATCCCTTGAGCATTCCGTAATTTGACAATGGAATTTTTCTTCTTCCTCGTAGATGCCATTGAATGAAAATAGCGAGAATTCAGATCCCCTTCTTTCAACCAAAGGGCCTTAGCTCGCTGCTTCCAAAAAATTTCGTGACTGTGTAGGAGTTCATTGTATCGTTTGCGAACTTCAGTGAACTCCATAAGGCCTTCCGTATCGCGACGACCTCGCAAGGTTCTCATACGGGTCTTGTATTCCTTTAGACGACTACGGAAATCACGGACCATATGCCCTCCCCAATTCATCAACTTTGCCCCACAAACCGAGAGTTTTTGTTGGATTAAAAGATCGGTTGTATCATCCCAGCTGCATCTAACTATCTGTTCACAATCAGCTTCGCGAAGCCAAAGATTCTCAAAATGAAAACGGCTGACCCGAGAGGCTGGTTGAAAGTTATAAATTGGATCCAAAAAAATGGGTAAGTGATCTGAGCTATCAGCCTCTATACTCTGAACTTGAGCATTAGGAAATTTGTCACGCCAAGAGGAGGATGCAAAAGCTCGATCTAGGCGCTCTTCAACCCAGTTGACAGTGCCTCTGCCCCTTTCCCAAGTAAACTGATACCCAACCATACCCAAATCCGAAAGCCCAGAATCAGAAATGGCACTTCGAAAACCTTGGATTTTCCAGGCAGCATGAGGCCGAGAGCCATTCTTTTCACTAGAGTCAAGCAAGTCGTTAAAATCTCCAATACAAACCCATGGAAGAGTAGAGAGAGAGGCAAGTCGTCGTAGAAGATGCCATGATTCCCGCCGACGACTGGATTCTGGGTATCCATAAAAACCCGTGACCCGCCAAACCCCCATCTCTAAATTTGAAACCTCAACATCAATAAACGTACGCCCATATTTCAAAAGCTTCACCTTAAAGTGAGATTGCCAAAACAAAGCAAGCCCACCACTCCGGCCCACACGATCTACTACAAACAACCCTTCATAACCCAATTTATTTTTTAAATTTTCTAAGGGAGCTCTACAGCTTAAAGTTTCCATAAGAAAAAGAAAAGAGGGCTTTTGATGCTTAACCAACTCGGTCACCACTTGAACTGTTCGTGGGAGGCCCAGTCCACGACAGTTCCAACTTAGGGTACTCATTGTTGTCGGTGGGCCTGAAAGACAGGTCCCACCGCTAGCCCGTTTTTTGGATCCACATCTATATTCATCAAATTCGAAGGCCCATCCACTTCTGTCCCTCATGTGAATTCCAGTCCAAGTTGAGCCCACCTTCTTTTAGTTTCCTTAACAATCATTCCTTGCCCAAATTCAAAAACACCTTCCTTAAGCAAATCATCCTCATTACATGCATGTGCCACGTCCTTTCCTTTTGCAATCCGTTGACTATGAGTTGGCCTGCCAACCACTACCGCCATGTGGAGATCTTTATTTCCATTGACTTCCATTCCAGCACTGTCATTATAAATGGAAATGTCCGGTATTGTGGGATTCGTTTCACTAATTACCCTTGATCCTCCAGATGTCACGCAACTGCCAATTAGGGGTTCACCCCCTTCCAACGGCCCTGAACGCAACCCTCTCTCCCCGGAAGCCATGACATTCTGTCGATTGGGTGCCTTCATCCCTGGCCCAAACGGTTTCGGAATGGCGGCAAAGTCACAATCATATAGCTTCGGACACAATTTTTCTGTATGACCTAATAGGCCACAAATAAAACAGAAAGTATTCAATCTTTCATATTTGAATTCAATCCACATCCACTCCCCTCTTTCTTTTTTAAGGCGCATTCTTCTCTTCAACGGTTTTCGGACGTCAAGCAAAACCCGTATACGCATATAATTCCTCCACACTCCCATGAAATTGTTAGCATCGGAAGATTGAAACTCTCCAATGAAATTTTCAATATTTTGCAGGACTTTGGCTGTGAGGAAACCAATGGGAAGGTTATGCACTTGAATCCAAAAGGAAGTTTGAAATAGAGGCACACTTTGTGGTTGTTCATCCGAGCCTAACCTTTTCATAATCAGCAAGTGTTGATCAAACGTCCAAGGGCCGGAATCCAAAACTCTTTGTATATCCACCTCATGAAAAAATTGGAATAAGAACAAGGTAGGTGATAAATCTTTAATGCAGATTCCTTTTCCAGGCCTCCATAAAGCTGCCATTGTATTCTTCATGGCTGGAAAATTGATAGCTTTATCAGTAAGAAAACGCCCCTCCAGGCAGAATTGAAGATTGAGATTTTTCCCTTTCTCAGCCTGAATCTCTTCCTCCTTAAAGACCAAACCAACTTCCTCTTCCTCATCAATCGATAACTGAGAATATACCTCCCTCACTTCAGCCTCCGCAGCAGCAGTAGTACCAGCCATGGTGATAAAACAGAGTAATACCAGATAGAGAAAGACCAACGAAAACCAAAAGCAGAAACCTGCCAGTCAACAAAACCTAACTTATCAAGAGGACAAGACAATACCAAACTTGTCAAGAGGACAAGACTAATGCTAGCTTCACATCATCGTCAATACATAAAACCTTTTATTTTCATTGTTTGATTAGACAAAATATATAAGAATTTAATTTTTATTAGAATTTAATATCTATCATAATGTAAAATTTGAATTCCACACTGTAGTGTAGAATTTAAATTCTTTTTATGTTATAAACTAAAGTTTTCAAAATTACCTTTCAATCTTTTAACTTATTTAATGCCATTAATAATTATTATTTATAATTTTACTTTTTTAATTTAATATTATAAATAATTATATATTAATTAAATTTAATAAATGATTTAAGATACTTAACAAAATAAATAAACTTATTTATTTAATATGAAAATATAAAAATACAAATTAATTGTCACTGGACCTCTAACGGCGTCACCGAAAAGTCATCGGACCTCTGCTGGAACTCGCCGGACCGCCGCCGGATGTTGTCGGAAAGTTGCCGAAACTTCGCCGGACTGCCATTATATATATATAAAAAATACATTTCATTACTAATATAAATCGTTTAATATTTAAGATAAAAAATAAATTTATCTAAAAAAAAATTGTAATTTCTTTCCTTATCAAATTTTATATCAAAGCAAATAATGAAATTTAATTTCACTATTCTCATCCACTTATTTCTTCTTCCTTCCCCTCCATTTCACTCATTTCCTCTCCTCCTCTTTTTTCAAACCAAACATGGCCTAAGAGTGAAACATGCCATTCATTGTGCGTTTGGACTCCCTTTTATCTTCTTAACTAGAAAATAGAACCGCGCTTCACGCGGTTTTGAAAAAAGAATTTAGTATTATCATTTTTTCTTACTTTACACTTGATGAAACTGATAAAAAATATGAATTGATTTTTTTTTAAGATGAGGCAGCCTTATAAAAAACAAAAAAAAGCTATTAGCCAGCAATACAAATAAAGAAGCAACGTAAGATAAAGAATAAAAATGAGAGAATGTATTATAGAGTGATTTTATTCATTCCAATTGTGTGTGTACAAAACAAAAAGATGAGCTTTCCTTTTATAGTTACATAATCACTCCATGAAATTAATGAAAAATTATAGATCATAATTCCTTGTAAGATAGTGGGAATTATAGGAAAGTTAAAGATTGATAATGGGAGATAATTGGGAGACTAAGAGATTTATGTTATGAACATTTACATTTATTTTAATAAATTCATAATACTCCCCATTGGATGTTCATTACAAAAAATATGTCTCATTAAAACCTTTACATAATTGTTATTGTGTAATAACAATCAAATTAATTATGAGAAGATGAAAAACCAAATCTAAAAGAAAATTTCTCTATTTATTAGATAATAGAGAATATACAAAGATGAAAAATAGTGATGCCACATCACCTCCTCAAGTTCCAACTTTATATATATATATATATATATATATATATATATATATATATATATATATATATATATATATATATATATATTATTGAAGACAAGTTATTCATTGTCTGTCCTTACCAAATGTCAAAACACAAGTAATGTCAATATTTTAATTTGAAACTGGGGCCATGTATAGCGTGTAACATAGCATTAATTTTTGTATATGTTTGTTGTTATATATATATGCTTTTTCTTTAAGGTACATAAAAATGCATAGATTTCAATACATTATAAACTACTTTTTTTGTTATTGTGTTTAAATTTAAATTTTTTATTTTTTAGTGATAAAGTGAGGAACAAAACAAGGATGTAACTAATAGAGAAAAAGGCATATTTCACTCTATTAATAAATAAAAAATCATAACCTCTAATGTATTAAAATTATAATTTTTTATATTGTAATGATAATGTCACCAGAGAATTATATATATATATGAGTAGATTTGTAATTTAGAATTTTGGATTATATTTATAATATGAGAGAGTCGGATAGTTTATATTTTAGTTAAATAATTAATTTCGACATATGGGCCGAGATTTTGTAATATTTAAAAATAAAAAATATATATATTAAAGCTGTGCAATCGCAAGAGCACTCTAGCTAGTTCCTTCTAGGTTACGCAAATCATTCCGAAAACAGCTGAAATGAAAATATCGTCATTGCATTTATTTGGAAATTTAATTGCATTTGCCAATTAGAGAAAAAGTCATCTTGCGAAAGACTTTTTGACTAAAAACAACGCGTGGTGGCCAGGCCAGCTAATAAGACAATAACCATCCCTTTCATCTTATGAATTATTGAAGACAAGTAGCTGTTCGTTGACTGATTTTTTCAAATCTGAAAAGCAATTAGACAATCTAAAAACTTGGGGCCACAATCTAAAAAAATTTGCTATAATTCTCTGTTTTATATATATATATATATATTTCAAACTTTCATTGCTTATCTTAAATTACGGATTACAATTTCAATTTTTCAAAAGAAACTCGTTAAAAAGGAAAAAATGAAAAATGAGGACTGCTCTTATTGTTTAGAAAAATTAAGCGAAATCTCTCTTATATTTGAAATTAAGTTTAAATGCTTCTATAGTTATATTAACTGTGTTAATTTTATATGTTAATTTTTTTATTTTACTTTTAGTCTTGATGTAGATTATAAAATCTAAAAATTTTAAAAATAATAATTAAGCCAAATGATTTATATACCCTCAATGATTAAATTAATTTAATAATAAATTATAAATTATGAAAAAAAAATTAACTAACATAATATTTATGTAGCTACTAGCTAGCATTCATTATGATTCTTTTTTTCTCTTTTCTTTTTTTTTTTCCCAACAAATCACGAAGAGTATTGCCATTCAGCAAAAGGTTATATTGTTTTGGCTTCAGCCTTGATGCTTTCTTCCCCTTGACAAACATTTGAAGAAGCTACAGCAAGCCGGTTTATTCAGGTAATTAAGCTATATTTTCATTCATTAATTGATCCATGTAAGTTGAAAATTTTTAGTCAAAAAATATTATTAATTATTACCAAATTCTTATTGGATTGCCTGGGGATCCGTAACTCAAAATATGTGTTCAGATAATGTCTTTCACGGATTTGGCTCAGCATATTTTGTAAATCTTATGTAAGCATATTTGTTCCACATAAGTAAAACTTTTTTCAAGTTAATAAATAAGTCAGATGAAATTATTTATCTTTATTATTAGTAGTTATAATATTTAATGTAAAAATTTGATGCAATTTTGAACAAAAATTGCATTTGGCAGAAACCTTATGCTAATGCTATACTGATTAATTCTCTTCTAGGACCAGCCAATGGATCTTATCGGACCAATCAGTGAAATATTCAAGTGTGTATGTTCTCCCATATGCGAATATTTTGATTATTACAGAAAGCTCCATGAAAATGTGGAAGAACTTGACAGAGTATTACGGGAGTTAGAAAACAAGAAAAAAGATATAGAAGCGACACTGTCGAGGGCGGAGAGTGAGCAAGGAAAAAAACCAAGTAATGAAGTCAGTGATTGGCTGAAAAACGTACAAAGGATCAATACGAAAGCAGAGAGTTTTAAACAGGAGGTGGAGAAAGGAAATTGCTTCTCACGTGCGTGTCTTGGAAAAGATGTTGAGAAGAAGATTGAAGAAGTGAAAGAGTATATTCAAAAGGGTTGTGCTTTTACTAGTTGTGTGAGTGATGCCCCTTCAACCAGCGGAATGACGTTGTCAACAACAAGCAATTTAGTGGGGGAAAGGACAGGGAAGATTGTGAAGGAAATTTGGGAGGATCTCATAGGTGATAAGGTGTCAAAGATAGGAGTTTGGGGTATGGGAGGTATTGGTAAAACCACTATTATGAGTCATATCAACAACAAACTCCAGGAAAAGCCCAATAAGTTCAATGATGTGATTTGGGTCACTGTGTCTCAACCACTTGATCTTTTTAAACTGCAAACTGAGATTGCAACTGCATTGAAACAAAGTCTTCCAGAAAATGAAGATAAAGTAAGACGTGCAGGGAGGCTGCTAGGAATGTTGAAAGCTAAAGAGAAGTTTGTGTTGATACTAGATATGTGGGAAGCATTTCCTCTCCAGGAAATAGGAATCCCTGAGCCTAGTGAAGAGAATGGATGCAAATTGGTGATAACTACACGTTTATATAGGGTCTGTCGTTCTATGAAATGTAAACAAGTCGCAGTTGAATTGCTTTCTAAACAGGAGGCATTTAATTTGTTCATAGACGGAGTTGGCAGTAGCATTTTGCAAGTTCCAATTTTGAATAAAGAAATCATAAACGAAGTTGTTGAGGAACGTGGTTGTTTACCGCTGGCAATTGTCACTGTAGCTGCTTCCATGAGCGGCGAAGAAGAAATTTATGAATGACAAAATGCGCTCAATGAATTGCGTGGACGGCTGAGAAGTTTGAATGACGTAGATACTAAAGTGTTTGGGCGATTAGAATTCAGTTACCATCGGTTAAAAGATGAAAAGCTCCAACAGTGCTTCTTGTATTGTGCACAGGAAGACTTTGCCATCCCAAAGGATAAGCTGATAGATGGATAGAAGAAGTCCTAGAAGGTATGGAAATGTTGGAAAACCTTAGTCATCTTTATCTCTCTTCACTGCAGCTGAAGAAGTTCCCGACTGGTATATTACCTAGACTACGTAATCTCTACAAATTGAAATTATCTTTTGGGAATGAAGCTTTACGAGAAACAGTGGAAGAGGCAGCTAGTCTGAGCGATGGATTGGACTATTTTGAAGGCTGTTTTTCTAAACTCAAAGATTTCAACATATATGTTAAGTCTACAGATGGTCGAGGATCGAAAAATTATTGTCTTGTGCTGTCGGAATCTTGGATGTATTACATGTTTATAAGGGATCTGATTACTGATCTTGAAGTAGATAAATCAGTACGCCTTTTCGCTTGCAAAATCTGTGAAAGAGAAGAACCCATTGTGCTCCCAGAAGATGTTCAATATTTAGAAATGATTCGGGTCGACGACGTTGCAAGCTTAAATGATGTTTTACCAAGGGAACAAGGATTAGTTAACATTGGCAAGTTTTCCCATGATCTTAAAGTTCTTCGGTTTCACTATTGTCATAATTTAAAGAATTTGTTCACACTTCGGTTATTGCC
This sequence comes from Citrus x changshan-huyou, assembly GCA_039657385.1. Classification (NCBI taxonomy): domain Eukaryota; kingdom Viridiplantae; phylum Streptophyta; class Magnoliopsida; order Sapindales; family Rutaceae; genus Citrus; species Citrus x changshan-huyou. The sequence goes on along the minus strand of CM077547.1, from coordinate 14,027,870 downwards.
TGCCCTCCAAAACTTGGAAGTTCTCAAAGTCGAAGGCTGCGATTCAATCGAGGAGATAGTAGCGGTCGAGGATGAAGAAACTGAGAAAGAATTAGCAACAAATACCATCATTAATACTGTTACACTTCCTAGATTGAAGAAGTTGCATCTTCTGAACTTTCGAGAATTTAAGAGCTTCTGCAGCAATATTGGGGTATTGGTTTGTAATTCTCTCCAAGAAATTAAAGTATATGGCTGCCCCAAATTGAAGCGGCTTTCTCTTTCGCTTCCTCTGCTTGATAATGGGCAACCATCTCCACCCCCTGCGCTTAAAGTTATTGAGATAAAGAAAGAATTATGGGAATCATTGGAGTGGGATCAACCGAATGCTAAAGATGTCCTTAATCCTTTCTGCAAGTTTGAGGCGTTCTAGAATATAAATAATGCAGCAACTCATCTCAGGTAACTTTCAATGCCTATATCTCTTTCTCTACTAAATTCCTTCCATGTCAATTTTGCTGCATGGTTTCTGGAAGATTATGTAAATGTGTGTTTGGTAAGTAAGAAAATCAACGAGAAAATGAAGAAAAGATATAAAAAAGAATCAATCTGGAATTTATTAGAATTAAAATTGTATTATACAAAAAATGTTTTAAGCTCGGTATTTATACATCGTAAAGAAGCTGACTAGAGTTTATTATAACGCCTATACACGCTTAATGAGTTTGTTAACAATAATGCTGACTCAGCTAACTAACTGTTACACGTCAGCTAGAAGATAATCAAGTGTGCAATTTGTTCATGGAAAATGCTAGGGAGCGAGAGGAACGAGAGAATCACGAGAGAAACGGCAGTAGTTGCTGCCGTTTCGCCTCTCATTCCTCTCGCCCCGTTAAAAGAAGAAAACAATAAAAAAATTGAATGAAATCCAAAAAGAATGAATGAAGAAATAAATGTCAGAGGGAAATCCAAACCTTATCTACCTATCCCCAGCCTGACTTTCGTCTCCTCTCTCACGCAAATCACCAGCAACCGGTCACGGCTTTGTCTACTCCCAGCTAGCCTTTCCTCTTCCACTCTTGTCTCTCTATCACGCAAATCACCATCATCTCCTCACTGCAGCAACTGTTCACGATCTGAAACGCAAATCACCCAAATCACCATCATCGTTCACGGCAGCAAACTGCTCACGGCGACGCACCAGCAACCGTTCACGGCAAAGAACTCCTCATGGCAAAGCACGCTTCCTCATCCACTCGTCTCTTCTCACGAAAAATCACCATCATCGTTCACAGCAAGCAGCACTGTTCTTTTTCAATTTGTTCTGTTTCAACTTGTTCTTTTTTCAAGTTGGTGCCTTTTTTAAGCAATATAATAAGCTAAGTTGCTGAGCTTGTTTAACTTTCGTGTTTCCATAAGTTTGTGTGTCTATCAAGTGACAGCATTAGCAGTAGTTGATTTTCTCATGCTCTGTAAATTTTTTGTTTCACAAGGATACCTTATCTTTGGTTATGTATTTCTGCATGCAATGTGATATGTCAGATACGATTAGTTTGTATCAGACTAATTACGTTAGTCTGTAGAGTAGAAATTAATTACGTTAGTTTCTAAATTTAGTTTGTATCAGACTCGTTTGCATATCAATAATATTGCATATCCGATCATTCACATTTTGAGTTCTGTGTGCATTTGTTGTGCTGCACTATTTTTCCATTATTCATTTGTAGAAATCACTGGGCCTTTGATTGTAACAAATATCATACATTCTCCATTTCTTAAGTATAGGAATTTTATGTTTGATTGTTGTATCCGAAATTAACCAGCAGTAGAATTGGAAAAGTTGTGGAAAAGTTATGGCACTATTTTGCCATTGTTCACACATTTGTTTCTGTTGCATGCAGCAATTAACCAATAAATTAGGTTTTTTATTTTTTATTTTACAATTGGATATCTACACATATATTACACTATTTTTGTTCCCTTTTATTAAAAAGGAAAATTTGAAATGGCTACTGAATTCCACAATTGTGCCAAACTGATATCTTTGATAAAATCTAAACCAAACCAACCATGAAAGTTTGTACAGGCAAGCCGTGGATTCAAGCCAAAACAATGCTCTAAGCCGCGGATTCAAGCCAAAACAATGCTCTAAAATCAACATGAGAAAATATTTGTAAACATTAACACAAATCTAAGTGAAATGATCGTAAAAATAATCGAAACAAATTCAAGTCAAACATCAAATTAATTTTCACACAATTAAACCACTTTTTAAATTCTGCACAAAAACTAGATCTTTCACAGAAATGTCAAAACATAAATTCGGACATCAATCAATTATTTTTCAATTAGTTTCGAACCTGAAAAAGAAATGGCAAAAAAAAAAAAAGTCCAGAAGCTTAACATATCTTGCATTGTTTAAATTCCATTTTTTTATTGTTTGCCAAGAAAATGCAAGAAAAATAACAAATAAAAGACGAGTGGATGAGGAAGCGTGCTTTGCCGTGAGGAGTTCTTTGCCGTGAACGGTTGCTGGTGATTTGCGTGAGCAGTTTGCTGCCGTGAACGATGATGGTGATTTGCGTTTCAGATCATGAACAGTTGCTGCCGTGAGGAGATTATGGTGATTTGCGTGAGACAGAGACAAGAGTGGAAGAGGAAAGGCTGGCTGGGAGTAGATAAAGCCGTGACCGGTTGCTGCCCTGAGCGGTTGCTACCGTGAGCAGTTGCTGGTGATTTGCGTGAGGTGAGAGGAAAGTGGAAGAGGAAAACGTGAGAGAGGAGATAAGGTTTGGATTTCATTCAGGCGCCATTTCTTTATTCAATTCTTTATTTCAATCTGCACGTGCCATTTTCTTCATTCAATTTTTTTATTGTTTTCTTCTTTTAACGGGGGGAGAGGAATGAGAGGCGAAACGGCAGCAACTGCTGCCGTTTCTCTCGTGATTCTCTCGTTCCTCTCGCTCCCTAGCACTACTCTTTGTTCATGCTCTGTAACAGTTTCGGTCCAGTAATGTTTCTGCAATTTGTTCTATTTTTGCAGAACAAGTAGCCATGGCCAAAAGTTGGTTCCAGAATGAATCTATCAATTGATTTGAGCACCAAAGTAGATGAAAACAAATTAAATAATTAAACAAAACTCGTGAATTTGTAAATGTTACCTTTAAATAATTATTTATTTGTATTAATATTGGATTTGCTTTTGCCTTAATAGTTACCGCCAAATATTCACACACAAATAACAAAGATTTCACCGCAATATGTATCCTGTGAGATTTTTTTTTTCCCCGTAAAAATCGGTTAGAGTGATATAATTATTCTTTTTTATCATATATATATTATTATTCTTTGTTGAAAATGACAATTTTATTTAATATCATTTCTTCTATTGATAACTAATGTTTGTTTGTTTGATTATCCTGATTTTGTATCAACATGACAATTATAACAGAGCAAATTAGGAGAAACATTAGAAAATTTTAAAATAATACTTTTTTTAAAATATATATATATAATTTGGGAGCGACTTTCTAAGAAATATAAGCTAATAAAAAAGAGTATATTTTTTCATAGAATTTTAGATCTTTTATTTATGAGATTTAAAATTACAATAATGTCCTTGTCTATGAACCAACCAAAAAAAAAGTATAATTTTAAAAATTGTGGATAAATTCAGCAGTCAATATTACTTTTAAACTCTAAGAAAACGATTGGCAATTCTTTGAATGTTTTAATTAAATTTTATTCTTACAGGAAAATAAAAAAAAAAAAAAGAAATATCATATCTCCAAATTCTCTTGTCATCTTCCTTTTTATTCAAAAAAAAAAAAAACCAATTCTCATTTTTCTCTCTCACCATCTTGGCTTGAGAGGCGAGTTTGTTGTTAGATTTATTGGTATTGTGTGTGTTTTCTATGAGGAATGTCGTTGTTGCCAAAGGGCAATTCTATCCAAATGCGCGAGGCATGGAGTGACAATCTTGAACTAGAATTGATTTGATTCGCAAAATTGTTGATGGTCACCTTTATGTTCGCATTACGACCCGTGGGCTCTTTCAAGAGCAGTTTATTATGAATATTACCCGTGAAAATTATATTCATATAAAAAGGTAATGATAATCTATTATACTCATCAAACTATTTACTATACTTCATAAATGGAAAGGTTTTATGTGGAGTGCAGAAATATAAATGACCAGCCCTCAATCTTCGATTATTATAAAATAAATTACTAATACAAAAATCATGAAATTTGTAGGGCTTAAATAAACGTATTAATATATAGGCCATAAAAGTTTCAAAGCCAAATTCAATCAAAATTATTCCAAATAATTTTTTTTCCCAAGACTATTATGTCCTGAAATCTGGAATCTAAAATTGAGAACTTTTACTCGTTAATTCATAAAAAATTAAAATACAAGGAATTAGGAGCCCAATTTTCGATATGCCTTTACTCATTAATTCACAAAAATTCAAATACAATGAATTAGCATCATGGCCGACCAAAACTCATAAAATAAGCTCAAGAATCAAAACTTTCCAATCCTTAATCACATAGATAAAATACAATAACTCTAAGTTTATACTCTAACTCGAACATTCATGGTCGATCAAAAGTGGAAGAAAAAGTTAGCTCTTATTTTATCGTCAATCTCTATTTTATGCCTGCTATTAGTTAATGGGTTGGATGAAAATGACTAAAATGGGCTTTGCAAAAATTAGGCCCAACTATAAATAAGTACAAGTGCCAATATAGTATTAATACTAATACTAAATGTTTGTAGTAGTAATAAATAACAATAACAATGATAATCAATACATAAAAACTGGCAATAGATGACTGAAAAAAATATCATAAAGGGGGGTGAATGACAGTGAATTTATCTATCATCTATATTAGGGGTGGGCATGGGTTAGTTTGGGTTGAATTTTAAGTCAACCCAAACCAACCCAAATATTTTTAACCCAAACCAAACCAAACCATTTGGGTTTGGTTTGAATTTTATTATCAAAATAATTTTTATTTTAATAAAATTTAATTATATCAAAATTATAATAATTATTAATTGTTATTAATTATTAAATTGATATTAAAATATAAAAAAATATAGTGGATAAAAATTATAAATTTTACAATAACCTAATCCTTAAATTAAAGAATACTAGAAAATCAAAATAAAGTTTAATCACAAAAATTATTATTTCTCAATAAATAAGAACGTACACTTTAATAATAAACTTTCACAAACATGACATTAACAATTTAATAATAAATTTTGCCACTTGTTATTTATTTAATTATGCAATATTTGTTTTTATTTATCGTTTTGGTAGTTTTGCGTTATGTTGTCTACTTATATGTTTAATTTTAGGGAGATTGCCAGTTTCCCCCCTACAGTAATCAACATATATTATTTTTCCCCCTTCTGCTTTTATAATGGCCAAAAACTCCTCTAATAGTATAAGTTTACAATATTACCTTTATTTTCAACTACTCTTTTATTTATATTTATTCTAAATTAAATAAATCACATTAATAGAAACTAAATAAAAAATAAAACATTAAAAATAAGAAATATATGTTTTGATATGAACAAAAAAATTAATAATAAAATTTTTTTATACTTATTTATTTTGTGAAAATTTTCTTATAATAAATATATAAGAAAATTATTAGTCAAATGATAAAAAAATTATTATAAGAAAACTTGATTGACAAATAAAAATTTATTATAAGATAAATAATAAAATATTTTACCTATACTTTTTACATTTAATTTTAAAATATTACAAAATATTTATTATAAGAAAATGTTCACAAAATAAATAATTACAAGAAAAAATTTTATTATTAATTTTTCTGCTCATATCAAAACATATATTTCTTGTTTTAATACTTAATATGGGCATTACATTCAATTATTGACCAAAAATTAGCCGCCATCTAGCATATCGGACCCAGTCCAAGCCGAGTTATTATTGATCATTAGTAGAGTCTCCTGCTCTTTCTATGATGATCATTCCATGTGGGAGGAATTATTTTTGTAAATAAGAAAAAAAAATTATGTTATTTACAATAATATTTATTTAATTTAAATTTATTTTTACTATTATTTTCATTTTCTAACTGTTGACAATTGATCACGCCGTAAAAAATTTAATGGTGGTCTTTCACTTATTTGTGTTCATTTATTTTGTTTTCATTTATTTCATTTGAAAATTTGAGTGTTGGGGTTTTGTCCATAACCCATGGGTAAACCATACTACATACAACCCACATCTAACCAATTTTAATGATTTACCCAACCCAAACCATTTAATTTGGTTTGAGTTTGGATAAACCCATGGGTTGTGGGTTTATGCCCACCCCTACCTAGCCTCGTCGGCTGCTGCAAAAATTCTAAAAATATTTAAAGAATAAATTAAGATTTGAGTGATGATTTTTGAATCCCACATTTCATCCCCAGAATTCCTAATAAGCATAAAATTACTAAAATTACAAATAATTTTATCACCTTTTTGAACCCCCGGTTTCAATTAAAAAAAAATTAATCACAAATATATCCATAATGTTACTCATAATTGAGGACACTGAAATTTTTATCTTTAATTCAAGAAATTATTTGATTAGGCTAGAAAAGTTGATCACTTTAAAATTATAAAAGGCGAGTTTAACGGTTGTAGTTTATAACTGAAAACAAAAACATAGAAACAGGTTTCGTACGTAAACATATGGAAGAAAAACTACAATTATCTACAAAAGGAAACAAGGAAAAAAACAAAAAACAAAAAAAGAAGAAAAAGAAGAAGAAGTGAGGCATGTTCTGCTGGGAAAAAAGAAAAAAAAAAGTAGTTTGGCAGTTAAAGAAAAACTTAAAAGTAATATATTGCCGCATAAGTAAAATTTAAAACTTTATAAATTAGTCCAAAGAAATTATATTATTATTATGTTCTTACCAAATACCAATAGGTTTAACATTTTATTTCAAAATTTGATGCAATAATTTTGACATGAAATTGCATTGGAAGAAACCATACTAATGCCCTTCTAGGACCTGCCAATGGATCTTATTGGAGCAATTGAAATATTCAAGCGTGCATGTCCTCCTATATGTAAATACGTTAAGTATCTAAGAAAGCTGAAAGAAAACGTAAAAGATCTTATAAGAGTTTTACAAGAGTTAAATAGCGAGAAAAAAAGATGTAGAAGCAACATTGAAGGCGGAATGTTATCAAGGGAACAAACAACCAAGTAATGAAGTCAGTGAACGGATGAAAAATGTAGAAGAATCAACAGCGAAGCAGAGAGTATTGAGCAAGAAGTGAAGAAAGGAAAATATTTCTCATCTGGACGTTTGGGAAAAAATGTTGAGGAGAAGATTCAAGAAGTGAAAGAGTATCATCTTAGTGATTGTCGCACCTCCAACCTGTTAGAGAAAAATAAGCTTTTTTAAACTTTTTACAAAAACCCTTAGAACTGATCTCATATAATACATAGGAATTCGTAATTTAAAAAATCATACCTTAACAATCCGACTTTGCTTTTTTGCTGAAATAATCTAGGCTCCCAGATCACGATCCGTCACCACCACGCATATTAGATCACGATCCGTCACCACTAATCTTGTTAGATCACGATCCGCCATCAATGATCTTCTAGGTTATGACTCAATATTGATCTGCATTTTACGTGTGGGCGTTTTTATCACCACTAAAAGTAACTAGCAGGAGAAAAATTTTCTCTCAAAATTAGAGAGAAAAATTTTTTTTCTCTCAAAATTAGAGAGAAAAATTATTTTTCTCTCAAAATTAGAGAGAAAAATTATTTTTCTCTTAATCTGTATAATGTGGCTTCTCTATTCTTTTTGGAAGAAAATAAGCCATTTTATATCTTTATATAGTGAAAACCCTAGGCTCCATATCTTTTTATTTTTAATTCTATTAAATTAAATTTGATTTAAATTAAAAATAATAAAATCAAAAGTAACGTTACTTCTTCTTGTCATAGGGGCCTACCTTGTAAAATAACACAAAACCCCTTAGACACAAGCACATTATATGGAGCCTCTCACTAAATAATATATTTAGGTTTTTAACCCAAATAACTAGTTATCTTGCTTATTAATCCAGTAGCAGCGCAGTCAATTAAATGAGCTAACCCATGGATCATATGGGTACATACAATAGTAGCTACAATAATTAAGCATGTAATTAAACTAGCCCAATTATTTAATTCTAAATCTACTCCACTAAAAAATTGGAACTAACCTTCATAATTGTATGTTATCCAAGATAGTGTTCTCGAATAATAATTCGACCCATGCCACATTGATTTCTTTACTGTACAATCTTTTGTACCACATCATTAATTAAATTGATATTTCAACTGTCCATTCAATTTAATTACATCTTGTTCCTTAATACTTACTGATTTTCTCTAATGATCATTTTCAACATATTAAATATGTTGACACACTCTAGCCAGAGAATTCTATGATCAAGTACCGAAAACCCATCAAGAGATGTGTTGTACAAATTCTATATTGTTAATCTATAACTCCAATACTCATAATTGCTTCCACTAAGATACCGAGTAATCTTGACTACAAGTATTTGTCGTGCTCATTGGTAACTCAAATAGAATAACAATTATAATTATGAAATTATAACTAACTCAAGATTAAGATTACAGTAAAATCAATGCCTATGAGATTTAATAAGTCTGACAATTATTACAAAGTTAATTAAATCTCATATGTGATCATGTTCAATGTAGTCACACTACATCAATAAATTCATACATGATTAAGACAAATCATTCAATGAATTTATTACAGTCTATACCTAAATAAAGTGCACAACTTTATTTATCAACTGCGAACTAAATTTATTTAATCATAAGATAACTTGTATTTACTATAATATGATTAAATTGACTTTACTCAAAATATTAATGCAACTAAAATACTTGAATAAAATACCTCATTTATTTTATTAATCAGAAAAATTATTTATTACAATTAAATAAATACATATGCTTTTAAAGAGCATATTTTCCCAACACAACCAGAGGTCGAAAAGACAAAGAAGCTGTGGAAGAAATTCGAGACAATTTGATGGGTGATAAGGTCACAAAGATAGGAGTTTTTTGGAGTACGGGCAGTATTGCTAAAACAACTATTATATTAACAATAGACTCCAAAAAGAAATCGATAAGTTCAACTTTGTGATTTGGATAACTGTGTCTCAACCACTTGATGTTATTAAATTAAAACATGAAAATGCAAGCGCGCTGAACCAAAGTTTTCCAGCAACTAAGGATAAAGTGAGACATAAAGCAAAGTTATTTGAAATATTGCAAGCTAAAAAAAAGGTTTGTGTTGATACTAGACAATATCTAGAAAGCAATAGCTCTTGAAGAAGTAAGAATCCCTGAGCCTGGTGAAAAGAACGGATGCAAGATGTAAATTGGATGTCTGTCGTTCTATGAAGTGCAAACAAGTTGGAGTTGAGCTGCTTTCTAAACAGAAGGCAGTGAATTTGTTCTTACACAAAGTTGGAAGTAGCATTTTGCAAGTTCTAAACTTGAATAAAGAAATCATAAACTCTACTGTTGAGGAACTGGTTGTTCACCACTCACAATTGTCACTGTAGTCGCTTCCATGAGCGGTATAGAAGAAATTCATGAATGGCAAAAATGCACTCAATGAATTGCGTGGGCAGCTGAGAAGTTTGAATGACGTAAAAACTAATATGTTTGGGCAGCTAGAATTCAATTACCATTGCTTGAAAGATGAAAAGGTCAAACAATGTTTATTGTATAGTTAAAGTATAAGAGAAGTGTTTGGCATCTGAGAAAAATATAGAAAATGAAAGAAAATATTGAGAGAAGAATGTAAGCAAAGTTTTATATTTGATGCTAAGAATTAATAGTTGCATCAATTACAAAACTATTTATACTAAGCTCTTGAATATTCCAAAATCAATACACATGAGCTGAGCCTCCATGAGCTTAGCTATGCATGCAATAACTAATTACTAACAAACTATAATCAATGTAACTAACTAGTGCCAGCTCAGCTAACACATAAGTAGTTATAACTAATCTTAACATCCTCCCTCAAGCTCAAGGTCGAGAATGACATTGAGCTTGGACCTGAGATAATTGAATTGATTAAAGGCTAAAGGTTTGGTGAGAATATCTGCCACTTGATCACAGTTGGGAACATGACTAATTTGAATTTCTTTATGAGCTATGTGATCACGAACAAAATGCAAATCTAACTCAGTGTGCTTAGTTTTTGAGTGATACTTGGGGTTGCTGGCCAGAGTTTCTACACTCTTATTGTCACAGTGAAGAACTGGAACTTGCAACAGTGGCATTTTCAATTCTTTGAGTAAATAGAATATCCATAGTATTTTAGAAACTGCCAAAGTCAATGCTCTATACTCTCATTATGCTGTGCTTCTAGAAACTATTTGTTGTTTCTTTGAAGAATAAGAAATCAAATTATCACCTAGATAAACACAATACCCTTGGATTGATTTTCTGTCATCCAAGTCTAATCCCCAATCAGCATCTGAAAATGTTGTGAGAATGAGTGTTCCAGTGCTATAAAATTGCAAACCATAATCAGTTGTGCACTGCAAGTACCTCAATACTCATTTATACGCTTGCCAATAAAATAATGTTGGAGCAGCAAGAAATTGACTAAGTTCATTTACTGTAAATGTGATTTCAAGCCATGTTAATGTAACATACTGCAAAGAATCAACCAAACTTTTGTACAGTGAGGGATTTTCAAAGGAAGCCCCTTTGTTTTTAACTAACTTCTCATTTGAACTCATAGCAGTTTGACACCTTTTGCCATTAATCATCTGAGCTTTCTTAAGTAGATCACCTATATATTTGATCAAAGAGAGATGTATCCCTGCAGCTGATGGTGTTACTTCAAGACCAAGGAAATAATTAAAATCTCCTAAATCTTTTAAAGCAAATTCAAACCCCCAAACAATTGATAATTTTCTCTACAAGCTTATTGTTTGAGCCAGTAACCAATATATCATCCACATAAATGAGCACCGCCACGATATCACCTGTTGTATGTTAGATAAACAGTGAGGTATCTGATTTGGAAGCATTAAAACCCCAGTGCTGCAGAGAAGATTTCAACATGTCATACCAGGCCCTTGGAGCTTGTTTTAGTCCATAAAGGGCCTTAGTTAATTTGCATATATATGAAGGATATTAAGGATGGATAAACCCCTCAAGTTGGTGCATGAAAACATCTTCAGTGAGGATGCCATTGAGGAAGGCATTATTGACATCAAGTTGCCTGACTGACCAATGGTTCATAACAGCAAGGCTTAAAATAATTCATATAGTACATGATTTAATAACATGGTTGAAAGTTTTAAAGAAATCCACCCCTTGAGTTTGGTGAAAACATTTTGCAACGAATCTTACTTTGTATTTGCATATGCTACCATTAGGGTTGTATTCACTCTGAACACCAACTTATTCCTAGCAATTTTACCAGCATGTTCCTTTGGAACTAGAATCCAGGTGTTATTATTTTGTAAGGCATTAAATTCTGCTTGCATTGCCTCTCTCCACTTAGTATCTGCCAAGGTTGCCTTCACAAAATGTGGTTCAAGGTCTTGAGTGACTGTTAAATATGTCTTAGGCTTGAACAATCTAGTTTTAGATCTGGTTATCATAGAATGTGTATTTTGAACTCATAGAAGTTGTTGTACTGGTGCAGACTGATAAGATTAGTCATGTGTTGGTATTGTTGTTGACTGCCGTACTTGTGAGGGTACATGAGATGATATAGAGGACTGACTAGATGAGGAAGAACTAGAATAAGACCCTGTAATTAGAGCAAGTGAACTAATAAAAGGTTGTGCAATGTTACCATCTTGAATGACGATTGTACAAGGAACAAAGGTAAGAGGTGTATGAATTTGCTGAATAAATGATACACTTTGGATAGGTTTATTTGAAGGAAAAAATTTAAAAAAAGGAAACTCATACTCATTAAATTTGACATGTCGAGCAATACAAATTTTTCCAGTAGAATCAAGACATTTATAGCCTTTTTGTAGTGGACTATAGCTAATCATGAGACACTTTTATATATGAAAATTAAATTTGTGTTTACTATATAGTCTGAGAAAAGGAAAACATGCACAACCAAATGTTTTAAAGAACTAGTAATCTGGTTGTCTACCATGAAGTTTGGTAAAGGGTGAAATATTAATTAAAACAGAGGTTGGTAATTTATTTATAAAAAAATGAAGTTGTGTGGAATGATTCCCACAAAAAAAGACAAAGGGATTTTGGCATGTGCAAGAAGAGTAAGCCATGTTTGAACCAAATGTCTATACTTTCTTTCAACTACACCATTTTGATGGTGTATGTGAGGACAACTATGTCTAAAACTTATCACTTCTTCTTCAAGGAAACTTTCAAAACTTCTATACTCACCCCCTCCCCCCAATCAGACTGCAGTGACTTTAAAGTGTAGTTAAACTGTTTTTCTACTAAGGTTTTGAAATATTTGAAAATATCTAATGCTTCTGATTTGAGGGTCAATTAAAAAATCCAGCAATATCGACTATAGTCATCTGCAAGCTAATGTAATATTCATAGCCATGTAGATAGGGTAAGGGTGTTGGACCCCAAAGATAAGTGGATAAGTTCTGATGGAGTTTTGGTTTTGATTCTAGTTGAGTAAAATGGTATTTGATGGATTTTACCATATTGACAAGCATCATAAAAATCAAATGCTGATATAGAAGAGCAGTTAAAAGAAAGAGAAGATAAAATGGATTTCAACATATGTTTATTAGAATGACCAAATCTTTGATTAAACAAGTTTGCTATCTTAGTTGTGCTCATATGACATTGTGGAGTACAAACTTTATTTGCTGCTGTATCAGAAATTTTACAAGTTGAATTATTGAAAATAAAAAGTATAGAGCTAGGTGCATAGGTAAGACCACTGGAATTTAAAATAAAGTCATTCTTTGACAACAACAAATACAATCCTCTTTTACCAATCCCTGGAGCTAGATGTTGTTCATTCCTCTTGTCCTTTATGAAACACATATTAGCAACAAACTCAATGGTTACATCAATGTTATCTTCAAGCAATTTCGAGGCACTTATGAGATTTTTAGTAAGTTTAGGCACACATAAAATCTCTTAAGTGTAAAACTAGATTGCATGATATTTGAAGATATGCATAACCAATATGTGAAATAGTATCTCTGACCATTACCTACAAGCAGCAGTTGATTACTTGAATATTCATTTCCAATATGTAGATTCTGTAAGTTGTTAGTGATGTAATGTGTGGCACCACTGCCAATGTACTATCATTGGTTAGCCATTGCTCCCTCAGAGGTTGTAAGATAAGCAGCTCTTGGTGAGTTCTGATATGGATTGTTAACGGGGACATAATCCTTGTTGAACTTGTTCCTACACTCAACTACAGTGTGTTTTGGTTTAATGCAGATCTGGCAAATTACAACAGCAGTAGTCTGATCCAAAACCCCTTTGCCAAAGGTAAATCCTCTATTCTGACCAGAATCACCATTATGATTACTTCCTCTGCCTCCTTGTGAAAATTTCCAAATGGCACACCATTCCAATTCCCTTTTCCTTGGCCTTGTGAAAAATTTCTGCCATAGCCACCTCTGCCTCCAGTATATCCACCTTTGAAACCAGCATTCTTGTTCCAATTGTTATTAGATTGACCTCCAGCCCAGTTGTTATTCAATTGACCACCTTGTTTCTTATTATTATTATTATTATATCCCGATCTAGTTTGAGCAATGTTTGTAGTATAATTCAACTTAGCTTCTTATCTTGCACTTAACAGATTTGCTTCTAGTCTAGCTTCATGAGTTAACAACATAGAATATGCCTCATTGATTGAAATCTTAGCAAGATTTGCTTCAATATAAACCAAACAGGATAATAAGGCTGACCTAATCCAGAAATCATATGTGTAAGAAAGTCCAGAGAAAGTCCAGAGAATTAGTTGGATTACCAACAATGGCTAACTCATCAGTAATTGTTTTTAACTTGCCAAAAAATTCAGTCATTATCATTGAACCTTTTCTAAGGTTATTAAGCGTCATTTTCAAATAAATTTTCTTAACAAAAAGTCTCTAATCCAAATTGTTGTTCTAAACTAGTCCAAAGATCAAGTGAAGTTTCAGAGTTTGCCACAAGACTCAGAATTTCAAGATTGATAGATGACATCAACCAGCTTAACAGCAATTGATCATTTCTTTTCCACATGGTATATGCTGGATTTGACTGAGTATCAGCAATAGAGTTTTCAGTTTCAACTTGAAGAAATTGATCTGGACAAGATTTTGATCCATCAAGTAAATCTTCAAGGCCATTAGCTCGGACAGATGAGAGGATTTGAGACTTCTAGATTGTATAATTTGAGCGATCGAGTTTGATCGGTGAGGTAAATGTAAATGATGAAATTGTAGAGTTTGTGTTTGAGTTTAATATTGAAGACGCCATGAGAATTGACAAATCTTAGCTCTAATACCAAGTTAAAGTATAAGAGAAGTGTTTGGCATATGAGAAAAACAGAGAAAATGAAAGAAAATATTAAGAGAAGAAGGTAGGCAAAATTTTATGAAATTAGATGCTAAGAGTTAATCGCTGCATCAATTACAAAAGTATTTATACTACGCTTTTGAATATCCCAGAATCAATACACATGAGCTGAGCCTCCATGAGCTTAGCTATGCATGCACTAACTAATTACTAACAAACTATAATCAATGTAACTAACTATTGCCAGCTAACATGTCAGCAGCTATAACTAATCTTAGCATGGATTGTGCATTGTATCCTGAAGACTTTGCTATCTCAAAGGATGGGCTGATAGATTACTGGATTGCAGAAGGGTTTATCGAGGAAGTGAAGAATACGCAAGCAAAATATGATAGAGGGCATATTATACTGAATAGGCTTGTAAACTGCTGCTTATTGGAGAGCGCTAAGTATGGACGTTGTGTGAAGATGCATGATCTTATAAGAGACACAGTATTATGGATTACAAGCGAGAGTCGTTTATTCATGGTGAAAGATGGCGTAGGTTTACTAGAATTTCCAGGTGAACAAGCAGAATGGAAAGAGAATCTCGAGAAAGTCTCACTGATAAGGAATTTCTTCGAGCAAATCCCTTCAAATATGTCCCCTCATTGTAAATTTCTTTCAACTTTGTGGCTGCTCGTTGCAGATGATTTGATGAGGATTACTGAATGTTTCTTTGTGCACATGCATGGTTTAAAGGTTCTCAATCTTTCTTCCTCCAACATTGAAGTCTTACTGAATTCCGTTTCTGACTTGACGAACCTCAGATTGTTGTTGCTTTAAGGTTGTGAAAGATCAAAGCGAGTTCCTTCTTTGGCAAAGCTTTCGACTCTCCAGTACTTAGACCTTGAAGTCATGTGTATAAATTGTTGGAATCATCTTTTATCTGCTTGACAATGGGCAACCATCTCCACCCGCTACGTTCCAAGTTATTGAGATGAGTGAAGAATTGTGGGAATCGTTAGAGTGAGATCAAGCCAATGCTAAAGATCTCCTTAATCTGTAATCGTTAAGAGTGGAATCATTAGATATGGATAGCAGCAACTCGTCTCAGGTAACTTTCAATGCCCATATCTTTTTCTCTATTAAATTCCTTCCATGTCAATTTTGCTGCATGGTTTTGGTCCAGTAACGTGTTTGCAACTTGTTCTATTTTTCCAGGATAAGTAGCCATGGCAAAGCTGGTTCAAGAATAAATCTCTCAATTGATTTGAGCACCGAAGTAGATGAAAATAAATTAAATAATTAAATAACGTATTGTGTCAAAGTGACTTACTATTGTTGATTTGTATGTAAATATATTGCTCTACCAATTTCTTCTCATGTGTAATTAATTCATTTGATAAAAACCTCGTGAATTTCCAAATGTTACCTTCAAACAATTAGTGATTTGTCTTCATATTGGGTTTGCTTTTGCCTTAATAGTTGCCACTAAATTTGTCAACCTGTCCTTATAATTGTTGCTGAATATTCACACACCGCATTACGTGTTTTGTGAGTGATTTTTATTTCTTTCATAAATATCTATTTATGTAATTATTCTTTTTTGAAAATGATAATTTTATTTAATATCATTTATTCTAGATAAGTAGGGTTATTGTTGTCTGTTTGATGACATAAAAATTATATCACAAAAATAATTTTATATTAACATGCTAATTATAACTGAGCACATAGGAGAAACATTAGGAACTTTTTAAAATAGTACTGTTAAAAAAATTTATAATCTGGGAACGACTTTTTAAGAAATATAAGTTAATCCAAGAGGTTATATTTTTTAATACAATTATAAATCTTTTATTTACGTGCATATAAAATTACAACAATTTCCTTGTCCAATGATCTAACCAAAAAAAGGCATAATTTTAAAAATTATGGATAAATTCAACAGTCAATATCACTTTTGAACTCTTATGTAAAGGAAGAAAATGATTATTCTTGAATTTTTTAATTAAATTTTTATTTTTAAAAGAAAATAAAAAATCTTTTAAAAAATTCGCATCTCCAAATTGTCTTGTCATCTTCCTTTTTATTAAAAAAGGCTTCAATTTATCAGTCCTCACCCTCATCATCTTTTTGAGAGGTGAGCACAAACATAAAAAACCAAAAAAATTAAAAAAAAATAAAACAAACAAAATTGAAAATACAGGCCAAAAATCTATCATTTTTCTTCCCGTGAAACCCTAGAGAAATAGCCCCAATACTTTTCTCGCTCTAGAATGTTCGTTTTTCTATCTAGAATTTGCATTTTTCCTCTCGAGATCTTTCATTCGATTCATCAATTTTTCCAATTTTAAGGTCAGATTCCACGTTATTGTAGATTTATTGCATTTCAATTCATGTAAAGTTTTTAGCTTTTTTATGAAATTGTGCTGTTTTCTGTCAAATTAGTGTTTTTTATGTGAAGTTTTCAAGGGTTTGATTCATATATTGGGTATTTTATGGCCAAATCTTGATGGGGTTTATTTGAATTGAAGATGATATTGCTTTGTGATTTTCTAGGGTTTTTATTGTTAATGTTGTATTACAGGATTTGGTTTATGAAGGAATGATCATGTGTTAACTAATGTTTGAATTTTTTGTCTGACTTTGTGCAGATCTTGTGAGATTGAAATTAGGGAATTTTTTTTTTCTTTCTTTTTGAAATTTGAATGCATTGGGATTTCTTGGCTTGAGAGAGGAGCTAGTTGTAGATTTATTGGAATCGTGTGTGTTTTCTCTAAGGCATGTCGCTGTTGCCAAAGGGCGATTCCATCCAAATTCGGGAGGTGTGGAGTGACAATCTTGAACTAGAATTTGATTTGATTCGCAAAATTGTTGATGATTACCCTTATGTTGCAATGGACACTGAATTCCCGGGAATTGCATTACGACCTGTGGGCTCTTTCAAGAGCAGTTATGAATATCACTACCAAACTTTGAAAAGCAATGTTGATATGTTAAAGCTCATCCAGTTGGGTCTGACATTTTCAGATGAGAATGGTAACTTGCCCACTTGTGGGACAGATAAATATTGTGTTTGGCAATTTAATTTTCGGGAGTTCGATGTTAATGAGGATATCTTTGCCAATGATTCGATCGAGCTTTTGAAACAAAGTGGGATTAATTTTACAAAAAATAATGAGATAGGTATTGATGCAATGAGATTTGGTGAGTTAATGATGTCATCTGGGATTGTTTTGAGTGATAGCATCCATTGGGTGACATTTCATAGTGGGTATGATTTTGGGTATTTGCTAAAGCTTTTGACGTGCCAGAATCTGCCTGATACGCAAGTGGAGTTCTTTAATTTGATCAGAATTTATTTTCCGACCGTGTATGATATCAAGCACTTGATGAAGTTTTGTAATAGCCTTCATGGAGGATTGAACAAACTTGCTGAGTTGTTGGAAGTTGAAAGAGTTGGGATTTGTCATCAAGCAGGTTCAGATAGTTTGCTTACAGCTAGTACATTCCGAAAATTGAAAGAAAACTTCTTTAGCAGCTCTTTGGAAAAATATGCTGGTGTCTTATATGGTTTAGGCGTTGAGAATGGACAAAATACTCATTGAAAGAAGGGGGAAAAAAGGGAGTTTAGAAAGCTGTTTATTTTATGTGTGAGTGTGCCGTGCCTTAAGCCCACACTTCATTGTATACTTTTGGCAACTTAAATTTATAAATTCTTCTTATACTTATTTTTCTCATGTTTTCTATCAGTTACCATTTTGTATAGAATACAGCTATAGAACTTTTTCATGGCTTAAGCTTCTACCTTGTCAATTGTGCTTTCAATAGATTTTTATCTTTAAGTAGATTGGAGAAATTATGGGTTTTGGTTGAAAGGTCCATGAACAAATTTCCATACATTTTATTTTGAAAGGAAACTTTGTAGTTTAGACCTTCTATGCTGACAAACAACTGCTTTATTTTTTGAAGGTACTTGTCCTTATTTCTCAAAGGCGTTCACATTGCTTTTCTTGCTCGTTGGTTCTTGGATTTCCATATATTCATTCTTCATTGATTCTACAGTTCTTATTATGTACAAGTTGATTCTTGGCTTTTGTTGATTTCTCTATTTATTTAGTTTAGTTTTATATCTTTTTCTCAATCTCAACTCATTTGCCCTGTAGCTCATTAGTACGTGCACAATTCTGAAAGTATGCATGACTGATAGTGTTCTTTCTTATATCTCTTTGAATTGTTAAAGGAAGCATGGTATGGTAATGGCTTTACTGGCTTCGATGGTCACACGAAGTCAGTGAGAAGTATTTATTTCTGTAATTTTAAAATTTGCTTCATCATTAGGGTAAGTTCTTTTTTTTTTCCTTTATTTTTATGGCCATTAAAGGTAAGTTGTAGCCGGTTCCTGTGTGACCTCACCTGTACGTGTGAATGGGGTAAGCCAGTATTTGATTTTACATGTGCAGCATCCTTTTACTAAAACCAAAATAAATATTTGATAAAAGCGAGTGGAATAATTTATATTTTCGTGTTTGTATCACGCTTTTCAAACTTGATTAGTGTTGGTTGATTTCCAGTTTCCTCATAGCTCTCTGGTGCTGCTTATGAGCTTTATAGGCGTGACAAGTTTTCTCAGTGGTTATAGCTTTTGCCTAGAAGACCCAACTCTGTCTTCTCTCACAATTTTTCTTAAAGCTCTTTCTGCGTATATATTTGCTGATATATTTATGAATAAAAGGCTCCGGTATGTTATCGTTTATTTGTTTTTAAAATCATGAAACAAGTAAACTCAATTAATGGGGCTAGATCATTGGTTATTAAAGGAACAGTATAATTGCTAACCAAAATCATAATCAGACGTTTATTATATCAAACTTATAATCAAAAAAGAATTGTAAGTAACTAATGGCCTTATTTTGTTTATCTTTATAGCAAGTTTTATCCATAGCGAGCATGAAAACAGACTACAAAATCGGACTAGCACAAAACCCTAAGATGTGGTTAGATTCTGAAGCAGCCTCTTGATAATAATACACAAACTTCATCTGCCCTTTCCAGAACTGTGTTTCACATGCATTATAATTTTTGACGTCCGCAAAATGATAATTAAAAAGGCAGAACCACCTTAAAAATAAATATGCAGAGCATTAGCTAAAGAATCACCCAAACTTGGGATTGAAGTTAAAATTGGGAGAGTATATTTATAAGTACTAACAGTTAAACTGAGTTCTGAGTTTGTATTCATCAGATTAATAACTTTCTACTTAATTTGATAATAGAACCAAGTTCTGTCAAGTGCATAAATGGACCCATGCATAAGAGAAATCGTAACTTCTGGCTTAATTTGTAACTTCCGGCTTAATTTGCAGCAGCAGCTCCAGCATCACTCTTGCCCTCCAAACTTCATCGTCCATTTCATCCCACACCACCTCGCCACCTAGCAAATAAAACTCAAATTAAGAATCAACAATTTCCGTGTGTGTGTGTGTGCGCATGTTTGCACATGCAAGCACACCTGTCCTTGTTATATATCGAGCCGTAGATCTGTAACAAGTTTCAGCAAATCAAGATTACCTCCACTGTAAAAATTTGATAGTTGAAAATTATTGGCATATGGTCAAGAGAGTTAAGTGTTTGGCTCCAAACGAAAGACATTTAAAAGATCATCCTAGGCTAGGGAAAGAAAAATTTCAATTACCATAATTCATTCTTTCCTGCCCTTTGCGTTAACAATAGTTTCAAGTTCTTGCAACTTGTTCTCCACATCGTGTCCAACTGTTGCTGTTGCTTAGAAAACAGGATGTATTTTCAAGATGCAGATTTCTTAGTTGTCGGTCATTAAAAATTATGAGTCTCCATTTAGTCAAAAGAAAATTTCAATACTAATGGTGCTTTAGCTTCAGAATATGTTTGAAAAGGTAAACCGAATGATAATAATATACATATCTGAGCTCTAAAATCAACCCAAATAATATATCACCAGAAGGTTACTGCAGAAAATAAAATTTTCAAATAGAAAACAAAATACCTTAGCCTTGTGTTCTCTTGCGTTTAAGTCTTCTGATATTGCCCACAATATAGGAAATGACTTCTTTTAATGTGGCTTTCCTTCCTTCTTTAAAGTTCCAAAGGTCAGGAATGACATATCTCCCACTTGGATTATACTCATTTAATTCCTTCAGAGCTGTTGTAACTGCCATGTATATCTCATCCCCCAACTCCTTGAGACTTTTTATCTTCTCATCCTCTTCATCTATAATTTCCTGCACATTTGAGGCCATTGATTAAAATGTAAATGTAATGCAGAAACGTAAGTGTAGCAATATAATGTGATGTAGAAACAGCATACCTTGGGAGTACCTTCAACATGTATTATCTTAAATGGGTGCCATTCAGTTGCCTTTAGATTCTCCTGCCACAAGGAGCATAGAGTAGAGGCCTCCACCTGTGCTTCCTCAAGTGGAAATTTATTCTTGCATGCATCCTGAAACGGCTTTGGATCAATCTCACCCAATCTCTTCACTCCGATATTAGTGCGAGCACCAATCAGATCCGACAAGCCCTATTGCAGAAAAAACAGGTGACATTAAATAAATAAAGTTTTTCATCACTACATTTTCTATGCGACTTTATGGAAAAAAGATGCAACATCTTTACAAAATCATATACCTGGATTAATTCTCTGCGAGCTTCTTGTAGCTCATCATTGCTCTGACGCTCTTTCGCGATGAGTGTTTTATTTAAAGATTCCATCTCATCCAAATCATCAATTTTCGACTCCAACTCATCATTCATCTCTTTCATCTTCTTTTGAACTGCTGCATCATCTTCATCTCCGAGGTGCTTCATTACCTCTAGTTTCCCTTTCAAGTCCTCAATTTCCATTTCCAGCTTCTGTTTAGCATCCAGCTGTTTTTCTAATTGAAGTATCTTACTTAGGGCCTCCTCTTTTTCCCTCTGAAAAGTTCGTAAAACATCATTAGTCAAGCTACAATTGTAAAGTTAAATATAAGCGTAGAATAAGATTTGGCATGAATTAGTCAAAGCTCATTAAGTGACACACTTTTTGCTCTTCAACTAGTCTTAAGACGTTCTCATCCGCCTTTTTCTGCTCCATGGAAGCCAACTGAAGTGAATTGTTCCTCAGGTCATTCTAGATTAAGAGAAAACAAAAGCCAATGTCAGTATCAAGGATAAGTATCATTACAAACAGATAATGCAACTGTCTTTGGTATTGATATTTTAAATGGCCCTGAAAATGTTACCTGTTGTCTGTCTGCGTCAAGTTTTTGTCTCTCACGCTCAGTTAGTGCTTCACGCTTGTTCAATTGTTTGCTCCAGGAATCAAGTTTCTTCTTCTTGGTCTCCAATTCACAACTGAGCTTTTCTTGTTCTTCTAAGATCCTTCGAACATTATCACGAGCAAGCCGCTGCATCTTCCTAGTTTCTAACAACAATGAAAATGATACATATACTTAACAAATCAATATCATGTATAATAAGTTTAAGCAATATGTCAATGCAAAAGGCATAATCTGGTAACTACATCTACATGATCGCTCAGGCTCAATGGGCACAATGTTATTTAAAACTTAAATGCGTCCCTGGTTAAGCTTCTCTTATCTGTAAATGTTGAAACACTGTGTGACTGGGGATGGCAACAAGTACCTAAACCCAGCTTACGAATCAAGCTGCTGCATCTTTCTAGTTTCTAACAACAATGAAATCAATGTCATGTATAATATGTTTAAGCAATATGTCAGTGCAAAAGGCATAATTTGGTAACTACATGGTCGTTCAGGCTCAATGAGGCTACAATGTTATTTAAAACTTAAATGCAGCGGTTAAGCTTCTCTTATCAGTAAATGGTGTAACGCCATTAGGAATAAATAGAAAGGCTAAAACAGAGACAATTTCATCAGGGGTGGAGAGCCAACATAATGTGGGACATTTGAGCCTAATTATGCCACAATCACAGAACTGTCCAAAGCACATACTATTATACTAAAGATGATTTATGCAAATGACACACGCCAAATATGAAAACATGGGGTCAATATTAAAATAATGGAGCAGTACCTTCAACAAAAGCATAGTGCAGTCTGTCTTTCTCCTCAAGCATCCGGCTCAGAGACATAGTAGTCTCGTTGAACTTACACTGTAGTTCACTGAGATCTTCATTCTTCATGTCAATCTTACTTGCAAGGTGTGCAACCACATGAATTTTACTCTGAGCATCTTCCTGAACAATGTCCGAAACTGTTCTTAACTTCCCTTCCTGGCGAAGATACTCCCCTATTGGTCCTTCAGAAGTGTTATCATCAGCTCGTGCAAACCATCCGTAAATTCTCAAACCAGGACTTTCTTTTCTTGCAATCCAATGTCTTTTACCTTGATGATCAGCGTCAAATGCTTTTTCAAATTCCGAAGCTTGCATGAAACCGTTCCAATCATTATTGAATTTCACTACGGCCTGTGCAGTAGGATTTTCCTCATTCCAGAAAATACGAACCTCTACAGGTTTAAATACAGCAAACCTCTTTAACCAGTATCCGCTATCCAGAAAAGAGCCTCTATCCTTGGTCTCCATGACAATGTTGACAATTATTCCCATCCAAGGCCAGACATAGAGATCCTCTTGCTCTGGGTTTTGATTGACAGGCTGTGGTAAAACAGGACGTTGAGGTTTATCCACACCACCAGCCAGATCAACCTCTAGATACTTTGCAAGAGCCAAGTGATTTGCCTTTTGTTTTGCGCTTCTGTTAGCAGATCCTTTACCCACACCTGAAGCATGTTGAAGCAAGTCCTTGTGCTTGTAATCTTGTTTCTTCTTCCCAGAACAAAAGGGGCATCTTAATGTGCCATTAACTCGCACCTTATACTTCCCAGCCCTCAGTTCTTCATATGGTTTCTCTAAGTATTCGTTAATCTCGGAATCACTAATATCTGACTCTTCCTGAGAACTGTAATCCATCTGCCTTATATCACTGCAAACAAACGTTCAAGAATGAATGAGTTTAGATACTGATGCTGACATAATCAGTACTAAGCAAAACTAGTACAACATCATCTTTAAGAGTATTGAGCCGCAATTTAACTAAAAAGGGCCACGAAATACCACAATATGATTAAGACATAAAAGTCATCTCCGAGGGAATGATAATTGCATAATTCTCTGGGACTCTTATTTATATGCTACTTCAAAAAACACATCCTTTAAAACCAGCAGTACGACAACAGAAAATCACAAAATGTGGTATCAGGCAAGGTACTCAGTTTGCAGGTGGCTCATATCACCAGGTACTCACAAGAGATAACGAAGGGTGTCTTTGAGATACTTTTAACACCATTTAAAGTGCTTCAAAAAATTCAGAAATTATGTGAATTTAGGTTTTAAATGCTGGCCTAAAATAGGCAAATTACATTCTGGAATTAATAAAGCACTGGAATTGCTTCTCCAGCAAGCACTTTTTGGTTCGAAAACAAATGCTTGATACAAGTGTTTTCAGGAACTTTTACGAAAAGCCCCTGACTCAAAGCAACTTATCACAAACACAAATTATACACATAACCATTGTGCTTCTGCTTAACTTTAAAAGCAAAAGCTTAAGTGTTTGACAAACACCCACTTTTACCCAACAACTAGTACTTACCAGACATACCCACCCACTCACTTATACTCGACGGATAGCAATTCCATTCTACATCCACAGTGGATTAAATTAAAAGCCACAGCACTTCATCCAAACATACCCTAAACTCTAAAACACACACTCAAAATTAACAAATAAATTTTTCACTAGTTTCGGTTCAACAAATCCAAAAACTATGAACCCTCAATCTTCTTCTTCAAAACCCAATAAACCCATTTCCAAAAAATGACCATTTTGCTCACAAAATCCCAACAAAACTCAGCTGACAGTCAAAACTTCATCAAATGAAAAGGTAAATTTTGACCCACATTTTACCGTTTCAGCTTCCCACATGCATAGTAAACAAAAGATATCACATGATTAACAACTAATAAGCAATATTGGGTTCAGATCATAGAGAGATGAAGAAGACTTACATGGAAATTTAGAGAGAAAGTGTGTGTTCTCCACTGCTGCTGGCCGCTGCTGTTTGTTTTGGTTTTTCGCTTTTTTATGGGAAATTTAAAAATGAACGAGTCACGAGTCACAGGCTCGCGCTGTTGTACTGCATTGTTTGTATAATTGTATTTGCGTGAAAAAGCATTCTGTGCACCCAGGTCTATGATAAGTTGGAAAGCATAGAATCACTCTCATTTAATGAGAACCGTTCAATAAAATTATGATAATGATAATGATAATGATTGATTATACAATTTTATTAGATGACGTGAGAGGGCAATCACTTATCTTGGGTGACGCCAAAACTACTACATCATCATACAGTAAACAGTAAAAATTGGTTAAATTAATATTCAATAAATTAATAACTTTGATTAAGTAAAAAATTCTGCCTGTTCCGTCAATATAATAAATTAATAAATTTATTGATAGTAAATTCTTAAAAGAATAATTTATTTTTTTAAGAGCCAATTAATACATAAACTAATAATTAACAAATTTAAAGCTAAATATATATGATATGTCTATGATTTTATTTGTTATACTACATATTATCTTACAAATTTAATCGGCCATTATTGTTTTCTTTGCACTTTTCAAATAAGAAATCATTGTTATATTCAATGTGCTATTAAGAGAAATAAGAGAGAGATCGACTTAATATATGTCGTCTAAAAAGTCTCTATAATTAGTTATTATATAACCGTGATTTAGTAATGCAATTTAACAAAAAAGTTATCAAGTAACTGATTCACTTGATAAAAATCAAATCAGAATCGCATCATATAACTTGACAAAATCACTACTCTCTTTAATTATATTACCATACTTTGTAAAAAAATTCTTATTATGAATGTAATATCTATATAAATTAATAAATTATTAACTTATGGGTAAATCAATAATTATTAATTTATCGATATATTAATATTCATTAAATTAATAAAATTTCATGGTCGCAAAACTGTTAATTTTTCAAAATTTTATTGAATTATCATTCGAATATATATCATCGACCAGTTAATGATGGTTTTAAAATTAGTGAAAATGGTAAACATATTGTTATATAAGTAAATGGTTGTATAATCATGTGGTGATGTAGGTGCTTCTAAACTGCTTATGATTTTTTTTTAAGTTATTTTATGCAACTGCGGTGTGTTATAGTATATTATTTTAAACGCTGATGATGTATTTCAATAATGGATAATACATTATATATACATAATAGTATTGTATAGTTGATAATTTTATACTAAATAATATGTTATTTATTAAGTGATTGATAATTTTTTATAAGATAAAAAAATAATTATATTATTTTACTAATTAATTGATGAGTACTACTTCATTTAGAATTGTTTTTTGTAATAAAAAAAATTAAAATGTGTGGCATTATTCTTTGTATTTTGTATCAAAGCTGGAGATGAGAGAATAGTGTGAGATTGAGTGTGTGTGATTGCAATTGTGGGATTAATTGAGACTTCAATATCATTGTTAAAAGAAAACAGCTTTCTTTGATGTGTCTTGAAAAAGAGGAATAAATAGAGAAACCTAATCTGGACACGTGGCTGAGGGGTACGACCTTTCTTGGCTTTTAATACTGGAAAAGAGAGCCGTTGACCGCTCAAGGGTTGGTCAAGACCCTCACCAATCTGTCAGAGCTATTTTATTAGTTATTATCAAATTAAAATAAATGCAAAATTCAATTATGTATTAATGTGTCATTACTCATTAGATATTCTATAGATTTTTTTTCCCCTTTATTTTAAATTTCGTGTTTTACTTTTGGCGATTGGGAAATGAGAATGGGAAATTTACGAAAATAATTATAAAATTTTTGTTATTTTTACAATTAATTCTCTCAATTTTTTTCTATCAACATTAGCCAAATACACGTTTTTCTCTCTAAATTACCCTTCTTTACAAGCCAAAAGCAACTTTCTTTTTCCTCTTTCGTCAAATCAAAGGCAGCTTTCCACTCTTGAATCATCAACCAACGGCGACGCCAAAAGGCAACGATAAAAGTGAAATCCGATCATAATTTATCCGGATCTAACACTAATCGGCATCACATAGTGGTATGAGTTATTTTCTGAACTTGATCGAGAGTTTCAGAACTGCGAGTCGTGGGTGAATCTGGCGACAGACTGCCTGTCGCACGAAGCTTGGTGCGACAGACACCTGTCGCACTAAGGCTTTTTTAAGGCTTATCCACCACAAATAATATCCATCTTCCAAATTCCAGTACAAACTCTCACATATACTCTCCATAAAAGAAACAATTTACTCTCAAATATCTTCGTACCAAAAATCATAAAACGGCTTCAGGCTGCAAATTCTTTCCATGATCACTTGATTCAATTCTCGTGGTCATCACTAAACTCCGATGGCTCCGGCTACGAGGATCACACGTGCATTCTCCTATTACTTCGTGATCCTCGTATCGGAGCCATCGGATTTTTCTTCCGGTCTTTGGAAAACCATCTCGGTATTAAGTCCGGAGAAAAAAAAAGTTTCTTGCCTTTGCCGCTGGAGTTATATTATCAACCGGGTCCATCCCCGTGCTTCCCAACTCCTTTGATAGCTTGACATCGCAGTGCCTCGATGAAATCCCGTTCACCGGATTGATTGCCGGTTGTTGCTATCGGGACTCTGATGACTGATGCTTTTGCAACTTCCTAAGCTACTTCTTATAATCGTCGTGATAAAACTGAGAATCACAATTGAGCAGATGAAGAGAAAGTTGAAAGTTGGAAGCATGCAAACTCATGGCTCCGTTGAATGTTCCGGTGAATCGGAGCTTCTATAAAGCCATGTCATATCTCTGGTTATAATTTATTATATTTGTCATATGATAATTTACTATATTTTCTTTTATTTCGTGCGTACGTGAATATTTTTATGATAAATTAATTAACTTTGTTTTTTTAAAAAATAATTGAAATTTCAGTGGGTGCTTAAGCCTTCATCAATTCTTTGAAGGAGTGGTGCCGGTTGCACGTCTTTGTCTTTGTGTTTGTTGGGGGAGAGATGAGAGAGAGGGGTATTTTGGTCTCAAAGGCTTTTTTATGGCTAATGTTGATAGAAGTTTGTTTGGGGGGTTAAGATGGAAAAAGTGAAAATTTTTATGGTTATTGGTGTAAATTTCCCAATGAGAATGAGGAATCATTCTCATTCCATGTGTTTAATTCTAAAGCTAAGAGTTTAAGAATTGGATTGAATGAATCTCATTCTTATGGATTAAGAATGAGACTTCAATTCTATGAACTGATTATTTTGTCTTCTTCTAATTTTTAAAATTTTAATTATGTTCCTATTACAAAACTAAATAATAATAACATTAATTACTATTATAATAATTATTATTATTATCATAATTAAATAATAATAATAATACTAATAACTAATATAACATTTATAATCACGTTTGAAATAATATAATTTTTAATTCAAAAAATTAATTCACTCAAAAAAATCATAATATTAAGCTCAATAATATTATAAGGATGCATATATTTCATTTTAAAATGTTTACTTATTATTTTGTTAGTGAATAAATGCATAATTTAACTAATGATATTTTAATAACTTGAAACAATTTATTCTAATTTATTTCGATTTCAAGACAAAGCTACACATATCAATAAGAATACAACTCATTCTTATTCTGATACACACCGTTTAAATAGACAACTTATTATAATTTTGATTCTAATATCTACCACATTCCGATTCTACGAAGTAAATGCACCATTAGTTAATAACGAAGGGGATTTCCCACTACAATGTCTCCACTTTTTTTTTTTTTCCTAATTTTGATATCAATTCCTTTTTTTAATATTTTATGTGGGAGTATCCAATAAGACTATAGATTAGCCCAATTAAAAGCCCAACAATAACTCTCCAAGAAGCCCAAAAGTAAATTGGATTGAACAGTGTCTATTGGGTTAGAAGATGTTAGAAGATGGACAAAACACCAATCAGTGCCTACAATGAAAGATAGATTTTGAATTTTGATATTTTATTTTTAGAAAGGTTAAGGGTGTGAAAGACCTGATCAATTTTTAGTCCCCACCCCTACTAATAATTTGAATTTGGGATGGTCAATTAAAAATAATTACTTAAAAATTATTCGATCAAATCCTTAAGGGCCATGTAAATTGATTAATAGATTTTTTAATTAGAATTTGCTCTCTTAAAATTAACCTATCTCAATAAAATGACAATATAATTTATGTTTTGTATGTAAGATTAACACAACGTATTTCATAAAAAAAAAATTAGATATTGGGTGGAAATTATAAAAACGACTCCAATTATATTACCATACTTCCTAGATATTCTTATTATGAATGTGATATCTACATAAATTAATATATTATTAACTTATGGATAAAATAATAATTATTAATTTATTAAATATTAATATTGGTTACATTAATAAATTTTTCATGGTTGTAAGACTGTTAATTTTTTCAAAATTTTACTGAATTAACGTTCGAGTATATATCACCGACCAATTAATGATGGTTTTAAAATTAGTGATAATGGTAAACATAATGTTATATAAGTAAATGGTTGTATAACAATGCAGTGACGTCGGTGCTTCTAAAATGCTTATGAATTTTTTTAAAGTTATTTTATGCAACTGCAGTGTTTTATAGTAAATTATTTTAAATGCTAATGACGTATTTCAATAATAGATAGTATATTATATATACTCAATAGTGTTGTATGGTTAATAATTTTACCCTGAATAATGTGTTATTTATTAAGTGATTGATAGTTTTTTATAAGATCTAAGAATTAATTATATTATTTTACTAATTAATTGATGAATATTACTTCATTTAGAATTATTGTAATAAAAAATTAAAATATATAGCATTATTATTCAGCTAGCACTGGTCTGAGAATAACATAAAATTGTTCAAATAAATAACACAACTAGTAAACTACTAGAACAGACTAAACAACTCAGAAACTTATCTCCCATCCCGTGGGAGATTAGATGATGAATATTTAATTCATTGCCACTCTTTTGGTTACGCTTTGTCACTCGATGTGAAGAAAGTTTAATTACGAAGGCATAAAAACCTATTGACTCGGCGCCCCAGCCGAAAGGGAGGGTTCCCTTGCACCGGATTTGATCCGCCGGGTTGACTTGGCCCATTAGCATTAGCACGACCCGTTTGAATATTGTTTTGCTGATTTTGTAATTGGGAATACTCTGGGGAGGACGTAAACTTTTCCTCCATCATCTCTGACTTTTGTTCAAAGGGCTTAATTGCATAGATAGGTATAGGCCCGCCCTTTTCTACAATTTTTTCCAATTTTATCACACGCATTTGGCATTCTCCCAGTTCTTCATCAGACTGGTTTGGTTCATAAACAACTGCATCAGCACTTGTTATCCCGGGCTCTTCATGGACTGGCTAGTGTGGGTCCGTTTGCCCTTGCGCTTTGATTCTGATTGTTGTGGCCGGCGTAATTGGCATTGGCTTTGTTGGTTTTGGTCGGGCGATTCATCCTTTGATTTTGGTGTATGAGTGGCTTGGATCCGTGTGGTTTCTGTTTGGGTTTCATCAGGCTTCTTCTGCTCAGGAGAAGGGTCTTTCTCAGGAGTAGTACCACTCATGATTTGTTCTCAGCAAAATATTTGCTGGGTGTAAATGACTAGTTCGCTAATCTAATTGACGTTTGCTTTATAGACTCGACAGAGAAGCATTCATATTCATGTTGAATGAAGGAGGGGCGAAACTTCTCTATTTCCGTGGAACTTCCTCACCATTTCTTCTCAGGTTACTCTATGATATTGTATTTTTTTTACGGTATTAATAATGTTTTAATTACGTATCATTAGATTAAATTTAATGGTATACAATATTTTTGCTAAAGAAAAAAAATAAAAATAATAGTAAACAGTTGTTAACTGTTCAAGAGGTGGATAAACTTTTGTAAAATAATTATGCCCAACCTTAGAGTTTGAAGTAATTTCACTTAAATAGCATATTTTATTTAAAATTACTTTTCAACTCTCCTTTAAAATTGTATTGTGATAATCTTTTATAAATAAATCCTCCAAAATCTATTACCATTAAGTATAAAATATAATATGAAGTAGGTTATTTAACACAAATCAAATAAATAAATTGCAATTGTAAAATTTATATATGATATAACACTAATAAATAACACAACTAAGTACATATAACTAAGTAAACGCCATAGCTACATTAATAAACTCATTGGTGAGATTGTTTGTAACCTAAAAACTATTTTAATAAAATTTAAAATTGCATATTAAAATGCTCATTATTTTATATAATACTAAAGACTATTTTACAATTGATCATGAAGTATATATTATTTTTAACACCCATTTAATGTACCTATTCTCTAAACTTTTTGTTTATCTTATAACTAATAGGGAAATTATCATTCGTATACCCTATATTTCCTCTGTTATAAAAAATATTACAATAATTTGAAGGTGTATCAATCGTCCACCCTAAGTTGACGAAATATATCAGCCGACCACCAAACTGTTAATTATCATTTGAACGTTAACGGAATTACAGTGAATTGACAATTTTACCCTTAAAAATTATCACTTGTATACCCTTAAATTCTTTTTTTATCATTTGTATACCCTTAAATTATCACTTGTATCATATAAAAAGACCAGATTACCCTTCTAACGTTATCATATTTAAACGGCAACTAACGGTGGACGATTGATACACCCTCAAAGAGTTGTAGTATTTTTTATAATAGAGTAAACTAAGAGTATACAAATGATAATTTCCCTAACTAATATTCTCACATGATAGGAATTTTAAGTTTTACAAGCCTATATATTTTCATTTTATTTTCAAATATCACTTTTGTTAATTTCATAAAAGTTAAATCTAATATATATTCCTAATGAGTTTTAGTTTATGAATCATAAAAGATTATTTTATTGACATCCTTTGATTGTAATTATAAAATTTTATGTTACTAAGAATCATTACTTTTATTACGTAATTACTAGTGACAATTAATAAAATATTGCCTCCAATAATATTTACGTGGAAAAAATGGGAAAGGAAATCTTTTTATATTTTTATTTAAATGGTAGAAAATTATCGAAACCTTATAAAATTTAACTTTCACAAGCTTGTTTTCATTTTATTTTCAAATGTCACTTTGTTAATTTCATAAAAGTTTAA
Source organism: Citrus x changshan-huyou (assembly GCA_039657385.1). Lineage (NCBI taxonomy): Eukaryota > Viridiplantae > Streptophyta > Magnoliopsida > Sapindales > Rutaceae > Citrus > Citrus x changshan-huyou. The sequence goes on along the minus strand of CM077547.1, from coordinate 13,996,012 downwards.
TCTAACATATATACCTAATTAATTTTAGTTTATGAATTATGAAATATTATTTTATTATTATTCTTTGACTGTAATTATAAAATTTTTATGTTACTAAGAGCCATTACTTTTATTATGATAAGTAATAGTGACAATAAATAAAATATTAAATCCAATAATATTTAATGACAAAATGAGAAAAAAATTCATTGTGCGTTTTTATATTTCGATTATAAAGACATGTTTTGGGATACTTTAATTTCAATATTTTGACACAATATTTGAGCCATTAATATATCATAGTCTATTGGTTAATATTGAAAGTCAAAACTAACATTTCATAATGTCATACCCTCCAACATTGAATTGCATGAAATTAATAGTTTATTTTTTTAAATGTAAATAAAAAATATTTCTCACTATATATTTCTATAGCCATATATATTTTTAATTGGTGAATAAAATATTTCTCATTTGTTGTGACTCGTAGTATTACTAATAAAACATATATAAAATATTTTGTTACAATGCCTTCTATTATCATTATTGTTTAGGTATTATTAGTTTGTAATTAAATTCATACAATACAAATTATTATAAGACTTTATGTAATATCTTCATATAAAGTATTATTGAAATAACATTACTTGTTAATTAAATTTATTTTAATGCTATTAAATATATTTTTGATACTAAATGTAAAAGTAAAAAAGAAAAAGAAAAATTGTAAAGTAAGAGAATTAAGACATAATAATTTTAATTCCAAAATTATTTGTATTTCTTCCATTTTTTGATGATTTAAAATATTTATCAATTGATTAGATAAAAAATAATTTAAGTTATTTTATGCAATTGCGGTGTGTTATAGTAAATTATTTTAAATGCTGATGATGTATTTCAATAATAGATAATATATTATATATACATAATAGTGTTGTATTTTAGTTAATAATTTTACCCTAAATAATATGTTATTTATTAAGTGATTGATAATTTTTTTATAAGATCTAAGAATTATTGTATTATTTTACTGATTAATTGATGAACATTAATTCATTTAGAATTATTGTAATAAAAAAATTTAAAATATGTAGCATTATTATTATATATATATATTCAGCTAGCACTAGTCTGAGAATAACATAAAATTGCTCAATTAAATAACACAACTAGTAAACTAGTAGAATAGAATAAACAACTCAGAAACTTATCTCCCGTCCCGTGGGAGATTAGACGATGAATATTTAATTCATTGCCACTCTTTTGGTTACGCTTTGTCACTGGATGTGAAAAAAGCTTAAATACAAAGGCATAAAAGCTTCTTGACTCGGCGCCCCGGCCGAGAGGGAGGGTTCCCTTGCACCGGATTTGACCCGCCGGGTTGAATAGGACCCGTTTGAATAGTGTTTTGCGGATTTTGTGATGGGGAGTACTTTGGGAAGTATGTAAACTTTGGCTCCATCCACTCTGACTTTCGTTTAAAGGGCGGATAAAAAAATTTCTTCGTCCGGGCTGTTTCCCGCAGTTGATCATAAACAACTGCATCAGGAATTGTTATCCTGAGCTCTTCACTGGTCCCTTTGCCCTTGCGCTTTGATTCTGATTGTTGTGGCGGGCGTAATTGGCATTGGCTTTGTTGGTTTTGGTCTGGCGATTCATCCTTTGATTTTGGTGGATGAGTGGCTTGGATCGGTGTGATTTCTGTTTGGGTTTCATCAGGCTTCTGCTCAGGAGAAGGGTCTTTCTCAGGAGTAGTACCACTCATGATTTGTTCTCAGCAAAATATTTGCTGGGTGTAAATGACTAGTTCGCTAATCTAATTGACGTTTGCTCTATATAGACTCGATAGAGAAGCATTCATATTCATGATGCATGAAGGAGGGGTGAAACTTCTTCTCTATTTCTTCTCTATTTCCCACCGAAATTGAGAGATATGTGGAGCACTATTCTTTATATTTTGTATCAAAGCTGGAGATGAGAGAATAGTGTGAGATTGATTGCGAAAAGGGAATGGCCGAATGAGAATTTCATTCTCATCATGAATTAAGAATGGGATTCCCTTTCTACGAACTGAACTGACTGTTTTGTCCTCATCTAATTTTTAAAATTTTAATTATGTTCCTATTACAAAACTAAATAATAGTAACGTTAATTACTATTATAATATTTATAATTATAATGATTATTATCATAATTAAATATTATTATTATTATTAACCACTATAATAATAATAATAATAATGATAGTAATTATAATTATTACTAATATAATATTTATAATTATGTTCAAAATAATAAAAACATAAATTTTTTATTCAAAAATTTAATTGACTGAAAAACAATCATAATATTAAGCTCAATAATATGATAAACATGAACATATTTCATTTTAAAATGTTTACTTATCATTTTGTTAGTGAACAAATGCATAATTTTTTTCTTCTTTTTTTTTTAAAGGTAAGGGGGAGTGGGCAAGCCCAAATACAGTTTTTATCCTCTTTACCACCTTCAAGAATCAAATCCGAATTTCGGTAGAGGTTACATCTGCACTACAACCAACCCGACCACGCCCTTGGGGGCTAATAAATGCATAATTTGACTAGGGGCATTTTGATAATTTGAAACAATTCCTTCCATCCATTCCGATTTTAAGACGACATAAACACGTAAAGAATAATATAACCCATTCTTATTCTAATTCATGCCATTCGAGCAAACAATTATTTTAATTCTAATTTTTTATTTTGATACCCGCCTCATTCCGATTCCGCGAAGTAAATGGTTAATAACGAAGGGGATTTCCCATCTGCTGACTACAATGTCTCCATTTTTTTTTTCTTTTTTTTTTTCTCTAATTTTGATATCAATTCCTTTTTTATATTTTATGATGGAGTATTCAATAAGAGCATGGATTAACCCAATTAAAAGCCCAACAATCATTCTCCACGAAGCCCAAAAGTAGATTGGATTGAACAGTGTCTCTTGGGTTAGAAGATTGACAAAGCACTAATCAATGTCCACAACGTAAAGTAGTTTTTGATATTTTATTTAAAAAAAGGTTAGGGTGGTAAAGACTAAATTAATTTTTAAGTCCTTACCCTTATCAATAATTTGAATTTGAGTGGTTAGTTAAAAAAATTACTTAAAAATTATTCGATCAAATCTTCAAGGACCATGTAAACTGATTAATAGATTTTTGAATTAAAACTTGCTCTCTTAAAATTAACCTATCTCAATAAAATGACAATATGATTTTATGTTTTGTATGTAAGATTAACATAACATACTTGATAGAAAAAAAACTTAGACATTGAGTGGACTTATCTTCCTATTATATAGGAAAATAAGTCCCAATATTAACCATGCGCCGCTGAAACTTGAACCCATACCCTGAGTGCATAGGCACACTAATGGACTACAAGCCCATTGGCTAAGACAAAACAAATTGAAAGAAGCAAAATAGCAAACCAATAAAACGACTCCAAATCTCCGAATATTCTCTTAATTAATGATTAACAAGTACAATCATTAAGGTTTTCTTTTAGGTGGGGTCAAAGTTTAAGCAATGGCACCATGATTGTAAGTCATGAAACATCAACTTTTGGGCGATTTTTGCAATAATTTGACTAGGTTAACGTGCTCATATGTGGCTTCAACTTGTTATGCTAAACATATCTATATCTATATATATATATATATATAATTGGGACTTGAAAAGGTGATGTGGCATCACCATTTCTCATCATCTCATATTCTTTATTATCTAATAAATTGGTTGAAATTAAAAAATAATTACATTACAAAATATTAAAATAGAAAATAATTATTATATTATAAATAATTACATGTTTTTTCCTCTTTCTATTTAAATTCAATAATATGTAACCATTAATAATAATTAATTATAAGTCTTGAAACATTCATTTATTTTATTATGCCAACAATTAAATTTTAGTGCCTTAAAATACATCAATTAATTAATATTATTATATGAAGGAAGGTTCCTTCATCTTCCCTCAACAATTCTATTAGAGCCTAATTTTAATGTCATAATCTCATATTTAATTATTCAATCTTTTGTTTAATACATTTTGGTTTCTTCAATCTCTATAAACATTAAATATTTAAGATTTGTGGCATCATTATTTCTCATCTTTTTATATTCTCTATTATCTAATATATTGGTTGAGATTAAAAAATAATTACATTACAAAATATTAAAAATCTATATCTATCTATCTATCTATCTATCTATCTATCTATCTATCTATCTATCTATATATATATATATATATATATATATATATATATATATATAAAGATGGGACTAGAGGAGGTGATGTGACATCACTATTTCTCATCTTCTTATATTCTCTATTATCTAATAAATTGGTTGAAATTAAAAAATAATAATTACATTACAAAATATTAAAAATAAAAAATAATTATTAGATTATAAAAGATTATATGTCTCTTCCTCTTTCTGTTTAAATTCAATAATATGTAACCATTAATAATAATTAATTATAAGTCTTCAAACATTAATTTATTTTATTATGCCAACAATTAAACTTTAGTGGCTTAATATATCAATTAATTAATATATGAAAGAATGTTCCTTCATCTACCCTCAATAATGTCATTAGGGTCTAATTTTAATACTATAATCTCATATTTAATTATGCAACCTTTTATTTAGTGCCTTTTGACTTCTTCAAACTCTATAAATATTAAGTAGTTAAGATTTGTGGCATTATTATTTCTCATATTTTTATATTCTCTATAATCTAATATATTGGTTGAGATTTAAAAAATAATTACATTACAAAATATTAAAAATAGAAAATAATTAGTAGATTATAAAAGATTACATGTCTCTTCTTCTTTCTATTTAAATTCAACAATATGTAACCATTAATAATAAATTAATTATAGTTTTAAAACATTCATTTATTTTATTAAGCCAACAACTAAACTTTAGTGGTTTAAAATATATCAACTAATTAATATAGGAAGGAAGGTTCTTTCATCTTTCCTCACCAATACCACTAGGACCTAATTTTAATGTCATAATTTCATATTTAATTATGCAACCTTTTATTTAGTGTCTTTTGGCTTCTTCAAACTATATAAATATTAAGTATTTAAGATTTGTTATGTTTGGATTTTTTATTATTATTTAACCAACATCCTCTTTAGAAATGTTATTGTGTTTTTATTTTTTGACTTATTTAAATTTTTTGTATTGTGTGCTTCATGGAGTATTCTTTTCTTCATGAGTTAAACAATGATAAAGATAGTTGGATGATAAGGGTTATACTTTGTAAAATGTGGGAGTCTATTAATACCAAGAAGAATGGAGAGTTGATTAGTGTGAACATAATTTTTATTGATGAAAATGTTGTGTACGCTTAACTATACACATTAATATATATTTTTAAAGTTAACAAAAAAATAATTAACTTTCATAAATAGAGTGGGGAATCTCTCGCTGGTTTTTAGAATTCGACGTCAGGAAGTGTTTTCACACCATCGACTGATAACAAAAAAATAATTAACTTTTATAAATACTATTAGTTTTATAAGGCTGCGTCATCTTTAAAAAAAATCAATTCATATTTTTTATCAGTTTTATCAAGTGTAAAATCATAAAAAAATAATATTAAATTATTTTTTTAAAGCCGCACGAAGTGCGGTTCTATTTCCTAGTATCTATATAAAGCTAGGACTTGAGGAGATGATGTGGCATCACCATTTTGCTTCTTTGTATATTCTCTATTATCTAATAAATAGAGATTTTTTTTTTAAAATTTGACTTTTCATCTTCTCATAATTAATTTAATTATATTTACCTCATTTAATAAATAGTAACTTTATTAATATATATCATTCCTCATCTTTTTATATTTTCTATTATCTAAAATATTGGTAGATATTCTTTGTACTTTTTTTCTCTTTCTATTTAAATTCAACAATATGTAATCATTAATAATAATTAATTATAAGTCTTTTGAAACATTTATTTATTTTATTATGCTACCAATTAAACTTTAGTGGTTTAAAATACATGAATTAATTAATATAGGAAGAGAGGTTCTTTCATTTTCCCTCAACAATGCCATTAAGTCCTAATTTTAATGACATAATCTCATATTTAATTATGCAACCTTTTATTGAGTGTCTTTTGGCTTCTTCAAAATTTATTATGCTATCAATTAAACTTTAGTGCCTTAAAATACATCACCTAATTAACATAGGAAGAGAGGTTCTTTCATCTTCCCTCAACCTCATCTTTTTATATTCTCTATTATTTAAAATATCTAAAATATTGGTGGATATTCTTTGTACATATATCATAATATGACACTCAAAAAAATAAAGATAAAAATATATATTAATAATAAAGATATCAATTAATATATAATTATCTAATAAATTGGTTGAAATTAAAAAATAATTACATTATAAAATATTAAAATAGAAAATAATTATTAGATTATAAATGATTACATGTCTTTTCCTCTTTCTATTTAAATTCAACAATATGTAACCATTAATAATAATTAATTATAACTCTTGAAACATTCATTTATTTTATTATGCAAACAATTAAATTTTAGTGGTTTAAAATACATCAATTAATTACTATAGGAAGGAAGGTTCCTTCATCTTCCCTCAACAATGCCATTAGAGCCTAATTTTAATATTATAATCCCATATTTAATTATTCAATCTTTTGTTTAGTGCCTTTTGGCTTCTTCAAACTCCATAAACATTAAATATTTAAGATTTGTGGCATCATTATTTCTCATCTTTTTTTATTCTCTATTATCTAATATATTGGTTGAGATTAAAAAATAATTACATTACAAAATATTAAAAATCTATATATATATATATATATATATAGTTAGGACTAGAGGATGTGATGTGGCATTTTGCATTTTCTTGTATTCTCCATTATCTAATAAATTGGTTGATATTAAAAAAATAATTACATTACAAAATATTAAAAATAAAAAATAATTATTAGATTATAAAAGATTACATGTCTCTTCCTCTTTCTATTTAAATTCAATAATATGTAACCATTAATAATAATTAATTATAAATCTTGAAACATTTATTTATTTTATTATGCCAACAATTAAACTTTAGTGGCTTAAATATATCAATTAATTAATATAGGAAGGAAGGTTTCTTCATTTTCCCTCAACAATGCCATTAGAGCCTAATTTTAATGTCATAATCTCATATTTAATTATTCAATCTTTTGTTTAGTGCCTTTTGGCTTCTTCAAACTCTATAAATATTAATTAGTTAAGATTTGTGGCATCATTATTTGTCATATTTTTTATTCTCTATTATCTAATATATTGGTTGAGATTAAAAAATAATTACATTACAAAATATTAAAACTAGAAAATAATTAATAGATTACAAAAGATTACATGTCTCTTCCTCTTTCTATTTAAATTCAACAATATGTAACCATTAATAATAAATTAATTATAAGTTTTGAAACATTCATTTATTTTATTAAGCCAAAAACTAAATTTTAGTGGTTTAAAATACATCAACTAATTAATATAGGAAGGAAGGTTCATTCATCTTCCCTCACCAATGCCATTAGGACCTAATTTTAATGTCATAATCCCATATTTAATTATGCAACTTTTTATTTAGTGTCTTTTGGCTTCTTCAAACTCTATAAATATTAAACATTTAAGATTTGTTATGTTTGAGTTTTTTTTTTATTTAACCAACATCCTCTTTAGAAATGTTATTGTGTTTTTATTTTTTGACTTATTTAAATTTTTAGTATTGTGTGCTTCATGGAGTACTATTTTCTTCATAAGTTAAAACAATGATAAAGATAGTTGGATGATAAGGGTTAGACTTTGTAAGATGTGGGAGTCTGTTAATACCAAGAAAAATAGAGAGTTGATTAGTGCGAACATGATTGTTATTGATGAAAATGTTGTGTACACTTAACTATATACATTAATATATTTTTTAATGTTAACAAAAAAATAATAAACTTTCATAAATAACATTAGCTTTATAAGGCTGCGTCATCTTTAAAAAAAAATTCATATTTTTTATCAGTTTCATCGAGTGCAAAGTAATAAAAAAAGATAATACTAAATTCTTTTTTTAAAACCGCACGAAGTGTGGTTCTATTTCCTAGTTGTCATAATAAAAGTGGATCTATTTTCTTTCCCAACTTGTTATTGTACGAAGTAAATTTCTTTTTAGTCCTTAGGGTTAAGCACAAATTCTCACATGACCTTTCATATTTTCAAAATTAAATTTAAACATCCAATTAACTGTTAATTTTGTTAGGATAACAAACTTGTATTATGAATCTTGTCATTTAAAGCAAGGATATATTTGCCACCTAGTAGCTCTTTTGCCTTAAAAAACATTTAATACTAACATGAGTAACATCGATAATTAAATCTTTCAAGTTATTTTAAAAAATATGAGCTAAATAGAATCGATGTCTAACTCTAGAGATTACCAAGGAATTTATATATATATATATATATGTGTGTAAAACAAGTTAAAAAATTAATTTAATGTATAAATTAATCAAACATCCTAATAAAGTAAATATTCTAGACTAAATTATGAGATTTTTTCTTTCTTAAGAAAAAGAAACTTATGAATGAAATATATAGTCAATTCAAAGAGCATATTTACAAGAGGAATAAGTATCTTTATTCTAGCCGGTTTAACAACCGATCATGTCTAAATGAAAAATATTCTAAATGAAAATATATATGTATTTTGCCGTTAATAATAATTTCCTTAACACTCTTTTTGCATAGCTTTAAATTTCGCCTCTATGATTTGACTTTAATGGCTGTAAATCGTTTTAATTTACTTTTGTAGTCAGCATATTAATATCCCCAATTTGTACGGTAGCAACACATATATAACATGATAACGCATGCAAAGCGAAAAAAAAAAAGTAAACAAATATGCCTCTACAGACATGATTGTGACACATATTAGGCACCAATACATGTACAATTAAGTTCTATGTATGGCCTCACTATTCAGAAAAGAAAAGAAAAAACATAAATGTCCTTATTTGATAAAAATTCTCTGTAGAAATAATTAATAAAAAGTTTTATTTATGTTCGAAGAGTTCAACTATTTACACATAGAATGATAGAATTGCAAATTCGCGTTTTGTTAAAATTCAAATGATCCCACTTATAAGTTTTCATTCTAAAGAATGAGTAAACGATAAAATATTTTCTCTTTTGATTGCGTGCTGTCAGCTGTGGAGGGTTGAATTATTAATTATTGCTATTATTATTGTTTTTGAGGACAATTGTTGAAAATGAAAAAAAGACTGAAGACAAGAGAAACTGCTGATACGATCAAATCGAAGAAGACATGAATACAGTTTGAAATTATATGCATCACATAATTACTGATTTCACTTTTGATTTCTGCCGCTTAATTATTCATTTCACTTTTAATTTCTGCCGCTGCTTTAATTGAAGTAGTCAAAAAAGAAGAGAAGACAAAACCCAGAAAACCAAACAAGAGATTACATGAAATCATTAACCAAGTTATCAACTTATCATAACATGAGAGTTAGTGACTTTGGGGTGGTGACGATTTCAGAATCTCTAATAATTATTTGGAAAAAACTTAATCAGCTTAGATAAATGAAGAAAAATTTTATTTTGATGTTTGAACGATGTTCCATAATGAATTTGAATTGAAATAATTAGTTGAGTAAAGAATTTGGATTCATACTTTTGATACCCATTTATTAATAGTTTTTTGTCGTTTGTGTAGTTATATTAGTGTATGGTCATGATTAATTACCTATATATCCTTATCTAATAATCACCAATCACACATTTTTAAAAACTCAAACACAAAATGCATATGAGCATCAAGGAAGATGGAAAATATAGTGTATGTAGGAAAAAAAAATGCTTAATACATGATGAGATCATCTTATGTAAGTGTTGTTTGACGGTAGTCACAAAAGAAGAAAAGAATAAGAAGAATTCTTGGCAAAAGATTAAAAAGTTAATTTTTAACCATTCACAATTTGTTGCTGACTAAAGAGCCGCCCTAAAAGCTGAGAAGATATATGCCCATAAATTAACTAATATAGGGGTGTGAATAAGGTGGATTGGCTGCACCATACATTCACAATTTTTTTTTTTTAAATCATTGATAACAATTGTTAATAACTTTTTTGTTGTATATACAATTTGTGTTTTCAGATAATCTATGTTGCAAAAACTTATTACCTAATAATATATTGTTATCATTAACGATACATTTGCTACTGATAACAAAATGTTAGTGAACGAAGCAGCTGATACGCCACAGTAATAAGACCCTAAACATAAAAGCAAGCATGTAAAAATAGAGTTATCGGGAGACGGCTCTGCAACGAAAAGCTTCTTCCACAATATTCTTCAAAGAATGTGCATGGTGGAGCATGAAAAAGAAAGATAATTACTAGGGCAGGGTGAAGCCAGAGCCAGTGCTTTAAAATTTTAAATTCCCTTTTGAACATGTTCGTGGATGTAAGATTGTCTTCGTGCATGCATATCAAATATTGATAATGACTTCGGGAAATGACTTCAGATTTCTTATGATTATAGCGCATGTCTTTCCCTCTTCATGACGCGGATGTGAAAAAGTGTTTGAGAATTTAAAGATCGCAACAACTCATCATCCCATTTTTTTAGACCAACTTTTATACTTTCACAACTATTATATTATAAATACGTTTAGGAAAATTGAAATGAAGTGTTGAAGCTTTGCTTTTCGTTTTTTAATTTATAAATGTAAGGATGGACACAATTTAAAGTAAGTTTTTGGTCACTTCTATATATATATATATATTTTCAAGATTCGAATTCGAGTGGCCAGCCAAAGATTGTGTGATTAAAAACCATAATTATGTTCAATAGCTGTAAAAAAAAAAAATTTCTTCATCTACTGAATTAAAGACATTGTATCACCAACTAGAATTTGTTTTATTGTCTGTGCTGGCCACCTCGCCGGTGATCTGATTAGGAAAAGGAAAAAAAATATGATAATAATATGTTTTGCTGGCCACCTCGCCGGTGATCTGATTAGGAAAAGGAAAAAAAATATGATAATAATATGTTTACATTCTTATTAATATGTGGTCAAAGAGAAAAGGCATGGTGCAAATATGTTAGCTATATATTGGTGCCTCCATTTTCATATCATGTGTTGCTTTAATTAAAATTTCCACCGCCTGCAGTTCCATGAAGTTGACTAATTGAAGCAGAGCACAAACACTTAGTGAAAGACAAAATGATTCAAATTGCATAATGGGAGTACTTTTAGAGTGAGTGTGACACCGTGACCTTAGATTAAGGCAACAAAATTGAAGGTGGGTTGATGTTTTCAACAGTTTGAGGGATAAATTGATAAATGTTAATTTATGAAGAGGGTAAACTGAAATTTACCTATACCAAAATAATCACAATTTTTTGGACTTATTTTCTTTTTTCCCATACTATCAATTTTTTTTTCCCTTTCTCCTCCAGAGGAATCAATACCTTCTCACATAGGGTTCCTTCAATCATTTTCTCACTCTATTATTATTTTATTAATTTTTATTTTAAATTAGAATAAAAATCTACCAAAACTCGGGACGTTTCAAAGTGTAATTTATCGTGTTCTATTTAATTTTAATAAAATTTAGTTGTAACATCTTATTTTCAAATTTTAATCATTAGTATTTCTTAATTTTGGTTGTGGTAGGCTGATTAAACAATGAAAAATGAATTTTGAGACATGTTAAAGGAATCAATTATTACATAATGAATGAGATCATTGAGTGAATGATAATTTAGTTGTATATGTAGCAAAAAAGAAAAAATATTAAGAATGCATTTTCTAATATTGAAAATAAAATTATTATGTAACATTTTCAAAATACAATAACTTGTAAAAGGAATTAGGATTCTTTTCTAGTGATTTTTTCCCTTAATCTTTTTTATTTTTTCAAATCTAATAAAAAAAGTTGGTTTGATTATCAACATCAAAATTTAAAAATTAACCTCGACAACTTATTTTACTGAAAAAGATAAGAAGAGAAAATACACTAGAAAAAGATTTTTGTCCTATAGATATATACAACTAATTGGTATTGGTTGCAATTATTATTTTAAAAATATTTCTTCAATTTTACGATTGTTTGAACTAGTCCTCCCTGGAATCAAATTCTTAATTGGGTCCTCAATGCTTGAAATGAATATTAATTAAAAAGAAAGGGAAAAAAAGAAAATATATATAAATCCTGACCAGCCAAATTGGTTTGAGAAAGAGTCAATAATAAAGAGAAGATAACTAAGAAAGTGAATGGAAATAACACTAGTTGTTCAACTAAAAAAGAGAAATTGGGCCACCTACTAATATTCTTCATTAAACACTCTTTTTAGGGTTCATCAACCTTTGTCACAGGATTCCCACTATGATTCCATCATCCACTTTATTGAAAAGAGCCCACACAACACATTATCTTGATTCTGCCCTCTCGCGATTTCAAGTTTCAGCCATCAAAAAGCATTAAATCAAAATAGAACAACCAGTACCAATTGCGTAATACATTAAACAGTTTGGAGATTCTAAAACCCTAAATAATACTTACTAATTTACAGTACGCTATGTTGAGTAGTTGAATTTCTCACACATTAGTAAGAAAAGGGGTGATGAACTGCCGTTATAGTAGAAAAAGACTGTTATTTATATTGAATACCTGAATATCCTAGACCAGCTCCCTACAAATGATATCAAAGTCATTACTTAATAATTAAAATGTAGTAGACTCAATGGACCAAGATCGGTGTTGCTTTCCCACCAGCTGGGGATTCCTCTAAGAGGATGATTTTTGAGTAGTTAAGTTGTCTTCCGTTGGCTAGAGGAAAGGTGATAATAGGTTTACTTGAGTTCACTCCACCTAAAAGTTTAGTCTTTAAATTGAATATCCAGATACTGTGCTTGCACCACCATTCAGCTTAACTAACTGGTTTTAATTAGAAGCATTATTTTCATTAAGAGATAAACTCTTTTCTTACTATAATTAAGGATGAGCATAATCTTCCGCAAAGTCCCTCATTCAAGTCAAGGTTTGATCCTATTTTTGTGTCCCTGTAAATCCAACTTTTTTCAGATTTATTTTTCAAAGAGCGATCTAGTCTTTTTTTCCCTAATTATTCATGTTTATTATTTAATTTCTACAAAATTTTAGGCTTCAACGATACAGTTCTAGCCATTGTTTTGATCATATGACATATTTTGTACTCAGGGAGACCGAGACCGGAATAGTGAAAGTCTTTATTTTTCTGATATTTCTTAGCCATCCTTTAGTGCATTTTATTCCCCTTTATTTTCTGGAAAAGAAAAAGCCATGAATTTTATTTTTGATAAGTTAGTATTAAAAAAATTACTTAGCTTCGAATCTATTGGTTCAAAATTTGTAGGTGAGCATTTCACCAGATCAAGACTGTCCAAGCAAAGCTGAAATTTCTTAATATATATTTAACAAGAATCAATCAATACATCAAGTACTTTTAGCTCGCTAACCATCATCATATGTTTGTATTATTTTACATGAACATGTGTGCTTTAAAAATTATTAGTGGGATGTTTTTGCTAAAGTGAATTATTTAGTTGTTGATTATCAAAGATTCCCTGGATCACTTCTTGATTCCTTTTAAATTTATATGCTACTAACGACAAATTAGAAGGGCTTTCATATATTAAAACATCCATTATACATGGACCAATGCAATGAGGCCCATTGTTTATTGAATTAATTAAGCAACTGCCTTTTTGTCAATTAACAACAACCATTGGAGAAAGTAATTGATTATTGATGAAGCATGCATTTGTTGTTTAATTTATTAAGATGGCCTATAAAGATCGAAAAATTAATTTAATTATCAACTTAAATCATCATTGATCGTTTGTAAAAAGCAAAAGGGAAAATAAAAAGAGAGTTAAATTCATTAAATTGATCTCTACCCACCAAATATATGGTAGCAAATGCTTTTGGATTCCTTGCCCTAAGGGTGTGGTAGAGGGATTTTCAAACATCTTTATTTGGTCAGCCACTCATATTCGAATCTTGAAAGAGATAAGAGGCTAACAAGTGAATTTTGGCAAAATCATATTGGAATCTTGGAAGAGATAAGAGGCTAACAAGTGAATTTCGACTTTACCGACCCTCTTACTTTAAAAAAAAAAACTAAAAAAAAGGGAGAAAAAATGTTTTCGTCTTACTAAGGATATTGAAGTTCTTGAATAGGCAGGCATATTGGTATAGCCTATAAGCACCTTTGAAAAAGCTAAATTCTATTGCTTTTTTTGTAACATTTACATTTTGCTGCGGTGGAAAGCTTTTTGCGGCAAAGCAACACATCGCAGAAATTGATTTATTAATTTGGCGATTTATATGGATGAGATATTGAACAAATCAGAAAAATTTTATAATGTATATGTTCTGTCTCAGAGCTATCAATTTAGATTTATATAGCGGCAGAAAATATTATGTCGGTTGCATTTATCCTGAAAAACTAAATGAGGGATGAAATACATGAACCTTTTGATTCTTAGAAATTAATTTTTTCTCCTTTTATTAGCCCTGTTAAATTCTACATATTTTGTATTAAAATAGCCTTTTAGGTTAATTGAAGGACCGGAATTTTTTTTTCTCCAAAAAGGGGCCGAAATCTTTTTATTATCTTAACTTTTACTTTAAGTAAATATAAAAATTTGATTGATATTGGTTGATAAAAAAAAATTAAAACAAATAATCTTGACTATACATGACTATCAATATGCACGTATTCAATGGCATATATTAGATTTTTGGCTCAGTGAGGGCTATATTGAAGAAATGATAAACTAAGAGGGTGATAATTTATACATTTAAATTTGATGGTTGCAAAACGTAAAATTTACATAATATGCTAAAGCTAGGGGATATTTTCACTTTTTTTAATGGGGAAATCTACCATATTTTTAGAAAATAATTGAAATAAGTTCACATTATTTTTAAAAAATATACAAATCAAAAAAATATTGAATGTTAACTAATTAAATCCTTCATATAATTTTTCTTACTTAGATATCTTTGACCAATAAATTACTTTAAGATAAGTTTTATTTGACTATTTTATCTCAATAATATAAATGACTAAATTGCCCAAGAAACATGAGATTTTATTTAATAGTTTAGTTATTAAATTTATTTGATTAAATCTCTAAACTTTTTTTTTGTTCGCATTTTTTAAAACTATCATGAGCTTACTGTAACTATTTCTTAGAAATAGGATGAATTTATAAAATTTGTACGTTGAAAATATCATACTACCTCAAGTTTACAGTATTTTTACTATTTCCTCCATATATCTGTCGTGTTTTTATTTTGGCCCCTCTCGAACAGAAATCCTAGATCTGCGCCCTTGCCAGCATATAGAAGTGTCACATGTAACAGCCATCGAGGTGTAAAATTTTTTGTTTAATTGTAAATTTTAAATTCGTAAATATTCAAATAGATGATGTTAAAATATGTTACTCTTAAAAAACACCCTTTTAGAGTTCGAAAGGGTTTGATAAACAAACAATTTCCATTTCTTAGATAACAAAATGCAATAAAATTTAGTCAACTTTGTCGGACTTTTGTTCATTTCAAATCTTACCTAAAAGTTACAGAGAAGAAAAAAGAAATAAACAGAACACGTACTTAATCGTTCAATGTATTGCACCCAGTCAAATCCAATTGTTGGATCTTATCGTCTAAAGATTGTTGCCATAAAAGTCGCAAGTTAAAACTACTACCATATGCATATTTGGAGCCAATAATTGTGGGATGTCTCCAAGAAGTTCACTATCCAATGCCATGAATGAGTTATCATCCTTCATTGGGCTCTCACACACAAATAAACACAAATAATGATGTTATTATAAAGATACGGTATCAAGTTGATATATTAAATAATGTGGCATTTAGCATGTCGCTCATTCATTAATGTTATAAATTATTTCATCAATTTATTAATGACAGTATAAAAAGTCAATTATTACCTAACACATGACAATCATTAATTGATGACATATTATTTAAAATACAAACTCTGTATCCTAATTTTATAAATAGAATGCTCTTAATAAGCAAATTTATCTACAGCCATTCTAAGAGATGATTTCTCCACTAAATTTATTTGGTCATGCAAAAGTTAAGAATAAAGAAAGGCTCCATGCATGATTGCATCTCTCGCCCAGCCCTTCCAAATAGGAAGGTGGTGACAGACTGGAGCTACACTCTTGACTTCACAAAAGAAGTGACGAGTGGCGCAGCCACAAAAGCATGATTCATGTCTCATGTTAAAAGCTTCTTTACAGAGACTTGTTCTTATAAATTGCTCTTGCTATTGCCCCACACCCTCCCATTTTCAAAACCTCCCTAACTTCCTTTCCCCATCTCACAGTTCTAGACCACTAGCTTTATAATTTCTTTATTCTAATTATCTCTTGGGATTCTCCCAAGTCAACTTCTTAATTTGTTGCTAGCTAGCTACTATAAATACACCACATCACTCACCTCATTACTCACCACTCATCCAACGCATGTGTGCGTAGCCATATGTAGAAACAAAGACCGCCAACTCTAGTCTTATTATTCTCTCAGTACTGCTGCATTTTCACGTTAATTTCTTGTTAATATTATTTTTGTAAAAAAAAAAAAATTTAATAATAATAATTATCATCTTAATTAATTAGTTTGTTATATATGGATCATGAGGATGTGCCTTCAGCTCCTTCAACTCCAGCCACACCAGGCACTCCTGGAGCTCCTCTCTTTGGTGGGTTCAGAGGAGATCACAGAGGTACCAATGGAAGAAAATCACTTCTTAAAAGCTGTAAGTGCTTCAGTGTTGAAGAATGGGCCATTGAAGATGGAAGACTGCCCTCGGTTTCTTGCTCATTGCCCCCTCCTCCTGTCTCACTTGCTAGAAAGGTAAGACTAAGCGTTTATGTGTGATAAGATCTTTCAGAATTTATAAAAGCTCATCTTTCAGAACTCATATAAGCTCATATTATGAGAGGATTTAGAAAAACGATGTTTTATATTTTAAGTATTTTTTTTTCTTTAAATGGGGTGATAAGAGATGGTTTTTATTATTATTTTTTTTTCAAAATGGAAAAATAATCAGGTCGGTGCTGAATTTGTGGGCACACTTATACTAATCTTTGCTGGGACAGCCACAGCTATTGTGAACCAGAAAACACAAGGCTCAGAAACCCTAATTGGCCTCGCCGGCTCCACCGGTCTCGCTGTCATGGTCGTCATCTTATCGACCGGTCACATCTCCGGCGCCCATCTCAACCCTGCTGTCACCATTGCCTTTGCTGCCCTAAAGCACTTTCCATGGAAACATGTACACATATATAAATAATAACCCTACCTAGCAACTATATATATGTGTGTGTTCCATTTTGTTATAATCAATTGTAATTTTTATTTTATTTTGTTAATTTCACTTGGCATGTGCAGGTACCCGTTTATATTGGAGCACAAATAATGGCATCACTATGTGCTGCATTTGCATTAAAGGGAATTTTTCATCCAATTATGGGAGGGGGAGTCACAGTTCCTTCAGCAGGATATGGTGAAGCTTTTGCTTTGGAATTCATAATTAGCTTCAATCTCATGTTTGTTGTCACTGCTGTAGCCACCGACACGAGAGCTGTAAGTTAAATTTCTTTTCATTAGATCTACACATCTAACAAAAATAAAATAAAGAAGTGAAATAAGAATTGAAATATTTAACATCATCATTTGAGAAAAGACTGAAAATAAAATAGAATTTGAAAACAACTTTTTGCATAACGCATGCATTTTATATACTTCGTGTGTGAAAAAGATTTCACTAGTATAAAAGTTGCAATTAATGGTTAATTGATTTGTTTGAAAAGTGTGTAGTCACTTTTAACTAAGGTGGTCCATGTAGACTAGTAGTTCCTACAATTTTATTATCTAATATTATTTGAACCATTTTATCCAAAAAAAAAAAGTTTATTAATTGATAATAAATTCCCATTTTTTATTTTGTTGTAATCATTTTTTGATAATTTTTTCATGAAATTTTGTCATATTGGAGGGAAGATTTTAGTGAAATATTCATTAATAATTTAATAAAAAAATAATTGAGACCCCCAAAATTTTTAATACCATTGTGTTTTACACAATCTTTATAGAAATATTAATTGCATGCATGATGCAAACCCTTCTTCCAAGAATCATCAAAGAGACAGAAGGAAGCATTTGAGTTTCAAATCATTTATTTATATGCAAACCCAAGAGACATGAGTCAATTGACACCCTGCAAGTTCCATTTCCAATGAATATTAAATACTCATAATATAAAACGGTGATATTAAATATTAACGAATAATAAATGCAAGCTGTCCAAATTTCTTGAATCAAAAAGTGATCCCAGAGCTAGAAGCCTAGAACAGATCTAGAGAAATAAATTATGTTTTGGATCTTTCAATTAATATTATTTATTTTATGACTTGTATCTTTTGGGATCAGTTTCCTGAAAGAAAAAAAAACACAACCCAATTTTACCCACTTAACGTATTTGCATGTTATATTTTGTTAGAAAACAGTCTCCATCCAGCAAGACTTTCTCTTTTGTTTCGATTTTGAGCTTTACTTCCGCAGCAAGCCCATTGATAAAAGTTGCAAATTGCACGTGAAAGATTGATTTGAGCCCCCGTATATAAATTTAAAGTTTTGGATCAATCGGTAACTAAACAGTCTGCAGCAACTTATGCTGCAGCTTAACAGTCTATGTATGCATAGAATAATGGAATCAATGTACAAGACATGGACATAACCGTGATGAAATTAAGGGGGATTCATAGAATCTTCTAATGTGAAGTCGTGTATGAATCTGGCATTGTGCAGGTGGGCGAGTTGGCGGGAATCGCGGTGGGAGCAACTGTCATGCTCAACATACTCATAGCCGGGTATGTCCATTTCTCATAGTAGCTCAACAAATAATTAATAGTAAGCTAACCGCATTCCAGTATTATTAACTATAAACAACAATTAACAATTTCAATTTCAGTTTTTATGTAAACAAAACTCAGATGATTAAATAGACAGGGGACATCTTGTGAATAGCTCAACGATGATTGCTTGAAACCTCCTCTTTTGTGATACCATGTGCAGGCCATCAACGGGTGGCTCGATGAATCCAGTAAGAACACTGGGGCCAGCCGTAGCAGTAAACAATTACAAGGCCATATGGATCTACCTGACCGCCCCCATTCTTGGGGCATTATGCGGTGCGGGAACTTATTCTGCTGTCAAGCTGCCGGAGGAAGACACCGATGCCCTCGCAAAGCCTGCAACAGCAAGCAGCTTCAGAAGGTGATTGATCAGCACTGTCACGGAAGTCCTGCATAAGTAAAAGGTAATCAAGAACTCACCAAAATTGGAAAAAGAAAAAAAAAAGGTAATAAAAAAGTTCTGGTGCGAGCAGAGATATTAGATGTTTTTTCTATAAAAAAAAAAAAGGAATAAGTGCAAGCCTGAATCAAATGTGTACAATAGTTAAGCTGTAGACTTAAGTAAGAGGTTACTTGTATTGATAGTTGGCCTTCAGTTACAAAGTATATATTGGAGTTGGTTGTGTGTATAAAAGAAGGAAAAAAAAAATGAGGTGTGTTGAGCATTGTTCTCTAGGTTTCTTTCTTGTTATTTTCACTTCTGTTTCGGGTCAAGTGCGTGAAGGATTGGGGTTTGAAATCTAATCTCCTCTGTCATGTTCCCCTCCAAAGAAAAAAATTGATGGACATTTGTGATGACAGTTCAACACCTATTGTATATGTAACAAAAAACTGATATATCCTACACACCAACTGATTGATTTTGAGTTTAATCTGAAACTAATTTCATTAGAACAAAACAACAGGAGAACATAAAGATGAAGGGAAAAGGAAAGTCCAGAGTTGAGAATGGGAAGAAACTTCTAAAGTGAAATTTCCTTTTACACTACACATATCAAGAGTTAATACTGGTCTTGGATAAGGGAGTAGAATGTTCACTTCACCATAAACATGCCCTAGAAGATACATGAAATCCATTAACCAAAGTTGTTAAAATGAATTTATGAATTCAGTAATAAGAATCAGCTAGAAACTGGTTTCCAGATTATGGACGAGCTCCACATCTGCAAGTTGTACTAATGCTTTAAAATTCACCCATTGCAACTGCGAAAAAATTTGTTTCTCCCAAAAAAAAAAACTCATCAAGTGGCCAGTGGGCTCCTGGAGATTAAGATATTAACATCAGATTGCACAAAACATCACATTCCATTAACCCTTAACACAATGTAATGTACATTCCATTTCTATCACCGATTGACAATAATATGTTGAATCAATTGCAATAGGATAACTGTAAGCTCATACGTAGTTAGAGCAAAGTCATATTTCAATTTTCTTACAAATTAAGAAACAATCAACTAATAAAATTGTTCGCTTGCAAAAATGAAGTATAAATAATGATAAAACTACTAACCTAAAACAATGCCCTGCTGATGAGCGCAGCTTCAGCTGAAGGATCATTCATATCTCGTGTCTCTCCCAGCTCCAAAATTTTCTTCCATTTTCATTTCTTTTCCCACAATTTCTCGCAAACTAAACAGTCCTCTTCCCTTGCCCATCGCAAAACGAACCCGAACCCACCAATCCAATTCCGGAAACAAAATTCCCCAAGAAACAACGATCCCAAAACCATCACTCAAACTGGCAAAACCCGTCGGGTCCGACCCGAATCACTTCCGTGCCGACTGGGAGAGCATATTCTCCACAAAGAAAGCGCCGAGGATGCGATCAACACGCCGATAACATCGGCAATGGCGTCCTTAAAGGAGGCTCCGGCGGAGGGGAAGATTCCGAATTGGTCAGCAGCCTCCTTGGCGGCGCCGGCTAAAAGGGACAATATAGATCCGACCCGGATAGAGTGGGTCCGAATAAACGAGTACCGAGAAACGGATGCCAAGGCGGAGAAGAAAAAAGTGAGGAAGAGACAAAAGAGTACGTGGTAGAGCTTGTCTTTAGCTAACCAGGGATCTGGGTCCATGTTGTTATCGTCCATTGGCCAGATCCAACAGACAAGTGAAGTTTGCTTAGGCTTTGTTCGGTGAGTTCTGTTACAGTGTTATTTAGTAGCCTACTAGGGTTCCTTCCTTTTATTTTGCTTGGTTGGCGAGAAGGTAGTGACTTTTAAAATCTCATGATGCACGCACTAAATCGGTTCTCTACATAATTATCTATTTATTATTTTTATCATTATTTCTTTGACAGATTAAGACTGCTACTGCCTACTGATCCCATTTTGAAAAAAGAATGAGTAACATTTGAAGAAAGCATCGATAGAGCACAGAGTAAACAGCAAGCTTAATATATTTCGCAAGTGAAATGATAATAAAATACAGAATATCCCTAACAATAGAACCTTCAAAACTCGTTAACCTGGTATTAAGCTTAACAGGATTAGAAAAACATCAAAATTGGGCTACATAGGACTACAGTATATCTTCTCTTTAGCAGAACCATTCTTTTAGTGCCGAATCATTGATTCCATTTTCATCATTTGCTTCTCATGGAATCATAACTCCTAATTCATCTTACTGATTAATTCGTTGATTTCTTCCTCACGGTTTCCAGCTTCTCCACCGTCCTTGAATGGTTGTTTCTTCCCTAGCAATCCTCCTTCAGGCTTGTTTAGTGTTAAAGGACCCAGAAAGTTGATGACCTCTTTAAAATGAGGACCAACATTGGCTATTTCATGTACTATATCCTCAATGCATATAATGCCATATTTCCCCAACGTCTGCCGACAAGCAATGTAAGAAAACATTGAACTTAAAAAGAATTACAAAACTGCAGATAGTACCAAAATGTGTGGGATTTATGCCCAAGATTAAGCAAGAATACCTGTTCAATAATGTTATTGTCTGTGAGAGGAATTCTTTGCCTATCTACAGTTGCATAACCCTTCTTGTAAGTTAGCTCCTTCACATTTGCAAGATTAGGATATCTACATAAACAAGCAAATTAAGGACCAAAAATTCTTGTCAAAACAATAGCGACCTTGTTATGGCAGCAAAAATTAGGCAAAAACAAATAAAATAACTTATGTTGAGTAAACCCAAAATTTAACTTTGAGGGAACAAAAAAGAACCCTAATAACCAAAGAATGCTAAAGTCGATAAAGTTCAGGGACATTCTAAAAAAAGCCAACATGAAGCTATCAATATCTTACAAATCAATGTTTCCTATAATTAACTATCATGTCAAGGACACAGATCAAGATGCTTAGGAATTAATGTTCCCTAGAATTAGTGTTCAGTTGTCTTCCTAATCTGGAATAGCTCATCTCCTCCTTGGAAATCAATAAGTTAATAGCATGTACAAATGATATTTTGTTTCAATTAACGCACACTCAATACAGGTGGAACCTTGGCCAAATCAGGCAACTGAACACACCCCAACCTGCTCTAACCCATCAACCCTGAACAGAGTTAAACAAAACAGACCATCATATGATTAGCTGAGGGCGACTCAAGCTCAAGCTCACTAAGAGAAGCATACTACTCAGGATTGATTCGGCTTGTCCCAACAATTCATACAGAAGTAGGCTTCAAGACAAGAGAAAGATGATGCACAGTGGGAACCTTCAGAATATGCAAACTGAAATCGACAATGCATAATCAACCAAAACTAAAATATTTCACTCTTAAGTCTGGACAGTAAGCTGAAACAAAATAAACATAAAATTTCCGACTAACAAGCAGAGCTTTCTATTGGTACATATATTACAAGACCGGAAGCTAGTCATTTCTTATTCCAATGGCAAGCTGAAACTCTGCCAGTATACTGGGTCTAATATGATTCATTGAACAAATATATATATAGAATGAATCAGGATAAAGATTATGCCAATAAAGGAAACAAATACATTCATGGACGATCACTTGAGTGTGCCAGTCATGCAATCTTTGATCATGCACCATTCATTTATTAGGCTAACAACAAGATCATATAACACTGAAACAAAAAGGTAAGGTCTGTCTTACCCATATGTGACATATGGCTCCACCTTTTGCAGCACTTCTAACATACCATCAGTAGCCCTGACAAAGACACCACTGAAAATTCTCCTCAATCTAAGGTTGTAGAGAATCTTCTTAGTCTTAGGGTGCATGTCACTTGTGCTGAAATAAACAGCAGGGTCAGAATGGAAAACAACTGAAGGATAATAGAAAAACAGCTGTGAAATGTTAACCTACCCTTGTATGCGTATAATAAAAAGCAACTTAGATTTTGGCTTCCCGATCACTTTTTTCGACCTTTTCCCTCTTTGTTTCATTCGGATAAGGTCCAATTCCTATGCAGAAAATACATGTTAGTAAATTATTCATAACAGACTGTAACAGACAAAAGCAGACATATAATACTGAAGATTACAAAAACAACAAAGAGAACTGTCCAACAGTTTATCTATCTATGGTGAACATGCCACCTGCATCAAAGAACTAGAAACAGACCTACTATGAGAACACTCACACAGCAGCCAGTGTGTGCACAATGTCATCAATTTAAACACGATATAACAATTCAACTGGTAAATTTTTATTCTTTTCATCTGGGCGTTTCGTGGTGCAATTGGGAGGTTTTTTGGAGCTGAATCTGTTGAAAGCTATTTCGGATCAAAAACTAACTCGGGATTGATTCCTCCAAGAATAATTGGATTGAAAAGCACCTTTACTGAAAAGCATTTTTTAGGCTATAGAAGGTGATTCTCGAGAAAGCACTTCAAACCCAATTCAACGAAAACATTCCCAATTCCCGAACAAACCCTCTCTCAAACAACACTAAACGATACGGTATAGAAACCTTCACTGAGATTCAATGAAACCTTAAGTAGCAGTAAACGGATAGCCAAGCAAACGACAATGAAACGAAACAAACAATATAAATAATCAAATTAAATTTTACCTGGTCCCTATACTGTTTGATAAATTGCTCGGGTCTTTTGATATCCTCAACTTTGCTCTTCTTGTTCTTCTGTCCATGGCCATACTTTCCCAATTCCAACTGGGCTTTCCTCGTCAGCGCCAAAGCCTCGGTGCTTTTTCTTTTCTTCAGCACCGTTTCCGCCACAAAAGCTAACGGTTGCTGTGCCGCTTCTTCCGCCATATCGCTTGCAGAGAAAAGAAAGAATAGAAGAAGAGAAGAGAGAAGGATTTGTATGAGAAACTGCAACTCAAGTGAAGGGAAAAGACAGCGGCGGCCAATTCCTCTGTAGGGTTGTGTGTGTTAGCAGAACTAAGAAAAAAATAAACCCGGTTCGTTTGGAGTTTTTTTGAGATTGGCTTGTAGACCGGCCATCCGGTTTAAATTCAAGCGTAAACCATTTGATTTTTGAATTTATATTGTAAAAGAGCTTTAAAATAAAAAAATTAATCATTTATTTTTTAATTTAACATTTCAATTAATTATCTTAAGTATGGAAAATTCTATGATGCCGTAATTTTCAATACTGTAATTATTATGGACTATTAGATTAAATCAACGATTCACAATAATTAAAAAATAATAAAAAAATTTAATTAATTTAGATCTAACCGGTTATAAGCCGGTTAAGTACTTTTTAAAAATAAAATTTTACCGGTGTAAATTTAAAAAAAAAACAGGATTTACCTTTTAAAAAAATAAAAAAAAATAGAAAGAGAAAACTTCCGTTCATATCTTTTCGTTAATCCCTAATTAACGAATTCCTAAAGAAACCTCTTGATACGTCTACTGGTTGCAGCCATTCTTGAGTTGATTTTCTGTCTTGATTTTCTATCTTCTTCGAATTGTTGAGTCTTTGTCGTCGCTGCCTCTATCTTGGTTTGGTCATCGTCACCTGTGCAAGGTAAGTTTAATCCTCTGTCTCGTTCGACTTGCTAAGCATTTTAGTTTTCTTTCATGGTCATAATTTGTTCACGGCATTGAATCTAAGAATTAAGAAGTCGCTGCAAAGTGTTTGGATTTTCATAGTTTTCTTTCATGGTCATAAATTTCGCATTTGTTCACAGAATTAAGAAGTTCCTATGCAAAGTGTTTGGGTTTGCTTAATGTCAGTGGTTAGTTAAAGATCACACAAACATTCTTCTTTCTCTTTTACATGGGAATTGAATGGGGATTTCCCCTTAAGTCTTTAATACTCGCTTATTTGAAGATCATATTCTTGAAAATTTATTCTGACACTATCTTTTTTCTTCATTATTGGCTGCAAGCTTTATTTTCTGATACTATAATTTGATTTGAAACTAAATTTATAATGCTTATTGAGAAAGGTGTAGACCATAAGAATAGTTTCTAAATGTTGTTCTGCATCAAGCATTCAATTATCATTGTTATGCACTTCTTGATCACTGAGTTATGAATAAAAAATTTTGGGTTTGATATGCTTTTGTTTCTGGGCAAATTTTCTATTGTATTTGGGATGATTTGCTACCGTTTTTGGTTAAATTTTTCTTGTGTTTTGGGCTTCATTTGCTATTGTTTTTAGGTTAGATTTTATGTTGTTTCTGGGTAAATTGGCTGCTATTTTTCAGTTCATTTTTCTGATGTTTGTAGATAAATTTACTGTTGTTTTTGGGTTATATTTTCTACTATTTTTAGGTAAATTTTTCTGGTGTTTTGGGCTTCATTTACTGCTGGTTTTGAGTTAAATATTTTGTTGTTACAGGGTAAATATACTGTTGTTTGTCAGTTAAATTTTTTGCTATTTTTGGATAAATTTTCTGCTGTATTTGTAATGAATTGCTGCCATTTTTTGTTAAATTTTTCTAGTGTTTTGGGCTTCATTTGCTACTGTTTTTAGGTTAAATTTTCTACTATTTCTGGGTAAATTAGCTGCTATTTTCATTTTTTTTTTGCTGTTTTTAGATAAATTTACTAGTGTTTTTGAGTTATATTTTCCGTTATTTCTAGGTAATTTTTTTTGGTGTTTTGGGCTTCATTTGCTGCTGGTTCTGGGTTAAATATTTTATTATTTCTGGATAAATATACTGCTATTTGTCAGTTAAATTTTCTGCTATTTTTGGATAAATTTTCTATTGTGTTTGGGATGAATTGCTGTCATTTTTTATTAAATTTTTCTGGTGTTTTGGGCTTCATTTGCTACTGGTTCTGGGTTAAATATTTTGTAATTTCTGCGTAAATATACTGTTGTTTGTCAATTAAATTTTTTGCTATTTTTGGATAAATTTTCTGTTATATTTGGGATGAATTGCTGCCATTTTTGGTTAAATTTTTCTGGTGTTTTGGGCTTCATTTGCTATTGTTTTTAGGTTAGATTTTCTGTTATTTTTGGGTAAATTGGCTATAGTTTTTTAGTTAAATTTTCTATTATTTTTAGATAAATTTACTACTGTTTTTAGGTTATATTTTCTACTGCTTCCAAATAATTTTTTTTGGTGTTTTGGGCTTCATTTGGTGCTGTTTTAGTTAAATATTTTACTGTTTCTAGGTAAATATACTGTTGTTTTTGGATAAATTTAATGTTGTATTTGGGATGATTTGTTGCCATTTTTTGTTAATTTTTCTAGCGTTTTGGGCTTCATTTGCTGCTGTTTATTGTTAAAGTTTTTACTGTTTCTGGATAAATTGGTTGCTGGTTTCAGTTCAATTATTTGTTGTATTTGGGATGATTTGCTGCTGTTTTTCAGTTTATTTTTCTGTTGTTTTTAGATAAACTTACTGCTGTTTTTTAGTTATATTTTTTGTTGTTTTACAGGATCCAAAACTTGTGATATTTGTCTTTTCTTTTGGTCCTAATGTCTTCATGTACAGGTTCTTGTAAACTCGAAAATGGTTGAAAATGTAGATGAGGGTAACGAGAATGATTTCAAGAAGAGCGATAATGTGAGCTAGGAAAATGAAATTTTAAGGAAAAACCGGCCTTTCATTTAGTATTTGTAAGTCTTCTTACATTAAATATTATGTGTTTGAATGTTGGTAAATTTATGAATATTTATTAAAGTCAAGCACAATAATGTGACAATACACTGATTTTTTTTTCAAAATATTTAATTGACTGCAGCAAACAAGAAGCAAAATTATTACGGGAACAAGGAAAAAAAGTGGTGAGTGTAGGTGCAATAATCAATTTTCATTAAATTTGGGACGTGTTACAAGCAATAACTTATTGTCATATTTTTTTTTAAAATTTTTTAGGATAGAATTAAATTAGGGAAATGTTTCAAAAATTTGAGTGAAGAAGAGAAGGCTAAATTTAGAATGGTTGGTAGTGATATAGCACAGAATACAAACAAAGAATATGATTTTGTGAAGGGAACTTAGAAAGCCATGGAAACTAGATGCGCTCCAGATTGTTTTGTAAAACTAGTAGCAAAATTGTCAGAAAATTAAAATAAAAAAGTTGTTGTGGAGTTGGGATTTGAAAGCCTTCTGCACATAAAATGTGGTCGACTGAAACGAGATTTATGTTCATGGTTGATTCAAAATTTTGATCCATTTACTTCAAGTATTTTTTTGCATGGTAAGAGTATCAATCTATCGCCTCGAGATTTTGAGTACATTATGGGAATAAAAGATGGTGGAGTCGACATTGATGTAGATCTTGGTATTGATGACATAGATAAATTGAAGGATGAATATTGTGATGACAGTGGATACATTAAGCTAAAAACTTTAGAGTCAAAATTGGTGAATCAAAGGGAGGTGAATGATGACTTTAAAAGAAGCTTTTTTTTGTTTGCTATAGCTACAGTTATTTTTCCTAAATCGGGGTTGAATTTAGCCCCTTTTTACTTGGTTTTTCTAAAGATACCAGTGCCATAAATAAAAAAAATTGGGCAACGTGGGCTTTTAAAAGGCTAGTTGAGGGCATACAAAAGTTTAAGGCAGGACAACAAAAAGTTGTTAATGGCTGTGTACTATTTTTGGAGGTAATAATTTTTTTAAATTATTTCATCAATTTTAATGTGTTATTTTTTGTTTGGTTTGTTTTGATCATTTTGTTAATATGGCAGCTTTTTTACATGTATTCTATATCATTTGCACGAAAATGTATTGATAAATCTTTGAATCCAATAACTACATGGACAAATCGAGATGTAACTAACTTCCTGAGTTTTGTTAAGAAAAACGGTGGTTATAGGAGCTCAAAGGTATGACATCTACTTTTTATTAATTAAATATTAATGTATCATATTGAAATGACATGTATTTAATAGTATGTGGTATTTATTAGGTTAATTTGCGAGAAATCCATCCTCAACAAAACACAGCCCAAGAAACATTTGATGGAACGAGTCGGAAGAATGAAGAATGCATACATAATTGTCAACATCATAAGGAATTATCACTTGTTCGAAAAGATATTGCATGTATGGCATTGGAGCTTGATGATTTAAATCATTCAATGGGTAACTTGATGCATCAAATGCAACAAGTAATGGAAACCCTTAAAGAGAACTTAAACCAAAAACAAGTTGAGCAGCAAAAGGAGAATAATGGCACTGCTGTTGGAATTATTTCTCCTTCCCGAAAGCAACAAAAATACAACGAATCAAGCCATGAAATTGTAAATTTTGATGAGCTAATGAAGAGAGCTAAAGAAAGGGCAAATGGAGATGATAAGAAGAAATTATTGGATAAGGAGAATGTTGAAGAGAAACATGATGAGAGAATTTTGTTGAGTGAGTCAGACCTAAATGAGGGAAAGCGTAAGCAAATTTTCTACAATGCAGCTATACAGGTATTTAGCAATAAACTATGATCTTCTTTTTTTGACAAGTAAAACATAATATTGCATAGATGAGTATTAAGCTATAAAACATAATTTTTGTAGGATAATGGCCGAAATGAGGATTGTTCTATTGAAGACGAGTCATCAAACCAATTTAGTGTATTTGAGGTTAAAGATCTGCGCTTCTGAAAGCGAAAGCCTGGTCCATACCAAAAGTCCCCTTATGATCAATTTCCCAAAAGACAAAGTCAACAAATTTTTTTTCATGATTCAATCACTCTGCTAAATTCATTTTCAGAGGAAGATATGAAGTTGCTACAATATATATTTCAAGGAGAACTACCTATGGAGTAATTGGATTTTCTCATGATCCACTTTTCATATGTTATTATTTTTTCAGTAACATTGTTATAGTTTTAATTCTATTTTTGGATTTTTAATACAATGAACATATTGTTGATGGAATTAGTTTTTTTTTGTCTCTCGTCAAGAGATGTTTTCTTTGGCTCCTAACACTTGGATCATTAACACAGTAAGCATACCTTCCTTATATTTAGTTTAATCATTGAATTTATTTATTTTCTTTCTAAGCATTTCAGTCTTCTTGTTTAATGGCTCCATTCGTAGGTCATAGATTGTTTCGTCAACTACTTGACAAACAAAGAACGTGCAAAAACAAGCCTAGAAATGCGTAATTGGTATTTGCCCACTAAATTTTCGGTAAGTTGTAAATGTTAGATTGTGATTTTGTTTACTGACAGTTGACTCTATATGTTGATAATATACTACTTTTGTTTTTATTTTATGAGTTTTGCAGCAAAAAATTGTGGCAAACATGACCTACAAAAAAAAAATCAAGCATCTAAGACTTTGTCAAAAATCATAATATTCGAGATAAATACATGAAAGAACTTGCAGTATGTGAAAAGGTAAGAAATTAAATGAAAAATTATAATAAATCATGGCATTGTTTAAGACATTTAATGGTAATTATTAAAAAGTATGCATTTGTCATGTAGTTCTAGGTTCCTATAAATGATGGCTCACATTGGTATCTGGCGATGTTTGATGGTTGTCGAAACCAGCAAAAATAAATACATAGTCTAAATAAATTGTGTATAGTGATTGAGCAGGGTCGTGTCCACAAAGATCGGTAATTATTTAAATCCTTTTAAAATGTAAAATGCAAAATGGGGGGATTGTTGACAATAATAAAAATCAAATTAAAATAACAAGAATGCAAATTCAAATTGTAATTCAAATTGGGGAAAAGCTCTGGTTGAAGGAATTAACTCAGCTTGATTCGACTACTGATCATTGATTTAAATATAAATCATTACTACTTATGAATAGACCAGTTATAGCTACTGAGACCCTCTAATAGCCAATCTCTCCTTAACTAGTCGATAACCAAGGTACGACCGTTGGTTATTTCCCTAATCAATAGACAACCCTATATACGATCATAGGATTTAATCAATTGACAGCTTGAAAAACCAGAGAGACCCAAATCCTAATTAACAAACGCATACGATGGTTCATTTAAATTAGATTGTTTATTCTCATAACACAACGCACTGCTATGCTATTTGTCACAAACATTAAAATCTTCATACGATGAATCTTTCAATTGACAATAGATTAAGTTGATAATTAAATAGTGGCCAATTATCTAAATAACAAACATAATCATGACAATAATTCAGAGAATAAACAAATACCCAAAAAGTAATAAAACAATTAAAGCATAAGAAAGATCTCACAGTAGTGACGAATCAAAGCTTCATTAACCTCCAACCAGAATAATAGGTTTAGTTCTTCATAGAGAGAAGAGAAAAATTTAGATCTAGGATTTTTTTTCTTTTCAAAAATCTCCTCATTTTCACAATAGATTCCTCCCTTAAATACTCTCTATCTCTTCTCCTCTAGAGTTCTTTTTAAAATAAAATACTAATATCTGAAATATTAAATTCGTAATTACAAAAATAACAAAAAATACAAAACACATTAAACTAAAAATTGCATGTCCGTAGTTGACAGCACGCGCCCACGCCTTATCAACAAAGTTCTTCTGACGCTCATAATTTCTCCAAGAAAACAATCATCCTCAAATATCATCTTGCAGCTCAATTTTAGCACCAATCAATAAAATTGCACCTACAAAAATAAAACACAAGTGAATCACTATTATTAAGTGCAAAACATCGATATTAAGGGAAGTAAACAATGCAAAACTAGTGTATAAATTGCACTCTAACAGTGTTGATTGTTAAAATGCAAATCGTTGAAATTTGGGACTCTTTACCTAGTCATAGTTCAAATTCACATCGAGAGGAAATTGTTAGAGTAACTGTAAGTGAAGCTTGCATTTCACCTGTATTATTACCAATAAATGCAAATATATGCTAATTATTATCATCATGATCATAGTTACAGGGACTCGAGGAAGTTTTCCTCGATGACTTTTTGGGAAAATTTCATTCATGTTGGGATTTTTTTAGTTTTAAAATTTCATATCCAGATATGTCCCAATACAACCAAATGGAACTGACTGCAGTTTGTTTGTGATCAAGTTCATTGAAACACAATGTGATTTGTTATCTATGAAACATATATGTGACATTAATTTTATATTACAGTGATTTAAACTTTTACAATGAGTGATGACTATTTTTCTCTTTTTTTTTCTCGTACTATATTTAGTATAACTCAACAATAGAAAGATATCGCGTTGCACTCCACCTTGTCAACAGAGATACAAATAAATTGAGAGATAGTATCACATATAAGGCTGAAGAATTTCATGGTTCGCACAAGAATAATCTTCTACCGAACAAAGTGACGAACGAAGTTAATGGTCACAAGAATTTGAAGAAGAAAAAGTAGAGTCCAAAAGCCTACAACATGTTAAAAGTAGGTTCTCTTTAACTATCTCTTTCTTGCTTTTTGTTGCTCCTATTACATTTCATTGTTTGTATTAGTTATTTATTAGTTATTGCAATTATAATTGTTGTTTACATAAAATTAATTAAAAACAATTTTCAATTTGCAATTGCCTACCAAATTAAAAACGTAGTTCTTACCTATTGCTGTGTCAGTTACTTGGCTATTGGTCGAAGAAACATTGTGTTTTATGTAATTTAATGATCACCTATTTTGACAATTTTCAATTCAGGATTGTTTCATTCACTTATTTGTTCAATAGGAATTTTGTTTTCTATATTGTTGAGCAAGAGAAAAGTTAAAGACGTACTAAAATATTTTCTAAAGTTGCTCTTTTATTTCATCTGGGAACTCAATAAATTGGACGTATATAGCAAGCATTTTGAAATTAGCCATAGATTTGGTGATGTCACTTGCTGGTATAATGTGTAAGAGTCGTGTTTGTCTTATTGTTTCATTCTTTTGGATTGGTTTACTTGCGTTTTGGTGGAAGTTTTATTTTCTGTTATGCAATTTTATGATCATGTATTTTGATATTTTATAGTTTAGGTTTGTTTCAGTCACTTATTTGTTCAATATGAATTAACGTCTCTTCTATATTATTGAGTAAGAGGAAAGTCAAGGATGTGATAAAATATTTTTTAAACTTGTGTTTTATTTCATCTGGGAAGTCAATAAATTGGACGTACATGATATGACTTGTTGAGATAATGTAATAATAAGAGTTGTGTTTGTCTAATTGTTTTATCCTTTTGGTTCGTTTTTAATGAGGGTGGTTCTAATTTGTATTGTCCACATTAACAGGTCTCTTGCATGCTGAGCAATTACGGATTTGACGGGTTAAGGATCAACCACTTTCATCTTTACAGATGCCAATTAGTAGATTTAGAAGTTGCAAACTAATTTTGATATAGTTATTATTCTGATGAATGATTTATTATCTTTTTTTTCAATATAATAATTTTGTTTCCATATTTTTATAGAAATTGCTAAAACATCTATGTTTAAGTTAGGCCATTTTTCTAAGGAAATTGCATTGTTTATGTCATGAAAGAAGTTTATTCTACAAATAAGACATCATATTGAGTAGTTTTTTCAGAATTACAATCATGATAGTAATCCAATTATTTAGAAAAAGAAAATTACTTTGTCTATTTGTTATTTAAACTAAATTTTGTTTTGAGTAAAAAACTAGTCATTGTCGTATGTGGAGAAGGAAAAAGAAAAAGAAAGCAGTTAATCACTGAAATAAGAGTTTAGCCACGTTAGAATGGTAGCGCCACTATAAATTTTCGTAAAATCTGATTCTATTCATTTTTATTTAAACATTGCTTCAAAGATTAAGTTAATTTGCACCTGCATCCTTAAGCACATTTTAATCAGTGCCTTACACAATTTAATTTTATTTTTTTATTCTATGTTGCATTAGCATCACAACACCCCCTTTGTATTGTTTTGAGATTGAATAATTGTCATGTTTAATTTAGAACCTTACACTTTTTTAAAAAAAATGTGTAACCCCAATATCTCTATTACAAAAGTATTAAAACAAAATTACTCTTATTTTTATTATGTTATCTATTTCAAATAATCTTATCTTATGGGCGCGTTTAGTTTATTACTATTTGTTGTATTAGTATATATTGTATTTTTTCTCACATTAGGTTGTATTAAACTATAATTCAATAAAAGTAAGAAAAATAGTGTAAAAGTGTTAAATGAAATTTGATAGTGGATTAAAAAATACCTTGATATTTAAAAAATTGTAATTAAAAGGGACCGTAAGGTTTAAATTCATAATCACTGTAAATGTGTAACTATCATTCAAATCTCATACAATCTAAAATTATAAATGCACAAAAAGATTTTCAAAGACTTCCAAAAGATTGCCAATAGTCTAACTCTCTAATTTATTTTGCATAGGATATAGGTCGGGTCAACTAAGCTAAACTAATGTTGAAAAAAAGAAGCAACTTAATATTGAAGTGGTCAATTGGTCTTCAGAATTGTAAGAATTACAAAACTTTAAAAATTGACATAAAACTCATAAATTAACAGTAATTGTAAATTAAACAAACAAATTGTAATCCACACATAGGATAACTTGAGAGAAAATTAAGTAAATTAATGTTAGCTTTAAAAATTGGTCTCAGAATTAAAAGAAAACAACATAAAGCTCGTAAAATCACATTAAGTATGACATGAAACTAAAAAATTATAAATCATACATAGGACTAGAAACATGACATAAAACTCGTAAACTGACATTAAGTGTGAAATAAAACAACAAATTTGTAAACTACACATAAAACAAGTAAATTGATGAGAAAACGTATAAATTAATGTTGGAATTGTAAATTGCAAGAAGAACTTGTAAACAAAATAAAAACTTAGAAAAATGACATAGAACTTGTAAATTGACATTAAGTGTGAAATGAAACAGAAAATTTGTAAACAATACATAAAATTAGTAAATTATTGGAAAAAAGGTAAATTAATGTTGGAGTTGTAAATTGTAAGAAAAACTTGTGAACAAAACAAAAACTTAGAAAAGTGATATAAAACTTGTAAATTGACATTAAGTGTGAAATAAAATAAAAATTTGTAAACCATACATAAAACTAGTAAATTGATGGAAAAACGGGTAAATTAACGTTGGAGTTATAAATTACAAGAAGAACTTGTAAACAAAACAAAAACTTAGAAAAATGACATAGAACTTGTAAATTGACATTAAGTGTGAAATGAAACTTGTAAAATAAAAAAAAGCGTAAATTAATGTTGGAGTTGTAAATTACAAGAAGAACTTGTAAACAAAACAAAAACTTAGAAAAATGACATAGAACTTGTAAATTGACATTAAGTGTGAAATGAAACAAAAAATTTGTAAACGACATATAAAATTAGTAAATTGATGGAAAATTGGTAAATTAATGTTGGAGTTGTAAATTGCAAGAAGAACTTGTAAACAAAACAAAAACTTAGAAAAATGACATAGAATTTGTAAATTGATATTAAGTGTGAAATGAAACAAAAAATTTGTAAACGACACATAAAATTAGTAAATTGATGGAAAAATGGTAAATTAATGTTTGAGTTGTAAATTGCGAGAAGAACTTGTAAAAAAAATAAAAACTTAGAAAAATGACATAGAACTTGTAAATTGACATTAAATGTGAAATAAAACAAAACATTTGTAAATTATACATAAAACTAGTAAATTGATGGAAAAACAGTTAAATTAATGATGGATTTGTAAATTGTAAGAAGAATTTGTAAACAAAATAAAAATTTAGAAAAATGACATAGAACTTGTAAATTGACATTAAGTGCGAAATAAAAAAAAAACAACTTGTAAACGATACATAAAATTAATAAATTGATGAAAAAATAGGTAAATTAATGTTGGAGTTATAAATTGTAAGAAGAACTTGTAAACAAAACAAAAATATAGAAAAATAACATAGAACTTGTAAATTGACATTAAGTGTGAAATAAAAAAAAAACTTGTAAACGATACATAAAATTAATAAATTGATGAAAAAATGGGTAAATTAATGTTGGAGTTGTAAATTGTAAGAAGAACTTGTAAACAAAACAAAAATATAGAAAATAACATAGAACTTGTAAATTGACATTAAGTGTGAAATGAAACAAAAAATTTGTAAACCACACATAAAACTGGTAAATTAATGGAAAATTGGTAAATTAATATTGGAGTTTTAAATTGCAATAAGAACTTGTAAATAAACAAAAACTTAGAAAAATGACATAGAACTTGTAAATTTACATTAAGTGTGAAATGAAACTTGTAAAATAAAAAAAAAACGTAAATTAATGTTGGAGTTGTAAATCGCAATAAAAACTTGTAAACAAAATAAAAACTTAGAAAAATGACATAGAACTTGTAAATTGACATTAAGTGTGAAATGAAACAAAAAACTTTGTAAACCACACATAAAACTAGTAAATTGATAAAAAAAATAATAAATTAATGTTGGAGTTGTAAATTGCAAGAAAAACTTGTAAACAGAACAAAAACTTAGAAAAATGACATAAAACTTGTAAATTGACATTAAGTGTGAAATGAAACAAAAAAATATGTAAATCACATATAAAACTAGTAAATTAATGGAAAAATTGGTAAATTGATGATGAAATTGTAAATTTCATGAAAAACTTGTAAACTAAACAAAAACTTATAAATGTTGCATAAAACTTGTAAATCAACATTAACTTGTAAATGTTGAATAAAACTTGTAAATCACACATAAGATTAGTAAATATAACTTGAAACTTAGGTAAATTACCTGCTACTTAGGTAACATGTTACTTATTTATTTATAATTAATGATAGAGATTTTTTATTCAAATCTAACTGTCCACATCAATTTCAGCATCAATGCTGTAAATTTAGTTATGGCATTATAGAATGATCCCTTAAGTATCCATTTTACATTAAACCCCTCCTCATTTCAATCCCCAATTAAACGTATGTTGTAAGACTTTAAACGATAATCTCTTACTTTTACTGCAATTATTGACACCCAAAACAACAGATAGACTTGAATTGAGAGAGTATCGTTAAAAGTTTGATAAATTTAAATTTTTTTATTTAAGTTTTTAAAAATATAACATGAATTCCGGACTCATATATTAATACGTCATCAATACAATAAATTAATTTTTTCAATAAGAAATGATAAGACTTTTTAATGTTATATCATCTGTCATATCAATCATGATATAAATTTTATATCGTAATTTTGTAAACTTATCAAAATTATTCTTCCAATTAATGTTATTTTAAAATATTTAAATAAAATGTACGTAGATTTTTTTTAACATAGTTTTGTATGTTCTCATCAAACAAATTATGTGCAAGAAATTTTGATTATTCATATACAATTTCACATTTATATCCAGAAGATCTATTGCGTGTGTTGAAAAATAGTACTAAAGTGTTTTTTTAAACAAGATTTGTATGCATATTCTTGTTATCTATATTTTTTTTTTCTTTCTTCTCAAATTATTTTTCTTTTCAACTAGTGGTATTGTTTTTCTTTAATTAAAAGAAATACAAAAATATTTGATATATTGGAGGGAACCATAACATTTCTTCTAATTATTTTTTCATTACTTGCGGTTAATTGAATGATGAAGCACTAACGATTGATAAAGACTCGCATAGTAAAGCTTTAATAATTTATATAGTAGTAAATTACAAAACAAAAGCTTTAATAATTTATATAGTAGTAAATTACAAAACAAACAATGACAAATAGTACAGCAAAATTATGAGAAATGATGAAAAAGATGAGTGCGTGTACTTAATCTATTTTCTCGACGAAGAGATTATTTGTTACCTAATACCAAATAATTCATAAGTGTATTGAAAAAATCAATTAAATTTAATATAAGATTAACAACACTTGCAATATTTCAGTTTATCAACAATTTGGAATTTTGGATACAAAGAAGAAGACAAAACAAGCCCTAAACATAACAATAGACTATCTATCTTTTATCATCTCGCGTTAATCCCTTAAAATTTTAAAAATATTTTTTTACTTACATAATTTAAAAGTGTTTAATAAGTCAATTATATTTAACTTCTTGGAGAATTGAGACTACTTCTAAATTAATATAAATTAAATTATTGTGTAACTTAACAACATCCATTTTGGAAAAGATTATTTTACAACAAAATAAAAAATTACTTCACGGTGAACCACGAACAGGATCCAATTCGATCACATTGCACGCTGTATTTGTGTTGTACCTTAGTCAAACAGCATGCCCCACGTTGAATTAGACAGGGTAATTCCGCCATAGAGGTACACCTAGTCGTTAAGAACAATGAGATCATAACCACAGGATTAAATTCGTCTCTGGCGAATGAATTGGCGATTACGCAAAACGCAATCGACCGCTTTTCAAAAGTGGAAAACAAAATTTAAAAAAAAAAAAAACAAATTGACCATTTTTTGGTCATTTTGCCGGTGTGAGCAGACAATCTGTCCTCGTCTCCAAACAAACGTTATTATATTTAATCAACCAACGTATACGAAAGAAATTGAATAAAATCACGCAATTGAATTGAAGATCAATTTTGAATTTCATTTTTGGTTGACAGATCGATCTGGATTTGGTTTCAGCGATGGATGTGCCTAGCTCATGGGACGCTTTACGCAAACAGGTCCAGTTTCCTCTGAATTTTGCTTTTTTAATTTATTTTTCTTTTTCATATTTGATTTGTTATATGAAAATTTGGTGTTACTGTAACTAATTCTCAACCCTTTGATCTGTTGAATTGATAGTTTCTCGGTTAGATCTTAGGTTCATTGGTTGGATTGCGAATGAGATGCATTTGGATCTGATTAGATTGTTTTTAACTGTTGGATTTCCAATTACTGAGACTTTGAATAGCTTTATATTGGCCAATTATTGTTCACGCTAATCCAATCATATGATTAGATTGAATTTCTTTATGAAGTAGAGTTATGTATTTAGCTAATTAATGTAGGATTACTCCAGTTGGTGATGTGGAACTTGGGTGATTCACGATAATCAAACGCAAGATCTTTTAATCTCTCCCCTCTTTGCTTTTGATGTCTTCGTGGTAGGTGGTGGCTGAAGTGGTATTTCATACATTTGTAATAATGTGACTCATCAAGTGTTTATATTGTTTGCCTTGCGCTACACTAGAGAAGGATAGTGGGTTGGATCAACTTGTACTGGGATGCTTTCTTTAAGGATGTGGAACTTGGACCGTTCCCACTGGAATTTTGTCTTTACAGAGAACTTCCTGAAATTTTGAATTTTGTACATTTTGGATGGCATGAAGCTTAGTATTTTGATGGAAGGCTTATAAAAGTAATATGATATTTACTGTCTCAAATCTTAATTGGTTGTATGATTGTTGTGGCTACAACCTTTGAGCATGTCAATTGTCAAAGAATGTGGTGTTATTTAATAAGGACTGATTAAAATAAGGAATTGATGGTTTATATTCGGAGGTACTAACATCTTATCATATTTCAGGTAGTCCATTAAAACTTTATAAATTTCTTGGTAGAAACTGTTGTCTCTGAAGTTCTTCTACTGATTTAGCTCTTACCTTCTATTTCTATTTTGAATTGGTTGACGAAATATATATATTAACCTGTTAGATTTGTGCTTTGTTAGAAATATATATATTAACCTGTTATTTTCAATTGCAGGCGAGAAAGCTGGAAGCACAGTTGGATGAGCAGATGCATTCCTATCGTAAGTTGGTTTCCTCTAAGGGTTCTACTAAGGTTGACGCCGCAGAGAATGATCTTGAATCTGGGATAGATTGGTTGCTGAAACAGCTACAACAAGTAAATATACAAATGCAAGATTGGGTATCGTCAGGAGGATCCGAAATGGTTTCACATACTTTGACTCGTCATCAGGAAATTCTTCAAGATCTTACTCAGGTATCATGGCTTCTTACTTAATGTCCTAAAGGTTTAGTGAGCTTGATTGACATTTTGTTGTTTGAATTCTTTTCCCTTAAGTCCCAATCTAAAAAGTTTCAGGAATATTGTTAGTTGCTTCAGTGTAATGCGTC
Source organism: Citrus x changshan-huyou (assembly GCA_039657385.1). Classification (NCBI taxonomy): domain Eukaryota; kingdom Viridiplantae; phylum Streptophyta; class Magnoliopsida; order Sapindales; family Rutaceae; genus Citrus; species Citrus x changshan-huyou. The sequence continues at coordinate 13,956,614 of CM077547.1, read as the reverse complement.
GTTCACGTATCGCAGGGGCTACTGGCCTAGCACTTCATTACCATTTTATCTTGTTCACACATGGCATATGTATTCAATGTTCAGTCTTTAGGAACAGTTAAGTTGTTTTCCTTTTTTTATTTAGCGCTGATGTGTGTTTGACAAAATGATGCATTTTTTACATTTAGCCCTATTTTGCTTTCACTTTCTCACATATTTACTTCCATAATTTCACAATATTTGTGCATAGTCTGGTTTGTAGTTGTGCAATCTGTCCATTCCCGTTCATTAACTAGCCTACAAGATCTGCTCTTTCCATATGTCTATTTCTTGTTGTCCATCTTCTTTCTTATTGATGGATTTAAAACTGACTATTGATAAACAATAATATCCCATTCGGAACTCACTGTTTACTGATTCTGTAAAGTTTGTTTCAGACTTGAGGTCAGCTGGAGCCTTGTCTAAAATGACCTTCTTTTTTATAGTCCATTTGCTTTGAATTATTAGATCTCTGATCAGATACCAACTTCTTGTTAGACATGATTGAAGTGCAGGAGTTTTATCGTCTCCGCTCCAGCCTTAAAGCTAAGCAAGAGCATGCTTCGCTACTTGAGGACTTTAGGGAGTTTGATCGGACCAGATTAGATTTAGAAGATGGTGTTGGTTCTCCAGAGCAAGCTTTACTTAAAGAACACGCGTCTATTAATCGAAGTACAGGACAGGTATGTGATGGTATAAATAATACTTCTTTTTGGTAAATTTGGGAATGCCATTTTAGTTAGTTTCTTTTTGACATAATTCTTATGACTCCTGTGAATTCAAAATGTTCATGCTTGTAAAATAACAATGCGCTTTTAGAGCCATGGTCATTGTGTGTTGTGGAGAACCTTTGGAGCTTACTGGCGATATTAGTTATTGTAAAGTTAATACAGTGATGGCTGAAGAGAATTTTAGGCCCAAAGAAAACGTTCTTATTTTGGCATCTCATACTTAATAGAAGGATAAATAAAAATTTATATCAAATATTTATTGGGCTCAATAGTGTAGTTACAAACACCAGCTCCTATAATGAAGATCAACATGGTAAGAAAAGAAGGTGCAGGGTAATAGAATTGGAATATTAGTTATAGTTACTGGAAATATAGAATGTCTTTCGGTAGCAAAACGTTAATTCTTTTTTTTTTCTCTCTCTTCTTTTGGTTGTTTTTTGTTGTTGTAATCCTAATAGGAGAATATATTGAGATACTGAAGTTTAAAAAAGGAAAAATAAATTTGTAGATGGTGCAAGGCAGGGACGGATGCAGCACATGACCAGTGGGTGCTCAAGCCCCCACTGGCCAAAAAAAATAATTAAAAAATAAAAGAGAAAAATATTTTAATTTTCTAATTAATCTCCATAAAATTTAAACTTTAACTTTTAAGAAATATAAAAACCTATATTTTAATTAAAAATAATGATAGTCCACCACCCAAAATATATTTTATTCTAAAAAATATGGTTAATTCTTCCAGTTTATATAATAATAGTAGAACGAACGTTTTCAGTAATAAAACTCATGAAGAATCATCTTTGGAATCGGATGGGATAAGTGATAGTTTGGTTGTTTATATAGGAAACAATAAATTTAATAATATTGATAATGAGTATTGCATAACATTTTTAAAATATAAAAATACGTAGAGACCAATTATAAATGTATTAGCAAATATTTTATATATTCAAAATTTTAGTTTTTATATTTTGCTATTATCTAATTTAGCCCCCGGTAAATTATTTTTCTAGATCTGCCACTGGTGCAAGGGACGATTAATTAGTTGGGGGGAGAGAGAGATAGAGAGTGGGGGGGAAACAAGGCTTTTGGCTTGATTTTCGGAAAGAGTAAAGAGGAAGAGTTTTAAAAACAAAGTCTAACTACACAAAATCACAAATTAGTTGGGTTTAAAGATTTTAGATAAAAGATAAGTCATAAATATCGATGTTTATCTCCTAATTTTAGCTAATAAAATTTCAATTAGATAGGAAAGATCAATATATAATTAAATGCATATTATATGAGGCCTTAGGCAAGTGCCCAAGTTGCCTACCTATTGACCTGTCCTGAGTTAATGATTTGATATATATGGAAAGTTATCATGTAGAAGGACACTAGCATACATAGATTATTGGATCTTGTGAAGTTATGCTCGTGTTGGTATTGAAGATTTGGGCTAGGGTTGCACAGACTTCGGCTGTAATGGCCTGCACTCCCTTGTAAATGCTCACCTATTTTTCTTTCCAAGAATGAGTGAAGCAAGTGATTTTCATTTTTCCTTTTGCTTGAGTAAGCAAAACAGTTAAATTCTTAAATCTTTCTAGAGAGTTTAACTCTGCAAGTTGAACAAAAATATGGATAGTTTTGTTCCACTATCTCTATACTTAAATTGTGGTTATTATGTGTGTTCGAAGTAGAAAATTCTTTTTCATGCTAAACCATTGTGCATTTTGTTCTTAATGGGAAAAGGCAGCCAACTGTTGCCTGTTGTTTTAAAACTCCCTTTACCGTAGGTGGGATTATGTTCAAATTTGTTACTTTGAATGACGGGATTTAGATGTCTAGTTTAGTTTGAAGTTGCTTGATGCTGTTTGAAAATGTTCTTCTAGCTTATTCAAATTCTTCAGTATGTCCAATTTTTTTGTGAACTTCTGCCTGTGAAGGCAATAATAGATGGTGTTATTTTGAGTTCATCCGACAGTTTCAGTTGACTGGAAGCTTTATCGTGTCTTTACTCTCTCATCATCTTGCATTGTGCGTTGTATAACCTTCTTCTAGCAGTGTTTTTATGAATTTCACACTATCTACATTGAACAAAAATGAATTTTACTTCAGGAAATCAGTACTGGTGCTGGTGCACTCTTTGGAAGCTGATGTTAACTTCTGATGTGTAATGCCACATAGGACCAGTGCTTTAGTTTGAGTGAACATTCACATCTTATTTTTGTATAACAGTCCATGCCTCTTTGTTCGCTAGAAGTGGATTGCATAGCATCTCCATTTCTTTTTCCACTGCATATGCTTCTTCCATGGCGGTTTTGCGGATATGGGCTTGAGATGTATTACAATCCTTTGGCTCTATAATTCTTTACCTATTCTTGGCGTTGGATATAACTCGATCTAGTGGATCGAAGTTCTATGACCATTTGTAACTTAGTCTTTAATGAGGGATGGCAATCTGACATTTGCAATGCTGTAACCAATTTTAACCTTACTGTAAGCATGTGGGTTCTGACTAAACCGGTATATTTTTCATTCAGTAGTTTAAAAAATATGTATGAAGAAAGATAGCCATCCAAGCTGGAAGTATATATTTTCTTCAAAAAGTTAATATATGCTTGGCATCAGAAGTGCTGTGTGGATGGGGTAAGTTTCGATTTTTAATCACATGCAACACTTACCCTGCATGTTAAGCTTAAAAATTATTTAAGGACCGGTGTGCTTGGTGGATTTTGGGCTGAATAGAAGGTTATTAAGGTTTACAAGAATAGCATGTTTTCAGATGCATGAAATTTTAATATATTACAGTTGGTACAATCGAGTGGCCTTTTTGCAATGTAATCTTTTTGGCATTCATTGTTAGAGAAACATAAAAAATATTTATTTTCATCTGGAAATATCAGAGAAAGTGTGGATTTCATTCATCTACCTTTATTTTGCTTCTATAATGAATTGTGTCCAGATTTAAAAGATGCTTATGATGTACTTTTCATCTGGAGCTTTTGCAAGAGCAATGTTGGTGGTAGCTTAGACCATTTCATTTTGCAGGACTTCTTATTAATTATTAGATAAACAAATGAAGTCTTGTGTTTCTGTAATTAAATCAGTTACTCTGCATATTAAAATGGTTGACCTAAAAGAAACTTTCTCTATAGATACGTATTTTTTGGGATATTATTTTTCTAAAGGATGTTAAAGAAGGAAGCGTGAATTGTTTCTAATTTTTAGCTATAACTTTTCACTAAAGTTTGCGCTTATTGTGGTGCTGCAGATGGATTCTGTGATTTCTCAAGCTCAAGCAACTCTCGGTGCTCTGGTCTTTCAACGTTCAACATTTGGGGGCATCAATTCAAAGCTCAGCAATGTTAGCAGTCGACTCCCATCGGTATGAATACCCGTTATTGTGGTACCTTTATTATTTTCAACATTTGCTACAGGTATTTACTGTATAGAGCTTTTATAGTTTGCCTGAGAAAGAAATTCTTTTTTGTTCTGCGGTACCTTGATTTTTAAGTAAGAGTTAAAATGCTTAACGGATTGATAGCAGAGAAATTAAGTGCAAGTTTGGGATTGTGGTGGACTCCGAAGTTATGTTCAAATTGTCTAATTATTTTACCAAACATAACTGATTTTAGTTGCTCTTTTGTATCCAATAAGTAGCAATCATCAAATAAGTGATCTTCAAACATAATTTGAAAGTAGATTCTCAAAGAAGTGATTGATCGACAATCCACGACAATCCCAAACACGCATTGAGTATCTACAAGAGATGATAGTAAATGACTAAAGCAAAATGGTGATTTAGTTAAAACTCTTAAAGTGGATTTGATGATTGCAATAGAAGAAGGAATATGCAAGTGTTTTAGTAAATAATGTTGAAATCAGTCAGAGGACAAGCGAAGAACACAATGGAGTGTTATCATAGGACTAAAGCATCCTTGACATTACATTTTTACTAGGTTGAGTTGTTTTTTCTGTATTTATTGATATACCGCTTCAACGCAATGCTGCAGGTAAATCAAATCCTCTCATCAATAAAGAGGAAAAAGTCTATGGACACTATCATACTTGCCCTTGTAGCATCTGTATGCACATTTCTGATTTTTATCTACTGGGTGACCAAGTGAGAATGTGTTGATAATCATCGTGTTTCTGATCTTCGGTTAATGGAGGGCCATGGTTCACGTGTTGTTCCATGGTGAAATGTTTCGGGTTGGTGGGAGTTTATGTCCTTCTGTGTAGCCGTACGGAATGTCCAGGAAAAGGCCAGCACAATAGGTGTATAGATACATCATTCATGGTAAGTGAAGGTTCGGTATAAGACATTCTTTTTGTTATGGCTTCGGCGCATATCTCAGATTCTATGTCTATTTGTTTGTTGTAAAATAGGGATTGCTCCTGTTCTAATTCCTTGAAAAAAGATACAGAAGAATGTAATACAAGGCGAAATTGTTACGAATGGCTGAGACTGAAAATGTTCTTTTAACTTGGACTTCGAGAGCTGTCCGTGTGTTTTTCTTTTTCTTTTTTTTGGGTTGTTTTTACAAGATATCATTATTCAAAGGACTGTTCTGGAAAATAGAATTTTTATAGACCTCGTCTACTGAACTAAGAGAAGGGTCCATCAGGGATCTAATCTTGAGATGGGTAGTGGTTAAAAAAATTAAATTGGATTTTGCCGATCTTCTACTGAAAAAGAAAAAAAATGAAAAAAAAAAAAAAAAACTATCCCAAGGGGTTTCCCACATTGAGTCAATTCATACTTATATAATGTAAATATTTGACAATAACTATTTGACCCATAGATACTTGTAATTATTTAATCCTAAGTCAAACATTTAATTCTAAGCAGCCATATCTTTCATGTGGTATCTAAACATGATTGTGCTTGTGCACAGAAGAGGAAGATATGCAAGTTCTGATGATAAATTTTAGGAGGAAGCGAATATCAATTGAGATAGTGATGCAAAAGACTTTATGGCTTTTCTCTTGAAACAAGTTCCAATCTACTGACAACATGATACAGATGGACAGAGGAATCTAACAACACGATTTGGGGTCCAATTTGATTAGACAAAGCAAAGGCAAACCCAACAAAGGAATCTCATTAGCTTTATTAATTTCTCTCTCACCAATAGACAAAGCAGATAATCTCAAACATGGTAAGTGCTTTCACAATCAATGACATCGGTCCCTTTTTATCTTCTGTTTTATCAACTTAAAGTTCGACTTTTGATGCTTATCTCAAAAGACCTGATGAGAATTGAGACCATGTTGCGAACAATGCCGATGAATAATAATTCATGATAAAGTTTGCGATGAACAAGCACTATGGGAGGCAACTAAGGGGCCTCTCCACATCAACTTCCCCATCTACTTGTCGGCCACTTGTCGCCGTCCCCAGGTGCTTCGTCACCACAAGACGACAAAACGACACGTGGGAACGTCCCATTGGGTTTCAATTTTGGACCCCATTATGTGCACCCACAAGTCCACAACACATATACGAGAAAAGGGCATGCACACAAGCACATTTTTATTAAACGGGAAGATGGCGCTTGATCAACTTTACTTTTCATTTTCACGTACGAAAGTAGATTTCTTCGGTCAGCCACATTAGATGAACAATTTGTGGGCTTAAACCTAAACAAGAATTTTTGTCTTTTTGAGGTTGCCACTTTGAATGGTTTGAAAATTGATTCAACAATTATCCTTACATTGTGTGCATGTTCTTTAGCGTGTGTGCGTGTACGTGCGTGCGTGCTAAGATAGTGATTTATGTTTTTTCTTGAATCACATTATTTTATTCTACTACTATTATTATTGTTGTTGTTATTATTATTATTATTATTATTATTATTGCTTCATCCTTTTTATCATTTTAGTACCTATTTAGGGCTATCATTGTCCTAGGCTCAAGTTAGCTAGGTAGCAAGTTAATGTGTTACTTTCATAGTGGCCATGGCCAACCCCACCACAATTGGCATTAATCGGCAATATTTGATTCCCCATGCCTTATCAACTGAAACCTCGGACAGCATAATGTAAACTGCTGCCTTCTCCTATTTGTCTTCAAAATTGGCATTTGATCTAATACACACCTTCAATTTGGACACGTGAAATGATTGAGCTTTACATTATTATGAGCATAATTGATTCTTTTTTCAACTTGCAACTCCAAAGTCAATAATTCTCTCAACACAAACAATGTAATTAGTTAATGGACCTCTTATGAAATTTGATAGATAAAAATAATGTCAAGTTTATACCATTTACACGTGGGGCATTGAGAATAATTGAAATTTGTTTAAAAATATTAGATGATTATATGGGTCATAAAATTAAATACCTAAATTATTATGGCACAGTAGTACTTTGTTAGGATAATTTGATCATTATGGTACAATAGTACTTTGTTAAGATAATTTCATCATATTAGATTTTTAAGGTAAAATAGTTAAATTAAATCTATCTTTTCTATCTTTTTTACTTCTCCACTTTAACCCTACCTATTAATAGGAGGAAAAATAAAGTCCTAAAACATCAACTTCTTATTAGTGGTAGGATTCACACCTGTTCCGCCTCAATTTTCAAGTTCTGTCATTGTCCACAACAAAAATTCCCACTGATAACTCAATTTATCTTTAAACAATTTTAGTGGTGCAAAATGGTAAGAGATCTAAGATTTTAAGTAAAAATAAATAAATAAATGAGTAATTGTCTAAACTTATTCTTTATTCCAATATTCTTAAAAATAATATGAATTTTTTTTTTCTATAATTACATTATTGAAGTGAGCGGGTTTCCACAACTTGTGGGCCGAAGCCAAGTCAAAACAAATCTGTATCCCACTTTCGCAACTTAAATATAGATGGTTTAGACTTTGACCCCTAAAGTATTTCAACTTTGATGTTTTCCCCCCCACGGGGGCACAGATTACCGTCCTTGCAAGTAGTATTATTGCCCAGCATGTGTTCTCTACAAGGAAGTGTTCAAAGCGTTTTGTTGCGCAATTAAATACAATCACTTCAACAATTTAAAAACACTTTTGCAATATTAAATTCATTCCCTAATGCAGCACTCATATAAGTTTTTATATACAGGAATGCCACTTTCGTCGTTTGTAAAAAAATTGTTTTACTATTTTGATTGTTATGAATTTTCAATTCTTTATTTCTTTCCTATACAAATTGATATGAGAAAAAATTTGACATGTATACCAATAAAAACTAACTAATTTTTATGTTCAAAGGATATTTTTGAGATTTATCCTTCAACAATGTATTAATGTTTTAACGCTAAGGATGGAATGAAGTACTAAAAGATTATAAGAGACCCAAATGGTTAAAAGAATTTTACAATTTATATATATATATATATGAGAGGGTATCCTTAATTTGTTAAAGTGAGGATACTGATAAAAAAAAGATTTTAATACACTAACAGATAAAAAAATATAATTTTTGATATATTAAAATATGTTAATTTTTATTTTAATGACATTTTCACTTTAACAAAATAAAACTATCGTCATTACATAAGAGCTCTCTCCCTTTCTACATATATATATATATATATATATGGTTTTCGATTAGGCGCACGACTACGTAAATGGCAGTTTATCAATGATGGAATTGTGTTATAGAACCTATAGATCGTCCAATAAACACCCCCCATGTCTCCAATCACTTAATCTTATGAAATATTCTTTTAATTCAGCTCTTTCTGCATGGAAGCTACTAGAAAACATGCCCTAGTTATATATATCAAATTTTCATAATCTTTTGTTTACTTGATGCATGAATGCGTCTTAATTAAAACATATGTGAAAAATCAATTTGTTTTGTTTTGTTTTGTTTGGTTTATGCTTTTACAAGCTCGTGTTAATTAAACCTGCTGCGATTAAACAAATAGAAAATGATGGGTGATTAAGATAATCTTCCATTAAGGCATTACTTTAATCATTAATCAACAAATCATAAGATTAAAAAAAAGAATATATATATATCAATTTTTTTATTTCAATCCATCAAATCATATGTCCATTCCATTTATATTAATTCCAATCATACGCCTTCAAAACAATTTAATTAAACCACTTGTCAAAATTTTGTAGACTGATGGCCAACATGCACGTACGGAAACAATTAACAAGTTTGATTAATAAATATTTTAATGTTTCAAAGTTTGATTAAGTGGGAAAATAATATGATCCTGCCCCATGTGAGAATGACTTTTAAGGTTTTATATTCTCTCTGCTATTTCAAACCTTTGCTTAATCCAGAATGATAAGTTGATTTAATGTTAGTTTGAAAATGCTTATCTTAGCAATAGTTTAAAAAACAATTCCTAACAGGCCAGAAAGTCAAAAAGACTGTTCGATTGAATTAACTATTTTATTATAAATTCAAAAGGGGGAAAAAATAAAAGAGGGAGAGATTGTTAGTTTCCCTTATTAAAATCAATACACACCACTTGCCTCTTTATTGATTTTATAATAGTCAATAACCCTCGTGGCAACATAATATTATAGTATTTTTTTCAAATACACTTTTATTCATATTTACTATAAATTAAATAAAATATATGGGTGAAAATTAAAATTAAAATTTAAGAATTAAAAATAAGAAATATATGTTTTAGTATGAATAAAAAATTAATAATACTATACTTTTCTTGTACTTTTGTTAGTTTTCATATAGTTATCTTATAATAAATATATATTTTATATGCTGAAGATAAATTATCAAGCAAATGACTCATTTAACCTACTTTTCCTTTATTTTTTTTTTGTTTTAGGGGAATTTTTTAATATTATGAAAGCAGTAGGGGTAAGCAGTACATATTAATTTCAGTAATGAGAAATTGGCAATCTCTCAAAAAAAAAAAAGGATGAAGAAGAAAAGGAATTCCTATCTTGAAAATATTAAAAAAATAAGGGAGAATAATGCTTAAATCTTTGATGTCTCTTAATTTACCATTTGGGTATTTAACTTATTATCCAATAATAACATTTTTTTTAATTATACATGTGCATACATTATAATAATATGCTATTAAAAGGTCATGTTTATCTTTCGACAATAAAGGTTGAACGTTAAAATTATAATCTTAAGGACATAATGGGTATTAAGAAGAAAAATGGTAGGAACCCCAATAATAACAGTGAGAAACATTGAGGGACTTAACTAAAATAATATGAGATTGAATACACAAATTATAGATAAAATATAATTAATTAAGAATGATGACAAAAGAATCCTACATTCTCTCTCTCTCTCTCTCAAATAAAAATAATTTCAATGCTCACTTATAATTTATATTTCAAAGTTAAGCTTACTAGGTAGTGTGTAATCCCTAACCCTTTTCCAAATCCGGTGCCGACAAAAGTTAATCTTTGCTTGTCATTTTCGATTCCAATCAAAACAGGAAAATAATCCTAAAAGAGAAAAAGCAAAATATTCAATTGATAGAAAGATAGTTCTCACTGATCTATCAATTGTCAATGAATTAATTTTGAAGGAAATATAAATATTAAAAAATAAAAAATAAAAAGGTGGGAAGAGAAAGAGTAAAGATCCTATTAATCTGCTAGAATTATTTAACAGATTCTCATAGGTATCCAAACAAAGAGGGATCTGATTGAGGAACAAATTAAAATTCATATATTGGACATGAAATTATGATTTTATAATTTTTTTTTGGGAAATGTGGAAGCTTAACCAATATCTATAATGATAAATTCAACTATATGTACGCCGCCTAAATCTTGCTATTTACACCCATATTGTAAGTATATTTACACCTATGGGTTCTCTTTGGAGAAAAAAAAAATATTATTTAGTTTTTATATTTTGATTTAAACATCGTTTAGTTACTATATTTAAAAAAAATCTTAAAATACCCTTATTCTTAATATTTTATACTCTTACCCTTACTCTTTCCTTCCTTACTATTGCTATAATATTCTTGACTTTAATTCATTTCAATATTCTTGATATTAATTAATTTATCTATTGAAAAGTTAATTAAAAATGAAACTATAATTATTTATTAGTAAATTAACTAACAAATATCAATCTAAAAGAACTTGTATTTTTTGTGCCCTTACAACAATCTTACTAATTATTATTTATAGATAAATTAATACTAGTCAACTTTAAGCAATGTCTAATACTCATACAACAATCTTACTAATTTACAAAATTAATCCTAAAATAAATAATAACAAAAAAATTACACTAATTTTTATTTTACTTTTAAGGTTGGTTTGATAAATTAATATTGCAAGGACATTATTATAAAAGTAAAGAAAAAGTAAAGGTAAGAGTTTAACATATTTAATAACAAGAGTGTCTTCAAATACTTTTTAAATATAAAAATTAAACAACCACTAAAATATAGGAACACAAACATTTTAAAATTTTTTGCACTTCTATGTTTCTTACTTTGGAGTTGGAATTGAATGATATAGTCTTGAAGTGATTTTTCGTTAATACATATCTCCTACTTCAACAAAATAAACAGGTAAATAAATAATGCTTGGTGAGCAACTTCATCAATTATATGATGACATCGAACATGTGACACATTATGTGACTTATTGTTAATAGTGTTGAAACTATACATCCACTTGATAAATATAATAATGTCGCTCACCATAATATGAATAACATCATCCACTAGATTATATAAAAAAACTTCACAATTTAAGTATTTTTCGTAATATTTAAAATAAGATTGTTCCATTAAATCATTTGGACTCATACAAACAGTAAGAATTTTATACATAGAAAGCACACTCCTGCCAAGACAAACAAATTGCTGGTTAACAATAATCATAGTCAATAAAACTCTCGATAAGAATAATATTTTCTTAAGACCCAATTTTTCTTCTCAAAGCAATAGTCTGAAGTGTGAACTTATTAAAAGAGCATCACCTTGTGACTAGTGAAAAAAATAGTTTTTGTCATGTTCTTTTGAAAGTGAAAAGGGACCAAGAATTTTCTTTAAGAAAATTACATCACATCTTAATTAAAATTGAGTTCTTAAGCACATTCGACTAAAGGAAAGTTCGTAGTCTATTGCAAAACTGGTTATAGAATTACTTTGATCTTTTGAAATTAATTATTAAAATGTCAAAAAATAAGGTTATGATTTCAACATCAATCAACCCCTATTAGAAAGCTTATTAGTTCATGAATAATCTAAAGAGGCGAAATTTAATTTTGAGGTTCATATCTCAGATTGAACATGTGGTTCGATAAAATTCGTAATGTGGAAGCTATATATCTGTTGCACTTGAAAATCGAAAAATTTATATGAAACGATTTTTTTTTTCTTTTACTGTCATGAAGTTCACATATGAATGAGATTAAAGTTGATGGAGATGTGCTTATGCATGTGATTGTGTATATATAATTGATGATCCAAGACATTTAAATGTCATGAAGCTGATTAATTAATTGGACCCACTACTAGTTAAATCTCAACTTGATTGATGATCCAAACACTTCAATCAACATTAATTATTTCTCCATTTTTTCATCAATCTCCATCACTGGCCATATGATCAGATGATTGACCATAATTTTTGTATGCATCTAACTGTATTTATACACCTAAAAAGTACATAGTATGATCAACGGGGAAAAAGAAAGAAAAAAAAATGATTGCTCCTTTCTTTCAAAGCTTCTTGAACAAAATATCTTGAGGATCATGAATCATCATAATACACTCACTATAACAAAGGTTCATGTAGATTATATAAATTATATGATCCACATAATTTCTTTTTCTTTTTTTGATTAAACAAATTTAATGCTTCAATCCACTTATATTTACTGTCAGAATTTTATGTGACTAGTTGATATAGATAACTCTATTATGATGCAACCCAAATAAATAGACACATGTCAAATCTACCACAAAATATCTCCTTTCTCATACACATTCAGGAACTTAAACACATTCCCACGTACATGTATGAAGGTAGTTTATCACCTATATCTGTTATCATATAAAAATACAAATCAATTCATTAATTCGAGATTTTTTTTTTTCTTAACAAGTGCCTTTAGAACACATGTCATACTTAACAACATTCTGGTTAAATGGTATGTACAGTTTTGACAAAGTCTGTGCTTATAGACTGAATAAGATATTGCAAGCCTAAAAAGGATAAAATGAATTTTTTTTTTTTTCTGCAAATCCTTTGTTGGAGTTTAGAGAACTTTACAAAGACCACAAACTTTTTTCTAGTACACAAGTCCATTCTAGCCAAAATAATTCTGGAACCCACAAAAGCAAGAAGATTATTTTATGTTGGATTTCATTATAAAGCTACAAGTAGCCTTAAATTTAATCAAAAAAGGTCCAAGAAAACGTAAAAGAGACAACAGTGGGAAAACAAAAAAGAAAAACGAAAAAAGAAAATTGAGTAAACGAAAAATATGCAATGGGGCATATTGCAAAAGAAAGGATGTACATACTACATAATCATGTGTGTTTCCTCATGAGTTTCAATCAAAGTGTTGGATTACACACATACAGTAAAAGCACTACAGTCTCTCTCTCAAAGTGTCTTAATCTGTAAGTCTTGAAATATTAAGACTTTGTAACTGTAAAATAGTTGAAAAAAAAAAAAAATTGAATAGTATCTATACAAGAATCCTCATCACTATTTATTACTTTTGTCATTATAACATTTCACCCTCTCTTGCTTTTAAACCTAAACTCAATCAACCCTAAAGGAAAAAAAGTTCATTTGCTCTTTAGCGTATTCATATTCATCGCATATGGAGCCTCCAAAATCAGAGCCTTCTGAAACTTCAAGCTTCATCTCAGTTTCAAATGCTGCTCATTCATGCATAATCAAACCCTCAGAAAAAGAAGGCCAAAAAGTACAACGACAAAACACAAACCCTGCTCTTGTATTGGATCTAAGCCTCTCTAACAAGGATTCAAATCGTGGGTCGAAGCCGGAACTCAATCTCATAGACTGCTTCAAGAGTACTGATTCTTCCCAAGATTCATTGGAGAACAATGATATTCATCGTCAAGGTAATGAAACCGAGCCTAGAGTATTTTCATGCAACTATTGTCAAAGAAAATTTTATAGCTCACAAGCACTTGGGGGTCACCAAAATGCACATAAAAGAGAAAGAACCCTAGCCAAAAGAGGCCAAAGAATTAGTACGCCGTCGTCGTCGTCGTCTTTGGCTTTTGGTCATCATCATAACCCTAACTCATACACACATAGATCATACCCTAGTTTGGCTTCTCTGCCTCTGCATGGCTCTTTTAATAGATCACTTGGGATTCAAGTTCATTCTATGATTCACAAGCCATCTTTTATACCATCAACAATCAATTCTTCATATTCTTACAGCCAAAATGGGTGGCCTAGGCAACCTATTGATCAACAACCAGCAATTGGGAAGCTTTCTCAAGAGAATTTTCAAGCAAATGCAGCAGCTGGATCATCATCAATTAATGGTGTTTCAAAATTTGAGAATGTTAAAAAATTTTCTCCAGTAACCGAAGGAAACATTGGAGGCTATTGGTGTGATTTTGTTAGCCCTTTCAAGACAAAACAAGATGATTTGCAAAAACTGGACCTGTCCCTCAAGCTCTAATAATTCAGTTCTATCTTGTCTTCTTCTTCTTTTTTGCTTTTCTTTTTTTTTAACAATTTAGCTCAATATTCTTTTCTGTAATAGTTTTCAGTTTAACTTTTTGTACATAATTTTAGGTCACAGAAGACTTTGAGAGATTTTGCTTTAAATGCTTAAGTTTGCTTAATTCTATAGGTTTGATGTGGAAACTTTTGAAATTTAATGCTATTAAGCGGCTTGCTATTTCTTCGTTTGTCTAATATTCGTATATTTTTCTTCCATGATGTCTTGTTGAAAGGTTAATGCTATTTAGCTGTCCATTTCCCATTGCTTTTAGCCGTTTAATTAAGATTGGTTTCACATTAAACAATTAATTACTTTGCAATTTCATGCCACTACATTTAGTTCTACTTTTTCAATGCTTTTTCTTGATCATGATATATATGATTCAAATTTCAAATTCAAACAATATTACTCTATGAAAACTTTATTTAGTTGAAGAAAAATGATGAATTAAAGAATGCCAAATGCTTTTGATATTCAATGACATCAATCTATTTTGTTTGTCTCTTTAACACGGTCCACATATACACACATTTATGTACAATTTTTATTTTTATTTTATTTTTATTTTTTTGCATGTTTGTGCTTGTCATTACATATCATGTGGTTAAGTATAAACGTAAGAGTACATGGTCCACTTAAATGTATATAAATTGGATGGTTGTGATTGTCTCTCAATGACAACATCTTTGACCCACTTGTTGTTGAAGAAATAGACCATCTCTACTAATTTCAAAAGCTTTGATCAAAAGATGGTGGGGAAAAATGAAATTGAAAGGGGTTGGTGTTGTTTTGGCTAGTTATTATATGCCAAAGTGAGGCCAAATAATGACTCTTTGCTATGCTATCACATCATTTCACTATATTTTATTGTATGGGTAAATCTTCATTTCCTTGATTTCATTGATTTCTTACCTAAGAAATCTCCTTCATTTGGGGGCCACCAAAATAGTGGGTCCAAATCAATGTGATGTAAACAAATTAGATCATGTTAATCATAATCCAACATGAGTTAATTTCCTAGAATCAAGATGTTAAAGCTACAAAATCTCATAATTATGACACTTAATTATCATGCAACTCTCACATTAACATGGGGATTTGATAGCTATTGGTGGCATAGGCAAGAAGAGTGGGGCCACAAAATGTTGAATTTGGAACGAGCAACCTGGGCTTTCACCACGTGGCAGGTTTCGGTTGGACTGTCCATTTTCTTGTGTTGGACTGCCTTTATCCTTGTTTCATATTTTGCCACTAGAAAATTTTAGCAAAGCTTTGATTTTGCCTCTTGGTTAAGAAACAATTTAAAAGCAATGGTTAGAAAGTGATGCATGAAAATTGGAAAAATGTGGACGCTATCATTTTAATTGCTGAGATTAGGTGAAAATTTCCTAAGGACAAGAAGAAGTGTTAAGTGGTCTTTTTATTCAAGATCTTATCATAATTAAAGACGAGATTTTTTGTCTTTATTTAATTAAAAATTAGGAATTGATACTTAAATATTTATTAAAAAATTATTAAAAAGATATCCCCAAATCTAATGTCCATCACTAATACACACATGAATTACGTGGAGGCAACCCAGCATTAAGCTTTCACTATCAAAGAATTTGTATTTATGAGAATCTGAAAGTTTAGCATTTGAAAGATACTAATGACAAATGTCTTTAAAAAATTATAGAAATTAGAGAAGAATGCTTTTTAAAGAAAGAAGAATGCTTTTTAAAGAAAGAACCTCAAAAAAAAAAAAAAAAAGCGCTATTTAGAAAAAAAAAAATATTTCAAACAAAACAATGAAAAAATGACACAAAAATGATTTTAACTATTTGAACGTACTTGTAACGATGCAAAAACAATCCCAATACATCCCACCTGAACCCGATACACAAGCAATTCAGTAACATCAGTAGCAGCTGTGAGGGAAATGAAAGCCAGACAAATATTAGATTCATACATTAACTTTGTAACTCTGCCGGCACAAGTAATTGGATTTTTTAGCATATGTTAGACAAAATACACATACAAGGTAAAGTCTCCATTTTACTGATGCAAATTAATTTCAAATAACCAATACAAGAAAGAATCCGGCAAAAATAAAGTCTATTTATTCTCAATGTAAGATTTGACAGCTTGCATCCATCTAACGAACTCGGTTTTATCTTTGTTTTTTAAGTATTCATGCAAAAAAGCAGTGAGTTGTTCGTTTATACCCCTTTCCTCCAGGAATTCATATAGTGAGTCTTGCAGCTCGTCATCCAATTCCCTGTTACATGACAGATCAAAGACCAATCAGAGTCACTTCAAAATCTATAACATCAGGCACAAGCATCATAACCCATATTTTAAAGGTTTGAAAAACAAAGGAGGAATTAACTGGGAAGGAATACTCATTGAACCCTTCAACTAGCTTGCAACCACTATAATATGAACGAAGTGCAAATCAACCACAGGCATCAAACACAGACAAGTGTTTTGGTTCTCAAATAAACTAGCAAGGGTAGATAACCAAAGTAGTTCTAATATGTAGCAAATGTAAATATTTTATCGCTCTAGTATAACTAGAAATTTTGTATTCTTTTTCTTACTCTAATTTCTAGGCAAACAGTAAAGTATGGAATAATAATCAGCATAAATCTTCATACTTGAATTCAGGGCCAACATATGGATCAGCAGACAGCTTATCATTCCCTCGGACGAATAGCTTTGTAATCTCTATGCTATCTGGCCAAGCTGAGCACATTATCTCCAAGACCTCCTCATCACCTTTGGAGATATTGACAATCAAGGTACTGTGAAGCTTGACATCTTCACCAACACCGGCTTTTGAAACAGGAATGGATCCATCAAACATGGTAGCTTCAATTTTTATATCTTCATTTTCTCCAAATTTTCTTGTCAATCTAACCCACTGCTCCCCGGGTCGGTCATCGACTGTGAATGAATTAAATTTGGTAATGGGCTGCAGTTAAATATGGGTTAGAATAAAAAATTATAACTATGCAACCCCCCCCCCCCAAAAAAAAAAAAGGTTACTGATTCATTAAAAAAAAAATGTTCAAGGGGAAAATTTTATAAGAAAAATGATAACGTCAGGCATTAAGAATCTTCACCCCAGACTAAAGATGCAAAGAAAACTCAGATGGAGAAGGGCAAATTTTACGTTCATTTACTGTCTATTTTGAAACACAAGGTCATATTCGTGAAGCTGTGTATTCGTATCAAAGCTGAGACAAACTCAGCCAAATGAAGGTTCTTGCTCTGCTAGCAACAGAATAATGCATGAGTGTCCATGTTAAAAATAGATAAACATAATGGGAACTTATGATTCATTCAAATGCTAAGAAAACCATGGAACAGAAAAGAATATCAGGCTTCAAACCTCAAGAATTATGTTCGCTTAGTTTCAAGCAATTATGTTCCATGCGAACTGTGCCAATTAGTTAGGATTGTATTTCAATTCCTTGCACCACAAAGCAAGGTCATTCCCTCACCTTCTTACCAACTTCTCAGAACCCAAAATATAGAACAGATTCAAGGGCTAACCCAAAAGTGGGCCCAATGATAAGACCATTGATCAAGAGGTCGGAAAATCAAATACCCTATAGCTACCAACTGGAAATCATATTCCACTAGGTTTGGCAGCTGTCCCCAATTCTAAACCCAGAGCACATGCTGAAGGACAACTACACTCTATGTTTATTTATTTATTTATTTATTTTTTTGAGCTCAACTACAATCTATGTTGGTAGTAAGTACATAACATTTTTCTTTTTATAGGTAGAGGGGTGGGCAAAGGTGCAAGCCCAAACCAATTTTTTAACCCCCTACTCGGGTGGCCAGCCAAATAGCCAAATAAAGCTACTTAAAAACTACTCGGCCAAGTCCTTGGTGGAAAAGGACTACCAAGCTGTGTAGTAAGTATTTAATATGCCAAACTGTATGCTAAAAATTAGCTTTACGAGTTCACAATTCTTGTTCTCTATTGCCCAAGGTGACAAGAAATCTTCCATCAAAAAGCTGGTTTTTCCTCTTTCAAGTGGCTATCAGTGATGATGGGCAGGAGACATATGATTGGTAGCTCATGGTAGTCTTTGCTGCCAAAGCGGTTTTCCTTCTGCCTGATGATAGCTTAGGGTAGGGTAGGTGTAGTATCACAGCCACCATAAGGGGTGTTTACTCATTACAGATTACCCAAAAAGACAAAATGGAGCCTAACACTCCATTTCATTTGCCACTAAATCCTACACTCGCTCTCATCTCATTGTGATCGATTAAAAGAATATATGAATTCAACTATTCTCGAATACTTTGCTAATCATCCCAACTCTTTCAGCTTTAATTTCTGGCAGCTGATCCAGTAATGACCAATTCCAGTTCATAATCCCACTTCATTATTACTAAAGCTTTAAAAAATTTCACATTCCGGAAACAAATTTTTTCAAAAATTATACATCCTTCTTAAGTTCTTATGAAATCAGAGATATGAAAACCTAAGCTCAGTCGACCAACATGCCCATTACACCTTTTATAAACACATTAACAGTTCCATTTCCACAACAACCTAAAAGGCAGATATGTTTTGGTTCACCTAGAACACTCCGAAAAATTCCCATAAAAAAATTCAAAATTGAAAAAAAAAAACGAATTTTTCATAGACCCCATTACAAAATCCATCAAATTACATTTCTACTTGCTTGGAAAAATAATAATAATAAAGACTACAGAAAATACCTGTTTAGGCGAAGAGCGCTCAAGTTCATATTGGATTTCATTGCGGAGAAGTCTTAAAATGTTACCTTCAAAGGCGGACTTGCGCATTTCTGAAATGTAATTTCTTTTGGAGATTTGAGAAACTGGGTTCCTTAAATTGGATTTAAAGAGGGAAGGGTTTTGTTTTGTGCTGTTGAG
The DNA here is from genome assembly GCA_039657385.1 of Citrus x changshan-huyou. Taxonomy (NCBI): domain Eukaryota; kingdom Viridiplantae; phylum Streptophyta; class Magnoliopsida; order Sapindales; family Rutaceae; genus Citrus; species Citrus x changshan-huyou. Next base: position 13,937,296 of record CM077547.1, on the reverse strand, counting down.
TAACATTGATTTTGTGAGAAGTTGACATCTTTTCAAAGATCGTGTTAGGCTCGCCATTTTGCAAGAGGAAGAGCGGGGGTGCAAATGATTGTTTAGGGTTTGGTCGAATGTTTTCTTTATGATGAAGGGTTTAGGGTTTTAGAAATTTATAAAAAAAATATATAACAATATTAATAAATAATAATAGGTTTGTGACATAAAATTTGGGATTTAAAATGGAACTTTAAAAATTGACATATAAAATTTGCACTGAATGTTTTTAGTTTTGCTTTAAAACTAACAAATTTTAAGTTTTAACTAATAATTTGCAAAAAGAGTTTTATATTTCTCATCAGATTAACCAAAATAATTTTAAAATTTATTAAAAAATCTTTAAAGTTTCGAAATTGGTTAAAAACTTTCTGGGTTTCATCTTTCTAAGCATGCAGCTTACTTCTTTCACCAACACATATAGATATTGGTAATTTACTAATTTAAACCCAACGTATCAGAATTTAGAAAACAAATTTAACCAGACAATAAGAGGGAGATGGATAAATGAACAGTGAGAATTCACAAGATCTGTGACAATAAATGCACGGTATAAATCTAGCTAGAATCATAATCTTCGGGAATGTATAGGATCGAATCTCATCTGAATATTGACAGTGATCAAAACCAGAACAAAAGATCTGCAATCATATGATTTTAAACAACGCAAGCAGATACATACCAGCAAGAATCAACAAAAGTACCTATGCAATGCATGCTTAGATGCACCTACAAACATTTTGACTTTGCACTATCAATGTTCCCTCTGCCATCCTGAATTATTCGTTCTTAAGCATTAACTAATCCCTCTGCAATGTATGCATAAAGCTTGGGGTGCCTAAAACAGAGACAACAGTCTTATGAATCTCAGAGGTTTTTCTTATCTCTTCGAATCTTCAGAATGCCCTTCCTTTTTGGTCTTTTCTGTTGTTGGCTCCCCAGATTTTGGCCGATTAACATGGTCTTTCGGTACAGAACTGCTTGATTCTGATGCACTTTGTGTGTCACTGGCTTCACTTTTTACAGGATGTTTCTTCTCCACAATTTCATTTACAGCCTCCTCTAGTTTACCCAGTCTCCTTTTCACTTCTAAAAGCTCTGGATTTGATTTAGCTTTTTCTTCAGCCTCCTTTAATTCCAACTCCTTTGCTTTCTCCTCTTCCTCTTGCTTCTTCTTATCCTCTACTGCCTTCTTCTGCTCTAGCTCCTGTGAAGATTTTTAAGAACATAAAGTCAATCATTGAACATTGAGAATATAAGTAAGAGGGACAAATGCTAAGCTTTGTAATTATAACAAAAGGCAATGACATTTAGCTCCAAACGGTTGCTCCAACATTTAAAAGCTTACTTTCAGACATCCAGATCACAAAATGAGAGAAAATTAGTCATTAGATGTCATTACAAAAAACTTAGTGTAATCAAACGGTCATCTGACATTTGTTGTCCGGAATGCAAACTCCCAGTGAACCTGAGACAGCATAACCCAATTGATAGGTTTACATTTATCAGCATGAATGGTCATTATGGTATCACTAGCTTTTAAGTGTATCCTTTTTGCAATAAATTTAGGTATCTTTGGTCACGCTTTCACTGAAGTAAATCAACAATGCTTTTTCTTCCATGTGAAAGATACATATAACCTTCCTGACATATTATATGACTGGATTGACGAACTAAGTGTCTAACATGCTAGTCTCTGAACATGTCAATGGAAACTGAAGCATTACTCGTAATCACAACATAATGCATAAGAAAGGCCGAAAAAAGATGTAGCTTAGTAAATATGCAGAAATGATATACGCTCCAATAAGCATCAACATGAATTTGAAAATAGAATGTTCAAAAATAGTTAAGAGACATGAGAAGATCTAGCAACAACAGAATGACAATGAGGACTTTGGTTTAAAGCATAATGTTGTAATATCAAACAAGAAAACTGTGTTACCGCTTCCATTCTTCTCATCTCATAGCGAGCATATTGGGCCACCAAATATACAGCTGTTACACGAAACATCATCTCTTAGATAGCACCACCAAACCAAGAATCAATCTAAATACAAAATACAGTGTACTGTTAATCTAATGGACAAGAATACCCAATGAAGGCATGCATACAAAGAAGAGCTGTACCAGATGAAAATCGATCCTGACACAAAACAGAAAAGCATGTGAGCATACAACATTTTAACTCCTGAAATGAAGATACACCACCAGACTTGTGAAAACCACATTTACGCTTTCAAAGTATAAGGATCAGTACAACATGAACCACAGGCACATAGAAGCAAAGACGTTCAATAAAATGCCCAAGAGAAACAGAACCACCAAAGAGCTCAGCAATCACTCACCGAAAACCAAAATAGTACCAAAAAAAAAAAAGAATGAAACCCAATACAAGAATTGGAATATTGAGCGTGAAAGTAGGTGAGATGATACCCAAATTTCTTTTTCTTGGGAGGATAAGTGAAGAGTATTTTAGCGGCAGTGGTGAAGTCGAGCTTGTCGAGTTGTTTGTAGGCGTCGTGGTAACTGCTGACATTTGACTCAATCTTGTCGCCATTGTCGTCAGTTTTGTTAGGGTTCTTGCAAAACGATCTTGTTTGAGCGAATCTCAATCGGAACCAGAAAGTGGCTCTGGCGCGAAACATGGGCTTTCAATTTTGGCTCTCAAAATGAGATTTTGAGTTTTAAGACTAGAGATTGCGTCATGTTATAAATGAAAAAATAAAATAAAATTAAACCGAGGTTTTATTTTTATTTATTTTTTATAACATGACTGTAAAATACAAAGTCGGGATTCGGAACTTGGCTCGAAGCATCATACTTCAAAACCAACCAAAAAATCTTGGTGTCGCGTATAAAAAAATAAGCATGAAAAGTTTGTCGAGATGCAAAGGTCTCTTTGTTGCATTAACTAAAACTTATTTGTTATTCTTCATTTTTGTTACAACAATGTAGAGTTTAGCGAGACTAGGAATGGACTTAACTATCAATTCTTGGCTAGAAATTTCTTTCACTTGATTCTCTTGGTAATCTATTACTAACATCTTTTTCCCCACTCCTTTGGTAGTGAAGAAAAAAGAAGTACAATATTTCCTACTTATCTCAAACTCTCAAATAAGAGAAAGAAATAAACTCAAAATATTCATCAGTATTCACAATATGTTTCGGCGGATAAAGTATATGGCTATAAGGTGTCGTGGCACTTGCAGAGTTCGAAAAAATTATGAGATTTATATATAAAATACTAAAAGTTAGTATAAAAAGATTCTAAATTGGCCCATGTACGCTTAATTCATAACTTTATATACAAGATAAAAATAAGGGTGGCAAAACGAATAAACGAATCGAATTGTAAATAAATCGGGTTACAATTCTACTGATTTGGATTCGATTTATTTATTAAACGAATTAAAATCTCAGGATTCGAATTCGATTCGTTTATTAAATGAATATTCGGTTTGATTTATTTAATTTGTCTAATAGAATTAATAAACGAATCGAATCGAATCAGGATTCGTTTACAATTCATTTAGAAAAATATAATTAATAAACAAAATTAAGCAAAATAAAATATAAAAAGCCACAAATTTAATATCCTACAACAAAATACAAATAACCAAACTATATTTTAGGATTAAATATACAGTCATCCAAATACCAAATCCTTACTAATACAAATAACTTTCAAATTTTTTTTTTAAAAAAGTTCAATTAAATTTAAGGACAAAAAAGTAATTTAATTAAACGTATAATAAACGAATTTTAAACAAATTGATATGTATTCAATTCGCTTATGACCCATTTATTAAACGAATAAACGAATCAATATCTTCAAACCTGGATTTGATTCGTTTAATTAGCAAATCGAATTGAATTCATCAATTTATTAAATGAATCAATTTTTTCAAACCCAAAACCATTTAATTTGCATCGAATCGAATCGAATCGAATAAATGAATCCTGACCCATATTATCACCCCTAGATAAAAAATGTCATTTGATAATTTCCTCTAATATTGATGCCAAAATAATGTCTCTACAAATGAATAAAATTCATAAAAATTGGCTCACGCACACTTAAATGGCATTTTTTTTTGTCTGATATTTAAATAGATATGAATTAGTTTGCATATTCTAAATAGAGCTGAATGTCTAAATCAAAATGATATGATTTTTTTTTGTTTGATCGTTAACAATAAATATTAAGTTACTTTTTTAACTTAAAAAATCTGAAAACTAATATCTTTATATTTGTATCCTTGCAAATTATAAATATTAAACCAATAATAAACATTTCAAATAGCAAAAATAAGATAATATATCATTATAATATAAATAATGTTAGATTGAATACGACCCTTTAATACTCTAAATTAATGTATTTTAATCAATTTTATTTTAGCTTGTGACATTTTTATTTGAAAATATTCATACAAATTATAAAGATAAATAATACTAATTTGAATAAAATAAAAAGATAAAAATAATAGTAATCTACACTATATCATCACATGTTATACAGATAGGTAATAATATTAATTAATAAATTTTATTTAGATAAAAATGAAAATTAATTAAGTAAATAGAGATATTTTGAAGAATATATTTTAATGATGTCATTTAGACTTTTTAATTAAGTAAAAAATTAAAAATTTTAATTTAATAATTTAATAACTTAGTGACTGAAAATTTTATTTAAAAAAAAAAACAGATTTAATGACTTATGTAATTAAAATAAATTCAATTAGGTCATTAGAAAAACAAACAAGCAGTCCCTGAACCTATAACTTGTATATTTAAAGTTTGAATTTGACGCTTTTAAATTTTTACCATAAGCTTCGCCCCTGTCGAGACATCGTAATTAAAGTTGTCTTAAAATATCAACCTCAAAAGAAAGGAAAATTTGGTGACATAGCACAAATCGATGCTTAGAAAATGTGCAATCAGCTTTATAAATTATATTTTTGACTGACTCAAAATAATTACTGCTAATGATTATTGATTAGTAATCTCCACCACACCTATTGCTAGTATTAGGATTTAGGAGGCCTTTGATTTGATAAAACTAGATCAAATTAAAGGATCCTCTCTGAATATTCTTAATTTTTTATAAATCTTGTGCCACATGTGTTTTTAATATTAGTAGATAATTAAGATTTAATTATTATTTTTTTAATTTATTAATTATCAATCATATGAACAGAATTTATTCAGATGAGGAGATGATCCTGATTCCAAATTAAATAGTACTTAAAGAGTATGTTCAAAATTCCACTTATTTATTTTTGAAGTAACGGAAACAAAATGAAGACAAATTTAAGCGTCATGATAGCTCTATCATACCTCATAGTTAAAAGTGGAGTTAAAAGGCTTTTCTTCACATGTATAAAACATAAAAGTGTAATTAATTATTATTTTTTTCCTCATTGTGACAAAAAGGCAATTATCAAACATAAATTCTAAAAAGTAATAGTAGGCATCGCAAATAAATATTTTAAAAGAAGAATAAAATGACAGAGAAAGGAAAAAGCTTCTTGGAGTAATCTTATAATATATAAAGAGGAACGTGTGTGGACCCACCGGAAAAGCCCACCAAAAAGACACCGATTGGACTCCAGGTTGACAAATATTTTCAATTGTTGGGTCCAAAGTTAGGTGACCAAACAAACTACCAAAAATTACAAGCTCCTTTTAATTTCAACTACTCCCTTGAAAAGCTTTCAAACAAACAATGGCCAAAATGATTGACAAAGCAGCCTTCGAAATTTTTGGAAAACATAATCATTAATTGAAAAATTAATATAAAATAGAAACTTTATGACTTTAGATGTATAGATGCATAGGCAATTATTTTCTTTTAAAAAGTTGGGCTTTAAAAAAAAAACATTTATGTTCAAATCAGTCATAATATTAACAGAAGGATCATTCTGCAATACATTAATCTGATAAAATTATGGGATTGATTTGCAATATGAAAGTGGTAAACTTTACAAATTAATTATCAATTATACATGCGATTACAATGAAAGTTGATTCAAATTTTATTATTGATTTTATGTTGTAGTAGTATTATCTAGATTTACTTATTGGTACATTAACAACTTTCTTCGTAAATGCAAGAAACCTACGGGTGAAAAAAAAATCATAATCGTGTGAGTTTTGTGTAATATTATTAGCATTAAAAATGTTAATTTAATTTAGATTGATATAATAAGTTCGGTAAATATTAAAGTAATGTTAGAGATCCTAATTGATGTGACATTCATTTATTGAATGATAAAATATAATAATAAGTAATTTTATATTCATTATCCAATATATGAATAAAACATAACATGAAGAATCAGAAGTTGAGTTAGTCTCGACAATAATTCGTTGAGTCGGAAACCTAGTTAATAGCTTGAGCCTGGAAACTCGAGAAATGCTAACCAATAGACAGTTAGAGGAATAGCGGGATAGAGTCTAACCCCAACTTAAGTGAAAATCTAAATGTTAGAATCCAAAACATTATTCTTTATATAATACATAATTCCTTTTCCTTTTTTTTAAAAAAACTAAATGTCTAAAAATTGTCTAACATCATCATGATACGCACGAGATTAAATTAGCAAGCTTAATTAATTATCACATGATCAAAAAACAACTCCTATTGTTTAATGTTAGAAATTATAAAATAATGAGATCGAAATTTGACCATAACACCTTTAAGTGATCAATGAATTCACCGGTCTTTGTCATTCATTCACATTCCTACAAATATAATAATCATCTCATCAATGCTCGTTAATATTTTCCATAAAATATTTAACAATTTTATATACTCTTAATGGGATTCTTCAATAACTTCACTTGCGTTTCATCCAATTTGTAACAAATTATTTATTTATAGCAACATATATAACTGTTTAAAAAAAAGGGACAAAGCACAATCGCATTGGAAATTTAAAGGAAATTTTATCCATGGCCTCTAAATTCTCATCCTAAGAAACACACCTACACATGTAAGCCACCAAAATTAGAAATATATTTTGAAATTATCAAAACAATTGGAAACACAAGAAAAATAATATTTCACGAGTCAGAAAATCGTTTGCCCTAGATCTACATAGAAGTTGCAAACTTCAATTCTTCGAGTGAAGAGCAAGCAAATAATTTACAATTAAAATGACACTATATAAAAGGACTTGTAAATTATACTAAGTACTGTATTAGAAGATGAATGACATAACACAATCAAATGATATTTATTAGTCTGTGCTATGCTAGCTAATAAAAAATGTTGAATAAAAATATTACATCCCTCACAAAATTTATTTTTATTTTTTCATATTTTTATTTAATTAATTATATTATACCATATCAATTTATACAAGAATATGTATATGCATCATTACTCAAATTTATTTTATATTGTCATCTTATTATCCAACTCAGAAATTTACACAATAATAATTGAATATCCTATCTTAAGGATACAACCCAGAGTTAAGTGCTCACTCTTAACTAAAGAATTGAATTTCACTTCTTTTAAATATAAAATTACTCAAATCTTTTATTATATTTTAACACACACACATATATAACCAAAAGTAAATTAAAAAAATGCCCTTAGTGTAGGTCTATAGGTTCTTACCTCTCAATATCAAATTATTGTCCACAATTATCACCTATAAACAAGGAAGCATCAAGCATGCCTTTCAAGGGGTAAACCTAACCTTCACTTAGCAATAACTCATTCTAAACTTGGGTCAAACTCCATTCTTTATTTATATTCTAGTTTATTCTTCCAATAATCTAGTTAACTTAAACTTAACTAATTAATTAACTAACTAAAAAAATAATCATCAGCAACTCATCTACTATTAGGACCCCACCACCCTTGTGTGCAACATCCAATGATAATCATGATGATATATTCCTTTTCCTTTAAAAAAATCCAACACTAATCACTCATCATAATTTAATATGTAACCCCACAATGTATCATAATGACTCAAAACGTTGTTTTCTCCCATAAACAAATTCAAAATCTTTCCATATTACCTTAAGGGAAGAGGAAAAAAAAAAAGCTCAAAAATGAATCCAAAATGGCATTCATGCAAATTTCAACAAAATTTAAGCCTTGATACCAATAACCCCACATATATAAAATGTTCGTAAAACAAAACATAGTCTAAATTAAAAATACCGATGTGGCACGATTTGCCGCCGGTGCTACAAATAAAAACAGAGGATTCTCATTCTCTTTATCGGATTCGATTATTTGAATTCATAATTAACCCCCCAAAAAAAATAATTTATTTTTATTAATTTATCCATCTTTTTCAGGGAAGATTTGGTTGTTTTTAATGTGAGTTGAAATTTGAAAACGACCCAAGTATCAGTTCTGTCACCAATTTTTTTTTTTTTCATAAATATAGATATATAAATTATAGCATAAGTGTGGTACAAAGTTGATTTTTTTTTTTTGAAAATAATAGAATGTTGTGTAGAAAAAATTCAAGCTTTGATGATAAAGGATCTGTGCCAGTGCATCTCAACGTGTATGATTTAACCCCTTTCAATGGCTATGCTTATTGGCTTGGTCTCGGCGTTTATCACTCTGGTGTTCAAGGTTTGTTTTTCCTTCTTCATTTTTGAAGTTCTTGTTAAATCTTTATCAGGGTTTGTATTCTAGATCTGATATTGAGCTTGTTAGATCACTTGTAGCTGTTTATAGAATTGTAGTAAATTTTTGTAGTGTTTATAGAAAGAATTATGGAGTTGGATCTGCAGATACTTTCAGTAAATTTACTCTCCTCTTTATTATAGTCTGTTTGGTTGATGGGAAGGTGCGAGAAAATGTAATGCGGTTCAAGATTTGAACTTCAGGTGCATTTCGTGATTTGGGTCTCTGGGCAGCAATCATTTCAAGTTTTGTGTGTGGTTTGTTTATTTATTTTCTTTTCTGGGTAAACCGCTAAAACTTCTCAGTCTGCTGTTTGTGTAAATGTAGTTCATGGAGTTGAGTACGCATTTGGAGCTCATGAGTATCCTACCACTGGGATTTTTGAGGGAGAGCCAAAGCAGTGTGAGGGATTTACATTTAGGAAGTCGATTTTGATTGGCAAAACTGATATGGGGCCTGCGGAAGTGAGGACAGTGATGGAGGATCTAGCAGAAGAGTATAAAGGAAATGCTTATAATTTGATCACCAAGAATTGTAATCATTTTTGCAATGATGCTTGCATTAGGCTTACTGGAAATCCAATCCCCAGTTGGGTCAATCGCCTTGCCAGAATTGGTAAGGGCAAATTTCATGGCTAAATTTTTTGTTCTGGCAATTATATCATTTGATTGAATTTCCCAGTTTTGAGTAGCAGAAGACAAGATAATCATAACTTAAATTCGCTTTTAACATTATTGCAATATTGTCGTGATTATTCTGTTAGTAAGATGGACTTGGATCAAGAATTAGGCCTAGAAATTTTGTCAATGAAACTTTTTTTCTTGCATTTTCTTTGAAATTTATGGCGCTTAGTGATGTGTTTGACTGAGACAAAACTAGTATATGTTTTCTCATATATTTCAATTTCTGGGTTTGTTTATGATTCTCATTTTGACAATATGCTTATTCCTTTTACAGGTTTTTTCTGCAATTGTGTTCTTCCGGCTACTTTAAATTCAACTAGAGTTCGGCATCACAGAATAGAAGGCAGGGCTGAAGAAGGAGAGAAAAAGAAATTGACAAGTGAATCGAACAGGTTCACATCTTCAAACTCCTCGTCATCTTCCTCATCTTCCCCTTCTGGCACTCAAACTCGTGGTAGAAGTAGAACTAGAAGCCGGCGTGCTCTTGCTCCAGCTTCACCGTTGATCCTTGGTCCTTCATCATCCTGATGATCAAACTGTTCTTACAATGTCCCTTATCCCCATTTTTTGAAGTTGCTTAATGGAAGTTGGCAATGCAAAAAGTTTTATATTATTTTCATTCTTTCTTGCGATTTTTTTTTGCCCTTTTGAGACTAACATTTTGTTCAGAAACCTTGCAGGCATGCTGCAAAGATTGTACATGTTTGTGCTCTTTCTTTTTTGGCGGTGGTGTTGTGCGTCTGCAATATTATCCATTCAACCCCATTTTTTTGGCAAATTTTACTTTGTCTCTAACGATAAAATTAAGCATAACTGCAACGTGAATAGTACGTGAACACTATAACAATCGCATTCAGTGAAAAGATTGAAGTTGATATAAAGTCCCCAAGAGCGAAGTGACACAGCTCTCTTTAACTTTTCTGTTGGCTTTAACAATCTTCTTGCGGAATTTCCCGAGACAAAGCCACTCTCTTCATTCTTTAACCTCTCGCCTTTACGTAATGCTTTTCCTTAGCTTACGTAAAAATGGGATAAGCCGCAGCTTTCAATCGAGGGCTGTCACTTTTGTGACATGAAATCTTCTTTCGGCTCCAAACTTCACTTTCTTTGATCTTTTGTAAGTGGCATTTTATATTTATTTTGAAAAAGTTGCTTATTGGAAATCACATTTTCAACGCGAATATTTATGCATGTACATGTTCGCAGCAAACATATATAAACTTGGAGAAAGGAACAGATGATGAATGGGGAAAATGCCACGAGGACAAATTCAATCTAAGTGACCCACATCTACACTTTATGTCAAGATGTACTCTCATAATCAGGAACAACTGCATATCACTACATATTTCAGTCCAAATGAAATGTTCTTAATAAGGCATACAATCCGCACAATGATGTTATTATCTTCATTTAGACCTCCTAGGTGCAGAGAATCTAAAATTTATGGTATGAAATAATTAATATTAAATAAAATAGAACAAAATAGAGGGGGATTTTTTTTTGGGGGGGGGGGGGTTCACCAACCAACCAACGGTCTAGTAATTTCAATCATCTACAAAGATGATCCGCAGTTTATTTAACAAACATTAATCACCACTGCAATTATATGGTCAAAAGTATTTCACAGCATTGATGATTAAAGAAGCAAGGGCAACAGGGAAAAAAGCATCGAGACTGTTACAAGGCATATGCTCATCATATAATTTAGAGGCTGATGCATTTGAGGATGTGCTTTGCGCTCGGAGAGTTGATAAATACAAAATTTGAATTGGAAAAAGAAAAATATGCTCGAGCAGGGTTGGTTTGTGTACTTTCAATAGTCCTGTAAAACAGATCAATTACAATAAAAATAATTAAAGAATGAAGCACTTGCGCTTCTGTAAGGTGTAAGACAACTCCTAAAGCAAGTACGTTAATTTTGAACATATATTCACCTACTTATGTAAAAATGGCAGATTACAGCTGGGAATCAGGTCGGTTAAAAGAACCAGAGTTTATGTCTGCTTCGCTTTCATCCATTCTACAAAATTGTCCAGGACCAAGGGCCAAGCAAGATTTGGATCGTAATTATTGAAGTCCGGGAAGCTTATCTGTCAAAGGAGTCAAAAAATTCATCATAAGTATCAGTGTACAATAAACATGCTGTTTAATAGAAAAAAAGCTGAAGGCAAGGTCTTTATGCAAAACAAAATGCAAAGGAGCAAGAAACATGAAACACAAGATCCAATATAATCATGGTCGCGATACATCATCTGTTTTTTGTCCCTAAAGCTAAGAAATGTAGAAAGTAGCTATGGCTTTCAAGTCAGATCTATGTCCTCACTGTAGGAAAAGAAACCAAAACCGGCTTCTATACCTAACCCATCATAAACCACCTTCCAATTGGTGAGGCCCCCATTTGTTATCATAGATCCGTGGTATTAAAAACTGCCATAGAAAATGAGACAGATTGCCTCCCATTAGATATATCCAGTTTCCCCTTCACTAGGTTGGTTATAGGTTACTCGTAAAGATGAGGATATTTTCTTAGGGCCTAACTCCTAAGTGAGCAGACAACAAACATTTTCTTATTTAGGAGTGCAGCATGCATATGTAATTGTGTATGTCTTATGAAATAAAGATATTTTATCAACTATAGCAGTTCTGTAATGCATCATTCCAACCTATTAGTTCGTGAGAATACAGCTACCACGGTGAACACTATCAATAAATTAAAAACTAGTGGTAGACAATGAAAATACCTCATTGCAGAACCGGTAAAACCCCATCCACTGATCCATGTTTATTACCTTATAATCAGATTGAATCTGGATAAAGAACACAACCACCGTATGAGAAGTATTCACTATACATGCACGCACACATTAAGAAATTAGTATTACAAATGAATTAGTTCGCCTTATGTTTATCAAGCTGTCCAGATTGCATCAGACTGCAGTAAAGAATCAGACAATCTGATATCTTTTGGACAAGTTAGAAAACATTTTTCATTTATCAAATTAGCCCCACTTTTTTCAGAAAATAAGGCAGAGTTCATCAGTAAAACAGTGCAACAAGTAAGCTAACGGACAGGAGAGAAATGGAACTCATAAACAACGAAGTATGCTAGCGGTTAAGAATGAAATCAGAACAACCTTCGAAAAATCATAAGGGAATGTAGGTATATGAACTCACACAAGAAGCCAGCAAGATATTCAATTGCAATTTCTGAAGACATGATCAATATAGCCACTCACCTTTAGATACTCAATCAAATAGTCAACCTGGGCACGGTATTGGGATCCTAATACAAGACCCAGTAATTCGCAGACACTCTCTATGTCTACACTCTTTTGTTTCTCCTCTAAGAGAAAATATCAGAAAAGAAAAAAATGAGCATAAATAATAACACAAAAACAAGTAATTTATCAATTCCAATTCCATATAGCAATGATCTCATGATACCTGTTAAGCAATACCGGAATGCAAAAGCATAGAAATCTTGAAAGTTTGTTGGCCTCTTCACCTTCAAAGACCACCCAAAAATAAAAAATAAAAAATCAGCATGCTACAACAATTATACAACACAATTAAGCATCTTAAATGTTATAAGCCTATCAAATTAGCCAGTTTTCAAGAGGAAGGTTGTAAGGATACTCTACCTCTTTCTCCAGATCAGGAAGGGCCTTCTTTAATTTATTTACAGTGTCAGCCCTCAATGCTTTTAGGCCTCTCCGCCATTCCTCCTGTAGCAAGTAATGTTGTAATGTCATTCTAACAGATTAGGCAATACCAAGAAAACATATGAGGATGCATGACAGATTGGGTGAAAAAAGGAGAGATCTCTGAAGAATCAATAATTTACTAATTATGCAGTATAATGCCTAGTGGTTGGGACATGCTCAATGAGGAAGAATGAAGGATAGGTGGAAGACAAGTATCAAGGTTTGATAGGTATCTCTCTTTCTATGTGCTTCAGAAAAGTATACCACCCTCAGGCAGAATAAATATCAAAGAAGAGAAAAACTAGTGCTGACGAAAGGCTATATATTTTTCAAATTATTCAAAAACTTATTCACAGATTGTGTAGAACAACTGAAATTGAGCTACGAAGCACAAATAAGGATGTGGACATTGCATAAGTACAACAAGCCATGGACAAGCAAACACAGCAAACAGATTGAAAGTAAAAGAAGAACGCAATAAGATCACCAATTGAAGTAACATGTATATCTTTGACAATTAAGTGCAAAATAAATGGGTTCATTTTGAAAACAGTCATGCAAAACGCTAGTGTTAGGATTGCACTAGGCACTCTGTAGGAGCAAACCAGAAATCACACTCTTTAATATAGCACAAAACAAGTTTCTCAGTTTCAGCCAACAATAAATCAATATAATTTTAATGAACTTGTACCGGCCCTGACACAGAAACATGCACCAAGAGGGGGGAAAAATGGATCAGAGATCTAAATCTCGGAATTCTATTCTTTCTAAAGATATCCTTTTGTTGGTAAAATCCCGTGACATCATCTCCAGAAATAAGATGTTCATCCTCCACTATGTTAATATTTCCAATTGACCCAGCATCAAATTAAGAATATTGATAACTTCAAATAGATGAGGAAATTCCTCTTTATTCAGTCGACATGCCTACGGCACTGCCATACAGTTGAAACTGCAGGTCCAATATTCTTTCTTCACATTACTTGCAATTTTCAAGGTGTTCATAAGCCTAGGGGTGGTGGCCAAGCTTGACAGAACTCATAAACATGACTAAAATCCCAAGACGATGCTAAGCATGGACACTGATTTTTCATCCGAAAACAGTCACAAGGTATGATTTGTTTGTAATATTGTATAAAACAAGGATGCAAGTCATATAATAATACAAGTTTAATTAACAAAAATAGAAAGAAGAAATAGCAAACAAGATTACAGAAGTCGAGTTCATTTTTCCTTACCAGAGTAAAATACCCTTGCTTTTCCGCTTTCATTTTCCTGATATATTTAGTCCATCAGTTTTAATATATAAGCTTGATGGTCAAAACTAAAAAGAGAGATATCAAATGCCTATATACGTGACTTACCAAGCAAGCATCAAGATCCGAACATCAGTATGACTGACTTCGATATCTGAACACAGACGTTCAATTCCTTCTGGGCTGTTCAAATAATATATTATAATATCAGAAATTACATAAAAATCCTTCCTTAATTTACTTCAAAGAAAGAAAATTTGGCACACTTTGAATCACACAAATCACCGTGACTTTAATACGTATTCTGCTTCAGTGACTGAAACGTAATAACAAATGCATCAGTTAGACATGTCTAAGTTACAGTAAAACAGTGGTACTCTTCCTTTATTTTTATTTTTATTTTTTTTAAAGTAACCATTCCTATAGATCCATCACGGCTGCAAACACCCCATATTTTCTCCAAACTTCCAAGGGACAGACTTTATCCATCTTTCCACGAAGATAGCTTAAATTCATCTCCGTTGATTGCTTACAATTCAAAACACAAACTTTTTTCTGAAGCTAGAATGCATACCTACGGACAGAAACCAAAGCTGAGGAAAGAAACCAATAAAAAAATTCCATAGTTTTTAAACAGACAAAAGCTATGGAAAAACAAGCCCCTTTCAGCTGGACTCCCATTTTCAACCTTAAAATCACTTAAGCCAAAATAGTGCAATTCATGATCAAATAACATCTTACATTCAGTCAACTCCGATCACGCAATTTATATTAAATCTACAATAATACTAGAATTGTAAAAACTTATAAATCAAGTACCGGATTCATAAACTGAATTTTACTAAATAAAGCAAGCTTACTCAATCATGCCAGAAGACTTATTCGCATACGAATAAAACAGGTTATCGATTCGTTCCATCTCTTTCGAAGATGCTTTACTTGAGGCTGAAGCAACGAAATTCAACAGAAATGTAACTATTTGGCAGAAATTCTACAAAACCTTACTAAATAAAACAAATAATAAATATTACACATACAAGCAATCAATACAATTCCGAAGTATATGCTAAACTGACATGGCATCATATGATTGGAAATTTGGTATAGTTAAAAAAAAAAACTAAGCAATTAAATGAGAACAGAAAATTTAATTCCCATCATTTATTCATATCATACCACGTCAGTTTAAATGAATGAGTTCCTCCAGATAGATTACATACATGTAGTATTTATTACTCAAGTAAATACTTAACACACGGCTAATTAGAAAAGGAAAGCATCTAATCTTCCACAAGCCAGAATTTCAATTAAGCTGTTTTGCTTAGAGAATTTTATGATAAGAGCTAAAAATAATTCAAAATAAAATCATCATATATCCTTAATCGGTTTCGCACGGTAGCTCATACATCTTCGACTGTTTGGCAACTAAAATAAAACAAACATTAATTAGATAAAATCAGGAAAAAAAAAAGGAACGAGATTTGACCGATCGATCGATTGATTATTCATATCATAATTGAAGCATAATAAATTAAAATAAAAAATGAAAGGAAAATGAGGAGGAGGGAGAGGAACGGTACCGGAGCGAAAGAGATCCGTGGCGTCGGTTGAATTAGTTTGACCCGTTTTTCTCGATACAGAACGACGCATCTTCATCAACAAAACATCCAAAATTCAGATTCAATTACTAGTACACTCATTTTCATTTTCATTTTTTTTTTTATTATTCAATTAATTGTAGATTTTCAAACAAAAAAAAAGTAAAGCAAAGGATAAATATAAAAATATAGATGAATTGAGTGGATTTTTTATTATTACAATTTGAAAAAATACGAACGTCGGATGGGAGAGCGAACGAAGAAGCTTCGTCGCTCTTTTAATTTAAAAGCTTATAATATGATTCGACGACGACGATGATGATGATCACGCTCTCTGTTGCTTTTGCTTTTTTGATTTTTTGCTTGCTGGCTGGCTGGCTGGCTGGTTGTCTCTGGCTGACGGAGCGCCAATTTCTAGAGAGAGATTTATTTTATTTTATTTTAATTTAATTGTCTGTTTATTTGTGAGCATAGATTTTAGATTCCGAAAGAGTGAGGGAAGTCAAGTGAGTGTGTGTGTGAGTTGCGTTAACGGAGAGATTTGATTGGTTGGATGTAATTTGGTGTCGTGGCTACAGTTGTCCTTTCCTTAATACGACGGAAATCTTCGCTGTGGAAATGTAATGGGTTTTCACGTGTGGAGGCTTCTCTGATACGATGTTTTATTTTTTTATTCTTTAAATTCTCTTCTATCTTTTTATTTTTATTATTATTTATTCATTCATTCACCGGAAAAAAAATAATAATAAAACAATGAAGTGTGAGCTAATGATTATTAAGAGTAACAATACAATTATATATTCTTGTATAATTTTATTTTGAAAAAACTGATTGATGTAGTCTAATTGGTTGATTAAATATCTCTTTAATTCATTTAATTTATTTTTATTATTTTATATATTTTTTTCAATCAATTAATCTATATTTTATCATTTTATACAAGAATTTACAGTTCTATCATCAATAAATGAATATTGCTTAGTTGAGAATTGTAAAAAAATTATTTATATAATATTCCGTTAATTTCCTTAATAGTTTAAAGACGAAAGTGGACAAATATAAAATAATATAACTTTGAGTAGGGTTTAATAAAAAAAATTAAGAATTATGTATTTTAAAAAAATAAATAAATGATCGGTAAATATTTGCCCTAAATTAAAAGCAATAAACCAATCTATCCCAAACGTACTTTTGACAAACAATATTTACGGATTATCCATCTACCTGTATGTAGTTGTAAATTTAAAGAAACAACGCATTAACACCAATATTGAAATATATTTTTGACGAGTGATATTTATCATCAACAGACAGACCACTATTCAAGAATATTCTTGACAAGTGATATTTATCAATTATCATAAAAATATTTCATCAACGCACGCGCACCCCCAAGCACGCGTCTTTATAACAATAAATGGGAGTAAATTAATGTTTTAACAGCTTTGGGGGAATAATCAGTAAATTAAAATAAATTCAAATTTCTCCCTTTTCTTAATACCAAATTTACTTGCATGTCTTCTATGTCGATGCTAATCCACAGACTTGAGAGAATAAGAGGCACCATAAAATGTAAGAATAAGCATTTATCTTTCCCCTTTGCTCTGGACCTCTGGTACAAAGGGCTCCTTATATCCATTTGATCGAATTGAAGCATGCAAAATTGCAAATGGCGACGCAAACAAACTTTACAACAAAATTCTCAAAACTGTTATAGCACACATCTGAGTTCTGACCATGCCAAAATCGTAATCAACAGGGATGGTGTGTAAAAAACTAAGAAGCTATCTCGGACAGATAACATGTAAAAAGAGATACTGCATCCTGCAAATGATTTGAGCGGAAGTCTTCTGGTATCGGAGCACTAAAGACTGTATCAAAGCAGCTTAGCTGAGCATCACGGGTTGGACCCTGGCTAATATCAGATAGAAGCAAGTCGCATATCTCCTCTGCCATCTTTGAATATGCTACTCTGCAATGCAAATTTGTAAACTGTGTCAACTTATTGGCTTGGATGTACATAAATACACGCAAATAATCCTACATGATTCAGCTTGTGAACAAGAATTTTTTATAAATGGATGTAAAATATACATATGCACTTATCAGGGAAGGGAAAAAAAAAAAACACTACTTAACTAAAGGATCATCGAGAATACCTGGCCTCAGTGGGTAATCTAGCGCCCCAAACTGCCAATGACTCCTTCAAACAAACAAGGAATTCCTTACAAGCAGCATTTTTGCTCTCAAGAGAATTCTGCAAAAGGCAAATAATTTCTTTTGAGTCTTCATAGATAAAGAAATGACAACCAATGACTTCAATCAACATTGGGCATCCTCGACACATGAATCCAGAGCCTGAGAATTCTGCAGTGTCATATCTTTGAATACTCATAAAGTCCAGGTCTATTCATATTGTTACACCCCAGCAATGGGAAAACAGTGTGCTGGCATTTTTTGCTTCGTTTGAGAGATTTGAAATGCTAGTCCAACAAAGAGAAAAGGAAATAAAGTTTCGCGGGCAAATTATAGATCTGATCACTATGCATATACTAATACTCAACAAGACACCAGTCCAACTTCAGAAAGCCAGGCCAAGCGGCTGCCAGCTGTTCTAGTTGGGATTGGCTTGAGTTCTACAAAACCAGATGCAGATCAAATTCTACAATGATAGCACCATAAAACAGAAGAGCCCCAAGCTGTCAACCAAATATATTGAGAAATGACTAGTTTAAATCTCACAATGCTGAGTTTTCTTGATTCTCACCAGATCACTCACAGTATTGTTCTCTTCCTGCAATGAACTTCTTATTAAATAAAACACAATGTACATTCCAGCTCCCAGGTCCCAATTCTCAATTTCTGACTTGTGGCTCTCCATGGAAGTTGCGAGTGTCCACACATCTGAGTGATTGGCTACATTAATATGAAGAAAAGAACATGAATAAAATTGTCAGAGTGAAGAAAATGATTATGGGATTGTGATTATAGGATTGTCTAAAGCATTCACCCATTCATTCCCTGTGAAAAAGTATTAACAAAATCAACAGTATCCGTATGCAAAGTAGTCAAAAGAACAATATCTGAAGAAAGGATTTCAATCCCTAATTATGGGTTGCTTGGTAAAGAAAACTCAATTAGAGCTTAAAATTCAGATATCTTTTTTTTCACCCATAAGAAAAGAATAGATTATCAGCATGCAAAGAATCCAATTAAATGCGCAAACATGAGATTCTGGCATTAATACTAAGTTGCCTGTGGTTTGAAAAGTTGTGAAATCAAGCAGGAAATGCCTAAAATAAGTCATAACATGCCCATCAACAGCAGTATGCAGTCTACATGCTGGATTTTAAATCGAGAATCCAATTTCAAATAAAAGCCTTAGTTGTCGTTTGAATAGAACATTTCTAATATGCATACATCAATTTAAGAATTTGAACTCCAACCATGTATTTCACAATTATTAAATTCACGTTCATAAGGGAACATATGCACTCCAGTACATGTATACTAAGTTATGGAAAGGGTTCCTACACCTTAAAATTCATGAAAGCAAAAGCTTCCTTAGTTTTCATGAAAGCTATAGCATTTGTGAAACAAAGCCAATGAAGAAGGATCTGATTGGATCCTCTGAGTCAAGATAAAAATAATATCAACACGATCAATCCAGCATCAGAAGTCAGTTCATGTGCAACTAAAAATTGGAAATAAGAAGCAGGCGAGGTATCAAGAAGGTTAGGTAAATGAGAAATGAAAGATTGAACATTGATTTCCCAATTAATATCCTAGTGCTACCTAAACTAAATAGAAATTCACTAATCCTTCACCAATTCACTACCTAAACTAAATAGAAAACTAAATAGAAATTCACCAATGAAGAAGGATCTGATTGGATCCTCTGAGTCAAGATAAAAATAATATCAACACGATCAATCCAGCATCAGAAGTCAGTTCATGTGCAACTAAAAATTGGAAATACGAAGCGAACGAGGTATCAAGAAGGTTAGGTAAATGAGAAATGAAAGATTGAACATTGATTTCCCAATTAATATCCTAGTGCTACCTAAACTAAATAGAAATTCACTAATCCTTCCAAGTTTCTCCAATTACAATCAATTTAAGAATTGTCAACAAGCAATGTAATAACGTTTATAAATGACTATCTAAACCAAATATACAACAAATTTTGATATCTTACGTAGGAATGTTTTGAAACTAGACAATAATTCGATCCTAAGAATAGCAAATACCAAATTCCAAGACCAAAGATGATAGATGATCTAATGTTGAACATTTACCTGACAAAAATAATGTATGAGCCACTGAAGTTACAAAAATGGAGTGAGCTTTTTGCCAATTTGCACATTCAAGGAAGTGTTCAAGGGCCTTTGAGAGTTCCCCATAGTAATTGTAGTAAACTGCCTGCATTCAGGAAGAAATATCTCAGCAGCTGAAAGAAAAATGAAAAGATTTGATATATGTATGGCCCAGAGGAAGGGAAAAAAAAAAGTTGAGAGATGCAAATATGAAAAATTTGTTGACAAACCATTGCTTCATGCAACCACTCCGATGGAACGCCCAAGGCCTCAATAAATTTACGTTGTGATTCTTCTGAACTCCAAGATTCACAATATTGGAACAAGATTTCCCGTATAAGGGTAGCCTGCAGATATGGATAATCATCACAGCGGGGCATGTGAAGGACCACATAGATGGCCCAATGACACTTCCCTTGACATAGAAGCTGAGAGACAAGTCCCATGTCAAGTATTTGAAGATCATTAGAACTGATAACACCCACTGCTGCTAACACTTCACGTTGATGCCAGATCATATGGTAGTCAAGTGGATCATATGTTGAAGAGAGGGCATTAAACATGGTTTTTAGAGAGCCAAATTTACTCTCTCCACTGGCATGAAGGAGCATAAGATAATACGAGAGGTCATAACGTTCATTTCCACTCCAATCAATAGGCTCATCAATTGGTCCTTCGTCTACATAAATTGGAACCGGCAATGGAGCCTTTCCATCATCAAGAAGGTGTTGATAAGTTTGAAAAACAATGGGCAATGAAGTTTCAGGTGGTAGTTGATACCACATCAACAATCCCAGGAACCTCTTCCAGTCAATGGTTACATCATTTAACGAGCTATGAATATGGCCGGCAAGCAGCTCATAAAGCCTAATCCTATCCTTCTCAATGAACTTGAAGTCCAGTCCATTAACTCTCCAAAGATCAAGCTGTTGTGCAATATCAGAACGACTCACCGTGGATCCACCAGCCTGACTTAACAAACAAGCCAGTCTCACATCCCCTCTAGAAGCAGCCAGTTCCACAGATGAATCCAACTGCCGACCTGTCAGGAGTAAAAATATGTGTTTAAGATAATTGGACTCATCTAAGGAGCTTACATCCTCTTGAACTCGGTGGCAAACACTTTCTTTTAACCAACAACTGAACTCTGCTCTTCGAATAAGAGGAAGTGCCTCCAGGTCAAATTCAGGAGGACCGTCCTTTATATCCTGCATCATCTCTTCCTCATTGTCATCGCCCTCAGATCTTAATTGTCCACCATTTTCCCTTTCAGAAAAGAGTACTTTTATCAATTCCCAGACCATTACTTGGTGCATCAAAACTAAACGAGTAGAAGAAGATACCCCAGGCACATCTAGCTGTGCCTCAATAATGTCTATATAGCTCCGACAAATTTCTGAAAGCATTAAGCTATTTGACACAACCTTTTGAAGCTTTAGCTTATAGGACCCAACTTCAACTTCTTCTGTTTCATGATTCAACTCCTTATGAAGATTTAATGGAGCATCAAAGGAAAAATCAACAAGTTCCTTTCTCACTTTATCATTTTCATCTCTGACCACTTTGTCTATTGCAACCTTTTCTACATTGATTACAGATGATATTACCCCCCGAGAATTACTACCAACTGGTGCACCACTGTGAACAAGGATGCCATTTGGTCCCCACCCTACACGAAACGCCCTACCCATGAACAAACCTGCATCGACTATATTGTGAGAATGGCTTCCAGTAACTGGAGTTTCATGCTTGAGGTCCAGCTTAAACCCATCTGATTTCAATTTCTTTAGTGGCATGCCCTTATTCTGTTGGGCCATCAGAATCATTCCAGGAGAGTCTGAATCAGAATTACCAGGGTGGTACTCAAGCAAACCTACTGGAGTTTTTCGTGCAAGAGGTGAACTAGACCTTTGGCTCATTCTCTGAGCAGTATTCTGCAAAGGAGGTCTTATATATTCTTTACCAAGGGACCGTTGCTGCCGTGAGGGTGTTCCACTAAAATCATCAATCTCCTCCTCTTCCTGAAACATCACCATTCTCATTTCTTTCATCTTTATAGGGTCAAGTCCAAGATGTGCAGGAAGAGAATGAGAAAGCTCCGGTCCACTAAGATCCATTTGGGTTTCTTCATCAACGTCAGATACCTCTCCACCATTCATCTCCAAAGAATTTTGAACTGGTGTAGCATCATCCATCATTATATCATCCTCCTCATCATCACTCAAACCAAATCTACTGAAATGAACAACCAAGAACTTCCATTCACCACTCACAGGGTCAAAAGAAACAAACCGAGCTCCTTGCCTCTCCGTCCTCTCTTTCATTTTCTTAACAAAATCATCTGAATCCCCTTCTTTTAGTTTTAAACTCAAATATCTCCCTTGTAGAAACAAAGTCACTTCGGCTGCCTTGTTAAGGCCCTGACCAACCTCAGGCTTGGAACTTTCATCTTCATAAACAACTATCTCATGCCTACCAAACTTCACAATTTGATCCAAATCTAGCCATCTGACGTCAGTGTTCCCAAGAAACTTAACATATCCATAACCCAACCTTCCAACTGTGAAATCAGGTACCCGACTAGAGTAACCCGGATCAATCACTTCCCGTTTACCCAAATCGTTCAACAAAGGCTCAGTATAATAATCAGGAGAACACAGAACCGGTAAGGAATCTCCATTCTCACTCGAAATCTCACAAGACAGCGAATAAGCATTCATTGAAATATTTCTCTTTCTATATTGAGGTATATTGTTACATGAAGCAAAAGTTCTCGCATCCAATCCCATACTATTGAAGTTCACAGAAAACCCCCCCTGATAACAACATAAATTACATCATCAACTTCCTTTCCCCAATTCAGAATTCAAAAAAACCCTACAATGTAACAGTAACAAAAAGCGTAAACTAGAAACACACACATTAAAAAACCCTAACCAATTTAAGAAAGAAAAAAAAAACTAAAGAGACCTTAATTCACACATTATGCAAATCCTGAAATGCAATTACAAGTTGCTTTATCCTGCTGTAATATAAAACTGAAAAGAATGGGAGTATGAGGGATTACCGGCGACCGGAAGCGGGGGGGGGGGTGAGAGGACGGAGCTTGAGTGCTGTGAGTGAGGGGTTTGATGTTTTTGTTGGAGGCGGGTGGACCGGTTACCGGTACTTCAGGTAGTCGTTCAGTACCAGTCAGAGTGTAAAACTAAAGAGAAGCATCGCAGCGGGCAGCGGCGAGGAGAGGGAGATGGAGAGGGAACAGGGGAGGAGGGAAAGTTGATACTTGCCAGTAATTTGGACACTGCGCTCAGTGCGGGTGGCTGGCCTGGGCTGGGCTAAAGTTGCAAGAGTTTGTGGTGATTGCAATTGCTTAGAGTACAGGTTTTATTATACATTTACCACTTTTATTCTTATTCTTCTGATTTTTTGTTTAGTGGTAATTCTATTAGAGTTTTTTTTTTTTATTACATGAAATTATTACTCAAGAGTACAACTCATATTATATGAAATTACAACTGATATTTACAAATCAGATTATTACTAGGACTAATTTACATCAATTCTTATAAAGCATCGCCTATATTTTTACCCTCTTTAATATTTGAGAGACGTCTACTCTACTCACATTTTGAAAGGGAGAAAACTGTCTTAACTCAAATTGAGGAAGGACATAAAACCCTCACAATGCATTGAGAGGGCTCGAACCCATGACCTCACAATTGTGAGGTTTGAATTCTAACCACTAGGCTTTAGCCTAGTGGCTTAATTCTATTAGAGTTTTGGATCAAGGAATCTCTTTGATAGTGTGGTAAAAATATTGAGAAATACAACTTATGCTGCGTTTACTTTTTGGATTGGAATGAGAATCCTGAGGAGTGGGAATCCTTGGATTAGGAGTGTGGAGTGGGAGTGGGAGTAGGGTGTTTACTTAGACTAAATGAAAGTATGGATTGTCAATTAGAATCCCAATTATTTGTTTACTTTGTCTTGGATTGGGAGTAAATTGTTTTAAATTACAATTTTATCCTTATGTACAGAATTATAATTTGTAATTAAAAAATTAATAAAAAATATATTTGGAAAATAAAATAAATATTTTATTATATTTATAAATTAATAATAATTACTAATATTCTTAATTATGTAAATCATAATTTTTTATTAATTTTAATTTAAATTATGTGAATAAAAATTATTAATAATAGCAACACAAATGAAATATTATTATTGATAATATAGTACAAAATTAATATTTTTTAGAATAAAATATTTATTATTATTAATTAAATAAATAATTAATATTTATTAAAATTAATGTTTAATATTATTAATTTAAATATAATATTTATTTATTTTTATTTTATTAAATTTAATAAAATAAATATGATATAATTATTATTTTTAATAAATATGATATTATTTATTTTATGAAATATTATTTATTTTATTAAATATTATTTATTTATTTTAATTTTATAAGGATAAAATGAGAAGAGGGGGGAGTGGATTCCCACTCCCACCTCCCCCAATGGGAGTGGGAATCCCACTCCCCACTCCCCACTCCAAATTTAGGTGGGACCCACGGATTCCCACTCCCACTCCCCACTTTTTTAAGGTAAGTAAATACTGGAGTGGGAGGAATCCATGCTCCACACTCCCACTCCAGAAAATAAACACTACCTTAATATGTTTGTTCGGACTTAAAATTCAAGTTAATGTTTGTCATAACCCTCAGCATCAAGAATGAAGCGAGGAAGTGATGTGTCTAACCAACTCAATTAATGTGCGGTTAGTGATTATTTAATTTTTATTTGAATTTATTAATGAAAATCAAGTATTTTATTTGATAAAAGCTTTGCTAGTTAAGATCTATGTGAAAAGACTATCTGCGTACAAACGTTAAAAGAATAGGTCTCTCAAAGTTCTTTGAGATGAGCAATTAGTACTACATTTTATAAATTAATGAGTAAGCAAGGTACGAATCCTAAATTTATCTACAAAAAATCATCCCAAAATTATAGACGTGCAATAACCAAATTGAGTAACTCTCCAGTTTTCGAGAAATAACTAGGTGAAATAGTCTCTCAACCTTTAGTATAGGATCCAGAAAAATGATTTATCAGGGGTAGGGATGGCAAATTGGTCCATCCAAATTGGATATCCATATATCCAATCCAATTGGATTGGATAATATCCATCCAAAATCTTCTTGGATATGGATATGAATATTTTTAAAAATATCCAATTGGATATTGGATGGGTATGGATATTTAATGGATATCCAAAATCTAATTAATTTATCCATTTAAAGTTAAAAAAATTTATATTGTTAAACTAAAATAAAAAAAAACAACAAAATCTAATATTATCTTATATTAACTAGTAAAAATTTTAAATTCCTCTTATATTAAAAATTAAAGTTTTCAAAATTACCCTTTAATTTTTTAACTTATTTAATATTATTAATAATTATTATTTTATTTTAATGATTTAATATTATAAATAGACTTCCGCCGGAAAATCGCCGGACCACCATCGGACTTCGCCGGACCACCGTCGGACATCCCCGGACCTCGACGAAAGGTCGCCGGACCACCGTCGGGTTCGCCGGAAGGTCGCCGGACCACCGCCGGACCTTGCCGGAAGGTCGCCGGAACCCTGCCGGACTTCGCCGGAAGGTCGCCGGACCACCACCACCAACCACCGGACCGGCATTTTATTATATATATATATATATATATTTTTACTAATATAAATAGTTTAATAGCCAAATTTAATATTAGAATTTTAACTATTTTATATTATTATTTTTATATAATAAAAATAAAATATCCATGGATCTCCATAATTATATGGATAAAATCCATATCCATATCCAATATTAATTACTGGATATGGATATGAATATATCCATTATGGATAATTATGAATTTATGTTTGGATGGATAATATCCGTCCATCATTGGATATTTGCCATCCCTAATCAGGGGTTAAATAATATAACGATGAGACGTGAAAACTGAATTTTTATGTTTTAATGGATTTATATAAGTTATTTTAATGGATTTAACGTGGACTAAATTAAATAATAGTAAAATCACTCATTTGCGTTACTATGCGCTTTTATTGTTTTAATTAAAATGTAAGCTTTCATAATTCTCAATGTTAAAAGTTTAAATTTTGTGGGTTTATAAATTTATGTGGCCATTTGTATAAATCTAAAGAGGTTACTTTAATAGATTTAACTTTATCTAACTAGCAACTTAAGTAATTTTCTCTTTAGTTTATTTGAAATAATTTTTTCTAATGTGGGCTTGAACCCTTTTAATCATGAGGTGGATCCCCCTCTGTCTATCTTTATCATGGTAAGGTGATGAAACAATTCATTCTAAATGAACGATATATACGTGAGACAGAGTGGTAGTTCAAACTAATATTTGATTCTTGAATTAGCAATCATTTTTCTTTTCTTTTGTAATTTTATATGTATTTGATTTCTGATTTTACTTTTAGAAAACATATAGACCCCCTAAACATTAATAAAAAGGGCAAATACAATTTCATTTCTGAGAAGGACTCATCAAGCTTTCGAGTCTCTCGTCCATTAAAAACTTGGGTTTTTAATTTACAATTAATCAAAATTTTAAACATTTGATTAAGTCTTTAAACTTCGTATAAAATTTAGAAAATTATTAGTTCTTTTTACTATGCTAAGGGAAATACAAGGACAGTCCTGGGCTGGCTGGTGTGGGCTTGGCTCAGTCCTGCGCTTTTAGATATTCTTTAGTTGGTTATATTTTTTAAAATGATTGTAAACTTGTAATGAGTTAATAATTAACAAGTTATTGTAATTAATAATGAATTAAAAATAATTATTTTAAAATAAAATAATAAATAAAGAAAATAAAAACTTATATATTTAATTTTATAATACTGATTTCTCTAATTAAAATACTCTCTTAATTTATTAAGAATGCTTAAGAGAGACTTTAGTATTACAATTTTAATTTTTTTGAATCATTATTTATTTATGAATTAAGGATTTATTATTTTTATTTTTCTATTATTTTTTAGATTTTAATTTATTATTTTAATTTATGAATTTATTTTAAAAAAAAGAGAGGACTTTTCGTAAAGTAGGCCGGGCCGGTCCGGACTTTTTTTTGTTGCCAACCCTAGCATTAAGTGATTATAAGTAGAAAAGAGATAAAGCCTTCCAAAAGTGGCATTTACACTAATTAAAAAAGAAAAGAAAAAAGAAAAAAATTATCGTGCATCCAAAATTGAAACTGTCACTTCATTGATAGAACAATCTGCCCATGACTTTTCGGTGGTCGACGTTGAACTCTCCATATTTCTTAAATTGCAGAAAGCAGGTTGTTTGGGAGGAAGAAGTGATGAAGTTTCATTTGTAAGCATGGAGACAACATCAGACATGGTGGGTCTGTCTTCTGCTCTTTCTTGAACACAAAGAAGTGCTATGTGCACATACCTTGCCAGTGAGTGATTGGGGGATGCTTCTTCTAATACTGAATCTATCAAATCCATTATCTTGTTGCTTGTCCACAAATCCCATGCCTAAATAGCCAATGAGAAAAATTACCCATATCACTCTTCAATTATAATTTCAAATCTATTATCTTGATGCAGAATACTTAGATAGATTAAAACAATAAAAATTTCAGATAAAAGGTTACAAATGATAACTACTTAGATCATGTCATCATCAGTTGATATAACTTAAAAAAGCGAGTGTAGTTTTTGTCACTTACATAACCGATAAGATTGAGAGACTTGGTTCGATAAAATCCAGTGTTCTTCTTGCCACTCACGATCTCAAGCAACAAAACTCCGAAGCTAAAGACATCCGATTTTATCGAAAAAATTCCTTCAAGTGCATATTCAGGAGACATGTATCCACTGCAATTCAACAATTGGTATACATAGGATAATCAAAACAAAATTCTTAGCGACGTTTGTTCGGTAATGAAAAAATAATTAAAATTCATTACTTACTAAGTCCCAGAGATCCTACTAGTGTTGCCTTGTAACTCATCCTCATCATTCCCTCCAAAAACTATTCTTGCCATTCCAAAATCTGAAATTTTAGGATTCATATCTTTATCCAACAAGATATTGCTAGCTTTCAAATCCCTGTGAATGATTCGGACTCTGGAATATTGATGAAGATAAAGAAGCCCTTGAGCTACTCCTTCAATGATCCGAACACGGGTTCTCCAATCTAATATTTCTCGTTTGGTTGGATCTGATCATTTACAACAAAATTTTAAAAGTATGAAAAAAAATAAAAATAAAAATCTAAGTCACGATATCAAGATTTGATGACAAACCAAAGAGGAAGCAATCCAAGCTTTTATTTGGCATGTACTCATAGATCAATAACCTCTCATCTTTCTCAATGCAGCAACCCAAGAGTTTAACAAGATTCTTGTGTTGAACCTGGGCTATTACCGATGCTTCGTTTTTTAACTCTTTTATCTCCTGTCCGGATTTTCCTAAAAGCCTTTTCACAGCTATCTCACCATGCCCTATTACTCCCTGTGACAATTTTCTTGTTAAAATTTGCTAAAACATTAGCGTGCACTATGGAAACCCACGAACCGAACTCATACTCAAAAGCTAGCATAACCCTCCTGCAAAGAATATAAATGAAATGATACCTTGTAAACAGTTCCGAAGCCTCCTTCGCCAAGCTTATTTGCTGCGGAGAAATTACCAGTTGCAGAAGAAACACTGGAAAAACTGAACAAGGGAAATTGATCAACTTCCTTTTCGCACCCTTTTTTGCATTTATTATTGCCTTCTGTAAGCTCTACATCAACCTTTAGGTTCATACCCAGATCAAATTTCATCAAATCCTCCCCTGAATGATCAAGAAAATTTAATTAAAAAGGTGAAAAATAATTATATATGCTCCAAGATCTGTGTAATCATTAAAACCTTTAATGATATATTTTGTTACCTTTGTTTGTGGTATTTCTCCTGAAACAAAAAATTGTCAAGCCCAAGGCGGCCAGTCCAGCTAGAGTAGCTGATAGGGCGAGAAAAATAGTTCGATTTGTGGTTATAGTGAACGATAAGATCAAGAAGATAAGAGATACTGAAGCAATAATTGAGATGAAGATTGGGCAGCGCTCCATTGATAATAAGATAAGATGAAATTAATGCTTACTTGCCTGAACTAAGAGAGAGTTAATATTTGAAGAAAATGAGAAAATAATTAATGGTCTCTCTCCTCTCTCTCTCTCTCTATATATATATACATATAATCTCTATAAATTAATACTAGATAAATTAATAATCTCTATAATATAATAATTTTTTATGGTCCCAACTTGGGTCCTGAAGCTAAATTAATAATTTTAATAAATTAATAAGATAATAATTTTTTTGATAACTCCTATATAACTCTGTGGTCCCATTTATATCATAAATTAATAATTGTAGAAATTATAAATGTAATTGACTATGTCAATTTATTAAAATATGAGTATATTGTAACTTGTTTTTTTCTTGAAGTTTAAATCTAGTTGAATCTCATCTCTAATTTTTCTTATTGCATCTAAAAATTCTAGGGTTGAATTCTCGTATTACAATAAAAAATTATGAAGTGTTGTTGATGACTTAAGTGCTTCAGTGCATGAAATAAGCTCTAAAGGTACTGTGTCATCCTCAACTTCATCTTCAACATGACATGAAAAAAAGTATGCAAAACAATTTATTTGATGAATTTATTTAAATTCTATTGATTATATTTGTAAAATATAATAAATTTTCAGTCAATTAAATGTTAGTTTTTTATACTGTGAATAAACTTTATAAATTAATAAATTATTAATTTATCGATTAATTAATATTTTTCTAAATTAATAAATTTTTATGATCCCGACATTATTAATTTATAGAGATTATACTCTATATAAAAATCAAAGACTTCTCCAAAGTTTATGGCGGTGTGAACTGTGACGCACATGATTAAATATATTATTTATATATTAGCTTTCAAGGGCAGCCGAACGATAAGGTTGGACCATGCGCTCAAATTAAGTGGCTAGATGTTGAGACTCTATTCCCCTTTTAATTATATAACTGGTTAGGAATAAATTTTCCTTTCATTAATGTAGGTAAAATAGATATTTTTTGAATATTTGTGAGGATATAAATCTATATTGTATTATAATAAAATTAATTTTAAAATAATTCATGTAGATTTATAATTGTAATACACACACACAATGTTTGAATGAAAAAATAATAAGCTCGCTGTGGTCTGGGCATAATTTTTTTTTCATATTTTTAAATAAAAAATTTTAATTTTAATTTTTAAAAAATACTTATCTTGAAGTGGTTTTAGTTGAGTTGAAAAAGTTGGTGTGATAGTTAGATTGAAGTACATTTTGGAAAAATATCAAGGTAAAAGTTTGATTTTTAAATTATGAAGTAATTATTGCACAGTTTTAATGGGACTTTGACTAAGATGAGGCCTTTAAAGATACAGTTTAGTGAGATATTATTCAATTTTTAAGATAAAAAGTATTTGACTCTTCTTCTTTAAAAATAAGTAGATAATATATTTTCTACGTGGGGCCTGGGCAATTATCCAATTGCCTAAGGTTAGAGCTGCTGGCGAGTATTATGTTATCGAGTTGCTTGACTTGTGAAGTCTTTCCACACAGCAGTCGCTATATATATATATATTATGTTATCGAATTGCTTGACTTGTGAAGTCTTTCCACACAGCAGTCGCTATATATATATATATATATATATATATATATATATATATATGTATGTATGTATGTATGTATGTATGTATGTATGTATGTGTATAGGAAATATTAATTTTAATATATTTCCTTATTACTGGTTTACATTTATTGGTTGCTATTTTATTTTCAGTTTTCACCACTTTAGTGCTTTTGCTTTGTTAGGAGGTTTGGCGCATTTTGTACCTCCTTCGATTTGTTTGAGAGTTTTTTCTTCAATAAAAATTCTCCTTCATTTTAATGAGCATCATTTTTTTTTCTCTAAAGGTGGATTTTCAGTCCCTGAAGGCTTGCCTATAACTTCATAATAAAGCCAGCTGTGCAAATTTGTAGTCAACTTGAAAAATAAATAAGCGGAGACGTTATAATAAATGAGACACAAAATTTAACGTGATTCAGCGTTTGACCTATGTGTACAAAAAAAATCATAACACTTCGACTATTAAAAATAAATAACACTTTTTTCTGTTGCAATTTCTTGTTTTCTATGTACTAAGAAAGACATTGTACTTACAGCCTTCCATGAATAATAAAGTATTCTCATTCAAACTCTTCTCCATCATCTAAATCACTTATACATTTGATAATCCATAATTTATCAAAGTGATTTGATAATCTATAAGAAAGGCATTGTACTTATAGGTGATTTGGAATTTTTTGCACCATCGTCTATGTTGAAAATATGATTAAAATAAAAATTTTTTTTGTCAAAATGATGGGTGGCTGAGCCACCATCTTTGAATTCAAAAGACGGTGGGTGGTTGAGCCAGCCACCATCGTTGAACAAGAAAAAAATGGGTGGGTGCCGCCCATGCAAAGAAAAAAAAGAGGAAGAAAATGAAGCCATAATTTAGCTATAAATAGAAGAGTTCTTCTCATTTTTGTATCCCAGAGAAGCAATCCAAAATCCTAGAGAAGCAAGATGTTTCGGCATTGCTCAAGAAAATGGTCATGAAATGTTGGCCATGGAGAGAAGCAATCCAAATTGAGAGGAGAGAAATATTCTTAAGCATGTAGATGTATTGAAGGAGCATTTGGCTCCTCAGTATGGGTATTACGGGTTTGATTTTTTAAGGGATATTTCTTGGGATTATGTATTTGGGGCTTGGGTGAGAGAAAATTATTTCTGAGAGTGTGGTTGTAATAATTTTTCACATAGTAAATATTTTTCTCTGGTTGTCTTGTGACAACAACAGTGATTTTTCTCCAGATTTAGAGTTTTTCACGTAAATCTTATGTTGTGTGATTGATGTATTATCTATTTAATTTATTACTTGACAAATTACTTAGAATGATCTTGAGAGAAAACTCAATTTCCTAACATTTTACATAGTCCATGACCTTGCATTCAGACCTTGGACTTGTGGTTTTGCTACAGGCGTTATGGGCTTTATGATTCATGGCTCTTGTCCTTTCTTTTTGAGTTTATTCATGACCTTGCTGCAGGACTAATAATCTTACCACAGTATTTCCGCCACCAGCATTTCTTCTTCGACTTTTCATGGCTCTATTGTAGGACTAAGGTATTGTTTGGGATTAAGGTATTATATTTTTTAAATTATAGTTGTTATGAAAAAAATTATAATTATAAAATAAAAATTAATAATATGCAATAAATATAAAATTTAAATAATAATTTTAATAAAATTATTAAATATATAATAAATTTTTTATTATATAAATAAAAAATTATATTAATATATCTTTTAAATTATAATAATTAATTTTTATTAAATATTTTAATATTATACCTTAAAATCTACGACTGTCTAACTTTAATTCCAAACACACTGTCCACCGTAGGATTTACGACACCAGCATTTATTCTCTGGCTTTTCGTGACCCCACTGCAGGATTAATGATATGATATGGGATGATTCTCGCATCTTCTACTTCCAGCTCTCTGCCCACTTTTATTGACTTTATATGTTCCTACTACAACAAAGCCTGAAATTTTCATTTTCACTTTCCAAATTTGAATATGATTTTCTAATTTCCAAACCAGAATCGTTAAGAAATCAAAATTTTAATTATGGACCCATTTTTGGTTATATATGGACGTTTCGGAGGAACAAAGAAGCCAAAGTGAAGGAATATTGAATTGGGTTTATTTTTAAACTTTTTGTGAGGCGCATGTGCAAAATAAAAATGATAGAACTTTTGATAACTGGTGTTGGAGTGTTGATCAATATCATGATGCTGTCTGCGAAAGCTCAATTATTTGTTTTTGTTTAATATTTCTCTAACATTTTGTTCCGAGTAACGTGGAATGCGATGGGCTGGCATGATCATCTCCATCCTTTATTCCTTTGTGTAATTAAACCTCACTAATAATAAAATAATTTACAGAAATGTCCTTGCACAAGCTGTTAATTAAATCCTTTACATTTCTTTTGTCATGATCACCTAGGTTTCTTAATTGTCTTTGACGGCTAATGTGGACTCAATAGATGATTAATTCAACTATATATTTTAACAGACCAAATAGCCTGCAAAAATTATCTAGAAT
Organism: Citrus x changshan-huyou; assembly: GCA_039657385.1. Taxonomy (NCBI): domain Eukaryota; kingdom Viridiplantae; phylum Streptophyta; class Magnoliopsida; order Sapindales; family Rutaceae; genus Citrus; species Citrus x changshan-huyou. The sequence goes on along the minus strand of CM077547.1, from coordinate 13,903,739 downwards.
GCGCAGATCCTTATTATGATACGTCCTCACGCTTTTGATGTAACAACATGGTTTTTCTAATTAACCTTTTATGAAGACAACTTTATCAGTCGGAAGGACCAAGTTAGAAAAGAAATATTGAGAAGATTTAATATATTAATGAGCAAATTACTGATTTATTCGAATTTTAGACAAACAAAAAGGGCTTCACTATAAACCAACGCGCTTCTAGAAATGAAATTGTTACTTATTAACTGTGGTTGTTTCTTACATTTGAAAAAGCTGGTTGTTTAGGAGAAATTAAATGCAACAACTTCATTTATAAGCGACAAAACAACGTCGGACATGGTGGGTCGATCATCTGCTCTTTCTTGTACACAAAGAAGCGCTATCTTCACATATCTTAATAACAAAAGCTTGGAGGATGCATCTTCTAATAATACTAAATAACGATATGTGTACAATTTTGTTTAAATTACAACTTCATATGTAGGGGTGGGCATCGGTTCGGTTTGATTTCGGGATAAATTTTCGATTTCAAATCGGTTCGAGTCTGAAAATTAAAAAAAAAATGTTCGGTTTTTATGGAAAAAACCGAACCAAAACTGATAGGTTAGTTTCAATTCGGTTTCGATTCTCGTAATAATTTTATTCAAGCAATCGGTTTTTTGGTTCATTTTAACGGTTCAATGAACACCCTCCTCAAACTCGTCTTTCATAATCTCCTCTACAACATTGTTATTTTCTTCCATCCTGCACATAAGGCCTACTATAATCAATGTAAAATAATAAAAATAAATAATTTATAAATTTGTATTCGCCAAAATAAAATTGCAAGAATTGTGGATTAAAATGAAGATATTTTAGAATTATAATCACTATTTTTAATATCAAAACTTTTGGTTCAAAATGTAAATAAAATAAAATAATTTGTTGCATAATAGTGCAATTCACCAAAAGTTTAGGAACCAATGATATTTTATCCTGTTGACTTTTGGTCAAGGACCATTTTGAAAGTTTATAAACAAAGTACACCACAACAGAATTCTTATATACAAATATTTCCTAAATATTGGGCTATACTGTAATGTAATAAAGGATAGGGAGCTAAAGGATATTATCCCTCAATTATTTCCAACCTTCATGACTTCCTCACTCAGCAGTACAGTATCGACATGGAAAAACAAAAAACGTACAATAGCATAAATATACCTAGACAAAGCTAATAAAACTAAATACTACTAATAATTTAATATAATAATAATAAATAAGACGAGCATGAAATTAGAAAAGATTAAAAAGTTATTCTTAATATTGGTTCAATTCGAATTTTATAATTTTTTATTTGAAACCGAACCGAACCTAACCATTTAGTTTGAAATTTATAAATTTGGATTTTTTGTTTTAAAAAACCGAACCGAAACTAAAAAAATCAAACCGAACGAAATTTTTTTCGGATTGCCCACCTCTATTCATATGTGTATAATGATATGTGTAAACTTTTATTTAAATTTTGTTTATACAGATGAAGCTTTTATGTTCGTGGTTGTTCATGAGGTACATATGCACAATGATATGTGTAAGATTTTGTTGGTTTCCAATTCAATTTGTTTATTAAGTGAAGCTTAAATTCAATTTCATTTCCTTGAATATTCTTTTGGTTTCCTTTAACATAATTAATAAACGTTTTCTACTCATTTATTTAGCAAATTGAATAGAATTCAACCTATATATTAACAAAAAAAAAATAGATTTTTTCCAAACCCTAATTCATTTGATTTGAATGAAATCGACTTGAATAAACAAATTCCGACCCTGATTGCCTCTACTATTGATAGTTTAACATATTTGATGAAGAACGTGTTAGGACCCAATGTCGCACATGAAAAAAGAAATATAATAATATAAATGGGAACATAAGCTCATAGTCACCCTCCCCTTACAAGCCAATTTTTAAGAGTGAGTTCTACCCATGGTTCCTTATCAACATGATCTTTTTTTTTTTTGTGATTTAAACATTTAGTGGTGTAAGTAATTTTTGTTAATTCGAATTGACTAATTGTTTTTCTTTTATTTGGGAATGGATGTATTGAATTGTAAGCTCAACATAAGGTTGTCAATTTTGAGATGGAACTGATGGATGTTGAGTGCTGGAGAATATATATTTATAAAGGGTAAAATTATCATTTTGTATTCCAACTTTCACTAACATTTATATTTTTATGTATTTATGTCCTTTGTACTTAAATTGTGTGTGTTTTATTATAATTTAAATATTTTACATATTTAAGGGGAATGTTGGTTATTTTACAATTAGGGAAAGATTAAACGGAACAGTTGAAAAGCTTAAGAGGGGCATAAAGGGGTATACGAATCCTATTGGACCAAAATGTTGATGTGACGTTGACTGATGATATGTTCCAGTTAATAAAAGATTGCAACGCAACGCGATCATTAGTGTATGAGTTGTTTTCATCCGATTGCCATGATTTACCCATTATATTTATAAATAATGGACTCCTCCCTAATTCAACAGCTCTGAATCCATTTTTGAGCTTCATTTTTTAAAATTCTCTCTCCATCTTGTATTTTTTTTAATGTATTTTAATAGAATTCTCATTTTGCCCTTAGTTAAAAAATGAGTAGTTAATTTAATTTTAAGTTTGGGTTGAAGATTAGGCCTCAACATGATTCATGGGCTTAATTTGGTAAATTTATTTACTCTATCTCTCTAATTTAAGTGGTTGTTTTGACTAATCGTTGACAGACAATGTATCTCAACCAAATTTTGCACGGTATACCGGCTCCTTAGCGGAAGATCATTATTGTTTGGTACGATGAGCATTTAGCATCATATTTATTAGAGCTAAAATTCCTTTCTAGTATTTTGTGGGTTGCCCTAACTCGGTGCCGACATAGAGTGCATCTAAACTATTTAGTGGATAGTTTTGCCACGTTGTCGACAGAAGGATTATTATCGTTTGGCACAACATGTTCTTGGCACCACATTTAGCTGGAGATCATTACTATATTTACTAGAGTGAGGATTATGAGGAGTGTAAATGCCCTCTCATAAATTAATTGGAACTAAACAAGAATATTAAGGCCATGGTGAAGTGTTTAGTGTGAATCCAGAGATTCAAGCACCTCATTTGCATAGTTTTATCTTTATGCTGCGTTTACTTCTCGGATTGGGAAATTAGAATCCGGAATCAAAATGATTGATGACGTTTACTTCGCAAAAATGGAGCAGGAATCAGAATTGAAATGGCAGGGCCCACCACTATTTGGAAACGGGGAATGGGAGATTGATTCCCATGGAGGGAGGTGGGAATCAATCTCCCATTTCCTGAAGTTCCCATTTTGCCCTCCCCCAAAACTAGAAATGCCCACTTTGTCCTCATTTATAATTAATTGATATATTATTATAATTAATTAATTAAATATTATAATTAATTAATGTATTATTAACTATAATTATTAATAATTATAGTTCTTGAATAAATAATCACAATAATCAATATATTATTATTATAGTTGATTAATTAATAGGCTATTATAGTAATTAATAATAATAATATTATTATTATTATAATTAATTCAAATATTATTATTAATATAATTATTGCTATTAATTAATATATTAACAATAATTATTAATAATTAAATTTTTGAATAAATAATCACAATAATTAATTTATTGTTATTGTTATTATAATTAATTAATTAATATAATGGTATAATAATTATTAATATAATTATTATAATTAATTCATATATTATAATTAATTAAATAATATCATTATTACTACTAATTAATATATTAATATATTTTTAACAATAATTATTAATAATTATAATTTTTGAATGAATAATCACAATAATTAAAATATTATTATAATTAAGTAATTAATATTAATATTATTAGTTAATATATTTTTATAATAATTGTTAATATAATTAAATAATTTTTTTTACAATTAATTAATATATTAGTTAATAATAATAATCATGACAATAATCAATTAAATACTTTTTAGTAATTTGTTACAATCTAACTCAGTCTGATTTCGATTCTAAGACAAAGTAAACACATTAATAGTAATCCAACTCATTCTGATTTCGATTCCTACAATTCAAGTAAACAACTTATTGTGATTCCCGTTCCATGTTCCCATTCCAACTCATTCCGATTCCTGGCCATTCAGATTCCAACTCATTTCGATTCCAATTTAGTAAATGCAGCATTAATTCATTCTCACCATTTTATTTTAAATTTTAAGATAAAGAAATCACTTTCAACCAATACACATATGAATTTGAAAAATTAACCCTATAAATACTTAAATCTACCTGCTCGTGGCATTGACACCCGTCACCACAAATCTGTACTGTAATAAATTCATGCACTTGCAAGTACAATAAAATTTGCACAACAATAGACATTCAAAAGTGAGCCTCTTGTTACACTGGAGGCTGAATACCAAGCCACTGTGAGATGCCTTCAGTAGAGTTTGCTAGAATTTGTAAAGAACTAAAGATCTTGCCAGCATTGGTGACACAGGAACCTCCTAATTGTGTTCCCAAGATTTGAACTTCTTCCATTCTTGTTTCGTAGTTTCATATGATTTCTAATTTTCCAGGTTGATGGATTTTGTGTAGTTGTAAGGTGTCAATGTCTGTACTAGAGGTGACCTTGCGACTGCTAATACTTTTATTTAGGCAAAAATAATGCAGGAGGCAGGGTATACATTTTCCTGTATTAATTTTTTTCTGCACAACAATAGTGTCAATAGTTATGGCAATTCTGTGTTTGAGAAAATTAAATGCTGGATCTGATATATTATTATTTGCAATTGATGGTGAATGTTTTTCCAGCCAGAAGAATCAACAATAATTGAAATGAATGAGCCATTCTCTTTGGGTTTTGCTCTGAGATACTTGAACACATTCACAAGGGTTACTACATTGTCGAATAACGTTATGCTAGAATGTCATCAGCACTGCCTGCAGATGTGGTCGAGTACGAAATTGATGTTATGTTAGATTCTACTTGGTTCCCAAGATAGAACAAGATTAGGATGGGACAAGCCTCACCTCTCAAGCTAAGCGTTAGTGGGTAGGCAAATCCTAAATTAATTTTTTAACCCTTAGCTCCAGAATTCGAACTTGGATGGCCAATGAAATAAAACTGCTTCAAAATTACTGGATGTTCATTTAATTTTGAAAAACCGAACGTTTGTAGTTTAGTGGTGTTGAAGATATAGTTGAAGCTGAGCTGAATAGAGTAGCTGCAGCAGCTTGAGTGTGATGAAGCACGTGTGAGCAGATAGTGCAAGCTCAAGTTGACGTGTCAAGTAGAAAATAACTGCATGACATGTGTCAAGTGCTAAGTGGCTGGACTAAATCTAAGTTGTTATTAGTTAGAATAATAGCTTATAAACTGAGCTAAGAAAATTTGATAACTGTATTAATCATTCTCATAATAATATTGTGAAGTTTCCATTTCATTTTCTCTGTTTTTCTTTGTTTCCAAACACCTTATTACAAATTCTAATATGGTATCAGAGCCACGAAGCATGGCAAATCAAAACAATTTAGGATCGTCTTCCTTTTCTTTCTCTTTTATTCAACCAACAAACTTGATCGAAAAAATTATCTGGTGTGGAGAGCTCAAATTCGAGCTTCGATTACTGCCAATGGTCTTGATGGTTTTATCAATGGTGATTCTCTATGTCCAGATCGTTTCCTTTCTTCATATGAGAATGCTGTTAGTAGATCAGAAGCTCAGAGTTCGAGCAGACGTGAAAATCCTGACTATATTGATTGGAAGAAAACTGACAAACTTCTACAGAGCTGGATGCTATCGTCTATGGTAGATAATGTGCTCATCATGGTTGTGGATTGTGATACTTCACTTGAGATCTGAGAGAAACTCGCTGAGATGTTCATGTCACAGTCGAAGGCTAGATACATGCCTCTGAAAATGCAGATTCAAACCACAAAGAAATGAGCTATGTCAGTAAGTGATTACTTCAATAAGATGAAAAAAATTGCAGACAGCTTAGCTATTGGTGGTAATCCTCTTGCTTCAACTAATTTTATAATGCATTTGCTCACTGGTTTAGATGACAATTATGAGTCACTTGTGACAACTATACTTGCTAGGCTAGAAAAAAATATTCTCACTGTTGAAGAAGTGTATTCCTTAATGCTTAGTCATGAAACTAGGGTTGAGATGAGTAAAGAAAAAGTGCAAAATGAATTGGTGCACGATATGTCAGTTAATTTTGCTCAGAAAGGACAGAATTACAATAAGTTTAGTAATGCTAGTCAGAGAGGTTTTAATGGTGGAAATTTTACTGGAATGGATAATGGCAAAGGAGGATACAATGTTGATAAGGAAGTGATTTGTCAAATATGCTTCATTCCTGGTCATGGAGCATACAAATGCAGGAACAAATTTAATCAGAATTTTATTCCTAGGCAAGGAAGAGGTGGCTTTAGGCCTAGAGGTGGATTCAATTACAGAGGTTTTCCTGGTCAGTCTCAGAACATGTATGGAAGAGGTTATGGTGGTTTTTATGGAGCTGCAACTGGCACTCCTAGATATAATACACCTATGTTTCAAGGGCATGTTGCATATCAGAATGCCAATGTTTTGTATCCTCAAGGGTTTCCTATGTTTCAAGGCCAATACAATGTTGCTACTCCATTTGCTAACTATGGAGTTGTTCCACCTACTGTTCCTACTGCACCACTTGCTCATACTGCTCCAGTTGCTGATTATGGAGTTGTAGCTGATCCTGCTTGGTATATTGACTCAGGGGCCACAAATCATGTGACAAAGGAAGCATGTATCTTCTCATCTTACTCAGTTTATCATGGCATTGACAAGCTACATGTAGGAAATGGCATGGGGTTGCATATTAAACATATTGGTTGCACAATATTGAATACACTTGCTGCCACACCTATCTATCTCAACAATATTTTGCATGTCCCAGCTATAACCAAAAATCTTTTAAGTGTATCTAAACTACTGGCTGACAATGATGTTGTTGTTGAATTTCATAAAATCTCTTGTTTTGTCAAGGACAAGAACTCAGGGATCATTTTGCTCAAGGGGATCGCTAGAGGAGGATTATATCAAGTTGAAGGTCTTGTTGCAGTGTCTCATGCTGCAGTTTCAAATAGAGTCCAGTCTAATGCTTTATTTGTCACCTCAAATTCAAGTCCTATTTCAAGTGTCTGTTCTTATCCAGTGTCAATGATTAGTCATTCAAATGTTTCCAATTCTATACATTCTGATGAAGTTCTGTTAGCTGTAAATAAAAATTCTCAATTCAATAATGAAGCCTCATTGGCCCTGTCAGTTGCTTACTCAAAATCAATTGATTACAATATTTTACATAAAAGAATGGGTCATCCTACAATGCATGCTTTTAAACAAATTATAAAGCATTTGAATCCTTCTCTCGATATCAATAGAGCCCTCAAACCAATTTTCTGTAATGCTTGCCAATTTGGCAAATGTCACATGCAACATTTTCCCTCTGTAGATACCACTACCATTCAACCACTGGAATTGTTGCATGCTGATCTATGGGGACCAGCTCCTTTGTTGTCCTCACAAGGCTATCACTACTATCTTTCCATCTTAGATGACTTCATTAGATTCACCTGGATCTTCCCTCTTGTTACCAAGTCTCAAGCCTTACAAACTTTTATTGAATTCCAATATATGATAGAAAAATGTTTGAATAGGAAAATCAAATGCCTTCAAACAGATTGGGGAGGTGAGTTTAGGCCATTTCTTTCTTATCTTGCTGAGCAAGGAATCCAATTTAGACACCCTTGTCCTTACATTCATCATCAAAATGGAAAAATTGAACGAAAACATAGACATATAGTGGAAACAGGTCTTACCCTTCTTGCTCAAGCACATTTACCACTCAAATTTTGGTGGAATGCTTTCCACACTGCCACATTTCTCATAAACAGGCTACCTACACCCATTCTAGATAACAAATCCCCATTTGAAAAACTTTTCACCAAAAAGCCAGATTACTCTGTTATGAGAGTCTTTGGGTGTGCTTGCTTCCCATATCTGAGGCCATATAATCATCACAAACTAGAGTTTCGAATTGCTAGGTGTATTTTTCTTGGGTACAACTTTCTTCATAAAGGCTACTTGTGTCTTCATTCTTCTGGTAGAATCTATGTCAGTAACCATGTTATATTTGATGAGTCATGTTTTCCTTTTCAGTCAGGAGTTGATTTCTCATCAGTTACTCACTCTTGTTCTTCTTCTGATCCTTCATCTCAGCCTTCTTCTGTTTGTCCTTTGATTCAACTTGATGTAACCAAGTCTTCATCCTCAACAGCATCTGATCTCAATTTCTCTCTGTCTTCTCCAAGTTCCTCTTCTCAGACCCTTATACAATCATCTTTGCCCACTGTTTCATCACCTACAGAACCATCTACCTCACCTGTTCATCATTTAACTCCACCATTACAACATTCTACTGGTCATCCAATGGTCACTCGATCAAAGGCTGGTATATTCAAACCTAAAGCCTATCTTACAACTCCTCCTACTAAACCTATAGAACCTGCTACTGTCTCAAAAGCTCTTCAAGATCCCACTTGGCATCAAGCCATGACAGATGGATATCATGCCTTAATCCACAACCATACCTGGACTCTTGTCAAACCTACACATCCTATTAAAGTAATTGGGAATAAGTGGGTATTTCGGATTAAATACAATCCTGATGGGAGTGTCTCTAGATACAAGGCCAGACTTGTTGCTAAGGGGTTTCATCAAACCCAAGGGTTGGATTTTAATGAAACATTTAGCCCTGTCATCAAGTCCTCAACCATCAGAATTATCTTGAGTATGGCAGTCATGAATCATTGGGTACTCAGGCAAATAGACATTAACAATGCCTTCCTTAATGGCCACTTAACTGAAGAGGTTTATATGCAACAACCTCAGGGGTTTATAGATAGTTCAAAGCCTGATTATGTCTGTAAGTTACATAAAGCTCTCTATGGGCTTAAACATGCTCCAAAGGCATGGTTTGATAGACTCAAATTGGTTCTTACAACTCAATGGGGCTTTAAAAATTCCATTTCAGACACTTCACTCTTCTTTAAGAGATCACAAGGTCATCTACTACTTGTATTGGTATATGTCGATGATATCATCATTACAGGCTCCAATCCTCAGCTTGTTCAGCAGATTATCACCAGCTTCTAGTCTGTTTTTGCACTTAAAGATCTTGGTGCTTTGAGTTATTTTCTGGGAGTTCAGGTTCTGTACAACAAATCTGGTATTCATCTTTCTCAATCTAAATATATCACTGATCTGCTTGACAAGGTGCAAATGCAGGATAGTACACCTTGTTCTACTCCTATGGTTTCTGGAGTGTCATTTACTAAAGGTGATAGTGCATCTTTCTCTGATGTTACTCTATATAGAAGCACTATAGGTGCTCTTCAGTATGCAACCCTGACCAGACCAGAGATTGCTTTCTCTGTCAACAAACTTAGTCAGTTTCTCTCCTCTCCTACTGTCAATCATTGGCAGGCTTGTAAAAGGATTTTACGGTATCTGAAGGGCACTATTAGGCTTGGTTTACAGTTCTACAATCATGGTAGCATCCAGATTGACTGTTTCAGTGATGCTGATTGGGCTGGGGACAAAGATGATAGGAGGTATGTGGCTGGTTATTGTGTTTATATGGGTCCAAATCTGGTGTCTTGGTGCTCTAAGAAACAGGCAGTGGTATCTCGATTTAGTGCTGAGTCTGGATATCGAGCATTAGCAATGGCAGCAGCTGAAGTCCTATGGATTCGATCTCTTCTTGCTGAAATTGGTATTCCTTTGTCTTCCATTCCAATCATATGGTGTGATAATCAAAGTGCAGCAGCTTTAGCTTCTAATCCCAAGTTTCATTCCAGAACAAAACACATTGAATTAGATGTTCATTTTATTAGAGAGAAAGTTGCTGCTCAATGTCTTAAAGTTCAGTATATTTCCAGCTCAAAACAGACTGCTGATATTCTCACCAAAGCTCTCTCTTATCATCCTTTTCATTACTTGCGTGACAAGCTCAACCTTACTTCCTCAGTTGAGCTTGAGGGGGGATGTTGAAGATATAGTTGAAGCTGAGCTGAATAGAGTAGCTGCAGCAGCTTGAGTGTGATGAAGCACGTGTGAGCAGATAGTGCAAGCTCAAGCTGACGTGTCAAGTAGAAAATAACTGCATGACATGTGTCAAGTGCTAAGTGGCTGGACTAAATCTAAGTTGTTATTAGTTAGAATAATAGCTTATAAACTGAGCTAAGAAAAGTTGATAACTGTATTAATCATTCTCATAATAATATCGTGAAGTTTCCATTTCATTTTCTCTGTTTTTCTTAGTTTCCAAACACCTTATTACAAATTCTAATAAGTGGGGTGATAAAATTTCCTTTCTTGGGCTTGAAACTTTTATATCCTTCCATTGTGCTAACAATTGATTCATTTGTCTTTGTTGTTTTCAAGAATAGGCTATCATTGGCTTAAATTTTCTAAAATTTGTTTTGAAAAAAAAAAAAAACATAAACAAAAACTTCTAACTCTTTGCTTGCTGTAACAACGGCAGAGTTATAACAGAGAGCATCATGTTGCTGTCAGCGTAATTGAATCGATTAACGCGTTGTGTTGAGTTTTGATACTGCTGCTCTGTTTTTTTTCTTTTTTTTTTTGGGGGTTAACCAAAGATTGCCATTTCGCAGAAACTGGTAAATTGGATGCAATAACGCAAACTCTAAACGTATTAGTGCAATTATACCTGTGACTTGAGCCCTTATGAACAGAAACCAATGGTTGCAAGCAAATAAATTCATAATTTATCAATAAATATACCCCAGAAAAATAATTTTATTAACGAATGGTTATCTAATGGAATCAAATCAACTATTTTCCAGCAACAAAATTTCCTGAAACAAAATTTGCTTAACTCTTCAATCGAAGCTGACTTATCAAAATGGTAATGTGTTACATAGATAATCAAGAAGACCGGGCAGTCGGTATATTTGTTCAGTTTTCACTGAAAATAACAGAATACTGCCTTTAAGAGAAAAATCACTAAATCAGAGATTCTTCAAAATTGGACTTTCTCACTGATTGATCTGTTTGCCCAGTTTACAAAGATTCTGATTCTATAATAATTACTCAGACTGGTTCAGAGCATTGGGGAGATTGAATCCAAACGTCCTCACCTTCAATATGCAGCAATACTGCCTAAAGGGCCTAGCCAAGCAGCTTTCAACCAGCTTTATTTTGCTGGCCACCTGAGTTTGATCCTATGAAGGCAATAGGGTTAAAAATTTGATTGATCAAGCAATATTCTTCAGCAAACTCGCTATATATAATTTGAATAAAATAATTCTTTAATAAATATGAATGAAGTCTCGTATCGAATTATCCCGCTGGTGGTTGGGGAAAAAAAAAAATTATCGAGCGTCTAAATTTGAAACAGTTATTTGATTGATAGAACAATCTTCTGGCCTGCAAACGGGCGACACTGCAGAACTCGCTGTGCTCCTTACATGTGAATATGCAGGTTGTTTCGGAGGAGGCAATGTGGCAGCCTCATTTTTAAGCATGGAGTCAACATCGGACATGGTGGGTCTTTCATCGGCTCTTTCTTGTACACAAAGAAGTGCTACGTTCACATATCTTGAGAGCATATGCTTTCTGCAGGATGCATCTTCTAATAGCCCTGGATCAACCAACTCTAACACCCTGTTGCTTGTCCACAGATCCCATGCCTACACAGCCACAGCAAAAAAGTTACGGCAGTCAATTAATTTCGCATAGAAATTAAAAGTGAGAATTAATGATCTCAGTGAAATAAAAAGAAAGTGATTGTTTGTCACTGGCTATAAAAGTAAGGATTCAAGTACAAGAAACACATATTTTAACGAATTAGAGTTGTATTTGTCTGTATTTTAGTTTTGTCCTTTTATTAAAATAAGGGCTTCCCCCGTGGGTCCTGTAACTTATTAAGGATGGATTTGCACTTCAAAAGGTACATAGTACAAATCCAAACTTTATACATTACAGATGTCGAAAGCTGATGGTCGTTACGTATATACACAAGAAATCTATGTATAAACCATATGATAGAATCATCCAACGAAATCATGATATACTTTTGACACGTCACAATCTTATATACAGATACTTGTAGACGCACATAATATAAGGAATATGGAGGTGTAGGTTACTTACATAACCGTTTATGCTGAGATAGCCAGTGTGGTAAAATTCAGTATTCTTCTTGCCACTCAAAATTTCTAGTAACAGCATTCCAAAGCTAAAGACATCCGATTTGATCGAGCAGATTCCTTGATAGACATATTCTGGTGGGATATATCCGCTGTAAACCAATAATTAAATACAAGATATAAATTAGTATATCCATCATATATCGCAAATACATGCATATCAAATTATAATATTGTGCTAGTCAAAATTTAAAGGAGCAAAATCCATCTCATTAGTCAAAATTTTAGTTCAGGTTGCGAACTCGGGTCGCCAACTAAATAAAGCTGTATGAAATCCACTTAGTCAAGTACTCATGTGGGTGAGAAAAATCCATCTTAAGGATTGACTGCTACTATACAATATATAAATGAATCTTAGCTAACGAACCTTAATAGTCAAAAGGTACTGTTAAATCTTTGAATATTAATAAAAGTTCATATCAATGAAGAGACAGATTCTAGAGTATATCTATTCTACTACACCGACTTAAGGATTGACTACTACTACACAATATATAAATGAATCTTACCTAACGAACCTTAATGGTCAAAAGATACTGTTAAATCTTTAAACATTAATAAAAGTTCATATCAATGAAGAGACATATTCTAGAGTACATCTATTGTACTACACCGACTTAATGCATGTATAATATGTGTGCATTTCTTTTAGAAAATCTCATGTAATTAATAGTTATATTTAATTAATACACACATGTCATACATATATTATGTGGGTATAGTATAACAGAGGTACTCTAAAATATCTCAAATGGAGGACCCAAAATTTTAATAGTGCAAATGCTTAATTTAATTACTTACAAAGTCCCAGCGACCCTATTTGTGTTTGCTTTAGACTCATTCCCTTTGAAAATTCTTGCCATTCCGAAATCTGATATTTTTGGCTTCATCTCCTTATCTAACAAGATATTGCTTGCTTTGAGATCCCTATGAATAATTCGCACTCTGGAATGTAGATGAAGATAAAGAAGCCCTTCAACTATTCCTTCAATGATTTGAAGACGTGTTCCCAACTGTAATAACACGCGCTTTGTTGCATCTAATTTACAGCAAAATGAAGAAAATATTAATATAGAATACAATCAGGTAAATAAACTCTACAATAAAGGATTCGACTACAAAATTAATGTAAAACATAAAATGCTTCCACAATTTTCAGTAATATAATCCCCTACCCATGCATGCGAGCGGGATTCAAACTCAGATCTCTTGTTTTAACTAAAATTTTTTTACCAACTAATCAAGCTACTGGCAGTCACGAGATTAATACAATAATAGACCATATTATACAAATGTTTATTTGAATATATATGTTAGATTTACAAACCAAAAAGGAAGAAATCCAAGCTTTTATTAGGCAAGTACTCATAGATGAGTAGCTTCTCATCTCGTTCAATGCAGCAACCCAAAAGTCTAACAAGATTCTTGTGTTGAACTTTGGCTATGACAAGTGCCTCATTCTTTAACTCTTGCAGTCCTTGTCTAGATCTTACTGAAAGCCTTTTCACAGCTATCTCATCTCCTTTCGCTAATACCCCCTGAAATATACAGTAGTTCTTATTAAACCATTAGTCTGAAGTTCCATTTGGTATTGCTGTTCGGAAAAATCACAATTATAAAGTGTTTGTTAATTTTTAAAAAGTTAAGTTGATTATATCTTAAAATTCCATGTTAGGTGCCAAATCAAGTATAATTCATTTACTATTTTTATCAAAATCTTTATTGCTAGAATGAAATTTTACCTTGTAAACAGGTCCAAAACCACCCTCACCAAGCTTATTCGTGTCTGAGAAATTATTGGTTGCTGCAGCAACGCTAGAAAAGCTGAATAAGGGCAATTCAACTTCCCTTTTAGTACTTTTCCGGCGATTGTTTGCTTTATTACTCAGCTCAATATCATCAGCTTTTAGATTCATACTCAAATCAAATAGCATCAAATTCTCCCCTGAACGATCAGCAAAGATGAAAATAGAAAAAAAGAAAAAAAGAAAAAAAAAGGTTATAAAAAGAGTATTCACTGCTCAGATCACGTTATATATGAGAATAAATGCCTTACCTTTGCTTTTGAGCTTTCTTCTCAAGTAAAAAGCAACGATCACCAAATTGACAAATATCAGGGACACCATTACTGATAAAAGTATGACATTAAATGAAATTAATATAAAAACTATGAGGACTGAGAGAGATGCCAAAGCACAAACGATAACGAACAATAAAAAGCACTCCATGACGATTTACCAAAACTTGGTGAAGTAGTCCTTTGAATCATTAATTGTAAATTTGTAAGATCAGTCTTTCGGTATACAATTTGTACGGTCAATTTTATATTAATATCCAGAAACGTCTTTTTCCAATTTTAATTACCTTGAGTTTTCCAAAGTTTGATTCTGACTATTCCAAGTCTAAAATGTTAGGTAGGCTGGAAAAACCTAGCCATTTGGCCAGGCTTCATGCTCTCTACGTATGCTGAGGGAATGATTTTCGGTCCGACAGGGCTTTATTCAATTTAAAGTAGATTTTTTCAAACACGTTAGTGGAAGTAGATTTATCTTTACAAAAATTGTAACAATCTATCATCAATGTGAATAAAAATTTAATAATAATATATTTTTTTTGTACTTTTATTATTTTTTTAATTTTTTTTTATAGTAAATATATATTTTATGTTATTAAGATAGATTATCAAGCAAATAATTTATTTAATTTCTTTTCCTTTTAATTTTTGGTTTTAAGGGAGCTTTTAGATATTATAATAGGCACTTAAGTAATATATATTAACTTTATAGAGAGAAACTAGCAATCTCCCGTTTGAGTCCATACAGATTGTACATATTGATAGATTATAAATTTTGTAAAAGAAAACAAAAAAAAAAGGGTTGACGAAAAACTTAAGCACCCTATCAACTATGTATGTTTTATCATTATGTTTGGCACAATTACTTTCTTAGGAATTTTTTTTTTTTGAAATTTTGGGTGATTTCAATGTACACTCTTTCGTTCATCTAAGAATCAGCTATGCTGATATCAAAAGTACGCAGGACGTTTCAATTTCATGATATTCCATATCAATCAAAGTGATTGAGGGGCTGTGCACACAAATTAGTTAATATTTACTAGCCATTAATTTTATTTCACAATTGATAAGTATGAGGTTGTGAACCTTAGCCTTACAGGCAGTTCAAGCCCCTACAAAGTATTGTGGTAACTTAATTTTTTTTCTTAATCATGGAAAATAATTGGGTAAAAATAGTCTTCTCTTTACGAAGTATAAGTGAAGTAGACACCCTTCAAATACTGAAGAGGATAAAATTTGGGCAGTTTTATATAAGATTTAATGTAAAGCAGTCTAAATAATTGTCTGATTGTAAATATCAATAATAATATGATATAATGTTAGTAGTAATCTTATGTAATATGAGTTGTAATCTTAAGAATAGTCTATGTAATTTAAAAAAATATATAAGATTGTGAAATCGCAGCATTAAATGTTCTTTTTAAACTTTAAATCTTTGCTACAAGACGTATTGTTATTATTATTATTTTTTACAATACTAAAAATATAATAATAAGTCTACACTAAATGGTGGTTTCTTGGATTGAATGCAATATGCAAGCTTGACACGAGAATCCTGAGTCAATGCGCTCCAATATATAATATAATAACTCTCATCCTTTTATTCTTCTTATTATTTTCTGAATTTCAGATGGGAAATCTTGGACTTGTTCCTTCACATTTTTTCATTTAGGGTGTTCCAATTTTTTCAACTAGGAATTAAGCAGGCTTTTTGTCTAGCGGAATGATTCTTATCGTGGGTGCAAGAATTTTAAGGCAAGGCAAGAGCACCCAAGAGTTACAGGTTTCATTTTACAAAATTTTCGTGCACTTTATTATTCTTTCCAATAAATGAATAATAAATCCAAAAACTTAACGTAAAAGGGTATGAATTAACTTACATAATTAATTAAGTGATATTATTAAATTTATTGACAAGGATTTATTCTCTTATTTATTATTTTGACACTTTTTTAAACGATGCGTCTTAATTCCTTAAAACTCTCAATCATGACAGACGTTTTCCTGTTTAAACTTCACAATTCCTGCTTCTTTCGATTTATTCTCTAACCATCGTGAACTCTTCTTCTCCGCTTTAACAGTTAGCCACCGCAATAAGTAAAATTCTCGCTAAAACTAGCTTACCCCTTTAAGCATGAACTTCAACAACAATAACAGTCCAAAGAAGTTAACTTATTTAAGAATAATATTATTTTGTAATGCTTCCCGATTTCACTATAGTTTTATCCTCTGCTTGTTAGATTTGTATGAATTCATGGCTAAAAGACATTATGAATAGGAGAAACATAGTGGGAAAAAAGTTGTACTTTCAATAGCTTTAGCAAAGAACGTTTTAATATGACATTTTATGAAACATGTGATGGGCATCAAAAAATTGTAAACTTAAAAAAATAAATAATAATAAATAAAAGAAAAGAAAATGTCTTTATAGATAATCATGAGTAGATTTGAAACCCCTATTTTATTACCGTTCACACTATATTAGTGTATGCCAGTCAAAGTACTCCAACAGCTGGAGGTTAAGAAAGCATTGCTTGGAAGACGAGGAAAGTTGCGAGAAAATTGATGAGAATAAATACATAACAATTATGTCATATTATAATCACAAGAGAGAATAAATCTATAACGATTATGCTAAATTTTGGAGACTGATCGCTCTTCTGAAACTTCAAGCTTCATACAAAAATCCAGTCAACGGCCTTCAAAACAAATATATTCTTCTTCATAATCATCATTTTCTAAATTTCAGATTCAACTCTTGGACTCGTACATTCACATTGTGAAAATTTCACTTTCAGTAATCCACTTGCACCACAGGGCCATTAGCCGTGAGTCTTAGATATTAATTAGCTGAGACGTTTTGAAAATGGTAGAAATAATTAAATTAAAAATAATGCATTAAACTAGGCATTTGGTCTAGTTTGATAGAGGCTTTAGCCCCAAAATAGAGGATTCTTTAAACTAAATTTTGGTGCAATATTCTTAATTGCTAAGAAATGGCCACACCACACAGGGTCAAGAATAAAATTCTTGAAATCATTTCCCAAAAAAGGACTCCATACACATTAAAATAAAAAATTAATGCGCTTCTAAAAGTGAAATCGTTACTTGGTTGATCGAACAATCTTCTGTCTTGCTGGCGGACGATGTTGAAAGGTTCTTACATATGAAAAAGCAGGTCGATTCGAAGGATTTAATGTTGTGGCTTCATTTGTAAGCATGGATACAACATCGTACACGGTGGGTCTATCATCAGCACTTTCTTGTGCACAAAGGAGTGCTAATGTTCACATATCTTAAAAAGGAGGATTCATCTTTCTAATATTAGATCAATCAACTCCAATGTCCTGTTGCTCGTCCATAGATCCCATGCCTTAGATTAATAATTAACCATAGACAAAGAAATATATGAGAATTAGCTACACGTAAATAATAAATAACGAAGATGAGAGAATCAGTCCAGTAAAATTCAGTATTCTTCTTGCCGCTCAAAATTTCAAGCCTCAACACTCCAAAGCTGAAGATTTCAGATTTTATGGAAAAGACTCCTCCTAACGCATATTCTGGGGAAACATATCCACTATAATTTGAGAATTAATAAATGATTGTTAGCAAATTCAAATTCATGCTAATATTGTTAGGAAATTGAGTTTCCTCCCAAGATCTCTCCAAGCAATTTATCAATTAATAAGAAAAATTAAATAGAGAATATACCAACCACATAACACAAGATTTACATGGAAAACTCCAAATCCGGAGAAAAACCACGGCCGTTGTCAAAAAGACAACCAGAGAAAAAAAAATATTCACTATGTGGAAAATTATTACAACCACACTCTCAGAAATAATTTTCTCTCACCTAAGCCCCAAATACACCCCAAAGAAATACTCTCTAAATGAAGAAAAGAAACCGAGAATTAGATGCAAAAACCAAAAATGGGGAGCTTCCTTTATATAGCCACAATTGGCTATTATTTTAATATTTTCTTTATTTTTCTCGTGGCTTCTTCAAAGCTGTGTTCCAACATTTTTCTTTCTTCCATTTTGGCGTTCCAACCATCATTTGTTAAGATCAACTTCTGCAACATCTTCTTCATTCTTCCTTGGCGGTCCCTTCAACATTTGCTGCATCAACGCTTCTAGATGTAGCTTCTAGAAGCTGCAGCCAAAAACTTTGACATTCTCTCACTTGGAGTTTTGATTGAGAATCAATCAATCTCCACACTAACCTTACTATTTTCCTCACCATAGAGAATTATCATACCCCACCATAAAAGAGTATACCACTTAGAATTAATTACCAATTCTAAGAATTTTACATCGGCACATGTCGAAATATCCTGCTGAAATTTATGGTGCAACTTCCATGTTGGCCTTCTTGGAAGTTTGTCAGCCATCGACATAAATTCCACCACACACCATGCATCAATGCCAACCATGCCTTGTGTGTAAATCTTGTGGACCCGCTAGTAGTAACATATCCCCTTTCATGGTACTAGCGGTATACCATGAGGATGTCATCATCATCCATTTTACAAGGGATCATCGTCTCCCACGATGATGAGAGACTTACCACTAGCAATACTATCAGTATCTGATCTGGAGCCACTTGCCGATCCTGCTCCATTTCTACTATGACAATCTCTTTTTAAGTGCCCCGATTGTCCACACCCCCAGCAGACTCCTTTCTTCTTAGATTTATCTTTCTGCCAATTCCCTACAACTGCCAAAGCCGAGACATCTGTAGTTTTAGTACTTTCACCACCCAGTCTTCTTTCTTCTGAGAGTAAAGTACTAGTAACTTCTTCAAGATCTACTGTCTCCTTCCCATACATCAAAGTAGGTAACAAGTGTTTGTAGGAAGTTGGAAGTGACCATAGTAACCTAAGCGCCTTGTCCTCATCTTCAATTTTAACTCCAATGGCTTCTAGTTCTGACACAATACCATTGAGAACACTGAGGTGATCGGAAATTTTTGTACCTTCAGCCATTCGCAATGTGTGAAATTGCTCCTTCAGGTACAATCGATTTGAGATGCTCTTTGTCTGATACAACTTTTCTAGCTTCTCCCAAAGTTCTTTCGCTGTAGGAATTTTTCCTATATTTGCAAGAACATTCTTTGCTAGACACAGTCGTATGGCACTTGCAGCTCTATCATCTAATTCTTCCCAATCTTCATCACTTATATTAGCTTTTCCAGAGCCACTACTGGAAGCAGGGGATGGCTTCCCCTTTAATGCCTTGTGTAACCCAGATTGAATCAACACATCTTTGACTTGAACTTGCCACAAGCCAAAGTTAATTCTCCCATCGAATTTTTCTATTTCAAATTTCACCGGACTTGAAAATTTCAATCCTGACATATTTGCTTTGCAGATCAGCTTTTACTCTTCACCACGGACTGTTTGGATTGGCTCCCACTGCTTCACGTGAATAGTACCGTATACGTGAACAGTACCATATACGTGAACAGTGCCCCGACACCAAAACTTAAATCAATGGCTCTGATACCACTGTTAGGAAATTGAGTTTCCTCCCAAGATCTCTCCAAGCAATTTATCAATTAATAAGAAAAACTAAATAGAGAATATACCAACCACATAACACAAGATTTACGTGGAAAACTCCAAATCCGGAGAAAAACCACGGCCGTTGTCAAAAAGACAACCAGAGAAAAAAAAATATTCACTATGTGGAAAATTATTACAACCACACTCTCAGAAATAATTTTCTCTCACCTAAGCCCCAAATACACCCCAAAGAAATACTCTCTAAATGAAGAAAAGAAACCGAGAATTAGATGCAAAAACCAAAAATGGGGAGCTTCCTTTATATAGCCACAATTGGCTATTATTTTAATATTTTCTTTATTCTTCTCGTGGCTTCTTCAAAGCTGTGTTCCAACATTTTTCTTTCTTCCATTTTGGCGTTCCAACCATCATTTGTTAAGATCAACTTCTGCAACATCTTCTTCATTCTTCCTTGGCGGTCCCTTCAACATTTGCTGCATCAACGCTTCTAGATGTAGCTTCTAGAAGCTGCAGCCAAAAACTTTGACAAATATATTATGAATCTACGAGAGCAAAAATCTGAATTTTTATGAAATTTCGATATGCTTTTATTTATTTACTAAGTACCAAAATCCTACTAGTGTTTGCTCATAACTCATTTCCTCCACTAATTATCCTCGCCATTCCAAAATTTGAAATTTTGGGATTCATTTCTTTGTCCAGCAAGATGTTACTAGCTTTCAAATCCTTGTGAATAACCGGCACTTTCAGGAGCGGATCCAGGATTTTAAAGTACCTCGAGCTAAATTTAAAAAAAAAATTATATTGTAAAGTGAACATAAAATTTTATAAGAAAAAATAAAATACACATAATAAGATGAGGACATTAGAAATCTTACACCAAATAATAATTACTTTAAACAAAATAATTTTATAAAAAATAGAAAATAAAAATGTAATTCAAAACAAAATATAACTAAAGTTGTACTTTTCGCGGCTTAAAACAATAGAATTCATCAATTATGGATTCTGAATCAATGGTATCTAACCACTTGGTAGCTACCATTGAGGTTTTTAGCCGCAACCTATTCTCTAAAGCTTGTTGTGAAGATTGTTCATTCATTCTTTTATCAATATGTTTAAATGGATCCTTTAAATTGCTTCATCTACTTTGGCAAAGAATGAAAGGAGAGTTTTCCTTAGCGTAGATTTATCGGACATTATAACCTATAAACTATAACATGAAACTACATAAGAATTAATAAATTAATTAATAATTACAAGCTTAATTAGCATGCTTAAATAAATTAAACAATTCAATTTTGTTAATCTTTTCCATTAAAAAAATATTATTAGTGAAATAATAATAATAATAAATCAACTCAAACTAATAAATCACAAAACTAATTAAAAAAAAGCCAATCAAACATCCAAAATAATAAATTAAAATAATATGTAAAATAGATCAATAAAATCTATTTAAGAAAAATAAATAATTTACGCAAGTTTTAAAAGTATAGTAACATACCAATAGAAATATGTACATATTGTAAAGAAATTGGAAGATATGAATGGATGATGCATTATGATTTGCGAAACAGTGAAGGTGAATTGATGAAGAATGAAGAATCATGAAGGGTTTGGAATTTTTTTTTTTTGTTTTTTCTAATGGTGTTAGTGAAAGTAAAGGAAAAGTAATAATGATGGATGGTATTTTGTAATTAACAATTAATGACATTTTTGTAATTTTAATCAAATTAACTGATTTTTTTTTCTTATACCGGGCTGCAGCCCGATATCGCCCACTAACAAATCCGCCCCTGAGCACTTTGGAATATTGACGAAAGTAAAGAAGTTCTTGTGCTATTTCTTGAATTATCTGAGTACAGGTTCCCCAATCCAGCAATAGGCGCTTCCTTGAATCTGATTTACAACAAATAAAGAAGATGTCGGTTAATACGAAAAATAAATAAAAATTCAAATCAAAATTATATCCTAATAACCCTAATTTTAATATATTTAATTAAAATTGTAGATTTACAAACCAAAGATGAAGAAAGCCAAGCTTTTATTGGGTATGTAGTCGCAGACCAGTATCTTTTCATCTCTATCAATGCAGCAACCCAGAAGTCTAACAAGTTGCTTGTGCCGAACCTTTGCTATGACCGGAGCTTCATTTTTCAACTCTTGCAATCCTTGACCAGATATTCCTGGAATGATATTTTTCCTCTTAAAGTAAGATTTTATAAACTACTAGCAAGCCTATCCTAAATATATATCTGCACGCTGTAGGTGTATGCGGAGATAAAATATCTTGGGAGAATGGCACTTTCTCTCATATATATAATTTTGTGTTTTGCAACTTATCAACTACAGTTTTTACAGTACCCCATGATCCTGTTGATGTCATTTTTTTTTTTGTTTGCGACCGGCTGACGTGTTTTGGTTTTCAAATCAAATCCAAATAAATAATTTTTTTATGGTATGATTCACATTTTTTTTCTATGATTAGGCGGTATTGCTCATTAGAACATGAAAAAAAAAAAGGTCGGCTGTCGACCAAGAAGAGTTTTTCTGTGGCATGTTTTGATATCAAGGGTAATATTGACAATTACAAGTGGCTAAAGCTGAAAACTATATGAGAAAAAAGTGTCAATTCCTGAAATCTTTACCTTATAAACAGGTCCAAAGCCACCTTCTCCAAGCTTATTTGCTGCAGAAAATTACTTGTTGCAGCAGAAACGCTGGAAAAGCTAAACAAGGGTCATCAACTTCCTTTTTTTCTCTACCTTTTCCATGCTTATTTGTTTCAGCAATCTCCGTATTATCAGCTTTTTGGACCGTCCCCAACTCAAATAGCACCAAATCCTCAGCTGAATGGTCAAGTAAAAAATGAAACTAAGACTTACAACTTTTTTTTTTTCTTTTTTATTCGAAGATATGTGTAATACTAACCGCAAGCTTGAAACAGAATGAAAATGATAGTGTTTGGCTAGAGAAAAATTCTTTCAGAGAAATATTTTCATCATTCCAGAACTTTCATTAATCAATTGTATTAATTACATCTAGTATTTATATATGCTCATTGGCTACAACAACTTGTAACTAATTATGCTTAACTAATTCTAATATTTGGCTTAACATCGGCAACAAACATTCAATACATTATAACAAACTTAACCAACTATGCTAAGCTGGCATTTGAGCTGTTGCATTGGTCAGTAGCTTCTGATGACGTGTTACAGCTGAGCCTTATAGGCTTAAGCTTAATCTTTTCATGCTTTGCACAATGAGCTGCTTTAACAGCCCATCTCAAACTCAGGGACAAGCATGTACATTGAGTTTGGCTCTCAGATGGTTCAAGTGTACAAATGATGGTGGCTTAGTCATTATATCTGCTATTTGTTCCTCACTTGGTATATACTGAATTGTCAGCTCTCCAGCAATGACTTTGTTTCTAATAAAGTGCATATCAATTTCGATATGCTTTGTTCTTGAATGATGGATTGGATTTCTTACTAATTCAGTGGTATTGATGTTGTCACACCAAATGGTAAGGCTTAGTTGTGCAATGAACACCTATCTCAGCAAACAAAGATTGCAGCCAAATCAGTTTAGCACTAGCAGATGCTAATGACCTATATTCACTCTCTACACTTGATCCAGTGACCACTAACCTATATTCATTCTCTACACTTGATTTAGTGACCACTAAATGCTTCTTAGATGACCAAAGATCAAATTATTTCTTAGGTTGATGCAATAGGTACCAATAGATTTCCTACCATCTAAATCAGAAGCCCAATCAGTATCAGTGAAAGCAATAAGCTTCATATTGCTTCATTAATTTGAGTCCATAGTCTTGTGGCTTTCAAAATCTAAGAACTCTTTTACATGTCATTAGATGTTATAATGTAGGGGCAGAGACATACTGACTGAGTTTATGTACAGAGAATGCAATCTCAGGTATGGTCGAGATCAAATACTGCATTCCTCTAATAATATTTTTTTAGTGTGTAGGATCAAAATATATTGTCTAAAAGCTCCTTGAGCTTCCTTTTGTAGCTTCAAACCAGTACTCATAGGTGTGTCAATGCCCTTGCAATCAAGCATAATAACTTTGGATAACAAATCTCTGATGTATTTCTTCGGTGAGAGATAAACACAGTCAGTATCATAAATCACTTCAATTCTTAGAAAGTAAGATAATTCGCCAAGATCTTTTAATGTAAAGGTAGTATTGAATTTGCCAATGAAACTTTTTAAATCTGTACTGTTAGGCCTTGTGATTAAGATGCCATCAACATAAATAAGCACCATGATCATGGATATACTGGTTCTTTTTATGAATAAGGAAGTGTTAGCTCTTTAGTTCTCAAAACTCCATTGTAATAAACATCCTTTAAGCTTCTCATACCAAGATTTTAGAGCTTGTTTAAAACCATATAAGGATTTATAGAGTTTGCAAACAAAATCAGTCTTTATAGCATAGAACTGGCTGTTCCATAAAAACTTCCTCTGTTAGGTCTCCATTAAGGAAGACATTATTGATATCAACTTGCCTAATTGTCCATTGATTCATGGAAACTAAACTTAATACCACTATAAGAATAGTTGGTTTAATCATAGGACTAAATGTTTTAAAACAATTCACCCCTACAATCTAATGAAAACCTTTAGCTACCAATCTCGCATTGTATTTTGCTGGGCTGTCATCTGTTTTGTACTTAACTTTATACACCCATTTGTTGCCAACAACTTTATGATCAGCTGTTCTTGGAACCAATGACCATGTACCGTTATTTATTAAAGCATTATATTAATATGTCATGGCTGCCAACCACATGTGATCATAAAGAGCTTCATGAAGAGTATTTGGTTCCTTATGAACAAGGGCTACAATATAGACCTTAGGTTTGAAAATAACAGCTTTACTTTTAGTTATTATTTGATGAGTATTGTGTTGAGGGGAAGGTTTTGTGTTTGATGGCAAATATGGTGGTTGTGTTTAATGGAACAAATGAAGAGGTAGGATGATTTGTAGGTGGATGTGTTTGAGGAGATGAAGTGGTTGGTAAAGCTTCAATGTGTGTGATTAGTGGCTATTGAGATGAGGTTAATCTGTGTAATGCTTGAAGAGTTACTGACTACTACTACCAGAACTTATAGAGTCTGGATTGGAAGAGCTGTTGTTGGGAAATGTTGAACTTGGTGAGATTGGAGATAAAGTTGAGAGATGATAAATTTGTTGAGAAGAGAAGCAAGATGATGAATAAGAATTTGAGCTTTGTGAAGAAGAGTTAAACTCAGTTAAATAAGAAAATGAAGACCCATAAAAAATAACATGCTAGCTATGCATTTACTTGTATGAAAGTCAAGTTTATGTCTCGTATAATATCTTAGATAAGGGTAACAAGAGTAGCCAAAGTATTTAAGTATATTGTAAACAGGTTTGTATTTAAAGAGTGTTTCATAAAGTGTAGAGAATTGAAGAACAGTGGAAGGTATATTATGAAATACATCCCACCAAAATTGAAGAAGTAATTTAGCTTGAGCTAGTAAGGTGAGTCCTAACTCAACTATATGCATGCGCTTTCTCTCAAACAATCTATTTTAGTGATGTTTATTAGGATAGGAGTGCATAAAGAAGATGCCAGATTGATCTATAAAAGGAGAAAATGCTCTGTATTCTCCTCCCAGTCAGATTGTAACATTTTGATTGAAGCGTATAATTGGTTTTCAACATGTAATTTGAAGAGTTTGAACACTTCCAAAGCTATTGATTTTAGCTTTAAAGGATAAATCCAAATGTATTTTCTGAAGCTAATATAACATAAATAACCATGTCTAGATTGATAAGGAGAAGGACCCTAAAGATTTGTATGAATTAGCTCAAGAATTTTAGTGGCTTTGGCTTCAACGGTAGGGAAATGCAATCTATGAGACTTTCCCATTTGACAAGCTTCACACACTATTTTAAGTGCTTGATGAACTAAACTAGAAGAGAAATTAACAAACTTGACATTCTTAAGTAAATGCAGTAATGCTTGATGATTAAGATAACTGAATCTCTTATGAAAAATGAGTATTTTATTCATCAATGCATTACAAAGAGTGACAAATAGTATGGTAGCAAGCTTTAACACTTGAACTTTTATTTTAAACATCAACAGAAATACCATGATTTAATTCACAAGTAGAGAGCATTCACACAGTTTTATTTAAAATAGTTTGACAAAGAAATGATGAAGAGATGACTGATAAGAGGAAAGGGATGACTTTAAATGCAGTTTGTATAATCTTTTCTCAGCAAGCCCTGCAGAAGTACTTGCCCCCTTAGAGAATCCTTCGTATAATAGACACTGCCCCAAAATTTGATAGATAGGTTGTTATTAGCGGTAAGTTTAGATATGCTCAATAGATTCTTAGTAATTGAAGGAACTAATAAGATATCTTTGAGTGTTATCTGTGTATGGAAATGTTTGGTATGTGAACTTATATGGCAAAAGAAGGCATCAACAATATGTGTTATAGCCAAACTTTGTCTGTTGCCAATGACAAGTTGATCTGAGCCTTTGAATTCTTCTCTGACATGCATGTTTGCCATGTTGTTTGTCTAGTGATGAGTAGTACCACTATCAAGATATCATCCATCATCAATTGGTCCTTCAAAATTAGCAACATATGGAGCTCCAGGTGTAGTAAATGGTTCTAATGCATAGGATGAAGTCGAATATCTACAAGGCATGTCATCGGTTCTTCATAGTGAAAAAGATAACTAGAGAATGGTTCAAAGCTTGCCATTTATGCAGATTTAGCACCTTTGCTTCTACAAAAGTTCTTGTTAGAGGCATATAACCATCCCACATCTATGCCAGCAAGTATCAATAGTGTGTTCTTGTTTCTGACAAAGTTGACAGACAGACATTGGTTCATTAGAATCTCCAAAAAGCATTGAAGGATTTCCAGTATGATGAGTAATATTCTTAGGTGCTGATCTATGAAACTGCATTTGCTATCCTCTGCCATAGCTACTAAAATTACCACTTCCTATTCGAAAACCTTTAGGATAATGATTAAGAACATACCTCTACCGAAATTTGATCCTCAATCACCAAAATGACCATTAAAGCCATGAAATCCACTGCCATTTGAGACTTTTCTTGTATTACCCTTAATTTGTGAGTAATTAGCATTCATCAGGCTGTAATTTTCATTAATCATGTCCTTACCATTGTAAGTTTGTTCCAATTAATCGAACTTTAGATGTGAAGAGTAAGACATATGCTTCATCATAATCCATTTTATTTGCTGTAATAATAGATGCTAAATGTAAATAACTAGGCCCTAAGCCATTCAATATCCTCATTAACAAATCTTTGCTTGTTATAGATTCTCTAGCACTTGCAAGTTTATCAGTAAGCATCTTCATCTTTCCACAATACTCTTCTATAGCATTGAATCCTTTCTTTAGCTTTAGATTGGACTCCAAATGATTTTTCAATAGATCTCTAAATATCAAGTGAAGTATCATAGCCAAGAACAGAACTCAAAATACCTTCACTGATAATAGAAAGTAGCCAGCCAAGAAATTTTGGTCTTGAGCTCGCTAGTTGATATAGCTGGATTTTTAGCTCTTTGTTCTACATTACTAGCTCTAGAATCACCAGATCCAGTTGATGAATTTGAGAGATACTGATCTAGTACAACTTGAGTTCCTAAAAAAAAGCTTTCTAGCCGATTGCCTCTTACGGATGTAAGAACTTGTTCGCAAAAGTGAGTAGTTAGATCAATCAAGTTTAACAGGAGTGGTGAATGTAAATGAAGTTTGTGAGGCTTGATTTTGATTAATGATTGTTGAATTTGAGTTTGGTGTGCTGGAATTAGCCATGGTGGCTTTGATACCATGAAACAGAATGAAAGTGATAGTGTTTGTCCAAAGATAATTTTTCAGAGAAATATTCTCATCATCCCAGAACTTTAATTAATCAATTGTATCAATTGCATCTGGTATACATATATGCTCATTGGCTACAACAACTTGTAACTAACTATGCTTAACTAATTCTAATATTTCACATAACATCAGCAACGCAAGTTCAGTACATTATAACAAACTTAACCAACTATACTGAGCTGGCATCTGTGCTGTTGAATTGCTCAGTAGCTTCTGATGACATGTCACAGCTGAGCCTTATAGTCTTAAGCTTAATCTTCTCATGCTCCGCACAATGAGCTGCTTTAACAAAGCTCAAATCATTATGGAAAACATATTACCTTTGTTCTTGGGCTGTCACCGGACACCAAAAATAATCAAAACCAGGATGGCCACTCCTGCAAGAGTTACTGATAGCGGGAGCAAAAGACTAAAACCTAAATATGTTCTTGCGGTGAATGCTAATATTAAGAAGACCAAAAATATTAAAGCAACAAGAATAAGGAAGAATGCAAAACGCTCCATTGAGATGAAATGATTAGTCCAATATAGAGTTTACAAAAGCAAATTATTAGCAGCTGGCAAATAAGTAAAATTTTGACCGACTGAGAGATAAATGAGGTATCTTGATGGGTTTGTTTGACCTTTTCTAAGTTAAACATGCTTATTTAATTAATTGTTGCATTATTCTACCGATTTGTATATTATAATTATACAATAATTGTTGAATATAAGAACTTATGCAATCACTGTCAATCACAGTTTCATACGTCATAATTAAAACCGATCCTTAGGACTTTCCAAGTCTACTGTGAAGCATAAGTACTAGTTTAATTAATTTGTCGCATGAAAATTGAACCATTAATAGTCAATTCTATATTCATAATCTCGGCCGACCGTGCAAAAACATAAGAGTAATGGAATTCACTCTTATTCATTTTCATTGGTGTAAAGTCCAATTTATAGAGTAAATATGAATAAATAATATACAACGTATTTTTGTTCGATAAGCTCGATTTAATTTCAAACCTTTTGTGTGTAACGATCTTAAGTCAAAAATCTCAGAGTCTCATTGTTGGTGGTGGTTGAACTAATAAAATCACTTGTGGTGGTGTAAGAACACCCTCATGTAAGTGAGTTGGGGATATGGAAAATTTGTTGCATGTCAATTAACATATGCTTTTGAGTATTTTAGCTTTTTGAGGGTATCCGATTGCAGTTTTATTCTTATATATACAAAATCGTAAAAGCAAAATATAACAGAAGAAAAGCAGGGCAAAACAATATTGCAGGTACCAGTATTCAATCTATAAGACTTACAATTACGCATAAAAAGTTATCTCATACAACTAAAACGCAGGAAAAAGGCAAAAGCTTTCAATATAATTTAAAGAAGAGATATAGATCACTTCACACACAGAACCACCGCTTCAAAGATTTGCTGACAAGATCGTTATTCCTTTTGTTAACCATCACAGAGAACATTAGGACTGAAACAACTGCTCCTACGCTGCGCAGGAATCAATCCACCGAGGTTGTTCATTGAGAGGTCCAAGGACTCAAATCTGTTGCAATTTCCCAAACGACGATGGGATTGCGCCTGTGAGAGCATTATGCGACAAGTTCAGAGTACGGAGTGATTTTAATCGTCCCATTTCTTCTGGTATTACCCTTCCGAATTGTTGCTTGACAAGTCAATGGAGGTGAATATATTAGGGAACTTCTGAAACATGATTTCTACACTTTCGACTGCAACTCTTATTGTAACATCATAGAACTGGCTACTTTGGATGTCATATCGAAGGTGGATTTAGTTTTAGCATGCACCATCCCCTCTAAGGTAAGGAAGCATTTTTGTGATAACTTCCACAAAATTTACCTGAAGCTAAGTTGACAATCTAAAGCAACGGCCAGGAGACATTATTTCTCAGACAACTAATGTTTCCTGAGAAGTTTTGGATTGCAAAACTAGAACTTGCAAACCGGTGGCATATTTTACTTAAATTTACATTGTGCTTTTTACCATTGTTTCCACACTTATTTACTTCAGTCAGCTCTATTTTGTCAGCTCGTTAGTTCATAATCAAATCAAATCGCATCAAATCTTTACCTGAATGGTGAAGAAATTAATTTATTAATTAAAATATTCAAACAGCTTGATCAAACAATCATAATATGCATATTACATTTGCTTCTCGAATTTCTCTTCACATAACAAATAATAATCAAACTCAAGGTGTCAGCCCAAACTTAGTTGCGGTTAGCAGCATCAAGATGATTACACTAGGCCTCGCAACCAATGTTAATAGTAAAGCAGTGAAAGAGGGTAATGTTAAATTAACGACAATGATGCCTACATCTCTCCAGCTCAATTGATGACTCGCCTTAGTTGAGAGAGTTTGTCATAATGGAAATTACTTACTTAGACAGTGACAGAGACTTTTCTTGAGAACAGATAAAATAATTGTTATGTATTGACTCCCTTTTAGTAAGAACTCAAACCACCCAAGACCTATCTCTACTCCAAGATTGATTGAATGACACAAGATATAAACACCAAACAAGATTTGATCAGAAAACAAGAACAAACAAGATCAAAGAAAACAGAGATTTATAGTAGTTTGACACCTAATTGTGACACCGGACACAATAGATGAGAAAGCACAACGTCACACTCCCAAGGAATTACAAGCTCACCACCACAGCAAACAACAAAAGGATACAGAAAATATTCACCATCTAAAGTTGTTAAGCTAAGGATACAGAGCTTAAAAAATTTGACACCGGACACAATAGATGAGAAAGCACAATGTCACACTCCCAAGGAATTACAAGCTCACCACCACAGCAAACAACAAAAGGATACAGAAAATATTCACCACCTAAAGTTGTTAAGCTAGGGATACAGAGCTTAAAACACTCACCACTCGATGGAATCCACCAAAGAGATACAGAGTTTGATAATAGCTCAAAGTTCATTCAATTTCCAAAATTAATCTCTGTCCTTTGGTTACAACCACATAAGCTTAAATAGCTTTCTTGGAACAATCCTCCAAGCATAGATTTACTACAAAGAAACCCTTCAAATAAATTGACTTTAAAGACCAACATTAAAGCTAGACATTAATAAAACATTGGTATGCTTAAAACATAACAAAGAACATTAAAAAAAAAATCCAAGTCCCGAAATATTCTTCTTGACTCAAAACTGAACAGTCTGCACTTAACTGATCATAACTTACTGTAGAAAACTCCAAATTTAGATTAGTAAAATTCATTGGAAATCTAACAGAAATATCTTTCCAATGATGTATGGCTCGAAAATTAATTCGATCTCATGCAGTACAGTTTAATTCCCAAAGATGCCCCTTCTGCACAGAAATTCTGCTCACTTGATTAATGTAAGAACTTGAGCTGCACTTGGTATAACTTGATTACCAAATATTTCAAACACTCCTGTGTTAAATTGCAGTGCCTACAACCACTTGAGGAAGATTACACTGATTTTGCTAAATCAAGTTCGAAGGTTATAGAGGTAACAAGATGTATATGAAGCTTACAATCCACCATTCTTTGCTCTCTCTTCCCAATCTAGCTTCTCTATCTAATCTCAAGGAACACACCAGAAGTTGCTATTTAAATTCTGCTTCTAGTAACTTTTTTTTCCAGCTACCATTTTTCTCGAAAACCAACTAAGATAACGGCCTCCTTACGTGCCAATCACAAGCCTTTACTAATGAGATCGAAAACGACAAACAACCCGTGTTATGCATGTGAGTTACTTAGGAATTCAGATGACATTCTGAACATGTCAGTTTGGCCTTAATACTTTGCTGATGACATGTCGAGTAAACTTGAACCCTCAAGATGACGAGTTAACCATTTGAGTTTGACTTCATCCTCGTCAATCTCCATCTTGAACTCACAACTCTAGTTACTCCTGGCAGCTATCTTCCTCATCATTTATAGTAACTTAAAACTTCCAAATCTTTGCTAAGTTCAAGTAAAGGTTGAACTTAGCAGAGGGCACCACTTTGGTCAGCATATCTGTGGATTCTCTTCTATGTGTATGTTCAGCTTCACACCATCTCTTGATACTTCTAATCTTACAAAGTGCAGCTTCACATCAATATACTTTGTCGTTTCATGATGAGTCTGATTTTTACTAAGGTATATTGCATTTTGACTGTCATACTACACTGCAACTATCATTTGTTTAGCTTATAATACAGTGACCATTCCCTTCAACGAAATAGCCTCCTTGAAAGCTTCTGATGCAGCTGTGTATTGAGCCTCAGTTGTAGGGAAGGCAACCACACTCTGCAATGTTGCTTTTCAGTTTACAGAACAGCCTCCCAAAGTGAACAAATAACTTGTTTGAGACCTTTTTTTTTAATCAAGATCCCCAGTAAAATCAGAATCCTATCATTTGATCCATTGTACACCATACCACATTTCATAATGCCTTTTAGATGCCTCAATATCCACTGAACTGCTCTCCAATATTCGTAACAAGGATTAGCCATAAATCTACTTACCACACTCACAATATGTTAGATATTTGGTTTGATAAGTACCATGGCATACATAATGCACCCAACAGCACTTGACTAAATAATGCTGGCCATTTACTATTGTTGTGTATCAATTTTTGGATACTGAGTAGTTGACAATCTCAAATGACTAACCAAAAGTGTTTGAACAGGTTTAGAATCATGCATTCCAAACTTGTGTAAAACCTTCTTGATCTAGTTTTGCTTAGTCAGAAACATAACATATTTCTCTCTATTTCTAACTATTTCCATCCCTTAAATCCTCTTTCAGCTGTATGATCCTTCATTTCAAACTCAATGCTCAAAAGACCCTTGAACTAATCAATCTCTTTTCTGTCATGACATGGTATCGGCATATCATCGACATACAACAAGAGATATATCATCTTCCCTTCACTTATCTTCTTAAAGTATACATAACAATCATAGTTGCATCTATTATAGGCATGTTTAGTCATAAAACTATCAAACTTTAGGTACTATTGTCTAGGTGATTGTCTCAAACCATACAAAGACTTCTAAAACAAACAAATATGATCTTATATACCAAGCACTACATACCTTTAAGGCTATTGCATTATAATTTCTTTTTGTAATTCTCTATATAGAAAAGCTGTTTTAACATCCATCTCCTCAAGATATATATCCTAAAATTTAACAAGTATAAGAATGATTCTGATAGAAGCATGCTCACCACTGGAGAGAAAACTTCATTGAAGTCAATTTCTACTCTCTGTGTAAAGCCTTTGCCACCAATCTAGCTTTAAATCTCCTTGGCTCAGCATTAGGTATCTCTTCTTTTATCTTGAAGATCCATTTGCAGCTTACTGTTTTCTTTTCTTTTTTTTTCTAGTTTTTCAATCAATCTCCAAGTTTCTTCTTCATTAGAGATTCAATCTCTTTATTCATTGCTTTCCACCATTTTAGCTTGTTTTTGCTAGTGATTGCTTCTTCATAAGTTCTTTGTTCATCATCGTTTAACTTATGAGTAGCTGTTAGTGTATAACCAATCAAATCTGTTGCAGCATACCCTCTAGGTGGCTTAATGGCACTCCTTTTCCCGTCTTTTGCCACATGATAAGTGTCTCTTTCACTTTCAGTTGTTTTAGATTCTTTATGAACATCTAATTTATCTTCAAAACTTTATGCTTTACCTTCAACACCTGATTTAGTTTTCTTAAGTTCATAGGGCTCCACCTCAAACTGAATTTTTTCTAGTTCAATTTCTGGTTTCTACTCATCATTTAAAAAACTTCTACATAACTATATTATTTCTACTTCATTAAACATCACATCTCTGCTTATAACACATTTTAATGGTTTGAAAACAACATACCATAATCTATAACCCTTAACTCCATCAAGGTACCTTAGAAATCTGCATTTTAGAGCTCTAGGTTTCAGTCTACCTTGTTTAACACGTGCATATGCCAAACAACCAAAAATCCTAAGTTTAGAATAATCAGAAACTTTTCCTATCCACAAGTCCATTAGCTCTTTGCATCCTAAAGTTGTTGAGGGCTCTTATTCACTAAATAATAATCAGTGTTCAACACTTCTGCCCAAAGGGTCTTTGGCAACTTTCAGTACAACAACATACATCTTACATTTTTCATTAAGTTTCTATTCATCTTCTTAGTAAGATCATTCTGCTGAGGTGCATATGTTACTATTTTGTCTCAAAATGTCATTCTTTTCACAAAAATCTTCAAACAATTTGGGGTGGGTTTTTTTTATAGTAAAATATTTTTATTTTATAATAATTTTTTTTGTCTTGTAATAAATATATTATTTTTATATTATTTTTTGTTCATGCATCAATATTATAAATATCTAATAATTGATTGAATGCAATTGGTCCTCGCGTCCAACTCAATCTCTGCTTGCGGGTCCCCGTAGACTAGATGACGTCTTTAATCATTTGATCATTGGTTCTATGAAGAGTCAACTCAAGATTCATATGCGCGTCAGAAAATTAGCATATGAAGAAGGACCAATGAATCATTTACCACATAATCTCTAGCTCGTTAATTACTCTATCTCACAGCAACTAGTGAATTAAAAAGTCATAAATATCACCTCAATCCAAAACAAGGTTAAGAACTGTATGTTGATTTGATATTTACACTGGCTACTTAGAAAGATTTGATTAGTAACTATTGGATATAAATAGAAATATATGTAGGGTCTACAGTGGTAACATACTCCATTTATTGTCTTTTTTTTTAATTAATTACTCTGCAATCCCTATTTTATTATAAAATTAAAAAAATAGTCCTAAATTCTGGCTCATTAGTCCTACTTATTTTAATTTTTTAAACTTAAATCAAAAGGTGGGGCTATTTTTCTAATTACTAATTCACACACCAATCATCAACGTTGTAAAGAGAAAATTTACTATGTACATCTACCTAAATGTCATTATATCCTTGATAAAAACTAATTTTTTATTTTTACTAAATAAAATAATAAAATAACATATAAAAAACTAATTAAATTGTTTACATGCCCATTAGTTTCAGTTCCATATCTCTAGCAATTAACAATTGAATTCTATCACAGACTCAAAGTTATCGAGCATGAGATGTGAAAAAAAAAATTCTAAAAAGTGTGGAGCATAAAATTGTTTTGGCTCCTAAAGAACATACGTGTCATTTGCAGTTTCAATTACTTAAAGTTGGTTGAGTCTTCGTTTAGAATAGGACTTTAATCTTCTTTTATAATAGAACTCCTTTTTGAGTCATCCTTCTTTTCCGATACTTTTTGTTATTCTTGTTGCAAAAGTTGTATTATATATTTGTTTTCTATTTAGTCCAACAACTTGAATGAGAATCATCATAATTCAGTCCAACTGCTTTTCTATTTACTTTATGGTATCAGAGCAACACATTCCTCTTCCCCGTTAGTTTTTTTTTTTTTTTTTTCCCTTTCTTCCTCAAACAGTGACTATGGCCACTACAGACGAAATTCCAACCACTCCAGTACACTCCACTGCTCTCAACCCCAACAACTTTCATCTCATTACAATCAATATTTCTGCACAAGCTCCTCTCAAACTCACCTCCACCAACTACCTCTCGTGGAAGCTTCAATTTGAAACTCTCTTCATCGGCTATGATCTCCTTGGATACATTGATGACTCAAAACCTTGTCCGCCAAAAACACTCACTGCAAACAACTCTACAGTACCAAATCCAGCCTACAATGTCTGGGTTCGACAAGATCAACTAATCCTTAATGCCCTCATCGGTTCTCTGTCTCCTACAATTATCTCCTTCATTGCCAGAGCCACCACATCTCGTGAAGCATGGACTATTCTTTCCAATACATATGCTAAACCTTCTCGAGGCCGCATCAAGCAAGTAAAAAACCGTCTCAAAAATCACACCAAAGGTACCATGAATATCACAGATTTTCTTCACTCTATTAAAGCCTGTGCAGATGAACTTGCCACACTGGGATCCCCAATGGATGAGGAAGATCTTACAGAAAGGATTTTAGATGGACTGGAAGATGACTACAAAGAACTTATTCGTGCTGTTCAAGCTCGTGACACATCTATTACCTTCGATGAGCTTCATGAGAAACTTCTATCTTTTGAAGCATCTCTTCAAGCAAACAAAAAGATTGATGTCCATCTTCCTATCACTGCCAATCTAACCAACCGAACAAATACCACTTGGCGCCCACAAAAGTTCAACCCCAACTGGCGACCACAATCTCCACATCCTACTGGTAACACAGGCTGGCGCCCGTCGTCTACCAATCCTGGCCGACCACTCATGCCTACCCACTCAGGTACTCCACCACACAACAACTGTCCTCCATCTCGTCCATATCTAGGCTTTTGTCAGATTTGTCGCATCCAAGGGCACTCAGCCAAGCGATGTCCATCATTTCAGCTTGTACCAATTCAGCAATCCAACACAGGATCTTCACTACCAAACACTTCGGCAATACCCTGGCAACCACAGGCGCATTATGCTGCTAACAATGCCTTGAACAATCCAACTTGGTTACTTGACAGTGGAGCGTCACACCATATCACAACAGACTTGAGCAACTTATCCCTTCATGCACCTTATACTGGCTCTGACGATGTTATGATTGGCGATGGTACTGGTCTTTCCATCACCCACACTGGTTCTGTCTCTCTTCCAACTTCCACTACTACCTTTACTCTGAATGATGTCCTTTGTGTACCAACCATGAAAAAGAATTTAATTTCTATATCTCAGTTTTGTTTTACTAATAATGCATCAATTGAATTTTATCCATGTTTTTTTCATGTGAAGGACCTTCGCACAGGGGCAATCCTTCTGAAGGGCAGCACTAAGGATGGAGTGTATGAATGGCTGGCTAATAACTCTATGTCTTCTCCAATTCTCGCATTCTCCAATGTCAAAACCACTTCTTCAAATTGGCATCATCGATTAGGTCATCCTGCTTCTCCCATTTTGAAACACATTCTTTCTAGTTATCACTTAGATTTTTCTTCTCCTATGTCAAAAGAATTCTCATGTAATGCATGTGTTTGCAATAAAAGTCATAAGTTGTCTTTTTCTACTTCATCTCTTACATCTACGCGACCTCTTGAAATTGTTTTCTCTGATGTATGGACTTCACCTATTTTATCACAAGATGGTTTCAAATACTATGTCATTTTCGTTGATCACTTTACCAAATACATATGGTTTTACCCACTCAAGCGAAAATCTGAAGTTCATGAAATTTTTAAGCGTTACAAAGCCATTGTGGAAAATTATTTTCAACTCAAAATAATCACCCTGTATTCAGATAATGGGGGAGAATATATGGGCCTCAAAGATTACCTCTCTCTAAATGGCATATCTCACTTAACCACTCCACCTCATACACCTGAACATAATGGCTATTCAGAAAGACGACATCGCCATATTGTTGAAACCGGTCTCGCTTTACTCTCTCATGCTTCCCTTCCAGTTACTTTTTGGTCCCATGCCTTTGCTACTGCTGTTTATTTAATTAATAGGATGCCAACCACAACGCTCAATCTATCATCTCCCTATGAATTAATTTTCCACAAAATGCCAAATTATACTAAACTAAAGATTTTCGGATGTTTATGTTATCCTTGGCTTCGTCCATATACATCTCATAAACTTGATCAAAGGTCCAAACCTTGTGTCTTTATTGGATACTCATTATCTCAAAGTGCCTACTTATGTTTTGAACCATATACTTCCAAAATATTTGTTTCTCGTCATGTTAAGTTTGTAGAGTCAGTTTTCCCATACACCTCTCTTCATGATCATCTACCTCGCCCCACCTCCACTACCATAGATACTTGGCTTCCCCCAATGCTCCTTGTCTCATTACCTTCTCCAATTCAGCCGCCTTCTACTACTCCACCTGAAGAGCGCCCACAAGAACTGTCTGCTGTTGAAGACACTTCACTTTCCTCTGAGATACCAACACATCAAATAGAAACAGAGCAACACCCACCACCCATCCAACAATCACCAACTCCTACCCATCAACCCACCGAAACACAAAATACCACCCAACATCACATGACTACTCTGGCCAAGAATAATATTCGTAAACCAATTCAAAAACTCAACCTTCACACCCACTTATCATCCCCACCTAGTCTTGAACCTACTTCCATGACTCATGCCCTCAAAGATCATAACTGGCGCCGAGCTATGTCTGAAGAATATGATGCTCTTGTTCGTAATGGGACATGGGAGCTAGTTCCTCCTGATGGTATCACTAATCTTGTTGGTTGTAAATGGATCTTTCGCATTAAAAGACACTCTGATGGCTCTCTTGACCGGTTTAAAGCTCGCCTTGTGGCCAAAGGATTTCATCAACGACCCGGTGTGGATTACCATGAGACTTTTAGCCCGGTTGTTAAACCCACCACAGTGAGACTTGTACTTAGTATTGCAGTAAGCAATGGTTGGTCTCTTCGCCAACTCGACATCAACAACGCATTTCTTCAAGGTCGGCTCTCAGAACATGCATACATGGCTCAACCACCAGGATTTGTTGATTCTGATCGTCCAACATATGTCTGTAAACTTCATAAGGCTATCTATGGTCTCAAACAGGCTCCACGGGCTTGGTATTATGAACTACGCCAATTTCTTGTGCATTCAGGTTTCACGAATTCTCACTCTGATACGTCTCTTTTTGTTCTCAACACTGGCAGACATGTTTTGTTTTTACTGGTGTACGTTGATGATATCATTGTTACTGGTAATAGTGATGACCTTGTTTCTCAATTTGTTGGCTGCCTGGCTCAACGCTTCTCCCTGAAAGATCTTGGCTCTCTTTCTTATTTTCTTGGCGTTGAGGTTGTTCCACATCGGCGAGGCATATTGCTCTCTCAAAGAAGATATATCCAAGACTTGCTTAAAAGAACTCATATGGCAGATGCTACGCCCGTACTTACCCCATTACCAACAAATTCTTCCTCACTCACCATCACCTCAGGCACTCCTCTTTCAGATCCTTCTCAATTTCGTGCTGTAGTTGGGAGCTTGCAATATCTCTCTCTCACTCGTCCTGATATCTCTTTTGCTGTCAATAAGATGGCTCAATTTATGCATCAGCCTACTGATGAGCATTGGGTACTTGTTAAACGAATTCTACGGTATTTATGTGGCACATTGGATAAAGGTCTTCTTCTCCATCGTGAGTCTCCTTTATCTCTTCATGGGTTCTCTGATGCTCTTCATGCGTTCTCGGATGCTGACTGGGCCGGCAATAAAGATGATTACTCTTCCACTAGTGCATACCTTGTCTAT
The DNA here is from genome assembly GCA_039657385.1 of Citrus x changshan-huyou. Classification (NCBI taxonomy): domain Eukaryota; kingdom Viridiplantae; phylum Streptophyta; class Magnoliopsida; order Sapindales; family Rutaceae; genus Citrus; species Citrus x changshan-huyou. The sequence continues at coordinate 13,864,548 of CM077547.1, read as the reverse complement.
CTTGGGCGGAATCTTATTTCTTGGAGTTCTAAGAAGCAACAAACTGTTGCTCGTTCTTCTACAGAAGCGGAATATCGTTCCGTTGCTGCTACTGCTGCTGAACTTCGGTGGGTATGTTCACTGCTTGCTGAACTTGGTGTGACTTTGCAATCTTCTCCAGTTGTCTATTGTGATAATATTGGTGCTACTCAGTTAAGCTCCAATCCTGTGTTTCACTCTCGAATGAAACATGTAGCAGTGGATTACCATTTTATCCGTGAACAGGTTCAATCTGGTTTACTTCGTGTGGCTCATGTTTCTTCTGCCAACCAACTTGCTGATCTCCTCACCAAACCTTTGCCACGTTCTCAGTTCCTACTGCTACGAGACAAGATTGGCCTCTTTACCCGTGGCCTATCTTGAGGGGGCATAAAGAACATACGTGTCATTTGCAGTTTCAATTACTTAAAGTTGGTTGAGTCTTCGTTTAGAATAGGACTTTAATCTTCTTTTATAATAGAACTCCTTTTTGAGTCATCCTTCTTTTCCGATACTTTTTGTTATTCTTGTTGCAAAAGTTGTATTATATATTTGTTTTCTATTTAGTCCAACAACTTGAATGAGAATCATCATAATTCAGTCCAACTGCTTTTCTATTTACTTTAGCTCCAAATCCTTGTTAAAAACTTCCAAACTTGTTCATCAAGCTTCTAGATGTAAGAATAAAAGAAGAACTTTTTTTTTTTTTTGGGCCTCAGCTTTTGGTACTAACTTATTAAGCAATAGAAAAACACATTATTAATTGGTAAATTAATATATTTTTACTACGTATTGAAATTATTGACTATGTATTGAATAAGTATTATGAAAAGAAAAATATTAACTACAAATTAAGAACAAGAGATTAAATTCATATTCACATTTATCATAAAATATAGTTTGTAATTAATACATGGTATTACGATATATTAAATTAATTATTTAATAAAAAACAGTGTTAAGTTGAATATATTATTTCAAATACAAGAATAAGTCATTTTATTGGTGAAATTAACTAGGTCAATACACCTAAGTTTAAAAAATTTAAAATATTGTGGACTTATGTGTTAAAATTTTGAACTTTTTCACTTTTTTTATTTCGTAGCAAGCATTAGGGACTATAAAGTTAATAACCAACAGAAAGTCAGAAACATCTTAGCCGCCGAACTAATTTTGGGATAGATCTTAACAGTGGATCAGGAAAAGACAAAAAAAGGGATATGTTACCATCTATCAAATGTGATACAATCAACTAACTAAGATATACTTTGAGGAGGCCAAGAACACCACAAAAGTTTTTAAGTACAATTTCATTAATTTATAGCACGCCTTTTATTTTGCGCCCTTCCTAATTAGAGTTAGAAGCTTGTTTTCTGAAATGATTAAATTATATATTTATTGTCAATGGGCCTTTAACCCAGCGGTGAACCTCTACTCTCACAGTTAAGCATGATTGTGAGGGTAGGGGTTCGAGTCCTTATGGACTCAAACACCCTTAATTAAGCGCATCAACAAGCATGTAGATCAGTTGGCACGTGATTGTTCTACCTTAACCAAGGTCCTCAATTCAAGACTTGAGAATGCAGCTTCGTTAAATATTTGTTGGGAGAGCTTTGGCGCCTTAGTAGTCCTACTCGGCTTGAATCTAAATTAGTCGGGGCCCAATATGGTCTTCTGATACCAAATAGTTGAATACACCGAAAAAATTATATATTTTTTAAATAAATTAGAATCATTACGGATAAAAATGTTAGGAATGTTAGTATTGTTTTAACCTATTATAAAAAAATATTATAGTTTAGTATAATTGGAAAAAAAAAGGTATGTCAATATATTATAAAAAGTGTTGCTCAAAATTATATATTAACAATGGACAACATATATCATATTTTCTATCACTAAAATAAAAAAGAATTTCATAAATAATTTTTTTAATGTACTATTTTAATAATTTATATTATAATAAGCTAATTTGTTGCAATGTTGTCATTCTTTATTAAATATATGTATTTTACTAAAAATTTCATTGTTGCGTTGCTTAACATATATACTGTTTTTACTCCTTTATCGGACTGACATTCACACAAATATTACTCAATTAAATTTATAAATTAGCATCGCATGATAAAAAGTCATGGGTCTGCCCTTGAGTACTAATATATTTGACAAAAACTTTTTAAAAGAATTTGAAAGTTAAGTTAGTTTTAAACTATAATTATATGATGAAAAATTTTATAATACCTTTATTTTCTTGGTCAAAATTATAATTTTACAATTATAGTTTTATTTGCTTAATGTCTCAAAATTAAACAAAGGCCTAAATAAACTCCAAATAGTTTTTTAGCCATCTATAATAGTTGAAAATAAAATCATAGTTGTTGTCTTAAAATATATTCCAATTATACAAAATTTCTTAACAACTAAGCAAGTTTCCTAACAGAGTGCATCATATAAGTTACCTTAAAACATAGAGAATAGATTAGAATTAATAAACAGAGAAAGCAGAGCAAGCTTGTCCAGATTATATTTACCTAATACAAATTGCAGAGGCTAAAGAAACCTAAATTCGGTAACTTTACCTGGCATCTGCAATTCCCAGCTGAGAGAAGACTTTACTTTCTGATGAGATTGAATTGTCCTGGTCTCTCAAAATGGGCATATCAACTTCGTTCATCGACGCGCTATATGAAGGAAAACGCCTGACATTAGGGAGTGGCAATGCAGATGAAGCATCGTTTGTACTGTCTTCATGTGGCTCTCTTGTCCTTGCAGTTTGTTGAAGCTGTAATGCATACTCCAAGTCCCACAACACATCGCGCATTGTTGGTCTGTCATCACCATCATCCCGCAAACATTTATCAGCTATCTCAGCAAATTTCCTCAATGAGTTTGGACTTATCTGAACCTTTATCAAAGGATCTACGATCTCCTCAAGATGCCCTTTGTTCTTGCAAAGCATTGCCCAATCAGCCAGGTTCACTTGCTCTCTTGGGAGTGAGGCATTGATGGCTGGTCTTGCACATAGAACCTCGAAAAGGACGACACCAAATGAGAAAACATCAGATTTGTCTGTTAATTGTTGTGACCGGAAGTACTCAGGATCAAGATAACCAAAAGTTCCTTTAACAGCTGTGCTGACGTGGTTCTCATCACGCGTACCCAATCTTGAAAGGCCAAAATCAGCAACTTTGGCAACATGATTTTTGTCCAGCAAAATGTTTGTGGACTTCACATCACGGTGAATGATTCTGCCAGCTGCACCTTCGTGTAGATAATGAAGACCTCTTGCTGCACCAATGCATATTTCAAGCCTCTGTATCCAGGACAAACAGGGCGACTTTGACTTGTATAGGTGATCCCTCAAAGTCCCTTTTTCCATGAACTCATACACTAGTATCATCTCAGACCGTTCATCACAATACCCAATTAAGGAAACAAGATGGCGGTGGCGAATTTTTGATAAGACTATTATTTCAGTTTGGAATTCTGAAAGGCCTTGGCCTGAGCCTGGTTCGCTTCGTTTTACAGCAACTTTCATGCCGTTCCTGAGAGTTCCTTTGTAGACATTCCCAAATCCTCCCTTGCCGATCACTAACTTTCTATCAAAATTGTGCGTCGCAAACTGAATTTCTACCAAAGGAATTTTTAATCCAAGGTCTACATTAGGCATTGGGGAGCCGCCAGTTCCCTCAGGGACCTTACCATGAGAACTCCCTCCTCCACACACATGTAATGGAGACAACTCCAAAGCCAAAGGAAATTCATCAGGCTTTTGCTTTCTGTATATCAAAACAAAAAACAGTACAACTGTCAATATGCAAATCAGAAGCAAACCTCCAAGCACTGGGCCAACTACAACCATGACATGCTTTCTCTTATGTCCATTTACCGCAGGAACTGTACCCGATTTCTCCATAATCTCCATTATCTCAAGCCCATTCAAATATGCATCACGCTCACTCCCTGCTTCTGCTTTAGGGCCTACACTGATGTTCATAATTCCACGATCATTCGAATCAACCACGAAATCAAAATAAAAAGGTGTTGCAATATGGGAAATATCGGTGTACGGGTGGTACGGGTCGATTTCTTTCGAATAGGTGGCATCGATATAGAGAAAAAATTTGAAAACATTCAGAGATGGGCTAACAATGTCACAGAAATGAACCCGAACAAAGTGCCTAGCATTCTTACTCACGTTAAAACACCATGTTATGTTGAAGTTATTAGAAAGCCCACTGTTATTTTTATTCATATGCTTTGCAGTCTGGTAAACAGAATCCGGAGCAGTGTATTCACTAGCTATTCCCAGATAGTTAAGATTAGCTATAGGCCCAACAATTTTTGCCGTATCTGGATTGTACAGATAACGATCATCAGGAATCCAGTTCCTCCCTAGAGTGTCATTCTCTTGCGAAATCATAGGGCCACCAACATTGATCCTATAAATTGTCTGTAGAGCCTTTGGGTGAATTCCCGGGTAAGAATTAGTCTTAGTTCCTATAGGGCTAACATGTGGACCATTATCAGGAATGGAACTTAGAGGTAAAGGGTCCACAAGGAAGACTTCAATGGCACTAACAAACGCGAAAGATGATTCTCGGGGCCTAAAGTAGACACATAATTTTCCTCGAGTGATGCTAAGAAAGAAGTCCTTTATTACCGGAGACTGGCTACTGTTTTGGACATTAAAATTATGCAACAGCAAAAACGGATGGGAAGTGGAAACGTTGAAAACAGCTTTGTAGAGATTTTTTGCAGAGGAGAAAGCAAAGAAATGAAGACGTACTAGATGAGTGCCGTCACTGCTGATATCGAACTCGTAGTGAGATGATTGATCGAAAACTCTTGCCGTCTGATAGAGAGCTAATGTATCTGGTAACTGGCTGCTGTTTTTAACAGGGTAGCTCGGCTTTGAAAAGGAGATGGAATATGAATTCAGGTCCCCTCTGAATGTCCGATTGCCAGAATTCACGTCGGTGTCTGAACCACAGTTGATGAAATACTTGTCTGGAAGACTATATGCTGCACAAGTAAGTCCAACTGACAAGAGATGGAGGAGAAAAATGAGAGGGGATGAAGATTTGAGGACTTTCTTGGTTTGAATCTTTGCCATGAATTCAAGTGGAGGAAAGCTAATCTCTGTGAACTTTGAAGACTTTGTGGTTGAAAGATGTTTATATGATATCCATTTTGGCAGCGAAGACTCGAGTCAACATAGTTGAAAAATCAAACATGAAAATCCGAGTAAGAAAATATAGTGATCACATAATTTTATGAAGGAAAGACAAAAAATATGACACGAGAGAAATTGGTGCCCTCCTTTAGAAGATGCTCTTGCCCCTTGATATTGAATTAGCTGACTATATACAGGCCAATTATATAAGCCAAAATAAATGTGGACCCGTGGAAAATTCAGAAACTGGCTAAACGAATTGTATGTCCTCTTGCATTTGGTGGGTGAAGCAGAAGGACCCACAATTGTAGGAATTCTACAATAATGGCACTCCTTGCAGTCTACTAATGGGTTAAGGCAGCAGACTTTGTCTATATGCTGAATCCATGGCATATTGGCATGCTATATATTTTTCATCCTATATCCGATTCCTGAAGGCCGCGATTGCTGATCCTGTGAAGGCTTCGAAAACCTGGTACTTGGTAAATATCATATACAGGTTAAACTGATACTGCACAGTGAGGCGAGATTATTTTCACAAGGATGAAAGACTACAATAAAAATATCACATACAGGTTAAACTGATACTGCACAGAATTTCATTTTTCACAAGGTTATTTTTGAACTCTATGAAAGGCTTAAGTTGACTTGAAGCTTCTATTTACAAGAAGAGAGAGGAAGTCAAGTTGTAACATATTAGCCACAATGAAAAGTCTCTTCAGCACTGGTGATTGACACTATCTGATCACGGAAATTAAGAGGAGGAGGCGGATATTTGTTAGCAAAATTTCTTTTATTTATTTCTTTATGTTGTGTCCCTTTCAGATTTTAATATTTTTCATATAACAAGTTGAAGGAGCTGAAATCTCTCCCCGTCCGGAAATGCTGAGCTTGTTATTGCGGGTCGTGTTTTGCTTTTACATGGCTATTAAACTAGCCGGCACAGACATTTTGACCCAGTAAGATGCTGTGAGCCAGTAATAATCCAGAGAAACGTGGGCCTAAAAAGCCCAACGGCTCCCTGATTCCACATCTGGGCTAACGATGTAAAGCCTAAGCCTATTTGATATTCTAGAAGCCAAGTAATTAAAGTTTTACTATAACCATCTAGAAGAGTTACAATGCTGAGTCATATAAATAGGGTCCAGCTACCTTGTAACAGCTGCAAGGTACCCAAACTTTATCCTTTTCTAATTCAGCCAATAGATCTAATGGCTGAACTATTGAACGGCTTAGATGTATTCAATTAGTTATTAACAATGCAGTCCCTACAGTTTATTACATTATCATAAAGGTTAAAAATATTTATATGTTTATTTATATAACTCATGTTGTTTTAAATTTTTAAAGTTTGATCCATTGACTTAGTTTGAATCATGTTCAAGTGAATATAAACCTTTAATATTTTAAATTAGAACATCTTAATAATTTTTATTACAATTTATGATGTTTCATATAAAAAAAAGTACTCATAAAAAATTATGAAGATAGATGATGTTAATTTGAAGAAAATAAAAATAAAAATATTTTATTATATTATATTATCACAAGTTATAAAGATGAATAGTAACACTAATTGGTAGGTTTTATTTAGGTAAGGATGAAAAAAACTAATTAAATAGAAATATTTTAAAAAATATCTTTTAATGATGTTATTCAAAATTTTTGGATTAATTATAAATTTTAAAGATCAATAGTCTAGTATACAATTTGTAAGGTTAACTTTGTAATAATATCGATAAGAACTTCTACAAATTTTAATTGCCTTTAGTTGTGGAAATTTACTTTTTCCTTTTCAATAGGGCTGTTCAGAATTAAATCTGATCCGCTCAATTCGTCTGATCCGTAAAAATCTTATCTGTAAAAATTTGATCCGTGGATTGGTGGATTTGATTGGATTGAAATTTTGAAAATTTGCAATCGGTAGATTGGATATAGATTTACTTCTGTGAATCCGTAAAAATCTGTGAATCTGCAAAAAAATAAAAATATTTGTTTTATAAAAAAAAATTAAACTTGTAAATATGACATTATACTTACTAATAAATAAATAAGTTAAAATATAGTTATATTAACACTATATTATGTCTTATCTGATAATAATATAAAATAAAAATAATTAAATAAAAAAATATAACTTCCTAAGCAGTTAATTTTCATGTATTAATTTAAACAAATGAGATTTTTTTCTTTTTGATATGTTATATTTTGAAACTTTGAATGTATTTTCTATCTTTATTTCAATAAATAACTTATTTAAATCTTATTTAATTTTGAATTTGATCGGTAGTAAAATTATTTTTATATTAATTTTTTTATTTAGTTAGTTTGTGGATAGGACATGATTAAAAAATTTTAGCCCACAAACTAATCTGCAAAATGGTGGATCGGATGTAGATTGGGTCAAATTCGCATCCGATCTACAGACGTATGGATTGGATTTGGATTGAATTTCATCAATCCATAAATTAAATTGGATTAAAAATTTACAATCCGTAAAATTATTGATCGGATATGGATTGATGTTCAATTCGAAAAATCCGATCCCCGAACACCCCTACTTTTCAAGTCTCCAATATCAGCCATTTGCGGCTCAAAATAAATCTTTTTTCTTTTAAATGACAGTAAACCTTTTGGTGAATTTATAACCAAATCCGATCCGCGAACACCCCCTGCTTATAGTCTCTTTTTTCTTTTAACTTGGAAACAATGCACGCATAATAGCAGTATAGCGGCGGTTAATAGTTGTTAATTTGTCAGATGCAGAAACAATCTCCGGGTGTGGTGTTTTATCTTGACCTGATCTGACCAGTCTCATGCACATGCATAGCATGTGTACTTTTCAAACATCTTGACTCATCATGTGATCCATTCTCGGCTTAAAAAATGCAGGACAATTTCAACCACAGACTTGATTCATCTTCGACATTTCTAACTTGGCGGGCAGCATTTAGTATTTCATTATAAGAAAGAGAAACCATCTAAAACCGAGTTTACTGTTCTCCTCAGTAGGCCAAATTGAAAAGTGGAGAATACGTATTACTACTACTCAAAAGAATCCTCCAAATTGTAAATATAAATACAAGTATCTTCCAAAATGTGGCCCCTTAGGATCTGGAAAGTTGAAAAAACAACGTATATACTACATGATACATGGATAGTGAAAATGAAGGGAGTGGGATGTTTCATCGTTTTCCCCTCTAATAGGATATAAGAACAAGGGGGTCCTCCTTGGGGCCCCTCAGGTGGCCACTATGTAAACATAAAGAAAACTTTGTGTAATTCTTGTAGGCCATAACTCATAAGGCCACACATAAACCCCATCTACCGTTGCTTTTTTACTTTTTCAGTTTTCCTAGTCCAATATTCCTAGCCTTTAACCAACACGAAATGCCTAGTTAATCATGACAACACACACACACAAGCACACGAGGAAATCATGTTTTAATGTTCCCATCACTAACGAATTATATATGGTTTACATATGAAGCCAAAGATATGCCATGAAAACAAAATAACTAAATAACAACAACAAGGTTTTCTGCCTTTTTCTTCTTTGGCTGGTGTGATAAGAAATTTATTGGAAAGTGTAAGAGAAATTAGATATAAAATTGATTTAAAAGGGGTAAACAAAAGAAGATGTACATCTTCATTTCTGCAATTGAAGCTTTCCAAATCAACATTTATGCGTGCTAACGTCAATCTGATGACAAACCTATTTTACACAGACTTCGTGATCAGTATTATCATTAAGAAAAAACTAATGGTTTTTACAACTTTTTAGTTACAAGCTATTCATTTTTCTAACCTTCATTATCACTATTAAGCCTTTAATAACCTTCAATGCCCTTTGTTCAGCCTTAACAATGCACCCTATTTAGTCTAACATCCCAATAGAGATTAAGTCCCTTTTAACTCAAGAACATTCCTCACCAATATTAAGTCTCTAACAATACCATCAGACATTTTCAGGCTTACAATTCCAGTATCCACTGCTTTACACATTAAGTTATTACTCATTAACACCATATCCCCATCACATGATTGGTATATAGTAAAGTAGTTCTTATTTGGACATAGATGAAAGGTACAACTTGATCAAGAACCCACTAACCTTCAAGTTTCTTCTTTGAGGCTATAAGTACTCCAGTAGTCTCAAAACCGACTTCTTATGTGCCTATGGCTACATCTACAGTCTTATCTTTAGATTCTTTAGTCTTGAACTTCCTCTCAGGGAAATCTCTCTTAAAATGTCCCTCTTTGTGACATTATAAACATCTTAAGTGTCTTTATTTTGACTTTAAACTTCTTGATTTCTTTCCTTTGTTCTCTTTATTCACCTTTTTATTATCTTGTTTATCTTTTAATTTCTTTACTCCAAGGGCAGACTTAAACTCTTCTAAGAAAAGAGTTTGCCTTCTATACAACAAGCATCCATAAAATGCTTATATAACTTCAGTAAAGAACTGATCAACAAGAGTGCTTTGTCCTTATTACTTAGATCTTCATCTATTATATCCAAATCATCACAGGCCTTGTTAAATTCATCAATATGCTCATCAAGAGATGACCCTTCAGTCATCTTTAATGAAAACCTTTTCTTCTTGAGTAAAGTCTGTCGGCTAGAGTATTTGTCATATAAAGGTGTTCCAATTTAGGCCGCAATCCAGCAATTTAGGCCGCAATCTAGCAATAGTCTTTTCTTAGGCAACTTCTCTTATCATTGAGTCACTAAGGCTAAGAATGATTGATCTTGCCTTTTTATCAATCTCAGCTGCCTGTTCAGGAGTCTTCAAGGATGAAGCTTCCTTTCCTTATGTTTTGGTGGCTGGTTCAATGGCATCCCCAAGGCCTTGAGTGATCAGAAGGGCCTCCATTTGATCTTCCACATGTTGAATTCATTTTAACCTTTATATTTCTATAGATCTATCTTGATATCCATTTCTTGAATCTTGAAACAAAAAATAGGACTCTGATACCAATTTGTTATGTATTGAATCCCTTTTAGTAAGAATTTAATCAACCTAAGACCTATCTCTACTCCAAGATTGATTGAATGACATAAGATATAAATACCAAACAAGATTTGATTAGAAAACAAGAATAAAGAAGATCAAAGAGCACAGAGATTATAGTGATTCAACGCCTAATTACAGTGCCTACATCCACTTGAGAAAGATCACTCTCAAATTTTGCTAAATCAAACTCAAAGGTTACAGAGATAACAAGATGTATATGAAGATTACAAGCTACACGCTCTTTGCTCTCTCTTCCCAGTCTAGCTTCTCTATTTGACCTCAAGGATCACACTAGAAGCTGCTACTTAAAAGTCCGTTTTTGGTGTGTTAATTGCCAACGACCATTTCCCGCTAAAACCAACCAACAAAATAGCCTCATCACGTGCCAATCACAAGCCACTACTAATGAGACCAAAACGACAAACAACCTGCGTCGTTTTGACCAGTCACAAATAGGTTACTATCACCTGTTATGCATGTGAGTTATTTATAAATTCAGATGACATTCTAAACATATCGGTTTGGCCTTAATGCTTCGCTGATGACATGTCCGACAAACTCGAACAGTCAAAATGACAAGTCAACCATTTGAGTTTGAGTTCATCCTCATCGACGATTGAGGCTGAGATTAATCTCATCCAATTAAGTCCTGGCGCCGATGCATAAACGTTGAAATCATTAATCGACCGATTTTGTTGATAATTTTTTGGGAAAAGGAGAACTACACTCCTATGATCAAAGGTGGTCATAAAAAGTAATTTAATAAATATGTCAGTAGTTAGATTTATTTATGGAATTACCGACAGAAACATTTAAATATAAGACCTCTTCACGTATACGAAGACTCTATTTTTCTCTAAATTGGCCTCAAGCTGGTCAATATTTCATAGATAATTAATCTTTGAGAGTCCATGCTAGATTTTAGTTGTAGCGAGACATCTTGTTTCAAATTATTAAGTGCAAGGTTGTCTATGACCAACTCTACGCTATAGATAATAGACTCATGCAGTTCATGATCACTGCGGCTCATGATCACTTATAAGTTTATAAGAGTAGAAAGTAGAATCTACAAGATCAAACCGTATGAAAGCATTTTTACGCATGTATCTCCACGAATGTTTTATTGTCAACTATTGGCATTTAACCAAAGCTTTCAAATTTTTTTTTCCCGGTAATCCTTCTAAGTAATTAGTTTGAACTTTTGAAAATTTATGGATTAGGCTTTAGTATGGAATCATTGGTCAAGATTTATTTTTATTTTTAATTTTATATTTTACTTATCAATAACTACTAATTTAGTGCTCAACAAAAAATAGCTCAAAATTCTTATCCAACATTTAAACTCTATTGTTCTTTTAAGCCCAAAAGCAATTCAATTTTCCTCCTCACATATTTTTGGAACCTCAAACCTCTTACTTTTAAGATAAAATAATTAACCAACTTAATTAATTGACACCCAAATAAAAAAATAATGATTAATAATAAAAAATGAAATGAACTTTATCATTATACCATCCCACATAATCTCATTCATTTAAATTTTATCTGCAATCTCATTCACTATTTTCATGCCACAAATTTGGTGGTCGGTTGTTTTTCTGTAGACCTGAAGTCCTCCTCAGCTGCTTTCTAGTTAATTTCTACTTGCACCTCCCAACTTTTACGTTGGGGTGTACATAATTTCTAGGAAACTTGGGCCATCTTTTTACAAATAATTAATTACAAAGTGACAAGGACTTTAAGATTTTTCTTTAGACATATAAAATAAATGAGGCGGAGATTAATCTTAAGTCTTGTAGAACAGCAAAATGAATAAATGAATCGAATTTAAATTGAATCATAAATAAATTGGGTTAAAATTCTATTGATTCGGATTCGATTCGTTTATTAAACGAATTAGAATTTCAAAATTCGAATTTGATTTGTTTATTAAACAAATATTCGATTCGATTCGTTTAATTCATTTTTTAGAATTAATAAATGAATTGAATCGAATCTAGATTTATTTACTATTTGTTTATCCTATAATGAATCCATAACGAATTGAATTACTAAATATTTTGCCTTATTATCATTTAGGGAAATTATCAGCCATATACCCTTAAATGATATCCGTATCAAACGTGTGTGAACACTTTTCAAGTGTATCACTCGTATACCTTAAGTTGACAAAACATTTCTGCCGTCCACCAATCCGTTAACTTCCATTAGAAAGTTAACAAAATTGTGGTAAATTGACTATTTTGCCCTTGAAACTCAAAATGAGGTAAAAATATAAATTTACCCCAAAAATTAATGTAAATTTTCAATACACAATTTTTTTTGTTATTAACAATACATTTTTTTTATTAAAAAAATGAATTATTAATAGTACATATTATTAACAACTATCCATAAAAAATATCCATATTATACCATAAAAAATTATTAACAACATATTATTTACAATTATACATATTATACAATAAAAATTTTCAGTTGGAGCTTGGAGGAATAGATTTTCAAAAATTTAGGTTAAATTTTGGAGTAGATTCGGTTGTAAAGTAGTTCTTTTTAACAATTATTAACAATTATCCAATAAATGGGATGACATGTCATGTTTATCAATATATATCATATGACATGTCATTTTTTACTAGGTAAATGGGATGACATGTCGTTTTTTTTAATCAAAGTTTCGTCAATCTTAAAAGACTAAATTACCCTTATGATGTCAGCGCTTGCAAACAGAAGTTAACATATTGGTGGACGACAGAAGTGTTTTGTCAACTTAGGGTATACGAGTGATACACTTGAAAAGTGTTCACACACGTTTGATACATGTGTCATTTAAGGGTATATGGCTGATAATTTCCCTATCATTTATTATCACTATATTAGCTTTCAAATTTTAAAATTTTAGATACATATTTAAGAATAAATAAGTAATTTAATTAAATGAATTTTAAATGAATAGATTGTATTTAATTCTTTTATGACCCATTTATTAAACGAACCATGAATGAATCAATAAATCAATCTCTTCAAACTTTGAATCAATAAATCAATGTCTTCAAACTTAGATTCGATTCGTTTAATTAGCGAATCATATTAAATTCATCTCTTTATTGGACGAATTAATATTTTCAAAGTCAGGCCCATTTAATTCGCTTTAAATTGAATTGAATATTCCTAGATTGGCATTCCTAGTCTTGCGTAGCGACGCGTAAACGTTGATTCAGTAATCGACCTATTTGCTTCGATAATTTTTTGGGAAAAGAATAACTAAATAATATCTGATGAAATAGTCATAGACTCCTTTTTAACAATATATAACAAGTTAGATACAAGACTTCTCCACGTATAGAAGACTTTTAGTTTCCATGTCTACACCTACCATGACTCGCGAGAGAGTTCACAGTTGATGGTGAAAGGGCCTGTAACTGTTATTCGTTATTGGTTTTGAGTCGATCTTTATCTTCAAATTGGCACCTACTTAGATATATACAGGCAATTTATAGTCAATATTTGCTAAACTTTAGTTGTAGCAGTAGAAAATTAATACTCAATTTCAAAAAATTCAAATAAAAATCAGAAAAGACAGACAAAGTCCCAAATTAATTACCTAGTTAACTTTTGGTGAAGAAGTATTATTGAAAAGTTATGACACTTAGGCGGCAATTGTTTTTTGTCTGAAATCTAAATAAATATGAATTAATATGAAATTTAAACAAAGTTAAATGCCTGAATTTGAATAGCGTATTTCCTTTTCGTTTGAATCTTTGAAAATAACTATTGAGTTGTTTTTTTATCTTAAAAAATTTAAAAATTAGTACTTTTATATTTTTGCCCTTATAAATTTTAAATGTTAAATAAATAATAAAATCTCAAAAACATAAATAAGATAGTATTTTATGATAACATGAATCATGTTCAAGTGAACATAAAACCTTTAATATTTTAAATTAGAATATCTTAATAAATTTTATTGCAATTTATGATGTTTCATATAAAAAAAACTCATAAAAAATTATGAAGATAGATAATGGTAACTTAAAGAAAATTAAAAAAATTCTATTATATTACCACAAGTTATAAAGATGAATAGTAACACTAATTGGTAGGTTTTATTTAGGTAAGGATGAAAAAAAACTAATTAGATAGAAATATTTTAAAGAGTATCCTTTAATGATGTTATTCAAAAAATTTGGATTAATTATAAATTTTAAAGATCAATCGTCTGGTATACAATTTGTAAGATTAACTTTGTAATAATATCGATAAGAACTTCTACAAATTTTAATTGCCATCAATTGTGGAAATTTAGTTTTGAGTTTTCCAAGTCTCCGAAGATAACTATTTGCGCCTCTGGCGTAATGGCACTCGCATCATCATCGTATGTTAAGAGAACGTGTTCGAATCTTATGAGACTCATTTCTTTCAAACTGATAAATTTCTCCATACATATTAATGAGCTTATATTTTGAGAGTTTTAGTAGATTTTATACATTGTGTAAATTGTAAGAATTTCGTAAAAAAGAATAAAAGAAGTCTAGAAAAACTCGAGCACCCAACCAGCTATATATTTATAGCATTATGCCTGACACAAATGAATGATTTTCTCATCTTTCTCTCATCATCTAGCAAAAGAAATTATATGCACCAGAAGTACACAGGACTTTTAATTTCATTATTCCATGTCAACCAAAGTGATTGAAGTCCTAGATACAACCAAAGTGATCTGCCTTCTTACTTGTTTTAATTTCATTTGGGAAATTATCATTCATATACCCTATAGATGCTCTGTTATCAAAAATACTACAACACTTTGATGGTGTATCAATCGTTTACCCTAAGTTGACAAAATATATCTGCCGTCCACTAAACTGTTACTTGCCGTTTAAATAGGATAACGCAAGATGGGTAATTTGGTCTTTTAAGGGGATACAAGTGATAATTTAAGGGGATACAAGTGATAATTTAAGGGTATACAAGTGATAATTTTCAAGGGTAAAATCATCAATTCACTATTATTCCGTTAACTTTCAAACGGCAGCTAACGGTTTGATGGTCGGCAGATAGCTTTTATCAATTTAAGGTGGACGATTGATACATTCTTAAAATATTATAATATTTTTGATAACAGAGATAAAATATTATTTTTGAACTTTAAATCTTTGGTACCAGAGATAAAAATTTGTACGGATTTGAATAAAATAAACTTTGTCAAAGGAGCCCCACCTATTATTATCATGTTCACACTGCGTTACCATCTGATGGTCAATAAGCTGAAGGCCAAAGAGAGCATTGCTTTGCAGGCTGTAGCTCTGAGAGGAGACAAGAGGAAAGTTGCGAGAAAATTGACGAGGTACACTTTATTCCAAATTTCTAATTTGTTACTGTATTGTATTGCCACAAGAGACAACAAATATTAAGTAACTATTGCGCTAAATTTTGGGTACTTCGCTCATATAAAACCGTTTTTTTTTTCCTACTAAAATGATAAAGGAGTGGGTAAAATTTAAATTAATTTTTAACTTCTTAGTTCATCAAGATTTAACTTTAGAACTTTGAGTAATGAGCTAAAATAAAACTCCTTAAAACCATCTGAATAAGTCCAACCAAATAAAATTGACTAACAGCCACATAATCAAACTCCTGACACGCTCCTTGAAATTTATTTCTACATTTTTTAGATATTTTGAATTTGTATGAGTAGATTCCTGAAACTTTGTATCTGGGCTAACATTTTTTTTTTAATTTGAAATACCAAGAAAAAAGAAAAAGAAAAAGAAAATAGATATGAATCTATACGTATAATAACAAGCCTAAATACCAAATGGTGAGTTCAATGGATTGAATGCAACATGCAAGCTTAATTAAAAGGAGTCGGCATACATTAAAATAAAAATTAGCGCGCTTCTAAAATTGAAATCGTCTCTTGGTTGACTGAACAATCTTCTACCTTGCCGGTGGACGATGCTGAAGTCACAGTGTTTCTTACATATGAAAAAGCAGGTTGTTTCGGAGGAAGTAATGCTGCAGCTTCATTTGTAAGCATCGATACAACATCAATCATGGTGGGTCTATCATCAGCACTTTCTTCTACACAAAGGAGTGCTATGTTCACATATCTTAAAAGCATCTGCTTGGAGGATTCATCCTCTAATATTGCATCAGTCAACTCCAGTGTCCTGTTGCTTGTCCACAGATCCCATGCCTAAACAACCACACGATGTTATTAGATAGTTGTGCACTTGATATACAGAATATACTGAAAACGCTTTCGTGTGGGTGTACGCACGAATTTTCTCATACTTTACAGCATTGTAAAAGTACGAAGTGTGCATCCTCACCCGAGCATACTCAGGAATATAATATTTACACTTAAAACCACATAATTAGAATATGTGTAACTGCTTTTGTTACTTACATAACCTAGCAGATTGAGAGAGTCGGTTCGATAAAATCCAGTGTTCTTCTTACCACTCACAATCTCAAGCAACAAAACTCCAAAGCTAAACACATCGGATTTAATTGAAAATACTCCTTCAAGTGCATATTCGGGGGACATATAGCCACTGTAATTCAATAATTGATAAATAATAATCAGTAATTTATGCATAACTTAATCACTTTAATTATGATTTGTGTCATTTACTTACTAAGTCCCAACGATCCTACTAGTGTTTGCTTGTAACTCATTTCCTCCACAAATTCTTGCCATTCCAAAATCTGATATTTTGGGATTCATGTCTTTATCCAACAAGATATTACTAGCTTTCAGATCTCGATGGATAATTCGCACTCTAGAGTATTGATGAAGATAAAGAAGCCCTTGAGCTATCCCTTCAATAATAAGAACACGCGTTCCCCAATCTAGTAATATTCGCTTGGTTGGATCTAATTTACAACAAAAAGACTAAATGTCATTATACATGAAAATAAAAAAATGTTGACCGCATAATCTGACGTAAATTGATCTAGTGACTTCATTTTTTTTTTTAATCTGATAATTGGATGATGTTAATCATTAAACTTAAAAATAGCTAAACGAAATAGTAAATGCTAAATATTCTTTTAGGTTAGGTAAACAAAGGATTGAGTTGGACTAGTTATTAAGATTGAAGTGGATTGGATTAGACTGAATTATTTTATAGTAATGTTTTGTTTTTGGTTTAGTATTGAACCGGATCATATTAAATTCAATTTAAGGAAGTTAAAAAAAACTATTTAAAAATTATGATTAAAAAAACTATTTAAAAAGTACGATTATTTCTTAAAGCTATATTGTTAATTATTGAATATTATATTAGATATTCAATTTCAATAGAAATTAATAATTGAATAATTTTGATATTTAATATTATGTATAAGTTTTAATAAATTATTGAATGAAATTTTGATATTTAATCTTAAATTAAATGCTAAATGCTATTTTAAATAAATTAATGAATAAAATTTGGAAATGTAATGTGGGCTAAATTCTAGTTTAAATAAATTTTGAAATAATTTTTTGATATATAACTTTGTATTAAATAGTAGTTCAAACAAATGTATGAATAAAATTTGAAGTAAGGAATATGTAAGAATAAGAGACAGATGCAATAACTAACCGAAAAGAAAGAAGTCCAAGCTTTTGTTAGGCATGTACTCATAGATCAGAATCTTCTCGTCCTTTTCTATGCAGCAGCCCAAAAGCCTAACAAGATTCTTGTGCTGAACCTTGGCTATCACCGAAGCTTCATTTTTCATCTCTCGCAAGCCTTGTCCAGATCTTCCCGAAAGCCTTTTCACAGCTATCTCATCTCCTTTTTTTAACACTCCCTGAAGATGGTGAATTTATAGTTCTGTTAAAAATGAAATTATTGCTCCAAAGAAAAGGATATCTGTAGTACCTTATAAACAGGTCCAAAGCCACCCTCTCCGAGCTTATTTGCGTCGGAGAATTTATTTGTTGCAGTGGAAACACTGGAAAAACTGAATAAGGGCAGTCGATCAACTTCCTTCTTTTTGCTTCTTTTTGTCTGCTTATTGTTTGCAGGAAGCTCGATGATGACATTATCGGCTTTCAGGTTCAGATCCAAATCAAACTTCATCAAATCCTCCCCTGAATGGTAATGGAATTAAAGCTTTAATTACAATATGTATATGTACGTACGTATATTCAACTCTCAAAATCGTGCAATTAAATGGGAAACTTTTACCTCTGCTTCTAGGCTTTCTCCTCACACAAAAGAAAATCACGCCTAGAATGGCCACTGCTGCCAGAACAATCGACAATAATAAGAAGGGGATACTGGGATTTGAAGCTACTCCTAAAGTGAATGCTAATATCAAGAAGACAGCAGACACCGAGGCAACAAAAATAATGAAGATTGCAAAGCGATCCATCGAGATCGATCAAATGATTATTCCAAATGTTGCGATGTGTATAATTCATGTATTTAGGAAAAAGCCAGGGACGACTTCAGGTCAGCTGGGAAGAGTCGTAAACACGTGCTGATTATTCACATGGTCTTTGAAAGCACAGGGAAGATTCGTAACGTGCTGTTGTTGGACTAAGAGACATATTAATTTTTCAAGGGAATGAGTTAGAAGCAAATACTGTACAAATTAGAACCCGTTGACTTTCAACGAGCGGGCAAAAAAAAAAAAAAAAATAGTGATAAAATCACCATTAAGATGACTTTTTTTTTTCCCTTCTGTTTTTTGGGTTGTAACTAACGACCAAAATATTGTCGTTTAGATAGTGATTTTGTCGATTGCCTTTTATCAAAATCTCCTTTCTCCCCTTCTTATTATTTTATTTTTAATTTAGTTGAAAATTAAACATAAAAACATAAATATTCTCATACCAATTTTGATATACAAAATGATGTCGCATGAAAATAATGAATGAGTAAAAGAAATTGCTAGTGGACTGTAAAAGAAATTACCACTAGACAAACCAAAAGTCAATGCTAATATCAAGAAGACAGCAGACACGAAGGCAACAAAAATAATGAAGACTGCAAAGCGATCCATTGAGATCGATCAATTGATTATTCCAAATCAATAATGAGTGTTTAATAGTAAGAAGAACAATTTTAAGAATAAACTTGGCAGTAAGATAATTGTTAAACATATTAAAAAAAAAACTTTAATTATACCCAATCAGTGTCAAGCAGAATTATTCATGGGGTTTGTATATTCTTCAGAACTTTCCCAAGTCTCAGTTACTAGAGTTTACGCGTGATACACGCGAAGGTGAAATATTTAGCTAAAATTAGCATGGTCTCTACAATTATATATATACATGCATTACCAGTTTTTGACTCGTATGTTGACAAATTATGGACACTTACTGGACTCTGGTAAGCACCTTTTATTGTCTGTTTTGGGAATATGGGTCCATCTTATTTGTTCTACTCTTTTAATGAAGCAAGAAGTGTATTTAGAACCCGCGTTTCAAAAGTCAAAAAAGGTTGAAGCATTTCCATTACAAATGGACCATAAAAGCGTACTTGTTTTCTTTTTCTTTCCTTTTTTTTTTTTTCGTCTGGTTGAAAGGCGGAGGACTACTTTTAAATTGTTTCTATTTAAAATACTAAAATGGTAATGAGTAGGCAGAGCATAATTATAATATATAACCTCTTAAAACTTTTTAATTCTACTAGGAACTAAAATCAGAATTATTATTGTTATTATTGTAACAAACATGCATATACTTTCTTTTAAGAAGTTTATTTATTTATTTTGTTATTGGAAAATAGATAATTTTAACTAATGGCATTTTTATAACTTTTTAACAATCTACTCCAATTATAAGACAAAGTAAAGACATTAATGAGAATATTATAAATTCTGATTATTATTTTTGTAGGTGATATAATCAACTTATTTTAATTTTTATTCTCTACTCTAATTCCAAATTATTACGATTAAAGTTCATTACGATTCCAGCATATTTCAATTGTAAGTAAGTGATGCTCCATAAACTGTGAGATTTGAAAATTAAGTTGACGCATAACTGCATTCTATAAAAGAAAAATATTGAAGCATAACCATTTCAAATGGGTGTTTTTTTTTTTTTGGGAAGGATGTAATGCACATTAGGAATCCCTATCCTTTTTAAATTAGTTTCCTGGATTATAGTTAAGATGTGTACATTTATTCAACTCTCACAATCGTGCAATTAATTGAGAAACTTTTACCTCTGCTTCTGGGTTTTCTCCTCACACAGTAGAAAATCAAGCCCAAGATTCCCACTGCTGCCAGAGTGATCGACAATAATAGCAAGATGATAAAAGAAGCTGAACCTACTCCTCTAGATAAACCAAAAGTGAATGCTAATATCAAGAAGACAGCAGACACCAAGGCAACAAACGTAATGAAGATTGCAAATGATCCATTGAGATCAAGGATCAAATGAACACGTTTAGAAAAATGCCAAGGACGACTTCAGGTCAGCAGGGAAGAGTCGTAAACATCATCAGCTGATTATGCACATGGATTTTGAAAGTACAGGGAAGATTCGTAACATGTTGTTGGACAAAGAGTCAAAGATACATAAGTACTAGAGTATTGGACTTTGAATAGAGCATATTTTTGGAGGGAATGAGTTAGAAGCAAACACTACACAAATTAGAACCATGCTTTGAACAAAAGGGTGAAAAAAAAAACAGTGATAAAATCACCATTAATATGACGTAATAAAATTTATGTGCATTTTATCACTATCAATCGTTTAAGCTTCTGAGTTGATGCTATACAAAAGTTCAAACTAATTAATGCAGGCAAGATTTAGAAGGATCAGCGATAAAAAGATTAAAACAAAAAAGAATAGACGAGGATCGCCATTTTTTCTCTTATTTTTCCTTAATCTTGTTTAATAAAAACTGGAGTTAATTTAAGAAAAAGTAAATAGGCAAGTATTAAAAAGAATAGCATTTAGTTATTACCATCTTAAAAATAAAAATTTCTATAACTAGTGCTTCATGATAATGTTCAAAAATCGCATCTAAAAAAGGAAATAACATGTAAAAAAAACACTTTACAAATAAAATTAACTCCAGTTCTTATTAAACTAGATTAGGGAAAAAAAGGGAAAAAAAGGGAAAAAATCGGATATTATACTAGAGAGATACGTACTTAAAAATTTGACAAAGAGGGAAAAAAATAGTATAAAATTTTTCTAATAAAGGGTTGCTGTACCAAGAGAGTTGCTAAAAAGAATGTAGAAAAAAGTAGTTTGTGGGCCTTGCTGGGAGACAACCAACCGACAACCCCCATTTTTTTTCAAACTCTTCTCTGCAGTGCTTCAGAAGTGGAAAAAGCCAATTTACAGGCCCCCCAAATATCTTTTCTTGATTTTCATTTTTGCAATACGGAAAATATCAAATAATATCAAACACACCATGAGGCAACAAAAATATTGAAGATCGCAAAGCGATCAGTTGAGATCGATCAAATGATTATTTCTAAGGGTGTTTGTGGATCAAATTTTGTGGATTGGATATCAATTCATATCCGATTCATGATTTTATAAATTATAAATTTTTAATTATATTATATTCATAAATTGGTGAAATTCAACTTAAATCTAATTCATATGTTTGCAGATCGGATGCAGAATTGACTCAATTCATATTCAATCCACCATTTTATGGATTGTTTTGCGGACTAAAATTTTTTAATTCTGCTCAATCCATAAACTAATTAAATATAAAAATGATTTTACTACCGATCAAATTCAAAATTAAATAAGATTAAATAAATTAATTTTTTAAATAACACAAAAAATACATTCAAAGTTTTAAAATATAACACACTTAAAAGAAAAAATCTTATTTATTTCGACACATGAAAATTAACGGTTTGAGAAGTTATATTTGTTCATTTAATTATTTTTATTTCATATATTATTATCATATTTGATATAATATGATGTTAATGTAACTATATTTTAATTTATTTAATTATTAGTAAGTACTAATGCCACATTTATAAGTTTTATCTTTTAATTAAATAAATATTTCTTTTTTTTTGCGGATTCACGGATTTCCACTGATTTATAAAAGTAAGTCCATATCTAATCCACCAATCATAGATTTTTTAATTTTCAATCCAATTCAATCTACATAAAAATTACATTTCTACGAATAAGATAGATTAAGTAGATCGAATTGGATTCTGAATTACCCTAATTATTACAAATTAATAATGAGTTTTTAATTGTTAAAAAATTATTTAAAAAATTTATATCCAATCACTTTCAAGCATTTATTATGGGGTGGGTTTATTTTAGAGTAAAGTATTTTTTTCTTTTATAATAATTTTTTTGTCTTCTAATAAATATATTATTTTTTTTCACGCATCAATACATTGAGTGATAAATATCTAATCATCAATTGAATGCAAATGGTGGCCGCGTCAAACTCAATTCATGCTTGCGGGACCCCGTAGACTTGGTAAAGTCTTTCATCGTTTGATATTTGGTTCTTTAAGAGTCAACTCAAGATTCATATACGCGTCAGAAAATTAGCACATGAAGAAGGACCAATGAATCATTTACCACGTAATCTCTAGCTCGTTGATTACTCTATTTCACAGCAACTAGTGAGTTAAAAAGTCATAAATATCACCTGAATACAAAAATAGGTTAAGAATTGTACGCTGATTTGATATTTACACTAGCTACTTAGAAAGATGTGATTAGTAATATTGGGGGACTTAGCATAAGATTTTTAGATATCTAACTCAAAAGACTAACTAATTGGGTGGAGTGACTTACCTTTTTTTAAACCCAAGTATCTTCTTTTTACTAGCCAATATAGGACACAACTCAACAATCCCTTCTCGGACGAAACTACCGTCGGACTCCGGTCTTTTTATCCGACATACCTGAGTTGTTTCACCGCCACATTTTCGCTACTAGGGTTTAGCTCTGATACCACTTGTTGGGGGGGACTTAATATAAAATTTCTAAGTATCTAACCCAAAAAACTAACCTATTGGGTAGAGTGACCTACCTCTTTATAAACTCAAATATCTCCCCTTTACTAGCCAATGTGGGACACAACTCAACAATCCCTGTGAGGAAATAAGTTGCTGGTATGTTGGGTTTAAATGCAAGATTTGAAAAATTCTTGGGGCAGTGTGCATATCGACTTCAGTTGGAGGGGCCTTGTTGAAAAACTTATGCTGATGTGGTAAAATTCGTTAAGAGTTCGTTATGACATTTTCCAGAAAGATCAGAATAAAAGGCACTTGTGACTAGCCTCTGATATCATATCGATATCTTCTTCATTTCTTGTTCATTTTGCTTGCAATTTGGTTCTTTGTGATTCTTGTAATTTCTTCTTTGTTATCAGCCTGTAATTCAATTGTTGAGATCAATAAAAGAGCAGTTTTTTCCTTCATCAAGTTGTGCACTTGAAACTGTGCTCCGAGTCTGATTCTTGTGATTTCTTTCTTGTTAGATTAAATCTGGTTTGTTCTTTCAAGTCTGATTTATCAAAGTTCTTCTCGAAATATCTTGTGTAGCTATTAGGAGCTATAACAAGTAATTATTGAATATAAATATAAATATATGTAGGATCTAGCTATGTTATTACAATGGTAACATACTCCATTTTTTTAATTTTTTTGAATTAATTACATTGCAATTCCTATTTTATTATAAAATTAAAAAAAATCAGATAGTCCTAAATTCTGGCTTGTTAGTCCTACTTATTTTAATTTTTTGAACTTAAATCAAAAGGTGGGGCTATTTTTCTAATTACTAATTCACACACCAATCATCAACGTTTTAAAAAGAAAATTTACTCTGTACATCTACCTAAATTTCATATATATCCTTGATAAAAACTAATTTTTTATTTTTACTAAATAAATTAATTAAATAATATATAAAAAAACTAATTAAACTGTTTACATGCCCACTAGTTTCAATTCCATCTCTCTAGCAATTAACAATTGAATTCCATAACTGACTCAAAGTTATTGAGCATGAGATGCCAAAAAAAAAAAGAATTCTAAATAAGCGTGGAGCATAAAATTGTTTTGGCTCCAAATCCTCATTGAAAACTTCTAAACTTGCTCATCAAGTTCTAGATGTATGACTAAATGAAGAGCAATTTTTTTTTTCTTTGGGCCTCACCTTTTTGGTACTGTCTTATTAAGCAATACCAAAACACCTTATTAATTGATAACTTAATATATTTTTACAACGTATTGAAATTATTGACTATATATTGAATAAGTATTATGAAAAAAAATATATTAGCTACAAATTAAGAACAAGAGATTAAATTCATATTCACATTTATCATGAGTTTACTATATACTAAATTAATTATTTAATAAGTCATTTTACTATGTATTAATTATATTAAATTAATACATGGGTTTACTATATATTAAATAATTATTTAATAAGAAAGAGTGTTAATTTGAATATTATATTTCAAATATAAGAATATTTCATTTTATCGATCAAATTAACTAGGTTAATATACCTAAGTGTAAAAAAGTTTAAAATATTGTGGACTTATATGTCAAAATTTTGAACGTTTTCACTTTTTTTAATTTTGTAGCAAACATTAGGGACTATAGTGTTAATAATCCAACAGACATTTTAGCCGTTGAATTAATTTTGGGCTAGATCTTAACAATGGATCAGGAAAAGACAAAAAAAGAGATATGTTACGGTACATCAAACGTGATACAATCAACCAACCATATAAATAGTTTGAGGAGGCCAAGAACACCACAAAAGTTTTTAAGTAAAATTTCATTAGTTCATAGCACGCCTTTTTTTTTTTTTTTTTTTTTTTGGCGCCCTTCCTAATTAGAGTTAGAAACTTATTTTATGAAATAATTAAATTATATATTTATTAAATAAATTAGAATCATTATGAATTAAAATGTTAGTATTGTTAGTATTGTTTTAACCTATTATAAAAAAAATTATAGTTTAGTATAATTGGAAAAAAAAGTATGTCAATATATTATAATAGTGTCGCTAGTATTAAAAATTTACAAAATTATATATTAACAATTGACAACATATATCATATTTTCTATCACTAAAATAATAAAGAGTTTCATAAATAATTTTTTACTGTACTGTTTTAATAATTTATATTCTAATAAGCTTATTTGTTGCAATGTTGTTATTCTTTATTAAATATATGTATTTTACTAAAAAATTTATTGTTGCGTTGCTTAACATATATGCTGTTTTTACTCCTTTACCGGACTGACATTGACACAAATATTACTCAATTAAATTTATAAATTAGCATGGCATGATAAAAAGTCAAGGGTCCTCCCTTGAGTACTAATGTATTTGACAAAAAAATTTTAAAATGATTTGAAAGTTAAGTTAATTTTATGCTATAATTATATGATGAAAAACTTTATATTACCATTATTTTCTTGGTCAAAATTATAATTTTACAATTATAGTTTTATTCGCTTAACGTCTCAAAATTAAGCAAAGGCCTAATTAAACTCCTAATAGTCTTTTAGCCATCTATAATAGTTGAAAATAAAATCATAGTTGTCTTAAAATATATTCCAATTATACAAAATTTCTTACAAACTAAGCAAGTTTCGTAACAGAGTGCATCATATAAGTTGCCTTAAAACACAGAGAATAGATGAGAATTAATAAACAGAGAAAGCAGAGCAAGCTTGTCCAGATTATATTTACCTAATACAAATTGCAGAGGCTAAAGAAACCTAAATTCGGTAACTTTACCTGGCATCTGCAATTCCCAGCTGAGAGAAGACTTTGCTTTCTGATGAGATTGAAGTGTCCTGGTCTCTCAAAATTTGCATGTCAACTTCGTTCATCGACACGCTATATGAAGGAAAACGCCTGACATTAGGGAATGGTAATGCAGATGAAGCATCGGTTGTACTGTCTTCATGTGGCTCTCTCGTCCTTGCAGTTTGTTGAAGCTGTAATGCATACTCCAAGTCCCACAACACATCGCGCATTGTTGGTCTGTCATCACCATCATCCCGCAAACATTTCTCAGCTATCTCAGCAAATTTCCTCAATGAGTTTGGACTGATCTGAACCTTTATCAAAGGATCTACGATCTCCTCAAGATGCCCTTTGTTCTTGCAAAGCATTGCCCAATCAGCCAGGTTCACTTGTTCTCTTGGGAGTGAGGCATTGATGGCTGGTCTTGCACATAGAACCTCGAAAAGAACAACACCGAATGAGTAA
Source organism: Citrus x changshan-huyou (assembly GCA_039657385.1). Classification (NCBI taxonomy): domain Eukaryota; kingdom Viridiplantae; phylum Streptophyta; class Magnoliopsida; order Sapindales; family Rutaceae; genus Citrus; species Citrus x changshan-huyou. The sequence goes on along the minus strand of CM077547.1, from coordinate 13,838,132 downwards.
ACATCAGATTTTTCTGTTAATTGTTGTGACCGGAAGTACTCAGGATCAAGATAACCAAAAGTTCCTTTAACAGCTGTGCTGACGTGGTTTTCATCACGCGTACCCAATCTTGAAAGGCCAAAATCAGCAACTTTGGCAACATGATTTTTGTCCAGCAAAATGTTTGTGGGCTTCACATCACGGTGAATGATTCTGCCAGCTGAACCTTCGTGTAGATAATGAAGACCTCTTGCTGCACCAACGCATATTTCAAGCCTCTGTATCCAGGACAAACAGGGTGACTTTGACTTGTATAGGTGATCCCTCAAAGTCCCTTTTTCCATGAAATCATACACTAGTATCATCTCAAACCGTTCATCACAATATCCAATTAAGGAAACAAGATGGCGGTGGCGAATTTTTGATAAGACTGTTATTTCAGTTTGGAATTCCGGAAGGCCTTGGCCGGAGCCTGGTTCGCTTCGTTTTACAGCAACTTTCATGCCGTTCCTCAGAGTTCCTTTGTAGACATTCCCAAATCCTCCCTTGCCGATCACTAACTTTCTATCAAAATTGTGCGTCGCAAGCTGAATTTCTACAAAAGGAATTTTTAATCCAAGGTTTACATTAGGCATTGGGGAGCCGCCAGTTCCCTCAGGGACCTTACCATGAGAACTCCCTCCTCCACGTACATGTAATGGAGACCAATCCAAAGCCAAAGGAAATTCACCAGGCTTTTGCTTTCTGTATGTCAAAACAAAAAACAGTACAACTGCCAATATGCAAATCAGAAGCAAACCTCCAAGCACTGAGCCAACTACTACCATGACATGCTTTTTCTTATGTCCATTCTCCACAGGAACTGTACCCGATTTCTCCATAATCTCCATTATCTCAAGCCCATTCAAATATGCATCAGGCTTACTCCCTGCTTCTGCTTTAGGGCCTACACTGATGTTCATAATTCCACGAACATTCGAATCAACCACGAAATCAAAATAATAAGGTGTTGCAGTCTGGTAAATATCTGTGTACGGGTTGATTTCTTGCGAATAGGTGCCATCGATATAGAGAAAAAATTTGAAAACATTCGGAGATGGGCTAACAATGTCACAGAAATGAACCCGAACAAAGTGCCTAGCATTCTTACTCACGTTAAAGCGCCATGTTATGTTGAAGTTATTAGAAAGCCTACTGTTATTTATATTCATCTGCTTTGCAGTCTGGTAAACAGAATCCGGAGCAGTGTATTCACTAACTATTCCCCGATAGCCATAGTTAAGATTAGCTGTAGACTCAACTTTTTTTGCTGTATCTGGATTGTACAGATAACTATCATCAGGAATCCAGTTCCTCCCTAGAGTGTCATTATCTTGCGAAATCATAGGGCCACCAACATTGATCCTATAAATTGTCCGTAGAGACTTTGAGTGAATTCCCGGGTAAGAATTAGTCTTAATTCCTATAGGACTAACATGTTGAGCATTATCAGGAATGAAACTTAGAGGTAAAGGGTCCACAGGAAAGACTTCAATGGCACTAACAAACGCGAAAGATGTTTCCTGAGGCCAAAACCGGACTCTGAATTTTCCTTGAGTGATGCTAAGAAAGAAATCCTTTATTACCGGAGAATGGCTACTGTTTTGAACATTAAAATTATGCAACAGCAAAAACGGATGGGAAGTGGAAACGTTGAAAACAGCTTTGTAGAAATTGATTGCAGAGGAGAAAGCAAAGAAATGAAGGCGTACTAGATGAGTGCCGTTACTGCTGATTTCGAACTCGTAGTAAGATGATTGATTGAAAACTCTTGCTGTCTGATAGAGAGCTAATGTATCAGGTAACTGGCTGCTGTTTTTAACAGGATAGCTCGGCTCTGAAAAGGAGATGGAATCTGAATTCAGGTCTCCTCTGAATATCCGATTGCCAGAAGTCACTTCGGTGTCTGAACCACAGTTGATGAAATACTTGTCTGGAAGACTATATGCTGCACAAGTAAGTCCAACTGACAAGAGATGGAGGAGAAAAATGAGTGGGGATGAAGATTTGGGGACTTTCTTGGTTTGATTCTTTGCCATGAATTCAGGTGGAGGAAAGCTTATCTCTGTGAACTTTGAAGACTTTGTGGTTGAAAGATGTTTACATGATATCCATTTTGGAAGAGAAGACTCGAGTCAACATAGTTGAAAAGTCAAACATGAAAATCCGGGAAAGAAAATATAGTGATCACATAATTTTATGAAGGAAAACAAAAAAATATGACACGAGAGAAATTGGTGCCCTCCTTTAGAAGTTGCTCTTGCCCCTTGATATTGAATTAGCTGACTATATACAGGTCAATTATATAAGCCAAAATAAATGTGGACCCGTGGAAAATTCAGAAACTGGCAAAACGAATTGTATGTCCTCTTGCATTTGGTGGGTGAAGCAGAAGGCCCCACATTGGCAGGAATTCTACAATAATGGCACTCCTTGCTGTCTACTAATGGGTTAAGGCAGCAGACTTTGTCTATATGCTGAATCCATGGCATATTGGCATGCTATATATTTTTCATCCTATGTCCGATTCTTGAAGGCCTCGAATGCTGATCCTGTGAAGGCTTCGAAAGCCTGGTGCTTGGTAAATATCATATACAGGTTAAACTGATACTGTACAGTGAGGTGAGATTATTTTCACGATGAAAGAGACTTTCGTGGCATCAGCTCAAGCAAAAGATGACTTTTGAACTCTATGAAAGGAGAAATTTTAGAATACATCTAAGGTACTATGTCATCTATATAACAAGTAATAATATTATGACATGTGTGTATTTATTTTGAACTACTATCATACAAGTGGTGATTGTATTAAATTCAATTATATTTGTCAGGCACGCATCAATTGGTTGTATTCTAGAATTTTTCGTATGAAAGGTTTTAGTTAGGGGTGTTCAGAATCCAATCTGATCCGTTCAATCCGTCTGATCCACTGAATCTGATCCGTATAAATTTGATCCGTGGATTGGATATGGATTGAAAATTTAAAAATCCGCAGTCGATGGATTGGATATAGATTTACTTCTGTAAATCCGCAGAAATCCGTGAATCCGCAAAAAAAAAAAAAAAAAAATTTATATATATATATATATAATTAAAAAATTATTATAAATTTAATTAAAAATGTATAAATGTGACATTGCATAGTTACTAAGCACTATAACATATCTTAACCATTACCCAATAATAATATAAAATGAAAAATAATTAAATAATCAAATATACAAATATAACTTGTAAAAATTATAAAACAAAATAAAAGCAAAGTCACACGCACTAGCAAAAGCAAAGTAACATAACGCCAAGTCACCAACAATTTGCAAACAAAAAACCCTAAGCTTCCTTGCCGTCACACACACTAGCAACACTCAATACTGGTTGGATACACTCTCGACACGGATTTAAAGGACATCGGCCGCTCGATTCCGGCGAGAGCAAGCCATCTTCTTTCCTAAGTTCATCGAGCCACTTCACATTCACTGGTTCCAGCTGAACAATTTCACTATCACAACCTTCAAGATCGCCACCCGTACGGCTTCTCCTGATTCCCATCGTGGATGGCTCCGTAATCACCACTTTTCGACAGGCGCAACAGCCCTGGTGAAGGATCAGACTGTGCTTGGTTTCCGAAACTTCGCCATTTCAATTAATTGTGGCTTTATTTGAACAATTAATTTTGGTGTTATATTAACGTATTATTGTAACTTTATTTGAACAATTAAGCTTGGTGTGTTATATTTTGAAACTTTGAACGTATTATTGTAACTTTATTTGAATAATTAGTCTCAATGTGTTATATTTTGAAACTTTAAATGTATTATTTTAGCTTTATTTAAACAATTAATTTATTTAAATTTTATTTAATTTTAAATTTAATTGGTAGCAAAATTATTTTTATATTAGATTTTTTTATTTCATTAGTTGGAGAGAACTAAAAATTTTTAATTCGAAAACTAATACGCAAAATGGTAGATTGCATATGGATTGAGTCAAATCCGCATCCGATCCGCAGACGTATGGATTGGATATGGATTGAGTCAAATCCGCATCCGATCCACATATGTATGGATTGGATTTGTATTAAATTTTATCAATCCGTAGATTGGATTGGATTGAAAAATTATAATCTGCAAAATCATGGATCGAATATAAATTAATGTCCAATCCGTAAAATTCGATTCGCGAATACCCATAGTTTTAGTGGACTTGAAGCTTCTGTTTTCGAGAAGAAAGGAAGTCAAGCTCGAAAAAAGGAAGTCAAGTTGTAACATATTAGCCAGGATGAAAAGTCTCTTCAGCACTAGTGATTGACACTATCTGATCACGGAAAATCAAGAGGAGGATGTGGATATTTGTTAGCAAAATTTCTTTTATTTATTTGTTTATGTCGTGTCCCTTTAAGATTTTAATATTTCTCATATGACAAGCTGAAGGAGATGAAAATTCTCCATGTCCGGAAATGTGGAGGTGGTGATTGGGGGCCGTATTTTGCTTTTAAATGGCTATTAAACCAGCCTGCACAGACATTTTGACCCAGTAACAAGCTGCGAGCCAGTGATGATCCAGAGGAACGTAGGCCTTAAAAGCCCAATGGCTCCCTGATCCCGCGTCTGGGCCAACGATGTAAAGCCCAGGTCTATTTGATATTCTGGAAGCTAAGTAGTTAAAGCCTTACTAAAACCACCTAAAAAAATTACAATGCTGAGTCAGAATGGTTTCGCCGCGTGGCACCTAGCTTTAATCTCTTTCCATTCCACCAATATTATAAAATGGGTCCAGCTACCTTACAATAGCTGCAAGGTACATCAAACGTTGTCCTTTTCTACTTCAGCCACTAGATTTAATGGCTAAGCTGTTGAACGGTTTAGATGTATTCAATTAGTTATTAACATTATAGTCCCTACTATTTATTACATTATCATAAAGGCTAAACTTTTTTAAACATTTACTTATATAACTCATGTTATTTTAAATTTTTAAAGTTTGATCCATTGACTTAATTTGACCATTAAAATGGGTGACGGTATGAGGACATCAATGTAATATCATATAAAATTTTTTAAACACATGAAAATTGATAAATGTAAACAATATTTTTCTATATAATTTATATTTAATATAGAATAAATAAATTGAATATGTATTAAAAATATGGGTTATTAAACTTTTAATACTTCAGAAAATTATAAATAAAAAAAGATGAAATTTCAAAATAAAAATATGTGAGAAGTATTAGGTTATAACACTTCATTATTTTATCATTATAAAACTTTACTTTTTCACTACATTTATGCTTTTAGTATTAGTTGATATGCTACTTTGCTTATACATACAATATGTTAGTTTACCTAAAAATTACCAATATCCCCCTTGAAATATAAGGGAGCCAATTTAATTTTTAAATTTCTAAATGTAGCCCAAAAAAATCGTAAAAAGATGAACAAAGAATGATATAAAAGGAAGTTAGTTTATTTATTATTTTTTAAGAATTTTTCAAAAGTTTTTGAGTTTTGTGTTTTTTGAGAATGATGCTTTTTTTTTAGATATTTGGGCTTGTGGACGTTGTTATAATGATAATTTATAATTTATTTTGATTAAAACTAATGATAATTTATAATTTATTTTGATTAAAAAATAAATGAATAGTAAATTATCAGTTTGTAGATGCTCTTTTAAATGTAAGATTGTTGCCCAATTTTTATTGTGACAGCCCAAACTTTTTGGCCATGCCTAATCAAGCATTGCGAAAAAACTTTGCCACAATTATCTTTACCTTCTCTCCATCTCTCTTCGCTATCATAACTCAAAGAGTTAAGAGTTCGTTTGGGCACAATATTGTATTATAATATATTATATTATTTAATGTAAGTGTATTATTATGTTATATTGCATTAGCGGTATACTATAATAATATTGTACAATATTTGGTATCACATTGTACTATATTTATATTAATATTAAACTAACATTATTTAAATTTATTATTAATTATATTAAATTATTATTTATATATTAATTTTTAATATATAAATAAAATATGATATAAAAAAATATTACAATATAATTTATTTTTATATTTTTATTTATTATAATGAAAAAATATAATTAAAATATATTTAATGCCTCAATTAAGGAAAAATAATAATAATGACAATAATATTAATTAAAACAAAAAAATTAACAAATTTTAATAATAATGATGATGATGATATCAGTAATAATTTAATAATTAAAATAATAAATTAGTAAATTTTAGTCATAACAATATTAATAACAATAATTAATAATAATAATAATATATAAATAATAAATAATGATATTAGTGACAGTATTAATAACAATTAAAATAATAAAATTAAGAAAATTTTTTAATAATAATAATAATAATTAATGACAATAATTATAAATAATAATTAAAATAGTAAATTTTAATAAAGATACTATTAATATAATGATGATGATGATAATTCTTTTCAAATGCCATTTTATCCAAAAATGGACTTATATGTAACAATTTGTAACTCCTAGTGTCTATTTAATTTTGCATTAAATATAAAGCAATGTAGTGTAATTAAACAAAAAAAACAAAGATTGGTGGTATGTTGCAGCCGTTGCAACATAGTTTCGTCTTTATAAATAAAATAATATAGATGCATTTGGGATAAATTTACCTTACTTTAAATCCATATGCATAATAAAAATTAAGATTCGTATATGCTTAAAATCTATCATATATCCATGTGTTTCACTCCATATCTTGATATAAAGAAAATAAAGATATATATTTACTCTAAATCCAAAAATAAAAATCCAAATCTATTCTTGATCTGTCATGCATTTTGAAACTCAATAATAAAAGAGTAATAATTTTTTAGAAAGAAAATTAAGAATTAATATATATTGGTAACAATTAAATTATATAAATTGTCTAAAAAATCTAATAAATATTATAACTTATGCTTTTACACCAAAACAAACAAATAAGAATCCATAAAAAATAATTGCAAGCGTAAGACTAGTGTAATATTTTAATATCTTCTTCATCATTCTAATATCGACATCACACCTATCATCATTTCTACAATATTAAATGATGACATATAATTCAAATATTATTTATATTCAATTCTTCATTATTTTTATTATGACCATATTTAAGTAAATATACAAATAGCATATTAAAGGATTTATCTAGCAATTAAAGGACTAATTCAAGCATTAAAACTCGGTGTAGAAATGAAAGTAAGCTAAAGAGAAAGTAAAAAGTTGAACCAAAGAGTAAAAGACTTAAAGAAAATTAGAACTGGCTGTCATAGCTTTAATCTACACTTAATTATTTTCTCTTATTATCATTTAAATTTACAAAACCGACCTTTAAGTTTTAAAGTCTTTAAATACATGGTAATTACCACTATTATGTTATGAATAAAATTTATTATAATTTATAATTTATAATTACATAATAGTTAACAAATTTTTAAAATAAAATAAAATTAAAAAAAGGTGGATATAGATCTCGATCTAAATATTAAGATAGATCCAAACTTGCTCTAAATCCATCTTAGATTATAGATCCGTGTATCGATATCCAAACCCAATCCAAATCCATTTTAAACCGACCCAATTAGATTTGGATCACGTGGATCTTGGGTGAGATCTCATATACCGCCATCCTTATCAAACACTTAAAAGACAATTGCGCCATAAAAAAAGCTAAACAAAAAGAACCAAGACAACATTATTAGGTGTGGATCAATGGAAGTTGACAGAGCCAAGCTACAGGGGTGAGGTGTTAGAGGCAGATGAACATGTCAAGATTGCCAATTAGGTCAGGGCTTAGATCAATTCCATGGCCCCAAAATGTCCCACCAAGCCCAACCGAAGAAACTTAACTCTATTGCCACCACTAACACTAACGACCAATCTGATCTGTTGTCAACGAAAACATCTTTGAGCTTGACAAGCTTTGATCTCTTCAGTCTCAATCTCATGTCCATATGCATCCTGATCTATGTATCTTTCCTTTTCATCTCATTTATTTGTTTAATCTTTTAGTCTAGTTGTTTTATTTTTATAAGTATATATTCACTGGCTGGCGTTATATATCTAGCTAAAGTAAACAATACAGTTCAAGATGAGTTTGTTAGAACAATAAACCTTTGGTAAAAACCATTATCTAAACTTTAGAAACATTCATATTGTATTACCAAGAATTAATAAATGAATATGCAGAAATGTACCTAAATTCATAATACTTAATTACTCTCTAAAATCATGTCATTTGTCTTCTAGATCAACACAATCTCCTGGAGAATTAGTTAATCTTCTCTATGCACTCTCTCTGGTAACAGAATATCAATAGAGAATAAATTGATACGTGTGATCTGGGAACTATAATCACTTATATAGACAACTTGTCTTGTTGTTTTTATTTATTTTTATTTTAGCCCATCATTAAAAAAAAAATCCTTAAGTTTCTACTCATTAAAGGCCCACATCCTATTAGATATACTATAGCCTAAATTACTGAATGCCTTAATAGATTACTTTTAATTTGACTTAACCTTATATGACAGTTTGCTATTATATATATATTTTTCACATATAAGCCCAACATTAGACTAAGGATCTACTAATATTGGATTAAAGACCCAACATCTCCCACTTGGGCTATATGTGGAACTTTATAATTATGCTTTGTAAAAATAACCGTATGAGCTCAACCTTATTGTCATTATCAAAATATATCTATAAACAAGCCGGTCCATCAATCATACGAACATAGGATCAAGTGGCCATTATTGTATTTGTAGTAACTCAACCCATCAGTGGCCACTATACCAATACAATTAAATGACATGGATCATGATGTGGATGCGTACCATGAAAATTTCATGTAATGTGATCTTAATACGTCTATTTCTAATTGGTTCACTTTAAACCTTAGTGAGATCAATATAGCTCTTTTGTGATAATCAAAAAATACCCCAGGAGCTATCCCAATGTATCTGTATCTCTTCTATGGTGTAATAAACTTATATCGTTACTGGTAAGCAAAATGTCATCGACATATAAAATCAAAAAAATATACTTGCTCCCATAGGACTTATGGTATAAACAATTATCGACCAAATTCATCTTAAAATTGAATGAGATGATCGTTTAATGAAATTTAAAATACCATTATTGAGATGCTTGCTTGAGGTCATAAATGGATTTTTTAAGTTTGTAAACCATTTTCTTTGGTTCTCCTGACACAAAGTTTTTTTTGTTATAGCATATAAATCGTCTTATCCATGTCACCATTGACAAACATTGTCTTCACATCCATCTGATATAACTTAAGATTGAAATATGCCACTAATGCCATTATGATCCTAAATGAGCCTTTCGAAGAAATTGAAAGAAAGTCTTTTTATAGTCAATGCCTTCTTTCTGTGTAAAGTCCTTGTACCTCTCCATATTGCTTTTTGAATCCTTATTGATCTTAAATATCCATTTGCAAGTAATAGGTTTTGCATCTTTTGGCAATGGGATAAGATCCCATACATCATTGTTCTTCACAGATTTTATCTCCTCTTCACAATATTTATCTACTTCTATGAGTTATAACTTTCTATGCCTTGACAAAAATTAATTGAACCATCTTTTATCACTCTAATGTCTACGTCATGTTCTTGAAGAAATACAATGTAGTCATTTGCCACTTCACTTCTCCTTTCTCTAATAAATCTCTTTAATGGTATAGTTTTTGAGATGGTAAATTTTGTTCTTCTGGATCAACTTCTTGTATAGGGAGCTTTCTAACATTTTCTTGATATGTTCTGTCTTGAATAAAGTCAGGAATGAGTTCTCCTGGATTGTTCAGTATTAAATAAAATGAAAAATTACCGTCCTTGAGTCTAGTTTCATTTTATTAGGCATGTAAGACCTTACCTCAATTGGACATTCCTAAATATGCAAGTGTTTTAGACTAAGCTTTTTACCTGTCCAAAGTTCGTAAGGGGTTTTGACAGTCATTTTAGATGGAACCCGATTAAGGATATATGTTGCAATCTTAAGCATTTCTCCCTCGAGTGACTCTAGTAAGGTGGATTGGTATATCATATTTCTCACCATGTCTGTAAGCTTCCTATTTCATTTTTCAGCAACAACATTCATAGTAGGCGAATCTAGCATAGAGTACTATACGATGATATCACATTCCGGTAGGAACTTAGCAAACGGTCCTGGATATTGTTCATCTAAACTGTCATATTTGCCATAGTATTCACCACCACAGTTAGATCTGACCATTTTGATACTTTTGCTAAATATATCTTCAACTTTAGCCTAAAATTTTCGAACAGATTCAAGGATTATGACTTCTCATTAGTAGATATATGTGGTCATATCTAGAAAGATCGTCTATGAATGTCATAAAATATTGTTGATAATTTTAAACAACCATAGGAAATGGCTTACAATTATTTGTATGTATGAGTCTAAGTCATCTAAAGGCCTCTTGACTTCTAATGTCCTTTTATCTGTTAGTTTTTCCTTGATACAATTAATACAAATATCAAAATATATAAAATCTAAGGGGTCAATAGATTCATCTAACATAAGTCTCCATATTCTTTATCTAAAGATAGGACTCAATCTTTTGTGCCATAACACAGTTGAATTCTAATTACTTAATTTTCTTTCTATACCTCATATACTTAATTGCATGGATTTATTAAATGAAGCAATCGTATCTATCAAATAAAGACTATGATAGCCTGGTAAAGAATTAAAACCAACCAATTTTTAATCATGAAACAAATGAGATTTTCTATTCCCAAGTGAAAAATAAAATACTAAATTTGTCCAAAGCGGAAATGGAAATCAAATTATATCTAAAGGACAGAATAATAAATGTTTTATCAAGATTGAAATAAAATCCAGTTTTTAATCATAATAATCTAAATTTTCCAATTGCTTTAACTTCAACTATCTTGCCATCGCTTACATAGATGTATCTTCTATCATTACTTGACTTTCAACGGCTAAGGCAACCCTATATAAACACACTGATGTAAGTGGTTGCACTAGAATCTATCAATATTAACTGGGCAACCCAAGAGGGGGGATGAATTCAAATTCTAAAAATTTTAAGCAACTAGAACTTCGTGCAATTTAAACAAAGTAATTAAATTCGAAATAAACAAATTAATGTGCATTGGAAAATAAAGAGATAAGATAAGAGATAACAAACACGCAATTTTTACGTGGTTCGGCCAACAGTGACTACGTCTATGCCTCCAGGCTCACCGAGCTTGAAGATTTTACTAAGCGAGCCTCCAAGGCTTCAACAACTATTACAATTGACTTTCAATGTATCAATAGACCTTTACAACAAGATATTATCCCCAATCTCTTAATCCAAGTGTATCCCGACACTTACAATCACTCAAAAATAAAGATTATAAATGAAAGCTCAATGTGTGAATGAATGAAATAAAAAAAAAATTTAAAGCTCAATAAGAGTTGTATATTTAGTAGCAAAATCAATGATAACTGTTGGATCACTTTTTGTTCGAATTTGATTGAGCTATTTTATAGTTGGAGCTAAAAGCTATTTGTTGTAGACTTTCTGAGAATAATCGGATTGCCATAAATTGTTGTTGGTTCACTGTTTTGACTTGTCCAAATGACTATTATGATGACATTTTTAAATAGCCGGTTAACAATTTGATGTTATCGGTTAGCCATTTATTTCTAGAAACCTGCAAAACAAATTTCACTAACCGTGTGTACCAAATGGTTCACGGTTACAATTTAATTCATCTCTGAAAATTATAGGTTAACTGTTTTCAGTAAACGGTTCACTGTTATTTTTCAGAATCAGCATTTAACAACCTTTTATAGAAAATGATTTTCCGATTAAAGTTAATGGTTATCCAGATTCATAAACATGTCTAAAATATTATATGAATTTAAGAGTTTGTTAAGAATTACATCATTTTGTAAGAAATTTAGCTTCTCTTTGAATTTGATTCAGGTTCTTATGAGGACTTTTTTTTTGGGCAGGTAACTTCTAACAGCATACTTCCATTCTTTGGCTTCGAGCACAACTGTTGATCTCTCCAGTAAAGCATCAACACTTTCTTTTTACGTGTTCATTTGGAAGGCAGGTGATTCGTTCTTAATATGAGAATATTAAATCAAATCCAATTACGTTCCAAGAATGTAGCTTGAAGCTCACTTGTTATGTTATTATATCTATATTCGCACTGTGTTGAATACCTCCTTATTCATTTTGTACGTTGAGAAAGCAACGAAGGTTTCAAATATCTGTGACAGATAGCAATGGCAACACTGCAATTGCTGTAATAATATCTTAAGTAATTTCTTTTCATCTATTGTTTTGCGTTATATTTAGAAAGGAATTAATAAACAGTGGATTGCACATTCACAACTAAAATCTGGGTGTGGATTACATAATAAATAAGTTTTGCAATATATTTCCATGATTCATGCTTGTGACGACATTAATTAATTATCCTCAACTCTATCATAATCAAACAAGCAATCAAAGGTATGAATAAGATACCAGATATATGACTCTGATTGAAATGAAGAAATATCATATTTTCCTAGAGTAATTAAATCATATTTTATCATACATCACTTCTCCTGGGAATTATATAATTTTTTTGAGTTCCTTAAATTTTCAAAAAAATTTTCATCCCTGTGCTTGTTTCTGGAAATAAAAAGCCCATTCGATACTCTACCCACACGGTAATTCGACTAAATAAAAATTGCGAGATTGAATCAAGAGTGGATTTAGAAAACGTCCTAGGTGGGATGCGTTCAAGCAGTAGAAGAGAGTGAAACGTTTTAAATTTTAATATAAGTTGTTTTATTCTCTTTTTGGGAATATTTTTCAAAATTGGTTGGTTATTCATAATCATTGCGTTATAAGAACTACAATATGCTAAGTCATGATTTAATATATATATATATATATATATATATATATTCAGAGCTCCTGTGTAAGGAGCATTTTAAGTACCTTCAAGATGAGAGATTGATATTTTCTTTTTACTGAAATAAATATTTGCTACTTATTCCTTTATTGTTTTCATAATTTTCAATTATCCCGATGACAACATAATTTTACAATATTATCATTATTTTCAAATGCACTTTTATTCATATTCATTACAAATTAAATAAATCATATCAATGGAAATTAAAATAAAAAAATTTAAGGACTAAAACTAAGAAAGTATATGTTTTAGTGTGAATAAAAAATTAATAATAACATATTTTCTTATACTTTTTGTTATTTTTAAATATTTTTCTTATGACAAATATATATTTTATATTTCGAAGATAAATTATCATATACATGACCCTTTTATGACCCTTTTACCTCTCTTTTTCTTTAAGTTTTTCATACTAAGAGGGTTTTTGGATATTATGAAAATTAGATGGAGATAAATGATATATATTGATTTCTATAGGGGGAAATCAACACTCTCCCCCTTCAAGATTCTAAAATATTGTCTAATAACTTTACAAAATAATAATAACATTTTCTGAATTCTACAACTTCAACTCCGTATCAAGCCTAAAGCTTTTACAAATGTAATTTATTTATTTTAAAAAAGGTAAATATAAATCAACTCATCATCCCACCCTTGTGTACAAATTGTACGATTTCTTCTTTTGCTTTATCATTAACAATTATTAATTTTTGATGATGTTATGAGGGTAATTTTGACATTCATCATTTTAACATCACAAAATTATACACCCAAATTTATAAAACGGTAATAATTCTCCACCCGTTGTTAGATTATAATTTAAAAGAAAAATGGTCATTTTCTAAATATTTTAAAATAGAAAGATTATACAATCTATAAATTTTATTGTAAAAATTCGGTAGTTTCGAAAATTGACGACGGTTGATAATTTCTCAGGATCTTTTGACTTGATCGTTGTAACTTGTAAGTGTTAACGTTTGTTTTTTTTTTTTTTGGTCTGAATCGCATATTATATTTAAGCTTGCGTGGCCCATGAAAGGTAATACTGTAATTCCCTTATTAATCTTTCTAAGAGCCCAACAACTTCGGCCTAGACGAAAAAGGAAGACAATGTGACAAACGACTGAAAATTACCATCGAGTGATTCTGAATTACAAAGGGTGCCAATACAATTGTAATGGTCTCCTCTTTTTATTTTTTTTCCCCCACTATTTCTCTAAATATCTATAAATTAGATATAATGCCTATATTACACTGATCACTTTCAAACAAATGCGATATTATATCATTTTTATATTTAAAAAGAATAAAATTGCTTCAAATTTTTATTTAAATTTCATTAATATCATTGAACAATAGAGTAAGGAAGATGATTTTTTAATAAACGTGGGTAATTGTGTAAGAACACAGCATTATATGACCAAAAACGGCACCGAGTGCACAGTTTTGACTTTTGACCATATGCCTTTCTTCTGCTTTTGTTTTGCTTGTGACTGGACTCACGAATCTAAATTCCAAAGGAAATAATCTAACCCTAGATACTACAATTAATTAATTTTTTTAATTAAAGAATAAAATGGTTAATTTTTTGACATGATTGTGGATGGTCGTTACCAGAACTAGCTGGCGTTAACTATCTCCCTCATATATTTTCCATTTCTACAGAAATATATAAAATAGCATGCCTTGATTGAATAATTGCCCGCGTTTATTTTTGTTTTTTCTTTTGAATATTGTTCGCGTCACAACAACAATCTCCTTTTCTTTCGCCTTCTCCGTGTACTTTTATTTGTTAAAGATAAGCGTGAAATGCAATGCGACATATTAAGCATAAATGTGGATCAGGGCCCATGTTTTGATTTAAATCTTAATAAACTTTGGATAGAAACTCAATAATCATTTACTACATATACTCGGATTGTTATAACATTTTCCATTAATTAACGTTGTTTCTAAAGATCTGTGCCGGCAATGAAGAAAATTTAATCTCTTTAAACGACAAAGTATCACGATGACTTCGATAGATTGCTTTTGTGGTACAGTACGTGGCATTAATAGTGAATAGTTTCTTCATTGGCTTTTGCGTCCTAAACTGCATCTTCTGTCTTGTCATTTTCTCTCCATTTGGACGGAAGTTTTGATGTACACAATATTTTGTATGCACAATATTCTTTTCTAGTTGTTATTAAAGCTCGATCATTAACTAATGAGCAATATCATACAAATTAAACATCGAGTTTTTGATGTTGATTTTTGTTAAACTCATTGTCATTGCATAAGAGAGCTGGCTAAGCAGAGGTAGAGAGTGATGCTTCACATGATATCGCGTTCAAGCTTTTGTTCAAAATATCATCCTTTACATCAAGCTGGTAAGTCTCCTTTCCCCATGATTCTTCTTTTATTAGTTTTTATCATTCACAAAGAAAATATGTGAAAATATTAATTTTCTAAGGAATACTAGAAACAGTCAGTCAATTATTTTGTTGATTGAGAATTAATCTTTGAAAAGATTGACAAAGATGGAGCTTTGTTTTTGCATAGCATTTTCAATGAGAGAGGGAGGTTCTACAATCAACTTTGACTTGGGAAGGATTATGAAACTTCATATATACAATTTAAGATCCTCGTCATTATATAATATCCGTGGTTGACAGCTAGCCAATATTACTTACATTTTACTATCGGATAAATTTGTATCTTTTTGGCCATTTCAGGTTGCATTAAAACGCTTCAATTGCCTTCAACACAGATCCATTGCGTGACAAATAGAAGTCCATGCAAAAAATACTCTATCAAATGCCCTCAAAGTTCAATTAATATAACCAACAATGTTAGAAACAGGGAGGATATAAGCAGCAGAAACTGTAAACAGTTCAACAAGTATCGTTGTTTTCTCACATTACAAGATGGTTATGAACCAAAACACCTTTATAATAATTATTCGACAAGCTTTCGAGATGTTTTCTTCAAGAATCTTATTTCATTCTACCGTCTAACTCGTCCCTATACATGGACTGGAACTGTGAGTCGCTATTTTAGCCGCAATATTCTTCTTAATTAACAACATGTATATTTGTAATAACATGAGGTTTCTATAAATTGTCATAAATCATGGGTATTTCCTTTTTCCCCTATTTTTGATGTTCGTCAGGTCATAGCGATAACGTCCGTTTCCTTTCTTCCAATACAAAATCTTGCTGATTTGACTCCCACATTTTTCATGGGAATATTGAAGGTAAATTTAAGTACAAACGAAGTAATAGTAATGACTAAATGTGTTCGTGACACTAATAATTCTGCTTGATATTTCAGGCCTTGGTGCCCGCGGTACTAATGAACATTTATGTGGTGACCTTAAATCAGCTGTATGATGTTGAAATAGACAAGGTAAGGGTATATATAGATTGAAAACGGAACCTTAATGAAATCAGATGGCATAAATTCTTCAAAAACCATATTAAATTGGTTTAATTTTCGGGTTAAAATCCTCTCTCAATATGAACTTCTCCTTAGCACAAGTTCACGATTGGTGGTAAATATATAAAAAAAATAAAATAATTAAATTTTATTTATACACTATTGCGACATTACACATAACACAATATCTTTAAAAACTTAGTAGAGGATCCTAATAATTTTCATAGATTCTATGCTTTCAAGCTTCGCAACTTTTTTTTCTTTTTGGCTGTTTTTGCTAATAATTTTACTTAACATTGTTAAAGGTTAATAAGCCTGATCTCCCACTTGCTTCTGGTGACTTCTCAAGGGGAACTGGAATCGCAATTGCTTTGATATCTTCATTGACGGTAAGCAACTGCCAACATAACAGACACCTCTAGATGTTATTGGGTGGCTAAACATTTTTACTTTTGACTTTTCAATTTAGACTGTGAAAGTGGACGTCCCTTATTTTATTAGTTTGAGTTGAAAAAATGACATTTCAAAATTATCTCAAAACTAAAACGACCGACAATGTCATTTGATAGTTTCATATTTATCTGCCATGTCGCACTTGTGAAGACAGCTTATCGTCTGTTTCGCTTACTCTTCGAAACGCGTCAGGAAGCTGCCTTTTGTTGCCATCACTTATGCACGCAGAAGTTCTCGATAAATTCGTGTGTAGAGTTCATAATTGAGTCTTTTAGTTGCTAATCAAGATCTTGGGGTTGATTCGATTGAGAACTAATGTTTATTTAATTAAAAAAAAAGTCTGTCTTTCTTTACGAATCTGTATTTATTATCAATAGAAGATGCCGTCAAAAATTTTGTTACCACGAATTTCTCAATTTTCAGAGTCTGACTATGGGAGTCATGTCTCGATCTCCACCACTTCTTTTGGCCCTCATCATATGGTTCCTACTTGGAAGCGCTTATTCCATCCAAGTAAACTGCCCAAATTGATAGCATTTTGCTTTTTAATATTTTTTTTTTTAATTTCTTGACTTATACTTGTTATTTGATCAAAATTCAGTAACTTGTTGGTCCTCAATCTTGCAGCTTCCCTTTCTAAGATGGAAAGGACATCCATTTCTTGCGCCGTTCTCCATGATGATTTTGATGGGCCTCGTATATCAATTGCTATTCTTCATTCACATCCAGGTATGTGTGCGTGTATTTACACAAATTCTTCATATTTGATAATTGGGAATTTTTTTAATAATGATCTAGAGAAGATGATTATAAGCTTTCATGTACCTCCAAATTGATAATCCAATCGTTTTGACCTCTTTCAGTGGAAACAAGTGGTCAAATATTTAATTCCAAACGGTACATTTTAAATTGTTAGGAAATAAGAGGATTGCTAAGAAGTAAGTAGTTTCATTCAGAATTTACCTTGTTTAAATTGGAGTTCTAGGCAGGCAAGGAAACATTAAATATGATATATTAATTTTAGAGTATGAGAGAAAGAGAACGGGGTCACACAAGGTGTGTCCAATATAGAGATGAGAGGAGATTGATGAAAACAATGGGATTAATTTTGGTAGGATACCGATGAGTAGGATTGAGTTTTTGGTGTTTGCACTCTTGTGATATCTTTTACTGTGAATTTGTCGACATATTTCAATTAGAATAAACGGCGTTAAATAATTGTGTCCCCTTATGCTATGTGACTGGTTATCCCTCTACTTGTATCTTCTTTCCTTTGTAAATTTTTTTGAGTGTTTTCTAATGACCACTTTGACACACAGAAATACATGCTTGCAAGACCTGTAGTAATTACAAAACCATTGGTATTTGCAACCGCTTTCATGTGCGTATTATCCTTTGCAAATGGCCTTCTAAAGGTAATTAACAAATTGAATGCTCATAGCAAAAAAAAAGTAAGTCTAGTTTATTTTCCTAATTAGAGCAGATATGTACGTAATCGATATTACTAATTGTTTTAATCTCTTTAAAGGATGTACCTGATGTCGATGGCGACAGGAAATTTGACATCCAAACACTCAGTGTCATTGTAGGGAGAGAAAGAGTGAGTAAGCTAGGGAAAGGTTAACTACAAAGAAATTTTCTGTTAAGATAGTGAGTGGTAGGGGGAAATGAAAAACATTAAGAGGAAATTGAGAATTTCCAATTAGTAATATTTCATTTCCATCATTTATTTTAATATTTGGCGAGTAGCCCAATATAAGAACTGATTAAGAAATATTTTCTTTCTTAAAAGGTATTTTGGCTTTGTGTTTATATGATGTTAACTGCCTATGGAGCTGCTATATTAGTTGGAGCTTCTTCATCTTTTCCGCTAAGCAAGCTTGTCACTGTAAGAATTGCATCATTTTGTAAGATATTTAATCTTGGGTATACTTGTGCTTTAATTTGATTCAGTTACATATGAAGACCCCTTTTTTGCCCCCTTGCAGGTAATTTGCCACAGCATACTTGCTTTCATTCTGTGGCTTCGAGCTAAAACTGTTGATCTCTCCAGTAATGCATCAACACTTTCCTTTTACATGTTCATTTGGAAGGTAAGTGATTCTTCTCTCTTCTTCTTCTTTTTTTTCCTCCTTAATTGGATAATTCTTGCCAAACCAAGGAAAAATTTATAAAGTGATTCTTCTTTAATATGAGAATAATGAATCAAATTCAAGCAAGTTTCAATTATTTAGCTCGATACTAACTTGTTATCTAAATGAATCTGCAGGTACACTATGTTGAATACCTCCTCATTCATTTTGTACGTTGAAAAAGTAATTAAGGGTCAAATTCCTGTAGCAGATAGCAATGGCAGTTTTTTCATCTATTATTTTGCATCATACTTCAAACTAGGGGGTTCTACTTCCTGTAAGTTTTCAGATAATTTTTTGGTATGGATTAATCACATAATATAGTTTTGTAGCATATCTAATATGATGTATGCTTATGCATTAACCTCAGCTGGCAACTGTATCAATTCATTGTCGCCAAAGGGATTGATATTTAAGTACAATATTTTAAAGAACAGACACAGCTAGTATCATTGAAATGGAAAGGTATATAATGAAATCGATTTTTTTTTTAAATAAAAAATTACACTCACAATGAGAAATTTTAGGGAGATTCGAATTTTTCACTGTACGATAAGAAGAGAAACAACTGACCAACTCAATTAAAGAGCTATTGTTTTATATATTGATATAATAAGAAGAGAAATTGTTGAGTAACTCAATTAAGTAGCTATTTTTTAAAAATTAGGTTCTATAGTTATTATAATTCTTTACCTTATTAGTATTATTGTCGTCCAAAGTCCAAACAAATATTTTGATTCCACATTTCCACCAAAGCGTGCATTTCCGATTTTTACCATTAGGACTTTTGTTGCTGCTGTCAGCGTATGCTTTATCAATAATTGAGATCAAGCACAATTGTATAATTAATGACAAGTACAATTTGAATTCAATAAGATGATAGTACATATATAAAAGTGGATTTAAAGTTTGCAATTAAGTTGACATGACAATTAATATCAGAAGCTGTCATGTATATGGGAGTGAATGATTTGATGCTGAGTTTATTTTTTGGATTGAAGTGGGAATTTTAAAGAGTGGGAATTCTTGAATTAGGAGTGGGAGTGGGAGTAGGGTGTTTACTTAGACTAAATGAAAGTATGGATTGTCAATTAGAATCCCAATTATTTGTTTACTTTATCTTGGATTGTGAGTAAATTATTTTAAATTACAATTTTATCCTTATGTACAGAATTATAATTTGTAATTAAAAAATTAATAAAAAATATATTTAGAAAATAAAATAAATATTTTATTATATTTATAAATTAATAATAATTACTAATATTCTTAATTATATAAATCATAATTTTTTATTAATTTAAATTTAAATTATGTGAATAAAAATTATTAATAATAGCAACACAAATGAAATATTATTATTAATAATATAGTACAAAATTAATATTTTTTAGAATAAAATATTTATTATTATTAATTAAATAAATAATTAATATTTATTAAAATTAATGTTTAATATTATTAATTTAAATATAATATTTATTTATTTTTATTTTATTAAATTTAATAAAATAAATATGATATAATTATTATTTTTAATAAATATGATATTATTTATTTTATGAAATATTATTTATTTATTTTAATTTTATAAGGATAAAATGGGAAGAGGAGGGAGTGGATTCCCACTCCCACCTCCCCCAATGGGAGTGGGAATCCCACTCCCCACTCCAAATTTGAGTGGGACCCACGGATTCCCACTCCCACTCTCCCCTTTTTTAAGGTAAGTAAATACTGGAGTGGGAGGAATCCACACTCCACACTCCTACTCCAGAAAGTAAACACTACCTGAGTGTGTGAAGTTAAAGAACTACATCGAGAAAATAGGAAAAAAATTTACAGATAACGAAAAAGTTACAAGGTTGGACAAATAACTCATTTAAGAGAGTTCCTAAGTTATATTTAATATAATTTATACAACTCATATGAACAGTACATTAACTTAACATTTACCTTCACTTAATAGTTTGAACGTATGGTGAGACAACGTGAAAAATTATTGATCACTTCACAAAAGACAAGCATATATGTCACACTACAGTTTTTGTTAATAAAATGCCAAATTTTAGTTCCAAGTCGTAGATTATTTGTTATGTTTTGACTATTTCAGGTTGCGTTAAAACAGACCACTTCGGCCTGAACAGAAGGCAAGAATTACGCTACCAAATGCACCCAAAGTAATTCATTTTGTTCCGCCAATAAAATCAGAAACAATGAGAATGCAAACAGCAGAAATTGTAAACCGTTCGACAAATACCTCGTTGCTGTCACGTTACAACAAAAAATTGTGCATCAAACAATAAGGATGATACTAATTCGACGAGCTTTCAGGATGTTCTCCTGAAGAAATTAAATGCATTATACCCTTTTACTCGTCCCTTGGCTATGGTTGGCACTGTGAGAATAACACTTGTTATTCTCGCAAGCACCACTTTTGCATTAATAAATCTATATTTATTCAAAATTACACAAAAGACAAATAGAGTTACAGTTAAACACTTTGATTGTCATGCACCGCTCGGAGGAAAAAAGAAAAAAAAAAGAAGTCAAACGTGGCAATCTTCAAAAGCAACAGCCAGCTGCATGCTTCATCATTTCAGCCGCCTGCTTCACTTATTTTATTCATTAATTTAGTCACCAGTAGGATTAATCAATTACCTTGTCATCTTGCTCAACTCAGTGGCTATATAAAACACAAATGTTGACACTACAAGAAAAAAAACCTATCATGGTAGAGAAAAACTGTCATCGTAGGGACTAGACGACGGTTATCTTTACCGTCATTATAGCCAGTGTCAAGAAAAGATGACAGATAAAAACACATCACGAGTTGTGATAAATTTTACCTATCATAATTATGTCATACAACTTAAAAGAGGAAAATTATTATTTTTTTATATTTTCATTATTTTAGAAAATTTTGGATTGTATTTTTTTTTGTGGATATCAATTGTGTGTTTTTGAAAAAAAAATGATTATTTATTTTATTTATTAATTTAAAATAAAATTATGCAATTTTAGCTTCCTCAATTTAAAATTTAAATTATAAAAATTATATGAAAGAAAATAAATTACTAAATGCAATTAAATCCAAAACCAACTAACTAAATTAGTGAACTTTATTATCCATAGAAATATCCAAAGTACTTTTAAATTCCGAAAACATGCAATTCAAACTTTACATTACATTAGTTAATCAATATTCCAAAGTCAAGCCAATAGGCAACAAAGTCCAATCCAAAACCAAGCAAAGTACTCAACATTCAGCAACATCAAATCTATGCAAAATTTAGTCTTGCAGCAGCAAAATTACAAAATGTAGTCTTCCAGCAGCAAAATCCAGCAGACCCAAAGCCAAGACATGAAAATTCATCAACATCCAGCATCAAATCTATGCAAAATTCAGTCTTGCAGCAGTAAAATTACAAAATGTAGTTTTCCAGCAGCAAAATCCAATAGCCCTAAAGCCAAGACATGAAAATTCATCAATTTGGCTATTCAATCCACGAACTAATTAATTAATTAATCAATCAAGTAAGATAACTTATGTAATTACACTAAAATGGAAGTGGCACACCAGATTAGCAGCAATGACAGGTGAGGCAGCAGTTAAAGCCCAAATAGCAAGAAAGCCACAAGCCACACCTTTAAGTTCTTTTAATCTTTTGTAGCCGCTACTAATAATAATAATAATAATAATAAAACCATCATATTAATTAATATAAGTATATAACTAAACAAAGGGTTCAAGAGTTCCACGTCTTAAAAGTTCCAATCATAGAGACATTTCCATCGTCCCGCAAATAATCAATCACAGCCTTCAGATTTTCTTTCTGAAAAACAAGCCATCAACTTCAGATTGATCTCAATTACAAGAATACAGTTCAACAAGATAGATAATTAACCTCATAAATGATTTTTTTTCTCTTTAAAAATGAAAATTTTTAAAAAAATTACGGGCTATGTAATCTCTTCCCACTAATTAATCAGCCACTTACTTCATTCAATCCTAAAGTAACGTGCTTTCCCATAATGAGCCAAGATCCTGAAAAATCAAGAGTGAAATAGTAATATTGAAGGCAATAATATTATCGGAGCTTCACTAGCATCAGCCCTGCAACTACTGCCAAAGATCAAGATATACTGCTAATTAGTTTTCTGTAACTGGTGCTCAAGTGAATCATTTGTAGATAAAAAGCAATGAGGAGTGTTGAGTTCTTGAAATTATAACAAAGCTTACAATTCTTCTTCAAAGCACAAAGTTCCAAATTGTTACTGGGAAGAAATATGTGTAATGCCTTTGACATAATTTTACTCCATCCATTTCTTAAAATCACAAAAGGAAATTTCATTATTCATTTATTACTCAATTGGAAAATAATTTCAATGAGCCAAATTCATATAAAATATAAAATATAGATTTAAATGCTCACGATTCTTGAATTCCTGTAAGTTAACACAGCTCAGTCCTTCAAAAAGCAAAGCAATAATATGTCAACATAAATTGAACAATATGTGATAGATGAACTGTACACCTAGACTAAGCATGAGCAAGATTAAATACAACACCTCATCAAGCTTTTCCATGAATTGTATCAGCTGTGCTTTACGAATGAACAAAATAAGCTTCATATTCCTTGGCTCCTCATAGATAGAAATGGACTGCAACAATTAAAGTGCCAAGATTCATTCACGTTTTTTATCAAATACTTGGAGATCCCCAATTCGAAGATAGTGAACATACGGCTACATGCAAGTGATTTGTCACAGTCAAGAGCAAAGCCTATGTCTGATTTTGTAGTTCTAAGCTTCGGTAATTTCAACGAATTAGTAAATTTAACCAATGAAAAAATAAAGACTTTGCATCACAGTGAACGAATTTGAGAATGATCTATATATATAGTTCCATGCATCCACAAAAAGTGAAAAAAAATAGTTATTAGAAAAGCCCAAATGATAAACCAGCCTAGTTAATATCCTAACACCCATCACGATTAAATTGGCAAGGATATTTACAGCCAAAATGAAATTTAATAATAAAATTATAACAATTAGATTCCAAAAAAAAATGAATAAATTTTTAAAATTTCATAAATAAATGAACATAAAAGACCAATCAAATAGATCCAAATTTAACAGGAGCACACCTAGGATTTTCAACTTTTACATGTATAGGGTTCAAATTTGACAAGAACACATCTAGGATTTTCAAGATTTATGTGTACAGGGTTCGAATTTGACAAGAACACATCTAGAGTTTCTAAGTTTTACAAATCTAGGGTTCGAAATTGACAAGAACATTAAAATTGAAATGGAACACAACACTAGAAACATTATTTACCTGTATTGATCAAATGGTTGCAACGGTGGGCAAGTGAGGGTTCTCAATTAGGGTAAAATTCAATAGTAGCAGCACACACGTTTGGTGGGTATTCCATATAGTTCTTGGTGAGGGCCAAAATCGATAGTGAAATACAAGAGAACGTCGGCAGTGGTTCAGTGCCCATGCAAGGATTTCAGGCGAGAAGGGCTTTGTGAGTGTGAGATTGACCAGAGTGACTGAGCGAGAGACAAGAATGAGAGTGCCAACACTTTGGGAAAAAAAATACGATGGTTGAAAACTGAAGAGGGTTTTGTTTTTATTTAGTTTCAATCTAAACGGTGTCATTTCTTATTTTCTCTTTTAATCCAAACGATACCGTTTATTCTTTATTTAATTTTTATTTATTTTAAAAATTTCAGTCAATCTTGTAAAATAAAATCAAAATAAAAAAACTGCTTGACGACCAAAATTGTATCACAAACTTGTCATTACTTTTTGATAGCCAAATAATTTATCACTAGTCTATCATAGATGTTTGATAGATAAAATTTCTATCACAAGTATGTCGTAAATGCATGATAGAAAAAAAATCTATCATCAGTCTATCGTTGTAGCTCTCCAGATCAAAAACTGTCATACATAGGACTGTCATAGTAGATCATTTTTCTTGTAGTGTGAGAGTGCTTTCATTTTATATATCTAAAGTATTGAGAGTTAGGTTATTCTATCCGAGCGATGTAGATAAATTCCGCTAGGTATGGAGAGATTTTTGCCCCGCTCTACTCGTACGATGATAATTCCGACGAGTATTGAGAGTTATTTCCCCTGAGTACTATTTGGTACAGTTTTTGATGTATGTATGTATGAATTCCATATTTGCTAATGTATGATATTCAATGTGGAGTTCTGTCACATAATTATGTATAAGCAGTAGTACACTATATTATTATTATTATTATTATTTTAATATATATATTACATCCACTCACTGAGTCGCAAGCTCACTATTTTCTTATTTACCCCCTTCATCTTAGGATTCCACATGATTTCGTGTAGATCAATTCTAATTAATTGAGGTTGGACCATAAGACGCATTACTGCATTTCTTGCATTTTAAGTACGTTTATGTTGCTTATGGATTGGTTAGCAAATCATCGTGTTGCAGTGGACTGTTTTCGGAAAGAAGTAACTTTTAGGAAATCTAGAGAATCTGATATCATTTTATGTAGAGAACGACATATCCTACCTTCTTCTGTGATATCTGCTATTTTTGCTAGACGATTACTTAGAAAAGGTTGTTTTGCTTATTTGGCTTATGTTATTGATAGTCGAGTAAGTGATGTGAAACTAGAAGATATTCCTATAGTGAAAGAATTTTCGGATGTGTTTCATGATGACCTTCCTGGTTTGCCACATGATAGAGATGTATAGTTTACTATTGAGTTGGTTTCAGGCACAACCCCTATATCTATGGCCCTATACATGATAGCCCTATTAGAGTTACGAGAGTTGAAAGTACAGTTACAAGAATTAGTCGATAAGGGTTTCATCAGACCTAGTGTATCTCCGTGGGGAGCACTGGTGTTATTTTTGAAGAAGAAGAAGAACGGAACTATGAGATTGTGTATAGATTACAGGCAATTAAATAAAGCCACTATTCGTAACAAATATCTGCTTCCTCGAATTGATGATTTGTTTGATCAGTTACAGGGTGCGATAGTTTCTCGAAGATAGATTTACGTTCGGGTTATCATCAATTGAAGATTAGAGATGCCGATGTACCCAAAACCATATTCAGGACCCCTTATGGACATTATGAGTTTTTGGTGATGCCATTTGGGTTAACTAATGCTCCCGCAACATTTATGGATCTCATGACCAGGGTGTTTCATCCTTATTTGGACCAGTTTATTATTGTATTTATTGATGACATCCTGATATATTCACACAGCAAAGAGGAACATGCAGAACACTTGAGGATTGGTTTACAAACTTGAGACATTGGCGGCTTTATGCTAAATTCAGTAAATGTCAATTCTAGTTAGATAGAGTTACATTCTTGGGCTATGTAATTTCCGCTGATGGTATTTATGTGGATCCCCAAAAAATAGAAGCTGTAGTGAATTGGGAGTCCGACCAGTGTATATGAGGTTAGAAGTTTTCTTGGCTTGGCAGGTTATTACCGCAGATTTGTTGAGGGTTTTTCCAAGATAGCTTTACCTCTAACGAATCTAACAAGGAAGAAAGTGAAATTTGAGTGGACAGATAATTGTGAACACAGTTTCCAAGAACTCAAGAAAAGATTGACTTCAACTCCAATTCTTACACTTTCATCAGGTACCGAAGGATTTGTAGTTTACAGTGATACATCCAGACATGGACTAGGTTGTGTATTGATGCAATATGGAAAGGTAATTGCTTATACTTCTTGACAGCTCAAGCAACATGAACTGAATTATCCGACACATGATTTAGAGCTTGCAGTAGTGGTATTTGCAAGCTACTTGTGAGATTTATATAGACCACAAAAGCCTGAAATACTTGTACACACAGAAGGAATTAAATCTGAGACAACGTAGATGGGTTGAGTTGATTACAGATTATGATTGCACTATTGATTACCATCCAGACAAGGTGAATGTGGTAGCTGATGCTCTCAATCGGAAGTCTTCGAGTTTGATCTCCCACATAAAAGTATCATACCTTCCGTTATTGATTGATTTGAGGTCTTTGGGTACAGACTTGGCAGTGAGTCAGAATAGAACACTTTTGGCACACTTTCAGGTTATGCCTATTTTGATTGATCTAATTCGAGAGATGCATGATCAAGACCCAAAATTGATTGAAATAAAAGAAGATGTGAAGAACAAACTACGGACCGACTTTTCACTAAGTGATGATGGTACTTTAGTTATGGGTAGTAGGCTCTGTATGCCGAATAATTTAGATTTGAAGAACCAGATTTTAAAAGAAGCACATAGTTCAGCATATGCTATACATCCAGGTAGCACGAAGATGTATCATATTGTGAGGGAGCATTATTGGTAGCAAGGGATGAAGAGAGAAATAGTAGAATTTGTAGCACGTTGTTTAACTTGTCAGCAAGTTAAGGCAGAACATCAGAGACTTGTAGGAGAATCTCAACCATTATCTATTCTTGAGTGGAAATAGGAACACATCACCATGGATTTTGTAATAAGACTTTCTCGTACTAGCAGTGGCTATAATAGTGTATGGGTCATCATTGATCGTCACACAAAGTCTGCTCACTTTCTGCCTTACAAGAGCACATACTCTTATGATAGAATGACGAATTTATATGTAAGAGAAATAGTATGTTTGCATGGAGCTCCTGTGTCTATTGTTTCATATAGAGACCCACGGTTTACTTTCAGGTTTTGGCCATCCCTACAGCAAGCTATGGGTATTAAATTAAATTTTAGTACAACTTTTCATCCATAAACAGACGAGCAATCAGAGAGGGTTATTCAGAATTTGGAAGATATGCTCCGAGCATGTGTCATGCAGTTTCGAGGTAATTGGGATACATACCTATCTTTGATGGAATTTTCTTATAATAATAGCTATCAGTCTAGTATTTAGATGGCACCATTTGAGGCTTTATATGGAAGGAAATGCAGGACTTTAGTTTGTTAGGATGAAGTCGGGGAAAGACAATTGTTAGGGCCAGAAATTGTCCAGAGTACTAATGAGAAGATTAATGTCATTAGAGAAAAGTTGAAAGCAGTACAGAACAGACAGAAGAGTTTGCAGTAGGTGATAAAGTTTCCTTATGAATTTCTCCTTGGAAGGGCATTCTTTGATTTGGGAAACATGGAAAGTTGAGCCCTCGTACATAGGCCCATATGAGATTATTCAGTGCGTTGGTCCGGTTGCTTGCCGTTTGGTTTTACCTCCAGAGTTCTCACGAGTCCATGACATTTTTCATGTTTCGATGCTATGGAAGTATATTCCTGACCCTTCTCATGGCTTAGATGTAGAACCTGCTCAGATGACGGCGGATTTGACTTACGAAGTGGAACCCATTTAGATACTTGATCGGAAATAACATGTGTTACATAATAAGACGATCTCATTGGTTAAAGTGATGTGAAAAGGTCACACTGCAGAGGAAGTCACTTGGGAGTGTGAGGAACATATGAGAACACATCATCCGTATTTATTTCAGTCAGGTTTGTACCGCTTGGAGGAATTTTTATAAGTTGAGAGGAATTATCATGCACCGCTTGGAGGAAAAAAAAACTCAAATATGGCAATCTTCAAAAGCAACAGCCAGCTGTATGCTTCATCATTTCAGCTGCCTACTTCACCTATTTTCTTCATTAATTTAGTCACCAATCAGCTTAATCAATTACCTTGTGATCTTGCTCAACTCGGTGGCTATATAAAGCATAAATGTTGAGAGTGCTTTCATTTTATACATCTAAAGTATTGAGAGTTAGGTTACTCTATCCGAGTGATGTAGCTAAATTCCGCCGGGTATGGAGAGATTTTTCCCCCGCTCAATTATTGTGATGATGATCCCGGTGAGTATTGAGAGTTATTTCCCCTGGTACTATTTGGTGCAATTTGTGATGTATGTATGTATGAATTCCATGTTTGCTGATGTATGATATTCAATGTGGAGTTATGTCACATAATTCTGCATAAGCACTAGTATACTATATTATTATTATTATTTTAATATATATAATTACATCCACTCACTGAGCCACAATATATATATTATTATTTTTGTGGATTTATATCATTAAATTTTCAATTAACCTTCTTTCTTATTATATTTCTTTCCGACTCACTAACAGTCCAATTGGTTTATTGAGTATGAACTCAACAAAAATGAGTTGAGTGACAAGATTTTTAAAATATTGTGCTAACCTAGTGAAGTTTTTTTCCCTCCAATTTTGTGAAAATTAAATAACAATGAAAAAAATGGTTTTTGAGTTGAAATCCTTTAAACAAATAATTAAAAGAATTATAGTTATAAGTGAACATTCTGAAATGATATTTAAGATTTGTTGTTCAACGAGATTTTAATATTTAAAAAAAAAGCGAAATGAATTGGGATTTTATTTAACTAGTCTTGTACATGTCGTTAAATGTAATTTTATTGTAGTGATTAAACTATAAATATAAAAAAAGATGAGTTTTCTAAGCATAACGATCAAGTGTCAATAGTGTTAAAGTTGTGGGTTGAATAAATAATTAAAAGCATGAACTAGTGCAGTTGGTAAGCATTAAAGAATTTAGCAAGTGCAGAATTGGTTGCTAACCAATTCTGTTGTTCGGCCATAATGCCCATTATGGCCATTATAAAATTAACAATTTGTTGAAGCCTAAACACTATAAATAGGCATTTCATGAAAGTTCAATAATCCTAGAATAGTGAGATTCATTTCAAGAGAATTGAGAGCAGTATAAGTAAGCTCTTCGAGAGTGTTGAGAGAGCATTTATTTGGGTGTATTGGGTTATTGGGTTTTGAGAATAGTTCCCAATTTTGCAACTCTCATTTGCTAGAAAAATTATCCTTTAATACTCGTGGATGTAGGCATTAAGTCGAACCACATAAATTATTGTGTCATCTTTTCTTTGCATTCGTATATCATAACATTTATTTTTTATTTACAAATTGCAATCACTGTACTATAGACAATTGACCAACCCACTCTTCTACAGCAATTGGTATTAGAGCCAATGATTCATACTTGGGATATATGGTACTGTTCACAAATACAGTACTGCTCACAAATATGGTGGAGCCAATGGTTTGTACTTAGGTGTATCAAGAGATTGCAATGTGTTTGTGTGGATAAGTGCATGTTTAGAAAAGTTCTGTCAACATGACGATAAGAGTCTAAGGAGTCTGAGTTTTAAGTGGAATCATTGTAACCCCTCCAGTTTTTCCTGAGAACTTTCCTAGTACATTATCTATACAAATAGACACAAAGACACTAGTTGTTTGGGTTAAGTGATTCAAAATGATGGCAGAGACATCCTTATCATATTCGTTAGCGAGGACTACTGGACTAATGCGAAGTTTGAATTGGAGAAATTCAATAGTACCAATAACTTATGTGGCAATGTCAGGTGTTGGATGTCTTATGTTAGCAAGAGTTGGAGCTCGCTTTTAAAGAAAAACCCAACAAGATGGATGATAATGAGTAGAAAAAAATCAATAAACAGGCATGTAGCATAATTCGCTTGTGTCTGGCTAAAGAACAAAAGTAATCCATGATGAAGCAGGCATCAGAAAAGAAATTATAGAAGACGTTGAAGGATAAGTACATGATGAAAAGCCTTGAAAATAGACTTTATTTGAAGAAAAAACTCTACAGATTCACGTATACACATGGCATGTCGATAAATGATCATGTGAACTCATTTAATAAGATATTAGATAATTAATTGAATTTGGATGAGACTTTTGGGGATAAAGATAAGGCATTGTTGCTCTTAAATTAACTTCTTGATGAATATAATCATCTCACCATCATTTTGCTTCATGGGAAGGATAAAGTCACATTTGATGTTATATGCAGTGCTTTGTATAAATGTGAGACCATAAAGAAAGACAAAAAAAATCATTAAGATATAGTCGCAGGAGTATTGGTAGTAAGAACTCGTTTATACAGCTGTAAACCTGGAAAAAGAGGTAAGTCTAAAGGAAGACCTACAAAGATGAATGTGCTTTTTGTCGAGAGAAAAGACATTAGAAAAAGAATTGTCCTAAACTATAAAAGAACGATAAGGGCAAGACTATTTCTAATACATGTGTTGTTGAGCACGATGCTGAGGAGTCAGATTTTAATTTGGTCAGCATGAAGTTGACGTGTTACTTAGATAAGTGGATTTTAGATTCAGGTTATACTTATCATATGTGTCTTAATAAGGGCTAGTTTTCTAGCTTCAATAAGCTAGATAGTGGAGTTGTTTTTATAGTCATTGCCAGTAAAATCATGGGAATAGATTCAATCTAATTAAAGAATTATGACGGCTCAATCCAAATCTACGTATCAAGCTTTAAGAAAAATCTTATCTCATTAAAGATCCTAAAATCTAAAGGGCTTACAATCACTCTGGCAGATGAATTTTTTAAGGTAATAGTTGATGCATTAATAATGATGAAAGGTACAAGAAGAAATAACTTGTTGTATTTCTAAAGGAGTACAATTATTGGATCAGCATCAATAATTTCTGAAAAAGGATGTAGATTCAGAGGCAACCAAGTTATGGCATATGCATTTAAGACATGCTGGTAAAAAAGTTTTACAGACTTTGGTGAAACAAGACTTATTGAAAGGTACAAATTCTTACAAATTAGAATTTTGTGAATATTGTATTCTAGGCAAGTAAACAAGGATAAAGTTTGGTTTAGTAATTCATGATACAAAAAGAATTCTGGACTATATTCATAGTGAGATGTGGGATCTATCAGAGTAGCTTCTTTGGGAGGTATGTACTATTTTGTTACTTTTATTGATGATTATTCAACTAAAGTATGAGCGTATTTGATGAAGAACAATAATAAAGTTTTATGCACATTTCTGAAATAGAAAAAAGATGGTCAAGACTCAAACTAGTCAGAAGGTCAAAAGACTTCGTTTAGACAATGGTAGTGAGTACAAGAATGATCGATTTTTACAAGTATGCCGAGATGAGGGCATTGAGCGACACTTCACTATTCGAGATACACCAGAGTAGAATGAGGTGGTAAAACACATGAACCAGACTATACTGGAGAAAGTTATATGTACATTGTCTAATATTTGATTGGGCAATGAGTTTTGGGTTGAGACAGTTGTATATGTGTGTCATCTGATTAACATTTTTCCATCAACTACAATTGAGAGAAAAACACCCATGCAAATATGGACTAATAATTCTACTACTGATTATGATTCTTTACATGTTTTTTGTTCCACTATTTACTATTATGTAAATAAATCTAAGTTAGACCAAAGAATAAAGAAAGCATTGTTTATAAATTTGACTGTTGGGGTAAAAGGATACCGTCTATAGTGTCCAATTACGAAGAAGATCATTTTAGCAAGGATATAACTTTTGATGAATCCGCTATACGGAAATAAAAGGATTTTTAAAAAGAAGACGAGACCAATAGTACTTTGTAGCAGGTGGAGTTTAAAAAGATTAAAGTCGATCTAGCTAGTGTTGATGAGGTAGATAATGATTCATTATTAACCGAAGATGAAGAAGAGGTTCCACATGATCTTGATTCAATTGCATATAAAAGGCCAAGAAGACAAATTTTGTAAGCCTGCTCGCTATGTTGATGTGGTGGCTTATGCACTTTCAATTATAGATGATGATGTCCTTCCACTTATAGAGAAGCAGTAAGTAATCATGCAAGTGTAGAGTAGAAGCAAGTAATAGTTGAAGAAATACAATCTCTTCATAAGAATGAAACTTAAGAGTTAATTACACTATCCAACGAAAAGAAGGTAATTTGGGTGCAAATGGGTAAATACAAATGAAGGATTTCCTCATAACAATGAAATTAGATAAAAGACTAGATTGGTAGCAAATGGTTACACTCAAAAGGAAGGAATAAATTACAAGTGTTCTCTCCTGTTACGAAGCATTCCTTTATTCAAATTTTGCTAGTCATGGTTGCGCAATTTGATCTTGAACTAGTTCAACTTGATATGAAAACCACAATCTTACATAGATATGCATAAGTTACTTCTTTCCATTGAGGCCAACCATACATTTGTCTACATTCATTGAAAATTTTAAGCATAAAACCATTTGTAATTTCGGTAGCTTCTATGAATGAAAATAAATTGTTGATGTTTATTTCATTACAATCCAATATTTCTCTTGTATAAGTATAATTTGTGGGTTTTTCCTTATTTTTATATTTTTGTATCTCATTAGGGGTTACAGTCTCTTAAGAGATTTGTGTCTCGTCAGGGACCATCAATTCTTTTAGAAATGGTGATTCAGGTAATGTGGGTAGATTTATAGCTCAAGCATTTTTTGTCAACATGATCCTAATATTTTATTATCCTCTTTTAGGAAACACTGTCTTTGGAACCAAATGGTCTACTATTTTTCTGATGTGTAACAAATAGCTCATTAGTTGCTTTTACACTTGATTGTTCTACAGAACAATCACCCAGTTTAGTGTATTAGCAGCAAGAATATGTGTTTCGGTTACCTTTGCTGCATCTGCAAATGCATCTAGTAATTGATTTGCAATTTGCTCCAAATGTGATATCTTTCCCTCTTCATTTTCACATTGGTTAGTACAAAGATCTAAATGAGACAAAGTGCAAATTTTATAAGAAAATCCATGCATTATTTCAGGAGGCTTTTCATCCCCCAATAATGAAAAAATGTCTCGTCAAAATAATAATCCATAAAATGTCAGTGAAAAGATCACCCGTTAAGGGTTCGAGTTATTTTCATAATTGAAGATGAGTTGAAACCAACATAAATTCCCAAATGATATTGAGGTCCTATCTTTGTGTACTGAAGGGCTTATATAGGGACATGCACAATATAACCAAAAGTACGTGGATGGGGAATGTCAGGTTGTTGACTCAGTACAAGCTATGATGGAGAATGTTAATGATAAACAATGGGTTTAAGATAAGCTAATGTCGCAGCATGTAAAATAGCATAACCTCATACAGATATTGGTAATTTTTTATGCATAAGTAAACTTCTTAAAATTATTTGTAGCCACTTAATAAATGATTTGGTCAATCCATTTGTTTATGTACATGTAGAACTAAATGCTCAATACTGATAAATACTTATGTACAATAGTCATCAAACGTCTTAGATATAAATTCACCAATATTTTCCAGATGTATGGTTTTGATTAGATAATCTGAAAATTATGGACTTAATCTTATAATTTAGGTTGAGCGATCTTGCAATGTTGCAGGTGGACAACAAACAAACATATGTCCTTCATGCCAATGCATCAATCAAACTATAAAGTAACGAAATGATCCACTAGGTGAATGGATTGATCCATATAAATCTCCTTGAACTTTTTGTAAAAACGATGGAAGTTCATGACCGACCTTATAAGTGGATGGTCTAACCACAAACAATTATATATATAAAGTAGGTTATTGTGTAAACCATTTATTTTTTGTGTTTGGTTAATGTCTCAATATTTTGACACAATTATTAAATGGGTCATGTTTAGGTCGATTTAAATTTGACAAGACACAAAGCTTACATGAATACAACTTGGTGACCTGTTATCCAGCTCTATTTAATATGTCTAGTAGACTAATAATATTAGAATTTTTTAATGTATAAAATAATTTTTAAAATGTAAATTATTATATTTATTTTAATGATATATTTGTATTTATTATAAAAATTTTAAATAATTCTTTGGGTTAAATTGATTTTAAAATTAGTAAAATATATCTATGTATTAATAATATTAAAATTATTTCATACAATATTGAGAACAATTTAATTTTTTATGTAATTATTTTGATATTATTTTCTATTTTTTATAAAATTTAGTTTAATATAATATAAGATTGTAAGTGTTAAATATTTTTTTTATAAATATTGAAATTAATTTAAAATGCATATATTTGTTACATATATTTTAATATTATATTTCTATTTAGGAAAAATGATATCTGTACCTCCAAAGTTTGGGAAAATAGTCACCGACGTTCCCAAGTTTTTAAAACGAACACCAAGACCCCCTTTTGACTATAATACCCTTTATCTCTATTATCCCAAAAACATTGACTCTAATGTTTTATAATAAATAGAAACATAACATATATATATATATATATATATGTGTGTGTGTTTGTGTATATATATATGTTAAAATAATTTTAATATTTAAAAAATATTTCATTATTTTACAATCTATTAGATATATCTTATTTTGTTAAAGTAAATAATGTATTAAATTTTAAATTATCTGAATGTCTGTAAAAAAATAATTTTAACATTATTAGTATTTGAGAATTTTTTTTATTGTAGAATGTATTTAATGCAAATATTTATTTAAAATCTGTACAATAAATGAAAATATAATATTGAAATAAATATAATAATTTACATATTAAATTTATTAAAATATTTTAATATTGGTGGTCTACTACATAGATTGCGTTATTTGTATAATATTTGTATTTATTAAAAATTTTAAAGTCAATTTTTTTGGAATAATAAAAGTAAAAGGGATAATGGTCAAAAAATGGTCTTGGTATCCTCTTTTTGAAAATTTAGGGGAGTTGGTGGCCATTTTTCCATACCTTGTGGGTGTAGATTTCCTTTTCCCTTCTACTTATTATAAAACATTGTAATAAGTTTTTTTGAGTTAATAAAGTAAATGATATTATAGTCAAAAGAGAGTCTGTAACTATTTCACCAAATCTTGAGAGCATAGGTGTCCGTTTCCCCAAAAAATAATAATAATAATTACAACAACCATCGTAATAATTGAGACCATATAGTACTTGTTAAAATATAACAGTACAGCAAAATATTTACAAAATTAAATTGTTGACTAAAATTATTTGGAATAAGAGTCATTTTCAATATGCTAAGTGTGGGCAAAGCATTGTTGTAGTGTAAGAAAACCAAATCAATTTTTAGCATGGATTTGAATTCGATGGCAAGCCAAAATCTACACTATATATATACATGTGTGTGTCTCTGTGTGTGTGTGATAATCAATTATTTCATTATTTGGTTATAGGCTGACTTCTTATGTTGTTGAATCTGCAGTTGTACTTTGTTAAAAACTGTTGTGTTGTATTATTTTGTAATAATTATAATAATATATTATCTCGAGTGAAAAATCAATTGATGCAGCAATGTTTCATATATTTGTGAAAATATATGTTTCCTTCGGCCGTGTCAACCTTTGGCAATACATGTCGTAATCTTTCCCGATTAGTACACTTGATGCATATTTTTTAATTTGAAGCTGAAATTTCAAGTGTTTTTAATGATTAATTAACAATGGCGAAGGAAACCAGGAGCACAATCCAAATCCAACATGGATCCGGGATCTCTTTTGAAAAATTCCACTATTTAAAAGTGATATAAGACAACCTACTTTGTATAAAAATATGCACTAATAAAGTTTCCACGAAAGACAGAAGGGATCACAACAACTCAGACTCTTTAGACAATATATATACCCATGGTGACATAATCTTCTTGGTGCACTTAAGCTTACTAATAGACCTCTTATACACTTATCACAAATTTATAGCATAAATTGAAACTATATATATATATATATATATATAGTAGTTTTTTGGTAAAAAATTTTAAAGTGCGGAAAACTCTGGGAAAGCTTTAAAGAGACAATTTGGAGAGAGAAAGACAAATCATACAACTTAGTATTGCCTAGGTTAGTTGTGGCTCTCGATTTCCTTGGTTTCTCACTTGGTGCTTCCTTTTGGTATTCTTCACGTTTCTAGGGGCTTCAAAGGGCAAATGTAATGGGTTTCCCAAAGTAAGAAGGTTCCTAAAAATCTCTACTTTAGATACGTGGCACTCCATCATAAGTTTTAGAAATTAATCAACAGGAAGTGCAGACTACTCTATTTTCTTAGCTTCCTTCATCCAATAGCGAGCGTATTTAACAAGATCACACAAGATATTATCTAAAAGTGCTAAAAAAACAAAAAAAAACGTAAATCATATTACATAGAAAAACTCGTCCTTAGCAAAACTGCCAAGACCAACCCTATAAAAAAAAAAAAATCTAGTTTTATTCTTTTCTTTTACATCCATAATCAACTCGAGGACCACAAATATAATAATGAATAATGTATATTCTGCATAAACTAACTACAGCAATATCTATCAAATTGATGTTTCAGAAAACATGTCCTATATTATAAAAAAATTAATAATAATATGCTGAGGATAAAATTGCAACTATAAAAAGGGGAAAACAGGGGCTTGATATTGCTGAATTTGATATAATCAACTATATACTTACGGATCTTTGAAAGCAGCCAAAGACCAAGAAAGGCTGTCATGGTTCATGCACATTAGAACTATAGTTTCAACAAAAAAAATAAAAAGTGGTTTGAAAGTTTCGAATTAAAAAAATTATTATACGGCATCTACATGTTTCTACCAGCCTACGACTGCGTGCCGGCGGCTGCTTTAGCATTGGTCATGGAAAAATGATATGCAGACTTTTAGGGTAATTTTAAAATTAATCAGATTAAATATTTTTAACTTTTGTTAATTTTTGCTTGTGATAGAGATGGGTTGAAGTTGGTGGCCATCCTACGAATACTAAAGCAGCCCCAGCCTGGTTGGAAAATATTGACACCAGTAGTCAACACAGGTAACTTGTTTGTTCCCTTCTCGAACATTAGTTGACCCTTCAAAGACAAGGCTGCTTCTACAGCCGCCTATCAGGCAGCCTCCACAGACCGTGCCTGCATCCCTCGATCATTGTCGTCGGGACGGTTATTCTTTTGTTCGTGCTGCCATACCATGATAGCAAGCAAACTGACTCTGATACCAACTGACGAAACGAAAGGTAGGAAGTGTTTTCATCATCATCATAGTTAAACAAAAAAAAAATGTAATTCAACAACCGCGAGTATAAAATAGAAGCCACAATGTATACTCAATAATAAACTCCTGTCATTTGTTATTAAATACACAACGATTATTAGAAGCATAAAAGAAACACAAGCATAGAGAACGGTTTTGTTCTTCTTTTCCATTTGTTGACTGTTGGCTGTCTGGCAGACGGACGTCTTCTAATGGATGGTGTGTCAACTTTAATGTCTGTTGCCGGTAGCCCTGCATACGAAGCCCATGCCTTTAATTTAGGGAAAATATTATTTACACACAAATTTGTAAATAAAATAAAATGAGAACACTTGTTCGAAAAGACAAAATTAATAAGAGTAATGATGGAGTCACTATCACTTATATAAAGAAGAGTATACAAATTGATGTGGCATGAGGAAGTTAGTTATATAGAACTATTATATGACCATATAATTGAAAAAAATAATTGTTATCACTTTTTAGCCTATCTCTTCATGTCGCATAAGTTTGTCATACTAATTTATAAAAAACTATTCATAATTCTATTATTATTGATCAATTAATAAAGTGAATTAGTTTATCTTTTAGTGGTTTTGTGCATTTTTATGTGTAAATAGTGTTACTAAAAAAAATGACTTGTAGAAAACTGGAAATACATATATAAAGTGTACTAGAGATGATATAATTTTACTATTTAAAAACAAAAATAAATTCTAGTATTTATGGCAGCTTGTGCTTGTAGCCTATGTTGGAGAATTAACAAATAAAACACTCAAGAAACACATTATTTTATTTTTTCAACAACACTCCTCACCAATTACAACTCTTATTTTTCACTCTCTACAACTTAGAGATTTTGTTACTTCACTTGATGCTTAAACCAAATGGGAGAGGGGATATTTATACATGATACAAACTAATCACAGCTATTCATTTATTCAACTACTACATAAATCCTCACCATTCATTAAAACCTACCACTCACCTACTTCACCAACCACACCTACCACACCTACCACAAGTAATTCAAACCTCACCAACCATACCTACTCATGGAATCTTGCATGAGTTGGGCTTGAATTTATTAATCTTAGATCAAGTTTATGATCCAACACCCCCCCTTAAACTTGATCCTGTGATACCAAGCAAACTTATGAATTTTACGAAGTCTTCTTACTTGAGTGGCTTAGTGAAGATATCAGCCGCTTGATCTTGTGATTTTACATACTTGATTTGCACTTCTTTTCTTGCAATGCACTCTCGTATGAAATGATAGCGAGTGTCTATGTGTTTGCTTCGATCATGAAAGATTGGATTCTTGGATAGGGCAATTGTTGATTTATTATCAACACAAATCTCGGTTGGCTCTTCTTGTGGCAAACCCAACTCCTTCAGCAAATTTCGAAGCCAAATTGCATGACAAACACTTGATGTGGCAGCTACATACTCAGCTTCACAGGTGGATAGCGTGACAATTGGTTGCTTCTTTGACATCCATGTGAAAGCAGTATCTCCCATGAAGAACACAAATCCTGTAGTGCTCTTTCGATCATCTACATCTCCACCTCAATCGCTATCGTTATATCCAACAAGCTTGTAGTCATTAGAAAATGAGTATATCAAGCCGAAATTAGTTGTACCTTTGATGTAGCGAAGGATTCTTTTTGCAGCTTTAAAATGGGTAGTCTTTAGATTCTCCATGTATCGGCTCACAAGTCCAACAGCATAAAAGATATCTAGTCTTTTGCATGTCAAATAACGTAGGCTTCTGACCAAACTTTTCAAGAATGTTGGATGTATATCTTCGCCTTTATCATGTTTAGATAATTTAACTCTGCATTCCACTGGCGTGCTTATAGGCTTACAATCATTCATCTTGAACTTCTTGAGAATCTCCTTTGGATAACTTTCTTGGGAGATAAATATGTTTTCTTCCTTTTGCTTGACTTCAATGCCAAGATAATATGCCATCAGTCCGATGTCAGTCATCTCAAACTCTCTGATCATCACTCTCTTGAACTCTTCAAATAAGCTTGGATCACTTCCAGTGAAGATGAGATCATCCACATACAAGCACACAATCAAAATGTCTCCAGCTTTTTCTTTGACGTACAGCATGTTCATATGGGCATTTGGTGAAGCCGTTCTCTTGAAAATACTTGTCAATTCTGCTATTCCATGCCCTTGGTGCTTGCTTTAACCCGTAAAGAGATTTCTTCAATCTCAAAACTTTGTCTTCATGTCCTTTCACCATATAACCCAATGGTTGTTCGATGTAAACTTCTTCTTCAAGGAATCCATTCAAGAAAGCAGACTTGACATCCATTTAAAAAATCTTCCATTTGTTCTGAGCAGCCAAAGAAATAATAAGTCAAATAGTTTCAAGTTGAGCTACAGAAGCAAATACCTCGTCGTAGTTTATACCAGCATTTTGACTATAGCCTTTTGCAACTAGCTTCGCCTTGTGCCTTTCAATTTCTCCGTTCGCATTTCTTTTTGTTTTGTACACCCATT
Source organism: Citrus x changshan-huyou (assembly GCA_039657385.1). Classification (NCBI taxonomy): domain Eukaryota; kingdom Viridiplantae; phylum Streptophyta; class Magnoliopsida; order Sapindales; family Rutaceae; genus Citrus; species Citrus x changshan-huyou. Next base: position 13,797,689 of record CM077547.1, on the reverse strand, counting down.
TGACACCAATCGCCTTGTGACCTTTGGGAAGAGTAGTAAGCTCCCAAGTATCATTCTTCATAATGGCTTTGATTTCTTCATCCATTGCAATTCTCCACTTCTCATCTAATGCAGTTTCTTGGAAGTTGACTGGCTCACAATCAGCAAAGAGGCAAAAGAGAGTGAGATTATCATGTCTCTCAGTTAACTCATAGAGATCTTGAAGACTCATTGTACGTTCTTCAGTTCTTTCATTTAAGAAAGATGACGGTGAATCTCCGCATGTATTTGATGCTGGTGACATAGGTGGAGTAGATGGCTCTTGTTGTTCTTATACTCATTTTTATCTGTGTATGATCATCTTCTTCAATGGGAAAGAAGTTGAAGTCATCCACACCAGAGCCAAAATCTCATTCTCCTTCTTCATCAAAAACTACATCTCGACTGATCACGATCTTCTCGTTGTTTAGATTATAAAGCTTGTACCATTTGGAGTTGTTGTCGTAGCCGATGAAGATGAACTTCTCACTTTTGTCATCCAGCTTGGCTCTACTCTTGTCCGGTATTTATGTACATGGGCAATTCTTCCGAAAACTCTTAGATGGGTGATGTCGAGTTTTCTTCCACTCCAAGCTTCTTGTGGCGTCTTGCCCCATACGCTTCTTGTTGGAGATCGATTGTATAAGTAGACTGTACATGCAACAGCTTCGGCCCAAAATTCTTTAGGTAACCTCTTACTCTTGAGCATGCTTCTTGCCATGTTGAGGATGGTTTTATTCTTCCTTTCTGCAACACTATTTTGTTGAGGGGATCTTGGAACTGTCAAAGGGCGTCGAATTTCATTTGCTTCACAAAACTCTAAAAATTCTTTGGAAGTGAACTCTCCACCTCGATTAGATCTCATGGCTTTAATTTGGTATCCACTTTCTTTTACCACTGCAGCTTTAAACTTCTTGAAAGCTTTAAAGACTTCTGATTTTTGCTTCAAAAAATACACCTAAGTTTTTCTTGAAAAATCATCTATGAAGAGAATGAAGTAGTTACTTTTACCAAGGGAGTTTGGCTTGAATAGACCGCACACATCAGTATGAATGAGCTTGAGTGGCTTCTGAGCTCTTGAGTTTGACTCCTTTGGAAAGCTCTTTCTGAACTGCTTGCCAAATAAACATCCTTCACAAAGTTGATTAGGGTGATTGATGTATGGTAAGCCTTTCACCATGTTCTTCTTAGATAGTAGCTCCAGTCCTCCAAAGTTGAGATGCCCATATCGAAGATGCCAAGTCTAGGATTGATCTTTGTGACAGGCTTTGAGATATTTTGCAACATCATTTTGAATATTTAAAGGAAACATTTTATTCTTCGACATTCTCACCTTTGTAATTAGATTTCTTTTGTCATCTCTTAGGAAAAGACTATAATCTTTTAAGTGAATATGAAAGCCTTTTTCTAAAAGTTGACCCAAACTAAGAATGTTGCTTTCATATTGGGCACATAGTAAACATTCGAAATTATTTGGTGACTACCATCTTTTACACGAAAAAAAAATGTTACCTCTACTCTTCACTGGTACTTTTGAATCATCTCCAAAAGCAACACTGTCATTCACAGATTCACTTGGTTGCACGAACATGCTTTTGTTTCCACTCATATGATTGCTAGCACCTGTGTCAAGATACCATGTATTTTCTTGACCTCCACTTGTGTCATTGCGTGCTAGTAAAAGTGTACCATCTTCACCATTTTTCTTTTCAACATAGTTCACTCTCTCCTCAATTCTGATGCTTAGAGCTCTGCATTCTGAAGCATAATGCCCAAACTTTTGACAATTATAGCACTGTACTTGGGATTTGTCATACCTTGATTTTGGATTGCCTCTGCCTCATCTTCTGGTTGAGTTTTCTCCTTTGGCATAATTGGAGTTGTTGTTGTTGAAATTCCAACCTCGTCCATGATCACGACCTCTACCTCATCCTCGACCTCTACCTCGGACATAGTGCATTCTCTCGTTGTCGGAGCTTTCTTCTCTTTTCTTTGGATTGACTTCCACCTTGAGAAGTTGTTCTTTGATTCCTTCCTTCTTTTTTAGTTTTTCTTCATAGGCTTGCAATTCTAGTGCTTGAAGCTCTGCATTCTAAAGCATAATGCCCAAACTTTTGACAATTATAGCACTGTACTTGGGATTTGTCATACCTCGATCTTGGATTGCCTCTGCCGCGTCCTCTGGTTGAGCTTTCTCCTTTGGCATAATTGGAGTTGTTGTTGTTGAAATTCCAACCTCGTCCATGACCATGACCTCTACCTCATCCTCGACCTTTACCTCGGACATAGTGCATTCTCTCGTTGTCGGAGATTTCTTCTCTTTTCTTTGGATTGACTTCCATCTTGAGAAGTTGTTCTTCGATTCCTTCGTTCTTTTTTAGTTTTTCTTCATAGGCTTGCAACCTTCCTTAAAGTTGCTCGATCATCATATCCTCTGGATCTCTTGTTTCCTCAATTGTCACAACAATATGGTCAAACTTCGAGTCTACTGATCGAAGTATCTTTTCAATGATCCTTACCTCTTTTAACTCCTCACCATTTCTTTTTAATTCATTAGAAACGGTCACAACCCAAGTGAAGTAGTCAGAAATTGACTCCGACGCCTTCATGTGTAAGGACTCAAATTCTCCTCGTAATGTTTGGAGACGAACCTTCTTAACTTACTCCGCTCCTTTGTAGGAGGTCTCTAGTTTCTCCCATGCTTCTTTTGAGGAGGTTGTACCAGCAATCTTTTCAAAAGCATCTTCATCTAATGATTGAAAGACGAGATACTTTGCTTTATTCTTTTTCTTTTTCAAGTCTTTTAAATTCTCCTTCTGCGCCGCAGTTAAAGTGGCTTCATTTTCTGGCACAATAAATCCTTTCTCCACGACATCCCATACGTCATTTGCACCCAATAGAGCCTTCATTTTAATACTCCAGTTGTCAAACTTACTTCCCTTTAATTGTGGAACTTGAAATAACATCATACCACCATTTGCCATAACTCACAAATTGAGTGAGAATTTGGAAATTCTAAATGCACAGATGAATCCGGCACGTCGAAAAACCTTGGGAAGGACTCGAGTCAACTTTCGGTCAACAGTCAACGCTGGTCAACGGTTAGCGTCGGCTTAGTAGTCTTGGTCGGTCCGGATTGGTTCAGCTCGAGTTGGTTCGGTTCGACTTGATTCGATTTAGTTTAGCTCGGCTTGGTTCGGTTCGGCTCAACTTGGTTCAACTCGGTGAGTCGACTCAACTTCAGGACAAAAAAATTCCGGCGGCAAGTGTGGGCGCTTCGGTCTCAAATTGGGATGATTTTTACGACGTCACATTCCTCTCGTTGAGATCTTCGATTTGATATGCTATATGACTATATATAGCATCGAACACTAGCTCTGATACCACTTTATTGGAGAATTAACAAATAAAACACTCAAGAAACACACTATTTTATTTCTTTAACAACACTCCTCACCAATTATAACTCTTATTTTTCAGTCTCTACAACTTAGAGATTTTGTTACTTCACTAGATGCTTAAACCAAAGGGGAGAGGGGGTATTTATACATGATACAAACTAATCACAGCTATTCATTTATTCAATTACTACATAAATCCTCACCATTCATTAAAACCTACCACTCACCTACTTCACTAACCACAGCTACCACACCTACCACAAGTAATTCAAACCTCACCAACCATACCTACTCATGGAATCTTCCATGAGTTGGGCTTGAATTTATTCATCTTGGATCAAGTTTATGATCCAACAGTCCGGTGGTATGAGGCTCATTCTCTTCAATATTAGTGAGAGCAAATAAGTTTGCATTGTGTTGTTAGACTTGGAAAAGTCTTGACAGTGATTGGATAGACTTTTATTTGTTTAACAGTTATCAGTAAAGATGTTACTTCTGATAATATATTTAACAATTATTTATAATCAGCAAAGATGTTACTTCTGATAATAAAACACTCATTGATTTAGATAAATTAATCATTTGATCATCGATCTCAATGGATCGCTTTGCAATCTTCATTATTCTTGTTTAATTGCTGTTGTCTTCTTGATATTAGCATCCACTTCTCATTTACATATCTTAACTAAAGCTTTAATTTCTTTTAATTTCTCCATACTTCAGGCGAGGATTTGATGATTTGCGATTGTGTGAGAAGAAAGTAGGGGTGGGCGCGGTTCGGTTCGGTTCGGTTTTTTACTAAATTTTTCATAATCGTTCGATTACGATTATTTTAAAATCATAATCGCGATTAATCAAATTATCGAAATAATCAAATACTCGATTAATTGAAATAATTCGATTCGATTCGGTTCGATTATTTCGATTATGGGCCTATTGGGCCTATTTTGGGCTTTTTTAAATTTAAAACTTTAAATTAATAAATTTACCATTTTACAAAATTATTGAATAACCACGCACATTTTACAAAATTAAAAGACTTCATATTACAACATTCATCTTAATTAACATATTATTTTTTATTTTTAAATAAATATTTAACTGGTTGTAACCAACAACCAAATGGATCGCATACAACTTAACCGCAATGAACAAATAAATAAATGATGCTTTATGAATAACTTCTTCATTCATTAATTGCATTTGTATTCATTTTGGCCAACCAAGAATATATATATTAAATTATTACATAAACTATCTACAAAAATCAAGATTATATATTATAAAAAAATGAAAAAGAGAACTGCAGAAAAATTTGACATGGTAGCACAAACATGGTGGTCCCAAATTGATGATGGTGACATATGGATAATAATTTTTCTTTTTCTTTTTTGGTTTAAAGAAAAAAGTTAAAATTAATTTTTTAATATGCCCAAGAAGGAAAGTGCATCCCACCTGATGTGTTGCATCTTCTCTGTGATTTCCCAAGCAAAAGCAATCAATCAACAAGGTCAATTTGTAAAGGTCTAGGTGCAGACAACGGAGGTCAAAAAGCAGAATGATTTCAACTCTGTGGAAAAGAGTGCAGTTGAGACAGTAACAAGGTTAGCAGAAGCAAAAATTGCAGCGAGGGATGCCGCACGATCACAAAAAGTACAGCGAGGGATGCCGCACGGCCAGCGGGAACAGAAGAAGTCACGACGAGCAGCGGCCAGCGGGAAGTCGGGAACCGAAGAAGACAGAAGTCAGAAGTTTAGATTTAGATTTTAGGCTTTTAGGTTTTAGCTTTAGCTTTCAAAATAATCGGTTTATTTGAGATTTCGGTTCGGTTTTGCGTTTTTTTTTTTTAAATTGAAAACCGAACCGATTGGTTTTACTATTTTTTTAATATTACTATTTCGGTTTTTTGGTTATAAAAAAACCGTAAAAAAACCGAACCGAACCGATCGGTTCGGTTTGATTTTTAATTAATCAGCTTTTTTTGCCCACCCCTAGAAGAAAGCCATGAAGCAGATGTGGAGGGTTGTTATTTTTTGGGAATTATTTTTCAGTGGGGACAATTTCATAAAAGTAATTTAATAATGGGATAAAAGCTTATTTAGTCCCTATATTTTGAGCTTAGTGCCCATTTAATCCCTATATTTTTAAGAATACCTCAAAATGTCCTTGCTATTAAATATTGACACTTATGCCATTATTTTTTATTTTTTTTAGCTTGCTTTTACAATTTTACACTCTTACAGTAATGTTTCTTTTTTAGATATTAATAAAAAAATTGGATTATCAAATTAAACCCAAAAATAAAATAAAATACAAAAAAGATATATATTAATTTTTGTGGAAGCTCATGTGTGTCCAAAAAAAATTAATTTTGTAAAAAATTAAATTATCAATTTTTTTAAAAAATTAATATTTTAACTTCTCAACAGAGTGTTCCACAAAAATTAATATATATATTGTTTTTATTTTATTTTTTGGTGTTAAATTGGTAATTTAATTTTTTTTTAATAATGTTTAAAAAAAGGAACATTATTGTAATAGGGTAATATTGTAAAAATAAGTCAAAATGAACAAAAGGTAATGGCAAGGATGTCAATAATTTAATGATAGGGATGCTTTGAGATATTTTTAAAAATATAAGGACTAAACGGACACTAATCTTAAAATATAGGGACCAAACGAGCTTTTACCCTTAATAATGAATCAATTTTATAAAGTTTCTTTTGTAGTGAGGGCGAACTGATATTTTACAACTCAAAATCTTAACGAAACGATTTTCTTCAATCTCAAATCATGCTCACCACTCTCAATTGAAAAAACAGAGTCCTCTGCTCTGACTTCTCAGTTCTCACCCTTAATAACACAGCTCTTTTTTTGTACTCCATCGAAAATTCATAAAATAATGATAATGAGACTATTATTGAATATTTTTAAAATATGAAAAAGCATTGAGAACAAGTGTAAGAATATTTTTACTGATATCAATGAGTATTAAACTTTAAAAAATTATTTTTCACTAATTCTTTTATTATAATATTGTCCCCAATGAATTAATTTCCTGGATCACCTATGTACAAGAACCCTCTATTTGAATTTTATTTTTTTACTATTTTTTTCTCATTGTTAAATTTTCACATATGTATCTTTCAAGTACAAAATCCCTTTTTTCTCTTTTTTTTTTTTTCTTAATCTTGTTTAATAAGAACTGGAGTTAATCTTAAATGTTAATTGTTCGTTTTGACAAACATAGTTCCATGTGTATGTGACTTTTAATTTCTGTTATTTCCTTTTTTCAGATGTAACTTTGAACATTATTAAAAAATATTGGTTGTAGAAATTTTTATTTTTAACTAAATGATATAATTTTGCACTTGCCCATTTACTTTTTCTTAATAAAACTATAATGATTATAGACATTAAAAAATTAAATACCACATGCATTAAATAATGAATTACTGAAAAATTGTTTTATAAAAAAATTCTACCACATATATTTTCACTGTTCTTATATTTTCAAACAAATAACTAAACATATTTTACTGTTTTTATTTTTTATATACTGTTTAAAAAAAATTACCAAACGCCTCTTCAATTTGGGAACATCACATCAAAAACATATTTTACTTCTTTAAAATAAATAGAGAAAACACCAATTGGAAATTAAATGATACCAAAGGCACCCTTAGACCTTAGTGACTGCAGTCTCTATTGGAGTTTTTTTTTTAATCTCGTTATTCTTGGCGATCACGCTAGCAGCATTTAACCAAAGCATGCATCCAATTTTTTTTTTTTCTAGCTGATCCTTCTAAGTCTTGCCTACATTGATTAGTTTGAACTGTTGTAAAGCATCAATACAAAAGCTTATACGATTGATAGTGGTAATGAACATAAATTTGATTTTTACTCATTCATTATTTTCATGCGACATCATTTTGTATATCAAAATTGGTATGAGAATATATATGTTTTTTCTGTGTAATCTGAATCTAAATTGAAAATAAAATAAAATAAAATAATAAGAAGAGAAGAAAGGAGATTTTGATAAAAGGGTAATCGACAAAGTCACTATCTAAGCGACAATATTTTGTAGGGATGTTCGCGAATCGAATTTTGCGGATTAAACATCAATCCATATCTGATCCACGATTTTACAGATTATAAATTTTTAATTCAATCCATGCATTTGTGGATTTGATGCGGATTTGACCCAATCCATATCCAATCCACCATTTTGAGGATTGGTTTGCAGGCTAAAAATATTTAATTTCGTCCTATCCACGAACAAACTAACTAAAAGAAAATTAATATAAAAATTATTTTTCTACCGATCAAATTCAAGATAAAATAACATAAAAATAAATTAATTGCTTAAATAAAACTAGAAAATACATTCAGAAATTTCAAAATATAGCACACCAAAAAGAAAAAAATCTCATTTTTGTAGATTAGTACATGAAAATTAACTGTTTAGGAAGTTATATTTGTTTATTTAATTATTTTTATTTTAGATTATTATCGGATAAGATATAATATGATGTTAATGCAACTATATTCTAGCTTATTTATTTATTAGTAAGTACTAATACCATATTCACAAGTTTAATTTTTTTATTAAATAAATATTTTTTTTGCAGATTCGCTGATTTACAAAAGTAAATATCCAATCCACCGACTGCAGATTTCTAAATTTTTAATCTAATCTAATCCATCAATCCACAGATCGGATTTGTATGGATCAAATATATTGAACAGATCGGATTGTATTCTGAACACCCCTAATATTTTGGTCATTAGTTAAAACCAAAAAAAAAAAAGTCATTTTAACGGTGATTTTATCACTGTTTTTTTTTTTTCACCCTCTTGTTGAAAGCACGGGTTCTAATTTGTATTGTATCTGCTTCTAACTCATTCCCTTGAAAAATTAATATGTCTCTTAGTCCAACAACATGTTACGAATCTTCCCTGTTTTTTCAAAGTCCATGTGAATAATCAGCACATGTTTACAACTCTTCCCTGCTGACCTGAAGTCATCCTTGGCTTTTTCCTAAATGCATAAATTATACACGTCGCAACATTTGGAATAATCATTTGATCGATCTCAATGGATCGATTTGCAATCTTCATTATTTTTAATGCCTTGGCGTCTGCTGTCTTCTTGATATTAACACTCACTTTTGGTTTACTTAGAGGAACTTCAGCTCCTTTTCTCGCCTTGTTATCCTTGTCGATTGTTCTGGCAGTAGTGGCCATTCTAGGCTTGATTTTCTATTGTGCGAGGAGAAAGCCTAGAAGCAAAGGTAAAAGTTTCTTAATTGCACGATTTTGAGAGTTGAATATACGTACATACACATACATAATGTAATTAAAACTTTAATTTCTTCACCATTCAGGGGACGATTTGATGACGCTTGATTTGGATTTGAACCTGAAGGCCAACAACGTTAACATAGAGCTTCCTGTAAACAGTAAGCTGACAAAAAGAAGCAAAAAGAAGGAAGTTGATCAATTGCCTTTATTCAGTTTTTCCAGTGTTTCTACTGCAACAAATAAATTCTCCGACGCAAATAAGCTCGGAGAGGGTGGCTTTGGACCTGTTTATAAGGTACTACAGATATCATTTTCTTTGGAGCAATAATTTCATTTTTAACATAACTATAAATTTACCATCTTCAGGGAGTGTTAAAAAAAGGAGATGAGATAGCTGTGAAACGGCTTTCAGGAAGATCTGGACAAGGATTGCGAGAGATGAAAAATGAGGCTTCAGTGATAGCCAAGGTTCAGCACAAGAATCTTGTTAGACTTTTGGGCTGCTGCATAGATAAAGATGAGAAGATTCTGATCTATGAGTACATGCCTAACAAAAGCTTGGACTTCTTTCTTTTTGGTTAGTGTTTTGCAATTTTTTCTTATTCTTACATATTCCTTACTTCAAATTTTATTCATACATTTGTTTAAACTCCTATCTAATATGAAATTATACATCAAAAAATTATTTAAGCTAGAATTTAGCTTATATTACATTTCCAAATTTTATTCATTAGTTTATTTAAAATAGCATTTAGCATTTAATTTAAGATTATATATCAAAATTATTCAATTATTAATTTATCTTGAAATTGAATATCTAATATAATATTCAATAATTAACAATATAACTTTAAGAAACAATCATACTTTTTAATTAGTTTTTTTAACTTCCTTAAATTGAATTTAATATGATCAGGTCCAACACTAAACAAAACACAAAACATTACTATAAAATAATTCAATCTAATCCAATCCAATTCAATCTTAATAACTAGTCTAATTCAATCCTTTGTTTTGCAACAAATCTAATCTAAAAGAATATTTTGCATTTACTATTTCATTTAGCTATTTTTAAGTTTAATGATTAACATCATCAAATTATCAGATTTAAAAAATAAAAAAAAATTAAGTCACTAGATCAATTTACATCAGATTATGTGGTCTACATTTTTCTTGTTTTCATGCATAATGACATTTAGTCTTTTTTGTTGTAAATTAGATCCAACCAAGCGAATGTTGTTAGATTGGGTAACACGTGTTCGTATTATTGAAGGGATAGCTCAAGGGCTTCTTTATCTTCATCAATATTCCAGAGTGCGAATTATTCATCGAGATTTAAAAGTTAGTAACATCTTGTTAGATAAAGATATGAATCCCAAAATATCAGATTTTGGAATGGCAAGAATTTGCGGAGGAAATGAGTTACAAGCAAACACCAGTAGGATTGTTGGGACATAGTAAGTAAATGACACAAATCAAAATTAAAGTGATTAATTAGTTATGCGTGAATTACTGATTATTATTTATTGATTGTTGAATTACAGTGGTTATATGTCCCCTGAATACGCAATCCAAGGGATATTTTCAATTAAATCTGATGTGTTTAGCTTTGGCGTATTGTTGCTCGAGATTGTAAGTGGCAAGAAAACCACTGGATTTTATCGAACTGACTCTCTCACTCTGCTAGGTTATGTAAGTACAAAAGCCGTTGCACATATTCTTTTTATATTACTTAGGTGAAAATATATATGAATTCCCAAGTCATGCTCAGGTGTGGACACGCACAATGTGAAAACGTTTGAATTTTTGCACCTGACTACTTTTAAACTATTCTCTATATCGAGTGTACGACTATCTGATAACATCGTATGGTTGTTTAGGCATGGGACCTGTGGACAAGCAACAGGACATTGGAGTTGATTGATGATCCAGTATTAGAAGATGAATATTCCTCCAAGCAGATGCTTCTAAGATATGTGAACATAGCACTCCTTTGTGTACAAGAAAGTGCTGATGATAGACCCACCATGAATGATGTTGTATCCATGCTTACAAATGAAGCTGCAACGTTACTTCCTCCGAAACAACCTGCTATTTCGTATGTAAGAAATACAGTCACTTCAACATCGTCCACCGGCAAGACAGAAGATTGCTCAATCAACCAAGTAACGATTTCACTTTTAGAAGCGCGCTAACTGTTATTTTAATTCGTATCGAGTCCCTTATTGGGATATGATTTCAATAATTTTTTTCTACAGCTGAAAAAGATTATGTAAGTTTATTCATACACTCTGGGGTTAGGTTGTTATAATTACTCCTCTGATCTAATATTTGAACTGAGTTTCCTATTTTTGACTCGCTGGTGTGAAATGTTAAAAGTCAATATGTACTGACCATTTCAAGAATAATTAAGTACACCAAAATCTTGAGTGCTAGCTGTTAGCCTTATTTTCCCGTTCATTTTATAACGTGCGTGTGTCTTTCAGTCAGTCATTATAACTAAATCTAAAAATGCGAGAAACGAATACAATCATGAGTTGGCTCTTCTTTAGACCAATAAAATCACTATCAAATGTTAGCTCTATCCTAGCAAGACTTTTCGAAGTCTACAGGTCCCGCAAGCAAATCAAAGTCGGTTTAGACGCGAGGACAAATTGCATTCAGTCAATCATTAGATTTTATTTTATTTTATTATAAAGTGGAGGAATGATCGAAGCTCAAATTAATTTTTTATTTTCTATTTTCTCCGAGATTCAAATTTAATTAGGTGATCATCTCAATAAGACTACTTGAAATTAAACTACGGGGTTGAGCTCCTGAGACTAATTATTAGATATCATATGGAGTAATGACCCTGATTTTTATTGGTTTAACGTGTTAGAAAATTGATGGGTGAAGCAAACACACAACTAAAGTGAAATTAAAAAATAATGAGATAATAAAATCACACAGGGACATTAGAAATTACGTGGTTCGGCTTGTAGCCTACGTTCATGGGTGAAGACAGAAAAAAAATATTTTACTAGTGAAAAATAGTTACAAGTATTGTGATATTTTTACTCAGTACTCAAATTCTCAATACACCCAAACTCTCAAATCACTAAATTCTTTAAAACACTCTCTAAATGAAAATGAAAAAGAGAAACTAAAAATTGGGACAAATGCAAATGAGGTGAAGCGCCTCCTTTTATAGCCAAAATTGGTTACTGTTTATTTAATATTTAATTATTATTATTATTTTATTAATTTTTCTTTTCTTTTCTCTCTTCGGCCCGGCATCTCTTTTTTCTTCTCTCTTTCTTCTTTTTCTTCTTCCTCTTTTGTTTCTTTCTTCTTCTTTTTTCTTCTGCCCTTTTCGGTGGGGCATTGACACAACGGGGTCTGATACTATCACGAGTCTAATATATAAAAAGCAATGCATGGAACCATTATTTTCGTTCAAGGGGATCAGAATCAAGAAACTACGAACTCGGCGAGGCAAAATCAACAATTTGTAAACCGAGGGAGTGAGAGGATCAAAACATATGTAAAGTCCAAAGAAATGAACTAAATTTCAATTAATACCCTTATCTTAAAGAAATGAACTAAATTTCAATTAATACCCTTATCTTAAAGAAATGAACTAAATTTCAATTAATACCCTTATCTTAAAGAAATGAACTAAATTTCAATTAATACCCTTATCTTGCTATGAATTATATAATTCTAATTAAAGAGACACTTTTAGACAAAATTTTGGACACAATATTCTGACCATTAAATTAAAGCTAAGCAAGAGTTGATATTGAAGTTGGCATGCCTTTTTAAGTTTTAAAAACTAAAAATTAATATAGTGGATCCCTATATAATAATAAATTATTGATCATTCTTCTCTCTCTTACTCAATATATTCCCTCATTTGTCACTATTTTTTTCTCCACTTACCCTTTTTAAGTCTTGCATACATTAACTAGTTTGAACTTTTGCATGGCATCAGTGCAAAAACTTAACCGACTGATAGAGCTGAAATGGACTTAAATTTTATTTTCACTCATTGACTTTTTTCATGCAAAATTATTTTGTCCATCAAAATCCGTACCAGAGCCACTACTGAAAGCAGGGGATGGCTTCTCCTTCAATGCCTTGTGTAACCCATATTGAATCAATACATTTTTAATTTGAATTTGCCACAAGGTAAAGTTGATTTTCTCATCAAATTTTTTTATTTCAATTTTCACCGAACTTGAAAATTTCAATCCTGACATATTTGCCATACAGATAAGCTTTGCTCTTTATCACAGACTATTTGGATTGGCTCCCATTACTTCACGTGAACAGTACTGTATACATGAACAATATCGTATACGTGAACAGTACCCCGACACCAAAACTTCAACCTGGCTTTGATATCATTGTTAGGTAATTGAAATTTCTCCCAAGATCACTCCAAGCAATTTGTCAAGCAATAAATCAATAGAAAAATTCAATTGAGAACAATATCAATCGCACAATACAAGATTTACGTGGAAAACTCCAAATTCGGAGGAAAATCATGACCGTTGTCAAGAGGCAACCAGAGAAAAATGTTCACTATGTGGAAAATTATTACAACTACACTCTCAAAAATAATTTTATATCACCCAAGCCCTAAATACACTCAAAACTCTCAATTTAAGAGTAATTTTATTGAACTCTCAAATTCTCTCTAAATATAAGAGGAAATGAATTCTTTGGGATGACAAAATCTTATGAAAGGCTCTCCTATTCATAACCAAGCGGATAGCACTGTTCAAACCACGTTACTATTCATGACGCGTTCCTATTCACGTCGCGTTACTATTTAAGCCACATGGTCAAACCATGTTACTGATCACCGTGTGGAAAAACCCTATTTTTAACAATTCTCTCACTTGGAGATTAGGTTGAGAACCAATCAATGTCCACACCATCCTTACTATTTTCACCTTAGTTATAATCCTCAATATAGAAAATTATCACACTCCACCATAAAGAGTATACCACTTAGAATTAATCACCAATTATAGGAATTTTACATCGGCACATGTCGAAATATTCTGCTGAAATTTATGGTGCAACTTCCATGTTGGCTTTCCTGGAAGTTCGTTAGCCATTAACATAAATTCCACCACATACCTTGCAACAATGCCAACCATGCCTTGTGTACAAATCTTGTGGACCAGCTAGCAGTGACACATCCACTTTCATAGCACTAGCAGCATACCATAGGGATGTCATCATTATTTATTTTACAAGGGACCATTGTCTCCCATGATGATGAGAAACTTACTACTAGCAATACTATCAGTATCTGATTTTGGGCCACTTGTTGATCCTGCTCCATTTCTCCTATGACAATCTCTTTTTAGGTGCCCTGATTGTCCACACCCCCAACAGACTCATTTCTTCTTAGATTTATCTTTCTTCCAATTCCCCATAATTTCCAAAGCCGAGACATCTGTAGTTTCAGTACTTTCACCACTCAGTCTTCTTTCTTCTGAGAGTAAAGTACTAGTAACTTCTTCAAGATATACTATCTCCTTCCCATACATCAAAGTAGGTAACAGGTGTTTGTAGGAAGTTGAAAGTGACCATAGTAACCTAAGTCCCTTGTTCTTATCTTCAATTTGAACTCCAATGGCTTCTAGTTCCGTCACAATACCATTGAGAACACAAAGGTGATCAGAAAGTTTGGTTCCTTCAGCCATTCGCAGCGTGTGAAATCGCTCTTTCAGGTACAATCAATTTGAGATGCTCTTTGTCTGAGACAACTTTTCTAGCCTTTCCCAAAGCTCTTTCACTGTAGGAATATTTCTTACATTTGCAAGAACATTCTTTGCTAGACATAGTCGTATGGCACTTTCAGCTCTATCATCCAACTCTTCCCAATCTTCATCGTTGATACTAGCTTTTCCAGAGCCACTACTGGAAGCAGAGGATGGCTTCCCCTTTAATGTCTTATATAACCCAGATTGAATCAATACATCCTTAACTTAAATTTGCCATAAGCCAAAGTTGATTTTCCCATAAAATATTTCTATTTCAATTTTCACTGAACTTGAAAATTTCAATCCTGGCATATTTACTTTGCAGATCAGCTTTGCTCTTTATCACCGACAATTTGGATTGGCTCTCATTGCTTTAGGTATACAGTACCGTGTACGTGAACAGTATCGTATACGTGAACAGTACCCCTGATACCAAAATTTCAACCAATAGCTCTGATACCACTGTTAGGGAATTGAGATTCCTCCCAAGATCACTCCAAGAAATTTGTCAAGCAACAAATCAATAGAAAAATTAAATTGAGAACAATATCAATAGCACAACACAAGATTTACGTGGAAAACTCCAAATCTAGAGAAAAACAATGGTCGTTGTCAATAGACAACCAGAGAAAATATTCACTATGTGGAAAATTATTACAACCACACTCTCAGAAATAATTTTCTCTCGCGTAAGCCCCAAATACACCAAATACTCTCAATTTAAGAGTAGTTATATTCAACTCTCAAATTCTCTCTAAATATAAGAGGAAATAAATTCTTTGGGATGATAAAAACTTATGAAAAGCTCTCTTATTTATAACCAAGCGGATAGTACTGTTCAAACCGCATTATTAAATATGTCGCATTACTGTACATGCCGTGTTACTATTTACCGCGTGGTCAAATCATGTTACTGTTCACAGTGTGGTAAAATCCTATTTTTAACACCTTGAATCTCGGCCAGTGTGATTTGCATGGAAAGTTTCCAGAAAAGATATTGCAGGTACCTACACTTGAGACTCTTGACTTGTCATACCTGAACCTAGCGAACACGAGCTTTTTGGGCACACTACCAGAGTGCTTTGGGACCCTTGAAAATTTGACAAGGGTAGATCTTAGAAGTTGCAATTTCACAAGGCCAATTCCCATTTCAATGGCTAATCTCACCAAATTATTTCACATGGACTTTTCATCTAACAATTCCTTTGATCCCATCGCATCTCTTCACAAGTCAAGAAATCTCAACTATTTAGACCTTTCATCCAATAATTTAAGTGGTGGGATCTCATTGACCTTCTAGGAACATCTTTTAAATCTCAATATTGCTGCCTTGTCGCACAATTTACTTAATGGAAGTGTCCCTAGATTTATGTTTCTACTTCCAATTCTAGAGATACTTCTGCTCTCAAACAACTAATTTGAGAACCAACTTCCTAAAATTTCAAATGTGTCCTCTTCTGTATTGTCTGACCTTGATTTAAGTGGCAACATATTAGAAGGGCTTGTCCCAATTTCAATATTCGTTGAACTCATAAACTTTCATACCCTCAATCTTTCTTTCAATTAGTTTAGCAAATTGAGACTGACTTCAAACAAACCATGGGTCATTTCTATTATAAAAAACCAATCACAACTTTCTTTTTTGGACATTTTAAATAAACAAATATCTGGAGAAATACCAAATTAGATTTAGGAAGTTGGTAGTGGCAATCTTTATTTCTTAAATCTTTCACACAATCTCCTAGTGAGCTTGCAAGAACCATACTCTATTTTTACTATCTGCTTGCTTGACCTGCACTCTAACCAACTCCGACGAAATATCCGTTACATGTCACCAAAAACTTCCTACGTCAATTACTCCAACAATAATTCTCATTGGATTCATCTCGGAATATGTATGCAAGGCTACTTATTTTTATGTTCTTGACTTATCAAACAACAATTTGAAAGGCACAATTCCCGCATGTTTAATCACCAAGAATAGCACCACTCTAGGGGTTTTAAACTTAGTGAGAAACAACCTTGATGGCACTCTTTCTGACATAATATTTCCTGGAAATTTTGGGTTGCAAATTCTAAATCTCAATGGAAATCAACTACAAGGAGTGGTTAAAAGTCTAGACTGATGCCAACCACCCTCACAACCACAACATCCCAGGACATACTCATATTTCTTTATGCTATTGTAAAAGGTTTACCCATTGATGTTGGAAAAATCATTGAACAAGAAATCAGAGAGTGTGCCATAAAGAAGCAGCAATCTACTGCCTTGTTATTTCCTCCACTTATCATAGGCATTTGTGAGGCTTCGGGAGTAAAATTTGTGGCCAGTGATGAAAGAATCAAGAGTAAGGGGGCTCTCACAGCTGGAACAGTAGAAATGATCGCAGGTGAATCTACTGCTGCAATGAATCAGGGTAAGCTTCAGGGATTGGGAAGATGCTGCAAGAACTCAGTGAAAGCTTGAATGCATAGGTCCAAGTGCAAAGAGCTAAGGAGACTGCTCCAGTAGAAAAAAAGTGGAGAAGCTGAGACTAAATGAGAGTTTGAAAAAGAGCAGCAGTAAGAAAAAGAAAAAGCTGAAGATGATGATGATGATGATGATGATGAAGCAAAAAGTGAAGAGGATGAAGATGAGGAGAAAAAACAAGAGGAACTCTAATTATGACTTCTAAAATCAAGGGAAAATGAAAAATCTTGATCGAAGAGTAGTATGAGAGAAATGAGCAAAAGGATGTTGCAGCCATTGAAGAGGCCATCAGTAGAGCTACAAGAACAAACGAAGCAAAGAGGAGTTTAAAGGAACTCATTGCAAGCATCACTATTGAGCAACCAGCAGCAACAAATCCTTCACCAGCTGCCACAAAGAAAACTCCGACAAAGTGTCTTGTCACAAATCAAAGGGCATTCAACAAGAAAAAAAAAGGGCACAACCCTCTGAAGGTGCTACAGTATTGCAAGCGCCAGAAGAACTAGAGCCCAAAAAAACAAAGCCAACTCTGCCCATAGTTACACAAGCTGCTGAAACCCCTCTAACTAGTCCAATCAAAGTTAGAAGAAGAACAGCTAGTTGCTACACCATTAGGTTCACTAAAGGAGTATTTGAGAAGTGGATTAAAGAAGTAGTGACCCTTCACAAAATGTGCTGCAGCTGTCTGCAAGTCTAGCTTTGTAAATTTTTAAACCTTTTTTTCTTTTATTTATTTATTTTATTTTAAGTGCATGCATATATATTTTAATTTAATTAAAGTACATGTGAGACCTCTCAAGGGGGGTTGTGTTATGGTGTAATATGTCTATGAATGTATGTGTTTGTGTTGTGTGCGTAGCTTTGTTTATCTAAATTTTTATTTGGATTAGAAAACATAATAAGGATGAATTGAGTGAAGAGATGTAGGACGAATGACTTCTAAGTAAAGACAGTTTATAGATGAGGGTTGGAACTTTGTCTTAACACTTAGGCTTTGGTTAAGTTTTGTGAGTATGCTATAGCAAACCTAGATAAAGCAATGTCAAAAATATTAACAATCTAAGGTTTACAAATATCTCAAGTTTAGGGGAACCTGAAATTTTTTTCAAAATTATCACAAACCATGCTAGATGTGAAATAAAATTCTGCTCTAACGACTCAATTGCTGAGTAACCAGGGCTGAGTATGTACCCTATATGTAGACTTAAGTAAAAAGACAGCAAGAGTCATGAGCATTATTGTAGCAACCCAAAAGGCCCATGTTTAAGATACTAAGCGACTAGATCTGTTCATGAGCCCCATGGTGTCTAAAGATAATATTATGTTTTAGCATCTAAGATGTATTTGCTACAGCAACTCTGATGTATACATTGATCAAGTAATTGGGTGTCATCATTACAAGTGATAAGCACTCACATGAAAAATTAATGTTATACATAAAAAATCAATTATTGTAGCACAGTTTGAAGCCATTTTTTTTTATCTTTGTTCCCCTTTAAATGGCAATGTCAGCATTTTTATCTTTAAATTATATTTTATGCTTGAGTGATGCTGCAGCAACTCTGGAACTTGATCAGAGTGTGACACACACCCTCGACATAATAAAACCTAAGTTTAGAACTGGAACTGCTGATGGTAATTTTGTATGTTTAAGAATGAAATCTAAGGGTCGATGAATCCGAGCAATCTAGATGACAGAGCTAAGTTGTTTGTTGCATGATTGCATGATTGAAGTGTTAGTATTGTTGTCATTACTTAAGGACAAGTAATGGTTTAAGTTTAAGAGTGTGACAACTCTATAAAATGAGAGTTATCATAACATTTCTAGACTTAAACTAATATTACTTAGAGAGTAAATGATGTATTTTTATTCTATTTTTAATTACATTTTGAATGAGCATTTATTTAAGTTTAATTTTAATAAATTGCTTTTTTTTTAGATCACTTTATACTCTGATTATGTGTATGCTTGTGGGTGATCAAAAAGCTCAAGTTTTATAGATGGAATGCTGCAACAGCAGACATATAGAAATAACAAAGAACTTGTCTGCAGATTAACTAAAACAAATCTGAATCACAGAAGATATTGTAGCAATTACTGTAGCAATCCCGGAGCAAAAACAAATAGAATTATCGTGTGTTAACTGACAAAGCAATGACAAGCGACACAAAAAGATATGCGATCTGAGGTTTCCAAAAAAGAGATACGTGGCCACATGTTTTTGGTTGCCCTAATTCCAAGATATAAAAAGAGCACATGTGAAATAAATAAATAAAAAAGAGAGAGAAAAGGTCGTCACACAAAATCAACAAAGAGAATAAGAGAGAGTTGAGGCTGCAGCAAGGGATTTTTCTGAGAAAAAGAAAGAGAGATTGCAAAAGCCTAAGAGAGGGACGTCTTGAATTAGCGGAACTCAATTCCTAATCTTTATTTGCTTGTTTTCATCTTTCTATGGTAATATATTTGATGGCAAAAACGTGTGTTGTTACTGTTTTATTGCCCCTCATGAACTAAAGTTATACATGTGTGTTGCTTAGAATCTGCTGTAGCATTTTGGATTGATCTTACTTATTGCAAATCTCTATTTTGGTTTACCACTCATTTAGTGGACACTAGCTAAGAAGAAGCCCCAAAAAAGCCTGACTTAGTGGAATAAATCCAGATAATACATGGTTTTAGATTGGGTTTCCTAAATTGAGTTAATCTCGATTTGAATAGGGTCGTGCTTAATCTAAGATTAGTGAAGAACTAGACATAGGGATTCACCTTGTAAAGCAATTAGAATCAAGCACGCATAATGGTATATCTAATGTTAGAATAACAACTAGTCACTATTAGATTGCTTATAGATATAAGATATCCAATAAGCAACAACTATGTATGTATGAGGGATTCTGCCCAGTATTGTAGCAGATATTGTAGCAACTGTATTGTTATTAAAAAACAGTCAATACCATTAAATGAGTTTAAGTACTCAACTACTCATTTCCCATTTATTATATCTTTGTGTTTTCCTTGAGATTTTCCTTATTGCATTCTGTTTATTGTATTTTCAATTTTGTTAAGTCATTAAGTTCATTTATTATTTTATTTTAATTAGGCTAAAATTGCACTGTTAAGATTGTTACAGTAAGTCCTATAACATCAATTCCTGTGGAGATGATCTGGATACTCATCATTATATTACTTGTTGTGTATACTTGCACATTGAAACCTATAGCAACATGCATCAACAGTTACTGACAAGAACCAATTTAAAAGACTCAACTATTCATCATTATATTACTTGTTGTGTACACTTGCACTTTGACACCTACAACAACACGCATCAACACTTACCAATAAGAGCCAGTTTAAAAGGCTCAACCATTTCTTGAATTTCCACAACTAAGAAATAGACAGTTTGTTCATCTCTATGCAGCTGAATTGGTTTCATAGGAATTGATGAAGTAGTAGAACCAGTCACGACATCTACAAAAGATTTTTGTGATGTTGAAGTGGCATTAAGTTTGAGGGCGATGACCGAGTTAAAAGCAAAAGCATATGAAGGCTTGGGGTTGATGTTGGTGCCAGGATTTGGGAGGTTGGGCTAGTGGAACGAGTTTGGGCAGTTACACAAGTGTGGTCATCTTGATTACTTATTAATGTTAAAAATTGTGTGCTCATTAAGGGGTAAAAAATATTATTTTGTGCTTATATTATAATTTATATTTGTTTTTATACAATATATTAGGAATTATTAATTATGTTTTAACTATATTTAATTTTACATATTTTTATGAAACTCGAGACTCTAAACAGATAAACGGATGTCAACTTTCAATTGCGGAGGTCCGAAAGCCTTAAGATGACTTAAGACTAGCTTAAAATTGAGCTTGTACAAAAAGTTGACATTTTCTGTTGACCAAAGCACTGATTAGATGATAAAATGAGCTTACAATAGATATGAATGCATTGGATAACTGTCAATTTTAACTAAATCTCAATAATTCATAATTCAATGGCCACGATCGTGCCATGTGGCAATGGTTGGTGAAAAGAGTTAGAGGATCTGAACTTTTGTATTCGGTCGACCCAATCCATCCATTAACCCACAAATCTCAATTGTTCTTTAACTTAATCAGACTTCACATGATGCCACGTGTTATGTTGACTTTTGAAATTTGCCCTGCCGTTGGATCTTGATCTAGTGGTTGTGTGGAGCGCATGCATAAAGCTTATGATAGACTGCAAAACACTAGATTATGAATGTATTTTTCTATAGATAGAGTTTCATTTTTATGTTTTGATCATATCTTTTCTTCTCAATTTCTCTCCTAAAATTCTCTGTAATCTTATATTAAAAAATTTTAGTTGTGTTTTGAGATTTTGTATAATTATTTTTATAAATAAATTTAGTTTTATTTTCAGTTTTAGTTTTTTTTATTCCCTTTGATTATGTGTAATTTAATTTTAATAATTATTTTTATTTCAATTATACTTAGCAAAATAACACTAGTTAGGATAAGGTGAAACTCTTAGGAAATAAATATGATTTAATCAAATTCTATTTTTAGCCATATAATTTAAATTATTTTCTATTTAATTTTATACATATTTTATATTTTGAAATTTTGATTTATTCTAGACAAACAAAGGAATTTTGGCACAATAAATTCTTAATATCTTAATATAAGGTATGGTAAAATGGTATTTCGATTTATTGTAGAAAAATTGAATTTTGGTACAATAAATACTTAATCCATAATAAAAATAATGGGAAAATAATGATAATTTATACAATTAATCTTCTGGGCAAAAAAATCTAAATAAAAAAATGACAAAAAGAATTTATTAAATTTTATTTACTACTAAGAGTGAATCTATAACCCTAACTAATTTAATTTCATAATTATGCTTCAATTAAGTTGCATATATTTAAATTTTACTTTCATTTTTTTAGATAAACTAGAATAAACAAATTAAAACCTTTCTCTGTGGATCGACCTCGAACTCACCAAGTTATAGTATAACTAGACTCTTATACTTAGGAGTAAATGGAACAGTTTTAAGTCGTGTCAATTACGAGTGGTCGGTAGTGGTTGCTGAGATGTCAATGTGGGTAAGGTTGTGTTGGGGAGGTTTAAGGGTGGCAATAGCAGTCGTGCTACAATATCGCCGATGATGAGAATGGTATCGGCAGTGTTCAGGGTATCCCGCGACCTAGGTTTGTTGTTTTGATGTGGGTGTGGCTATGTTGGATGTTGTCGGTCAAGGGGTTGAACTAGTGGATCATCACCACCGGTGGATGCTGAAGCCATGGGTAGTTGGTAATGCTCTTATGACCTCAAAGTGCGAAATTATCAAATTGCCCTTGTCGGTCAAAGGTGACTGGTAGTCATGCTCGGTGCCAGAAACTCAACTTAGACACTTCAAGCCATGTTGAGTTCAATGATGGTTGCGGTAAGATCCCATGCGCAGCAGCGACAGTGGATCGAACTCCTAAAGCCGTGAATCTTTGACGGTTAATCAATGGCAAAAACAGCCGATTTGGTGCCTGGGGTTGGTCGGAAAATGAAGAGAGAATCATAAGGAACCAAACCCAGGTGGCGATGTGGCCGGAAACAGGCGAAATCAAGCCTGAATGAGACAGTGGTTGCTGCAGTTTCGCGGGCTCGATTAGCAGCCTTCCAGCTAGGGATGGCAAAAATCCCCACAGGAACGGGTACCCTCGGGGATTTTCCCCATTCGGGGAGGGTATGAGGATAATTTCATACCCAATTTCTTATTCGGGGAAAGGACGGGAAAATTTTTTTACCCAATTTCTTATTTGGGGAGGGGATGGGGATGAGGTGGAATCCCCATCCCCTACCCATTTCCCCATTTTAATTTTAATTTTTACTTTTTAAAATTACTAGTAAATAAATTATAAAATTATAAAAATTGGTAAAAATAACAAATATCAAAATATTTATATTATTAAACTTTTAGGCCTAATTAACTAATTAAAGTCCTAAATTTTTATTTAGGATATTAAAAAGACCGGATAGATTCTATTAGCCCAAAAATTTTGTTTTAATTTTAATATTCATTAAATATTTTAAACTTAAATCTATTTATTTATTTATTTTTAGATGTTATAATTGCCCACAGCGAATCACAATTTTAATATCTAATCTAATTTAATCTAATATTTGCTCTTGATTTGCTCCGACTTAACTATTGTGTTGTAAAGGGAACAATCCACATTTATAAAGCGCCCACGCCACCATTGAAAAAGTTAATTTTGAATCTAAATTTGATTTTATTTGTAACAATTTTGTATTAGACTATTAATTTGTTCATGATAGTTTATAAAAAAAGTTTGTATCCCTTGCATGCTGCGTTACTTACTAATTTAATGTATGTGACTTTTGTAATGGATATTAATGTAAGATATTTTTCGAACTTTACTTTTATTTGAATTTTTTATTTTAATATGATTAACTCAAATCGAAAACAAAAAAATTATATTAGTTATTCGGAGATCGGGGATTCCCTATTATTATTCGGGGAGGGGATGAGGATTCTCTTAAATAATTCTGACGGGGACGGGGACATACGCAAAATATCGGGGATGGGTACGGGGAGATTGGTCCCCTCCCCTCCCCTCCCCTCCCCTCCCCATTGCCATCCCTATTTTACGGTGGTTTTGACAGTAGGAAAACGACTGGTGTAGCTCAAGGTTTTGACTGATATCTCCCTTGGATGGTGGGGTGGCTGGAATCGCGAGATCTATTTGGGTCCAGTCGTTGTCCTCCGGGTCAGGTCAGTTCTCTTTTTGTCCTTGGACTCTCTATATAAAAGCAGAGATCAATTGCTAATCAATAAATAGGTGAAGTTGAACTGACCATATTTCCTAAATAAAAAAGCAGAAGAGAGCCTTAACAGTTGGTAATAATGATGGCAATTTTTCTTAATGGGATGGGATCCTGTGGGATCTCGTCCCATTTGAGATGGGATTGGAACATATTTTTGTCTCATAAAAAGATATAGGGACGGGAGTGAGACTTTTTTTATCCCACCTACATATACGGAACGGGGCTGGGATTGGCAAATCCAGTCCCATCCGTCTCATTACCGACTAATAATAGGAATTTTTTCAATTGGGATGGGATCCCACAGGATCCCATCTCTTTTGGGACGAGATTGGTATTGTGCAAATTTTATTGAACTCTCAAGTGCACGAATCTATTGTAAAATATATTAACGGTGAGGAGTGTCGATCCCACGAGGAGGTGGACTTTAATTGTGTGTAGAGTTAATTTTCTAAGTAAGTGGTTTGATTTGTGGTAAAAGTGGTTTAGACTATCCTAGAATTTAAATTGGAATGGCGGAATTAAAATTAAAGTGGAAACTATTACAATTGAAGTGCTTGGGTATTTGGATCTGCATCAACATGCTCCATGGGCTTAGTATTCGTTATTAGTGCCAATTAAATCATGAGGGGGGTTTTCACTCTTCATGAACCACACACTAATCAATATGATACTAAGGGCTTATCGTGCCAAATAGTAATAACCTTGCACTAGGGAGTCGGTTATACCAGTGCGATATTTAGACAAGATTATTACTATCTGTCGACGAAAAGTCAAAACATCCACATAAATCGGAGGGGAAGAGAAAATAAATTTACCAAATAAAGCACATGGAACATGTTGAAACTTCACCTTCAACCCAAGCTTAAAAGAAAATTAGTTACTCATAATTGAATTAAGGGTAAAATGAAAATTTATTAAAATACGTAGAAATACAATATAGAGAAGGAATTATAGAAAAATGAGCTCAAAAATGAATTCAAGGATGTCAAATTAAGGGGGGAGCCCTTTTTTTATAGATATAGTGAGTAAATCATGACCATCATATTAAAACAATTTGGACGCTCAGGATTGCACCACGTGGTAAGTTCTGATTGGATAGAACACATAATCATGGCTCTCATTCCGTGTAATGCATGTATCATACGCACATTTTTTGGTCCACTAATATATTGCCACGTCACCGGTCAACTCTCGATAATAATTTTAGTCTAATAAGATCGCGACAAATCATCGGTCAACGCCACATAAGCAGTCAATGCCACATCATTCGTCCAATCGAATGTTGCCACATCATCAGTCAGTGCCACATCATCGATCAATGCCACAACATCAGTCAACGCCATGTCATCGGACCGTATATGTGAATAATGTCGTGAATAGTACCATTAACAGTATTGTACATGTGAACAGTGTCGTTTATCTTTTTATACTCCTCCTAAGGTTTTTGACTGTCCTGAATTCAAAAGTGATGTCTGTTTTGCTATATGATCTCTCGTTCATTGTGAAATGACTATGATGCCCCTAAAATACATAAAATACTTAATTAAAATAAAACACACATAATTAAATTACAAGAGACTTAAATACAAAAAAGTAAGGATGTTAATGAGACTTGAAGTGTAAAATGACGATTTTCTCCTTTATAAATATACATTTTCTAACACTCAACAATTGGAACATAGTTTTATCCCAAAAAAAAAAAATATAGGGACGGGAGTGAGACATTTTTTTATCTCATTTACATATATAAGACTAGGGGTGGGCAAAATAACTTATCCGACCCGATCCGATCAGAAAAAAATCGGGTTCGGATCTGATTGGATTGACCATAATATCCGATCGGATCAAATGTTACCAACCCGATCGGATCATAATCGGATTGGGTGAAATCTGATCCAATCCGACTTAAAGAAGAAAGTGAACAACCCTCACTGATTACAGCACACATGCATCCAGTAACAAGCAGTGAAGCACCAGTGACGCCACAGAGCACAAAGCACAAACCACACGCTACACAGCCTCACACACCACACACGTATACGGCACACATCACAGAGATAGAGGCACAAAACTAGTAGAGATAGAGGCACAAAAACAGTAGACCACACACTTAACACACCCAACCGCACCCAGCAGCCTCACTCCCCTCCTTCACGCCTCACGGCCTCCCCCTCAAGCCTCAACGAGAGACCACACAGCAGACACCAACCTCTGCTCCCCTCCCTCACGCCTCAGAGGTCACTACCCCACCCTCAAGTCAACACTCAACACCGCCGACGCCAAGTAGAAACACACACACACACAGCCGCAGCCAACATACGCTTGCCACAATCACCGCCAACGCCAACCGCCAATCGATCTACTGCTCCGCGAGCACCGCGACTAGATCTGCTGCTACCGCCTACCGATCTGCTGTCTCCGCGCCTCCACACACTTCATCACCAAGTTTCTCCTCCAACTTCCATTCGAAATCTAGCAAGCGGCAGCCCAAATTTTTGTTTTGAGTTTGGATTTTTGAGTTTAGTTCAAATACGAATAGTTGTAATGTGTAATATATGATATAACATATCTTAAATCATTGATTAAGAATTGTTAACCGAACCCGATCCGAACCGAATTAAACCCGATTTTTTGATCCGATCCGAATATAATTCGGATCGGATAGGGTATGGTTGTAAATTCGGGTTGAATTCGGATGAGTTTTTGTTCAACCCGATCAACCCGAAACCCGATCGGGTTGATCCGAACCTGATCTGAATCCGATTTTGCCCAGCCCTATATGAGACGAGACTGGGATTAGTAAATCACATCGCATCCCGTCCCATTGCCAATCCTAGTTGGTAAGGTTTACTTCCCCTACGCTCTAGGAGTACAAATTTTTAGTTTGTCAAGATCTTAATATTAATGATAAAATTTATGGATTAGAATTCAATATTAAATTAAGTTTTTGTTCAATATTAAATCATTGATCAAGATTTACTTTTAATTTTAATTTTATATTTCACTTGTCAATAACTATTGATTTAGTGTTTAGTAAAAAATAGCTCAACATTAAATTCTTGTCCAAAATTTAAATTAGATTTTTCTTTTAAGCCCAAAGCAATTCAATCTCCTCCTCACATATTTCGAACCTCAAATCTCTTAATTTTCAAGACAAAAAATTCTACCAACTTCATTAATTGGCACCAAAATTTAAAAAAAAACGATTAATAATTAAAAAATGAAATGAAATTTTGCACAGGCATGTCATCATTCTATCATCCTACATCATCTTATTCATTTAAATTTTATCTGCAATCTCATACACTCATTTCATGCCACAAAATTTTCACGAAAAGGTCGATCGGTTTCCTGCTGAACTGACGTCCTCCTGATTAGCTGCTTTCTAGTTAATTTTTACTTGTACCTCCCAATTTATACGTTGAGGTGTAGATAGTATATTTCCTGGAAACTTTAGCCATCTTCAACCTGCTATATGGATACATCAAAACTCGCAAGTTTCATTTAAGCTATTATTTCATTTAAAAATAACGTTATGCATGAGAATTTGAACGGAAATTAGTAAAGATAGTATAGAAGAGACATTGGTAATGATGATAGTGCAAACGAGTGTTTATGGAAGGAAATCAGTAACAACTAAGCAAGCAATTTTCTGACGCATAAATGAATCTTGAGTTGGCTCATCATGAAACCAATAAAATCACTATCAAATGTAAATTTCACATTAATTGTTATAAATTTTATAAATCTTAATGCCTAACATTATTGAGACTTGTCATGTGTTCCATAGTTACTTTTTAGAGGTGGACTATTGGCACCCATCTAATCTCCTCATAAAATACTTTTTTTCCAGTTATTTTTATTTAATTTCAAAAACATCCTTTTTTATTTTAAATGCACTCTTTCATTTTTTTCAATTTAATTTTTTATTATTAAAACTCAAAGTAGTGTTCTACTATTTTTCTTTTCTTTTGTAATCTTGTTGCTATCCTACAAATAAACTAAAAAGCTTTTTGAATGATCAATTTTTGTATGTCAATCACTAAGTTAAATTACACATATTTTAAATTATAATTTCTTTGAAATCCTAGGTATAAAAGTTATCAATTAGTAAGAAATAAGGAAAAAAAAAGATTATTCTAAATTTTTATAATTTATTTTAATTAGATAGAAGTGAAAGTTAGAAAATAAAAAAAAATGGATTGATTATGAATGCAAGCAATTTGTTTGAAAAATTCTTAAGTGTGTTTAATTCTTATTTGTTCTTAAATATAATTTACTTAAAGTAGGCTTTTATAAGGATAATGAAAGGTACCACACTCTGCTTTTATTAATTATCTCACTACATACGGTAAAGTGACAGTCATAAATATTATATTACTCTTTTATTATTATTATTATTGTTATTATTATTATGTCCTAGTTGTTTGAGACTTCATTTTTTTTGTTTATTTTTTTATCATTTAGTCTAATGGCAACCCAATTTCTTATTTGTCTTTAAATATAATTTACTCAAACCTCAAATCCCTTATTTTTAATGCAGAAGATTTTACAATTTCAACTAAATGGCATCCATTATTCTCTCTGTTTGATGAAGTTAATAAATTAGTTATCAATAATTTCAAATAAGGGCCTATAACGTCTGTCATTGAAACAACCTTTATCTCCAAATCGACTCCAAGCTAGATAGATATACAAGCAATGTTCATGCCAAATTTTAGTTGTAACGATTGGACAAAATGAAGACAATATTAAAATAAATGAGCCCAACCCAGTTGGAAAGGCCTTCTCCACTTTTATGCTTGTGTCCCCACCAACTTTTTATTGTCATAATTTTAGGTCTAAGGAAATGGAAGACCGCTGTCTTTTGATATAGGCATTTAGTCAAAACTTGCAATTCTTTTTTCCGCTAATCCTCCCAACCTCCAAGTCTTGCCCACGGTAATTAGTTTGAACTTTTGTACTTCTACCTCCCAATTTATACGTGGGGTGTAATTTCCAGGAAACTCGGGCATCCTTTTCCTGCTATATGAATTCATCGCAACTCGCAAGTTTCATTACTTCTCTCCAAGTTTGATTTCAGCAATTATTAAACCCAATGAGATCAATTCTACTCTTATCATGGCTTTTCTTCATGCCCTTTTTGGCCAATTATTTTGGGATCCATGTGACTTTGGTTTCTGGCCAATGTCAGAGCGATCAACAATCGCTGTTACTCCAAATGAAGAATAGCTTCATATTATCAAAAGATTCCATTACATCTACAAAACTGAGTCAGTGGAGTAGCCATCACAGCTCCGATTGTTGTGATTGGAACGGTGTGGATTGCGATGAGGCTGGTCATGTTATTGGTCTCGACTTGAGCAGAGAACCAATCATCGGCGGACTTGAGAATGCAACTGGCCTTTTCAGTCTTCAATATTTGCGAAGCCTTAATTTGGGTTTCACTCTCTTCTCCGGAATCCAAATACCATCCAGGTTGGCCAATCTCACAAATTTGACTTACCTGAATCTTTCTCAGAGTGGCTTTATACAGGATATTCCCATAGAGATTTCAAGCTTGACAAGGTTGGTTACTCTCGATTTGTCAGCTGAGCCCTCAGGAGGATTTTCCTTGCTTGAGATATCAAATTTAAGCTTGTTTCTTCAAAACTTAACAGAGCTCAGGGAACTGCACCTTGATAATGTAGATTTATTCGCCTCCGGAACTGACTGGTGCAAAGCTTTGTCTTTTCTGCCCAATCTGCAAGTTTTAAGCTTGTCCCGCTGTGAACTTTCAGGTCCTATCAATCAGTACCTGGCAAACTTACGGTCACTGTCAGTGATTCGTTTGCCCAACAACTATGGTCTTTCCTCTCCAGTCCCAGAGTTTTTGGCTAATTTCTCACATTTGACAGCCTTGGATCTCGGGGATTGTCAGCTTCAAGGGAAGTTTCCAGAAAAGATATTGCAGGTACCAACACTTGAGACTCTTGACTTGTCAGATAACCCCTCGCTTCAGGGTTCTCTGCCACACTTTCCTAAGAATTCTTCTCTTCGGAACCTGATTCTCTTTGGCACGGGCTTCTCAGGTACGCTACCAAATTCCATTGGGAATCTTGAAAATTTGGCAAATGTAGATATTAGCAGTTGCAATTTCACTGGGCCAATTCCCACTTCAATGGCTAATCTCACCCGGTTATTTCACTTGGACTTCTCATCGAACCATTTCTCAGATCCCATCCCATCTCTTGGCCTGTCAAGAAATCTCAGCTACCTGGACCTTTCTTCTAATGATTTAACTGGTAGGATTTTATTCACCCCCTGGGAACAGCTTTTAAATATTAAATATGTTCACTTGAACTACAATTCACTTAGTGGAAGTATACCCAGATCTCTGTTTCTACTTCCAACTCTGGAGATGCTTCTGCTTTCCAACAACCAGTTTGAGAACCAACTTCCGGAATTTTCAAATGAGTCCTCTTCTGTGATGAATTTCCTTGATTTAAGTGGCAACAGATTAGAAGGGCCTATCCCTATTTCAATATTTTTTGAACTCAGAAACCTTCTAACCCTCGATCTTTCTTCCAACAAATTTAGCAGATTGAAATTGGCATCAAGCAAGCCGAGGGGCACTCCTAATCTAAATAAGCAATCAAAACTTTCTTCTTTGGACCTTTCAGATAACCAAATATCTGGGGAAATACCAAATTGGATTTGGGAATTTAGTGCCAATCTTGTGTTCCTAAATCTTTCACATAATCTCCTAGAGAGCTTGCAGGAACCTTACTTTATTGCTGGTGTTGGTTTGCTGGATCTACACTCCAACGAGCTCCAAGGGAGCATCCCTTACATGTCACCAAATACTTCCTACATGGATTATTCCAACAATAATTTTACTACAATCCCAGCTGACATTGGTAACTTCATGTCTGGAACCATCTTCTTTTCTGCTGCAAACAATAGTCTCACTGGTGTCATCCCTCAATCTGTATGCAATGCTACCTATTTCTCAGTTCTTGACTTATCAAACAACAGTTTGAGTGGCACAATTCCTACATGTTTAATCACCAACAGTAGCAGAACTCTTGGGGTTTTAAATTTACGGGGAAACAGCCTCAATGGCACACTTTCTGATAGAGTTCCGGGGATTTGTGGACTGCAAATTCTAGATCTCAATGGAAATCAACTAGAAGGAATGGTTCCAAAATCTCTTGCCAATTGCAAAATGCTGCAGGTTTTAGACCTCGGGAATAACAATTTCAGCAAAAAATTTCCATGCTGGTTAAAGAATGCCTCTAGTTTGCAAGTTCTAGTTTTGCGATCGAACAACTTCTCAGGAAACATTAGTTGTCCGAGAAATAATGTCTCCTGGCCGTTACTTCAAATAATCGACTTAGCTTCCAACAAATTTAGTAGAAGGCTATCAAAAAAATGGTTACTTACCTTGGAGAAGATGATGAATGCTGAAACCAAATCCGGATCTGAGCTCAAACACCTTCAATATGGATTCATGGGAGGCTACCAATTCTACCAGGTTACAGTAACAGTTACAGTCAAAAGTGTAGAGATCTTGGTACGGAAGGTCTCAAATATATTCACTTCCATTGACTTTTCAAGCAACAATTTTGAAGGGCCAATACCAGAAGAAATGGGACGTTTCAAATCACTCTATGCTCTGAACCTGTCGCATAATGTTCTCACCGGCTCGATCCCATCATCATTTGGGAACTTGGAACAGATTGAGTCCTTGGACCTCTCAATGAACAATCTCAGTGGGAAAATTCCTGCACAGCTTGCCAACCTAAATTTCCTATCGGTGCTAAACCTCTCATACAATAACTTAGTGGGAAAGATTCCAACCAGTACTCAACTCCAATCATTTTCACCAACTTCATATGAAGGAAACAAAGGATTGTACGGACCTCCTTTGACGAATGATTCCCAAACACATTCCCCCGAGTTACAGGCTTCTCCGCCATCAGCTTCAAGCGATGAAATTGATTCGTTCTTCGTTGTCATGTCAATTGGATTTGCGGTAGGCTTCGGAGCAGCTGTTTCACCCCTAATGTTTTCCGTGAAGGTAAACAAATGGTATAACGATCTTATCTACAAATTTATATATCGGCGATTCGCTGTGTGAAGTGATTTATATCTCTCCTTTTGAATAATCCTGTCAGCTAGCTTTTGCTTTTCTCTTATGACGACTTTGAAATAAGGGCCTATTTAGGTCTATACTGTCACGATTCATACACTATATATCTTCGAGAGTCCATGCTAAATTATTGAGTGCAAGATTGTGTATGATTCCAACTCCAATCTACATGCGATTCATGATCATATTCCATTTGTTCACTTAGAAGTTTTATAGAGTAGAAACATGAATTTATAAGATAACTTTTGAAGAAATGAGTAAGTTATTAGCCCATCTAAGAAATGAGTCCAAACAGGATTTACGGTCCTACTGGCTTGACCGAGTGGCTTTCACAACAGCTTGGTAGAATAGTTCTCTAGTAGCTTTGAAAATTGAATTGAATTTTGTCCACTTCTCCACTTAAAAAAAAAAAAAAAAAAGCTCAAGTAAATAAAGCAAGCAGTTTTATGTCGGTTGACCTTTGAAAGCTTTGTATACGAGATGTTGCATGAATTCATAAATTAGAAACGACTTGTCGGTGATACGAGTTTGAGGTTCATCATGCTCGACGACAGCCTTCACCACCGCCAGCTTCAAGCGAACAAATTGATTGTTTCTTCATTGTCATGACATTGTCATGCTCCCCCTTTTTATCCACCAAACAAAACATTAGGGGTGAAACCACTGCTCCGGCAATGTTTGAGGAGAACCCACTTCTTTGTGGACTCCCCGATGAGTGGTTACAGCCTCTCATCATACCTTTTTCGACCACAACCTCTCATCAAGGTTGAAACGACGAGTGGCTTCATATGGTGGGAAAGGGGATTCTTTTCTTCTCTGTTTGGTGAAGTTACTGAAGTTAACAAGAATAAAAAATAAGGGCCTATAACTGTTATTGGTTTTGAGACAATGTTTATCTTCAAATAGACTCCAAGTTTGATATATACAGACAATTCAAAGACATATTTGCTAAATTTTAGTTGTGGTAGTAGACAGTCTCAATTTCAAAGAAACTCAAATAAAAATTAAAAATTAAAAACACATAGTCTCAAATTATTTAACTGGTTGAACTTCTAGTTATAGACTGATTCTATATGTAATATGTTCTTGTTTTGCATATGTTTTATACCTGTTCTTTGCACCCTCCTTGTAGTAAATTAAGGAATCGCCGGCTGAATTGCTGTTATTTGGTTAGCCAAATGAATTCCTAGCACCCACACATATTGGGAGGCTAATTGAATTGTTGACTATTTGGCTAGCTTATAGCTCTTTCTTGTTCTACTTCAGAAATCTCAAAAATACATTCTCATTATGCTAGATTTCATTTTCATTGTTTTGTGCTTTTGCATTTTCTTCTATTTGTTTTCCTCTTCTGTTTTAGCTTAATTGTTTGACATTTTGACGATAAGATTTACACGAGTAGCCCTAAAAGTTGTCCACAACTTCAAGCTAGTCAGTTCAAAGTTTTGATCAAATAGAAAGAAGAATTTAGAAGACAAGATTGAAGGACTTTTATGCGTTCCTACCAACTTTTTATTTTCAATGATTGTGGGTCCATGGAAATGAAAGAACACTCTCTTGATTTACATTTAACCAATTTTCTTTTCCACTAATCCTTCTCAGTCAACCTTTCTTCTTTTCTTTACGCTCTCCATGACATTTTGCATCAAAAGATTTTTTTGTACTTATTTGAAATATTACAAACTATAGAATATTATATGTTTAATCCAATGTTAGGTTTATATGTGAATAACTATGTATTGTAAAGTATCTTATAAGATTAAGCTCAATTAAAAGTAATCTTTTAATGTTTTCAATAATTTGAGTTTTAATGAATCTGATAGGGTGTGAACTTTTAATGTATAGAGATGTATGAGTAATTTTTATTTCTATGATAGGGCTGAAATAGAAATAATAATTGTAACAGAAAAGTTATCTATATAAGTGGTTATGGTCTCAAGAGCATGCGTACCGTTTTATTCTTTTCTGACATCCCATCATTAGAGAGAGTGCATAGAGAAACTTAAAGGATTTTAAAAAAAAACATATTGATTTGGAAGGCAAACCATAGGTCTCTAGAAAGCAATTGTGCATTATGGATTTAGATATGATTGATATTATATTATTGATTCTTAGTGATACAACATGGATGTTCCTGGAATTTAGGTGATGATTTTCACCAAAGGATTATTGTTTTAACAAGTGCTATTAGAGTCTTTTCATGTTCAATCATTGAAAATCAAATTTATTTTCGATTAATGATTAAAGTTTTAGTGTTATGGAATTTAATAATTTTGTTATTATTAAGTTTAAGAACAAGTTAATGGTTGGCTTCTGTGATTAAGAAAATATTCAAAAATTTAGGTTAAAAAAATCAGCCATTCATTTTAAGAAAAAAAAATGGTGCGGCACAGTCGCAGCTGTTGGGCAACCGTATGCAAGAGTCGTGACCATTAGCCTGCTATAGCCTAAGGAAAGCGGCGACCATTACCACCACATTGGAAAAAAAAATTAGGGTTTGGGGGATTGGGGGCTAGTTTAGGATCTGGGTACCCCAACCGGTCCGGCCCTAACTCGATCAATAGTTGATCATTGACCTTACTTGGACTTAAATTTTTCTTTTCTAAAGGTAATATTTGGAGCAATTTTAAATTCAAATATTTGTATCTTTATATATATATTGAGATGAATTAATTGAAGCAACATGTCATCAAAATGACTTCTCTCGTGGAAATAAATTTCTTTTGGAATATAAATGGTCGTGTGTGTAATTTCTGTGAATATCGATTGGCCCAAAGAAATGTGCATATTTGACAGAATTGTAAGTGCATTTGTAGTAATAAATGCATGATGATTATTTGGTTTTATATGTGAACAATAAATTGGCCCAAAGAAAGATTTATTGTTTAACATGCTCTTATTATCAGTATTTGATTGCTACACCAGGATATCACTTACAAATTAATATTTTGTCCAAAGACGAAATATTAATAGATTGTCCGTCTGTCCGGTATCTTAAGATGGGGTTTACCTTCATTTGAATTTATTTTTATTTCGAGACTTATATGAGCTTGCTTTGTTTGTTTGTTATTCTCTAATTCAGCTATCACTTTTGGTATATTATTGCCAACATCAATTATATTCCTCTGCTAAATGGCTCTAACTACAAGTCATAATAAAATAACCTTGTAATAGTTCTCACAATCATGGATCTCAACCTTACATTAAGGGTTGATTCCCCCCCTGTCTCTTAATAAGAGTACTTCTAATGACAAAAACGGATTTGGAAAGGTGGAAGAAATCAAATCACATTTGCATGATGATCATGAAGAAGGCTATTCTGAAAGCATTCAGGGGCTTAATCTCTGATAAGATAACTACGACTAAGGAGTTCCTTGTAGAAATTGAAAAGAAAATTGCCATGAACGAAAAGGCAAAAATAGGTACGCTTCTGACAAATCTAATTTCAATAAGGTATAAGGGCAAGGACAAAGGCAAGAAAAAGAAGAATCATAAGAAAGCTGCAGATACAACACCTCAAAAGAAACAACAAAAGAAAACAATTGATCTGGAAGGTATTATTTGTTTCTTTTGTGGAGCTTAAGGGCATAAAAAGAAGCATTACATCAACTACTACACATGGCGTGATATGATTAGTGTTAAAAATTGGATGTTCATCAAGGGGTAAAAAATGTTATTTTGTGCTTATTTGTGTTTATGCAATATATTAGAAATTATTAACTATGTTTTAACTATATTTTTGTGTGTTTATTAGGTAAAATATTAATTTTATATAATTCAAGACTCCAAAAAAATGAAAGAATGTCAAATTTAGATTCCGAAGGTCTGAAAATCTTAAG
This sequence comes from Citrus x changshan-huyou, assembly GCA_039657385.1. Classification (NCBI taxonomy): domain Eukaryota; kingdom Viridiplantae; phylum Streptophyta; class Magnoliopsida; order Sapindales; family Rutaceae; genus Citrus; species Citrus x changshan-huyou. The sequence goes on along the minus strand of CM077547.1, from coordinate 13,761,915 downwards.
ATGAGTCAAGACCATCTTCAAATTGAGCTTGTACAAAAAGTTAACTTTTTATGTTGATTGAACACTAATTAAATGATAAAATAAGCTTACAATAAATATGAATGCATTGGCCACGATCGTGCCACATGGCAATGGTTGGTGAAAAGAGTTGGAGGATCCGAACCTTTATATTTAGGTCGACCCGATCCATCTATTAACCAGCCAAATCTCAACCGTTCTTTGACTGAATCAGACGCTTCACATGATGCCACATTTTATGTTGACTTTTGAAGTTTGACCAGCAGTTGGATCTTGATTTAATGGCTGTGTGGAGCGCATGCATAAAATTTATGATGGACCGCAAAACACTGAATTATAAATATATTTTTCTATAGATAAAGCCTCATTTTTATGTTTTAATCATCTCTCTTCTTCTCAATTTCTCTCTTGAAATTCGTTGCAATTTTATATTAAAAAATTTCAGTTGCGTTTTGAGATTTTGCATAATTATTTTTATAAATAAATTTAGTTTTATTTTCAATTTTAGTTGTTTGTATTCCCTTTGATTATGTATAATTTAATTTTAATAATTATTTTTATTTCAATTATGCTTAGCTAGATAATACTAGTTAGGGTAAGTTGAAACTCTTAGGAAATAAATATGATTTAATCAAATTCTCTTTTTAATCATATAAATTAAATTATTTTCTATTCAATTTTATACGTACTTTATATTTTGAAATTTTGATTTATTAAAAGTAAACAGAGGAATTTTGGCATAATAAATTCTTAATATCTTAATATAAGGTTAGGTAAAATGGTATTTTTATTTATTATAGACAAATTAAATTTTGGCACAATAAATACTTAACCCATAATAAGATTAATGGGAAAATAATGATAATTTATACAATTAATCTTTTGGGCAATAAATCTAAATAAAAAATGGCAAAAAGAATTTATTAAATTATGTTTACTACTAAGAGTGAATCCATAACCCTAATTAATTTAATTTCATAGTTTTGCTTAAATTATGAATTTAAATTTTATATTCATTTTTTTAGATAAACTAAAATAAACAAATTAAAATTTTTCTTTGTGGATCGACTTTGGACTCACCGAGTTATAGTATAACTAAGCACTCTTATACTTGGGAGTAAATTAAACACTTTTGAGTGTGTCATGATAAAAAGCGTTTGCTTCTTAATTTGGTTTGTTCTGAAGTTAATTTAACTTTGATACCTAGAGACACGTGATGGAGATTTTGGTACAAAAACTCTCATTAGTGTGACAATGCAGGGTTGCCTAAATTGCTGAAAGCCTAGTGATAGTGAAAGATAAATCTATGTGGGCGATGACAAGATGGTTGAAGTTGAAGCAATTGGAAAATTTAGATTATTGTGAAAGACTAAATTTTATTTGGATTTTCATGAAACATTTATTTTTTGTCTTTTAGATGGAATTTGATTTATATTTCTACTTTGGATAAGTCTGGCTTTTCTTGTTTATTTAGAAATGAAAATTCAATTTATTTTATTATTCAAAACTAGTTGGTTTTGGTTTTTTGTTAGGTTATGATAACCTTTATTTGATTGATACACGAGATATAAAGAGAAAATTAACCATAAGAATTCAGTTGTATTATGGCACATGAGATTAGGCCATATCTCCAGATGGAGAATAAAGAGAGATGAAATCTCGACCCTTTAAATATTATAAATTTTGATGTTTGTATTAATTGTATAAAGAGGAAACAAACCAATAAAAGGAGATACGAAGCCAATCGGACTTTGGATGTCTTAGAACTCATACTACGAAATTTGTGGGCCACTCTCTATGGTTACTTGGAATGGTCAACAATATTTTATGATGTTTATAGACGATTTTTATTGATATGGCTACATATATCTCCTCCATGAAAAGTCACAATCATTAGATTTGCTCCAAATTTTAAGGCTAAAGTTGAGAATCAACTCAACAAAAAAACAAAAGCATCAGATCTGACAGTGATGGAAAGTACTACAGTACGTATGATAGTTCAGGTGACCAACATTTAGGATTATTTGCTAAGTTCCTAAAAGAATGTGGTATTATTCCATAATATACTAAACTGTGTTCGCCCACTATGAATGGTGTTATTGAAAGATAAAACAGGATGCTTAAGGCATGGTAAAAGTATGACTTGTCATTTTACTTTAGTAAAATCACTTTGGAGATAAGCGCTTAAGACTGTAGCATATATCCTTTCTAGAGTTCCAATTAAAGTGACTACCGAAACCTCTTACGAGGTTTGGACGGGCAAGAAGCCTAGTTTAAAACATTTGCATGTTTGGTGTATCCAACTGAGGCAAGGCCTCATAGGCCTAATGAAAAAAAAAACTGGACTTAAAGACAATGAGTTACTATTTTATTGGATACTCTGAAAAATCCAAGGGATAAAACTTTTATGATTCCACGATTAAGGTGACTTTCGAGTTGAAAAATGCCTAGTTCTTTTAGGATGACGAGTTTGCGGGGAAAGATACAGTTAGGGACTTTGTCTTTGAAGATGAATATATCGATATTCCCGCAGGAGTTATTAGTATTGATCAGTGTCTCATTCCTAACTCTATTCAAGAGAAAATAGGTCAAAACAATGTTGGAGAACCCCATACAAGAAATTGTTCCAAAATAACAAACTCTACAACCTCAAAAACCTATGCCATTAAGGAAATCCACTAGAGAAAAGAGAAGTGCAGTGCAAGACGAATATATTGCATTTCTCTAAGAACATGAGGTTGACATTTAACAGATGGAAGATGATCCAATCAACTTCCGTCAAGCCATGCAAATTTCTAACTCTCAGAAGTAAATTGTTGATTGCTTATTGCTATAGGTGTCAATGTGCAAGAGTACACAACAAGTAATATAATAATGAGTTTTCAGATCCTCTCCACAAGGATTGATGTTATAGGATTTGCTACAGTAATCTTAACAGTACAATTTCAATCTGAATTAAAATAAAATAATTAACGTAATTAATTAACCAACTAAATTAAAAATGCAATAAACAGAATACAATAAGGAAAAATCTCAAGACAAAATCAAGGATGTACTCAATGGGAAATGAGTAGTTGAGTGTTTAAACTCACTTAATGGTATTGACTATTTTTCAATTACAGTACTATTGCTGCAACATCTACTATTGCTGCAATATCTACTATAGCACTAGGCAGAATCTCTCATGTAACCTCAATTGTCGCATGATCGATATCTTATATCTAAAGGCAACCTAACAGTAATCAATTGTTATGCTAACATTAGATATAACATTATGTGTTCTAGATTTTAATTGTACTACAAAGTGAATCCATATGTCTAGTTCTTCACCAATCTTAGATTCAGCATGACCATATTCAAATCAAGATTAACTCAACTAGGGAAACTCAATTTAAAACTATGTATTGTCTTAATTTGTTCCACTAAGTCAAACCTTTTTTAGACTCACTCTTAGCTAATATCCATTAAATGGGTGGTCAACCGAAATAGGGATTTGCAATAAGTAAAATCAAGACAAAATGTTATAGCAGATTCTGAGCAACACACGAATAAAAGTCAACTTACCATTAAGCTTGTTTAACACCCAACGACATCATGATTAGTTCATAATATACGATAAAATAGTAACAAACCTCGTTTTTGCCATCAAATACATTCCTATAGAGAGATAAAAGCAAGAAAATAAAGATGAAGAATTGAGTTCCGCCAGGTTTTCAAGATATCTTCTTTTTTTTTAATCCCTTGTTGCAGCCCTCAAATCTCTCTTATTCTCTATTTTTCTTGAGTGACGACTCTCTCTTTTTTCTTTCATGTGTGCACTTTTTATATCTTTGAATTAGAGCAACCAAAAGTATGTAGCTGCGTGTCTCCTATTTTTGGAAACCTCATATCGTAATCCTTTTATATCGCATGTCACTATCTTGTAAGTTAGGATAAGTGTTGTGCAAATTTTGTTGAAGTCGCAAGCGCACGAATCTATTGTAGAATAGACTAATGGTGACGAGTGTCGATCTCACGAGGAGGTGGATTTTAATTGTGTGTAGAATTAATTTTGTAAATGGGTGATTGGATTTGTGGTGGAAATGATTTGGAATATGCTAAAACTTAAATTAAAATGGCGAGAATAAATTCTAAAATTGGAATTGAAATGGCGAGAATAAATTGAAGAGAATTCTATTGAAATGACGTACTTGGGTATCTGGATCCGTATGAACATGCACCATGGGCTAAATATTCCTTATTAATACCAATTAAATCATGAGGGGGGAATCCACACCTCATGAACCACACTCTAATCAATATGGTGCTAAGGGCTTATCGTGCCAAATAATAATAACCTTGTACTAGAGAGCCGGTGTAACCAAGGCGGTATCTAGACAAGATTATTATTATTTGTCGACGAAAAGTCAAATCATCCACAAAAATTAGAGGGGAAAAGAAAATAAATTTACCAAATAAAGCCCATGACACATGTGGAGACTTCACCTTCAACCCAAGCTTGAAAGAAAATTAGTCACTCATAATTGAACTAGGGGCAAAATGAAAATTTATTAAAATACGTAGAAAATACAAGATAGAGAAGGAATTACAGAAAATGAATCCCAAAAATGGATTCAGAGATATTAAATTAGGGGGGGAGGCCCCATTTTTATAGATACATGGAGTAAATCATGGCCATCAGATTAAAAACAGTTTGGACGCTCAGGATTGCGCCACGTCATCAGTCAACAGTACGCGGTTTGACCACGCGGATGAACAGTAACACGGTTTGGTTGAAAATAATCTTGTGTGATGCATGTACCGTACGCGAGATTTTTTTGTCCACTGATATGCTGTCGCGTCACCATCAACAGTACATAAGAATTTTAGTCCAACAGGATCGTGACACCTCATCAGTCAATGCCACATCATCGGTCAATGCCACATCATCGTCTGTCTATGTGAACAGCGTCGTGAACAGTAACATATACAGTACCGTACACGTGAATAGTACCATACATGTGAACAGTGCCATTTTCCTTTTATGCTCCTCCTAAGGTTTTCGACCGTCCTGAGTTCAAAAGTGATGTCCGTTTTGCCATCTGATCTCTCGTTTATTGTGAAATGACTATGATGCCCCTAAAATACATAAAATGCTTAATTAAAATAAAACACACGGAATTAAATCAAAAGAAGGTTAAATACATAAAAGTAAGGGTGTTAGTAAAGGTTGTAGTGTAAAATGACGATTTTCTCCTTTATAAATATACATTTTCTAACACTCAACACACCCCCCAACCAGCTTATTGCTAGTCCCTAGTAAATAAAGCGAAAACAAATTCAAATCCAAAATGATTTTTTTTTTTTTTTGGAAACACTCGTGTTTATTAAATCAAATTAATGATAGCAATCAAATAAAAGTATAAGCATTATCTCCAGTCTAAAGCAACATCACACCAACATCAATCATCCACATGAATCAGCCCAGTAGACTTTGTTAGAGCTACTTTCAAGAATGACATGTCAAACCCCAAAGTCTCAGTGGAAGTAGTGACATTCTCACAAAGAAATTAAACTCAATAGAAATAGTCACTCCAATGAATGGTAATTGAGAGAAAATAATCAAGAAGTGATATCACATGCTCTCACCAAGATGAAAGAAATATGCCCTCAACTTAGAAATAATACGATCTCAAGTCAAATAAAAAAAATGCTAGTCAACCCAATTTATTTATTCATTCATTTATTTATTTATTATTATTTTTAATGCATCACTACATCTTTTTAGCCCATATAACTAGCTTCTACTTCAGACTATAGTTCCCTAAAATCAAGAAGGACTTTTATTAGGTAACGTAGGCTAGGGACATGGCTAACAAAGAAAGGAAATAAGGAAAACAAAGTGTATGTTTGAGAAAAATACAGAGGAATTTTTTTTTTTTTTGGAAGTTGCAAGGTGGATTTCTCCTATTATTGTTTTTTTTTTTGAAACAGCAATTTTTTTTTTTTTTGCTTTTGTTGGGCATAACTTCACTATACAAAATATTTATTTACATTTTTCTCAAACATAAATAGGTGATGGAACTTATAAGACATCGGGTAATACTCCAAATCGGAGTGGGTCAAAATGATAAGTTTAACAAATAAAAGGTTTTTTTTTTTTAAAGGCTCAAAATGGTTAACTATGGATATTTCACAAAAGGAATGGCTAGAAAGGCTCAAACGGATCAAAAAATGGCCTTTCCATCGTCTTTTAGGGCTCTAAATAATCTTCCATATCTGCTAGTTAGATGGGCCTCCAAATGTAGCAACACACATTTTTTTTCATTTTTTTTTTTAAGGGTTAACTCAAAAGAAATCTAGAGATCGTGTATACAATAATAAACTGCTAAGCTGTATAAAGAATGGGGAAAAAGGTTACTCTCCAAGAAAAATGATAGGCTCAAAAACTCACTTGGCACTTATTTATGACATGTTCATTCCTTCAAGCTACTCATATTTGTCTCTGGCATCAACATGTAAAGTAGCAAACATAGCGTAACATCACTTAAGACCAAAGATAATACAAATACTAAAATTTGAAATTAATCACGTCATCCAATGTTAAAACAAATCACACAATTTTTTTTTTTTAAAACAACATTCTACCCCCCAACCTATTCTAAACATGAAAGGAAAATATGCATGTAGAAATGTGAAAATGATGCAAAAAAAAAAACTAATTAGAAAAGTTACACTTAAAATGATAGAAAAAGAAATGTTTTTTTTTTAACTAAGAAAATGCGTTTCTGGAGGCACTACACTCCATATTCAGCCATCTTCGACTCAAAAAAATTTGAAAGTGTATATTTATAAAGGAGAAATTAAAAAGAAGAAGAAAAATAAACATCAAAACATAATAAAGAAAAATGAAAATGTCTGAATTTTTTTTTTTTTCAAACGATGAAGATGCGTTTCTAGAGTCACTACACTCCATATTCGGTCATCTTCAACACAAAAGGTTAGGAACAGTTAGTTTCTACAATAAAAAATTAGTAAAAACTTAACCAAGATTCCACAATTGTCAACTATTCCCTCCCCCCAACCAGAACGAAACATTGTCCTCAATGTTGTAAAGGAAAGAAGTAGAGTTTAGAAGATATCACCTGGGTGGTGCAACACAGAAGAAAATATTTACAGGCGGAGAGTTAAATCTAATTTGTACTTCTTACTGCGGCTACTGTTACCTTCATTATTTGGGCGCTCCAACACAAAGGTCCAGGGGTCTGGCTCCGGTTTATAAGCTTGTAACAGATCAAGTAGCTCATTAGCAGTGTGAGCACAAATAAAAAGTTTTTTCACATTAGAAGGAATGAAATAGTTTTTTATTGCATGGTTAAGAAATGCGATAAAGCCATCATAAAAGTTATTGACATTTAACAAACCGATGAGTTTCTGGTGATTGTGCAGATGAGCCCAATATGCTAGTGTGATAAGTGCCTCTAGTGTTGCAAGATCTCCTGGAAGGAAAATAAAAGCATTAGCATGATTAAGCATTTCAGTTATTCTTTCTTGCATACCTGAGACGACTAACTCTTCTCCAGTTGATGAGTCAGACGAACTGCCCAATGGTTTTAGGACTCTTGGGATGATGCCTAACACTTGACTTCCTCTTATAAAAGCTGCTTCTGAGACCATTTTTGATAACCCTCGGTTATCTCCTCCATACACCAAGTGTAATTTTCTCGTTGCTATGCTTCGACCAAGATCTATGGCTGCCTCAATGAACTCTTTATGTTTGCCATAGGTAAATCCGGAAAGCACACAAATGTTCTTGAATTGTCTATTGAGAGTAGCTGTCATTGAGATACTTCTCAAAAACAATTTGTGAGTGTTTGACAAAAGAAATCACATTTAAGAGTCTTGGTGACAGTGGGTCACAGCTGTATATGAGGTAGCATGTCCGTGTCAAATAACGCGTAAAGCACATGGCTCGCGAGTCAAAAAGGAAACAGTAAAAAGAAAAAAAAATAATGAAAAAATAAAATTATTAAAGACAATAATGCAAAAGATAAAATAACAGTGAAATAAAATAACAGTGAAGTAAAAGGATATTTACAGGTAGTTGCGACTGTGGCTCACATCTTCCACTGGTTTTACGTCCAGAAACGGCTTGAACACCCTCTATGGGTCGAGGATGGGGTTCCCATCCAATTTTCTTATAAACTGGCAAACAGGGTCATTTATAGTCAGATTCCCGAGACTATATCATGCATGCTCTTTCTGGAATAATGGCCATAACTGGAGAATCGCTCCTTGCACATATCCATTGGGATGCGTTTCAAGAGACAGAAGAATATCATCCAATGACTCCTTATTCAAGCTATCCCTAATGAATTGAATCTTATCTTCCCTGTTATCAGACACCATTCCTAAAGAACATGGGTTTTTATCGCAACTCATTCTGGCACACTTATGACAAGCAACAGAAATTCTTCGAGCTCGTCGTTTTCTTGCATAATTTCCTTTACCACAACCAGGCATGTATGCAATAAATTTTGGAGGTAACTCACCTGCCGATCGTACTTTAGTCTCGATTAACCAACGGATGTCCGCATGTATGTTATTCCTCATGAGCAATCGCATGCGTTCGGACCGGGCTTTATAGATCGTAAGGAGGGCATTCTGAGGAAGTGAAGGGAATCGCTTGTGATGCTTCGCTAGAATCTCGTTTCTGTCCATACCTTCGCCTCAGAATGTCAGTTATTATGGGAAAACTGAAGTAACCGACTTGATTGTCACGGAGTACCGTTATCCGCCACTTCACCGGGGTAACAAACTAAAGCACACAAACAGAAAAACAAATTAAAACACACAAAGAAAATTAAAATCGTCCTCTTATTGAATTTACCTCAAGCTCCAACTGGATGTCGTAAACACTTCTCTCAATGTCTCTGAGTTGGCTTTCTAAACCCTCAACATAGGATACTAACTCAGGTGGTTGCAGAGCCCAAATACGATGTGTTTTACAAAATTGAATCTGCCTTTTGAGATGAGTTTTAACACGTTGAAGTGGTTTAAGAATGTTCAGGAGGAACGGTCTAAGTATGGTACTCATGATTAACAATGATAAGAAAAAAAAACTTAATGTTAAAACAAACACACTTATGCAAAAATAATTTCAATTAGCAAAAGAATAATAAAAATAAAGAAAGAAAAATCAAATCAACGAAAAAGAAAAAAAAATCAATTCAAATATGGTGGGTCACTCAAATTTATTTCGGTATCTTCTCCATGTGGTTGGTACTCTAGATATGGCTTTAATCTTTGACCATTAACTTTAAACGTGACACTGTTCTTTGGGTCCTTAATTTCAATTGCCCCATGTGGAAAAACAGTATGAACAATAAATGGGCTAGACCATCGAGAGCGTAACTTACCTGGAAATAGGTGCAAGCGAGAATTGAATAAAAGCACTTTCTGACCTGGAGTGAAAGATTTTCTCATAATTTGCTTGTCGTGAAAGACTTTCATTCGTTGCTTGTAAATCTTGGCATTTTCGTATGCATCATTGCCAATTTCTTCAAGTTCTGCTAGTTGTAATCTTCTTTCTGAGCTGGCTTGCTGCATGTCAAAGTTGAATTTCTTGATGGCCCAATATGCACGATGCTCGAGTTCCACAGGTAGGTGGCAAGCTTTTCCATACACTAGCCTGTAGGGTGACATACCAATCGGGGTCTTGAAAGCCGTTCTATATGCCCATAATGCATCATCAAGTCTTAATGACCAATCTTTTCTGTCTGGCCTCACCGTCTTTTCTAATATGTGCTTTATTTCTCGATTGGAGATCTCAACTTGGCCACTAGTTTGCGGATGATATGAGGTCGCCACTTTGTGTGTGATGGAATACTTTGTCAAAAGAGCTTTCGATGCTTTGTTACAAAAGTGGGCACCACCATCATTGATTATTGCTCGAGGGAATCCAAAGCGCGAAACAATGTTGCTTTTCAAAAATCTTATCACCACATTGTGATCATTGATTCTATATGGAATTGCTTCTACCCATTTCGAGACGTAGTCAACAGCAACCAATATGTATTGATGGCCAAAAGAATGGGGAAATGGTCCCATGAAGTCGATAACCCATACGTCAAAAATCTCAACCACATAAATTGGATTTAGTGGCATCATGTTCCTTCACGTAATGCTCCCCATTCGTTGACACCTATCACATGAAGAACAGAAAGTGTAAGCGTCTCGAAATATAGTTGGCCAATAGAAACCACATTGTAAAACTTTAGTTGCTGTTTTCTTAGAACTGAAATAGCCTTCACAAGCTTGTTCATGGCAGAATGAAAGGATATTCTGAATTTCACTTTCTGGGACACATCGTCTAACAATTTGATCTACACAATACTTGAACAAATAAGGATCATCCCAAAAGAAATTCTTTATTTCTGCAAAGAATTCAGCCTTGTCTTGCTTGGTCCAATGCTCTGAAAGTTGACATGTAACAAGATAATTAACTATATCAGCATACCAAGGTAATACTTCCACACTCATCAATTGTTCATCTGGGAATGACTCATTCAATGGTAATGTTTCTGTAATTGTGTCAAAATGGAGACGAGAGAGATGGTCCGCTACAACATTCTCTGTGCCTTTCTTATCTTTAAATTCCAAGTCGAACTCCTGCAAAAGTAACACCCAACGAATTAGTCTAGCTTTTGCATCTTTCTTTGTGAGAAGATATTTAAGAGCAGCATGATCTGTGAATATAATTATTTTACAACCAATGAGATAAGATCGAAATTTCTCTAATGCAAACACTACTGCTAGCATTTCTTTTTCAATAGTTGAATAGTTCAACTGTGCATCATTCAATGTCATACTAGTATAGTAAATAACATGGGGAATTCGATCAACTCTTTGTCCTAATACTGCTCCTACTGCATAATCATATGCATCACACATGAGCTCAAATGGTAAGCTTCAGTTTGGGGGCTGAATGATGGGTGATGATGTCAACAACTGCTTTAGTTTTTCAAATGCCACAAGACATGAATCATTAAAGATAAAAGGTACATCTTTAGCAAGTAAATTGCATAAGGGTCTAGAAACTTTGCTAAAATCTTTAATGAAACGTCTATAGAAACCAGCATGCCCAAGGAAAGATCTTACTTCTCTGACTGTTTTGGGTGGAGGAAGATTAGAAATGAGATCCACCTTGGCTTTGTCAACCTCAATACCTTTGCTCGAAATGATGTGACCGAGAACAATACCTTGCTTTACCATAAAATGGCACTTCTCCCAATTTAAGACTAAGTTCTTCTCGATACATCTCTGCAGAACTAGTGTTAGATGATGTAAACATTGATCAAACGAGTCACCAAAAACAGAAAAATCATCCATAAAGACTTCAAGGAATCGTTCAACCATATCAGAAAAAATGCTTAACATGCATCGTTGAAATGTAGCAGGTGCATTACATAATCCAAATGGCATCCTCCTATATGCAAAAGTGCCAAAAGGGCAAGTGAAAGTAGTTTTCTCTTGATCTTTTGGTGCTATGGGAATCTGATTATATCCTGAGTAACCATCTAAAAAGCAATAAAATTCATGGCCTGCTAATCTATCAAGCATTTGATCGATAAATGGTAAAGGAAAATAGTCTTTACGTGTGACAGAATTCAACTTTCTATAATCAATGCATACACGCCATCCTGTAGTCACTCTAGTGGGTATCAATTCATTATCAGCATTCGTAACTACTGTGACTCCTGACTTTTTGGGGACAACTTGTACAGGACTGACCCATGAACTATCAGAAATTGGGTAAATGATACTTGCATCTAATAGCTTAAGGACTTCAGTTCTAACAACTTCTTTCATATTAGGATTTAACCGATGTTGCATTTCCCTAGTAGATTTAGCATTTTCATCAAGGTGAATGTAATGCATGTAGTCTACTGGGTTTATACCTTTTATGTCTGCTATGGTCCATCCTAATGCTCCTTTGTGCTCTTTTAAAACATCCAACAACTTACCTTTTTGTTCGTCATTGAGGGATGATGAGATGATTACCGGCAGAGTGCTTTCTTCTCCCAAAAACGCATATTCCAAAGTGTTAGGTAATGGTTTGAGCTCGAGTTTCGGTGGTGATTTTGATGATGGGATGAATTTCTTTTCTGATGGTCCTAGTTGTTCAACTCTTGACTTCAATTTATTAGTGTCCATAGATGGTGCTGAGTCAAGTAGGGCGTTGACCTCATCGACCGATCTGTCAATATCAAAATCCAAACCAAAGTGAGTTAAGCATGTTTGTAAAGAGTCATCACTAAGGTTTGAAAGAAAAGTGTCATCAACTAATGCTTCAATTAAATCCACATCAACAATTACATCATCTGCATTGTGAGGTTGTTTGGTAATGTTGAAGATGTTCAGCTCCATAGTCATATTGCCGAAGGACAACTGCATATTTCCAGTCCTGCATTGAATGTGAGCATCCGCAGTTGCCAAGAAAGGTCGGCTTAAAATAATGGGGATGTGCTTCCTTGAATCCTGTATTGGTTGAGTGTCAATTACAATGAAATCAACAGGAAAATAAAACTTGTCTACCTGGATAGGCACGTCCTCCACAAAACCACGAGGTATTTTCGTGGACCGATCTGCAAGCTGTAACACCACTGGAGTTAGGTGTAATTCTCCAAGTTCAAGTTTTAAAAATACTGAGTAAGGCAACAGATTTACACTAGCTCCTAAATCCAACAAAGCATTCTCAATTGTGTGGTTCCCTATGCTACATGAGATAGTGGGGGAGCCTGGGTCTTTACATTTAAGAGGAATTTTATGTTGGAGTATAGAACTAACATTTTCTGTTAAAAATGCCTTCTTTTGAACATGAATGTTTCTCTTTTTAGCACAAAGGTCTTTAAGAAACTTGGCAAAAGATGGAACTTGTTTAATAGCATCAAGCAAAGAGATGTTAACACTTACCTGTTTGAAGATTTCAAGAATCTCACCTGTGAATTTTCCCTTCTTTCCTTTAGCTAACCTCTGAGGAAATGGAGCTTTGGGAACATATTCTCGTGGGTTGGTTTCTTCTTTCTCTTCCGATGGTGAGTCCTCAACATTTACAGGTACAATTTGATTTTCTTTTGTCACCGGCATCTCTACTTTGTTGTCGACTTCCTTTCCTTTTCGCAAAGTCATGACTGCTTTGACTTCTCCATGCTGCTGTGGTGAACTGGTACTTGCTTCATGCACTCCTTTAGGATTAGGCACTGGTTGACTTGGAAATTTACCTTTCTCAACAGTCATTGACAAGGTCTGAACTGAATAAGCAAGTTGTCCCACCATCTTCTCGAGGCTTGAAACTGATTGGACTTGTAAGTTGAAGCCTGCTCGCAACTCATTTCGTAGTCCATCAATGGTGCAGTTCTGTTGCTCAATCGTGGAGTGAGTAACATTCTTGAAATTCTGGAATAAATCCTCTCATGGTCTGGGTTGAGAGTAGTTCTGGTTCTGATTGTATGGTCTAAATGGTGGCTGAGAGGCTTGATGATTTTGAGGAATTGGTGGAGCTGGAGTTGCTGGTCTATTCTGTTGGAATCCTTGAGACCATGAAAAATTGGGGTGGTCTCTCCATCCAGGATTATATGTGTTGAAGTATGGATTGTAATTTGATGGCTTTCTCATTACACCTATGGCAATGGCTTGATCTGGGTATGAGTCATGGTCATGTGGCTCTGTTGATTTAGCAGTCGATAACGATGCTATTTGTCGATAGAGGCCTTCAATTATTGTTTTGACTTCTTTAATTTTTGAACTTGACTCGCCAATGTGAACCTCATTTACTCCCTTAATTCTTCTAGTATTTCTGAGTGATCGACTCCGTTGTTGGGAATTATCCGCTTGTCGCTGGAAGAATTCCCAAATCTCTGATGCACTTTTTGACATTAGCTCTCCTCCACTTGTTGCCATTAGTCATTCTTGCACATTCGGCAATAATCCCTCCAAAAAGTATTGGCATTGGTGTCATTTCTCGTACCCATGATGTGGACACTTCAAGAGTAGCCCATTGAATCGCTCCCATGTTTCGAAAAACTGCTCGTCTTCTCTCTGAGTAAACTCTGAAATTTCCCTGCGAATAGCATTGGTTTTATGCACTGGGAAGTATTTATTCAAAAATTTTGTAACCATTTGTTCCCATGATGTAATGCTATTAGCAGGCAATGTATTGAGCCATGAACGAGCTCTATCCTTTAAAGAAAATGAGAATAATCTGAGTTTAACATCATCGTCTGAAAAATTCTCGTATTTAAAAGTTTGACAAATGGCATGAAAATCATTCAGATGATTATATGGGTCCTCATTTTCTAGGCCATAGAATGTTGGGAGACAATTTAGCATACTAGGTTTTAATTCAAAACTCCTAGCAGCTACACTTGGGTATCTTATACATGATGTGCTCAAATTAGCTAAGGGACTAAAATAGTCCTTAAATGGCCTCTCATGTGGTGCTTGTAAATCCATTCCAAATTTATTTTTAATGTGCTTGTGTGTGCGAAGTGTTTTTTCAAGTTCAAGGTCTATAGGTTCAAAATTAGGTAAAAATGACATACGACCATGCATGTAAAGAACAAAAAATAAATGGGAACAAAACGAATAAAAATAAAGAAAAAAGAGAAATTACGATACTAACCTTATCACGCTGTTACAACCTTTCTAAAAAAAACACTTAAAAAAATACATGAAATAAATTAATTAAAAATAAATTAATAAGCTAAACAAAAAAATTACGAAGAAAATTAAATTGAAAATTAAATTACAGAATTTTAAAGAAGAGAAAAAAAAAAAGAAATACTAACCTTTAAATGTAGATTCACTTTTTTTTTCTTTTTTTTTTAAAGAAAAAAATACAAGAAAACAATTAAATGGAATTATTCACAAAAATTAATTCTATGAATTAAAATTACTTACCTCCCCGGCAACGGCGCCAAAAACTTGTTGTGCAAATTTTGTTGAACTCGCAAGCGCACGAATCTATTGTAGAATAGACTAATGGTGACGAGTGTCGATCCCACGAGGAGGTGGATTTTAATTGTGTGTAGAATTAGTTTTGTAAATGGGTGATTAGATTTGTGGTGGAAATGATTTGGAATATGCTAAAACTTAAATTAAAATGGCAAGAATAAATTCTAAAATTGGAATTGAAATGGCGATAATAAATTGAAGAGAATTCTATTGAAATGACGTACTTAGGTATCTGGATCCGTATCAACATGCACAATGGGCTAAATATTCCTTATTAATACCAATTAAATCATAAGGGGGGAATCCACACCTCATGAACCACACTCTAATCAATATGGTGCTAAGGGCTTATCGTGCCAAATAATAATAACCTTGTACTAGAGAGCCGGTGTAACCAAGGCGGTATCTAGACAAGATTATTATTATTTGTCGACGAAAAGTCAAATCATCCACAAAAATTAGAGGGGAAAAGAAAATAAATTTACCAAATAAAGTCCATGACACATGTTGAGACTTCACCTTCAACCCAAGCTTGAAAGAAAATTGGCCACTCATAATTGAACTAGGGGCAAAATGGAAATTTATTAAATACGTAGAAAATACAAGATAGAGAAGGAATTACAGAAAATGGATCCCAAAAATAGATTCAGAGATATCAAATTAGGGGGGGAGGCCCCCTTTTTATAGATACATGGAGTAAATCATGGCCATCGGATTAAAAACAGTTTGGACGCTTAGGATTGCGCCACATCATCAGTCAACTGTACGCGGTTTGACCACGCGGATGAACAGTAACACGGTTTGGTTGAAAATAATCATGTGTGATGCATGTACCGTACGCGAGATTTTTTTGTCCACTGATATGCTGCCACGTCACCATCAACAGTACATAAGAATTTTAGTCCAACAGGATCGTGACACCTCATCAGTCAATGCCACATCATCAGTCAACGTCACGTCATCGTCCGTCTATGTGAACAGTAACGTATACAGTACCGTACACGTGAATAGTATCGTACATGTGAACAGTGCCATTTTTCCTTTTATGCTCCTCCTAAGGTTTTTGACCATCCTGAGTTTAAGAGTGATGTCCGTTTTGCCATCTAATCTCTCGTTTATTGTGAAATGACTATGATGCCCCTAAAATACATAAAATGCTTAATTAAAATAAAACACACGGAATTAAATCAAAAGAAGGTTAAATACATAAAAGTAAGGGTGTTAGTAAAGGTTGTAGTGTAAAATGACGATTTTCTCCTTTATAAATATACATTTTCTAACACTCAACAATAAGCGTAATCTTGTCTGCAGCTGCTTCCGAATTGCTGCAGCAATGGCTATAGTATCTTCCTTATTTTAGACTTGTTTTAGTTTCTCTGCATTCAAGTCCTTGGCATCTTTGTAAGTCTCCGGTTGCAGCATTTCATCTATAAAACTTGAACTTTTTTTTCGTCACCTAGAATCATGCACATAATCAAAGTACAAACTGATCTAAAACACAATCAATTTATTAAAATTAAATTTAAATAAATGCTCATGCAAAATGTAACTAAAAATGCAAAAGACTATATGCTCATGTTTTAGAGGTCAAATAAGCTTGAGACTGCTGGGTATACTGACTTTAATTTTATTAGATGCTGAGATAGTATAAAATCTACTTTGGGTTATATTTATCTACTAGCCAGGGGTGCTGTCTTCTGGAAGAGAAATAAACAGTCTTTTATAGCCTCTTTTACGATGGCAGCAGAGTTCATAACATATCACGAGGCATCTAATCATGGAATTTGGTTGTAGAATTTTGTCACAAGACTGTAAATAGTAGGTGGTATTGATAAACTACTCAAGTTATTTTGTGACAATAAGTCAGCAATGTTGTATTCCAATAACAACAGGAGCTCAACGAAGTCAAAAACATATAGACATTAAGTTCCTAGTTATTAAAGAAAGAGTTCAGAGTGGATGATTGTCTATAGAGCACATTGGTACTAATTGTTTCATGAGTAGATAGTTGTCTTACTAAGGGATTACCACCCAAAATGTTTCATGAGTACTCTGCTCGTATGGGTGTTATGTCATTAAAGAAAATTCAGTTTTAGTGGGAGTTTGTGATTTTAGATGCTCTTATGGATTTTTAATGTTATTTTCTCTAAAAATAAAGCTTTGCTTTTATTCACATTATGATTTTACCATAATTTGATCTCACAAAGGTTTACGATAGACCTGTTGATAATAGGCATGTTAAAATCACATTACATGAAATTTCCATACTACACATCCTCATCATGATCCATGTCATTCAGTTGAATTGGCATTGTGACCATTGATGGGTCGAGTTACGATGGTTCTAACAAAGGCCGATTTGATCCCATGTTGGTATCATTGATGGATCGGATTGGTTATAGATACATTTTGATAATAACAGTAAGGTTGAACTCATACGGTTATTTTTGCAAAATATAATTATAAGGTTACTTATATAGCTTAAGTAGGAGATTATTGAATCCCTAATCCAATGTTGTTGGATCGTTAATCTAACGTTGGGCTTATATGTGAATAATTATGCATTGCAGACTATCTTATAAGGTTAAGCCCAATTAAAAGTAATTTTTTAAGTTTAGGCTTTAATATATTTGATATGGTGTGGGGCTTTAATGTGTGGAAACTTAAGCGTGATTTTTATTTCTATGATGAGCTGAAATAGAAATACCTAATGATAATAGAAAATTTATCTACATAAGTGATTATAGTCCCCAAGTCACACGTGTCGTTCTATTCTTTTCTGACATCTCATCATCGGAAAGAGTGCATACAGAAACTTAAAGGACTCTATAGGAAAACATGTTGATTTGGAAGGCAAACCACAAGGCCCTAAAAAGCAATTATGCATTATAGATTCAAGTACACTTCCACATATTCTGTTATTGATTCTTGAAGATACAATATGAATGTTCCTGATATTTAGCTGATAGTTTTCACAAAATGATTATTGTTCTAATATAGTAATGTAACAGTTTTAGGTCTAAAGGAAATCCAAATACATACATTTTTTTATAGTATATAATCTGACATCATTATTAATTATTAATAATGTGCTTCGTACTTTTTATTATCTTACTACATACATATGAGGGTCACAAACACACACAAACACACACACACACATATAGGGAAAATGAGGATTACCCACGTTGTTTGGAGAAATTAAGTGAAATCTCCCTTATATTCTAAAATAGGTCCAAACTCCTCTATAGTTATAATAGTATTAACTGTATATATCATTTTACTATTCTATCCCTATTCTTGATGTCAGTCATAAAACTTATTTTGAGAATATAAATCAAGTCGAATGATTTATATACCCTTAATGATTAAAATAATTTAATAATGAATTATAAATTGCGGAGAAATATTAGTAAGCAAATTCAGATAATCGAATCCCACACCTGCAAATCAATTTTTTCCCCACCAAAGTTGATAAAAATCCATATTAGGCATTGGAGCACAGTAACAATGGAGGTTAGCATCAAATAAAATAAACTTGAATAGAAGTTTTAAAATTTTATTTTCTTCAAAATCACTGTACCAACAAAATCAAACCCCATTTAACAATCTTTCACATACATTACAACAACAAAAATTTAGAAAGAACAAACAAAAAATTCAAACTTTTAATACCCATAAACCCATGAGTCAAAAACATAACAGACTCAAATAATATTTAATAAAAAAGCTCATATTTTAATATTGTAAATGATATAAATATAAAAAATTAAAAAGAACTTATGTTGCAAATCAATTAATATTTCTCCATAACTTACAATTCATCATTAAATTAATTTGATCATTAAGGGTATGCAAGTTATTTTACTTGATTTATACTATCAAAATATTTAAATTTTATGGCTAACATCAAGACTAGAGTAGAATAGTAAAATGATATATAAAGTTAACACTTCTAGCTGTAGAAAGGTTTGGACTTATTTTAAGGGTTTCACTCAGTCTCTCCAATCAATAAGGGTAGTCCTCATTTTCCCTTCCTCTCTCTCTCCTTGAGATATATATAATGGATATTTAACTTCAATTTTTTACTCAAAATTTGAGCAATTAGTCTCATACAATACAATGGTAGATATTCAAAGTCAAAATAGCATTCAAGGATGCCAATTCATCCACTATTGGATTGTATGAGACCAATGGCTTAAATTTTCAGGTGTAGGTACCCTTATTTTTTTTTCATGCGAACACACTATTAACCCATACATTTTAATAGCGTTAGTGTTCAATTCACTATAAAAGTATATGATTTAATAGATTGTTTGTACTAACTCTATTAAACCATATGGCTTAATTACATGTCTACATTAAAAAAAAAAGTGAGGGTATCCGCATAAAAAAATGACTATATATATGCGCTCTAGTATTACTATAACTTAATTTACGATTATAGTAGTATATTACTCTTTTATGTAGTTACTATTGTCATTATTATTTTTTGGGTGGTGATATTTCCACCCCATAAATTTTACACACCCACACAATTTTTAGAAAATTATTATAACAAATTCAAATTATTTTTTTAAAAATCCAAATTAAGAGGAAACTTTAAAAAATTAATCAATTAAATCTATATTCATTTTTTAGACTATTTTTTATTATATTTTATCAATAAAGTTTCTTTAAAATAAATTAATATGACTATTTTACCCCCATGGTAAAAGTACCAAAATATCTATTACTTTAACTTTAATAATTTTTATAAAAAAATTTATATTTTAATGATGTGTGAGTAGTAATTTATTTTATATTCATTTATTTTTTTAAGACTATGTTTTTTGTTATATTTGATCAATAAGGTTGCTTTAACATAAATTAACATGACTATTTTACCCTCATAAGATAAAAATTTCAAAATATCTAAAAATTTACTTTAATTATTTTTTACACAATTTTTTTATATCTTAATTATGTATAAGCAGTAATTTATTAGTATGGTTATTAATATCCCACTAAACTAACAAGATATAATTAGGATATGTGGAGTATTGAAAATTATTAAATTTTATATAAAACATGTTAGATTATAAAACATAAAACTAAATGCTTGAACAACTAGTTACAATAGTAATATGCATATTTCCTACAGTAATTTGGTTATTTTGTATTATAAGGATAAAATAATAAAATTAAACTTATCTTAAAGCAACCTTAAATAGTTAAAGATTGTTCAAAGACTAAATCAAGAAAGAAAAAAATATTATAAGAATATTTAATGAATTAATTGTTCAAACTTATTATTAATTTGTAATTTTATAAAATAATGTGAATTTGTTGTGATTATTTTGGTCATGTTTGGGAT
The DNA here is from genome assembly GCA_039657385.1 of Citrus x changshan-huyou. NCBI lineage: Eukaryota > Viridiplantae > Streptophyta > Magnoliopsida > Sapindales > Rutaceae > Citrus > Citrus x changshan-huyou. The sequence continues at coordinate 13,741,547 of CM077547.1, read as the reverse complement.
TGAGGTGTTGTATCTTTTAAACTACAGCTGCTATAGAAAAAAAAAACAGTAACTATGAAATAAAAAATAATAATATGTAGTAAATATAAATTTTAAATAATAATTTTGACAAAATTATGAAAGATATGATAGATTTTATATTATATAAGTGTAAAATCATATTAATATAGCTTTCGAGTTACAGCAACTAATATTTATTAAATACTTTAATATTATAACTTTTAAATTATAGTTGTCCAACCTCAATTTCAAACATATATTTTATGGAGTTGGAGTGGGTTTATAAAAGAAATGGGGCGGAAATTTCCACACCCTTCTTTTTTTGACAAAATATCGCTAGTGAGACTTCTAGAATCAGTGAATCACTGACAAAAACAGTTAAATAAAGGACTTCTCCACGCTACGATGACTTTAGTTTCCAAGTCTACACCAAACCTGAAAAAGATAAAAGCTTTCATTTGAATTTGCTTTGAATAATCAATCCTGATTCCTAAAAGCTTTTGCTTTTCTCTTAATGTCTTAGTTGTTTTCTATTTAATTATTTTCTTCTCCGTTCGAAGTTAATGAAGCTAATAAGATCACTTCAAATACGGACCTATAAATGCTATGGAGACAATCTTTATCTCAACATTGGCTCCAAGCTATGTACAAGGCATATTCATGCTAGATTGTGTATGACCCCAACTCCACGTTAGATACATGCAATCCATGATCATATTCCATTTGTTGACTTGAACTTTTATAGTATAGGAAGAAGATTTTATAAGATAATGTTAAAAAGAAATGAGCCCAACCAAGTTTGAATAGACTTTTATGCATGTCCCCACCAACGTTTTATTTTCAATGATTTTGGGTCTATGGCAAATTGGAAATGGTACGCTGCTATCTTTGATACGTATTTAACCAATGCATTCAAATTTTTTCTCCCCTGATCTTTCTAAGTCTTGCCTACATTAATTAGTTTAAACTTTGTATGCACAAAATCAGGGCAAAAGCTGAACCCATTGATAATGATGAAATGAACTTAAATTTTATTTTCACTCATTCACTATTTTCCAGCAGCACTATTTTATATATTAGAATTCGTACGAGATTATATTTGTTTCTATGTGTATACATCAAAAATAAAATGAAAAATGTTTTGTCACCATTTTGCATCTTGTTCAAATTTTGATTGTATAGTATTCGCTTCTAACCCATTCCCTTAAAAATTATCCTCATTTCAAAATCGAATAATTTAGGATTCGTGACTTTGTCGAACATATTACAACTCTTTCTCTCCTTTCAAATCCATGTGAATAATCAGCGCACGGTTATTACAGCTGACCTGAAGTCCTCTTTTGGCTGCTTTCTAATTAATTAACTTCGGCCACCTTTACTCTGCTACGAGTCCTTTAGTACTGGCGCCTTCATTTTTTTCTATGTGAACGTGCTTTTAAGTCATGCGATTTAAAAAAGTTAGTTTTTAATGGTATTAAACTACACGACTTTATAGTTCATTAAAGAATAAACTTATTAAACTTCATAGCTTAAGAGCATGTCCGCATTAAAAAAAGTGAAGGCGCTCGCAACTGAGAATGATTAACGCTAGTATATTACACATACATTGCAACTTGAAAGTTTCATCCCTTCTCTGAGTTTCGTCTCAACTACTAATTAAACCCAATCATGAGATCAATTTTACTCTTATCATGGCTTTTCTTGATACCCTTTTTAGCCAATTATTTTGGGATGAATATGGTTTTGGTGTTTGGTCAATGTCAAAGTGATAAAAAATAACTGTTAATCCAGATGAAGAACAGCTTCATATTTGATGTTGATTCGACTCCACCCGCAAAAATGAGTCAGTGGAGTGAAAGCACTGATTGTTGTGATTGGACCGGAGTAGATTGCGATGAGGCTGGTCATGTTATTGGCCTCGACTTGAGCAGCGGAACCAATACTCATCGGCAGACTTGAGAACGCATCTGGCCTTTTCAGTCTTCAATATCTGCAATCTCAATTTGGGTTTCACTCTCTTCTACGGATTCCCTGTGCCATCCAGGTTGGCCAACCTCACAAATTTGACTTACCTGAATCTTTCTCATTGTGGCTTCGTAGGGGAGATTCCTACTGAGATTTCAAGCCTGCCAAGGTTGGTTACTCTTGATTTGTCAAGTCGTGAGCCCATAAGCGGATTTTCCTGGACGCTTGAGATCCCAAATTTCAACTTTTTTCAGAACTTAAAAGAGCTCAGAGAATTGTACCTTGATAATGTAGATTTTTCAGGCCTCGGAACTGAACGGTGCAAAGCTCTGTCTTTTCTGCCTAATCTAAAAGTTTTAAACTTGTCTAGCTGTCTTCTTTTAGGTCCTATAAATCATCACCTGGAAAACTTACGGTCACTCTCAGTTCTTCGTTTGCATGACAATCATGTTGCGTCATGGCAAGTGCCAGAGTTTGTGGCCAATTTGTTAAATTTCACCAATTTGGATCTCAGCCAGTGTGATTTGCGAGGGAAGTATCCAGAAAAGATATTGCAGGTATCTACACTTGAGACTCTTGACTTGTCATATAACCCATTGCTTCAGGGTTCTCTACCTAACTTTCCTAAGAATTCTTACCTTCAGAACCTGAACCTAGCAAACACGAGCTTCTCGGGCATACTACCAGATCCCATCGGGATCCTTAAATATTTGACAAGGGTAGATCTTAGAAGTTGCAATTTCACAGGGCCAATTCCCACTTCAACGACTAATCTCACCCAATTATTTCACGTGGACTTCTCATCTAACCATTTCTCTGGTCCCATCCCATCTTTTCACGAGTCAAGAAATCTTAACTATTTAGACCTTTCGTCTAATAATTTAAGTGGTGGGATATCATCCACCTTCTGGGAATAACTTTTAAATCTCAATGTTGTTGTCTTGTCGCACAATTCACCGAATGGCAGCGTACCCAGATCTCTGTTTCTCCTTCCAATTCTAGAGGTACTTCTGCTCTCCAACAACCAGTTTGAGAACCAACTTCCTGAACTTTCAAATGTGTCCTCTTTTGTACTGTCTGATCTTGATCTAAGTGGCAGCAGGTTAGAAGGGCCTGTCCCCATTTCAATATTCTTTGAATTCAGAAACCTTGAGACCCTCGATCTTTCTTCCAACAAGTTTAGCAGATTGAGATTGGCTTCAAGCAAACCGAGGGTCATTCCTAATCTGACGAACTTGGACCTTTCAAATAACCAAATATCTGGGGAAGTACCAAATTGAATTTGGGAAGTTGGTAGTGGCAATCTTTATTTCTTAAATCTTTTACACAATCTCCTAGTGAGCTTGCAAGAACCTTACTCTATTTCTGGTATCCGCTTGCTTGACCTGCACTCCAACCAGCTCCGAGGAAATATCCCTTGCATGTCACCAAATACTTCCTACGTCGATTACTCTAACAATAATTTTATTTCCATCCCAGCTGACAATGGTAATTTCATGTCTAGAACTTACTTCTTTGCCACTGCAAACAATAGTCTCACTGGATTCATCCCGGAATCTGTATGCAAGGCTACCTACTTTCAAATTCTTGACTTATCAAACAACAATTTGAGTGGCACAATTCCTGTATGTTTAATCACCAATAGTAGCACCACTCTAGGGGTTTTAAACTTAGGGAGAAACAACCTCAATGGCACTCTTTCTGACATAATATTTCCAGGAAATTGTGGGTTGCATATTCTAGATCTCAGTGGAAATCAACTACAAGGAGTGGTTCCAAAATCTCTTGCCAATTGCAATATGCTGCAGGTTTTAGACTTCAGGAATAACCATATCAGTGATAATTTCCCATGCTGGTTAAGGAATGCTTCTAGTTTGCAAGTTCTAGTTTTGCGATCCAACAACTTCTCCGGACACATTAGCTATCCAAGAAATAATGTCTCCTGGCCTCTGCTTCAAATAGTCGACTTTGCATCCAATAAATTCAGCGGAAGACTATCACAAAAATGGTTACTTACCATGGAGAAGATGATGGTTGGTGAAACCAAATCCGGATCTGAGCTCAACCACCTTGGGTATGAGATATCAAGCAACCAATAAAAGGTGTAGAGATCAAGCTACTGAAGGTTCCCAATATATTAACTTCCATTGACTTTTCAAGCAACAATTTCGAAGGGCCAATACCATAAGAAATGGGACGATTCAAATCACTCTATGCTCTGAACATGTCACACAATGCTCTCACAGGCTCGATACCATCATCCTTTGGGAACTTGAAACAGATTGAGTCCTTGGACCTCTCAATGAACAACCTCGGTGGGAAAATTCCTGCCCAGCTTGCAAGCCTAAATTTCCTATCGGTGGTAAATCTCTCATACAATAACTTAGTGGGACAGATTCCGACAGGTACTCAACTCCAATCATTTTCACCGACTTCTTATGAAGGAAACAAAGAATTGTACGGACCTCCTTTGACGAATGACAGCCAAACACGTCCTCCTGAATTTCAACCTTCACCGCCGCCAGCTTCAAGCGATGAAATTGATTGGTTCTTCATAGCCATGTCAATTGGATTTGCGGTAGGCTTCGGAGCAGCTGTTTCACCTCTAATGTTTTCCGTGCAGGTAAACAAATGGTATAACGATCTTATCTACAAATTTATATATCGGCGATTCCGTGTGTGAAGTGATTTATATCTCTCCTTTTGAATAATCATGTAAGCGAGCTTTTGCTTTTCTCTTATGTCATCGATATTTGAGATTTCTTTTATTCCCTGTTTGATGAAGTTAACAAAGTTTACAATAATTTGAAATAAGGGCCTATCTATAACTGTTATTAAATCTTTATCTCAAAATTGGCTCCAATTTAGATCTATATTGGCGCAATTCACACGCAATATATCTTCGAGAGTCCATACTAAATTAATATGTGCAAGATTGTGTATGATTCCTACACCAACCTAGATACACAGCGATTCATGATCATATTCCATTTGTTTACTTGGAAGTTTCATAGAGTAGAAAGAAGAACTTAGAAGGGGTCCCTCTATGGTGCCGTAATTTTTTTTACGGTATTAATAGTGTAATAAATTTGTACCATTAGATATAATCAACGGTACACATTATTTTTAATAATGAAAATATTTAATTATTTCACAAATGTTATAACCGGTTAACAAACCAGTTGCAAAACCTATTTTAAATTTAAAAGGAAAGAAAATAGAGATATAATAAAACTCAATCTCCTTCTTTATCTCATAAAATTCGTAATCTGTTTATCTCTTTTGTTGTTGTATTGAAATTGGATTCTTCAATGCTGTCTCAGTTCACAAATGATTAACCGTGTCAAATCGTAAGCTTGTTCTTATCATTCAACTTTTTCTCCATTTATTGCCACCTTTATTTGATAGGTAGGCTTTTAAATTTATTGCTCGATGGTGACATTAGACAAGGAATCACAGATTTGATGTTCTTTGTTGTACTAAATTCATATCAAATCTTGCTTTGATGCTATAATATATTTAGTTACTACCTTACATTTTCTTTTTTCACATTTGAAAACAAATTCTTTTTATTCATAGGATTACATAAAGTGCGCAGCCCTGAAGTTTGAACTTCAAAGGATAAAGTTGCATTGCAGCATGTTAAGCAGCAAAGCTTCTTCACTGCATTAGATAGAAGACGGTGAATCAAGTGCAGCCAAGACTTGGCTGAGTCAGCAATTAACCACCAATCGTTTAAGAAAGAGGGGCAAAGCAAGTTGAGGCCCACTTATTAATCTTAGCCTCTGATTCCATTCTCCTTTTCTCCGTCCCGATTTGATTATCTCCAGCAGTGACGCTAAAGGTTAAACTGGCATGATCTTGCCCACATATAAATGTAGTTTTTTTTTTAAGGATCTGAAGGGGCAAATTTTTTTTTCAAGTTTGTTATATGATCTTTTGTGAAGACCTGAAGATACGAGAGTCAGATTAATAATTTTGTCTCTCTTAGGCTTTATTCAGTGGGAATGAACTTTCTCTCTTTTAATTCTCTGCCATTTTCTCAATGAAGGCAGCAAGAGAATATTCAGTCTTTCAAAGTCTCAACATTCATAATTTGGCCAGTCTAGTTGTTTACCTTGCATCTACTGGAGTATTATATCGCCAAGAGATTTTTCCGTTGCACTTTACGAATTTATATTATTTTGAGGAGGGAATTCAGCTGACTATTAATATCATACAATTGAAATTTAAATGTCGGTCTTTAAATTCTAAAGATTAAAGACAAGCCTAATATGAAAATATGTTAGAACTCAAGTTAGAATGGAAGAAGATTCTTATCTCAGCAACAAGAATTAATAAATCTGATAATTCTTCTGTTATTTCAGAGTTCTCCAATTCGGGTTTGGAGTAAACCACAATGACAAATCTTATTTTTCTTCCCTCAACTACTTGTTTTACAACTTATTAAATAATGAAGCAAAGCAACGGCTAACTCCTATTTTAACTCAACTACTTAGCTACTAACAAGATATAGAGACTTTCCAGCACAAGACTCGGTCTTTTATGCATCCAACACTTGACCAAGCCTTTTAGCCCCCACGTCATTAGTATTGCTCACATCCAGAAATGCCAGATACTTTGGATTAGGCTTCCTAGCCCTGATGGTTTTGTGAGGTTCAACATATCCTCCCCCTGGGACATTGACCTTGCCCTCAAGGTCAAAATCTGGAAATTGCTGCTTAACTTGATCCACCGACTCCCATGTTGCTTCCTCCTCAGGCAAATGACTCCAGTGCACCAAAACTTCCATATGCAACTTACCCGTGCGTTTCACCCACCTGAAATCCTTCACTGTTGCAGGTTGAAGTTCCAAAATTCCATCGTCAGATACAGGAGGTGTTGTATATAGTGGCACCTCGCCGTCTCCTATTCGCTTTTTAAGACAAGATACATGGAAAACGGGATGTATCTTAGTTCCTTCAGGCAATTGCAATTTATAAGCTGAAACTCCAATTTTTTTTATTATTGGGAAAGGACCATAATATTTGCTGGCAAGTTTCTGGTTTGCTCTTTTGAATACGAATTGTTGCCTAAAAGGCTGAAGCTTTAAATAGACTAAATCACCAATATCAAATTGCACATCCCGACGGTGACGATCAGCTTGTTGTTTCATTCGATTTTTTGCCATCTCCAAGTTCTGTTTGAGAAGCTTCAGAAGATCATCTCTACTCATCAATTCCTTATCTACTTCATGCACATTAGAGCTCCCGGGTATATACCTGGAAACACTTGGTGGAGGTCTCCCATATAAGGCTTGAAATGGGGTGAGACCGATAGCACTGTGGTAAGTAGTATTGTACCAAAATTCTGCCCAAGGAAGATGAGAACTCCATTGCTTAGGGTGCTGACTAACCATGCACCGAAGGTATTGCTGCAAACTCCGATTCACCACCTCAGTTTGCCCATCCGTCTCTGGATGATAGGCGGATGACATCTTAAGCTGCGTCCCCTGCAATTTGAAAAACTCCTTCCAAAAGTTGCTGGTGAACACAACATCGCGATCGCTGACTATAGTGCATGGGACCCCATGGAGTCGAGCGACACGATCTACAAAAACTTATGCTATCTTCTTTGCTGTAAAAGGATGGCTGACCCCGATAAAATGGGCATACTTTGTCAATCGATCCACTACCACCAGTATCGCGTTCTTCCCATTGGAGTTTGGTAACCCCTCAATAAAGTCTAAGGAGATGTCTTCCCATACTTGAGATGGTACCGGAAGAGGCTGTAGAAGGCCAGCAGGTGATCGTGATTCAGACTTGTTGCGTTGGCAGGTATCGCAAGCGGCTACATATTTTTTAACATCGTTTTTCATACCATCCCAGTAGAAGTTTTGGGCAAGTCGTTTCCATGTTCTGAGAACACCCGAATGCCCTCCGATTTTAGCGTCATGAAATTCTTGTAGTAGACGAGTTTTGAGGGAAGACTCAGGTGGAATCGCGATGCTCCCTTTATAGTACAGTAACCCATCTTTCCAAACATACTCATAACTCTTTTTTGAATCAACTTCCCTTTGAGATAAAATTTGTTGTACCCACGGACTTTCTCTACTTTCTTTTTTTAACTCCTCCCAAATAACAAATTCTGGCCGAGAGATTGCATGTATAATTGACCCTCCTCCTTCCCTTGACAGAGAATCTGCAGCACTATTTTCTTTGCCAGGCCTATATTTAATGTCATATTCATATCCCAACAATTTGGTAACCCATTTTTGCTGTTCCGGGGTAGTTACTCTAGGGATGGCAATGGGGAGGGGAGGGGAGGGGACCAATCTCCCCATACCCATCCCCGATATTTTGTTATGTCCCCGTCCCCTCCCCGTCCCCGTCAGAATTGCTTAAGTGAATCCCCATCCCCTCCCCGAATAATAACAGGGGATCCCCGAGGGTCCCCGGTCCCCGAATAATTAATAGTCTAATACATTTTTTTATTTTTTATTTTAAATTAATCATATTAAAATAAAAAATTCAGATAAAAATAAAGTTCAAAATATATCTTGCATTAATATTGATCCATTTCAAAGTCACATTCAAAATATAAATTATTAAAATAATTATCTTTGTCAATGACTCAATCTTCATAATCCTACAATAAAAAGAAAAAAAATTATTTTTATATCGGCAATAAAATAAATGTAGATACTTAATTAATATTTTTAATAAAACTATTTACCTCATGCTCCTCCTGTTCTTCCTCGAGAAATGTGGCAAATTGAGAGCTAGCATCAGATTTTAAACCTAAAATAATGAAAATGATATAAGTAACGTAACTTATAAGCGCAAATATTAATAACTGTATAATATAATTACAATGTAAAATAAACTCATATTGCTATTGTAAGCTCGTAACCAACTTTGACAGCACATTAAGGCCTCCAATGTACTTGGATGAAGTTTGTTACGGTGTGCGCTCACAATTCTACCACCGGTGCTAAAAGTTTATTCAGAAGCAACTGTTGTAATTGGAATTGCCAAAATATCTCTAGCAATTCGAGCTAATGTAGGATACGAATTAGGATTAGAACTGTTGTAAATTATAATTAGGCAGCTCTCTCCTGTATCATTGTGGTTTGGATTAAAAATTTAAGACATTAATTAGTTAATTAAGTTTAAAAGTTTAATAATATAACTATTTTAATATTTATTATTTTTAACAATATTTATAATTTTGTTATTTATTTATTAGTAATTTTAAAAATAAAAATAAAATTAAAAATTAAAATGGGGAAATGAGTAGGGGATGGGGATTCCACCTCATCCCCGTCCCCTCCCCGAATAAAAAATTGGGTAAAAACTTTTCCCCGTCCCCTCCCCGAATAAAAAATTGGGTATAAAATTATCCCCGTACCCTCCCCGAATGGGGAAAATCTCCGAGGGTACCCGTCCCCGTGGGGATTTTTGCCATCCCTAAGTTACTCGTTGCTCCAAAAAATACTTTAGGCTCCGTTGATCAGTGAGGATTTGAAATTTTCTCCCCATAAGATATGGTCTCCAACATCGAACAGCCTCTATAATAGCTAGCATCTCTTTAGAATAAATTGGCCATGCTCTTTTTTGGGGTCCCAAAGCTCGGCTGAGAAAAGCTATAGGACGTCCCTGTTGAGAAAGAACAGCTCCTATTCCTGCATCAGAGGCGTCAGTCTCAATAACAAATATTTCATTAAAGTTTGGGATAGCCAATACCGGCGTAGTAGTCATGGTAGTCTTGAGTGCCTCGAATGCCTCTTCGGCATTTTCTCCCCAATTAAATTGTCCCTTTTTTAGTAGTTGTGTGAGAGGGGCTGCAATGGTGCCATAATTCTTTACAAATTTTCTGTAGTACCCGGTAAGTCCTAAAAATCCCCGTAACTCCGTCACATTCCTTGGTCTCGGCCAATTTCTCATAGCTACAATTTTTTTATCATCGACTTGGACTCCTTTTTGAGAAATAAAATGTCCCAAATATTCAATCTTGGTTTGCCCGAATGAGCACTTGGACCTCTTCAAAAAAACTGTTGGTTTTGCAATATTTGGAGCACAACCCGCACATGTTCCAAATGCATCTCCCATGAACAGCTGTATATTAGGATATCGTCAAAAAAGACGAGGACAAACTTACGTAATATTGGCTTGAATATTGAGTTCATGGTTGCTTGGAAGGTTGATGGGGCGTTACACAAGCCGAAAGGCATGACCAAATATTCGTAATGGCCGTTATGTGTTCGAAACGCCGTCTTGTGAATATCTTCGGGATGAACACGAATTTGGTGGTACCCAGCTCTAAAGTCCAGTTTTGTAAAATATTTTGCCCCATGTAACTCGTCAATCATATCATCCACTGTTGGGATAGGGAATCGATCTTTGATTGTAACTTCATTCAATGCCCGATAGTCTGTACAAAATCGCCAAGATCCATCCTTTTTTTTTACTAGAAGAACCGGCGAAGAGAAAGAGCTGTGGCTAGGTCGTATGGTTCCATTTCTAAGCATTTCGTCCACTTGTTTCTCAATTTCATTTTTCTGAAAATGGGCATACCTGTAGGGACGCACGTTTACTGCTGAAATTCCCTCCTTAAGAGGTATTTTATGGTCTATATCTCGAACCGGTGGCAGTGAGCGTGGCTCATCAAAAAGTGGGGCAAACTCGGATATTACTCCCTTAAAGTCATGAGGAATTTCTTCATGTTTTTTGTTATTGTCTGTCGCCTCTCCAACCACTACAGCAAATAAAACTCCTCCTCCGCTCAACTTCTTTTCAAGGGAGATTAGGGAAACTGCTGTGGTATCGGGATCCTTCAGCCCGCATATCACCTTCGATTCCCCTTACCAATTGAATTGCATGGTCAATTCATTCCAATCGCATAAAATATGGCCCAACTCCCTCAGCCATTGAACCCCCAACACAACATCCAATCCCTGCAAAGGAAGAGAAAATAATGTTACTGTTATAGGGACTCCTTGAATATTCATGCATACCCCCTCATGTTTGTCTTGGCACGTTATTTGTCCTCCATCAGCGACCTTCACATTAAACTTTTCAGTGGAGGTGACAGGTAAACGAAGATAGCGAGCCACTCGGTCGTTGATAAAGTTGTGACTTGACCCACTATCTACCAATACCGTTACTGGATGTTTGTCAATGTAAGCCCGAAGTTGTAGAGTGCGAGGTCCTTTCCATCCCGAAAAGGCATGCATGGTAATGTTAAAATAGTGGCCCTCATTTCGCTCATTTCCCTCATTTCCTTCCTGTTCCATGGTCGTGGCACTTGCTTCTGATTCGTCTTCCCCACTGACTCCTCCTTCGATCACAAAAAGCTGAGGCCTGTTGCATTTGTGGCCTGGTGTGAATCGCTCATTGCAGTTAAAACATAGGCCCTTCTCCCTTCTATGCTGCATCTCTTCCCAAGTTAATCGTTTTACCGGGGCACCTCCGATTGGTTTCGAAGCCAAGGTGTGCAAGGGCGGAGTGGTGTTGAGTGTCACAACCCGTTGCAGCCCCGATTTTCCGAATTCCAGCTTCCCTTGCCTTCGTCTCCTGGTGAGCTGATCGTCCTTCATTCTCGCTATTCCAATGGCATCCCGTAAAGACTGAGGCCTAGCCATTCGCACTTCATCAGCGATTTCCTCCTTTAAGCCTCCCAGAAATGTTCCAATCAAAGCCGATTGGGGCCATCCAATGACCCGAGTTGCCAATTTCTCAAATTCCCGTTGGTAATCTCGCAAAGTTCCCGTTTTTTTGACCCGAGATAATGCTTCATCAAAGCACTCGTACCCCGTTGGACCAAATCGTGCCATGATTTCCCTTTTGAACATTCGCCAGGTAATTATTATCCCTTCATCCTGGTACACTCGCTTAAGCCACTGCCACCATTGGTTAGCCTCTCCTTCCAAGTGAAAGGAAGCTAAGCTGACCCGTCTTTCCTCTGTGGTATCTTGAAACTCAAAGTACTGCTCCACACGGCTTAACCATTCTGTCGGATCGTCCCCAGAAAACCTTGGAAAATCCATTTTGAAGAAGCGATTGTGTGGATGGGTTCCCTCTTCTCGGGTGACCATTCCTTGTAGTGAGGAAGAAGCCAACTCCCCTTGATTCAGTTGTGGTTTTTCTTGTGTCAACCGTAATCCAGAAAGGGCATCCAACACCTCCTTCAGCCTTCCCTCCATTCCGTTTATCAAGACTCGCGTTTCTCCTGTTTCAGTCACTGATCGCTGCATGACTTGACGCATTTCTTGAAGCTCCATTTCCATTCGGTCGAGTCGTTCTTTGTTGGTGCCCATGACAGAACCTGCTCTGATACCAAATATGTTAGAACTCAAGTTAGAATGGAAGAAGATTCTTATCTCAGCAACAAGAATTAATAAATCTGATAATTCTTCTGTTATTTCAGAGTTCTCCAATTCGGGTTTGGAGTAAACCACAATGACAAATCTTATTTTTCTTCCCTCAACTACTTGTTTTACAACTTATTAAATAATGAAGCAAAGCAACAGCTAACTCCTATTTTAACTCAACTACTTAGCTACTAACAAGATATAGAGATTTTCCAGCACAAGACTCGGTCTTTTATGCATCCAACACTTGACCAAGCCTTTTAGCCCCCACGTCATTAGTATTGCTCACATCCAGAAATGCCAGATACTTTGGATTAGGCTTCCTAGCCCTGATGGTTTTGTGAGGTTCAACAAAATACAAGTGTTAAAATCTTCATTTTTGTTTATTGATACTTTATTTGTTAGTATCATAATTTTAGAGATATATTTGATGTTACATGATTGACTAAATATTAACATTAAAATGCAGATGGAAAGAAAAAATGATGGAGGGCTCCATAAAAGCATAAAAAGAAACGGAGATGGTGAAGCAAACTTTCGAAATTGCAACCATGAGAAGGAATTGACAAAGCTTAATGAAAAAATGGATGGGATGACTTTTAATCTTGTCGCTGTCAGGTATGAACTTGGTGAGCTGAAGAGGAACAATTTAGATACTTATGCATTGGTACAAAAAATGTAGTGTAGTTGAAGCACTTGAACGTAATATAACTCATATGCAATCACACGCATGGAAGGAAAAGATGAACTCTTCTAGTAAAGATGTTCAAAATAGTAAAAATGAATCAAGTGGTCAAAATTTCGTGGAAAAGGGAGATGAGTTTGGGGTGAAGATCGCAGAGATTAAGGACAAGATTGAAGACGCATGTGATGAAAATTTATCATTGAAAAACTTATTTGTGTATAGGAAACAAAAAGAGAACCAAATTTTCCACAATGTTGTTAAAAAGGTATGATAATAAACTATTATTCTACATTTTTTTTTCAAAAATATTTGTATAGCACATTCATTAAACAAAAAAATAATAATAAAATTCATGTTCTTATGCATGTAGGATAAAGCCATGGATGCAGTTGATTTTGTGGATTTGGTATCATCGGTGGAAGTAGATGCAATTGAGGATAAAAAGGTGCGTCCTCGAAAGCCCAGTCGTTATAAAAAATCTCCTTATGAAAATTTTACAAAAAAAAAAGGTTGTCGCAAGAAGGAGTTCGATTTATCCAAACATGGAGCTTCTTTTTCGGAGGAAGAATGGTATATTTTACAATATATTTTTCATGAACAACTAGATAAAAGGTATGGAACTATTTAAATATAATCATATTTTATATGTTTGTATTTTGATGTTATTATTTGTTTTAATTAACTATTAATGTGAGTGTATAACTTATGCAGAGAGAAAATTGTAATGACAAAACGACATATTGTTACCCGCTTCTTAATGTCTTCTTTAGCTCCTAATGTTTGGATATTTGATGAGGTATATTGTGTTTGTGTGTGTGTATAATATTCAGAGCGTAATAAGATTATATGTATTTAATTTATAATTTATTTTTCATTTGGTAGTGCATGTTTTAATAATAATGTTGTGATGATTTTATTCATAGATCATAAGTTGCTATGCTGAGTATTTAACTAGAAAGGAGAGTTTGAAGCAAGATAATGAGACTCGAAATTGGTTTTTACCAACTCTTTTTGGGGTATGTTATAAATTTTTGTTGTTACAAATATATAATATGCTTTTATAAAAAAATTAGAATTTTTTTAAAATTATATCTTACCATCTTCATATAATTATTAATTTATGAATGTTGTAGCAAATAGTGGCGAATGTGTCAGGTGTTTCAACTATTGATAGATCAGAGATTGAAATTTCGGTTCGTAAACATAACATTTGTGAATTTTACATGGGTGCACTCAAAAGATGTGAAAAGGTCAGGAATATTATCATATGTTCAAAAACTAAAAAAATTATTTACTCAAATATCATATGTTTTATTATTATCATTTGAAGGGAGTAATGATTAATACAAAATTAGTGTATTGTTGCACAGATATATGTTCCTCTTTATGACGGGCTTGCAAAACATTGGTATCTTGTAATAATGAATATAAAAGATAAGACTACTGAGATTTGGGATTCTTTGCCTAATTCTGAAATAGAACCAAATCATCATCAAGAAATCGTTAAGCAAAATGTAAGTTCAAATTTTTTATTTGTTTATATGAAATTACTAGATGCAATATATATTAACTATCATTATTATTATTGCAGTTACATGCATTGGACCTAGTCTTGTTTCGTGATATAGCCTTTAACTTTCCTTCTGATTGGTATTTCGCTGACTTTGACATTTTATATCCAAATAATGTGCCAATTCAACCAAATGGAAATGATTGTGGCTTGTATGTGATGAAGTTTATGGAGACTCCATGTGAGATGTTATTCCCAACTTATAAGGTAACTTAATCATACAATTTATATTTCTTAGTTTGCACAATACTTTAATCAATATTAAATTGTTATTAATTCTATTATATGCAGTATGAATCGGATGAAGAAAGATTTCGTCTTGCGCTACTCCTTGTAAATGGTGATGCAAATGAAGTAAGAGATAGTGTTATACAAAAAGCACTATCATTCCGTGGTCCTAAGACGAATGTTATTGCAACTAGTAAAGTTAGAACTAAAGTTGCTTCTCAAAAAAAAAAATCGTTCAATTAATAAAGTTAGAACTGTAATTGGTACTGGAGAATATTTGAAGAAACCAGGAAGAAAATCCAATTGATCTGCCTAGTAGAGGTTTAATAAATTTGGTATTGGATGTAATTTGTATTTTGTCACTTTTAATTTTTTTGTCCCCTCAATTGAATTTTATATTCAATGTAAAGTTTTTATTTGGATTACTTAATTTTCTTTTTTAGTTTTTAAGTTTTTGGATTACTCTTTATGAAAATTTTGTGTCTTGTTACTTTCAATTTTTTTTGTACCCTTTAATTGACCTTTGTATTCGATGTAAAGTTTTTATTTGGATTACTCATTAAGTTTTGTTAGCTTTTGAGTTTATGGTCTCTTCCAATTAAAAACTTTCAAAAAATAATAGCCTGCTTTTTTTTTTTTTTGTGTGTGTTTTAAGTTCAGCCTACAAGTGAATGACTGTAAGTCGTTAACTAAAAATCTGAAATGTCAAATATCCATTCCAATATCTTTTATGAAAATTTTGCGGGAAAAAATTATCAAATTTTCTTCTTAAAATGAGTCTTGAAAGATAATTCAGCAGACCGGCTTTCTGTGTCAATTGGCGAAGGAGCACACAATGATTGGAACTTTGCAAGCAATCTTGAATGGTCCATTTTGACTGTGGTTGGGGATTGATTTAGTTCAATCTTGTCAGTTCTTGAATGCGAGTAATCTGGAGCTGGGGATAGCACAAGATCCAAAAATTGGCTTGTTTTGTTAGTGAAGAAACCAATAGAATATAAATGGTGGTTAGATTTCGGATGCACTTTAAGAGATGCATTTTAAGGGACCACTAAATTAAACCACACACATCCCTTTTGAGAAGTGGTCAAGTGGAATTTGCTTTCAGAATGACAAAAGAATATTATCATAGAGATAAAAGAAACAGCTGAGCTTTTGATAGACACATTAACCCTGTTTAATTGAACCTTTGTGGACCAACTTGAGTACGGTGTTAGCAACTTTTCTTTTAAGTAATCAACAGAAATTGCATGCACCATTGAACACTCATGTGTACTACTGGAATAACGATTTCTTTCTTGACAATAAAACTTATTTATAGCTAGCTATGCACGGGCAATCTATAGTTTGGTAAAGTACAAATTTATAATTGCAAATGAACATATAAGAGAAAATGGGAAATGAGATTATGAATTTATATTCGTGCTCATGAAGTAGTTCAAAGTTATAAATGAAAGTTGTGATTCCAGCATCATTCAAAAGACATTATTAGAGTGTTCAGAAGTTAAAAAACTATCAAAACAGCATTTGATCAACAAGCTCATGATCATCTAATTCTTGAATAGAGATTTTTCTGAATGAATAAAAAAAAATATCAGCTATTATAAAATTATCAGATACTACTCATTCATTAATCTGCAAAAACAAATCATCCTCTTCTTGCAATTTCTCCTCAACAACATTCTTATCTGCAGGTTCATTCTCCTAAACAAGCAGAAACAAATGAACACACCTTATTGGCACTAAAACCGTACATCTTAAAATAAACAGCTTTATTAAAAAAAATTATTTGGCTATTGGCATTAATAATTACTTTACCAAATTAATATCAAATGAAGCATTTGAACTGACTTCATAAGCTGTAATATTCTTCCGCTTCTCATCACCTTCTTTTCCAACCTATAATATGCCAAACAAAAATGCATCAATAAAAATAAATTTAGATAACAGCTAAAATATTCAACCTTTGTAAGAATTATCCTAATATAAATATACCTCATTAAGTACTGGACATTTGCGTCTATTGTGTCCAGGTAATTTGCAATACCCACATTTTTTCATATTGACGCCTTTATTAAATCTTGCACTAGGAGCACCTTTCGTCTTCACACTTAATGGATCTTTTATAATAGCAGCATTTCTCTTCTCACTGGACCATCTACCTCTTTTCTCTTCAAAATTCCCACTCAACTCTAACATTTCAGACTTAAGTTTTGTGATAAGACCCTTTAATTTCAAGTATCCAGCATCTGTCATCGAGGCATAGAAAAATGTGTCTAGTTACAGAAGAAATTTACAGAATCAAATTTTCGACTTCGCTTCTTAAAGATATTCACGATTTAGTGCACAAAGGTCACAACCGTCTAGAAACCACACAAGATCCAATGTTTCTGAATTAACTGATATCAATTAACAAGGAATAAAATTACAAAATATATATCTATAGAAAGATTTATTTTTCAGGAGTTCAAATAATTTTACGGTTTTCTATTTGAAGTTTTCTACATGAAGATATGGCTTAAAGAATGCTGACTGCTCAAAATCACTGAAGCAACCAAGTCTATGATTATCAGAAAACTTGCATGATTAAACTGTACTGATCTAGAATATATGAGATTGCATACTATATATTTTTTGATAGATAAATGTGTCTAGTTACAGAAGAAATTTACAGAATCAAATTTTCGACTTCGCTTCTTAAAGATATTCACGATTTAGTGCACAAAGGTCACAACCGTCTAGAAACCACACAAGATCCGATGTTTCTGAATTAACTGATATCAATTAACAAGGAATAAAATTACAAACTATATATCTATAGAAAGATTTATTTTTCAGGAGTTCAAATAATTGTACGGTTTTCTATTTGAAGTTTTCTACATGAAGATATGGCTTAAAGAATGCTGACTGCTCAGAATCACTGAAGCAACCAAGCCTCTGATTATCAGCCAAATTCCATGATTTAACTGTATTGATCTAGAATATATGACATTACATAATATATATGCTTGGATAGATAAATGAATCTAGTTATGGAAGAAATTTACAGAATCAAATTCGGACTTCTCATCTTAGAGATATTCAGGATTTAGTGCACAAAGGTCACAGCTGTCTTCAAACTACACAGGGCCAGAAGTTTCTAAATTAACTGATATCAATTAAAAATGCCTAAAATTACAAACTATATTTCTATAGAAAGATTTATTTTTCAGGAGTTCAAATAATTTTACGGTTTTCTATTTGAAGGTATCTACATGAAGATATGGCTTAAAGAATGCTGACTGCTCAGAATCACCAAAGCAACCAAGCCTCTGATTATCAGCCAAATTCCATGATTTAACTGTATTGATCTAGAATATATGACATTACATAATATATATGTTTGGATAGATGAATGTATCTAGTTGTGGAATAAATTTACAGAATCAAATTCGGACTTCTCATCTTAGAGATATTCAGGATTTAGTGCACAAAGGTCACAGCTGTCTTCAAACTACACAAGACCAGAAGTTTCTGAATTAAATGATATCAATTCCTCAGGAAAAAAATTAGAAGCTATATCCCCCTAGAAAGCTCCATTTGTTAGAAGTTCAAATAATTTTACAATGTTCAATTTCAATTTTTGTACATTAAGATATGATTTAAACAATACAAACTACTCAGAAGCATCGAAACAACCAACTTAAATGCTGTATTAGTTCTTTTTTTCAGCCTCTTTCTCCAAGAAGCACGACTGGCAGACATCATATTCTCAGTTCTCTTATGTTTCTGCGTGCCTTTGTTTTTTTTTTTGGTTTGGACAAATAATCGAACAAGTGTTTGATTTTAAAGCATTGGTCATTACATGGTTACATAGCCAAAATCTCGTCATAACCATTTCTCTACACAACAACAAAATAATCATAAAAATTCTAAATATCAAATTACAAAGAACATATCAGTACTAACCTTGTTCATCAATATCCATCGCTTTTTGTAATGACAGCTCCCAAATTTACCTTGAATATAAATTTTTTTCAAAACCGAACAACTTGATTAATTGACTAAGAACTCTACTCGATTTTAGTCCGACTGATTGAACAAAAACTCCGCTTAGATTTGATCCTTGATGAGATACTGTTTATTCTTTGCAAAGATTAGTTTGAATTGTGTTTCGCGGGAACTTATTCTACCAACAGTCAAAGTGGCTAACAAATCGTATCTGTCAAAACAAAACCGTCTGTATCATGGGGTTGGCTCAATTCGGAGAAATTTCAGTGACCACCCCTATAATTTTAAATATTCTCACAATTTCACTTGAACAACATATTTTGTTTAATCCCACAAAATTCATACAAACGTTCAAATACATTTTAAAATTTATTTTACTATGTATCCTACGCCATTCATTATTGGTTTTTTGTAATTTTATCAAGTTATAATTTCAGGCCAACACATGAAAGGGTTTCAATATTTAATTAATTTGAAAATTCAATGTAAAACTCAAAATTGCTAAAATATTACTTAAATCATATCCTTAATGTTATAAGATAACTCGATTATCATGTAATCAAACTAATTTCAAAATCTATCGATCGGATATAGTATGTACTGTTAGATTATTTTATTCTAATGCATGGCCATGGAATAGCCTTTGATTTCTCATGGTATATTTTATTGGTTTACTAGCTTATAAAACCATATGCAAATGTTGAAAATTGGACTACTATATGAAATATCATGTGATATATCTTATTTGACCTTAGATTAATGTATCAAATGTTCATAAAGGATGGTTTACTTCATCAGTCTGTGAATTAACTTTTAATACTATTTATATTTCACATATCAATTCATAATACATTAGGGTACATACGATTTTAATTTCCCACCTATCAATAAATAAGGATAAATAGAAGTACTGAATATGTGTGAATTTGTGTATTATGTCATATGTTTTAATAAAGAGAATCACCTCTACTAACTTTTTTTCCATACCATTTTTATTACATTTTACCAGTTGTCTTTTATAATACTATTTTGTAAAAGAAAGCTAAAATTGACTACTCGAAAATGTCTTTATATTTTTTATTACATTTTACATTAAAGTTGTAGTACATTATAAATGCTAAGTTTAATTTTTAATAACATAACACCTTAATAAAATCAACATCTGAAGTGCGATGTATGATATAAAATGATATAGTACTTCAAATAGGCTACAAAATTAATAGGAAAAAGACCACTCACGCCTCTAAACTTTATTTAAATGGCCATACAAAACTCCTTAAATTAAAAAATATAATACATAACATAAAATAAAATTTTATAAAATATTTTCAATTTTAAAAATTTTATTTTTAACATTATTATTTTTCATATTCTTTTATTATTAGTTTGTCATATTCTTTTTACTAATATTAAAATCTACTTGACATACTAATAAAATTAATTAATTATACCTAACATTCACAATAATTTATAAAATTAACAATATCTTATTTAATTATGTCTATATTAATATCAATCTTAAGATCAATTTTTGGATTAATAGATTTTAGTTCATTCGTCAAAATAGACTAATAATAACTTAATATTAACAAAATTTTTATTGTACATGTTATTTTATCAATTATATTTATTGTAACACTTTATTTGTATCATATAATTTTTATTTGTTATTTTTATCCTATTACTATATTTATATTTATTTAGATTGATTTAGTCAAAAGGTATAATAGTCATTTAGGAAATTAAGAGGGTCTATGTGACTATTTATGAAACTAAAGGAACATGTATAATTATTTTAGCAAATCTTAGGGGTGTGGGTGGTTTTTTCCGATATTAATATTGATTTAAAATTAAAAAATTAATATTTACCTGTAACCTGCTCTATTTTAATTAATTATCTAATTATCTATTATATTAAATGAATGATTCAGATTAAAACTCTTATATCTAAGGGTCCACATTAATTCCACTATCAATACTGTAAAAATAAATACAGCATCATAAAGAAATCCACTTAGAAGATAACTTTTGAAGAAATTAGTGAGTTATGAGTCCATCTAAGAAATGAGCCCAAAAAGGCTTCGGGCCCTCGTGGCTTGGCCTAGTAGTTTGTTCAAAATATTAGTTTATGTTGTGTTTAATTATTGAAATGAGAGTAAATAGTATGAATTCTTTTCACTTCAATGTTTTCTTGCTTATCTAATGAGGAGAATGAGTGTTCCACTCCGTGGATCCCACTCATTTTCGGAGTAAGGAGTGGGATTCTCACTTCTACAGGGGTCACTCCCATCTCTTTCTTTATTATCCTTTCTTTATTAAATATAATAAAATTTATATTTATTAAAAATAAAATAATGTTACATTATTTAAAAATAATAACATCATATTTATTTAAATAATATTATTATGTTTAGTTAAAAATAATAATTTATGTAATCTAAGTTAAAATTACCTAAAAATATTATTATTATATTCATAGAGAATTAATATTATTACAATATACTATCTTTATTTTAAAATATAATATTTTATATTTATTTAATATTAATAAATAGTTTATTTTGAGAAAATATTAATTATGTACTATATTATTAATAATAATGTTTCATTTTTTGCTCTTATAATAATTTTTAATTTACATAATTAAAATTAATAAAAAATTATGATTTACATAATTAAGAATATTAATAATTATTAGTAATTTATATAATTAAAATTAATAATAAATTAAATAATTTATTTTATAAATTTATTTTTTATTTACTTTATAATTAAAAACTACAATCTTTTAAATAAGGGTAAAAGTGTAATTTAAAATAATTTACTCCTAATCCAAGTCAAAGCAAAAACATATAAATACGATTCTTCTATTCCACACTCTCCTTTCAATGTAAGTAAACAACTTATTTCCACTCACACTCTGTACTCTCAATCCCTATATTCCCAAACCAAACATTAGTTGAATGGTCTTCAAATAATTTTATTCAATTGTAACATGAGTTCAAATATTGAAAAAATTAGAATTAAAAATTTCTAAAAAATTGATTTGAACTTTTTCCATCACTCTAACTTTTAAATAAATGAAAAAAAAAACTCTCAAATAATCAAATAAAAGCTTTTATGTATGTGCCCCAATAACGTTTTTATTGTCAATTATGTTGAGTTATTAATATTGTGCAATTTTTACATTGGATATAATTGTACATAATTTATCTAACTTTAATATTATTTTATTACCGACTTGTGTCTCAACCATTAGCAAAGTGGTAAACTGCAACTCTTCAAAGTCCCCTTAAATTTTACTCTCCTAATTAAAAATTACGTAAAGATATGACTTTTCTCTATTGATTTTTGTAGGTAGAACAAATAACCTTCCAGTATTTGTAAGATAGAATTCTAGGTTATGCTATGATAGAGTCGATCTAAATGGTTTATGAGTAGACTGCTAATTGTATAATACATATTAGTAAGGGGAAAATGACATCTACACTTGCAAAATGTGGGGAAGTAGTCACCAACATTCCTAAGTTTTCATAAAAGGATGTTAAGACTCATTTTGACTATTATACTATTTATCTCTATTATCCCCCAAAAAAATAGACTTTAAAATTTTTAATAAATATAAATATTATATAAATAATGTAATCTATGCAGTAAACTAACAATATTACAATATTAAAATATTTTAATAAATTTAAATATATATAAATTATTATATTTATTTTAATAATATGTTTTTATTTATTGTAGAGACTTAAAATAATATAAATGAATTGGAAACCAATCTTCACAAGGAAAGAAAAGTTAGCCTTCACATGGAAGTATGGAAGGGAAGACTAACCTTTAGAAAGAAGGAAAAAGCAACCTTCAAAAGGAAAGAAAGACAAAAAGATGAAAATGGGGAAAAAGGTTATTAATAGTAAATAACACTAATTAATAATTAGTAATAGTGACACTTAATATAATAAAATTACATGAAATTAAAATAAAATAAAATAAAATTGAATAGAAACAAATAAATTATCAATTATGACAATGCAATTAGTAAGTGTTTATTTGATATGACTTATCTAATAGTTATAAGTTTTTATTTAATCTCATAAGCTCTTAATCAAATTTTTTGTTATTGTTTGATTATTTTTAGTAAATTTTTTTAATATTAAATAAGATATTTGGTGTCCACTATCAAAAACTTAAATTTTGGACTTTTGAGAGTAAAAGTTGAAATTATTTTTTGTAAAATACTAAAATATTTAAAATATTATTTACTTATTTGACAACTTTATTTCATTATTTTTTATAACCTAACTTTAAAAAACTTGCATATTAAAATAATTTTTATAACTTTTAATAAATATTGACAACCAAACCATTAAAATTTTTGCATAAAATATTTATTTGTAAAAACTCTGCTAATATAAACCTATTTAAATAAACTGAATTTAAAAAGCTACAACCAAAAATACAACTAGAAATTTTTTTTTTTAATATTTAATTGTCGGGCGGAAGGATCGGACTCAGACTTTCTTGATAAACCCCTAGACCGAGCCCGATCCGGCTCAATTTCGAACACCTTAAGTCCCAATCCGACTCGAAGCCTAAAAGTGGAGCCGAAGCCTGGCTGGGCCGGGCGCTCACTTTTCTGCCATCCCTAGCGGCAACTCAACTCAAGCCTTGGCTGGATGGTCGTAGTTTTTGCGCGTTTCAGTTGCCAGGCGTTGATACAAGGCTACGCGGGGTATGCGCAGAGTCTTAACCTACACCCACTACATTTCTCCTCTGTCCTCTCTATAAATAGCTTTTCTCTTTTACTTCTCGTTTCCCTCTTCTTTCAAAATCATCACCGAATCAACAAATAATCTTTCGCTCTGTCACTCACCAACTAAATATCACGAAACGATAAAAAATTAGCAAGTTAATAGCAAATTAACTGAACTGCTTCAAGCAATAATGGCTACTTTCGGTGCTGCTGCCGTTGCCACCAATCAAAACCCTAACAAGTCCATCGAGGTATACTTTATTTATTTATTTTCTTTATTATTTTTTCTTTCCGATAATCTTTAAAAATTATTTACCGTTAAATTTCTTGTCGGTTTCTTGTGTATGATGAACTTGGTGATGTTATTATTAGGATTAAGTAGAAAGTTATATAAATTATTTATTATATATTTTTGTCAGGGTTAAGCTTAATTGCTTGTGTTAATGTAAAAATTAATTCTACATTTTCGGATAAAGATTTTTTTTTTTAATGCTAAATATGTATGCGAAGCTATGATCATTTGTTTGCTTGCTGTCTTGCTGAACGGATTGTTGAAAGCGAACCAATTGCTAAGCTTGTGAATGTGTTGGAGTTTCAGTGTAAAAGAACAGTAGTTAGTAAGTGAATCATCAGGCTTGCTAGTAGTGCTTGGAAGTTTATAGTGTGATTTTCATACAGAAGACATTGAAGTAAGAATTTTCACTTCTTCTTTTTATATGAATTTAAAATTGCAGTCTATGTGGCATTTTGGTTCGGCCAGTAAATTGCTTTTATTATTAGAAGTTCATCTGTTAGAAGTCTTCATTGTGTAGTTGAGTGTAATGACCTTCTTGCTAAGTTGGACAATATGTGCACGTGGATAGTTAAGTGGTCAGTTCACATGACCTCAAACAGAAGAGTGACCATGTTGTGTTCAGATGAATGAATGGAAATGTTGGGCGTGTTTAGCTCTGCCATGCTAACTTGTACTGACAATTACCGATGCTCAAAGTGGATCTATGGACTCTCAAATTGTCGGCACTCTTTTCCCATACTTATATAATTTAGGCGTTGTTTAAAGAGAAACGCCCTTGATGAGTGCCTTAATATCGTAGGTTTTTGTCTTTCTTTCTTCTCTAAGTTGTGTGTCATGCTCTTTTCTTTCTCCTTTTGGGTTTACAGTATATCCTTTCATTTCTATTTGGTATCTGATGTGGTCAACAGTTTACTGTGTCTCCATGTGGTGCCATGTGCACTTTGTATGATTTTGCGTGTAGTTGATCAGTCACTTGTACTCTCTTGATGTTCTTGTATTTGAGATCTTTATCCTCTTGATGTTCCAATATGTAATTAGGTACTGGGCTACAAGGCAGCCAAATCCTGTGCGCACTCAACAGCTGCCTGATCGCTGCTATGCGCTCCGCTTATGGTTGTTGGAACTGCAGATAGAAATCTAGTTGTCTTCAACTTGCAGAATCCTCAGGTATCGTTTTTTATTCCATGAGAGCATTGATTTATATGTGTAAATTAAATGGGCAAATTTGGTGCTGGCAGCTGAAGCATGTGTTTTGAGTGGCAGCAGTTGCTGTGACACTAGTAGTTGGTTGACTTTGATTTAAAATTTAACTTGAGCCCATCTTTTTTAATTTGGAATGGAAACAATAATTATTTGTTGACTGTTTTTGGAATTGAAAGCTATCCTACCGTATGGAACCACCTTCCCTTGTATTTAAAAGGGTTCCTCAATGTCATGGAGCATCCTGTATAAAATTATTGTATGATTTCTTTTGTTGCCAGATATTTTTCTTCTGATTGGTGTTGTCTGGAAAAGGGTTATTTCTCGATATCATTTTGTTTGTGTACAAGGAGGAATGGATACTATAATAAACTGGTCTACTGAGAAGAGCTTGATGTTTGTAGATTTGCCAACATATATACACTACAGTTATAGTATGTATTTCCATGTCTTCAATATTCCTTTTTAATTGAAAAAAATAGCAATTTGGAATGGGTTTATTTGCCTTATATCTTTCAATTTTATTTGATAATTTCAGTCATGCTTTATCTGTTCTTATGTGATGATGATATAAATAAGATATAATAGCTCCTAGAAATTTTGAAATCTGGCTAATTTAGAAATTTGAACTAAAGGTTGGGTACAATACTATATCTTCATACACTATCATGAGAGTTTAGATAACGGTTTCCGCATTACCTGTATTACAATTTACCATATATGGCACATGCTTATTGCAACATAAAAATGGTCAAGAGGCGATGAATTCTTGTTACTATTTAACTTTTTTGTTGGGTATTTATTGATTTCCATATTTTACCTTCATGTATTGTTCTTTTTATATTTTGTTTCACTTATTTATATCTAATATATGCATTTTCTTCCGAGTATGTCTAATCATTGTTTAATGCTACCAGACTGAGTTCAAGAGAATCAATTCCCCTTTGAAGTACCAGACGAGATGTGTTGCTGCCTTTCCTGACCAGCAAGGTTTCTGGGTATGCATTCATTTATTTTGATCTCTCTTTTCTCGTTCCTCATGGTCTTTATTCTCGAAATATGAGGCATTGTCAATTGGGTTGCATATTCCCATGTTTCTAAATTTGCTTCCCCTGCCAGCAATGAGGGGCTAAGTTTAGCCTCAATTACTTATTCCACTTTCATCAACATTGGCTCCAACTTCTTTTCATTGAGATCACTGTCTTTTCTTCTAATCTTTGTGCTTCTCTTATTTTTTGGTTGTTGAATATGGTGTTATTCCGATAGGTTGGTTCAATTGAGGAAAGGTTCGGCGTTCACCATCTTGATGATTCACAGCAAAGTAAGAACTTCACTTTCAAATGCCACAGAGACGGTAGTGAGACATGCTCTGTCATCTCATTAACTTCCATCCTGTAAGCTTCCTTTTAGTGCTTTCTGATTTCAAATTTTCAGTTACATAAAACGTTCGAGATGTAAAACTTAGAAATAAAAGTATACATTGGAGTGATATAATAGCTCATTTTGAGGTAACTTTAGTGATGCCACCCATGTCTTACATAATTTTTCCCAGTATTTGTAATTTCTCTAAAGATTAGAGATCTTTCAAGTATTAGATCTTGGTGCCCTTAAGAGGTTGGTATCATAGGAATTTTTATCCAACAGTGGAAATGTACTTTCTTTTGTGAGGATTTCGATGCTCAGTGCATAGACTTTTGCTGTTATTAACATCATATGTTATCATTTAAGATTTGTAGAGCAGGAGATGCACCTAAGTATTCTTCATTTTATAAGGTGAAGCGCCTACATCTATTTGTCAAATCTCATGTAATTGTTCTTTTTGTCCAGATACATCACACTTTTGCAACTGCTGGATCTGATGGTGCATTTAATTTTTGGGACAAGGATAGTAAACAGCGGCTCAAGGTGTTTTGACTTTCATTCAGTACTTCAATAACAATTATTATTGTTGTCGTTATTGTTCTTCCTAGATGAAATACATAAAACAATGTGATTTTTACTGGATTTTCAGGCCATGTCAAGGTGCGGGCAACCTATACCTTGCAGTACATTCAATAATGATGGCTCGATATTTGCGTACTTGGTAAATAAATTCATCCATCTTCCTAAAGTCGACTTGGAGTCTCTTATCATCCTACTTTTCACACATGTTGGGATATATGCTTAAGTTCAAGATAATGGCAGGATTCTAGAAATCCACGCCTCTTTCATTCTGTCTGTTTGCATGATGCTTAGTCTTCTATGGCTCATGTTAATTCAATGTTACCTGAATTTGCGTTTCCATGAAATTAAACAACTAAAATTTCTGGTTCTTCCTGCTATGTTCTGATCCTGGCATAGCATAGTGCATTGATTTCTTGGACATTTAAACTTAAACTAGAAAAGTGTCATTCTAAATCTCATCTTGACATTTCCTGTAGGTGTGTTATGACTGGAGTAATGGGGCAGAAATCACAACCCTGCAACAGCAAAGACTTATATCTATCTGCACTTGCCACAGGTTCGTTTACTTTTTTGTTCATATACTACCATCAATAGCGTATCTTTGATCTCTCAATTCTTGAGGATCGCCAATAATCCCATATCATCCAAAATCTATTTTGAAAATATTTCAAAAAATCATTCAAAATATGTTGGCTCAAGCTCAACAAAGCAGAAAATCAATGGGCCTACAACGACGATAAAATGATTATGATATGTCTTGATCTTATTGCAAGTGTGACAATAATAAAAATTCAAGTTGTTTACAGTATATGCAAATTATCATTACTCTTCAATGTCTATTTGAATGTGCATTATCAATTAACCGCAAATTGGGTTCTTATAATCATGAATCCAAATTCAAGCCATTCAATGGTTTAGCCCATTTTAGTAGGCTTATCAATTTTAATTAAAAGTTTATTAGACAAAGTTAATGCATAAAAATAGAGTGCTTTAAAGTAAAGCATACATTAAGATTTTTATGTGATTTGATGTCCAAATCCCTACTTCTACGAAGCCATGCTCAAATATCAAGTGATTCATTAGATTTAAGAGATTAGAAACTATTGGAACCTTATATAATATGAGACGCTCTCTTGGTGATTGCTTGCATCTTGTTATAATCTCACCAAGTGAAAACTTTATGTGCACCACACATTTTTTGCTTCCTCTTCCTAGTAAGACTTTTAAGTCAACAGTATGTCGCCACTCCATAGAATTTATATTCTATGAACACGTGGTCCCTTCTCCCATCTCCCAAAAAGACTAAAGATAATGTCTCTTAATTAAAGAATGATCCGAAGGTTGTAGCCTTTGATGTAGAATCATTCTACTGCTCCCAACGATTTTTACTCTGCAAAAACTGGATGACATGGCCATCGAGATGATCATAAAAGAAGTTGGTAGAATTAAAGTTTTATATTCTGTATGCTTGTTTGTCTGGCAAGAAAATGAAGGAAATTTTGTTGACTTAGAGAGGAAAATCAGAAACTGAATTCATTATGATTTGATACAATAGACTGAGATTACAATACAGTATATATATAGTAGCATCTGGAACTTTGTGAATGTAACAGAATCATATGCACACACTCTACTATTCACCACAACATTTTGGTGGGAAATAACAGACTTATAACAAACTTTTAACAACATGCATAATAATCTTCCAGTAGCTTGTGTAGCGTGGCATCTGATTCATTACTTCACTTAACAATTTGCTGACATCACAGAGCCTCACAGAGCTGACTCAACTTATTCTTAACAGGTAGTGGACCAATTAAATGAGAAGTGGATGTTGCAATCAAGAAGACAGCAGACACCAAGGCAACAAGAATAATGAAAATTGCAAAGTGCGCGATCCATTGATATCCATGATCAAATGATTAATTTTTACAAATCAAGGAGTTTTTTTATTATCAGAAGTACCATGTTTACTGATTATAAAGAATTGTTAAATATAAAATTAGCAGTAAAATAATCGTTAAGCAAATAAAAATCTATCCAATCACTGTAAAGGCTTTTCCAAATCTAACAGCATAACACGAAAGTATTAGTTTTTTTTTTTTTTCATTTTTTGAGAAATCCTTTATTCTTTTTTAATTTGTTGCAAATATATACATACGATTTAAAATAACTAAAAATTACAGGACTCTAAATTAGCAATAATCTCGAAAATCTGTTCTTATTAATGTTGCCTTGGTGGAAATCGACCTTATTTAAAGAGAATGAGCCCCATGCCATTGGGCTACAAGCACAAGCGGCCCACAAATAGTAGAGTATCTAAAACAGTAAAATTATATCATCTCCATTGTCCAGAACACTTTATATATGCATTTCCAGTTTTCCACTGTATATGCTAATATGCATCCCTAGTATACTTTAAGCGTTGAAGAGGTCTGATGGAAAAAAAAAAATGATTAGAATCCTTCGTTTCTAGCGGATCATAAAAGGCTTTATTATTTTCTTTTTCGAGTGATGCTTTTTACAAATAAAAATGCACAAAGCTAGTAAAAGATGAATCTATTCACTTTATCAATTCAATAATGATATGGCACAAATAATTTTATACATATTGGTATGTACAAACTGATGTGGCATAAAGAAATTTATTGAAAAGTGACATATTATTTTTTTTAATTATGTGAATCCACGATGGTTTTATAGAACCAACCTTCGATTTTTTAAGATTGTTAACAGCAGAGGGGTGATATTCAAAATTATTGATCGAATAGGTATAACTTATTACCTGATTCTTCTTTAATTACAAGAATTCTGATCATCGAAGGTTTTTGGGCCTTCCCAAATCAAACTTGGCTGTGGTTGGACTGATCATTTCTTTTAGTATTCTCACAGTAGTTCACTTTCACAGTTAATTGGAACTCCACTCGTGAGTCACGGACGTGGTAAGTGTAGACTTGGGAACTAGCTAAAGTCTTAGTATTAGGACCTGTTTGTTTTTATATATGATAATCAACACAAATCAGTCTAATGATTCAACGTTGATGGGTCGGCACGCAAGACTTAATTGGATAAGACTATTTTCAGCGTCAATCATATTTTATACGTTCTAAAAGAAAAGTCTTTGTTACTTTCTAATTAGTAAATTTCCTTTAAGATGAACCGTCTCAACTGGGGCCAGTAATCAGTTGAGCTCAATGGAGCGTTATGTAGTCATCACTGTTGTTAATTTAGTAATAGCTTCATTCGTCGCCTTAATATTAACATTCGTTGCGAGGCCTTCTGTAATCGTCTTGATGCTGCTGACCGCAACTGCGTTTGGGATGATACCCTTGGGTTTGATTATTATTTGTTATGTGAAGAGAAATCCGGAAAGCAAAGGTACGTAAGATTAGTTAATTAATTTATCACGCATAGCATATATAACATATGATTGTTTGATCGAGTATATAGTACGAATATTTTTTATGCCTTCACCATTCAGGGGAGGATTTGATGCGATTTGATTTGGGTATGAACCGACAAGCTATTAACATAGAGCTTACTGAAGCAAATAAGCATGGAAACAGTGGGAAAAAGCAAATTGAATTGCCCTTTTTCAGTTTTTCCAGTGTTTGTGCAGCAACAAATAATTTCTCTGCCACAAATAAACTCGGGGAAGGTGGTTTTGGTCCTGTATACAAGGTAAAATTTTAATTTTGGCAACAAGCTTATGGACTAATTATTATTTAACAAGAACTACAATTTCAGGGAGTGTTAAGAAAAGGAGATGAGATAGCTGTGAAAAGGCTTTCAGGAAGATCTGGACAAGGATTGCGAGAGATGAAAAATGAAGCTTCGGTGATAGCCAAGGTTCAGCACAAGAATCTTGTGAGACTTTTGGGCTGCTGCATAGATAAAGATGAGAAGATTCTGATCTATGAATACATGCCTAACAAAAGCTTGGACTTCTTTCTTTTCGGTTAGTTATTGCATTTGTTTCTTATTCTTACATGTTCCTTACTTCAAATTTTATTCATACATTTGTTTGAACTAATATTTAATAAATAAAATTACATATCAAAAATTTATTTCAAAATTTATTTAAACTAGAATTTAGCCTATATTACATTTCCAAATTTTATTCATTAATTTATGTAAAATAGCATTTAGCATTTAATTTAAGATTAAACATATAATTACATTCAGTAATTTATTCAAACTACTACATAATACTAAATATCAAAATTATTCAATTATTAATTTATATTGAAATTGAATAACTAATATAATATTCAATAATTAACAATATAAATTTAAGAAATAATCATACTTTTTAAATAGCTTTTTTAACTTCCTTAAACTAAATTTAATATCAGTGGCGAAGCTAGCACTATTTTTTGGGGTGGGCTAGATTTTTTTTAAAATTCAATTACTTCTCAAAAAAATTATTCTATACGAATAAAATGATTAAAATACACTAGACAAGCAAGAAAAACTAATAACAAAACTATAAAAGTACAATGTAAATAAAAAAAATACTATCAACGAAATTTTGTCATGTGATTCTTCAGAAAAGAAAACTCATATATTGTATTTGAATTATATTATCTGCGATAGTAATACATTAGAGATATTATCTGTGATAATAATACATTAGAGAATTATTAATTATTTTATCAAAAAAGTTGACAAAAGTATAAGCTAATAACTAATTCAAAAACAGTATGAGCATGTGGGTGCGATAGAGGCTAGCCATCACCCATGAGGTGGCAACTTGATGACTTGAACAACTGAGTTTTGAGGAATTTAGACTTTGGATAATTGGATCAATTAGTTAGGGATTTAGGTGAGTTTTTCGATTTAGATAAAATAGATATTGACTATAATTATTAGTTATATTTTTATATTTTACTATAAGTTTTTTAAAAAGAGTAAATTTATAATTAATTATTTTTTTTCAAGAAACAGCCCGGGTTAGCCCCCTCATAACTTCGCCCCTATTTAATATGATCTCGTCCAATACTAAACCAAACACAAAACGTGACTATAAAATAATTCAGTCTTATCCAATCCAATTAAATCTTAATAACTAGTCCAATCCAATCATTTGTTTACCTAACCTAAAAGAATATTTAACATTTACTATTTCATTTAGCTATTTTTAAGTTTAATGGTTAACATCATCGAATAATCAGATTTTAAAAAAAAATTAAGTCACTAGATCAATTTACATCAGATTATGTGGTCTACATTTTTCTTGTTTTCATGCATAATGACATTTAGTCTTTTTGTTGTAAATTAGATCCAACCAAGCAAATGTTGTTAGATTGGGTAACACGTGTTTGGATTATTGAAGGGATAGCTCAAGGGCTTCTTTATCTTCATCAATATTCCAGAGTGCGAATTATTCATCGAGATTTAAAAGTTAGTAACATCTTGTTAGATAAAGATATGAATCCCAAAATATCAAATTTTGGAATGGCAAGAATTTGCGGAGGAAATGAGTTACAAGCAAACACCAGTAGGATTGTTGGAACATAGTAAGTTAATGACACAAATCAAAATTAAAGTGATTAATTAGTTATGCATGAATTACTGATTATTATTTATTTGATTGTTGAATTACAGTGGTTATATGTCCCCTGAATACGCAATCCAAGGGATATTTTCAATTAAATCTGATGTGTTTAGCTTTGGAGTATTGTTGCTCGAGATTGTAAGTGGCAAGAAAACCACTGGATTTTATCAAACTGACTCTCTCACTCTGCTAGGTTATGTAAGTACAAAAGCCGTTGCGCATATTCTTTTTATATTACTTAGGTGAAAATATATATGAATTCCCAAGTCATGCTCAGGTGTGGACACGCACAATGTGAAAACGTTTGAATTTTTGCACCTGACTACTTTTAAACTATTCTCTATATCAAGTGTACAACTATCTAATAACATCGTATGGTTGTTCAGGCATGGGATCTGTGGACAAGCAACAGGACATTGGAGTTGATTGATGATCCAGTATTAGAAGATGAATATTCCTCCAAGCATATGCTTTTAAGATATGTGAACATTGCACTCCTTTGTGTACAAGAAAGTGCTGATGATAGACCCACCATGAATGATGTTGTATCCATGCTTACAAATGAAGCTGCAGCATTACTTCCTCCCAAACAACCTGCTTTTTCATATGTAAGAAACACTGTGACTTCAACATCGTCCACCGGCAAGGTAGAAGATTGTTCAGTCAACCAAGTGACGATTTCAATTTTAGAAGCGCGCTAATTTTTATTTTAATGTGTATCGAGTCCTTTTTTGGGAAATGGATTCAAGGATTTTTCCTACAGTTGCAAAAGATTATGTACGTTAATTCATACACTTTGGGGTTAGGTTGTTCTAATTACTCCTCTGATCCAATATTTGAACTGAGTTTCCTATTTTTGACTCGCTGGTACGTACCGACCATTTCTCAGAGTTTAAATTAATTTTTTATTTTTTATTTTCTCCAAGATTCAAACTTACTTAGGTGATAATGTAAATAAGACTATTTGAAAACTACTATGCTAAACTCCAGAGACTAATTATTAGATATTATATGGAGCCATGCATGGAACCATTATTTTCATTCAATGGGATCAGAATCAAGAAACTACGAACTTGGGGGGCAAAATCAACAATTTGTAAACCGACAGAGGGAGAGGATCAAAACATATGTAAAGTCCAAGGAGATGAACTAAATTTCAATTAACGCCCTTATCTTGTTATGAATTATATAATTCTAATTCAAGAGAGACACTTTTAAATAAAAATTTAGACGTAATATTCTGACCATTATATTAAAGCTAACCAAAAGTTGATATTGAAGCTAACATGCCTTTTTTAAGTTTTAAAAACTAAAAAATTAATATAATAGATCTCCATATAATAATAAATTATTAATCATTCGTCTCTCTCTTAATATATTCCCTCTTTTATCTCTTTTTTTTCATCCTCTTACCCTTTTAAGTCTTGCCTACATTAATTAGTTTGAACTTTTGCATGGCATCAGTGCAAAAACTTAACCGACTGATAGAGCTGAAATGGACTTAAATTTTATTTTCACTCATTGACTATTTTCATGCAAAATTATTTTGTCCATCAAAATTCGTAGCAGGACATATATATTCGTTTCTATGTGTACATATTAAAAATAAAATAAAATAACAAGGAGAGAAAGGAGATGTTGGATAAAAGGATGATCACCAAAATCACTATCAAAACGATAATGTTTTTATCACTGTTTTGTCACCGTTTTGCATTTTGTTCAAATAGCAGTACACAGATTTTGATAGTTTAGTGTTTGCTCCTAACTCATTCCCTTAAAAAATTATCCTGATTTCAAAATCCAATAATTTAGGATTCATGTCTTTGTCCAACAACATGTTACTATTCTTCTCTTCTTCCAAATCCATGTAAATAATCAGCGCACGGTGCTTACAAGTCTTCCCTGCAGACCTGAAGTCCTCTTCGGCTGCTTTCTAATTAATTAACTTGGGCTACCTTTACTCTGCTATATTACATACACATTGCAACTTGCAAGTTCCATCCCTTCACTTCGTTTCATTTCAACTACTATTAAACCCAATCATGAGATCAACTTTACTCTTATCATGGCTTTTCTTGATACCCTTTTTAGCTAATTATTTTGGGATGCATATGGTTTTGGTGTCTGGCCAATGCCAGGGCCATCAAAAATCGCTATTAATCTGGATGAAGAACAGCTCCATATTTGACGTTGAAATTAATAATTTATGTTTTATTTTGAATTACAAGTTAATTACCTCTTGCAAAAATATGAAATACTGAGGCTGCCGATGTGCCTTAAAGAGCGATAGCAAGATTACTATGGAAAAACACGCGCGATCGGATACAAAATTGCAATGACACAACCAAGCCATACATTTTATATGAGGAACCCATTAATTATGAGATAGAGATTAAACAAAGTTATGATGAATATGATTAATTTTATCTATCAGATCAAACTAACCACTTTTTAATTAACTAGAGACGATTATCATTTTGTACATGTGGGTCCAATCCACAGAGAGCTTCGCCGAAGCTGAAAGCAGTGGGTAAAGTAGCGAATACTCACTCTCATAATCTGATTGATCTTTGGATTTTCAGTCCATGTCCTATTGTGATCCTTACATTACATATGAAAGATCAACAATACATATAGAGCTAGCTTTAAACACCAGTTGAACAGGGAGATCTTTTATTAAAAAGATATAATGGAATTAACAAAATAGATATTAGAAGGATTTTTGTTTTTGAAAATTCTAGTCTAAAAACTTTATAAATAATTGCTATTGTGAAAAAATATGGAATGTGG
Source organism: Citrus x changshan-huyou (assembly GCA_039657385.1). Lineage (NCBI taxonomy): Eukaryota > Viridiplantae > Streptophyta > Magnoliopsida > Sapindales > Rutaceae > Citrus > Citrus x changshan-huyou. The sequence continues at coordinate 13,706,213 of CM077547.1, read as the reverse complement.
TTTTTTCTTATATTAAAAGTTGGAAGGTGGTCAAAGGGTAAATTTCCCAATAACTTTCCAACGTGTCTATGAATCTTGTGTCGGCTCTTCATAAAACCTGTAAAACCACTATCAATTGTTAGCTCTCTCCTTACGGCTTTTACAAGTCTGCGGGTTCCACGAGCAAATCAGCGTTCAGTTCGACGCGAGATGAATTGCATTCAATCAATTTTTTTTTTTATTAAAAGCAATAAAATCACTATCAAATGTTAGCTGTATCCTTACGAGACTTTTCGAAGTCTACGGGTCCCGCAAGCAAATCAAAGTTGAGTTTGACACGAAAACGAATTGCATTCAATCAATTTTAAGATTTTTTTTAATATAGTAGATGAATAGTGAAAGTCTAAATTAATTCTTTTTATTATACTTATTTCAAGATTCAAACTCACCTGATTAATTAAGTAAATCTGTTTAATTATTGGATCTTATAATGAATAAAGACCCTGATTTTTATTGGTTGAATAAGGTTTGATGCTAATTAATATACTGGAAAAGGCAGAAAGAATCCTAATTAATATAAGCAGCGATGGATGGAGCCATGATTTTGGTTCAACGGGATCAGAATCAAGAAACTACGAACTTGGGGAGGCCAAGATCAACAATTTGTAAAACGATGGAGTGAGAGGATCAGAACATATATAGAGATTCCAAAGAAATGGACTAAATTTTAATTAATACCCTTATCTTCCTATGAATTATATAATTATAATATTGTAATAATCACATATTTACTAGGTCCCAACGATTCCATTGGTGCTTGTTTCTAAATTGTAATTAAAATTATTTTAATTAGTTTCCAAGTCTACGCCTAAAAGCTAAAAACTTTTAGTTTGCTTTGAATAATCCTAAAAGTTTTTGCTTTAATTTTCTCTTATGCTTAGTTTGGTATAGCTTTCCAAATATAGTTTATTCAATAGAGTTTTTATAGTTTATTCAATAGAGTTTTTATTAGTAAAGCTTTTATAAACAGTGTTTTTATAAAAATAATTTTAGTTATTTGTTGTCAATGGAAGCTTTTATTAAAAATTAAAAAATTGTTTAATAAGCACGTTTTTTAAAATTATATTATAAAATGAATGAAATAAAATTGTCGAATAAATAAATGATATTTTAGATGTTTTAATATTTTTAAAAATAATTTTTTGAAAATTTACTTCCAAAAACCCAAATTTTGAGTTTTTACTAGTAGAGAAAAAATAACTTATATAATTTTCAAAAGCTCTACTAAAAAACAAATCCAAACAATAACAATAAATCTTAAAAGAGTTTATATAATTAAATAAATATTTATATCCATTAGATGAAGTATGCCAAACATACAGAATGTCTTATTTGTTTGAGATTTCTTTTCTTCTCTCTGTTTGACAAAGTTAATAAAATAATTAACAAGAATTTCAAATAAGGGCCTTTACCTTCTGTCATTGAGACAATATTCACCTCCAAACTGGCGCCACCGTAGATATATATTGTACGGGCAATATTCATAGATGATCTCTAAGAGTTCATGCTAAATTTTAGTTGCAATAAGATATAGGCTATTTCCACCTTAAAAACTACTCTGAGCACTCTAATTTTAATAAAATAATTTAATTACAAAATTAATCATCATATAAATTACTATTAAGATTTATTTATTAATGAGCCAATACAACTTAATTACTTTAAAACTCATATAATACACTCATTATTTAACATATAATCTTTTATATCAAACATATCTTAAAATACAATTCATTGAACATGCAGCAAATCAATTTTTAAATAATTTTGAAGATAAAATATTTGTAAGACATACATTTTTCTAGAAATAAAATAAACCGAAATTATTGCAAAGGTGTTCTTTTTTTGTCTTTAATTTAAAAATAAATTAATTAAAGCACTCTAAACCTAATAACCTAGTCAGCATCTTCTTCTTCTTCTTCTTCTTCTTTTTTGTGTCAGATTACAATTTGGTTTACAATTATTATTGGGGTAGTGAAAGTCCATACTTCTTGATCTTAAAGAAGTTATAGGTGCAAAAATTGATATGGAATACATTCTTTAATTAACGAAAACTAATAAATAAAATTATTTTAAAAAATTTGCTTAAAACTTGACTTAATTCCATTGTTGCTAGTTATGCTACATTTATTAAAACGATTTTCTTTGAGTGTGCTGAATATTTTTATTAGTGTTTTGAGTAAATTAATTTAAATGATTTAAGTAGGGATACTTTTGGCATCTTAAAGAGTGTACAAAATAAAAATTAATTTTTCAAATTTAGTATTTGTGCATAGAGTACCCATTTTTTTTTCAAAGAAGTTATTTATTCATAAAAATTAACAAGATATTTATTCATAGTATACAACGAAAGACAATGCTAAAAGAAATGAGCCCAACCAAGTTTTAAGCGACTTACTTCTATAGTTTTATGCGCGGGTCTCCCACTAACTTTTTATTGTCGTAATTTTGGACCTATGGAAATGGAAGATTCCTGTATTTGATGCAGGCATTTAACCAAAAGATCCAATTTTCTTTTCTTATTTTTTTTCTCCCAAGTCTTGGCAACATTAATTGGTTTGAACTTTTGTAGTCTTCTAGCTCCCAGTTTATACGTTGGGGGTGTAACTTCTAGGGAACTTCGGCGACCTTTTTCCTATTAAATGAATTCATCGCAACTCCCAAGTTTCATCACTCCTCTACGAGTTTCATTTCAGCAATTATTAAAACAATGCGACCAATTTTACTCTTATCATGGCCTTTCTTGATACCCTTTTTAGCCAATTATTTTGGGATCCAAATGGTTTTGGTTTCTGGCCAATGTCAGAGCGAACAACAATCGTTGTTACTCCAAATGAAGAACAGTTTCATATTAAGCAATCACAGTGTCTATCCATCTACAAAACTGAGTCAGTGGAGTAGTCATCAAAGCTCTGATTGTTGTGATTGGAGCGGTGTAAGGTGCGATGAGGCTGGTCATGTTATTGGTCTCGACTTGAGCAGGGAACCAATCATTGGCGGACTTGAGAATGCGACTGGCCTTTTCAATCTTCAATATCTGCAGAGCCTCAATTTGGGTTTCACTTTCTTGGACGGATTCCAAATACCATCCAGGTTGGGCAACCTGACAAATTTGACTTATCTGAATCTTTCCCAGGGTGGCTTCGCAGGGAAGATTCCTATTGAGATTTCAAGCTTGACAAGGTTGGTTACTCTTGATTTGTCAGGCCGTGAGCGCTGAAGAGGATTTTCCGCGAGAATTGAGATCCCAAACTTAAGCTTGTTTCTGCAGAACTTAACAGAGCTCAGAGAACTACATCTGGATCAAGTAGATTTGTCCGCCTCCGGAACTGAATGGTGCAAAGCTTTATCATTTCTGCCCAATCTACAAGTTTTAAGCTTGTCCGGCTGTGATCTTTCAGGTCCAATCAATCACTACCTGGCAAAGTTACGGTCACTCTCCGTGATTCGTTTGCATTACAATTATGGTCTATCCTCAGGTGCAGAATTTTTGGCCAATCTGACGAATTTGAAGGCCTTGGATCTCAGCGAGTGTGGGTTGCAAGGGAAGTTTCCAGAAAAGATATTGCAGGTTCCTACCCTTGAGACTCTTGACTTGTCAATTAACCAATTGCTTCAGGGTTCTCTGCCAAACTTTCCTAAGAATTCTTCTCTTCGGAACCTGATCCTCTCTGGGACGGGATTCTCAGGCACACTACCAGATTCCATTGGGAATCTTGAAAATTTGACAAGGGTAGAGGTTAGAAGGTGCAATTTCACAGGGCCAATTCCCCCTTCAATGGCTAATCTTACCCAATTATTTCACATGGACTTCTCATCTAACCATTTCTCTGGTCGCATCCCATCTCTTCACAAGTCAAGAAATCTCAACTACTTAGACATTTCGTTCAATAATTTAAGTGGTGGGATCTCATCCACCTTCTGGGAACAACTTGTAAATCTCAATCTTGTTCTCTTGTCGCACAATTTACTTAATGGAAGTATTCCCAGATCTCTGTTTCTACTTCCAAATCTGGAGATGCTTCGGCTCTCCAACAACCAGTTTGAGAACCAACTTCCTGAACTGTCAAATGTGTCCTCGTCTGTATTGTTTGACCTTGATTTAAGCGGCAACAGATTAGAAGGGCCTGTTCCCATTTCATTATTCTTTGAACTCAGAAACCTTGATACCCTCGATCTTTCTTCCAATAAGTTTAGCAGATTGAGACTGGCTTCAAGCAAACCACGGGTCATTCCTATTCTAAAAAACCAATCACAACTTTCTGTTTTGGACATTTCAAATAACCAAATATCTGGAGAAATACCAAATTGGATTTGGGAAGTTGGTAGTGGCAATCTTCGGTACTTAAATCTTTCACACAATCTCATTGTGAGCTTGCAAGAACCTTACTCTATTTCTGGTATCCGCTTGCTTGACCTGCACTCCAACCAGCTCCGAGGAAATATCCCTCACATGTCACCAAGTCCTTCCTACGTCGATTACTCCAACAATAATTTTACTTCCATCCCAGCTGACATTGGTAATTTCATGTCTGAAACCGAATACTTTTTCGCTGCAAACAATAGTCTCGTTGGAGTCATCCCGGAATCTGTATGCAAGGCTACCTATTTTCAAGTTCTTGACTTATCAAACAACAATTTGAGTGGCACAATTCCTACATGTTTAATCACCAAGAGTAGCAACACTCTAGGGGTTTTAAATTTAGGGAGAAACAACCTCAATGGCACTCTTTCTGACACAATATTTCCAGGAAATTGTAGGTTGCAAATTCTAGATCTCAGTAGAAATCAACTACAAGGAGTGGTACCAAAATCTCTTACCAATTGCAGTATGCTGCAGGTTTTAGACCTCAGGAATAACCATATCAGTGATAATTTCCCGTGCTGGTTAAGGAATGCTTCTCGTTTGCAAGTTCTAGTTTTGCGATCAAACAACTTCTCCAGACACATTAGTTGTCCAAGACATAATGTCTCCTGGCCTCTACTTCAAATAGTCGACTTAGCATCCAATAAATTCAGCGGAAGACTATCACAAAAATGGTTACTTACGATGGAGAAAATGATGGTTACTGAAACCAAATCCGGATCTGAGCTCAACCATCTTGGATATGATATGTCGAGCAACCGATTCTATGAGGTTAGTGTAACAGTTACAGTAAAAAGTGTTGAGATCATGCTACTGAAGGTCCCAAATATATTCACTTCCATTGACTTTTCAAGCAACAATTTCGAAGGGCCAATACCAGAAGAAATGGGACAATTCAAATCACTTTATGCTCTTAACATGTAGCACAATGCTCTCACAGGCTCGATACCATCATCTTTTGGGAACTTGAAACAGATTGAGTCCTTGGACGTCTCAATGAACAACCTCAGTGGAAAAATTCCTTCCCAGCTGGCAAGCCTAAATTTCCTATCGGTTCTAAATCTCTCGTACAATAACTTAGTGGGAAAGATTCCGACAAGTACTCAACTCCAATCATTTTCACCAACTTCTTATGAAGGAAACAAAGGATTGTACGGACCTCCTTTGACGAATGAAAGCCAAACACCTCCTTCTGAGTTACCACCTTCATCGCCACCAGCTTCAAGCGATGAAATTGATTGGTTCTTCATAGCCATGTCAATTGGATTTGCTGTAGGCTTCGGAGCAGTTGTTTCACCTCTAATGTTTTCCGTGCAGGTAAACAAATGGTATAACGATCTTATCTACAAATTTATATATCGGCGATTCCGCGTGTGAAGTGATTTAAATCTCTCCTTTTGAATAATCATGTAAGCTAGCTTTTGCTTCTCTCTTCCGTCATAGATGTTTGATATTTCTTTTCTTCTCTGTTTGATAGAGTTAATAGCGTTGACAATAATTTGAAATAAGGGCCTATCTATAACTGTTGCTGAGACAATCTTTATCTCAAAATTGGTTCCAAGTTTGATCTATATCGTCGCAATTCATACACAACATATCTCTGTGAGTCCATAGTAAATTAATATGTGCAAGATGTTGTATGATTCCAACTCCAAGCTAGATACATAGCGATTCATGATCATATTCCATTTGTTCACTTGGAAGTCTTGAGTTATGAGCCCATATAAGAAATGAGCCCAAAAAGGCTTTGGGCCCTTGTGGCCTGGCCGAGTAGTTTGTTTAAAATATTAGTTTATATTGTGTTTAATTCAGAACCTTGTAATTCTTCGTACTGCAGTGTATGTTTTCTTTCTTATGTAAGGAGGAGAGTAGAACTCCCATTTCATAGATCCCACTCATTTTTTTAGTAAGGAGTGGGAATCTCACAGGGCCACTACCACATTTTCTTTTCCTTATGAAATATAATAAAATTTATATTTATTAAAATAAAATAATATTATTTTATTTGAAATTACAAACATTATATTTATTTATATAATATTATTATATTTAGTTAAAAATAATAATTTATGTAATCTAAGTTAAAATTACTTAAAAGTAATATTATTATATTCATAGAGAATTAATAATATTATAATATACTATCTTTATTTGAAAAATAAAATTATTATATTTATTTAATATTGATAGCTAAAAATAATAAATGGTTTATTCTAAGAAAAAATTAATTATGTACTATATTATTAATAATAATGTTTTGTTTGTTTTGCTCTTATAATAATTTTTAATTTATGTAATTAAAATTAAAATTAATAAAAAATTATGATTTACATAATTAAGAATATTAATAATTATTAGTAACTTATATAATTAAAATTAATGATAAATTAAATAGTTTATTTTACAAATATATTTTTAATTCACTTGTAATTAGAAACTACAATATTTAAAATAAGGGTAAAAGTGTAATTTAAAATAATTCATTCACAGTCCAAATCAGATTAAACATATAAATGAGATTCTGACTCCTATTCTACAACATTCTTCCAATGTAAGTAAACAACCTATTTTCACTCTCACTCCACACTCCCAATCCCTGAATTCCTAAACCACACCGTAGTTGAGTGGTTTTCAAATAGTTTTATTCAATTGTAACTTGCGTTCAGATATTGATAAAATTAGAATTAAAAATTTCTTAAAAAATTTATTTGAATTTTTTCCACCACTCTATTTTTTAAATAAATGAAAAAGAAAAACTCTCAAATAAACAAATAAAAGCTTTTAGTATGTGCGCCAATAACGTTTTTATTGTCAATTATTTTGAATCATTAGTATTGTGCAATTTTTATATTGAATATAGTTGTTCATAATTTATCTAACTTTTACAGTATTTTTATCCTATAAAAAAATTTGGGACGGGATTGAGACATTTTTTTATCCCAATTATATATGCGGGACGGGAGTGGGATTGACAAATTCCGTTCCATCCCGTCTCATTACCGATTAAGAATGAAAATTTTTTCAATTGGAATGAGATCCCGCAGGATCCCGCAGGATCCCATCTCTTTTGGGATGGAATTGAGACATATTTTTATCTTAAAAAAATATAAAGACGAAATTAAAACGTTTTTTCATCCCATTTATATATACGGAATGGGACTTAGATTGGTAAATCTCATCCCATCCCGTCCATTGCCAACCCTACTGGCTGGTCGTAGTTTTTGCGCAGTTCAGTTAACAGGCGTTGATACAACGCTACGCGGGGTATGCGCAGAGCCTTAACCTACACCCACTACATTTCTCCTCTGTCCTCTCTATAACTAGCTTTTCTCTTTTGCTTTTCGTTTCCCTCTTCTTTCAAAATCATCACCGAATCAACAAATAATCTTTCACTCTGTCACTCACTAACAAAAAATCACGAAACGATCAATAATTACCAAGTTAATCGCAAATTAACTGAACTGCTTCAAGCAATAATGGCTACTTTCGGTGCTGCTGCCGTTGCCACCAATCAAAACCCTAACAATTCCATCGAGGTATACTTTATTTCTTTATTTTCTTTTTTCTTTTTTCTTTCCGATAATCTTTAAAAATTATTTACCTTTAAATTTTCTTGACGGTTTCTTGTGTATGATGAACTTGGCGACTGTTGAATTAATGCTTATGATGATGTTGTAAGGATTAAGTAGAAAGATATATAAATTATTTATTATATATTTTTGTCAGGGTTAAGCTTAATTGCTTGTGTTAATGTAAAAATTAATTCTACATTTTCGGATAAAATTTTTTTTTTTAATGCTAAATATGTATGCGAAGCTATGATCATCTGTTTGCTTGCTTTCTTGCTGAACGGATTGTTGAAAGCGAACCAATTGCTAAGCTTGTGAATGTGTTGGAGTTTCAGTGTAAAAGAACAGTAGTTAGTAAGTGAATCACACTGTTAAGTTTATATTAGGTTAATGAAGATAAGTTTTCTACAATTGGTCATCTAAAAATTTGATGCACCAAATTTTCAAATGAGATAAATTTTTTCTGGTCATAGGTTCCAAATTTATACGCTAGATGTTGATATCATGTAGGTGTATGTGAAGTGTAGTTCTCTCATTGAAGCTTCGTTTGATACTTGAGTAAGCTTGGTTGATCTTTTAATATAAAGATGCTGTTAGAAAAGTAGTATTTACGTGAAATTTTTCAATGGCAGGTGTCTCAACCTCCCAATGATTCTGTTTCAAGCCTTTGTTTCAGTCCCAAGGCCAATATCTTGGTTGCAACCTCATGGGATAATCAGGTTTGTCCAATCGGGTTCTGTTCTTTTTTTATACCTTTAGTTATGCCTTCTGTTTGTTGGTTAACATCCTTGATATTCTCATTCGTCTTGTTTGAATGCTTTCACAGGTAAGGTGTTGGGAAATTTCACGCAGTGGAACTGGTGTGGCCAGTGTGCCCAAGGCATCAATTTCACATGACCATCCGGTAATCTAAAGCAAGATTTGTGGTAGTTAGAATACCATACTGTTGAATTTGAGATTGCTGATAATTTAACCTTTTTCTTGCTTTTGAAATTTGAAGGTCCTATGCTCAACATGGAAGGATGATGGAACTACTGTCTTCTCTGGAGGATGTGACAAGCAGGTCAAGATGTGGCCTTTACTCTCTGGTGGTCGGTCAGCCAGTGACTGTTGCTATGCATGATGCGCCAATTAAGGAGGTTACTTGGATTCCAGAGATGAATCTACTTGCTACAGGAAGCTGGGACAAGACATTGAAGTAAGATTTTTTCGCTTCTTTTTATTTAAAATTGCAGTCTATGTCGCATTTTGGTTGGGGCAGTAAATTGGTTTTATAATTATAAGTTCATCTGTTAGAAGCCTTCGTTGTGCCGTTGAGTATAATGACCTTGCCAAGTGGGACAATATGTGCATGCGGATAGTTAAGTGGTCAGTTCACATGACCTCAAACAGAAGAGTGATGTTCAGATGAACGAATGGAACTGTTGTGCGTATTTTGCTTTGCCACAGTAACTTGTACTGACAATTACTGATGCTCAAAGTGGATAGAGCTGGCAGGGGCTATGGATTCTCAAATTGTCAGCATTCTTTGTCCATACTTATATAATTTAGGTGTTGTTTAAAGAGAAACGTCCATGATGAGTGCTTTAATATTGTAGGCTTTTCTCTTTCTTTCTTCTCTAAGTCGTGGGTGTTGTGCTCTTTTCTTTCTCCTTTTGGGTTTACAGTATATCCTTTCGTTTTATTTGGTATCCGATGTGGTCAACAGTTTACTGTGTCTCCATGTGGTGCCATGTGTTATCTGTAAGCACTTTGTACGATTTTTTGTGTAGTTGATCAGTCACTTATACTCTCTTGATGTTCTTGTATTTTGAGTTCCTTACCCTCTTGATGTTGCAATATGTAATTAGGTACTGGGATACAAGGCAGCCAAATCCTGTTCACACTCAACAGCTGCCTGATCGCTGCTATGCATTTACGGTGAGATATCAACTTATGGTTGTTGGCACTGCAGATAGAAATCTAGTTGTCTTCAACTTGCAGAATCCTCAGGTATTGTTTTTTATTCCATGAGAGCATTGATTTATGTGTAAGTTAAATGGGCAAATTTAGTGCAGGCAGCTGAAGCATGTGTTTTGTGTGGCAGCAGCTGCTGCGACATTAGTAGTTGGCTGACTAATTTATAAAAAACTATTTGTGATTCTATCATTATTGATCAATTAATAAAGTGAATTAGTTTATCTTTTAGTGGTTTTGTGCATTTTAATGTGTAAATAGTGTTACTCAAAAACAAATATGACTAGTTGAAAACTGGAAATACATATATAAAGTGTACTAGAGATGATATAATTTTACTATTTTCAAAAAAAAAAAAAATCTAGTGTCTATGGCAGCTTGTGCTTGTAGCCCAGTCGTATGAGGCTCATTCTCTTCAATATTAGTGAGAGCAGATATTTGAGCTTATTACTTATCTGGAGTCCTATAAATTTTAGTGATTTCAAATTGTATATATGTCTAAAAAATAAAAAAAATGAAAAAGATTTCTCAGAAAAAAGAAAAGACAAAAACTCTAGTACATAAGTTTGCATTGTGTTGTTAGACTTGGAAAAGTCTCGACAGTGATTGGATATATTTTTTTTTGTTTAACAACTATCTTACTGCGAATTTTATATTTAACAATTATTAATAATCAGTAAAGATGTTACTTCTGATAATAAAACACTCATTGATTTAGAAAAATTAATCATTTGATCATCAATCTCAGTGGATCGCTTTGCAATCTTCATTATTCTTGTTTCCTTGCTGCTGTCTTCTTGATACTAGCACCACCTTCTCATTTACATATCTTAACTAAAGCTTTAATTTCTTTTAGTTTCTCCATCATTCAGGGGAGGATTTGATGATTTGCTATTGTGTGAGGAGAAAGTCAAGAAGCAGATGTAGAGGGTTGTTAATTTTGGGGATAATTATTTTTCAGTGGGGACAATTTTATAAAATGAATTTAATAATGAATCAATTTTATAAATTGTCTTTTGTGGTGGGGACGAACTGACATTTTACAACTCAAAATATTAGCAAAAGTTCGAAACGATTTTCTTCTCTCTCAAATCTTGCTCGCCGCTCTCAATTGAAAAAACAGAGTCCTCTGCTCTCACTTCTCAGCTCTTTTTTGGTACTCCATCGAAGTTCATAAAATAATGATAATGAGACTATTATTGAATATTTTTAAAATATGAAAAAGCATTGGGAACAAGTGTAAGAATCTTTTTACTAATATCATTGAGTATTAAACTGTAAAAAATTATTTTCACTAATTCTTTTATTATAACATTTTCCCCAATGAATTAATTTCCCGGATCATCTATGTACAAGAACCCTCTATTTGAATTTTTTTTTTTACTATTTTTTTCCCATTGTTAAATTTTCGCATATGTATCTTTCAAGTATAAAATCCGTTTTTTTCTCTTTTTTTCTTCTTAATCCTGTTTAATAAGAACTGGAGTTAATCTTAAATGTTAATTGTTTGTTTTGAGAAACATAGTTCTATGTGTACGTGACCTTTAATTTCTGTTATTTCCTTTTTTTCAGATGTGACTTTGAACATTATTATAAAATATCGGTTGTAGAAATTTTTATTTTTAACTGAATGATATATTTTTACACTTGCCCATTTACTTTTTCTTGATAAAATTATAATGATTATAGACATTAAGAAATTAATTACCACATGCATTAAATAATGAATTACTGAAAAAGTTGTTTTATAAAAAAAAATTCTACCACATATATTTTTGCTGTTTTTATATTGTCAAACAAATAAAAAAAACATATTTTACTGTTTTTATTTTTATATATTGTTTAGAAAATAAATTACCAAATACCTTTTCAATTTGGGAATATCACATCAAAAACCTATTTTACTTCTTTAAAATAAATATAGAAAACACCAATCGAAAAATGACACCAAGTGTCTGCAGTCTCAATTGGAGTTTTTTTTTTTTATGTCGTTATTCTTGTCGATCACTCTAGCAGCATTTAACCAAAGCATGCATCCGATCTTTTTTCTAGCTGATCGTTCATTCATTCTAAGTCTTGCCTATATTAATTAGTTTGAACTTTTGTATAGCATCAGTGCAAAAGCTTATCCGATTGATAGTGAAAAAATGATCATAAATTTGATTTTTACTCATTCATTATTTTCATGCGACATCATTTTGTATATCAAAATTGGTATGAGAATATTTATGTTTTTATGTTTAATTTTCAACTAAATTAAAAATAAAATAATAAGAAGGGGAGAAAGGAGATTTTGATAAAAGGCAATCGACAAAATCACTATCTAAACGACAATATTTTGGTCGTTAGTTACAACCCAAAAAACAGAAGGGAAAAAAAAAAGTCATCTTAATGGTGATTTTATCACTATTTTTTTTTTTTTTTTTGCCCGCTCGTTGAAAGTCAACGGGTTCTAATTTGTACAGTATTTGCTTCTAACTCATTCCCTTGAAAAATTAATATGTCTCTTAGTCCAACAACAGCACGTTACGAATCTTCCCTGTGCTTTCAAAGACCATGTGAATAATCAGCACGTGTTTACGACTCTTCCCAGCTGACCTGAAGTCGTCCCTGGCTTTTTCCTAAATACATGAATTATACACATCGCAACATTTGGAATAATCATTTGATCGATCTCGATGGATCGCTTTGCAATCTTCATTATTTTTGTTGCCTCGGTGTCTGCTGTCTTCTTGATATTAGCATTCACTTTAGGAGTAGCTTCAAATCCCAGTATCCCCTTCTTATTATTGTCGATTGTTCTGGCAGCAGTGGCCATTCTAGGCGTGATTTTCTTTTGTGTGAGGAGAAAGCCTAGAAGCAGAGGTAAAAGTTTCCCATTTAATTGCACGATTTTGAGAGTTGAATATACGTACGTACATATACATATTGTAATTAAAGCTTTAATTCCATTACCATTCAGGGGAGGATTTGATGAAGTTTGATTTGGATCTGAACCTGAAAGCCGATAATGTCATCATCGAGCTTCCTGCAAACAATAAGCAGACAAAAAGAAGCAAAAAGAAGGAAGTTGATCGACTGCCCTTATTCAGTTTTTCCAGTGTTTCCACTGCAACAAATAAATTCTCCGACGCAAATAAGCTCGGAGAGGGTGGCTTTGGACCTGTTTATAAGGTACTACAGATATCCTTTTCTTTGGAGCAATAATTTCATTTTTAACAGAACTATAAATTCACCATCTTCAGGGAGTGTTAAAAAAAGGAGATGAGATAGCTGTGAAAAGGCTTTCGGGAAGATCTGGACAAGGCTTGCGAGAGATGAAAAATGAAGCTTCGGTGATAGCCAAGGTTCAGCACAAGAATCTTGTTAGGCTTTTGGGCTGCTGCATAGAAAAGGACGAGAAGATTCTGATCTATGAGTACATGCCTAACAAAAGCTTGGACTTCTTTCTTTTCGGTTAGTTATTGCATCTGTCTCTTATTCTTACATATTCCTTACTTCAAATTTTATTCATACATTTGTTTGAACTACTATTTAATACAAAGTTATATATCAAAAAATTATTTCAAAATTTATTTAAACTAGAATTTAGCCCACATTACATTTCCAAATTTTATTCATTAATTTATTTAAAATAGCATTTAGCATTTAATTTAAGATTAAATATCAAAATTTCATTCAATAATTTATTAAAACTTATACATAATATTAAATATCAAAATTATTCAATTATTAATTTCTATTGAAATTGAATATCTAATATAATATTCAATAATTAACAATATAGCTTTAAGAAATAATCGTACTTTTTAAATAGTTTTTTTAATCATAATTTTTAAATAGTTTTTTTTAACTTCCTTAAATTGAATTTAATATGATCCGGTTCAATACTAAACCAAAAACAAAACATTACTATAAAATAATTCAGTCTAATCCAATCCACTTCAATCTTAATAACTAGTCCAACTCAATCCTTTGTTTACCTAACCTAAAAGAATATTTAGCATTTACTATTTCGTTTAGCTATTTTTAAGTTTAATGATTAACATCATCCAATTATCAGATTAAAAAAAAAAATGAAGTCACTAGATCAATTTACGTCAGATTATGCGGTCAACATTTTTTTATTTTCATGTATAATGACATTTAGTCTTTTTGTTGTAAATTAGATCCAACCAAGCGAATATTACTAGATTGGGGAACGCGTGTTCTTATTATTGAAGGGATAGCTCAAGGGCTTCTTTATCTTCATCAATACTCTAGAGTGCGAATTATCCATCGAGATCTGAAAGCTAGTAATATCTTGTTGGATAAAGACATGAATCCCAAAATATCAGATTTTGGAATGGCAAGAATTTGTGGAGGAAATGAGTTACAAGCAAACACTAGTAGGATCGTTGGGACTTAGTAAGTAAATGACACAAATCATAATTAAAGTGATTAAGTTATGCATAAATTACTGATTATTATTTATCAATTATTGAATTACAGTGGCTATATGTCCCCCGAATATGCACTTGAAGGAGTATTTTCAATTAAATCTGACGTGTTTAGCTTTGGAGTGTTGTTGCTTGAGATTGTAAGTGGCAAGAAGAACACTGGATTTTATCGAACCGACTCTCTCAATCTGCTAGGTTATGTAAGTAACAAAAGCCGTTGCACATATTCTTTTTATACTACTTAGGTGAAAATATATATTAATTCCCAAGTCATGCTTAGGGGTGGACACGCTCTTTTACAATGTGAACACGTTTGGATTTTTGCACCTGACTATTTTTAAACTATTCTCTATATCGAGTGTACGACTATCTAATAACATCGTATGGTTGTTTAGGCATGGGACCTGTGGACAAGCAACAGGACTTTGGAGCTGATTGATGATCCAGTATTAGAAGAGGAATATTCCTCCAAGCATATGCTTTTAAGATATGTGAACATAGCACTCCTTTGTGTACAAGAAAGTGCTGATGATAGACCCACCATGAATGATGTTGTATCCATGCTTACAAATGAAGCTGCAGCATTACTTCCTCCGAAACAACCTGCTTTTTTGTATGTAAGAAATACAGTCACTTCAACATCGTCCACCAGCAACACAGAAGATTGTTCAATCAACCAAGTAACGATTTCACTTTTAGAAGCACGCTAACTTTTATTTTAATGTGTATCGAGTCCTTTTTTGGGAAATGGTTTCAAGGATTTTTCCAAAAGTTGCAAAAGATGATGCAAGTTAATTCATACGATTTCGGGTTGGGTTGCTATAATTACTCCTCTGATCTAATATTTGAACTCAGTTTCCTATTTTTGACTCGCTGGTGTGAAATGTTAAAAGTCAATATGTACTGACCATTTCAAGAATAATTAAGTACACCAAAATCTTGAGTGCTAGCTGTTAGCCTTATTTTCCCGTTCATTTTATAACGTGCGTGTGTCTTTCAGTCAGTCATTATAACTAAATCTAAAAATGCGAGAAACGAATACAATCATGAGTTGGCTCTTCTTTAGACCAATAAAATCACTATCAAATGTTAGCTCTATCCTAGCAACACTTTTCGAAGTCTTCAGGTCCCGCAAGCAAATCAAAGTCGGTTTAGACGCGAGGACAAATTGCATTCAGTCAATCATTAGATTTTATTTTATTTTATTATAAAGTGGAGGAATGATCAAAGCTCAAATTAATTTTTTATTTTCTATTTTCTCCGAGATTCAAACTTAATTAGGTGATCATCTCAATAAGACTACTTGAAATTAAACTACGGGGTTGAGCTCCTGAGACTAATTATTAGATATCATATGGAGTAATGACCCTTATTTTTATTGGTTTAACGTGTTAGAAAATTGATGGGTGAAGCAGACACACAACTAAAGTGAAATTAAAAAATAATGAGACAATTAAACCACATAGGGACATTAGAAATTACGTGGTTCAACTTGTAGCCTACGTTCACGGGTGAAGACAGAAAAAAAATATTTTACTAGTGAAAAAGAGTTACAAGTATTGTGATATTTTTACTCAGTACTCAAATTCTCAATACACCCAAACTCTCAAATCACTAAATTCTTTAAAACACTCTCTAAATGGAAATGAAAAAGAGAAACTAAAAATTGGGACAAATGCAAATGAGGTGAAGCGCCTCCTTTTATAGCCAAAATCGGTTACTGTTTATTTAATATTTAATTATTATTATTATTTTATTAATTTTTCTTTTCTTTTCCCTCTTCGGCCCGGCATCTCTTTTTTCTTCTCTCTTTCTTCTTTTTCTTCTTCCTCTTTTGTTTCTTTCTTCTTCTTTTTTCTTCTGCCCTTTTCGGTGGGGCATTGACACAACGGGGTCTGATACTATCACGAGTCTAATATATAAAAAGCAATGCATGGAACCATTATTTTCGTTCAAGGGGATCAGAATCAAGAAACTACGAACTCGGCGAGGCAAAATCAACAATTTGTAAACCGAGGGAGTGAGAGGATCAAAACATATGTAAAGTCCAAAGAAATGAACTAAATTTCAATTAATACCCTTATCTTAAAGAAATGAACTAAATTTCAATTAATACCCTTATCTTGCTATGAATTATATAATTCTAATTAAAGAGAGACACTTTTAGACAAAATTTTGGACACAATATTCTGACCATTAAATTAAAGCTAAGCAAGAGTTGATATTGAAGTTGGCATGCCTTTTTTAAGTTTTAAAAACTAAAAATTAATATAGTGGATCCCTATATAATAATAAATTATTGATCATTCTTCTCTCTCTTACTCAATATATTCCCTCATTTGTCACTATTTTTTTCTCCACTTACCCTTTTTAAGTCTTGCATACATTAACTAGTTTGAACTTTTGCATGGCATCAGTGCAAAAACTTAACCGACTGATAGAGCTGAAATGGACTTAAATTTTATTTTCACTCATTGACTATTTTCATGCAAAATTATTTTGTCCATCAAAATCCGTACCAGAGCCACTACTGAAAGCAGGGGATGGCTTCCCCTTCAATGCCTTGTGTAACCCATATTGAATCAATACATTTTTAATTTGAATTTGCCACAAGGTAAAGTTGATTTTCTCATCAAATTTTTTTATTTCAATTTTCACCGAACTTGAAAATTTCAATCCTGACATATTTGCCATACAGATAAGCTTTGCTCTGTATCACGGACTATTTGGATTGGCTCCCATTACTTCACGTGAACAGTACTGTATACATGAACAGTATCGTATACGTGAACAGTACGCCGACACCAAAACTTCAACCTGGCTTTGATATCATTGTTAGGTAATTGAAATTTCTCCCAAGATCACTCCAGGCAATTTGTCAAGCAATAAATCAATAGAAAAATTCAATTGAGAACAATATCAATCGCATAATACAAGATTTACGTGGAAAACTCCAAATTCGGAGGAAAATCATGACCGTTGTCAAGAGGCAACCAGAGAAAAATGTTCACTATGTGGAAAATTATTACAACCACACTCTCAGAAATAAATTTATCTCACCCAAGCCCTAAATACACTCAAAACTCTCAATTTAAGAGTAATTTTATTGAACTCTCAAATTCTCTCTAAATATAAGAGGAAATGAATTCTTTGGGATGACAAAATCTTATGAAAGGCTCTCCTATTCATAACCAAGCGGATAGCACTGTTCAAACCGCATTACTATTCATGACGCATTCCTATTCATGTCGCGTTACTATTTAAGCCACGTGGTCAAACCATGTTACTGATCACCGTGTGGAAAAACCCTATTTTTAACAATTCTCTCACTTGGAGATTAGGTTGAGAACCAATCAATGTCCACACCATCCTTACTATTTTCACCTTAGTCATAATCCTCAATATAGAAAATTATCACACTCCACCATAAAGAGTATACCACTTAGAATTAATTACCAATTATAGGAATTTTACATCGGCACATGTCGAAATATTCTACTGAAATTTATGGTGCAACTTCCATGTTGGATTTCCTGGAAGTTCGTTAGCCATTAACATAAATTCCACCACATACCTTGAAACAATGCCAACCATGCCTTGTGTACAAATCTTGTGGACCGGCTAGCAGTGACAAATCCACTTTCACAGCACTAGCAGCATACCATAGAGATGTCATCATTATTTATTTTACAAGGGACCATTGTCTCCCATGATGATGAGAAACTTACTACTAGCAATACTATCAATATCTGATTTTAGGCCACTTGTTGATCCTGCTCCATTTCTCCTATGACAATCTCTTTTTAGGTGCCCCGATTGTCCACACCCCCAACAGACTCATTTCTTCTTAGATTTATCTTTCTTCCAATTCCCCATAATTTCCAAAGCCGAGACATCTGTAGTTTTAGTACTTTCACCACTCAGTCTTCTTTCTTCTGAGAGTAAAGAACTAGTAACTTCTTCAAGATATACTATCTCCTTCCCATACATCAAAGTAGGTAACAAGTGTTTGTAGGAAGTTAAAAGTGATCATAGTAACCTAAGTCCCTTGTCCTTATCTTCAATTTGAACTCCAATGGCTTCTAGTTCCGTCACAATACCATTGAGAACACAAAGGTGATCAGAAAGTTTGGTTCCTTCAGCCATTCGCAGCGTGTGAAATCCCCCTTTCAGGTACAATCAATTTGAGATGCTCTTTGTCTGAGACAAATTTTCTAGCCTTTCCCAAAGCTCTTTCACTGTAGGAATATTTCTTACATTTGCAAGAACATTCTTTGCTAGACATAGTCGTATGGCACTTGCAGCTCTATCATCCAACTCTTCCCAATCTTCATCGTTGATACTAGCTTTTCCAGAGCCACTACTGGAAGCAGGGGATGACTTCCCCTTTAATGTCTTATATAACCCAGATTGAATCAGTACATCCTTAACTTAAATTTTCCATAAGCCAAAGTTGATTTTCCCATAAAATATTTCTATTTCAATTTTCACTGAGCTTGAAAATTTCAATCCTGGCATATTTACTTTGCATATCAGCTTTGCTCTTTATCACCGACAATTTGGATTGGCTCTCATTGCTTTAGGTATACAGTACCGTGTATGTGAATAGTATCATATACGTGAACAGTACCCCTGATACCAAAATTTCAACCAATAGCTCTGATACCACTGTTAGGGAATTGAGATTCCTCCCAAGATCACTCTAAGAAATTTGTCAAGCAACAAATCAATAGAAAAATTAAATTGAGAACAATATCAATAGCACAACACAAGATTTACGTGGAAAACTCCAAATCTGGAGAAAAACAATAGTCGTTGTCAATAGACAACCAGAGAAAATATTCACTATGTGGAAAATTATTACAACCACACTCTCAGAAATAATTTTCTCTAGCGTAAGCCCCAAATACACCAAAAACTCTCAATTTAAGAGTAGTTATATTCAACTCTCAAATTCTCTCTAAATATAAGAGGAAATAAATTCTTTGGGATGATAAAAACTTATGAAAAGCTCTCTTATTTATAACCAAGCGGATAGTACTGTTCAAACCGCATTATTAAATATGTCGCGTTACTGTTCATGCCGTGTTACTATTTACCGCATGGTCAAATCATGTTACTGTTCACCGTGTGGTAAAATCCTATTTTTAACACCTTGAATCTCGGCCAGTGTGATTTGCATGGAAAGTTTCCAGAAAAGATATTGCAGGTACTTACACTTGAGACTCTTGACTTGTCATACCTGAACCTAGCGAACACGAGCTTTTTGGGCACACTACCAGAGTGCTTTGGGACCCTTGAAAATTTGACAAGGGTAGATCTTAGAAGTTGCAATTTCACAAGGCCAATTCCCACTTCAATGGCTAATCTCACCAAATTATTTCACATGGACTTTTCATCTAACAATTCTTTGATCCCATCGCATCTCTTCACAAGTCAAGAAATCTCAACTATTTAGACCTTTCATCCAATAATTTAAGTGGTGGGATCTCATCGACCTTCTAGGAACATCTTTTAAATCTCAATATTGTTGCCTTGTGGCACAATTTACTTAATGGAAGTGTCCCTAGATTTATGTTTCTACTTCCAATTCTAGAGATACTTCTGCTCTCAAACAACTAATTTGAGAACCAACTTCCTGAAATTTCAAATGTGTCCTCTTCTGTATTGTCTGACCTTGATTTAAGTGGCAACAGATTAGAAGGGCATGTCCCAATTTCAATATTCGTTGAACTCATAAACTTTCATATCCTCAATCTTTCTTTCAACTAGTTTAGCAAATTGAGACTGACTTCAAGCAAACCATGGGTCATTTCTATTAAAAAAAGCCAATCACAACTTTCTTTTTTGGACATTTTAAACAAACAAATATATAGAGAAATACCAAATTAGATTAGGAAGTTGGTAGTGGCAATCTTTATTTCTTAAATCTTTCACACAATCTCCTAGTGAGCTTGCAAGAACCATACTCTATTTTTACTATCTGCTTGCTTGACCTGCACTCTAACCAACTCTGACGAAATATCCGTTACATGTCACCAAAAACTTCCTACATCAATTACTCCAACAATAATTCTCATTGGATTCATCTCGGAATATGTATGCAAGGCTACTTATTTTTATGTTCTTGACTTATCAAACAACAATTTGAAAGGCACAATTCCTGCATGTTTAATCACCAAGAATAGCACCACTCTAGGGGTTTTAAAATTAGTGAGAAACAACCTTGTTGGCACTCTTTCTGACATAATATTTCCTGGAAATTTTGGGTTGCAAATTCTAAATCTCAATGGAAATCAACTACAAGGAGTGGTTAGAAGTCTAGACTGATGCCAACCACCCTCACAACCATAGCATCCGAGGACATACTCATATTTCTTTATGCTATTATAAAAGGTTTAGCCATTGATGTTGGAAAAATCATTGAACAAGAAATCAGAGAGTGTGCCATAAAGAAGCAGCAATCTACTGCCTTGTTATTTCCTTCACTTATCATAGGCATTTGTGAGGCTTCGGGAGTAAAATTTGTGGCCAGTGATGAAAGAATCAAGAGTAAAGGGGCTCTCACAGCTGGAACAGTAGAAAGGATCGCAGGTGAATCTACTGCTGCAATGAATCAGGGTAAACTTCAAGGATTGGGAAGATGCTGCAAGAACTCAGTGAAAGCTTGAATGCATAGGTCCAAGTGCAAAGAGCTAAGGAGACTGCTCCAGTACAAGAAAGTGGAGAAGCTGAGACTGAATGAGAGTTTGAAAAAGAGCAGCAGTAAGAAAAAGAAGAAGCTGAAGATGATGATGATGAAGCAAAAAGTGAAGAGGATGAAGATGAGGAGAAAAAACAAGAGGAACTCTAATTATGACTCCTAAAATCAAGGGAAAATGAAAAATCTTGATCGAAGAGGCCATCAGTAGAGCTACAAGAACAAACGAAGCAAAAAGGAGTTTAAGGGAACTCATTGCAAGCATCACTATTGAGCAACCAACAGCAACAAATCCTTCACCAGCTGCCACAAAGAAAACTCTGACAAAGTGTCTTGTCACAAATCAAAGGGCATTCAACAAGAAAAAAAAGGGCACAACCCTCTGAATGTGCTACAGTATTGCAAGCGCCAGAAGAACCAGAGCCCAAAAAAACAAAGCCAACTCTGCCCATAGTTACACAAGCTGCTGAAACCCCTCTAACTAGTCCAATCAAAGCTAGAAGAAAACAGCTAGTTGCTACACCATTAGGTTCACCAAATGAGTATTTGAGAAGTGGATTAAAGAAATAGTGACCCTTCACAAAATGTGCTGCAGCTGTCTGCAAGTCTAGCTTTGTAAATTTTTGAAACTTTTTTTCTTTTATTTATTTATTTTATTTTAAGTGCATGCATATCTATTTTAATTTAATTTAAGTGCATGTGAGACCTCTCAAGGGGGGTTGTGTTATGGTGTAATATGTCTATGAATGTATGTGTTTGTGTTGTGTGCGTAGCTTTGTTTATCTAAATTTGTATTTGGATTAGAAAACATAATAAGGATGAATTGAGTAAAGAGATGTAGGACGAATGACTTCTAAGTAAAGACAGTTTATAGATGAGGGTTGGAACTTTGTCTTAACACTTAGGCTTTGGTTAAGTTTTGTGAGTATGCTATAGCAAACCTAGATAGAGCAATGTCAAAAATATTAACAATCTAAGGTTTACAAATATCTCAAGTTTAGGGGAACCCGAAATTTTTTTCAAAATTATCACAAACTATGCTAGATGTGAAATAAAATTCTGCTCTAACGACTCAATTGCTGAGTAACCAGGGCTGAGTATGTACCCTATATGTAGACTTAAGTAAAAAGACAGCAAGAGTCATGAGCATTGTTGTAGCAACCCAAAAGGCCTCTGTTTAAGATACTAAGCGACTAGATCTGTTCATGAGCCCCATGGTGTCTAAAGATAATACTATGTTTTAGCATCTGAGATGTATTTGCTACAGCAACTCTGATGTATACATTGATCAAGTAATTGGGTGTCATCATTACAAGTGATAAGCACTCACATGAAAAATTAATGTTATACATGAAAAATCAATTATTGTAGCACAGTTTGTAGCCATTTTTTTTTATCTTTGTTCCCTTTTAAATGGCAATGTCAGCTATTTTATCTTTGAGTTATATTTTATGCTTGAGTGATGCTGCAGCAACTCTGGAACTTGATCAGAGTGTGACACACACCCTCGACATAATAAAACCTAAGTTTAGAACTGGAACTGCTGATGGTAATTTTGTATGTTTAAGAATGAAATCTAAGGGTCGATGAATCCGAGCAATCTAGATGACAGAGTTAAGTTATTTGTTGCATGATTGCAAGTTATTTGTTGCATGATTGCATGATTGAAGTGTTAGTATTGTTGTCATTACTTAAGGACAAGTAATGGTTTAAGTTTAAGAGTGTGACAACTCTATAAAATGAGAGTTATCATAACATTTCTAGACTTAAACTAATATTACTTAGAGAGTAAATGATGTATTTTTATTCTATTTTTAATTACATTTTGAATGAGCATTTATTTAAGTTTAATTTTAATAAATTGCTTTTGTTTTAGATCACTTTATACTCTGATTATGTGTATGCTTGTGGGTGATCAAAAAGCTCAAGTTTTATAGATGGAATGCTGCAACAGCAGACATATAGAAATAACAAAGAACTTGTCTGCAGATTAACTAAAACAAATCTGAATCAAAGAAGATATTGTAGCAATTACTGTAGCAATCCCGGAGCAAAAACAAATAGAATTATCGTGTGTTAACTGACAAAGCAATGACAAGCGACACAAAAAGATATGCGATCTGAGGTTTCCAAAAAAGAGATACGTGGCCACATGTTTTTGGTTGCCCTAATTCCAAGATATAAAAAGAGCACATGTGAAATAAATAAATAAAAAGAGAGAGAGAATGTCGTCACACAAAATCAACAAAGAGAATAAGAGAGAGTTGAGGCTGCAGCAAGGGATTTTTCTGAGAAAAAGAAAGAGAGATCGCAAAAGCCTAAGAGAGGGACGTCTTGAATTAGCGGAACTCAATTCCTAATCTTTATTTGCTTGTTTTCATCTTTCTATGGTAATATATTTTATGGCAAAAATGTGTGTTGTTACTGTTTTATTGCCCCTCATGAACTAAAGTTATACATGTGTGTTGCTTAGAATCTGCTGTAGCATTTTTTCTTGATCTTACTTATTGCAAATCTCTATTTTGGTTTACCACTCATTTAGTGGATACTAGCTAAGAAGAAGCCCCAAAAAGGCCTGACTTAGTGGAACAAATCCAGATAATACATGGTTTTAGATTGAGTTTCCTAAATTGAGTTAATCTCGATTTGAATAGGGTCGTGCTTAATCTAAGATTAGTGAAGAACTAGACATAGGGATTCACCTTGTAAAGCAATTAGAATCAAGCACGCATAATGGTATATCTAATGTTAGAATAACAACTAGTCACTATTAGATTGCTTATAGATATAAGATATCCAATAAGCAACAACTGTGTATGTATGAGGGATTCTGCCCAGTATTGTAGCAGATACTGTAGCAACTGTACTGTTATTAAAAAACAGTCAATACCATTAAATGAGTTTAAGTACTCAACTACTCATTTCCCATTTATTATATCTTTGTGTTTTCCTTGAGATTTTCCTTATTGCATTCTGTTTATTGTATTTTCAATTTTGTTAAGTCATTAAGTTCATTCATTATTTTATTTTAATTAGGCTAAAATTGCACTGTTAAGATTGTTACAGTAAGTCCTATAACATCAATTCCTGTGGAGATGATCTGGATATTCATCATTATATTACTTGTTGTGTATACTTGCACATTGAAACCTATAGCAACATGCATCAACAGTTACTGACAAGAACCAGTTTAAAAGACTCGACTATTCATCATTATATTACTTGTTGTGTACACTTGCACTTTGACACCTACAACAACACGCATCAACACTTACCAATAAGAGCCAGTTTAAAAGGCTCAACCATTTCTTGAATTTCCACAACTAAGAAATGGACAGTTTGTTCACCTCTATGCAGCTGAATTGGTTTCATAGGAATTGATGAAGTAGTAGAACCAGTCACGACATCTACAAAAGATTTTTGTGATCTTGAAGTGGCATTAAGTTTGAGGGCGATGACTGAGTTAAAAGCAAAAGCATATGAAGGCTTGGGGTTGATGTTGGTGCCAGGATTTGGGAGGTTGGGCTAGTGGAACGAGTTTGGGCAGTTACACAAGTGTGGTCATCTTGATTACTTATTAATGTTAAAAATTGTGTGCTCATTAAGGGGTAAAAAATATTATTTTGTGCTTATATTATAATTTATATTTGTTTTTATGCAATATATTAGGAATTATTAATTATGTTGTAACTATATTTAATTTTACATATTTTTATGAAACTCGAGACTCTAAACAGATAAACGGATGTCAACTTTCAATTGCGGAGGTCCGAAAGCCTTAAGATGACTTAAGACTAGCTTAAAATTGAGCTTGTACAAAAAGTTGACATTTTCTGTTGACCAAGCACTGATTAGATGATAAAATGAGCTTACAATAGATATGAATGCATTGGATAACTGTCAATTTTAACTAAATCTCAATAATTCATAACTCAATGGCCACGATCGTGCCATGTGGCAATAGTTGGTGAAAAGAGTTAGAGGATCTGAACTTTTGTATTCGGTCGACCCAATCCATCCATTAACCCACAAATCTCAATTGTTCTTTAACTTAATCAGACTTCACATGATGCCACGTGTTATGTTGACTTTTGAAATTTGACCTGCTGTTGGATCTTGATCTAGTGGTTGTGTGGAGCGCATGCATAAAGCTTATGATAGACTGCAAAACACTAGATTATGAATGTATTTTTCTATAGATAGAGTTTCATTTTTATGTTTTGATCATATCTTTTCTTCTCAGTTTCTCTCCTAAAATTCTCTGTAATCTTATATTAAAAAATTTTAGTTGTGTTTTGAGATTTTGTATAATTATTTTTATAAATAAATTTAGTTTTATTTTCAGTTTTAGTTTTTTTTATTCCCTTTGATTATGTGTAATTTAATTTTAATAATTATTTTTATTTCAATTATACTTAGCAAAATAACACTAGTTAGGATAAGGTGAAACTCTTAGGAAATAAATATGATTTAATCAAATTCTATTTTTAGTCATATAATTTAAATTATTTTCTATTTAATTTTATACATATTTTATATTTTGAAATTTTGATTTATTCTAGACAAACAAAGGAATTTTGGCACAATAAATTCTTAATATCTTAATATAAGGTATGGTAAAATGGTATTTCGATTTATTGTAGAAAAATTAAATTTTGGCACAATAAATACTTAATCCATAATAAAAATAATGGGAAAATAATGATAATTTATACAATTAATCTTCTGGGCAAAAAAATCTAAATAAAAAAATGACAAAAAGAATTTATTAAATTTTATTTACTACTAAGAGTGAATCCATAACCCTAACTAATTTAATTTCATAATTATGCTTCAATTAAGTTGCATATATTTAAATTGTACTTTTATTTTTTTAGATAAACTAGAATAAACAAATTAAAACCTTTCTCTATGGATCGACCTCGAACTCACCGAGTTATAGTATAACTAGACTCTTATACTTAGGAGTAAATGGATCAGTTTTAAGTCGTGTCAATTACGAGTGGTCGGTAGTGGTTGCTGAGATGTCAATGTGGGTAAGGTTGTGTTGGGGAGGTTTAAGGGTGGCAATAGCAGTCGTGCTACAATATCGCCGATGATAAGAATGGTGTCGGCAGTGTTCAGGGTATCCCGCGACCTAGGTTTGTTGTTTTGATGTGGGTGTGGATGTGTTGGATGTTGTCGGTGAAGGGGTTGAACTAGTGGATCATCACCACCGGTGGATGCTGAAGCCATGGGTAGTTGGTAATGCTCTTATGACCTCAAAGTGCAAAATTATCAAATTGCCCTTGTCGGTCAAAGGTGACTGGTAGTCATGCTCGGTGCCAGAAACTCAACTTAGACCCTTCAAGCCATGTTGAGTCCAATGATGGTTGCGGTAAGATCCCATGCGCAGCAGCGGCAGTGGATCGAACTCCTAAAGCCGTGAATCTTTGACGGTTAATCAATGGCAAAAACAGCCGATTTGGTGCCTGGGGTTGGTCGAAAAATGAAGATAGAATCATAAGGAACCAAACCCAGGTGGCGACGTGGCCGGAAACAGGCGAAATCAAGCCTAAATGAGACAGTGGTTGCTGCAGTTTCGCGGGCTCGATTAGCAGCCTTCCAGCTATTTTACGGTGGTTTTGACAGTAGGAAAACGACTGGTGTAGCTCAAGGTTTTGACTGATATCTCCCTTGGATGGTGGGGTGGCTGGAATCGCGAGATCTATCTGGGTCCAGTCGTTGTCCTCCGGGTCAGGTCAGTTCTCTTCTTGTCTTTGGACTCTCTATATAAAAGCAGAGATCAATTGCCAATCAATAAATAGGTGAAGTTGAACAGACCATATTTTCTAAATAAAAAAGCAGAAGAGAGCCTTAACAGTTGGTAATAATGATGGCAATTTTTCTTAATGGGATGGGATCTTGTGGGATCTCGTCCCATTCGAGACGGGATTGGAATATATTTTTGTCTCATAAAAAGATATAGAGAAGGGAGTGGGACTTTTTTTATCCCACCTACATATACGAAACGGGGCTGGGATTGGCAAATCCAGTCCCATCCGTCTCATTACCGACTAACAATAGGAATTTTTTCAATTGGGATGGGATCCCACAGGATCCCATCTCTTTTGGGACGAGATTGGTATTGTGCAAATTTTATTGAACTCTCAAGTGCACGAATCTATTGTAGAATATATTAATGGTGAGGAGTGTCGATCCCACGAGGAGGTGGACTTTAATTGTGTGTAGAGTTAATTTTCTAAGTAAGTGGTTTGATTTGTGGTAAAAGTGGTTTAGACTATCCTAGAATTTAAATTGGAATGGCGGAATTAAAATTAAAGTGGAAACTATTACAATTGAAGTGCTTGGGTATTTAGATCTGCATCAACATGCTCCATGGGCTTAGTATTCGTTATTAGTGCCAATTAAATCATGAGGGAGGTTTCCACTTTTCATGAACCACACACTAATCAATATGATACTAAGGGCTTATCGTGCCAAATAATAATAACCTTGCACTAGGGAGTCGGTTATACCAGTGCGATATCTAGACAAGATTATTAATATCTGTCGACGAAAAGTCAAAACATACACATAAATCGGAGGGGAAGAGAAAATAAATTTACCAAATAAAGCACATGGAACATGTTGAAACTTCACCTTCAACCCAAGCTTAAAAGAAAATTAGTTACTCATAATTGAATTAAGGGTAAAATGAAAATTTATTAAAATACGTAGAAATACAATATAGAGAAGGAATTATAGAAAAATGAGCTCAAAAATTAATTCAAGGATGTCAAATTAAGGGGGGAGCCCCTTTTTTTATAGATATAGTGAGTAAATCATGGCCATCATATTAAAACAATTTGGACCCTCAGGATTGCACCACGTGGTAAGTTCTGATTGGATAGAACACATAATCAGGGCTATCATTCCGTGTAATGCATGTATCATACGCACGTTTTTTGGTCTACTAATATACTGCCACGTCACCGGTCAACTCTTGATAATAATTTTAGTCTAATAAGATCGCGACAAATCATCGGTCAACGCCACATAAGCAGTCAATGCCACATCATTCGTCCAATCGAATGTTGCCACGTCATCAGTCAGTGCCACATCATCGATCAATGCCACATCATCAGTCAACGTCATGTCATCGGACCGTATATGTAAATAATGTCGTGAATAATACCATTAACAGTATTGTACATGTGAACAATGTCGTTTATCTTTTTATACTCCTCCTAAGGTTTTCGACTGTCCTGAGTTCAAAAGTGATGTCTGTTTTGCTATATGATCTCTCGTTCATTGTGAAATGACTATGATGCCCCTAAAATACATAAAATACTTAATTAAAATAAAACATACATAATTAAATTACAAGAGACTTAAATACAAAAAGTAAGGATGTTAATGAGACTTGAAGTGTAAAATGACGATTTTCTCCTTTATAAATATACACTTTCTAACACTCAACAATTGGAACATAGTTTTGTCCCAAAAAAAAAAATATAGGGACGGGAGTGAGACATTTTTTTATCTCATTTACATATATAAGACTAGGGTTGGGCAAAATAACTTATCCGACCTGATCCGATCCGAAAAAAATCGGGTTCGGATCGGATTGGATTGACCATAATATCCGATCGGATCAAATGTTACCAACCCGATCGGATCATAATCGGATCGGGTGAAATCCGATCCAATCCGACAACCCAAACGGGTTGGCTTAAAGAAGAAAGTGAACAACCCTCACTGATTATAGCACACATGCATCCAGTAACAAGCAGTCAAGCACCAGTGACGCCATAGAGCACAGAGCACAGACCACACGCTACACAGCCTCACACACCACACACGTATACGGCACACATCACAGAGATAGAGGCATAAAACCAGTAAAGATAGAGGCACAAAAACAGTAGACCTCACACTCAATGCACCCAACCGCACCCAGCAGCCTCACTCCCCTCCCTCACGCTTCACGGCCTCCCCCTCAAGCCTCAACGAGAGACCACACAGCAGACACCAACCTCTGCTCCCCTCCCTCACGCCTCATAGATCACTACCCCACCCTCAAGTCAACACTCAACACCGCCGACGCCAAGTAGAAACACACACACACAGCCGCAGCCAACATACGCTTGCCACAATCACCGCCAACGCCAACCGCCAATCGATCTACTGCTCCGCGAGCACCGCGACTAGATCTGCTGCTACCGCCTACCAATCTTCTGTCTCCGTGCCTCCACACACTTCATCACCAAGTTTCTCCTCCAAGTTCCATTCGAAAATCTAGCAAGCGGCAGCCCGAATTTTTGTTTTGAGTTTGGATTTTTGAGTTTAGTTCAAATACGAATAGTTGTAATGTGTAATATATGATATAACATATCTTAAATCATTGATTAAGAATTGTTAACCGAACCCAATCCGAACCGAATTAAATCCGATTTTTTTATCCGATCCGAATTATATTCGGATCGGATAGGGTCGAGTTGTAAATTCGGGTTGAATTCGGATGAGTTTTTGTTCAACCCGATCAACCCGAAACCCGATCGGGTTGATCCGAACCCGATCCGAATCCGATTTTACCCAGCCCTATATGAGACGAGACTGGGATTAGTAAATTACATCGCATCCCGTCCCATTGCCAATCCTAGTTGGTAAGGTTTACTTCCCCTACGCTCTAGGAGTACAAATTTTTAGTTTGTCAAGATCTTAATATTAATGATAAAATTTATGGATTAGAATTCAATACTAAATTAAGTTTTTGTTCAATATTAAATCATTGATCAAGATTTACTTTTAATTTTAATTTTATATTTCACTTGTCAATAACTATTGATTTAGTGTTTAGTAAAAAATAGCTCAACATCAAATTCTTGTCCAAAATTTAAATTAGATTTTTCTTTTAAGCCCAAAGCAATTCAATCTCCTCCTCACATATTTCGAACCTCAAATCTCTTAATTTTCAAGACAAAAAATTCTACCAACTTCATTAATTGGCACGAAAATTAAAAAAAAAAAACGATTAATAATTAAAAAATGAAATGAAATTTTGCACAGGTATGTCATCATTCTATCATCCTACATCATCTTATTCATTTAAATTTTATCTGCAATCTCATACACTCATTTCATGCCACAAAATTTTCACGAAAAGGTCGATCGGTTTCCTGCCGAACTGACGTCCTCCTGATCAGCTGCTTTCTAGTTAATTTTTACTTGTACCTCCCAATTTATACGTTGAGGTGTAGATAGTATATTTCCTGGAAACTTTAGCCATCTTCAACCTGCTATATGGATACATCAAAACTCGCAAGTTTCATTTAAGCTATTATTTCATTTAAAAATAACGTTATGCATGAGAATTTGAACGGAAATTAGTAAAGATAGTATAGAAGAGACATTGGTAATGATGATAGTGCAAACGAGTGTTTATGGAAGGAAATCAGTAACAACTAAGCAAGCAATTTTCTGACGCATAAATGAATCTTGAGTTGGCTCATCATGAAACCAATAAAATCACTATCAAATGTAAATTTCACATTAATTGTTATAAATTTTATAAATCTTAATGCCTAACATTATTGAGACTTGTCATGTGTTCCATAGTTACTTTTTAGAGGTGGACTATTGGCACCCATCTAATCTCCTCATAAAATACTTTTTTTCCAGTTATTTTTATTTAATTTCAAAACATCCTTTTTTATTTTAAATGCACTCTTTCATTTTTTTCAATTTAATTTTTTATTATTAAAACTCAAAGTAGTGTTCTACTATTTTTCTTTTCTTTTGTAATCTTGTTGCTATCCTACAAATAAACTAATAAGCTTTTTGAATGATCAATTTTTGTATGTCAATCACTAAGTTAAATTACACAGATTTTAAATTATAATTTCTTTGAAATCCTAGGTATAAAAGTTATCAATTAGTAAGAAATAAGGAAAAAAAAAGATTATTCTAAATTTTTATAATTTATTTTAATTAGATAGAAGTGAAAGTTAGAAAATAAAAAAAAATGGTTTGATTATGAATGCAAGCAATTTGTTTGAAAAATTCGTAAGTGTGTTTAATTCTTATTTGTTCTTAAATATAATTTACTTAAAGTAGGCTTTTATAAGGATAATGAAAGGTACCACACTCTGCTTTTATTAATTATCTCACTACATACGGTAAAGTGACAGTCATAAATATTATATTACTCTTTTATTATTATTATTGTTATTATTATTATGTCCTAGTTGTTTGAGACTTCATTTTTTTTGTTTATTTTTTTATCATTTAGTCTAATGGCAACCCAATTTCTTATTTGTCTTTAAATATAATTTACTCAAACCTCAAATCCCTTATTTTTAATGCAGAAGATTTTACAATTTCAACTAAATGGCATCCATTATTCTCTCTGTTTGATGAAGTTAATAAATTAGTTATCAATAATTTCAAATAAGGGCCTATAACGTCTGTCATTGAAACAACCTTTATCTCCAAATTGACTCCAAGCTAGATAGATATACAAGCAATGTTCATGCCAAATTTTAGTTGTA
The DNA here is from genome assembly GCA_039657385.1 of Citrus x changshan-huyou. Taxonomy (NCBI): domain Eukaryota; kingdom Viridiplantae; phylum Streptophyta; class Magnoliopsida; order Sapindales; family Rutaceae; genus Citrus; species Citrus x changshan-huyou. Next base: position 13,674,612 of record CM077547.1, on the reverse strand, counting down.
ACGATTGGACAAAATGAAGACAATATTAAAATAAATGAGCCCAACCCAGTTGGAAAGGCCTTCTCCACTTTTATGCTTGTGTCCCCACCAACTTTTTATTGTCATAATTTTAGGTCTAAGGAAATGGAAGACTGCTGTCTTTTGATATAGGCATTTAGTCAAAACTTGCAATTCTTTTTTCCGCTAATCCTCCCAACCTCCAAGTCTTGCCCACGGTAATTAGGTTGAACTTTTGTACTTCTACCTCCCAATTTATACGTGGGGTGTAACTTCCAGGAAACTCGGGCATCCTTTTCCTGCTATATGAATTCATCGCAACTCGCAAGTTCCATTACTTCTCTCCAAGTTTGATTTCAGCAATTATTAAACCCAATGAGATCAATTCTACTCTTATCATGGCTTTTCTTCATGCCCTTTTTGGCCAATTATTTTGGGATCCATGTGACTTTGGTTTCTGGCCAATGTCAGAGCGATCAACAATCGCTGTTACTCCAAATGAAGAATAGCTTCATATTATCAAAAGATTCCATTACATCTACAAAACTGAGTCAGTGGAGTAGCCATCACAGCTCCGATTGTTGTGATTGGAACGGTGTGGATTGCGATGAGGCTGGTCATGTTATTGGTCTCGACTTGAGCAGAGAACCAATCATCGGCGGACTTGAGAATGCAACTGGCCTTTTCAGTCTTCAATATTTGCGAAGCCTTAATTTGGGTTTCACTCTCTTCTCCGGAATCCAAATACCATCCAGGTTGGCCAATCTCACAAATTTGACTTACCTGAATCTTTCTCAGAGTGGCTTTATACAGGATATTCCCATAGAGATTTCAAGCTTGACAAGGTTGGTTACTCTCGATTTGTCAGCTGAGCCCTCAGGAGGATTTTCCTTGCTTGAGATATCAAATTTAAGCTTGTTTCTTCAAAACTTAACAGAGCTCAGGGAACTGCACCTTGATAATGTAGATTTATTCGCCTCCGGAACTGACTGGTGCAAAGCTTTGTCTTTTCTGCCCAATCTGCAAGTTTTAAGCTTGTCCCGCTGTGAACTTTCAGGTCCTATCAATCAGTACCTGGCAAACTTACGGTCACTGTCAGTGATTCGTTTGCCCAACAACTATGGTCTTTCCTCTCCAGTCCCAGAGTTTTTGGCTAATTTCTCACATTTGACAGCCTTGGATCTCGGGGATTGTCAGCTTCAAGGGAAGTTTCCAGAAAAGATATTGCAGGTACCAACACTTGAGACTCTTGACTTGTCAGATAACCCCTCGCTTCAGGGTTCTCTGCCATACTTTCCTAAGAATTCTTCTCTTCGGAACCTGATTCTCTTTGGCACGGGCTTCTCAGGTACGCTACCAAATTCCATTGGGAATTATGAAAATTTGGCAAATGTAGATATTAGCAGTTGCAATTTCACTGGGCCAATTCCCACTTCAATGGCTAATCTCACCCGGTTATTTCACTTGGACTTCTCATCGAACCATTTCTCAGGTCCCATCCCATCTCTTGGCCTGTCAAGAAATCTCAGCTACCTGGACCTTTCTTCTAATGATTTAACTGGTAGGATTTTATTCACCCCCTGGGAACAGCTTTTAAATATTAAATATGTTCACTTGAACTACAATTCACTTAGTGGAAGTATACCCAGATCTCTGTTTCTACTTCCAACTCTGGAGATGCTTCTGCTTTCCAACAACCAGTTTGAGAACCAACTTCCGGAATTTTCAAATGAGTCCTCTTCGGTGATGAATTTCCTTGATTTAAGTGGCAACAGATTAGAAGGGCCTATCCCTATTTCAATATTTTTTGAACTCAGAAACCTTCTAACCCTCGATCTTTCTTCCAACAAATTTAGCAGATTGAAATTGGCATCAAGCAAGCCGAGGGGCACTCCTAATCTAAATAAGCAATCAAAACTTTCTTCTTTGGACCTTTCAGATAACCAAATATCTGGGGAAATACCATATTGGATTTGGGAATTTAGTGCCAATCTTGTGTTCCTAAATCTTTCACATAATCTCCTAGAGAGCTTGCAGGAACCTTACTTTATTGCTGGTGTTGGTTTGCTGGATCTACACTCCAACGAGCTCCAAGGGAGCATCCCTTACATGTCACCAAATACTTCCTACATGGATTATTCCAACAATAATTTTACTACAATCCCAGCTGACATTGGTAACTTCATGTCTGGAACCATCTTCTTTTCTGCTGCAAACAATAGTCTCACTGGTGTCATCCCTCAATCTGTATGCAATGCTACCTATTTCTCAGTTCTTGACTTATCAAACAACAGTTTGAGTGGCACAATTCCTACATGTTTAATCACCAACAGTAGCAGAACTCTTGGGGTTTTAAATTTACGGGGAAACAGCCTCAATGGCACACTTTCTGATAGAGTTCCGGGGATTTGTGGACTGCAAATTCTAGATCTCAATGGAAATCAACTAGAAGGAATGGTTCCAAAATCTCTTGCCAATTGCAAAATGCTGCAGGTTTTAGACCTCGGGAATAACAATTTCAGCAAAAAATTTCCATGCTGGTTAAAGAATGCCTCTAGTTTGCAAGTTCTAGTTTTGCGATCGAACAACTTTTCAGGAAACATTAGTTGTCCGAGAAATAATGTCTCCTGGCCGTTACTTCAAATAATCGACTTAGCTTCCAACAAATTTAGTGGAAGGCTATCAAAAAAATGGTTACTTACCTTGGAGAAGATGATGAATGCTGAAACCAAATCCGGATCTGAGCTCAAACACCTTCAATATGGATTCATGGGAGGCTACCAATTCTACCAGGTTACAGTAACAGTTACAGTCAAAAGTGTAGAGATCTTGGTACGGAAGGTCTCAAATATATTCACTTCCATTGACTTTTCAAGCAACAATTTTGAAGGGCCAATACCAGAAGAAATGGGACGTTTCAAATCACTCTATGCTCTGAACCTGTCGCATAATGTTCTCACCGGCTCGATCCCATCATCATTTGGGAACTTGGAACAGATTGAGTCCTTGGACCTCGCAATGAACAATCTCAGTGGGAAAATTCCTGCACAGCTTGCCAACCTAAATTTCCTATCGGTGCTAAACCTCTCATACAATAACTTAGTGGGAAAGATTCCAACCAGTACTCAACTCCAATCATTTTCACCAACTTCATATGAAGGAAACAAAGGACTGTACGGACCTCCTTTGACGAATGATTCCCAAACACATTCCCCCGAGTTACAGGCTTCTCCGCCATCAGCTTCAAGCGATGAAATTGATTCGTTCTTCGTTGTCATGTCAATTGGATTTGCGGTAGGCTTCGGAGCAGCTGTTTCACCCCTAATGTTTTCCGTGAAGGTAAACAAATGGTATAACGATCTTATCTACAAATTTATATATCGGCGATTCGCTGTGTGAAGTGATTTATACCTCTCCTTTTGAATAATCCTGTCAGCTAGCTTTTGCTTTTCTCTTATGACGACTTTGAAATAAGGGCCTATTTAGGTCTATACTGTCACGATTCATACACTATATATCTTCGAGAGTCCATGCTAAATTATTGAGTGCAAGATTGTGTATGATTCCAACTCCAATCTACATGCGATTCATGATCATATTCCATTTGTTCACTTAGAAGTTTTATAGAGTAGAAACATGAATTTATAAGATAACTTTTGAAGAAATGAGTAAGTTATTAGCCCATCTAAGAAATGAGTCCAAACAGGATTTACGGTCCTACTGGCTTGACCGAGTGGCTTTCACAACAGCTTGGTAGAATAGTTCTCGAGTAGCTTTGAAAATTGAATTGAATTTTGTCCACTTCTCCACTTAAAAAAAAAAAAGGCTCAAGTAAATAAAGCAAGCAGTTTTATGTCGGTTGACCTTTGAAAGCTTTGTATACGAGATGTTGCATGAATTCATAAATTAGAAACGACTTGTCGGTGATACGAGTTTGAGGTTCATCATGCTCGACGACAGCCTTCACCACCGCCAGCTTCAAGCGAACAAATTGATTGTTTCTTCATTGTCATGACATTGTCATGCTCCCCCTTTTTATCCACCAAACAAAACATTAGGGGTGAAACCACTGCTCCGGCAATGTTTGAGGAGAACCCACTTCTTTGTGGACTCCCCGATGAGTCGTTACAGCCTCTCATCATACCTTTTTTGACCACAACCTCTCATCAAGGTTGAAACGACGAGTGGCTTCATATGGTGGGAAAGGGGATTCTTTTCTTCTCTGTTTGGTGAAGTTACTGAAGTTAACAAGAATAAAAAATAAGGGCCTATAACTGTTATTGGTTTTAAGACAATGTTTATCTTCAAATAGACTCCAAGTTTGATATATACAGACCATTCAAAGACATATTTGCTAAATTTTAGTTGTGGCAGTAGACAGTCTCAATTTCAAAGAAACTCAAATAAAAATTAAAAATTAAAAATTAAAAACACATAGTCTCAAATTATTTAACTGGTTGAACTTCTGGTTATAGACTGATTCTATATGTAATATGTTCTTGTTTTGCATATGTTTTATATCTGTTCTTTGCACCCTCCTTGTAGTAAATTAAGGAATCACCGGCTGAATTGCTGTTATTTGGTTAGCCAAATGAATTCCTAGCACCCACACATATTGGGAGGCTAATTGAATTGTTGACTATTTGGCTAGCTTATAGCTCTTTCTTGTTCTACTTCAGAAATCTCAAAAATACATTCTCATTATGCTAGATTTCATTTTCATTGTTTTGTGCTTTTGCATTTTCTTCTATTTGTTTTCCTCTTCTGTTTTAGCTTAATTGTTTGACATTTTGACGATAAGATTTACACGAGTAGCCCTAAAAGTTGTCCACAACTTCAAGCTAGTCAGTTCAAAGTTTTGATCAAATAGAAAGAAGAATTTAGAAGACAAGATTGAAGGACTTTTGTGCGTTCCTACCAACTTTTTATTTTCAATGATTGTGGGTCCATGGAAATGAAAGAACACTCTCTTGATTTACATTTAACCAATTTTCTTTTCCACTAATCCTTCTCAGTCAACCTTTCTTCTTTTCTTTACGCTCTCCATGACATTTTGCATCAAAAGATTTTTTTGTACTTATTTGAAATATTACAAACTATAGAATATTAGATGTTTAATCCAATGTTAGGTTTATATGTGAATAACTATATATTGTAAACTATCTTATAAGATTAAGCTCAATTAAAAGTAATCTTTTAATGTTTTCAATAATTTGAGTTTTAATGAATCTGATAGGGTGTGAACTTTTAATGTATAGAGATGTATGAGTAATTTTTATTTCTATGATAGGGCTGAAATAGAAATAATAATTGTAACAGAAAAGTTATCTATATAAGTGGTTATGGTCTCAAGAGCACGCGTACCGTTTTATTCTTTTCTGACATCCCATCATTAGAGAGAGTGCATAGAGAAACTTAAAGGATTTTTAAAAAAAATATATTAATTTGGAAGGCAAACCATAGGTCTCTAGAAAGCAATTGTGCATTATGGATTTAGATATGATTGATATTATATTATTGATTCTTAGTGATACAACATGGATGTTCCTGAAATTTAGGTGATGATTTTCACCAAAGGATTATTGTTTTAACAAGTGGTATTAGAGTCTCTTCATGTTCAATCATTGAAAATCAAATTTATTTTTGATTAATGATTAAAGTTTTAGTGTTATGGAATTTAATAATTTTGTTATTATTAAGTTTAAGAACAAATTAATGGTTGGCTTCTATGATTAAGAAAATATTCAAAATTTTAGGTTAAAAAAATCAGCCATTCGTTTTAAGAAAAAAAAATGGTGCGGCGTAGTCGCAGTTGTTGGGCAACTGTATGCAAGAGTCGTGGCCATTAGCCTGCTGTAGCCTAAGGAAAGCAGCGACCATTACCACCACATTGGAAAAAAAAAAAATTAGGGTTTGGGGGATTGGGGGCTAGTTTAGGATCTGGGTACCCCAACCGGTCCAGCCCTAACTCGATCAATAGTTGATCATTGACCTTACTTGGACTTAAATTTTTCTTTTCTAAAGGTAATATTTAGAGCAATTTTAAATTCAAATATTTGTATCTTTATATATATTTTGAGATGAATTAATTGAAGCAACATGTCACCAAAATGACTTCTCTCGTGGAAATAAATTTCTTTTGTAATATAAATGGTCGTGTGTGTAATTTCTGTGAATATTGATTGGCCCAAAGAAATGTGCATACTTGACAGAATTGTAAGTGCATTTGTAGTAATAAATGCGTGATGATTATTTGGTTTTATATGTGAACAATAAATTGGCCCAAAGAAAGATTTATTGTTTAACATGTTCTTATTATCAGTATTTGATTGCTACACCAAGATATCACTTACAAATTAATATTTTGTCCAAAGCCGAAATATTAATAGATTGTCCGTCTGTCCGGTATCTTAAGATGGGGTTTACCTTCATTTGAATTTATTTTTATTTCGAGACTTATATGAGCTTGCTTTGTTTGTTTGTTATTCTCTAATTCAGCTATTACTTTTGGTATATTATTGCCAACATCAATTATATTCCTCTGCTAAATGGCTCTAACTACAAGTCATAATAAAATAACCTTGTAATAGTTCTCGCAATCGTGGATCTCAACCTTACATTAAGGGTTGATTCCCCCATGTCTCTTAATAAGAGTACTTCTAATGACAAAAATGGATTTGGAAAGGTGGAAGAAATCAAATCACATTTGCATGATGATCATGAAGAAGGCTATTCTGAAAGCATTTAGGGGCTTAATCTCTAATATGATAACTACGACTAAGGAGTTCCTTGTAGAAATTGAAAAGAAAATTGCCATGAACGAAAAGGCAGAAATAGGTACACTTCTGACAAATCTAATTTCAATAAGGTATAAGGGCAAGGACAAAGGCAAGAAAAAGAAGAATCATAAGAAAGCTGCAGATACAACACCTCAAAAGAAACAACAAAAGAAAACAATTGATCTGGAAGGTATTATTTGTTTCTTTTGTGGAGCTTAAGGGCATAAAAAGAAGCATTACATCAACTACTACACATGGCGTGATATGATTAGTGTTAAAAATTGGATGTTCATCAAGGGGTAAAAAATGTTATTTTGTGCTTATTTGTGTTTATGCAATATATTAGAAATTATTAACTATGTTTTAACTATATTTTTGTGTGTTTATTAGGTAAAATATTAATTTTATATAATTTAAGACTCCAAACAAATGAAAGAATGTCAAATTTAGATTCCGAAGGTCTGAAAATCTTAAGATGAGTCAAGACCATCTTCAAGTTGAGCTTGTACAAAAAGTTAACTTTTTATGTTGATTGAACACTGATTAAATGATAAAATGAGTTTACAATAGATATGAATGCATTGGCCACGATCGTGCCACATGGCAATGGTTGGTGAAAAGATTTGGAGGATCCGAACCTTTATATTTAGGTCGACCCAATCCATCCATTAACCAGCCAAATCTCAATCGTTCTTTGACTAAATCAGACGCTTCACATGATGCCACATTTTATGTTGACTTTTAAAGTTTGACCAACAGTTGCATCTTGATCTAATGGCTGTGTGGAGCGCATGCATAAAATTTATGATGGACCGCAAAACACTGAATTATAAATATATTTTTCTATAGATAAAGCCTCATTTTTATGTTTTAATCATCGCTCTTCTTCTCAATTTCTCTCTTGAAATTCGTTGCAATTTTATATTAAAAAATTTCAGTTGTGTTTTGAGATTTTGCATAATTATTTTTATAAATAAATTTAGTTTTATTTTCAATTTTAGTTGTTTTTATTCCCTTTGATTATGTATAATTTAATTTTAATAATTATTTTTATTTCAACTATGCTTAGCTAAATAATACTAGTTAGGGTAAGTTGAAACTCTTAGGAAATAAATATGATTTAATCAAATTCTATTTTTAATCATATAAATTAAATTATTTTCTATTCAATTTTATACGTACTTTATATTTTGAAATTTTGATTTATTAAAAGCAAACAGAGGAATTTTGGCATAATAAATTCTTAATATCTTAATATAAGGTTAGGTAAAATGGTATTTTTATTTATTATAGACAAATTAAACTTTGGCACAATAAATACTTAACCCATAATAAGATTAATGGGAAAATAATGATAATTTATACAATTAATCTTTTGGGCAATAAATCTAAATAAAAAATGGCAAAAAGAATTTATTAAATTATCTTTACTACTAAGAGTGAATCCATAACCCTAACTAATTTAATTTCATAGTTTTGCTTAAATTATGAATTTAAATTTTATATTCATTTTTTTAGGTAAACTAAAATAAACAAATTAAAATTTTTCTTTGTGGATCGACTTTGGACTCACCGAGTTATAGTATAACTAAGCACTCTTATACTTGGGAGTAAATTAAACACTTTTGAGTGTGTCATGATAAAAAGCGTTTGCTTCTTAATTTGGTTTGTTCTTAAGTTAATTTAACTTTGATACCTAGAGACACGTGATGGAGATTTTGGTACAAAAACTCTCATTAGTGTGACAATGCAGGGTTGCCTAAATTGCTGAAAGCCTAGTGATAGTGAAAGATAAATCTATGTGGGCGATGACAAGATGGTTGAAGTTGAAGCAATTGGAAAATTTAGATTATTGTGAAAGACTAAATTTTATTTGGATTTTCATGAAACATTTATTTTTTCGTCTTTTATATGGAATTTGATTTATATTTCTACTTTGGATAAGTCTGGCTTTTCTTGTTTATTTAGAAATGAAAATTCAGTTTATTTTATTATTCAAAACTAGTTGGTTTTGGTTTTTTGTTAGGTTATGATAACCTTTATTTGATTGATACACGAGATATAAAGAGAAAATTAACCATAAGAATGCAGTTGTATTATGGCACATGAGATTAGGCCATATCTCCAGATGGAGAATAGAGAGAGATAAAATCTCGACCCTTTAAATATTATAAATTTTGATGTTTGTATTAATTGTATAAAGAGGAAACAAACCAATAAAAGGAAATACGAAGCCAATCGGACTTTGGACGTCTTAGAACTCATACTACGAAATTTGTGGGCCACTCTCTATGGTTACTTGGAATGGTCAACAATATTTTATGATGTTTATAGACGATTTTTATCGATATGGCTACATATATCTCCTCCGTGAAAAGTCACAATCATTAGATTTGCTCCAAATTTTAAGGCTAAAGTTGAGAATCAACTCAACAAAAAAACAAAAGCATCAGATCTGACAGTGATGGAAAGTACTACAGTATGTATGATAGTTCAGGTGAACAACATTTAGGATTATTTGCTAAGTTCCTAAAAGAATGTGGTATTATTCCACAATATACTATACTGTGTTCACCCATTATGAATGGTGTTAGTGAAAGATAAAACAGGATACTTAAGGCATAGTAAAAGTATGACTTGTCATTTTACTTTAGTAAATCACTTTGGAGATAAGCACTTAAGACTGTAGCATATATCCTTTCTAGAGTTCCAATTAAAGTGACTACCAAAACCTCTTACGGGGTTTGGACGGGCAAGAAGCCTAGTTTAAAACATTTGCATGTTTGGTGTATCCAACTGAGGCAAGGCCTCATAGGCCTAATGAAAAAAAACTGGACTTAAAGACAATGAGTTACTATTTAATTAGATACTCTGAAAAATTCAGGGGATAAAACTTTTATGATTCCACGATTAAGGTGGCTTTCGAGTTGAAAAATGCCTAGTTCTTTTAGGATGACGAGTTTGTGGGGAAAGATACAGTTAGGGACTTTGTCTTTGAAGATGAATATATCGATATTCCCGCAGGTGTTATTAGTATTGATCAGTGTCTCATTCCTAACTTTATTCAAGAGAAAATAGATCAAAACAATGTTGGAGAACCCCATACAAGAAATTGTTCCAAAATAACAAATTCTACAACCTCAAAAACCTGTGCAGTGCACGACGAATATATTGTATCTCTCTAAGAACATGAGGTTGACATTTAGCATATGGAAGATGATCCAATCAACTTCCGTCAAGCCGTGCAAATTTCTAACTCTCAAAAGTAAATTGTTGATTGCTTATTGTTATAGGTGTCAATGTGCAAGAGTACACAACAAGTAATATAATAATGAGTATTCTGATCCTCTCCACAAGGATTGATGTTATAGGATTTGCTACAGTAATCTTAATAGTACAATTTCAATCTGAATTAAAATAAAATAATTAACGTAATTAATTAACCAACTAAATTAAAAATGCAATAAACAGAATACAATAAGGAAAAATCTCAAGACAAAATCAAGGATGTACCCAATGGGAAATGAGTAGTTGAGTGTTTAAACTCACTTAATGGTATTGATTATTTTTCAATTACAGTACTATTGCTGCAACATCTACTATTGCTACAATATCTACTATAGCACTAGGCAGAATCTCTTGTGCAACCTCAGTTGTCGCATGATCGATATCTTATATCTAAAGGCAATCTAACAGTAATCAATTGTTATGCTAATATTAGATATAACATTATGTGTTCTAGATTTTAATTGTACTACAAAGTGCATCCATATGTCTAGTTCTTCACCAATCTTAGATTAAGCATGACCATATTCAAATCAAGATTAACTCAACTAGGGAAACTCAATTTAAAACCATGTATTGTCTTAATTTGTTCCACTAAGTCAAACCTTTTTTAGACTCCCTCTTAGCTAATATCCATTAAATGGGTGGTCAACCGAAATAGGGACTTGCAATAAGTAAAATCAAGACAAAATGTTATAGCAGATTATGAGCAACACACGAATAAAAGTCAACTTACCATTAAGCTTGTTTAACACCCAACTACATCATAGATTAGTTCATAATATACGATAAAATAGTAACAAACCTCGTTTTTGCCATCAAATACATTCCTATAGAGAGATAAAAGCAAGAAAATAAAGATGAAGAATTGAGTTCCGCCAGGTTTTCACGATATCTTCTTTTTTTTTAATCCCTTGTTGCAGCCCTCAAATCTCTCTTATTCTCTGTTTTTTTTATCTATTATTTTTCTTGAGTGACGACTCTCTCTTTTTTCTTTCATGTGTGCACTTTTTATATCTTTGAATTAGAGCAACCAAAAAGTATGTAGCTGCGTGTCTCCTATTTTTGGAAACCTCATATCGTAATCATTTTATATCACATGTCGCTACCTTGGAAGTTAGGATAAGCATAATCTTGTCTGCAGCTGCTTCCGAATTGCTGCAGCAATGGCTATAGTATCTTCCTTATTTTAGACTTGTTTTAGTTTCTCTGCATTCAAGTCCTTGTCATCTTTGCAAGTCTCCTGTTGCAGCATTTCATCTATAAAACTTGAACTTTTTTTTCATCACCTAGAATCATGCACATAATCAAAGTACAAACTGATCTAAAACACAATCAATTTATTAAAATTAAATTTAAATAAATGCTCATGCAAAATGTAACTAAAAATGCAAAAGACTATATGCTCATGTTTTAGAGGTCAAATAAGCTTGAGACTGCTGGGTATACTGACTTTAATTTTATTGGATGCTAAGATAGTATAAAATCTACTTTGGGTTATATTTATCTACTAGCCAGGGGTGATGTCTTCTGGAAGAGCAATAAACAGTCTTTTATAGCCTCTTTTACGATGGCAGCAGAGTTCATAACATATCATGAGGCATCTAATCATGGAATTTGGTTGTAGAATTTTGTCACAAGACTGTATATAGTAGATGGTATTGATAAACTACTCAAGTTATTTTGTGACAATAAGTCAACAATGTTGTATTCCAATAACAACAAGAGCTCAACGAAGTCAAAAACATATAGACATTAAGTTCCTAGTTATTAAAGAAAGAGTTCAGAGTGGATGATTGTCTATAGAGCACATTGGTACTAATTGTTTCATGAGTAGATAGTTGTCTTACTAAGGGATTACCACCCAAAATGTTTCATGAGTACTCTGCTTGTATGGGTGTTATGTCATTAAAGAAAATTCAGTTTTAGTGGGAGTTTTTGATTTTAGATGCTCTTATGGATTTTTAATGTTATTTTCTCTAGAAATAAAGCTTTGCTTTTATTCACATTCTGATTTTACCATAATTTGATCTCACTAAGGTTTACGGTAGACCTGTTGATAATAGGCATGTTAAAATCACATTACATGAAATTTCCATACTACACATCCTCATCATGATCCATGTCATTAAGTTGAATTGGCATTGTGACCATTGATGGGTCGAGTTACAACGGTTCTAACAAAGGTCGATTTGATCGTATGTTGGTATGATTGATGGACCGGATTGGTTATAGATACATTTTGATAATAACATTAAGGTTGAACTCATACGGTTATTTTTGCAAAATATAATTATAAGGTTACACATATAGCTCAAGTAGGAGATTATTGAATCCCTAATCCAATGTTGTTGGATCGTTAATCTAACGTTGGGCTTATATGTGAATAATTATGCATTGCAGATTATCTTATAAGGTTAAGCCCAATTAAAAGTAATTTTTTAAGTTTAGGCTTTAATATATTTGATATGGTGCGGGGCTTTAATGTGTGGAGACTTAAGCGTGATTTTTATTTCTATGATGGGCTGAAATAGAAATACCTAATGATAATAGAAAATTCATCTACATAAGTGATTATAGTCCCCAAGTCACACATGTCGTTGTATTCTTTTCTGACATCTCATCATCAGAAAGAGTGCATACAGAAACTTAAAGGACTCTCTAGGAAAACGTGTTAATCTGGAAGGCAAACCACAAGGCCCTAAAAAACAATTATGCATTATAGATTCAAGTACACTTCCACATATTCTGTTATTAATTCTTGAAGATACAATATGAATGTTCCTGATATTTAGCTGATAGTTTTCACAAAATGATTATTGTTCTAATATAGTAATGTAACAGTTTTAGGTCTAAAGGAAATCCAAATACATACATTTTTTTATAGTATATAATCTGACATCATTATTAATTATTAATAATGTGCTTCATACTTTTTATTATCTTACTACATACATATGAGGGTCACAAACACACACACACACATATAGGGAAAATGAGGATTACCCACGTTGTTTGGAGAAATTAAGTGAAATCTCCCTTATATTCTAAAATAGGTCCAAACTCCTCTATAGTTATAACAGTATTAACTATATATATCATTTTACTATTCTATCCCTATTCTTGATGTCGTCATAAAACTTATTTTGAGAATATAAATCAAGTAGAATGATTTATATACCCTTAATGATTAAAATAATTTAATAATGAATTATAAATTGCGGAGAAATATTAGTAAGCAAATTCAGATAATCGAATCCCACACCTGCAAATCAATTTTTTCCCCACCAAAGTTGATAAAAATCCATATTAGGCATTGGAGCACAGTAACAATGGAGGTTAGCATCAAATAAAATAAACTTGAATAGAAGTTTTAAAATTTTCTTTTCTTCAAAATCACTGTACCAACAAAATCAAACCCCATTTAACAATCTTTCACATACATTACAACAACAAAAAATTATAAAGAACAAACAAAAAATTCAAACTTTTAATACCCATAAACCCATGAGTCAAAAACATAACAGACTCAAATAATATTTAATAAAAAAGCTCATATTTTAATATTGTAAATGATATAAATATAAAAAATTAAAAAGAACTTATGTTGCAAATCAATTAATATTTCTCCATAACTTACAATTCATCATTAAATTAATTTGATCATTAAGGGTATGCAAGTTATTTTACTTGATTTATACTATCAAAATATTTAAATTTTATGGCTAACATCAAGACTAGAGTAGAATAGTAAAATGATATATAAAGTTAACACTTCTAGCTGTAGAAAGGTTTGGACTTATTTTAAGGGTTTCACTCAGTCTCTCCAATCAATAAGGGTAGTCCTCATTTTCCCTTCCTCTCTCTCTCTCTCTCGATATATATAATGCATATTTAACTTAAATTTTTTACTCAAAATTTGAGCAATTGGTCTCATACAATACAATGGTAGTTATTCAAAGTCAAAATAGCATTTAAGGATGCCAATTCATCCACTATTGGATTGTATGAGACCAATGGCTTAAATTTTTAGGTGTAGGTACCCTTATTTTTTTTTCATGCGAACACACTATTAACCCATACATTTTCATAGCGTTAGTGTTCAATTCACTATAAAAGTATATGATTTAATAGATTGTTTGTACTAACTCTATTAAACCATATGGCTTAATTACATGTCTACATTAAAAAAAAAAAAGTGAGGGCATCCGCATAAAAAAAATGACTATATATATGCGCTCTAGTATTACTATAACTTAATTTACGATTATAGTAGTATATTACTCTTTTATGTAGTTACTATTGTCATTATTATTTTTTGAGTGGTGATATTTCCACCCCATAAATTTTACACACCCACACAATTTTTAGAAAATTATTATAACAAATTCAAATTATTTTTTAAAAATCCAAATTAAGAGGAAACTTTAAAAAATTAATCAATTAAATCTATATTCATTTTTAGACTATTTTTTATTATATTTTATCAATAAAGTGCTTTAAAATAAATTAATATGACTATTTTACCCCCATGGTAAAAGTACCAAAATATCTATTACTTTAACTTTAATAATTTTTATAAAAAAAATTTATATTTTAATGATGTGTGAGTAGTAATTTATTTTATATTCATTTATTTTTTTAAGACTATGTTTTTTGTTATATTTGATCAATAAGGTTGCTTTAACATAAATTAACATGACTATTTTACCCTCATAAGATAAAAATTTCAAAATATCTAAAAATTTACCTTAATTATTTTTTACACAATTTTTTTATATCTTAATTATGTATAAGCAGTAATTTATTAGTATGATTATTAATATCCCACTAAACTAACAAGATATAATTAGGATATGTGGAGTATTGAAAATTATTAAATTTTATACAAAACATGTTAGATTATAAAACATAAAACTAAATGCTTGAACAACTAGTTACAATAATAATATGCATATTTCCTACAGTAATTTGGTTATTTTGTATTATAAGGATAAAATAATAAAATTAAACTTATCTTAAAGCAACCTTAAATAGTTAAAGATTGTTCAAAGACTAAATCAAGAAAGAAAAAAATATTATAAGAATATTTAATTAATTAATTGTTCAAACTTATTATTAATTTGTAATTTTATAAAATAATGTGAATTTGTTGTGATTATTTTGGTCCTGTTTGGGATTGAGGTGTTGTATCTTTTAAACTACAGCTGCTATAGAAAAAAAAACAGTAACTATGAAACAAAAATTAATAATATGTAGTAAATATAAATTTTAAATAATAATTTTGACAAAATTATGAAAGATATGATAGATTTTATATTATATAAGTGTAAAATCATATTAATATAGCTTTCGAGTTACAGTAGCTAATATTTATCAAATATTTTAATACTGTAATTTTTAAATTATAGTTGTCCTACCTCAATTTCAAACGTACATTTTATGGGGCTAGAGTGGGTTTATAAAAGAAATGGGGCGGAAATTTCCACATCCTTCTTTTTTTGACAAAATATCGCTAGTGAGACTTCTAGAATCAGTGAATCACTGACAAAAACAGTTAAATAAAGGACTTCTCCACGCTACGATGACTTTATGCTGCGTTTACTTTTTGGATTGGAGTGGGAATCCTTGGATTAGGAGTGTGGAGTGGGAGTGGGAGTAGGGTGTTTACTTAGACTAAATGAAAGTATGGATTGTCAATCAGAATCTCAATTATTTGTTTACTTTGTCTTGGATTGGGAGTAAATTGTTTTAAATTACAATTTTATCCTTATGTACAGAATTATAATTTGTAATTAAAAAATTAATAAAAAAATATATTTGGAAAATAAAATAAATATTTTATTATATTTATAAATTAATAATAATTACTAATATTCTTAATTATGTAAATCATAATTTTTTATTAATTTAAATTTAAATTATGTGAATAAAAATTATTAATAATAGCAACACAAATGAAATATTATTATTGATAATATAGTACAAAATTAATATTTTTTTAGAATAAAATATTTATTATTATTAATTAAATAAATAATTAATATTTATTAAAATTAATGTTTAATATTATTAATTTAAATATAATATTTATTTATTTTTATTTTATTAAATTTAATAAAATAAATATGATATAATTATTATTTTTAATAAATATGATATTATTTATTTTAATAAATATGATATTATTTATTTTATTAAATATTATTTATTTATTTTATTAAATATTATTTATTTATTTTATTAAATATTATTTATTTATTTTATTAAATATTTTTTGGACGGAATTTAGAATGTCAAATTGTTGCTGATTAGTGAGAAGATGATCCCACCAACCTTTTAGTTGACCAGTAAAACCAGCAATTAGGATTTCCGATATGGCACGATCAGAAGTTCCTGCTTGGGTTTTATAAGCATTAGCTGCCATTGTCATTTGTTGCAACAATCCAAGGATATTGTACTCAGACATGCCGTCAATATTCCACTCATAGACTGAAGATGCATTATATCGGGATTGATTTAATGCACTAGGTCTATTATCTATTGCTAGATCTGGTGGGGTCTTGACAGTGGGAAGGGCTAATTCCCAGTGGATTTTGTTGGCTTTAGGAGTAGAAGGTTCTTCTTTGAAAGCTTCTAAGTCAGAAGAGGCTATAGAACTTTGGTCATCTAGATCCAATACTCCAATCTTGCTAGATTGGGGGGTATCGGGGGCTATCTGGAGTTTGCTAGACGAGGAAGAAGCAGCTTCTATCCTATCTAATTGTTCTCTAATGGCTTTAGCAAAATCTGATTTTGACTCTTGAACAAGCCTTTGGCTAGTTTTCGAGACCTGAAAAGGTTTGAAAATAGGTTCCTTAAGCTTTTTGTCAGAATCCGATTTTGAAGGAGTAGACATTGGAATAGGAGAAACAGATATAGTAGATTTTTGAAATTGGTTTTCTATACGAGCCAATTGCTTTCCAATTGTATTTAAGTTAGTATTACAGAAATTATTCTGTTGTATAATACTACTTAAATTCGCATCAGAATCATTTGGTCTTGGGATTTTGTAAGGGGATGCTTTAATCTCAGTAGGAGGTTCACCATGATCTATGGTTATACTCCTAAGAGGTGGATGATCAGACTCTATGATCCTATCATTATCAGAAAGTTTCCATTCAGGAATTTTCTTTCTAATAGTTATAGGGTTTGACTCTTTAAAAGAATAATCAATATTGTTCTCAGAAGAATATATTTCGAACCAATCAAAAAACAATATATGAACTTTATGAAAATTTACAAATTCATAATAAGTTTGTTGGATTTCTTTTCTTTGGTTTAAAAAATGTTTAAAAAACCAAGTTCTTTTTTCTTTATTTATTTCTGAATAAAAATCGTTATGCAGAAAGGTTTTATCTAAATCAAATTCTTTTTCGATGACATTAATGACATTTTCTGTGACAGCAGAAAACGTAGGAGATGTTGGAGGAGAAGGTTCCTTCTCTTCCTGTCTTTGCACATGTTGACTACTAGTATATATAGGATGAGGAACACTTGTGGCATAGTCAACAGAACGGATGGAGGAGCTAGGTATATCCGAAGTGGAAAACCTAGGTTGACTCTGATATGGGAGATTTATAACAGAAGGTACTTTTGTAAACTTCCTTTCTAGTGAAGGAATGCTTGAGCTCGATTCTTTATCAGAAAATCTATGTGAGGTAGACCTTCTGAATGATAGTTTGACTTTACCATCGGAATACTGGGTCACATTTTGTAACTCTGTATTTGGCTCAAGTTGTTTCGGGATCGCCGGTGGGGCGGCTCCTTCAAGGATCCATTCATCTGGAAGATGGATATCTTTCCATTGGATCGATTTTGGAATGACCATGTTGGCTTTAGACAAATCAGTCTGCAAGAGAAGGGTCTCATCTCTCTTCGACTGATATTTATGCTGTGTGCTAAATGCAGAAATCATGGCTTTATAGGAAATTTTAAAAATTAATGCAACTGGGATGGATCCCTTAATCATGTGATAATTATGGGTTTGGATTTGTAAAATCATGCTCTTTAAAATATTTTTGTCTTTAAGAGAAATTGTTATATTTGGATAACAATCAAAAGATATGGGACCTTTACATAGACTAGATTCGATACTACTTAGTAAAGAATCATCAAAAGAGATGAATCGCCCATCTCTAAGAACAGCAAGGATAGAGGTATCCAAGCCTTCTTTGGTCAAAGGTTTTATTCCTACTTGGATTAAACCAATGTGAATATATTTGAAATTCTTTTCTTTTAATTTCTTTAAAGATTTTTCTGAAAACAAATAAATTGTTTCAAAAGGCTCCGAAAGAGTTATGTCTCTTTCTTCAGTTTTTATAATATAATCATGTTTTAAAAGATCAAGCATTTTTGTTTTGTAAATCTTTTCTTTGGAAATTTTTGGAAGTTCCCAACAATCAATTGCTTTATCAAAGTTCTCAATAACGAATTCTTCTGAACTCACAACATGCTTTGAATCACTAGTCTTCCCGGAAGAAGAGCTAGAAAAGGACGATGTTCTACAGTGTAGAGGATTCATGGGTAAAAACCTATGATCTATTAATGGTTTTGAAAGAATGGCTACAGGTATGGTTTTACAGCCCTAAACGGAAAACTTATCCTTGGACGGGACTTACTACCAGTAAAAATTCACCACAAAAACAAAACTTCAAAATAAAACACAAGTTTTCAAAACACAAAACTCTAAACGGAAAACTTATCCTTGGACGGGACTTACTACCAGTAAAAATTCACCACAAAAACAAAACTTCAAAACATAAAACACAAGTTCAATTTATTTATTTTATTAAATATTATTTATTTATTTTATTAAATATTATTTATTTATTTTATTAAATATTATTTATTTATTTTTATTTTAATTATAAGGATAAAATGAGAAGAGGGGGGAGTGGATTCCCACTCCCACCTCCCCCCATGGGAGTGAGAATCCCACTCCCCACTCCAAAATTGAGTGGGACCCACGGATTCCCACTCCCACTCCCCCCTTTTTTAAGGTAAGTAAACATTGGAGTGGGAGGAATCCACACTCCACACTCCCACTCCAGCAAGTAAACACTACCTTAGTTTCCAAGTCTACACCAAACCTGAAAAAGATAAAAGCTTTCATTTGAATTTGCTTTGAATAATCAATCCTGATTCCTAAAAGCTTTTGCTTTTCTCTTAATGTCTTAGTTGTTTTCTATTTAATTATTTTCTTCTCCGTTCGAAGTTAATGAAGCTAATAAGATCACTTCAAATACGGGCCTATAAATGCTATGGAGACAATCTTTATCTCAACATTGGCTCCAAGCTATGTACAAGGCATATTCATGCTAGATTGTGTATGACCCCAACTCCACGTTAGATACATGCAATCCATGATCATATTCCATTTGTTGACTTGAACTTTTATAGTATAGGAAGAAGATTTTATAAGATAATGTTAAAAAGAAATGAGCCCAACCAAGTTTGAATAGACTTTTATGCATGTCCCCACCAACGTTTTATTTTCAATGATTTTGGGTCTATGGCAAATTGGAAATGGTACGCTGCTATCTTTGATAGGTATTTAACCAATGCATTCAAATTTTTTCTCCCCTGATCTTTCTAAGTCTTGCCTACATTAATTAGTTTAAACTTTGTATGCACAAAATCAGGGCAAAAGCTGAACCCATTGATAATGATGAAATGAACTTAAATTTTATTTTCACTCATTCACTATTTTCCAGCAGCACTATTTTATGTATTAGAATTCGTACGAGATTATATTTGTTTCTATGTGTATACATCAAAAATAAAATGAAAAATGTTTTGTCACCATTTTGCATCTTGTTCAAATTTTGATTGTATAGTGTTCGCTTCTAACCCATTCCCTTAAAAATTATCCTCATTTCAAAATCGAATAATTTAGGATTTGTGACTTTGTCGAACATATTACAACTCTTTCTCTCCTTTCAAATCCATGTGAATAATCAGCGCACGGTTATTACAGCTGACCTGAAGTCCTCTTTTGGCTGCTTTCTAATTAATTAACTTCGGCCACCTTTACTCTGCTCCGAGTCCTTCTATAGTACTGGCGCCTTCATTTTTTTCTATGTGAACGTGCTTTTAAATCGTGCGATTTAAAAAAGTTAGTTTTTAATGGTATTAAACTACACGACTTTATAGTTCATTAAAGAATAAACTTATTACCAACAAAGTGTTGGCTCCACTGACAATGGAGTCCCCTTAAGTGGCTTGACTGGGTTTGCTCCCCAGTTCGAGTCGCAGGAAAGTCGCCTTTGTTGGGAGAACCTGTGCCTCCCGGTTCGAGCGGGGACTTCTAGTCTGGGTTGTGGTACGGGCTTAAAGGTGCCTCCCACAGTTGGGGCCCTCCCCAGGATACCTCGTGATTAATATCAAAAAAAAAAAAAGAATAAACTTATTAAACTTCATAACTTAAGAGAATGTCTGCATTAAAAAAAGTGATGGCGCTCGCAACTGAAAATGATTAACTCTAGTATATAATACATACATTGCAACTTGCAAGTTTCATCCCTTCTCTGAGTTTCGTCTCAACTACTAATTAAACCCAATCATGAGATCAATTTTACTCTTATCATGGCTTTTTTTTATACCCTTTTTAGCCAATTATTTTGGGATGAATATGGTTTTGGTGTTTGGTCAATGTCAGAGCGATAAAAAATAACTGTTAATCCAGATGAAGAACAGCTTCATATTTGATGTTGATTCGACTCCACCCGCAAAAATGAGTCAGTGGAGTGAAAGCACTAATTGTTGTGATTGGACCGGAGTAGATTGCGATGAGGCTGGTCATGTTATTGGCCTCGACTTGAGCGCGGAACCAATACTCATCGGCAGACTTGAGAACGCATCTGGCCTTTTCAGTCTTCAATATATGCAATCTCAATTTGGGTTTCACTCTCTTCTACGGATTCCCTGTGCCATCCAGGTTGGCCAACCTCACAAATTTGACTTACCTGAATCTCTCTCATTGTGGCTTCATAGGGGAGATTCCTACTGAGATTTCAAGCCTGCCAAGGTTGGTTACTCTTGATTTGTCAAGTCGTGAGCCCATAAGCGGATTTTCCTGGAGACTTGAGATCCCAAATTTCAACTTTTTTCAGAACTTAAAAGAGCTCAGAGAACTGTACCTTGATAATGTAGATTTGTCAGGCCTCGGAACTGAACGGTGCAAAGCTCTGTCTTTTCTGCCTAATCTACAAGTTTTAAACTTGTCTAGCTGTCTTCTTTTAGGTCCTATAAATCATCACCTGGCAAACTTACGGTCACACTCTCAGTTCTTCGTTTGCATGACAATCATGCTGCGTCATGGCAAGTGCCAGAGTTTGTGGCCAATTTGTTAAATTTGACCAATTTGGATCTCAGCCAGTGTGATTTGCGAGGGAAGTATCCAGAAAAGATATTGCAGGTATCTACACTTGAGACTCTTGACTTGTCATATAACCCATTGCTTCAGGGTTCTCTACCTAACTTTCCTAAGAATTCTTACCTTCAGAACCTGAACCTAGCAAACACGAGCTTCTCGGGCATACTACCAGATCCCATCGGGATCCTTAAATATTTGACAAGGGTAGATCTTAGAAGTTGCAGTTTCACAGGGCCAATTCCCACTTCAACGACTAATCTCACCCAATTATTTCACGTCGACTTCTCATCTAACCATTTCTCTGGTCCCATCCCATCTTTTCACGAGTCAAGAAATCTTAACTATTTAGACCATTCGTCAAATAATTTAAGTGGTGGGATATCATCCACCTTCTGGGAATAACTTTTAAATCTCAATGTTGTTGTCTTGTCGCACAATTCACTGAATGGCAGTGTACCGAGATCTCTGTTTCTCCTTCCAATTCTAGAGATACTTCTGCTCTCCAACAACCAGTTTGAGAACCAACTTCCTGAACTTTCAAATGTGTCCTCTTTTGTACTGTCTGATCTTGATCTAAGTGGCAGCAGGTTAGAAGGGCCTGTCCCCATTTCAATATTCTTTGAATTCAGAAACCTTGAGACCCTCGATCTTTCTTCCAACAAGTTTAGCAGATTGAGATTGGCTTCAAGCAAACTGAGGGTCATTCCTAATCTGACGAACTTGGACCTTTCAAATAACCAAATATCTGGGGAAGTACCAAATTGAATTTGGGAAGTTGGTAGTGGCAATCTTTATTTCTTAAATCTTTCACACAATCTCCTAGTGAGCTTGCAAGAACCTTACTCTATTTCTGGTATCCGCTTGCTTGACCTGCACTCCAACCAGCTCCGAGGAAATATCCCTTGCATGTCACCAAATACTTCCTACGTCGATTACTCTTAACAATAATTTTATTTCCATCCCAGCTGACATTGGTAATTTCATGTCTAGAACTTACTTCTTTGCCACTGCAAACAATAGTCTCACTGGATTCATCCCGGAATCTGTATGCAAGGCTACCTACTTTCAAATTCTTGACTTATCAAACAACAATTTGAGTGGCACAATTCCTGTATGTTTAATCACCAATAGTAGCACCACTCTAGGGGTTTTAAACTTAGGGAGAAACAACCTCAATGGCACTCTTTCTGACATAATATTTCCAAGAAATTGTGGGTTGCATATTCTAGATCTCAGTGGAAATCAACTACAAGGAGTGGTTCCAAAATCTCTTGCCAATTGCAATATGCTGCAGGTTTTAGACTTCAGGAATAACCATATCAGTGATAATTTCCCATGCTGGTTAAGGAATGCTTCTAGTTTGCAAGTTCTAGTTTTGCGATCCAACAACTTCTCCGGACACATTAGCTATCCAAGAAATAACGTCTCCTGGCCTCTGCTTCAAATAGTCGACTTTGCATCCAATAAATTCGGCGGAAGACTATCACAAAAATGGTTACTTACCATGGAGAAGATGATGGTTGGTGAAACCAAATCCGGATCTGAGCTCAACCACCTTGGGTATGAGATATCAAGCAACCAATAAAAGGTGTAGAGATCAAGCTACTGAAGGTTCCAAATTTATTAACTTCCATTGACTTTTCAAGCAACAATTTCGAAGGGCCAATATGTTATGCCGTTGGTGAACACACCAAACAGCAAGGTTTCCACACTTTTCAAGCAAGTGCAAGCTCCCAGAATTTTAAAGAAACGAGTGAAAGGCAAGAGAGAATAGAGAGGAAAATTCAGATAAGAAGAAGAAACTAAGTCCAGAATTTTATATATCCCCTCAAATACAACCATGGAAATACTTATAGCAGCAAGAATATGCTCACAGCTGTCAAAACTAAATAACAACCTCTCTCTATAACAAGAATTATTCTCTAAATGGCTAAGGCCGTTAGAAACCGAGTCCTCTGCTCATATATGCTCAGTGTGTGTAATCCTTGAACCATTTGGGAGGCTTCCTTACGCGACTTGGCTTGATGTTATCTTGGGGTCGGTTTTGGAAAGCCTCACTTGAGTTTGCCTGGGCCTTTTCCTCGCTATTGATAGAGCTAGCTGAGTTGGGCTTGTCTAACTGTAATATTGGGGTTGTATCACCCTCCACTCCTTGAGGAATCACCTTGTCCTCAAGGTGAAAATTCGGGTACTGCTTAGTGAATTCGGAAAGAGCTTCCCATGTTGCATTCTCAGGAGCACAATCCTGCCACTGCACTAAAATTTGGGATTGTGGGCTGCCATGAACCAACACTTGACGTTGAGCACAAATAGCAATGGGAACAGACATAGGCTGGTTATTGTAAGACTCGCTAGGTAATGAGTGAACTTGTGAGGTATCCTGACCATGAAACGGCTTGAGAAGGGAGATGTGAAAGACTGGATGAATCTTAGAATCAGGAGGTAAATCCAAGCGATAGGCCACAGCGCCAATACGCTCCATTACTCGAAAAGGACCATAGTATCGCTTTGCTAGCTTGTTGGATAATCTGTTTGCAACTGATATTTGCCGATAAGGCTGCAACTTAACCAAAACTTGATCCCCGACCTGAAGCTCTAGCTCACGGCGATGAGCATTAGCCTTTTGCTGCATTCTATGTTGAGCTGCTCGCAAGTTGGTTTTCAAGGCTGTTAGGAGGGCATCACGTTCCAGCAGCAATTCATCAAGTGCTTGGATTGAAGTAGAGCTCCCGGTATATGAAGGAATTACAGGTGGCTCACGACCATACAAGGCCTTAAAAGGAGACATTTGGATGCTTGTATGAAAGCTAGTGTTGTAAGAAAACTCAGCCCAGCCTAAATAATCAAACCATAATGTCGGTTTCGCTTGTGTGAATACTCGCAAATACTGCTCGAGTCCTCGATTAACAACCTCCGACTGGCCATCCGTTTGAGGATGATATGCTGTACTATGCTTCAATGTGGTACCACTTAACTCAAAGAGTTTCTTCCAAAAGCTACTAAGAAAGATAGAGTCACGATCTGAAATTATTGTACGGGGAAAACCATGGTGCTTAACAACCATATCAGTGAATAAAACGGCTGTTTTGCTTGCTGTAAAGTGTGTGGGTAAAGCACCAAAATGAGCTGATTTTGTCAATCGGTCAACAACGACTAAGATAACAGTGAACCCATGGGAAGATGGTAAACCTGTGATGAAGTCCATGGTAACTTCTTCCCAAACTAGTGAAGGTATAGGCAAGGGTTGAAGGAGTCCAGCTGGTGCCTGAGTAGAGTATTTTGTTTGCTGACATAATAAACAAGAGGCAACAAATAACGCCACATCCTTGCGCATATTTGGCCAATAAAAGAGAGTGGATAGACGAACTAATGTCCGCTTGACTCCCGCATGACCTGCAACTGGTGTGGCATGAAATTCTTGTAATAAAGAAGGCTTCAAAACAGAGTGAGAGCTGATGAAGAATCTGTTTTTGAACCGTAGGATTCCATCCGAGACAGAATAAGGATACATTAAAGAACCAGTGGAATATTTCTGATGGAGAGCTAAGAGATCCGGTAAGGACTGATTTTCCGCACGAAGAATAGAGAGGAATTCAGGAATAGGACAGCTAGCGAGTAACAGAGTAGCAGTAGAATGGCCATATAATATAGGGACATCAACTTCATGTACCCTGGATAAGGCATCAGCTGAACTATTAGTTCGACCCGGCTTATATTCAACTCTGAAATGATACCCCAATAATTTACGAACATAAAATTGTTGCTCTGGAGTTTGGATAACCTGCTGAAGGAGCTCTCGAATACTTTTCTGGTCAGTTCGGATAATAAAGAAATGGCCTAACAAGTATTGTCTCCACTTATGTACTGCTTCGGCAATGGCATGAAGTTCTTTGATATAAGTAGAAGCGACAAGCATGCGAGGACCCAATTTTCGGCTAAAATAAGCAATAGGATGATCAGCTTGCATCAGTACGGCTCCAATACCAACATTCGAGGCATCCGTTTCAATAACAAAATCCAATTGAAAATCTGGCAAGCGAAGGACTGGTGCTGCACTCATAGCTTGTTTTAAGGCAGCGAAGGCCGTGTCAGCTGCGGAGGACCAATGGAAACCATCCTTCCGTAATAAATCTGTGAGAGGGGCAGCAATGGAAGCATATCCTTTAATAAAGCGACGATAGTAGCCTGTGAGACCCAAGAATCCTCGCAATTGTTTTGTCGTAGACGGCGTAGGCCAATTAGACATGACCACCAACTTGCGAGGATCAGCCTTAACTCCAGAAGAGGAAACAATATGGCCGAGATATTCAATGTTATCTTGGCAAAAAAAACACTTTGAGAGCTTCACAAAAAAATGATTAGTATGAAGACAATCAAATACTCTATGTAAATGCTCAAAATGGTCTTCTAGAGAAGTGCTGTACACTAAGATATCGTCAAAGAAAACGATCACAAACTTACGGAGATAAGGAGCAAAGAGCCTATTCATTGTTGCTTGAAAGGTGGAAGGGGCATTAGAGAGTCCAAAAGGCATGACAAGGAACTCAAAATGCCCATCATGAGTCCGAAAAGCTGTTTTATAAATATCTCTATCACATACTCGTATTTGATGGTACCCCGCTCGCAAATCTAGCTTACTGAAAATACAAGCACCACCAAGCTCGTCTAATAACTCATCAATAGTTGGTATCGAAAATTTGTCTTTAATTGTTACTGCGTTCAAGGCTCGGTAATCTACACAAAAACGATAGGAGCCATCTTTCTTTTTAACCAGCAACACAGGTGAAGAGAATGGGCTCTGACTTGGGCGAATAATGCCTTGATCAATCATTTCTGTAATTAGTCTCTCCATTTCGGCCTTTTGGAAGTGAGGATAACGGTATGGGCGAACATTGACAGGTTTAGTATTTGGGAGGAGATGAATGTGATGGTCAATAAGTCTATGAGGAGGTAGAGAAGATGGAGTGTGAAATAATTGCTCATATTGATGAAGAAGGGCAAGTACAGGGGAAGGCAAATCGGGTGGGAAGTCAAACTTAGTAGCAGTGGTTGGAACAGAGAGGGTATCCTGCGCGTCTGTAGTAGTATGCAACTGGAAAAATTCAAAGAGGCCGTGGATTTGATTATGGGACATGAGGGCTTGTAATTGATGAAAAGAAATCGGTCGTGGAGACAATGAGAGATCACCTCGCAAGAAGACAGGAGAGCCATTATAGAAAAATTCCATTGACAATGCCGCATAGTCATGAGAGACTTTGCCAAGTAGCTGTAACCATTGAATTCCGAGGACAATATCCGGTCCCTCAATAGGAAGAACATAGAGGTCGATGTAGAAAACATGGCCTTGCATAGATAAGGCGACTTGGGAACAAACATATCGACAAACTAAAGAATCACCATTACCGATATATACCCGGAATGTGGTAGTGTCTTGTACTGCTAACCCCAAAACTTCAGCCACAGCGGGTTTAATAAAATTATGAGTGCTACCACTATCGATAAGTACTTGCACGGGCTGTTGATTAATTTCACCAAGGAGTCGTAGAGAGCGAGGAGTATTTTGGCCCGCTAAGGCATTTAAACTGGAGATATCACCAGCTATAATAGTTTCCTCAACAACATCTGAGATCTCAGAATTAATTGGTGGACCCATCGCCTCGTCAACATCCTCTGTTCCTAAAAGAAGCAGAAACTTACTACGGCATCTATGAGAGTTGCTCCACTTCTGGTCGCAATTGTAGCAGAGCCCTTTCTCCCTTTTTTCACGAAGTTCTTGAGGAGAAAGACGCTTAATAGGGAGAGATGGTGTTGGTAAAAGTGGGGGTAAAGTGGACGGGGCAGGTTGAGCTGGGTTGAGGGCAGGGGCACTTGCAGGACTGTGATTGGTTGTAGTAGGGTGAAAGGATGATGTGGTGGTTTTGTGGGTCCACTTAGACCAAGGTCTGGACGTAACTTTACTCTCATCTCCACGTGCTTCAAACATACGAGCCAGTGCAAATGCCTCCATCAACGAGGAAGGTCGTGACAGCAACAGCTCGCGACGAATATCCACTCGCAACCCCGTGATAAAAAATGAGATAAGAAGAGGCTCGGAAATACCAGTGACTCTATTCATGAGGTCCTCAAACTCAGTTTGAAATTCTGCCACACTTGATTTCTGAGTAAGTTTGGATAGATTGCCTTGGTGGTCCTCGTACAGGGAAGCTCCGAAACGAAACTTCAGATTTTGAAGAAAATCCTTCCAACTGGTAAGAAGATCATTCGCCTTCATCCATTGGTACCAAGCCGAAGCGCGACCTTCCAAATGAAAAGACACGATGCGGAGACGAAGAGCGTCGGATGTGCCATGGAAATCGAAATACTCATTGATGCGAAAAGCCCAACCGTTTGGGTCAGTTCCATCAAATTTTGGGACCTCGAGTTTCATTGTTCGCAAGAGAGGATTGGAGTCATGGGTGCCCGATGAACCATCAGATATCTGTGAAAACAGGGGTGGATTCGAAGGTCCAGTTGTTGGACCCGAAGGTAACCCCTTGATCTGAGAACGCAAGTCCTCCAAGCGAGAATCCACGGTAAGCATGTATTGTTGCAGCGTGTGATGAACTGCGACCGTTTGGCTATCAAGTTTTGTTTGTAAAGCTTTAATGGCATCTAGAATCTCCGAATCAGCCATGATGAGTAAATAGCAATGAAAGCACCAATGTTATGCCGTTGGTGAACACACCAAACAGCAAGGTTTCCACACTTTTCAAGCAAGTGCAAGCTCCCAGAATTTTAAAGAAACGAGTGAAAGGCAAGAGAGAATAGAGAGGAAAATTCAGATAAGAAGAAGAAACTAAGTCCAGAATTTTATATATCCCCTCAAATACAACCATGGAAATACTTATAGCAGCAAGAATATGCTCACAGCTGTCAAAACTAAATAACAACCTCTCTCTATAACAAGAATTATTCTCTAAATGGCTAAGGCCGTTAGAAACCGAGTCCTCTGCTCATATATGCTCAGTGTGTGTAATCCTTGAACCATTTGGGAGGCTTCCTTACGCGACTTGGCTTGATGTTATCTTGGGGTCGGTTTTGGAAAGCCTCACTTGAGTTTGCCTGGGCCTTTTCCTCGCTATTGATAGAGCTAGCTGAGTTGGGCTTGTCTAACTGTAATATTGGGGTTGTATCACAATACCATAAGAAATGGGACGATTCAAATCACTCTATGCTCTGAACATGTCACACAATGCTCTCACGGGCTCGATACCATCATCCTTTGGGAACTTGAAACAGATTGAGTCCTTGGACCTCTCAATGAACAACCTCAGTGGGAAAATTCCTGCCCAGCTTGCAAGCCTAAATTTCCTATCGGTGCTAAACTCCAATCATTTTCACCGACTTCTTATGAAGGAAACAAAGGATTGTACGGACCTCCTTTGACGAATGACAGCCAAACACGTCCTCCCGAATTTCAACCTTCACCGCCGCCAGCTTCAAGCGATGAAATTGATTGGTTCTTCATAGCCATGTCAATTGGATTTGCGGTAGGCTTCAGAGCAGCTGTTTCACCTCTAATGTTTTCCGTGCAGGTAAACAAATGGCATAACGATCTTATCTACAAATTTATATATCGGCGATTCCGTGTGTGAAGTGATTTATGTCTCTCCTTTTGAATAATCATGTAAGTGAGCTTTTTCTTTTCTCTTATGTCATCGATATTTGAGATTTCTTTTATTCCCTGTTTGATGAAGTTAACAAAGTTTACAATAATTTGAAATAAGGGCCTATCTATAACGGTTATTAAATCTTTATCTCAAAATTGGCTCCAATTTAGATCTATATTGGCGCAATTCACACGCAATATATATTCGAGAGTCCATACTAAATTAATATGTGCAAGATTGTGTATGATTCCTACACCAACCTAGATACACAGCGATTCATGATCATATTCCATTTGGTTACTTGGAGGTTTTATAGAGTAGAAAGAAGAGCTTAGAAGATAACTTTTGAACAAATGAGTGAGTATGAGTCCATCTAAGAAATGAGCCCAAAAAGGCTTCGGGCCCTCGTGGCTTGGCCTAGTAGTTTGTTCAAAATATTAGTTTATGTTGTGTTTAATTATTGAAATGAGAGTAAATAGTATGAATTCTTTTCACTTCAATGTTTTCTTGTTTATCTAATGAGGAGAATGAGAGTTTCACTCCCTGGATCCCACTCATTTTCAGAGTAAGGAGTGAGATTCTCACTTCTACAGGGGCCACTCCCACCTCTTCCTTTATTATCATTTCTTTATCAAATATAATAAATTTTATATTTATTAAAAATAAAATAATGTTACATTATTTAAAAAATAATAACATCATATTTATTTAAATAATATTATTATGTTTAGTTAAAAATAATAATTTATGTAATCTAAGTTAAAATTACCTAAAAATATTATTATTATATTCATAGAGAATTAATAATATTACAATATACTATCTTTATTTTAAAAAATAATATTTTATATTTATTTAATATTAATAATTAATAATAATAAATATTTTATTTTAAGAAAATATTAATTTTGTACTATATTATTAATAATAATATTTCATTTTTTGCTCTTATAATAATTTTTAATTTACATAATTAAAATTAATAAAAAATTATGATTTACATAATTAAGAATATTAATAATTATTAGTAATTTATATAATTAAAATTAATAATAAATTAAATAAATTTATTTTATAAATTTATTTTTTATTTACTTTATAATTAGAAACTACAATCTTTTAAATAAGGGTAAAAGTGTAATTTAAAATAATTTACTCCTAATCCAAGTCAAAGTAAAAACATATAAATACGATTCTCCTATTCCACACTCTCCTTTCAATGTAAGTAAACAACTTATTTCCACTCACACTCCATACTCTCAATCCCTAGATTCCCAAACCAAACCTTAGTTGAATGGTCTTCAAATAATTTTATTCAATTGTAACATGAGTTCACATATTGAAAAAATTAGAATTAAAAATTTCTAAAAAATTGATTTGAACTTTTTCCATCACTCTAACTTTAAAATAAATGAAAAAGAAAAACTCTCAAATAAACAAATAAAAGCTTTTATGTATGTGCCCCCCAATAACGTTTTTATTGTCAATTATTTTGAGTTATTAATATTGTACAATTTTTACATTGGATATAGTTGTGCATAATTTATCTAACTTTAATATTATTTTATTACCGACTTGTGTCTCAACCATTAGCAAAGTGGTAAACTGCAACTCTTCCAAGTCCCCTTGAATTTTACTCTCCTAATTAAAAATTACGTAAAGATATGATTTTTCTCTATTGATTTTTGTAGGTAGAACAAATAACCTTCCAGTATTTGTAAGATAGAATTATAGGTTATGCTATAATAGAGTTGATCTAGATGGTGTATGAGTAGACTTCTAATTGTATAATACATATTAGTAAGGGGAAAAAGACATCTCCACTTGCAAAATGCGGGGAAGTAGTCACCAACACTCCTAAGTTTTCATAAAAGGATGTTAAGACTCATTTTGACTATTATACTCTTTATCTCTATTATCCCCAAAAAAATAGACTTTAAAATGTTTAATAAATACAAATATTATATAAATAATGTAATCTATGCAGCAGACTAATATTTTAATAAATTTAAATACATAAATTATTATATTTATTTTAATAATATGTTTTTATTTATTGTAGAGACTTTAAATAATATGAATGAATTGAAAACCAATCTTCACAAGGAAAGAAAAGTTAGCCTTCACATGGAAGTATGGAAGGAAAGACTAACCTTTATAAAGAAGGAAAAAGCAACCTTCAAAAGGAAAGAAAGACAAAAAGATGAAAATGGGGAAAAAAGTTATTAATAGTAAATAACACTAATTAATAATTAGTAATAGTGACACTTAATATAATAAAATTACATGAAATTAAAATAAAATTGAATAGAAACAAATACATTATCAATTATCACAATGCAATTAGTAAGTGTTTATTTGATATGACTTATCTAATAGTTATAAGTTTTTATTTAATCTCATAAGTTCTTAATCAAATTTTTTGTTATTGTTTGATTATTTTTTAGTAAATTTTTTTAATATTAAATAAGATATTTGGTGTCCACTATCAAAAGCTTAAATTTTGGACTTTTGAGAGTAAAAGTTGAAATTATTTTTTGTAAAATATTAAAATATTTAAAATATTATTTACTTATTTGACAACTTTATTTCATTATTTTTCATAACCTAACTTAAAAAAACTTGCATATTAAAAATTTTTTTATAACTTTTAATAAATATTGACAACCAAACAATTAAATTTTTTGCGTAAAATATCTATTTGTAAAAACTCTGCTAATATAAACTTATTTAAATAAACTGAATTTAAAAAGCTACAACCAAAATACAACTAGAATTTTTTTTTTTAATATTTAATTGTCGGGCTGAAGGATCGGACTCAGACTTTCTTGATAAACCCCTAGACCGAGCCCGATCCGGCTCAATTTCGAACACCTTAAGTCCCAATCCGACTCGATGCCTAAAAGTGGAGCCGAAGCCTGGCTGGGCCGGGCACTCACTTTTCTGCCATCCCTAGCGGCAACTCAACTCAAGCCTTGGCTGGATGGTCGTAGTTTTTGCGCGTTTCAGTTGACAGGCGTTGATACAAGGCTACGCGGGGTATGCGCAGAGTCTTAACCTACACCCACTACATTTCTCCTCTGTCCTCTCTATAAATAGCTTTTCTCTTTTACTTCTCGTTTCCCTCTTCTTTCAAAATCATCACCGAATCAACAAATAATCTTTCGCTCTGTCACTCACCAACTAAATATCACGAAACGATAAAAAATTAGCAAGTTAATAGCAAATTAACTGAACTGCTTCAAGCAATAATGGCTACTTTCGGTGCTGCTGCCGTTGCCACCAATCAAAACCCTAACAAGTCCATCGAGGTATACTTTATTTATTTATTTTCTTTATTATTTTTTCTTTTCGATAATCTTTAAAAATTATTTACCGTTAAATTTCTTGTCGGTTTCTTGTGTATGATGAACTTGGTGACTGTTGAATTAATGCTTATGGTGATGTTATTATTAGGATTAAGTAGAAAGTTATATAAATTATTTATTATATATTTTTGTCAGGGTTAAGCTTAATTGCTTGTGTTAATGTAAAAATTAATTCTACATTTTCGGATAAAGATTTTTTTTTTTAATGCTAAATATGTATGCGAAGCTATGATCATTTGTTTGCTTGCTGTCTTGCTGAACGGATTGTTGAAAGCGAACCAATTGCTAAGCTTGTGAATGTGTTGGAGTTTCAGTGTAAAAGAACAGTAGTTAGTAAGTGAATCATCAGGCTTGCTAGTAGTGCTTGGAAGTTTATAGTGTGATTTTCATACAGAAGACATTGAAGTAAGAATTTTCACTTCTTCTTTTTATATGAATTTAAAATTGCAGTCTATGTGGCATTTTGGTTCGGGCAGTAAATTGCTTTTATTATTAGAAGTTCATCTGTTAGAAGTCTTCATTGTGTAGTTGAGTGTAATGACCTTCTTGCTAAGTTGGACAATATGTGCACGTGGATAGTTAAGTGGTCAGTTCACATGACCTCAAACAGAAGAGTGGCCATGTTGTGTTCAGATGAATGAATGGAAATGTTGGGCGTGTTTAGTTCTGCCATGCTAACCTGTACTGACAATTACCGATGCTCAAAGTGGATATGAGCTGGCAGGGGCTATGGACTCTCAAATTGTCGGCACTCTTTTCCCATACTTATATAATTTAGGCGTTGTTTAAAGAGAAACGCCCTTGATGAGTGCTTTAATATCGTAGGTTTTTGTCTTTCTTTCTTCTCTAAGTTGTGTGTCATGCTCTTTTCTTTCTCCGTTATATCCTTTCATTTCTATTTGGTATCTGATGTGGTCAACAGTTTACTGTGTCTCCATGTGGTGCCATGTGCACTTTGTATGATTTTGCGTGTAGTTGATCAGTCACTTGTACTCTCTTGATGTTCTTGTATTTGAGATCTTTATCCTCTTGATGTTCCAATATGTAATTAGGTACTGGGATACAAGGCAGCCAAATCCTGTGCGCACTCAACAGCTGCCTGATCGCTGCTATGCGCTCCGCTTATGGTTGTTGGAACTGCAGATAGAAATCTAGTTGTCTTCAACTTGCAGAATCCTCAGGTATCGTTTTTTATTCCATGAGAGCATTGATTTATATGTGTAAATTAAATGGGCAAATTTGGTGCTGGCAGCTGAAGCATGTGTTTTGAGTGGCAGCAGTTGCTGTGACACTAGTAGTTGGTTGACTTTGATTTAAAATTTAACTTGAGCCCATCTTTTTTAATTTGGAATGGAAACAATAATTATTTGTTGACTGTTTTTGGAATTGAAAGCTATCCTACCGTATGGAACCACCTTCCCTTGTATTTAAAAGGGTTCCTCAATGTCATGGAGCATCCTGTATAAAATTATTGTATGATTTCTTTTGTTGCCAGATATTTTTCTTCTGATTGGTGTTGTCTGGAAAAGGGTTATTTCTCGATATCATTTTGTTTGTGTACAAGGAGGAATGGATACTATAATAAACTGGTCTACTGAGAAGAGCTTGATGTTTGTAGATTTGCCAACATATATACACTACAGTTATAGTATGTATTTCCATGTCTTCAATATTCCTTTTTAATTGAAAAAAATAGCAATTTGGAATGGGTTTATTTGCCTTATATCTTTCAATTTTATT
Source organism: Citrus x changshan-huyou (assembly GCA_039657385.1). Classification (NCBI taxonomy): domain Eukaryota; kingdom Viridiplantae; phylum Streptophyta; class Magnoliopsida; order Sapindales; family Rutaceae; genus Citrus; species Citrus x changshan-huyou. The sequence goes on along the minus strand of CM077547.1, from coordinate 13,640,378 downwards.
TGATAATTTCAGTCATGCTTTATCTGTTCTTATGTGATGATGATATAAATAAGATATAATAGCTCCTAGAAATTTTGAAATCTGGCTAATTTAGAAATTTGAACTAAAGGTTGGGTACAATACTATATCTTCATACACTATCATGAGAGTTTAGATAACGGTTTCCGCATTACCTGTATCACAATTTACCATATATGGCACATGCTTATTGCAACATAAAAATGGTCAAGAGGCGATGAATTCTTGTTACTATTTAACTTTTTTGTTGGGTATTTGTTGATTTCCATATTTTACCTTCATGTATTGTTCTTTTTATATTTTGTTTCACTTATTTATATCTAATATATGCATTTTCTTCCGAGTATGTCTAATCATTGTTTAATGCTACCAGACTGAGTTCAAGAGAATCAATTCCCCTTTGAAGTACCAGACGAGATGTGTTGCTGCCTTTCCTGACCAGCAAGGTTTCTGGGTATGCATTCATTTATTTTGATCTCTCTTTTCTCGTTCCTCATGGTCTTTATTCTTGAAATATGAGGCATTGTCAATTGGGTTGCATATTCCCATGTTTCTAAATTTGCTTCCCCTGCCAGCAATGAGGGGCTAAGTTTAGCCTCAATTACTTATTCCACTTTCATCAACATTGGCTCCAACTTCTTTTCATTGAGATCACTGTCTTTTCTTCTAATCTTTGTGCTTCTCTTATTTTTTGGTTGTTGAATATGGTGTTATTCCGATAGGTTGGTTCAATTGAGGGAAGGGTCGGCGTTCACCATCTTGATGATTCACAGCAAAGTAAGAACTTCACTTTCAAATGCCACAGAGACGGTAGTGAGACATGCTCTGTCATCTCATTAACTTCCATCCTGTAAGCTTCCTTTTAGTGCTTTCTGATTTCAAATTTTCAGTTACATAAAACGTTCGAGATGTAAAACTTAGAAATAAAAGTATACATTGGAGTGATGTAATAGCTCATTTTGAGGTAACTTTAGTGATGCCACCCATGTCTTACATAATTTTTCCCAGTATTTGTAATTTCTCTAAAGATTAGAGATCTTTCAAGTATTAGATCTTGGTGCCCTTAAGAGGTTGGTATCATAGGAATTTTTATCCAACAGTGGAAATGTACTTTCTTTTGTGAGGATTTCGATGCTCAGTGCATATACTTTTGCTGTTATTAACATCATATGTTATCATTTAAGATTTGTAGAGCAGGAGATGCACCTAAGTATTCTTCATTTTATAAGGTGAAGCGCCTACATCTATTTGTCAAATCTCATGTAATTGTTCTTTTTGTCCAGATACATCACACTTTTGCAACTGCTGGATCTGATGGTGCATTTAATTTTTGGGACAAGGATAGTAAACAGCGGCTCAAGGTGTTTTGACTTTCATTAAGTACTTCAATAACAATTATTGTTGTTGTCGTTATTGTTCTTCCTAGATGAAATACATAAAACAATGTGATTTTTACTGGATTTTCAGGCCATGTCAAGGTGCGGGCAACCTATACCTTGCAGTACATTCAATAATGATGGCTCGATATTTGCGTACTTGGTAAATAAATTCATCCATCTTCCTAAAGTCGACTTGGAGTCTCTTATCATCCTACTTTTCACACATGTTGGGATATATGCTTAAGTTCAAGATAATGGCAGGATTCTAGAAATCCACGCCTCTTTTCATTCTGTCTGTTTGCGTGATGCTTAGTCTTCTATGGCTCATGTTAATTCAAAGTTACCTGAATTTGCGTTTCCATGAAATTAAACAACTAAAAATTTCTGGTTCTTCCTGCTATGTTCTGATCCTGGCATAGCATAGTGCATTGATTTCTTGGACATTTAAACTTAAACTAGAAAAGTGTCATTCTAAATCTTATCTTGACATTTCCTGTAGGTGTGTTATGACTGGAGTAATGGGGCAGAAAATCACAACCCTGCAACAGCAAAGACTTATATCTATCTGCACTTGCCACAGGTTCGTTTACTTTTTTGTTCATATACTACCATCAATAGCGTATCTTTGATCTCTCAATTCTTGAGGATCGCCAATAATCCCATATCATCCAAAATCTATTTTGAAAATATTTCAAAAAATCATTCAAAATATGTTGGCTCAAGCTCAACAAAGCAGAAAATCAATGGGCCTACAACGACGATAAAATGATTATGATATGTCTTGATCTTATTGCAAGTGTGACAATAATAAAAATTCAAGTTGTTTACAGTATATGCAAATTATCATTACTCTTCAATGTCTATTTGAATGTGCATCATCAATTAACCGCAAATTGGGTTCTTATAATCATGAATCCAAATTCAAGCCATTCAATGGTTTAGCCCATTTTAGTAGGCTTATCAATTTTAATTAAAAGTTTATTAGACAAAGTTAATGCATAAAAATAGAGTACTTTAAAGTAAAGCATACATTAAGATTTTTATGTGATTTGATGTCCAAATCCCTACTTCTACGAAGCCATGCTCAAATATCAAGTGATTCATTAGATTTAAGAGATTAGAAACTATTGGAACCTTATATAATATGAGACGCTCTCTTGGTGATTGCTGCCATCTTGTTATAATCTCACCAAGTGAAAACTTTATGTGCACCACACATTTTTTGCTTCCTCTTCCTAGTAAGACTTTTAAGTCAACAGTATGTCGCCACTCCATAGAATTTATATTCTATGAACACGTGGTCCCTTCTCCCATCTCCCAAAAAGACTAAAGATAATGTCTCTTAATTAAAGAATGATCCGAAGGTTGTAGCCTTTGATGTAGAATCATTCTACTGCTCCCAACGATTTTTACTCTGCAAAAACTGGATGACATGGCCATCGAGATGATCATAAAAGAAGTTGGTAGAATTAAAGTTTTATATTCTGTATGCTTGTTTGTCTGGCAAGAAAATGAAGGAAATTTTGTTGACTTAGAGAGGAAAATCAGAAACTGAATTCATTATGATTTGATACAATAGACTGAGATTACAATACAGTATATATATAGTAGCATCTGGAACTTTGTGAATGTAACAGAATCATATGCACACACTCTACTATTCACCACAACATTTTGGTGGGAAATAACAGACTTATAACAAACTTTTAACAACATGCATAATAATCTTCCAGTAGCTTGTGTAGCGTGGCATCTGATTCATTACTTCACTTAACAATTTGCTGACATCACAGAGCCTCACAGAGCTGACTCAACTTATTCTTAACAGGTAGTGGACCAATTAAATGAGAAGTGGATGTTGCAATCAAGAAGACAGCAGACACCAAGGCAACAAGAATAATGAAAATTGCAAAGTGCGCGATCCATTGATATCCATGATCAAATGATTAATTTTTACAAATCAAGGAGTTTTTTTATTATCAGAAGTACCATGTTTACTGATTATAAAGAATTGTTAAATATAAAATTAGCAGTAAAATAATCGTTAAGCAAATAAAAATCTATCCAATCACTGTAAAGGCTTTTCCAAATCTAACAGCATAACACGAAAGTATTAGTTTTTTTTTTTTTTCATTTTTTGAGAAATCCTTTATTCTTTTTTAATTTGTTGCAAATATATACATACGATTTAAAATAACTAAAAATTACAGGACTCTAAATTAGCAATAATCTCGAAAATCTGTTCTTATTAATGTTGCCTTGGTGGAAATCGACCTTATTTAAAGAGAATGAGCCCCATGCCATTGGGCTACAAGCACAAGCGGCCCACAAATAGTAGAGTATCTAAAACAGTAAAATTATATCATCTCCATTGTCCAGAACACTTTATATATGCATTTCCAGTTTTCCACTGTATATGCTAATATGCATCCCTAGTATACTTTAAGCGTTGAAGAGGTCTGATGGAAAAAAAAAAATGATTAGAATCCTTCGTTTCTAGCGGATCATAAAAGGCTTTATTATTTTCTTTTTCGAGTGATGCTTTTTACAAATAAAAATGCACAAAGCTAGTAAAAGATGAATCTATTCACTTTATCAATTCAATAATGATATGGCACAAATAATTTTATACATATTGGTATGTACAAACTGATGTGGCATAAAGAAATTTATTGAAAAGTGACATATTATTTTTTTTAATTATGTGAATCCACGATGGTTTTATAGAACCAACCTTCGATTTTTTAAGATTGTTAACAGCAGAGGGGTGATATTCAAAATTATTGATCGAATAGGTATAACTTATTACCTGATTCTTCTTTAATTACAAGAATTCTGATCATCGAAGGTTTTTGGGCCTTCCCAAATCAAACTTGGCTGTGGTTGGACTGATCATTTCTTTTAGTATTCTCACAGTAGTTCACTTTCACAGTTAATTGGAACTCCACTCGTGAGTCACGGCCGCGGTAAGTGTAGATTTGGGAACTAGCTAAAGTCTTAGTATTAGGACCTGTTTGTTGTTATATATGATAATCAACACAAATCAGTCTAATGATTCAACGTTTATGAGTCGGCACGCAAGACTTAATTGGATAAGACTATTTTCAGCGTCAATCATATTTTATTCGTTCTAAAAGAAAAGTCTTTGTTACTTTCTAATTAGTAAATTTCCTTTAAGATGAACTGTATCAACTGGGGCTAGTAATCAGTTGAGCTCAATGGAGCGTTATGTAGTCATCACTGTTGTTAATTTAGTAATGGCTTCATTCGTCGCCTTAATATTAACATTCGCTGCGAGGCCTTCTGTAATCGTCTTGATGCTGCTGACCGCAACTGCGTGTGGGATGATACCCTTGGGTTTGATTATTTTTTGTTATGTGAAGAGAAATCCGGAAAGCAAAGGTACGTAAGAATAGTTAATTAATTTATCACGCATAGCATATATAACATATGATTGTTTGATCGAGTATATAGTACGAATATTTTTTATGTCTTCACCATTCAGGGGAGGATTTGATGCGATTTGATTTGGGTATGAACCGACAAGCTATTAACATAGAGCTTACTGAAGCAAATAAGCATGGAAACGGTGGAAAAAAGCAAATTGAATTGCCCTTTTTCAGTTTTTCCAGTGTTTGTGCAGCCACAAATAATTTCTCTGCCACAAATAAACTCGGGGAAGGTGGTTTTGGTCCTGTATACAAGGTAAAATTTTAATTTTGGCAACAAGCTTATGGACTAATTATTATTTAACAAGAACTACAATTTCAGGGAGTATTAGCAAAAGGAGGTGAAATAGCTGTCAAAAGGCTTTCAGGAAGATCTGGACAAGGATTGCGAGAGATGAAAAATGAAGCTTCAGTGATAGCCAAGGTTCAGCACAAGAATCTTGTTAGACTTTTGGGCTGCTGCATGGATAAAGATGAGAAGATTCTGATCTATGAGTACATGCCTAACAAAAGCTTGGACTTCTTTCTTTTCGGTTAGTTATTGCATTTATTCTTACATGTTCCTTACTTCAAATTTTATTCATACATTTGTTTGAACTAATATTTAATAAATAAAATTACATATCAAAAATTTATTTCAAAATTTATTTAAACTAGAATTTAGCCTATATTACATTTCCAATTTTTATTCATTAATTTATGTAAAATAGCATTTAGCATTTAATTTAAGATTAAACATATAATTACATTCAGTAATTTATTCAAACTACTACATAATACTAAATATCAAAATTATTCAATTATTAATTTATATTGAAATTGAATATCTAATATAATATTCAATAATTAACAATATAAATTTAAGAAATAATCATACTTTTTAAATAGCTTTTTTAACTTCCATAAACTAAATTTAATATTAGTGGCGAAGCTAGCACTATTTTTTGGGGTGGGCTAGATTTTTTTTTTTTAAATTCAATTACTTCTCAAAAAAATTATTCTAGACAAATAAAATGATTAAAATACACTAGACAAGCAAGAAAAACTAATAACAAAACTATAAAAGTACAATGTAAATAAAAAAATACTATCAACGAAATTTTGTCATGTGATTCTTCAGAAAAGAAAACTCATATATCGTTTCTGAATTATGTTATATGCGATAGTAATACATTAGAGATATTATCTGCGATAATAATACATTAGAGAATCATTAATTATTTTATCAAAAAATTTGACAAAAGTATAAGCTAATAACTAATTCAAAAACAGTATGAGCATGTGGGTGCGGCAGAGGCTAGCCGTCACCCATGAGGTGGCAACTTGATGACTTGAACAACTGAGTTTTGGGAAATTTAGACTTTGGATAATTGGATCAATTAGTTAGGGATTTAGGTGAGTTTTTCGATTTAGAGAAAATAGATATTGACTATAATTATTAGTTATATTTTACTATAAGTTTTTTAAAAAGAGTAAATTTATAATTAATTAATTTTTTTTCAAGAAACAGCCCGGGTTAGCCCCCTCATAACTTCGCCCCTATTTAATATGATCTCATCCAATACTAAACCAAACACAAAACGTGACTATAAAATAATTCAGTCTAATCCAATCCAATTAAATCTTAATAACTAGTCCAATCCAATCCTTTGTTTACCTAACCTAAAAGAATATTTAACATTTACTATTTCATTTAGCTATTTTTAAGTTTAATGATTAACATCATCCAGTTATCAGATTTTTTATTAAAAAAATAAAATTAAGTCACTAGATCAATTTACATTAGATAATGTAGTCTACATTTTTTTTGTTTTCATGCATAATGACGTTTAGTTCTTTTATTGTAAATTAGATCCAACCAAGCGAATGTTATCAGATTGGGTAACACGTCTTCGGATTATTGAAGGGATAGCTCAAGGGCTTCTTTATCTTCATCAATATTCGAGAATGCAAATCATTCATCGAGATTTAAAAGCCAGTAACATCTTGTTGAATAAAGACATGAATCCCAAAATATCAGATTTTGGAATGGCAAGAATTTTTGGAGAAAATGAGTTACAAGCAAACACTAGTAGGATCGTCGGGACTTAGTAAGTGAATGACACAAATCAAAATTAAAGTGATTAAGTTATGCATAAATTACTGATTATTATTTATCAATTATTGAATTACAGTGGTTATATGTCCCCCGAATACGCATTCGGAGGAATATTTTCAATTAAATCTGATGTGTTTAGCTTTGGAGTATTGTTGCTTGAGATTGTAAGTGGCAAGAAGAACACTGGATTTTATCGAACCGACTATCTCAATCTGCTGGGTTATGTACGTAACAAAAGTCGTTGCACATATTCTTTTATACTACTTAGGTGAAATTATATATTAATTCCCAAGTCATGCTTAGGTGTGGACACACTTTTACAATGTGAAAACGTTTGGATTTTTGCACCTGACTATTTTAAACTATTCTCTATATCAAGTGTACAACTATCTAATAACATCGTATGGTTGTTCAGGCATGGGATCTGTGGACAAGCAACAGGACATTGGAGTTGATTGATGATCCAGTATTAGAAGATGAATATTCCTCCAAGCATATGCTTGTAAGATATGTGAACATAGCACTCCTTTGTGTACAAGAAAGTGCTGATGATAGTGTTGGGGAAAAATTAGGTTTTTAAATTTTTTATAAAACCTTTTGAAGATCGCTCTCATATAATATATAAGAATTCGTAATCTAGAAATCGTACCTTGAAAATCCGAGTTGGCTTTTCCCGCTGAAATGATTTAGGCTCCTAGATCACGATATGCCACCACCACTCCTGTTAGATCACGATCCGTCACCACCACGCTTGTTAGATCACGAACTGTCACCAATGATCTTCCAGGTTATGACTCAGGTTCGATATGCACTTGACGTGTGGGCGCCTTTATCACTACCAAAGCAACTAGCACGAGAAAATTTTTCTCTCAACAATAGAGAGAAAAATCTTATTCTCCGATTTGTATAAAGTGGCTTCACCTTTTTTCTTTTGAGAAAATAAGCCTTATATATCTCCCTTTAGTGAAAACCCTAGACTCCAAATAATGCCCAAAATAAAACTCACGTTACTTTTCATTTAATAGGGGACCCACCATGTAAAATAACATAAGACCCCTTACACATAAGCTAATTAAATGGAGCCTCCCACTAAATGATATATTTAGACTTTTGACCCAAATAACTAGTTATCTTGCTTATTAGTCCAGTAGTGGTGCAGTCAATTAAATGAGCTAACCCGGGGATCATTTGGGAACATACAATAGTGGCTATAACAATTAGGCCTGTAATTAAACTAGCATAATTATTTAATTCCAAATCTACTCCACTAAAAGATTGGAATTGACCTCCATAATTGTATGCTCGAATAATAATTCGTCCCAAGCCACATTGATTTCTTTACTGCACAATCATTTGTACCACATCGTTAATTAAATCGATATCTCAACTGTCCAATCAATTTAATCACATCTTGTTCCTTGATACTTACTGGTTTTCTCTAATGATCATTTTCAACATACTAAATATGTTGACACACTCTGGCCAGAGAATTCTATGATCAAGTGCCGAAAACCCATCAAGAGATGTGTTGTACAAATTCTATATTGTTAATCCATAACTCCAATACTCATAATTGCTCCCACCAAGATACCGGGTAATCTAGACTACAAGTACGTGTCATGCCCATTGGTAACTCAAATGGAATAACAATTACAATCATGAAATCATAATTAACTCAAGATTAAGATTACAGTAAAATCAATGCCTATGAGATTTAATAAGTCTGACAGTTATTACAAAGTTAATTAAATCTCACATGTGATCATGTTCAATGTAGTCGTACTACATCAATAAATTCATACATGATTAAGACAAATCATTCAATGAATTTATTACAGTCTATACCTAAATAAAGTGCCCAACTTTATTTATCAACTAAATTTATTTAATCATAAGATAACTTATATTTATGTCTTCTGTGAATCCATATGGTGATCACATAAATACATATAATATGATTAAATGGACTTTAATCCAAATATTAATGCAATTAAGATATTTGAATAAAATACCTCATTTATTTTATTAATCAGAAAAAAAATGTTTATTACAATTAAATAAACACATATGCTTTTAAAGAGCATATTTTCCCAACAATCTCCCACTAGCTCTCAAAGCATATTTAGCATTTCACGCATGCCCATGGATTCTAAGTGCAAGTTAAAAGGTTTCCCAGGTATGGCCTTAGTAAAAGGATCTGCCAAGTTTTGCTGTGATGCAATCTGAGTAACCTCCACATCACCTCTCTGCACTATATCCCTTATAAGATGATACTTCCTCTCAATATGTTTTTGTTTCTTGTGGTTCTTTGGTTCCTTAGATTGAGCTACCGCACCATTATTATCGCAAAATAGTTTCAGGGGTGCAATTACAGCAGGTACCACCTCAAGATCTTGTAGGAACTTGCGGAGCCATACAGCTTCTTTTGCAGCTTCGGATGCAGCCACATATTCAGCTTCAGTTGTGGAGTCTGCGATACAAGATTGTTTCACACTCCTCCAACTAATAGCTCCACTTCTCAATGTAAACACATAGCCGGAAGTTGATTTTCTGGAATCCTTATCTGACATAAAGTCAGAATCAGTATAACCTACTGGAATGAGTTCATCACCAGAATACACAAGCATATAATTTTTAGTTCTTTTCAGATACTTCATTATATGCTTGACCGCAGTCCAGTGTTCAGGTCCAGGATTAGATTGATATCTACTAACCATCCCTACCGCAAAACAGATGTCTAGCCTAGTGCAAAGCATGGCATACATAAGACTTCCCACAGCTTCTGCATAGGGAACTCGTCTCATTCTCTGTATCTCTTCAGATGTTTTAGGTGATTGATCCTTAGAGAATGTAATTCCATGTCTGAATGGTAATAAACCAGTCTTCGAATTTTCCATGCTAAATCTAGCCAATATCTTATCGATATAGACCGCTTGAGACAATGCTAAAGTTTTATTCTTCCGGTCTCGTAGTAATTTAATACCAAGAATATAACTTGCCTCTCCCAGGTCTTTCATATCAAATTGTTTTGCTAACCAACTCTTTATTGTAGTCAACACTCCTATATCGTTTCCAATTAGGAGAATATCGTCTACATAAAGAATTAGGAAGGCTACAGATTTTTCTTGAATTTTTTTGTACACACATGGTTCATCAATGTTCTGAATGAATCCAAACGATTTTATCGCTTGATCAAATCTGATGTTCCATGACCGGGATGCTTGCTTCAATCCATAAATGGATCTCTGCAACTTACATACCATGTGTTCTTGGCCTTTTTGTATAAATCCATCTGGTTGCTGCATGTAGATGTTTTCTTCAATATGCCCGTTAAGAAAGGCAGTCTTGACATCCATTTGTCAAATTTCATAATCTAGCACTGCAGCAATGGAGAGCAGAATCCTGATGGATTTAAGCATAGCAACCGGAGAAAAGGTTTCCTCATAATCGATTCCCTCTTTTTGAGTAAACTCTTTGGCTACTAATCTTACTTTAAATGTTTCCACCCTTCCGTCTACTCCTCTTTTTCTCTTGTAAATCTACTTGCACCCTATGGGTTTTACCTCATTTGGTGCCTCTACAAGTTCCCAGACTTTATTGGAATACATAGATTCCATTTCTTGATTCATGACCATTTTCCAAAATTCAACATCTCTATCTATTAGAGCTTCGTTGTAACTAGTGGGATATTGTACATGTTCATCTGAGATAGCCGTATAAGTTTCTCCCAAAAGCATGTATCTCGTAGGTAACCTAGTTACCCTCCTACTACGACGAGGTTCTAAAAGTGATGGTTGTTCAGGGTTAATCCTGTGTTGATCATCTGGTTGTTGTTGTTCTTCCTGTTCTGTAACAGGCGTTGAAAGCTGAGCATCAACCTGATCACCTGACAGTTCAAGTATTACCTTACTCTTAGGTTTGAAGTTATTCATATAGTCTTCCTCAAGGGAAGTGAAATGTGTGCTCACGATCACTTTCCTATCTTGAGGACTATAAAATAAACCTCCCCTTGTTCCTTTGGGATACCCCACAAACATACAAACCTTAGAACGTGAATCCATTTTGTCTGCCTTTGGTTTCAGCACATGTGCTGATAATCCCCAAATACGGACATGTCGTAAACTTGGTTTGCGACCTGACCATAATTCTATTGGGGTTTTAGGCACTGACTTAGATGGAACTAAGTTCAAAAGGTAAACTGCAGTTTCCAGTGCTAGTGCCCAAAAAGAGATTGGTAATGACGAATAACTAAGCATAGATCTCACCATATCCAAAAGAGTTCTATTTCTTCTTTCAGCTACCCCATTTTGTTGTGGTGTTCCCGGGGCAGTCAACTGAGATACAATCCCATTTTCAACCAGATACTCTTTGAAATCTCCTGAGAGAAATTCACCACCTCGATCAGATCGAAGTTTCTTTATGTTCTTATCTAATTGCTTTTCTGTCTCAGCCCTATACTCTTTGAATTTCTCAAGAACTTCAGACTTATGACGCATCAGATAAACATAACCGTATCTTGAGTAATCATCAGTGAAAGTGATGAAATACTTATAACCTCCTTGAGCTTGTACATTGATTGGTCCACATACATTTGTATGTACCAATTCAAGTGGTACTGTTGCACGTACTCCTTTGGCCGAGAATGACCTTTTGGTCTTTTTTCCTTCTAAACAGGATTCACAGAGTGGCAATGATTCATTTTCTAATGGATCCAAGAGCCCATCTTTGATCATTCTCTGTATCCTATTTTGGTTTATATGACCCAAGCGTAAATGCCAGAGGTAACATTGGTTGGAAGAAATATTTCTTTTCTTAGATAAATGTGTATGCTCGTCATTATTTATCACTGTGTCATGCATAGAATGGATCATTGGACTTAAATGATATAAATTATCTTCCAATGTACCAGAACAAATAAGTCTCTTATTATGAAAAATAGAAACAGAGGATCCAAAATTTACAGTGTACTATTGCTTTGACAAACAAGCTACTGAAATTAAATTCCTCTTAATGTCTGAAACATAAAGACAATTATTCAAAACAAAAGTCTCATTATTAAAAGATAATAAAACAGATCCAGTCTTCACTGTTGACACGAACTGTCCTGTCCCTAACTGCAGCTTGACGCTTCCTTAACTTATTTTCCTGAAACCAATAAAGTGAATTACAAATATGATTAGTTGCTCCTGAATCCAACACCCAAGTGTCAATAGGATTCTGAACTAAACATGCCTCAATTACAAAAAGATTTCCCATACCTGATTTCACAATCTTAGGGCAATCCTTTTTCCAGTGACCTTTCTGTCCACACTGAAAGCATTTGCCTTTCGGCTTGCCATCTTGCTTGGTAGACGGTTTCTTTTTCCCAGCTTTCTTCTTACCTTTGCCTTTCGGCTTAAGCCTAAAACATGAACTTTTTTCAGTAATATTTATGCGTCCCAGAGATTTCTCAGCACGATAGATCTCTTCAGCAGAATGGAGTTCGTTTATCAATTCAGTTAAGGTCATGTTTCTTTTGTTCATGTTATAATTGACCTTAAACTCCTTGAATGTTTCTGGCAGAGATTCTAGCACCATGTCAATCTTTGAGTTATCATCGATTTGTGCTCCCTGAATCTCAGCCTCGTTCAAATAGTCCATCATTTTGAGGACATGATCACGAACTCTTGTGCCCTTCCCAATTTTACTGTTCATAATTCCTTTCAGTGCTGCTTGTCTCGCTGAGCGAGTACTATGCCCGAACATCTGTTGGAGACTATCCATTATTTCAGTGGCAGTCTCCAAGTTCTGATGTTTAGTCTGCAGAATATTAAAAATCGAGGCTAAAATGTAGCACTTTGCCATTTCATTGGCCTTTTGCCATTTCTCATAAAGTCTCCTCTGATTTCTATGAGCATCATCCGCTGGAACTGGAGGGCATGGCTGGGTTAAGACATATTTATAATTTTCAGCAGTCAGGACAATGAATAGATTTCTTTTCCAATCTATATAGTTCTCTCCAGTGAGTTTGTTTTGACTCAGAATAATAGTACGTGGGCTCAGGGAAGACATTTTCTGAAAAATAAAACATCTATACATAAATAATTTGAACTAATATTCACAATAAATGACAGAAATGCATAAAACCATAAACCCATTTTAATTTATTGTAACGATAATCTAGTTCCGCTTTGACAAGCTATCCGGTAGGGAAGTCATGTCTATACTTACTAGACCCAATTACCCATTGGATTATTTACTTTCATGTAGAGACATGATAAATAATTATCGTTATCCTTTTTGGGCCTAAATTTGTTAACAGAGCTTCGTTGGGAAGGTTAATAACAAATTTTAGTTGAGTGTATGACCATTGTTTCAATCTACGTATTTTTCATATCAATAGTCACCGTTGGGGTGAACAATCGATTGAAAAATATTTCAATTTTATCTTTGAAGAAGTTCATCAAATAAAATATCTAATATATATACCCTCCGAAGGGAGCATCACCGTATCATGAAGTCGATGTATATATATAATTTTATTATTGAACTAACAATGGAGTCCGTGGGAAAATTATCTTGAATTTTCCCTCTCCCACTCAATATTTTAAAATTGGTTTTTCCTTTTTAAAACATACATATTGTTAATTGCATGTTTCCTATAATATTATCTAGATGATATCAAATATTATTAAGCATATGCAAATTTCAAACAATATAATGAAATTCATTATTAATGAATGACATGTATAATTATGCATAGAGTGGCACTTCCTATTCTATATGACATGTTATCATGGTATGTTATCATCCAAAACATAACATATAGAAAAACAATTAAATAATCTTAATTCATGGCTTTCCTAATAATGAAAAAATACATTAACCCTAAGCCTAATCTTCATTGGGCTTCTTGTCAATGTCCATCTTCCATAAGCTTGTCTTTGTTAATGGACTAGGGGAAATTGGGCTTTTAAATTTATAATTGGTCCAATTTTAATTTTTGAAAGGAAATAAATAAATAATTAAAAAAATTTATTAAAATAAAACTTTTGGACCAAAAATAAATTTAATGTATTTAATTTTGTCTATGCATTTTAATCCATTAAACCCAAATTTTAATTGGGCCTAAATCTATGATTCTTTAAGCTCAAAACTGTTTTTGGACTTAAATGCAAAAAATTAAAACTTATCAGCCCAAAGAAAAAATCTATAGAACTATAGTGATCGTAATGATAAAAACTATTAAAACCCTAAATCCATCTTTTTCTCTTCCCAGCCGCCATCACCACAAAAGGCAGTCACTGTTCATAATTTCCAGCCATCTCCGACGGCTAGTTTGCTGCCGCCCTCACACCGGAAATGTACCAATCACCTCCCTCGCGCTGCACGGAAAGCTCCTGCTCGCGCTGCCTGCTGCGTGTGCTGGCTGTTGCACGCGAGTGTGCGCTAGCTGCTGCACGCACAGCGTGTGTTGCTGGCTGCGCGAGCAGCACGCACTGGCTGCTGGCTTGCAGCGCGCGCTGCTGGCAGCGTGTGCTGCGAGCCGCGAGCGCTTGCTGGCAGCATGTGCTGCTGGCCGCGCGCTGCTTGCTGCTGGTTGCCGCTGTCATAATTTTTGGCCTCCGTCGCTTTGATCTTGAAAATCCGAGATTAATTTACAAATTTCCTAGGCCAATTTTTGGCTTACAAAAATTCTATAACAGTAAAATAAATCAAGAAGGAAACATGATAATAAAAAACCACCCCTCTTATTACAGATCCAAAAAAAAACTACAACGGAAAATCTAATCATGAATTAAGACAAACCAAAACATGCTTTATTTATATATTAAACAATTAATATATATCTGAATAAATTGTGCCACTCTAATACATAAATTTCAAGAATGATTTCATACGAAATTCTTATATATTAATATGAGATGGGCTCTGATACCAATTGTTTGGGAAAAATTAGGTTTTTAAATTTTTTATAAAACTTTTTGAAGATCGCTCTCATATAATATATAAGAATTCGTAATCTAGAAATCGTACCTTGAAAATCCGAGTTGGCTTTTCCTATTGAAATGATTTAGGCTCCTAGATCACAATCTGCCACCACCACTCCTGTTAGATCACGATCCGCCACCACCACGCTTGTTAGATCACGAACTTTCACCAATGATCTTCCAGGTTATGACTCAGGTTCGATCTGCACTTGAAGTGTGGGCGCCTTTATCACTACCAAAGCAACTAGCACGAGAAAATTTTTCTCTCAACAATAGAGAGAAAAATCTTATTCTCCGATTTGTATAAAGTGGCTTCACCTTTTTTCTTTTGAGAAAATAAGCCTTATATATCTCCCTTTAGTGAAAACTCTAGGCTCCAAATAATGCCCAAAATAAAACTCACGTTACTTTTCATTTAATAGGGGACCCACCATGTAAAATAACATAAGACCCCTTACACATAAGCTAATTAAATGGAGCCTCCCACTAAATGATATATTTAGGCTTTTAACCCAAATAACTAGTTATCTTGCTTATTAGTCCAGTAGTGGTGCAGTCAATTAAATGAGCTAACCCGGGGATCATTTGGGAACATACAATAGTGGCTATAACAATTAGGCCTGTAATTAAACTAGCCTAATTATTTAATTCCAAATCTACTCCACTAAAAGATTGGAATTGACCTCCATAATTGTATGCTCGAATAATAATTCGTCCCAAGCCACATTGATTTCTTTACTGCACAATCCTTTGTACCACATCGTTAATTAAATCGATATCTCAACTGTCCAATCAATTTAATCACATCTTGTTCCTTGATACTTACTGGTTTTCTCTAATGATCATTTTCAACATACTAAATATGTTGACACACTCTGGCCAGAGAATTCTATGATTAAGTGCCGAAAACCCATCAAGAGATGTGTTGTACAAATTCTATATTGTTAATCCATAACTCCAATACTCATAATTGCTCCCACCAAGATACCGGGTAATCTAGACTACAAGTACGTGTCATGCCCATTGGTAACTCAAATGGAATAACAATTACAATCATGAAATCATAATTAACTCAAGATTAAGATTACAGTAAAATCAATGCCTATGAGATTTAATAAGTCTGACAGTTATTACAAAGTTAATTAAATCTCACATGTGATCATGTTCAATGTAGTCGTACTACATCAATAAATTCATACATGATTAAGACAAATCATTCAATGAATTTATTACAGTCTATACCTAAATAAAGTACCCAATTTTATTTATCAACTAAATTTATTTAATCATAAGATAACTTATATTTATGTCTTATGTGAATCCACATGGTGATCACATAAATACATATAATATGATTAAATGGACTTTAATCCAAATATTAATGTAATTAAGATATTTGAATAAAATACCTCATTTATTTTATTAATCAGAAAAAAAAATATTTATTACAATTAAATAAACACATATGCTTTTAAAGAGCATATTTTCCCAACAGATAGACCCACCATGAATGATGTTGTATCCATGCTTACAAATGAAGCTGCAGCATTACTTCCTCCCAAACAACCTGCTTTTTCATATGTAAGAAATACTGTGACTTCAACATCGTCCACCAGCAAGGTAGCAGATTGTTCAGTCAACCAAGTGACGATTTCAATTTTAGAAGCGGGCTAATTTTTATTTTAATTCATACACTTTGGGGTTAGGTTGTTCTAATTACTCCTCTGATCCAATATTTGAACTGAGTTTCCTATTTTTGACTCGCTGGTACGTACCGACCATTTCTCAGAGTTTAAATTAAAGTTTAAATTAATTTTTTATTTTTTATTTTCTCCAAGATTCAAACTTACTTAGGTGATAATGTAAATAAGACTATTTGAAAACTACTGTGCTAAACTTCTGAGACTAATTATTAGATATTATATGGAGTAATGACCCTGATTTTTATTGGTTCAACGGGATATGATACTATCACGAGTCTGATATATAAAAGGCCATGCATGGAACCATTATTTTCGTTCAATGGGATCAGAATCAAGAAACTACGAACTTGGGGGATAAAATCAACAATTTGTAAACCGACAGAGGGAGAGGATCAAAACATATGTAAAGTCCAAGGAGATTAACTAGATTTCAATTAACGCCCTTATCTTGCTATGAATTATATAATTCTAATTCAAGAGAGACACTTTTAAATAAAAATTTAGACGTAATATTCTGACCATTATATTAAAGCTAACCAAAAGTTGATATTGAAGCTAACATGCCTTTTTTAAGTTTTAAAAACTAAAAAATTAATATAATAGATCTCCATATAATAATAAATTATTAATTATTCGTCTCTCTTAATATATTCCCTCTTTTATCTCTTTTTTTTCATCCGCTTACCCTTTTATGTCTTGCCTACATTAATTAGTTTGAACTTTTGCATGGCATCAGTGCAAAAACTTAACCGACTTATAGAGCAGAAATGGACTTAAATTTTATTTTCACTCATTGACTATTTTCATGCAAAATTATTTTGTCCATCAAAATTCGTAGCAGGACATATATATTCGTTTCTATGTGTACATATTAAAAATAAAATAAAATAAAATAACAAGGAGAGAAAGGAGATCACCAAAATCACTATCAAAACGATAATGTTTTTATCACTGTTTTGTCACCGTTTTGCATTTTGTTCAAATAGCAGTACACAGATTTTGATTGTTTAGTGTTTGCTCCTAACTCATTCCCTTAAAAAATTATCCTGATTTCAAAATCCAATAATTTAGGATTCATGTCTTTGTCCAACAACATGTTACTATTCTTTTCTTCTTTCAAATCCATGTGAGTAATCAGCGCACGGTGCTTACAAGTCTTCCCTGCTGACCTGAAGTCCTCTTCGGCTGCTTTCTAATTAATTAACTTGGGCTACCTTTACTCTGTTATATTACATATACATTGCAACTTGCAAGTTCCATTCCTTCTCTGAGTTTCATTTCAACTACTATTAGACCCAATCATGAGATCAATTTTACTCTTATCATGGCTTTTCTCGATACCCTTTTTAGCCAATTTTTTGGGATGCATATGGTTTGGGTGTCTGGCCAATGTCAAGGCGATAAAAAATTGCTCCATATTTGACGTTGAAATTAATAGTTTATGTTTTATATTGAATTATAAGTAAATTACCTCTTGCAAAAATATGAAATACTGAGGCTGACGATGTGCCTTGAAGAGCGATATCAAGATTAATATGGAAAAACACGTGCGATCGGATTCAAAATTGCAATGACACAATCAAGAGCCATCCATTTTATATGACAAACCCATTAATTATGAGGTAGAGATTAAACAAAGTTATAATCAATAGGATTAATTTTATCTATCAAATCAAACTGACCACTTTTTAAAAAATTGGAGACGATTATCATTTTGTACATATGGGTCCAATCCACAGAGAGCTTCGCCGAAGCTGAAAGCAGTGGATAAAGTAGCGGATACTCATAATCTGATTGATCTTTGAATTTTCAGTCCATGTCCTATTGTGATACTTACATTACATATGAAAGATCAACAATACATATAGAGCTAGCTTTAAACACCAGTTGAACAGGGAGATATTTTATTAAAAAGATATAATGGAATTAACAAAATAGATATTAGAAGGATTTTTGTTTTTGAAAATTCTAGTCTAAAAGCTTTATAAATAATTACTATTGTGAAAAAATATGGAATGTGGTTTTTTCTTATATTAAAAGTTGGAAGGTGGTCAAAGGATAAATTTCCCAATAACTTTCCAACGTGTCTATGAATCTTGTGTCGGCTCTTCATAAAACCTGTAAAACCACTATCAATTGTTAGCTCTCTCCTTACGGCTTTTACAAGTCTGCGGGTTCCACGAGCAAATCAGCGTTCAGTTCGACGCGAGATGAATTGCATTCAATCAATTTTTTTTTTTATTAAAAGCAATAAAATCACTATCAAATGTTAGCTGTATCCTTACGAGACTTTTCGAAGTCTACGGGTCCCGCAAGCAAATCAAAGTTGAGTTTGACACGAAAACGAATTGCATTCAATCAATTTTAAGATTTTTTTTAATATAGTAGATGAATAGTGAAAGTCTAAATTAATTCTTTTTATTATACTTATTTCAAGATTCAAACTCACCTGATTAATTAAGTAAACCTGTTTAATTATTGGATCTTATAATGAATAAAGACCCTGATTTTTATTGGTTGAATAAGGTTTGATGCTAATTAATATACTGGAAAAGGCAGAAAGAATCCTAATTAATATAAGCAGCGATGGATGGAGCCATGATTTTGGTTCAACGGGATCAGAATCAAGAAACTACGAACTTGGGGAGGCCAAGATCAACAATTTGTAAAACGATGGAGTGAGAGGATCAGAACATATATAGAGATTCCAAAGAAATGGACTAAATTTTAATTAATACCCTTATCTTCCTATGAATTATATAATTATAATATTGTAATAATCACATATTTACTAGGTCCCAACGATTCCATTGGTGCTTGTTTCTAAATTGTAATTAAAATTATTTTAATTAGTTTCCAAGTCTACGCCTAAAAGCTAAAAACTTTTAGTTTGCTTTGAATAATCCTAAAAGTTTTTGCTTTAATTTTCTCTTATGCTTAGTTTGGTATAGCTTTCCAAATATAGTTTATTCAATAGAGTTTTTATAGTTTATTCAATAGAGTTTTTATTAGTAAAGCTTTTATAAACAGTGTTTTTATAAAAATAATTTTAGTTATTTGTTGTCAATGGAAGCTTTTATTAAAAATTAAAAAATTGTTTAATAAGCACGTTTTTTAAAATTATATTATAAAATGAATGAAATAAAATTGTCGAATAAATAAATGATATTTTAGATGTTTTAATATTTTTAAAAATAATTTTTTGAACATTTACTTCCAAAAACCCAAATTTTGAGTTTTTACTAGTAGAGAAAAAATAACTTATATAATTTTCAAAAGCTCTACTAAAAAACAAATCCAAACAATGACAATAAATCTTAAAAGAGTTTATATAATTAAATAAGTATTTATATCCATTAGATGAAGTATGCCAAACATACAGAATGTCTTATTTGTTTGAGATTTCTTTTCTTCTCTCTGTTTGACAAAGTTAATAAAATAATTAACAAGAATTTCAAATAAGGGCCTTTACCTTCTGTCATTGAGACAATATTCACCTCCAAACTGGCGCCACCGTAGATATATATTGTACGGGCAATATTCATAGATGATCTCTAAGAGTTCATGCTAAATTTTAGTTGCAATAAGATATAGGCTATTACCACCTTAAAAACTACTCTGAGCACTCTGGTTTTAATAAAATAATTTAATTACAAAATTAATCATCATATAAATTACTATTAAGATTTATTTATTAATGAGCCAATACAACTTAATTACTTTAAAACTCATATAATACACTCATTATTTAACATATAATCTTTTATATCAAACATATCTTAAAATACAATTCATTGAACATGCAGCAAATCAATTTTTAAATAATTTTGAAGATAAAATATTTGTAAGACTTACATTTTTCTAGAAATAAAATAAACCGAAATTATTGCAAAGGTGTTCTTTTTTTGTCTTTAATTTAAAAATAAATTAATTAAAGCACTCTAAACCTAATAACCTAGTCAGCATCTTCTTCTTCTTCTTCTTCTTCTTCTTCTTCTTCTTCTTTTTTGTGTCAGATTACAATTTGGTTTACAATTATTATTGGGGTAGTGAAAGTCCATACTTCTTGATCTTAAAGAAGTTATAGGTGCAAAAATTGATATGGAATACATTCTTTAATTAACGAAAACTAATAAATAAAATTATTTTAAAAAATTTGCTTAAAACTTGACTTAATTCCATTGTTGCTAGTTATGCTACATTTATTAAAACGATTTTCTTTGAGTGTGCTGAATATTTTTATTAGTGTTTTGAGTAAATTAATTTAAATGATTTAAGTAGGGATACTTTTGGCATCTTAAAGAGTGTACAAAATAAAAATTAATTTTTCAAATTTAGTATTTGTGCATAGAGTACCCTTTTTTTTTCAAAGAAGTTATTTATTCCTAAAAATTAACAAGATATTTATTCATAGTATACAATGAAAGACAATGCTAAAAGAAATGAGCCCAACCAAGTTTTAAGCAACTTACTTCTATAGTTTTATGCGCGGGTCTCCCAGTAACTTTTTATTGTCGTCATTTTGGACCTATGGAAATGGAAGATTCCTGTATTTGATGCAGGCATTTAACCAAAAGATCCAATTTTCTTTTCTTATTTTTTTTCTCCCAAGTCTTGGCAACATTAATTGGTTTGAACTTTTGTAGTCTTCTAGCTCCCAGTTTATGCGTTGGGGGTGTACCTTCTAGGGAACTTCGGCCATCTTTTTCCTATTAAATGAATTCATCGCAACTCCCAAGTTTCATCACTCCTCTACGAGTTTCATTTCAGCAATTATTAAAACAATGCGACCAATTTTACTCTTATCATGGCCTTTCTTGATACCCTTTTTAGCCAATTATTTTGGGATCCATATGGTTTTGGTTTCTGGCCAATGTCAGAGGGATCAACAATCGTTGTTACTCCAAATGAAGAACAGTTTCATATTAAGCAATCACAGTGTCTATCCATCTACAAAACTGAGTCAGTGGAGTAGTCATCAAAGCTCTGATTGTTGTGATTGGAACGGTGTAAGGTGCGATGAGGCTGGTCATGTTATTGGTCTCGACTTGAGCAGGGAACCAATCATTGGCGGACTTGAGAATGCGACTGGCCTTTTCAATCTTCAATATCTGCAGAGCCTCAATTTGGGTTTCACTTTCTTGGACGGATTCCAAATACCATCCAGGTTGGGCAACCTGACAAATTTGACTTATCTGAATCTTTCCCAGGGTGGCTTCGCAGGGAAGATTCCCATTGAGATTTCAAGCTTGACAAGGTTGGTTACTCTTGATTTGTCAGGCCGTGAGCGCTCAAGAGGATTTTCCGGGAGAATTGAGATCCCAAACTTAAGCTTGTTTCTGCAGAACTTAACAGAGCTCAGAGAACTACATCTGGATCAAGTAGATTTGTCCGCCTCCGGAACTGAATGGTGCAAAGCTTTATCATTTCTGCCCAATCTACAAGTTTTAAGCTTGTCCGGCTGTGATCTTTCAGGTCCAATCAATCACTACCTGGCAAAGTTACGGTCACTCTCCGTGATTCGTTTGCATTACAATTATGGTCTATCCTCAGGTGCAGAATTTTTGGCCAATCTGACGAATTTGAAGGCCTTGGATCTCAGCGAGTGTGGGTTGCAAGGGAAGTTTCCAGAAAAGATATTGCAGGTTCCTACCCTTGAGACTCTTGACTTGTCAATTAACCAATTGCTTCAGGGTTCTCTGCCAAACTTTCCTAAGAATTCTTCTCTTCGGAACCTGATCCTCTCTGGGACGAGATTCTCAGGCACACTACCAGATTCCATTGGGAATCTTGAAAATTTGACAAGGGTAGAGGTTAGAAGGTGCAATTTCACAGGGCCAATTCCCCCTTCAATGGCTAATCTTACCCAATTATTTCACATGGACTTCTCATCTAACCATTTCTCTGGTCGCATCCCATCTCTTCACAAGTCAAGAAATCTCAACTACTTAGACATTTCGTTCAATAATTTAAGTGGTGGGATCTCATCCACCTTCTGGGAACAACTTGTAAATCTCAATCTTGTTCTCTTGTCGCACAATTTACTTAATGGAAGTATTCCCAGATCTCTGTTTCTACTTCCAAATCTGGAGATGCTTCGGCTCTCCAACAACCAGTTTGAGAACCAACTTCCTGAACTGTCAAATGTGTCCTCGTCTGTATTGTTTGACCTTGATTTAAGCGGCAACAGATTAGAAGGGCCTGTTCCCATTTCATTATTCTTTGAACTCAGAAACCTTGATACCCTCGATCTTTCTTCCAATAAGTTTAGCAGATTGAGACTGGCTTCAAGCAAACCACGGGTCATTCCTATTCTAAAAAACCAATCACAACTTTCTGTTTTGGACATTTCAAATAACCAAATATCTGGAGAAATACCAAATTGGATTTGGGAAGTTGGTAGTGGCAATCTTCGGTACTTAAATCTTTCACACAATCTCATTGTGAGCTTGCAAGAACCTTACTCTATTTCTGGTATCCGCTTGCTTGACCTGCACTCCAACCAGCTCCGAGGAAATATCCCTCACATGTCACCAAGTCCTTCCTACGTCGATTACTCCAACAATAATTTTACTTCCATCCCAGCTGACATTGGTAATTTCATGTCTGAAACCGAATACTTTTTCGCTGCAAACAATAGTCTCGTTGGAGTCATCCCGGAATCTGTATGCAAGGCTACCTATTTTCAAGTTCTTGACTTATCAAACAACAATTTGAGTGGCACAATTCCTACATGTTTAATCACCAAGAGTAGCAACACTCTAGGGGTTTTAAATTTAGGGAGAAACAACCTCAATGGCACTCTTTCTGACACAATATTTCCAGGAAATTGTAGGTTGCAAATTCTAGATCTCAGTAGAAATCAACTACAAGGAGTGGTACCAAAATCTCTTGCCAATTGCAATATGCTGCAGGTTTTAGACCTCAGGAATAACCATATCAGTGATAATTTCCCGTGCTGGTTAAGGAATGCTTCTCGTTTGCAAGTTCTAGTTTTGCGATCAAACAACTTCTCCAGACACATTAGTTGTCCAAGACATAATGTCTCCTGGCCTCTGCTTCAAATAGTCGACTTAGCATCCAATAAATTCAGCGGAAGACTATCACAAAAATGGTTACTTACGATGGAGAAAATGATGGTTACTGAAACCAAATCCGGATCTGAGCTCAACCATCTTGGATATGATATGTCGAGCAACCGATTCTATGAGGTTAGTGTAACAGTTACAGTAAAAAGTGTTGAGATCATGCTACTGAAGGTCCCAAATATATTCACTTCCATTGACTTTTCAAGCAACAATTTCGAAGGGCCAATACCAGAAGAAATGGGACAATTCAAGTCACTTTATGCTCTGAACATGTCGCACAATGCTCTCACAGGCTCGATACCATCATCTTTTGGGAACTTGAAACAGATTGAGTCCTTGGACCTCTCAATGAACAACCTCAGTGGAAAAATTCCTTCCCAGCTTGCAAGCCTAAATTTCCTATCGGTGCTAAATCTCTCGTACAATAACTTAGTGGGAAAGATTCCGACAAGTACTCAACTCCAATCATTTTCACCAACTTCTTATGAAGGAAACAAAGGATTGTACGGACCTCCTTTGACGAATGAAAGCCAAACACGTCCTTCTGAGTTACCACCTTCACCGCCACCAGCTTCAAGCGATGAAATTGATTGGTTCTTCATAGCCATGTCAATTGGATTTGCTGTAGGCTTCGGAGCAGTTGTTTCACCTCTAATGTTTTCCGTGCAGGTAAACAAATGGTATAACGATCTTATCTACAAATTTATATATCGGCGATTCCGTGTGTGAAGTGATTTAAATCTCTCCTTTTGAATAATCATGTAAGCTAGCTTTTGCTTCTCTCTTCTGTCATAGATGTTTGATATTTCTTTTCTTCTCTGTTTGATAGAGTTAATAGCGTTGACAATAATTTGAAATAAGGGCCTATCTATAACTGTTGCTGAGACAATCTTTATCTCAAAATTGACTCCAAGTTAGATCTATATTGGCGCAATTCATAAACAACATGTCTTCGTGAGTCCATACTAAATTAATATGTGCAAGACTGTTTGCAATTCCAACTCTAGGCTAGATACATAGCGATTCATGATCATATTCCATTTGTTCACTTGAAAGTTTAAGAGTAGAAAGAAGAATTTAGAAGATAACTTTTTAAGAAAGGCGTGAGTCATGAGCCCATAAAAGAAATGAGCCCAAAAAGGTTTTGGGCCCTTGTGGCCTGACCGAATAGTTTCTTTAAAATATTAGGTTATGTTGTGTTTAATAGTTGGAATGAGAGTATAGAGTAGAGAGTAGAGAGTATGGATTCTTTCTACTTCAGTATTTTTTTTTTGTTTATTTAAGGAGGGGAGTAAAAGTCTCATTTCATGAATCTCACTTATTTTTATAGTAAGGAGTGGGATTCTCACTTCTATAGGGGACAATCCCACTTCTTCTTTTTTTACCCTTTCTTTATCAAACATAATAAAATTTATATTTATTAAAAATAAAATAATGTTACATTATTTAAAAATAATAACATTATTTTTATTTAAATAATATTATTATATTTAATTAAAAATAATAATTTATGTAATCTAAGCTAAAATTACTTAAAAGTAATATTATTATATTCATAGAGAATTAATAATATTACAATATACTATCTTTATTTGAAAAATAAAATTATTATATTTATTTAATATTGAAAATTAATAATAATGAATGGTTTATCCTAAGAAAATATTCATTTTGTACTATATTATTAATAATAATGTTTCATTTGTTTTGTTCTTATATTAATTTTTAATTTACATAATTAAAATTAAAATGAATAAAAAAATTATGATTTCCATAATTACGAATATTAATAATTATTAGTAATTTATATAATTAAAATTAATAATCAATTAAATAGTTTATTTTATAAATATATTTTTTATTCACTTGTAATTATAAACTACAATCTTTTAAATAAGGGTAAAAGTGTAATTTAAAATAATTCACTCCCAATCCAAATCAGAGTAAACATATAAATGAGATTTTGACTTTTCTTCCAACGTAAATAAACAATCTATTTCTACTCTCAATCTCTGAATTCCCAAACCACACCTTAGTTGAATGGTTTTCAAATAATTTTTATTCAATTGTAACATGGGGTTCAAATATTGAAAAAATTAGAATTAAAAATTTCTAAAAAAATTGATTTGAACTTTTTCCACCACTCTACTTTTTAAATAAATGAAAAAGAAAAACTCTCAAATAAACAAATAAAAGCTTTTATGTATGTGCCCCAATAACGTTTTTACTGTCAATTATTTTGAGTTATTAATGTTGTGCAATTTTTGTATTGACTATTGTTGTACATAATTTATCTAACTTTAACAGTATTTTCTTGCCAACTTGCATCTCAGCAGTTAGCAGAATGGTGAACTACAACTCTCCCAAGTCCACTTAAACTTTTCTCTCCTAATTAAAAATTATGTAAAGATATGAATTTTCTTTATTAATTTTGTAGGTAAAACAAATAGCCTTCCAATATTCGTGAGGTAGAAATCTAGGTTGTTTTATAATAGAGTTGATATAGATAGTCTATCAGTAGACTCCTAATTGTATAATACATATTAGTAAGGGGAAAAAGCACATCTACACTTCTAAGATTTGGGAAATAGTCACCAATACCCCTAACTTTTCATAAAAAAACACCAAGATACCTTTTGATTATTATACTCTTTACCTCTATTATCCCCAAAAATAGACTTTAAATTTTTTAATAAATACAAATATTATATAAATAATGTAATCTATTATCTATACAGTAGACTAACAATATTAAAATATTTTAATATTTTAATAAATTTAAATATATAAATCAATATATTTATTTTAATAATATGTTTTTATTTATTGTAGAAATTTTAAATAATATGAATGGATTGGAAACCAATCTTTGCAATGAAAGAAAAGTTAGCCTTCACATGGAAGGAAGGATAACCTTTATAAAGAAGGAAAAAGCAACCTTCACATGGAAAGAAAGATTAAACGATGAAAGGGGGGAGGGGGGAAGTAATTAATAGTTAATAACAGTAATTAACAATTAGTAATAGAATTAATATAATAAAATTACATGAAATTAAAATACAATTGAATATAAACAAATACAATATCAATTATCACAATGCAACTAATAAGTGTTTGTTTGCTATAACTTATCTAGTAGTTATAAGTCTTATTTAATCTCATAAGTTTCTATCAAAATTTTTATTATTGTTTGATTTTTTTTAATAGAACTTTTGATTATTAAATAAGATATTTTATCCCTATTACTAAAAGCTTAAATTTTGGGTTTTTGAAAGTAAGGGTTGAAAAGTTTTTTTAAAATGTTAAAATGTTTAAAATATTATTTACTTATTTGACATTTTTATTTTAATATTTTCATAACATAACTTTAAACAACTTACATATTAAAATAATTTTTAACTTTTAATTAAACCTTTCACTGACAACTAAACAATTAAAACTTTAAAATAAAAACTTCATTTATAAAAACTCAACTAATAAAAAACTTTACTTGAGTGTGCTCAATTTAAAAATGGAACCTAAAGACTAGAATTTTGTTTTTTAATATTTAATTGTCGGGCTGAAGGATGGGACTCCCTAGCCCGAGCCCGATCCGGCTGAAGTTCGAACACATTAGATCCTAACCCGACCCGAAGCATAGTAGTCGAGCCAAAGCCCATCTGGAGGGGGCGCTCACTTTTCTGCCATTCCTAGCGGCGACTCGACTCAAGCCCTGGCTGGCTGGTCGTAGTTATTGCGCAGTTCAGTTGACAGGCGTTGATACAACGCTACGCGGGGTATGCGCA
This sequence comes from Citrus x changshan-huyou, assembly GCA_039657385.1. Taxonomy (NCBI): domain Eukaryota; kingdom Viridiplantae; phylum Streptophyta; class Magnoliopsida; order Sapindales; family Rutaceae; genus Citrus; species Citrus x changshan-huyou. Next base: position 13,612,888 of record CM077547.1, on the reverse strand, counting down.
GAGCCTTAACCTACACCCACTACATTTCTCCTCTGTCCTCTCTATAACTAGCTTTTCTCTTTTGCTTTTCGTTTCCCTCTTCTTTCAAAATCATCACCGAATCAACAAATAATCTTTCACTCTGTCACTCACTAACAAAAAATCAGGAAACGATCAATAATTACCAAGTTAATAGCAAATTAACTGAACTGCTTCAAGCAATAATGGCTACTTTCGGTGCTGCTGCCGTTGCCACCAATCAAAACCCTAACAATTCCATCGAGGTATACTTTATTTATTTATTTTCTTTTTTCTTTTTTCTTTTTTCTTTCCGATAATCTTTAAAAATTATTTACCTTTAAATTTTCTTGTCGGTTTCTTGTGTATGATGAACTTGGCGACTGTTGAATTAATGCTTATGATGATGTTGTAAGGATTAAGTAGAAAGATATATAAATTATTTATTATATATTTTTGTCAGGGTTAAGCTTAATTGCTTGTCTTAATGTAAAAATTAATTCTACATTTTCGGATAAAGATTTTTTTTTTAATGCTAAATATGTATGCGAAGCTATGATCATTTGTTTGCTTGCTTTCTTGCTGAACGGATTGTTGAAAGCGAACCAATTGCTAAGCTTGTGAATGTGTTGGAGTTTCAGTGTAAAAGAACAGTAGTTAGTAAGTGAATCACACTGTTAAGTTTATATTAGGTTAATGAAGATAAGTTTTCTACAATTGGTCATGTAAAAGTTTGATGCACCAAATTTTCAAATGAGATAAATTGTTTCTGGTCATAGGTTCCAAATTTATACGCTAGATGTTGATATCATGTAGGTGTATGTGAAGTGTAGTTCTCTCATTGAAGCTTCGTTTGATACTTGAGTAAGCTTGGTTGATCTTTTAATATAAAGATGCTGTTAGAAAAGTAGTATTTACGTGAAATTTTTCAATGGCAGGTGTCTCAACCTCCCAATGATTCTGTTTCAAGCCTTTGTTTCAGTCCCAAGGCCAATATCTTGGTTGCAACCTCATGGGATAATCAGGTTTGTCCAATCGGGTTCTGTTCTTTTTTTATACCTTTAGTTATGCCTTTCTGTTTGTTGGTTAACATCCTTGATATTCCCATTCGTCTTGTTTGAATGCTTTCACAGGTAAGGTGTTGGGAAATTTCACACAGTGGAACTGCTGTGGCCACTGCCCATGCATCAATTTCGCATGACCATCCGGTAATCTAAAGCAAGATTTGTGGTAGTTAGAATAACATACTGTTGAATTTGTGATTGCTGATAATTTAACCTTTTTCTTATCTTTGAAATTTGAAGGTCCTATGCTCAACATGAAAGGATGATGGAACTACTGTCTTCTCTGGAGGATGTGACAAGCAGGTCAAGATGTGGCCTTTACTCTCTGGTGGTCAGCCAGTGACTGTTGCTATGCATGATGCGCCAATTAAGGAGGTTGCTTGGATTCCAGAGATGAATCTACTTGCTACAGGAAGCTGGGACAAGACATTGAAGTAAGATTTTTTCGCTTCTTTTTATTTAAAATTGCAGTCTATGTCGCATTTTGGTTGGGGCAGTAAATTGGTTTTATAATTATAAGTTCATCTGTTAGAAGCCTTCGTTGTGCAGTTGAGTGTAATGACCTTGCCAAGTGGGACAATATGTGCATGTGGATAGTTAAGTGGTCAGTTCACATGACCTCAAACAGAAGAGTGACCATGTTGTGTTCAGATGAACGAATGGAACTGTTGTGCCTGTTTTGCTCTGCCACAGTAACTTGTACTGACAATTACTAATGCTCAAAGTGGATATGAGCTGGCAGGGGCTATGGATTCTCAAATTGTCAGCACTCTTTGTCCATACTTATATAATTTAGGTGTTGTTTAAAGAGAAACGTCCATGATGAGTGCTTTAATATTGTAGGCTTTTCTCTTTCTTTCTTCTCTAAGTCGTGGGTGTCATGCTCTTTTCTTTCTCCTTTTGGGTTTACAGTATATTCTTTCGTTTTATTTGGTATCTGATGTGGTCAACAGTTTACTGTGTCTCCATGTGGTGCCTTGTGTTATCTGTAAGCACTTTGTCCGATTTTTTGTGTAGTTGATCAGTCACTTATACTCTCTTGATGTTCTTGTATTTTGAGTTCCTTACCCTCTTATTGTTGCAATATGTAATTAGGTACTAGGATACAAGGCAGCCAAATCCTGTTCACACTCAACAGCTGCCTGATCGCTGCTATGCATTTACGGTGAGATATCAACTTATGGTTGCTGGCACTGCAGATAGAAATCTAGTTGTCTTCAACTTGCAGAATCCTCAGGTATTGTTTTTTATTCCATGAGAGCATTGATTTATGTGTAAGTTAAATGGGCAAATTTAGTGCAGGCAGCTGAAGCATGTGTTTTGTGTGGCAGCAGCTGCTGCGACATTAGTAGTTGGCTGACTAATTTATAAAAAACTATTTGTGATTCTATCATTATTGATCAATTAATAAAGTGAATTAGTTTATCTTTTAGTGGTTTTGTGCATTTTAATGTGTAAATAGTGTTACTCAAAAACAAATATGACTAGTAGAAAACTGGAAATATATATATAAAGTGTACTAGAGATGATATAATTTTACTATTTTCAAAAAAAAAAAAAAATCTAGTATCTATGGCAGCTTGTGCTTGTAGCCCAGTGGTATGAGGCTCATTCTCTTCAATATTAGTGAGAGCAGATATTTGAGCTTATTACTTCTCTAGAGTCCTATAAATTTTAGTGATTTCAAATTGTATATATCTCTAAAAAATTAAAAAAAAAAAGATTTCTCAGAAAAAAGAAAAGAAAAAAAAACTCTAGTACATAAGTTTGCATTGTGTTGTTAGACTTGGAAAAGTCTCGACGGTGATTGGATAGATTTTTATTTGTTTAACAATTAAAGATGTTACTTCTGATAATAAAACACTCATTGATTTAGAAAAATTAATCATTCGATCATCGATCTCAATGGATCGCTTTGCAATCTTCATTATTCTTGTTTCCTTGCTGCTGTCTTCTTGATACTAGCACCACCTTCTCATTTACATATCTTAACTAAAGCTTTAATTTCTTTTAGTTTCTCCATCATTCAGGGGAGGATTTGATGATTTGCTATTGTGTGAGGAGAAGCCAAGAAGCAGATGTAGAGGGTTGTTAATTTTGGGGATAATTATTTTTCAGTGGGGACAATTTTATAAAAAGAATTTAATAATGAATCAATTTTATAAATTGTCTTTTGTGGTGGGCACGAACTGACATTTTACAACTCAAAATATTAGCGAAAGTTCGAAACGATTTTCTTCTCTCTCAAATCTTGCTCGCCGCTCTCAATTGAAAAAACAGAGTCCTCTGCTCTCACTTCTCAGCTCTTTTTTGGTACTCCATTGAAATTCATAAAATAATGATAATGAGACTATTATTGAATATTTTTAAAATATGAAAAAGCACTGGGAACAAGTGTGAGAATCTTTTTATTAATATCATTGAGTATTAAACTGTAAAAAATTATTTTCACTAATTCTTTTATTATAACATTGTACCCAATGAATTAATTTCCCGGATCATCTATGTACAAGAACCCTCTATTTGAATTTTTTTTTTTTACTATTTTTTTCCCATTGTTAAATTTTCGCATATGTATCTTTCAAGTATAAAATCCGTTTTTTTCTCTTTTTTTTCTTAATCCTGTTTAATAAGAACTGGAGTTAATCTTAAATGTTAATTGTTTGTTTTGAGAAACATAGTTCTATGTGTACGTGACTTTTAATTTCTGTTATTTCCTTTTTTCAGATGTGTCTTTGAACATTATTATAAAATATTGGTTGTAGAAATTTTTATTTTTAACTAAATGATATATTTTTACACTTGCCCATTTACTTTTTCTTGATAAAATTATAATGATTATAGACATTAAGAAATTAATTACCACATGCATTAAATAATGAATTAATGAAAAAATTGTTTTATAAAAAAAAATTCCACCACATATATTTTTGCTGTTTTTATATTGTCAAACAAACAAACAAACATATTTTTCTATTTTTATTTTTATATATTGTTTAAAAAATAAATTACCAAACACCTTTTCAATTTGGGAATATCACATCAAAAACCTATTTTCCTTCTTTAAAATAAATATAGAAAACACCAATCGAAAAATGACACCAAGTGTCTGCAGTCTCAATTGGAGTTTTTTTTTTTTTTTTTTTTTATGTCGTTATTCTTATCGATCACTGTAGCAGCATTTAACCAAAGCATGCATCCAATCTTTTTTTCTAGCTGATCCTTCTAAGTCTTGCCTAAATTAATTAGTTTGAACTTTTGTACAGCATCAGTGCAAAAGCTTATTCGATTGATAGTGATAAAATGATCATAAATTTGATTTTTACTCATTCATTACTTTCATGCGACATCATTTTGTATATCAAAATTGGTATGAGAATATATATGTTTTTTTTATGTGTAGTCTGAATCTAAATTAAAAATAAAATAAAAGAAAATAATAAGAAGGGGAGAAAGGAGATTTTGATAAAAGGGCAATTGACAAAATCAGTGTCTAAACGACAATATTTTGGTCGTTAGTTACAACCCAAAAAACAGGAAAAAAAATAAAAAAATCATTTTAATGGTGACCTGAAGTCGGCCTTGGCTTTTTCCTAAATACATGAATTATACACGTTGCAACATTTGGAATAATCATTTGATCGATCTCAATGGATCGCTCTGCAACTCCTATTATCTCCTTGTTATTATTGTCGATTGTTCCGGCAGCAGTGGCCATTCTAGGCTTGATTTTCTACTGTGTGAGGAGAAAGCCTAGAAGCAGAGGTAAAAGTTTCTCATTTAATCGCACGATTTTGAGAGTTGAATATACGTACGTACGTACGTACGTAGACATATCTTAATTAAAGCTTTAATTTCTTCACCATCCAGGAGAGGATTTGATGATGTTTGATTTGGATTTGAACCTGAAAGCCGATAATGTTATCATCGAGCTTCCTGCAAACAATAAGCAGGCAAAAAGAAGCAAAAAGAAGGAAGTTGACCAACTGCCCTTATTCAGTTTTTCCAGTGTTTCTACTGCAACAAATAAATTCTCCGACGCAAATAAGCTCGGAGAGGGTGGCTTTGGACCTGTTTATAAGGTACTACAGATATCCTTTTCTTTGGAGCAATAATTTCATTTTTAACAGAACTATAAATTCACCATCTTCAGGGAGTGTTAAAAAAAGGAGATGAGATAGCTGTGAAAAGGCTTTCGGGAAGATCTGGACAAGGATTGCGAGAGATGAAAAATGAAGCTTCGGTGATAGCCAAGGTTCAGCACAAGAATCTTGTTAGGCTTTTAGGCTGCTGCATAGATAAAGATGAGAAGATTCTGATCTATGAGTACATGCCTAACAAAAGCTTGGACTTCTTTCTTTTTGGTTAGTGTTTTGCAATTTTTTCTTATTCTCACATATTCCTTACTTCAAATTTTATTCATACATTTGTTTAAACTACTATTTAATACGAAATTATATATCAAAAATTTATTTAAACTAGAATTTAGCTTATATTACATTTCCAAATTCTATTCATTAGTTTATTTAAAATAGCATTTAGCATTTAATTTAAGATTATATATCAAAATTTCATTCAATAATTTATTAAAACGTGTACATAATATTAAATATCAAAATTATTCAATTATTAATTTATATTGAAATTGAATATCTCATATAATATTCAATAATTAACAATAAACTTTAACAAATAATCATACTTTTCAAATAGTTTTTTTAATCATAATTTTTAAATAGTTTTTTTTTTAAACTTCCTTAAATTGGATTTAATAGCATCTGGTCCAATACTAAACCAAACACAAAACATTACTATAAAATAATTCAATCTAATCCAATCCACTTCAATCTTAATAACTAGTCCAATTCAATCCTTTGTTTACCTAACCTAAAAGAATATTTAGCATTTACTATTTCGTTTAGCTATTTTTAAGTTTAATGATTAACATCATCCAATTATCAGATTTAAAAGAAAAATTAAGTCACTAGATCAATTTACGTCAGATTATGCGGTCAACATTTTTTATTTTCATACATAATGACATTTAGTCTTTTTGTTGTAAATTAGATCCAACCAAGCGAATGTTATTAGATTGGGTAACACGTGTTCAGATTATTGAAGGGATAGCTCAAGGACTTCTTTATCTTCATCAATATTCTAGGGTACGAATTATTCATCGAGATTTAAAAGCTAGTAACATCTTGTTGGATAAAGACATGAATCCCAAAATATCAGATTTTGGAATGGCAAGAATTTGTGGAGGAAATGAGTTACAAGCAAACACTAGTAGGATCGTTGGGACTTAGTAAGTAAATGACACAAACCAAAATTAAAGTGATTAAGTTATGCATAAATTACTGATTATTATTTATTAATTATTGAATTACAGTGGTTATATGTCCCCGGAATACGCACTCGAAGGAATATTTTCAATTAAATCCGATGTTTTTAGCTTTGGAGTATTGTTGCTTGAGATTGTAAGTGGCAAGAAGAACACTGGACTTTATCGAACCGACTCTCTCAATCTGCTAGGTTATGTAAGTAGCAAAAGCGATTACACATATTCTTTTTATATTACTTAGGTGAAAATATATATTAATTCCCAAGTCATGCTCAGGTGTGGACAAGCACAATGTGAAAACGTTTGAATTTTTGCACCTGACATAAACTATTCTCTATATCGAGTGTAGGACTATCTAATAACACCGTATGGTTGTTCAGGCATGGGATCTGTGGACAAGCAACACGACATTGGAGTTGATTGATCCAATATTAGAAGATGAATATTCCTCCAAGCATATGCTTTTAAGATATGTGAACATAGCTCTCCTTTGTGTACAAGAAAGTGCTGATGATAGACCCACCATGAATGATGTTGTATCCATGCTTACAAATGAAGCTGCAGCATTACGTTCTCCGAAACAACCTGCTTTTTCGTTTGTAAGAAATACAGTCACTTCAACATCGTCCACCGGCAAGACAGAAGATTGTTCAGTCAACCAAGTAACGATTTCAATTTTAGAAGCGCGCTAACTTTTATTTTAATGTGTATCGAGTCCTTTTTTGGGAAATGGTTTCAAGGATTTTTCCAAAAGTTGCAAGGATTATGTAAGTTAATTCATACACTTTGGGGTTAGGTTGTTATAATTACTCCTCTGATCTATTATTTGAACTGAGTTTCCTATTTTTGACTCGCTAGTGTGAAATGTTAAAAGTCAATATGTATTGACCATTTGAAGAATAATTAAGTACACCAAAATCTTGAGTGCTAGCTGTTAGCCTTATTTTCCCGTTCATTTTATAACGTGCATGCGTCTATCAATCAGTCATTATAACTAAATGTAATAATGCGAGAACCGAATTCAATCATAAGTTGGCTCTTCTTTGGACCAATAAAATCACTATCAAATGTTAGCTCTAACCTTACAAGACTTTTCAAAGTCTACAGGTCCCGCAAGCAAATCAAAGTTGGTTTTGAAGCGAGGACGAATTGCATTCAGTCAATTATTAGATTTTTTTTATTAAAAAAAAAAAGTGGAGGGATGGTCAAAAATCAAATTAATCTTTTATTTTCTATTTTCTCCAAAATTCAAACTTAATTAGGCGATCATCTAAATAAGAATACTTGAAAACTACTGGCTAAACTCCTGAGACTAATTATTAGATATTATATGGAGTAATGTCCCTGATTTTTATTGGTTCAAGGGGTCTGATACTATCACGATTCTGATATATAAAAAGCCATGCATGGAACCATTATTTTCGTTCAATGGGATCAGAATCAACAAACTACGAACTTTGGGAGGCCAAAATCAACAATTTGTAAACAGAGGGAGTGAGAGTATAAGGACATATGTAGAGTCCAAAGAAATGAACTAAATTTCAATTAATGTCCTTATCTTGCTATGAATTATATAATTATAATTACAGAGAGACACTTTTAAATAAAATTTGGACACAATATTCTGACAATTAAATTAAAGCTAAGCAAGAGTTAATATTGAAGTTGACATGCCTTTTTTAAGTTTTAAAAACCAACAAATTAATGTAGTAGACCTCCATATAATAAGAAATTATTGATCATTTTTCTCTCTCTTGCTTAACATATTCCCTCTTTTATATATGCAAAATTATTTTGTCCATCAAAATTCGTACCAGAACATATTTGTTTCTACGTGAATATATATTAAAAATAAAATAAAATAATAAGGAGAGAAGGGGATTTTGGATAAAAGGATGATCACCAAAATCACTATCAAAACGATTATGTTCTAGTTGTTAGTAAAAAGAAAAAAAATGACATGATTTGAATGGTGATTTTTATCACCACTTTGCACTTTGTTCAAATAGCATTACACGGGTTTTGATTGTTTAGTGTTTGCTCCTAACTCATTCCCTTAAAAAATTATCCTGATTTCAAAATCCAATAATTTAGGATTCATGTCTTTGTCCAACAACATGTTACTATTCTTTTCTTCTTTCAAATCCATGTGAGCAATCAGCGCACGGTGCTTACAAGTCTTCCCTGCTGACCTGAAATCCTCTTCGGCTGCTTTCTAATTAATTAACTTGGGCTACCTTTACTCTGCTATATTACATATACATTGCAACTTGCAAGTTCCATTCCTTCTCTGAGTTTCATTTCAACTACTATTAGACCCAATCATGAGATCAATTTTACTCTTATCATGGCTTTTCTCGATACCCTTTTTAGCCAATTATTTGGGATGCATATGGTTTGGGTGTCTGGCCAATGTCAAGGCGATAAAAAATTGCTCCATATTTGACGTTGAAATTAATAGTTTATGTTTTATATTGAATTATAAGTAAATTACCTCTTGCAAAAATATGAAATACTGAGGCTGACGATGTGCCTTGAAGAGCGATATCAAGATTAATATGGAAAAACACGTGCGATCGGATTCAAAATTGCAATGACACAATCAAGAGCCATCCATTTTATATGACGAACCCATTAATTATGAGGTAGAGATTAAACAAAGTTATAATCAATAGGATTAATTTTATCTATCAAATCAAACTGACCACTTTTAAAAAAATTGGAGACGATTATCATTTTGTACATATGGGTCCAATCCACAGAGAGCTTCGCCGAAGCTGAAAGCAGTGGATAAAGTAGCGGATACTCATAATCTGATTGATCTTTGGATTTTCAGTCCATGTCCTATTGTGATACTTACATTACATATGAAAGATCAACAATACATATGAGAGAGGATAGTGGCTATAAACGCCTATATAGCTAGCTTTAAACACCAGTTGAACAGGGACATCTTTTATTAAAAAGATATAATGGAATTAACAAAATAGATATTAGAAGGATTTTGTTTTTGGAAATTCTACATTTTTTGAAATGTCGATAACAGAGAGTTTTAAGAGAACCCCAGACTTTTCAAGAGAGCTCTAGCTAGTATTGGGACTAGCTCATCCACACAGAATAAACATTCACAAGTTTTATTTTATGGTCCATTTTCTTATAAATTTTAGAAAGTTTTTAAGTCGATTATAGTGCCATTCAAAGCAACAAAGACTAATGAAGCTGCACCAATATTAATCTCAGCACAGTGAGTTCTCATTCTCAACGCCGTTCCTGCTTTGATACTAACTATTACGAATCTATTAATTGGTATAACTCACCATTAACAATCCCACAACTTGTAATAAAATATTGCCCATAATTCGTACATACGAATTTAGAATATTATTTTCTGTCCAAATAGAGTTTAGGATCACAACAAAGTTAATAAACCAACAAAAATAAAGTACAAAGACATGGTTCATAACCACCATCTAATTTGAAAAATAGATCAACTGCAGCAGAAGATTCAGTAAGTTAATAGATACCGTTAAGTCAGGTTGTTGTAGTAACTCATGTGATCTAATAATTTTCACTTGCTTTCTACCAGGGAAATATAAGACTCCTACTCTTCAATTTTTCAATCTTAACCTATTCATGTCTGCCAACATGTTACGACTCTTCTTTTCTTTCAAAACCGCGTGAATAATCAGCGCATGGTGCTTACAATTCCATCATGCTGACCTGAAGTCCTCCTCGGCTGCTTTCTAATTAGTAATTCGTTAACTTGGGCCACCTCTGCTATATTATATCAGTCTATATTACATATACATTGCAACTTGCAAGTTTCATCCCTTCTATGAGTTTCATTTCAACTACTATTAAACCCAATCATGAGATCAATTTTACTCTTATCATGGCTTTTCTTGATACCCTTTTTAGTCAATTATTTTGGGATGCATATGGTTTTGGTGTCTGGCCAGTGTCAGAGCGATCAAAAATTGCTGTTAATCCAGATGAAGAACAGCTTCATATTTGACGTTGATTCTACTCCACCTGCAAAAATGAGTCAGTGGAGTGAAAGCACCGATTGTTGTGATTGGAACGGAGTAGATTGCGATGAGGCTGGTCATGTTATTGGTCTCGACTTGAGCGCGGAACCAATACTCATCGGCAGTCTTGAGAACGCATCTGGCCTTTTCAGTCTTCAATATCTGCAGAGTCTAAATTTGGGTTTCACTCTCTTCTACGGATTCCCTATGCCATCCAGGTTGGCCAACCTCACAAATTTGACTTACCTGAATCTTTCTCATTGTGGCTTCACAGGGGAGATTCCTACTGAGATTTCAAGCCTGCCAAGGTTGGTTACTCTTGATTTGTCAAGTCGTGAGCCCGTAAGCGGATTTTCCTGGAGACTTGAGATCCCAAATTTCAACTTTTTTCAGAACTTAACAGAGCTCAGAGAACTGTACCTTGATAATGTAGATTTGTCAGGCCGCAGGACTGAATGGTGCAAAGCTCTGTCTTTTCTGCCTAATCTACAAGTTTTAAACTTGTCTAACTGTCTTCTTTCAGGTCCTATAAATCATCACCTGGCAAATTTACTGTCACTCTCAGTTATTCGTTTGCGTGACAATCATGCTGTGTCATGTCAAGTGCCAGAGTTTGTGGCCAATTTGTTAAATTTGACCACCTTGGATCTCAGCCAGTGTGATTTGCACGGGAAGTTTCCAGAAAAGGTATTGCAGGTACCTACACTTGAGACTCTTGACTTGTCATATAACTCATTGCTTCAGGGTTCTCTACCTCACTTTCCTAAGAATTCTTCTCTTCGGAACCTGAACCTGAAGAGCACGAGCTTCTCGGGCAAACTACCAGATTCCATTGGGAACCTTGAAAATTTGGCAAGTGTAGATGTTAGCAGTTGCAATTTCACTAGGCCAATTCCCACTTCAATGGCTAATCTCACCCAATTATTTCACTTGGACTTCTCATCTAACCATTTCTCAGATCCCATCCCAACTCTTCGGCTTTACATGTCAAGAAATCTCAACTACCTAAACCTTTCGTCTAATGATTTAACTGGGGGGATCTCATCAATATTCTTTGAATTCAGAAACCTTGAGACCCTCGATCTTTCTTCCAACAAGTTTAGCAGATTGAGATTGGCTTCAAGCAAACCGAGGGTCATTCCTAATCTGACGAACTTGGACCTTTCAAATAACCAAATATCTGGGGAGGTACCAAATTGGATTTGGGAAGTTGGTAGTGGCCAATTTTACACCCTAAATCTTTCACACAATCTTCTAGAGAGCTTGCAAGAACCTTACTCTATTCCTGGAATCGGATTACTTGACCTGCACTCCAACCAACATGTCACCAAATACTTCCTACGTGGATTACTCCAACAATAATTTTACTTCAATCCCAGCCGAAGATTGTGTGAAACTGCCTTCTTTTCTGCTGCAAACAATAGTCTCACTGGAATCATCCCGGAATCTGTGTGCAAGGCCAATTATTTTCAAGTTCTTGACTTATCAAACAACGACATGAGTGGCACAATTCCTACGTGTTTAATCACCAATAGTAGCAGGACCCTTGGCGTTTTAAATTTAGCGAGAAACCACCTCAATGGCACTCTTTCTGATACAGTTCCAGGAAATTGTGGATTGCAAATTCTAGATATCAATGGAAATCAACTAGAAGGAATGGTTCCAAAATCTCTTGTCAATTGCAACATGTTGCAGGTTTTTAACATAGAGAATAACCAGATCAGTGATAAATTTCCATGCTGGTTAAAGAATGCCTCTGGTTTACAAGTTCTGGTTTTGCGATCCAACAAATTCTCAGGAAATATTAGTTGTCCGAGAAATAATGTCTCCTGGACCCAGCTTCAAATAGTCGACTTAGCTTCCAATAACTTCAGTGGAAGGCTATCACAAAAATGGTTACTTACCTTGGAGGAGATGATGGATGCTAAACCCGAATGCGGATTTGAGCTCAAACACCTTCGATATGCCACCGGAAGCAGCCGATTCTATGAGGTTACCTTATCACTTACAATCAAAGGTTTGGAGATCATGCTTCAGAAGATCCCAAATATATTCACCTCTATTGACTTGTCAAGCAACAATTTCGAAGAGCAAATACCAGAAGAAATGGGACGATTTGTATCACTCTATGCTCTGAACCTGTCGCACAATGCTCTCACAGGCTCAATCCCATCATCATTTGGGAACTTGAAACATATTGAGTCCTTGGACCTCTCAACGAACAACCTCAGTGGGAAAATTCCTGCACAGCTTGCAAGCCTAAATTTCCTATCGGTGCTAAATCTCTCATACAATAACTTAGTGGGAAAGATTCCGACAAGTACTCAACTCCAATCATTTTCACCGACTTCTTATGAAGGAAACAAAGGATTGTACGGACCTCCTTTGACGAATGAAAGCCAAGCACGTCCTCCTGAGTTACCACCTTCACTGCCACCAGCTTCAAGCGGTGTAATTGATTGGTTCTTCATAGCCATGTCAATTGGATTTGCGGTCGGCTTCGGAGCAGTTGTTTCACCTCTAATGTTTTCCGTGCAGGTAAACAAATGGTATAACGATCTTATCTACAAATTTATATATCGGCGATTCCGTGTGTGAAGTGATTTAAATCTCTCATTTTTGAATAATCATGTAAGCTAGCTTCTGCTTCTCTCTTCTGTCATAGATGTTTGATATTTCTTTTCTTCTCTGTTTGATAGAGTTAATAGCGTTGACAATAATTTGAAATAAGGGCCTATCTATAACTGTTGCTGAGACAATCTTTATCTCAAAATTGGCTCCAAGTTAGATCTATATTGGCGCAATTCATGCACAACATTTCTTCGAGAGCCCATACTCAATTAATATGTGCAAGATTGTGTATGATTCCAACTCCAAGCTAGATACATAGCGATTCGTGATCATATTCCATTTGTTCACTTGGAAGTCTTGAGTTATGAGCCCATCTAAGAAATGAGCCCAAAAAGGCTTCGGGCCCTTGTGGTCTGGCCGTGTAGTTTGTTTAAAATATTAGTTTATATTGTGTTTAATTCAGACTTTTGTAATTTTTCATATTTCAATATATCTTTTCTTTCTTATTTAAGGATGGGAGTGGAAGTCCCACTTCATAGATCCCACTCAATTTTTTTAGTAAGGATTGGGATTCTCACTTCTATAGGGGCCACTCCCACATCTTCTTTTCTTTATGAAATATAATAAATTTTATATTTATTAAAATTAAATAAAATTATATTATTTAAAATTAAATCATTATATTTATTTATGTAATATTATTATATTTAGTTAAAAATAATAATTTATGTAATCTAAGTTAAAATTACTTAAAAGTAATATTATTATATTCATAAAAAATTAATAATATTACAATATACCAACTTTATTTGAAAAATAAAATTATTATATTTATTTAATATTGATAACTAATAATAATAAATGGTTTACTCTAAGAAAATATTAATTATGTACTATATTAATAATAATAATATTCTGTTTGTTTTGCTCTTATAATAATCTTTATTTATGTAATTAAAATTAAAATTAATAAAAAATTATGATTTACATAATTAAGAATATTAATAATTATTGGTAATTTATATAATTAAAATTAATGATAAATTAAATAGTTTATTTTATAAATATATTTTTATTCACTTTTAATTAGAAACTACAATCTTTTAAACAGGGTAAAAGTGTAATTTAAAATAATTCACTCTCAATCCAAGTTAGAGTAAACATATAAATGAGATTCTGACTCCTATTCTACATTATTCTTCCAATGTAAGTGAATGACTCATTTCCACTCCCACTCCATACTCCCAATCCTTGAATTCCTAAACCACACCGTAATTAAGTGGTTTTCAAACAGTTTTATTCAATTGTAACTTGAGTTCAAATATTGATAAAATTAGAATTAAAAATTTCTAAAAAAATTATTTGAATTTTTTCCACCACTTTACTTTTTAAATAAATGAAAAAGAAAAAATCTCAAATATACAAATAAAAGCTTTTAGTATGTGCGCCAATGACGTTTTTATTGTCAATTATTTTGAGTCATTAGTATTGTGTAATTTTTATGTTGAATATAGTTGTACATAATTTATCTAACTTTAATAGTATTTTCTTGCCAACTTGCGTCTTAGCAGTTAGCCAAGTGGTGAACTGCTACTCTCCCAAGTCCTCTTAAATTTTTCTCTCCTAATTAAAAATTATGTAAAGATATGAATTTTCTCAGTTGATTTTGTAGGTAGAACAAATAGCCTTCCAACATTCGTGAGGTAGAAATCTAGGTTGTGCTATAATGGAGTTAATATAGACAGTCTATCAGTAGACTCTTAATTGTATAATACATATTAGTAAGAGGAAAAGCATATCTACACTTCCAAGATTTGGGAAATGGTCACCGACACCTCTAAGTCTTCATAAAAGGACACCAATACCCCTTTTGATTATTATACCATTTACCTCTATTATCCTAAAAAAATAGACTTTAAAATTTTTAATAAATACAAATATTATATAAATAATGTAATCTACACAGTAGACTAATAATATTAAAATATTTTAATATTTTAATAGATTTAAATATATAAATTATTATATTTCTTTTAATAATATGCTTTTATTTATTGTAGAGATTTTAAATAATACGAATGAAGTGGAAACCAATCTTCACAAGGAAATAAAATTTATCCTTCAGCCCTTCACATGGAAGGAAAGATTAACCTTTATAAAGAAGGAAGAAAAAGCAACCTTCACACCGAAAGAAAGACTTAAAAGATGAAAAAGGGAGAAAAAAGTTATTAATAGTAAATAACACTAATTAATAATTAGTAATAGTGATACTTAATACAATAAAATTACATGAAATTAAAATAAAATTGAATAGAAACAAACACAATATCAATTATCACAATGCAATTAGTAAGTGTCTGTATAGTATGACTTGTCTAATGGTCATAAGTATTTATGTAATCCCATAAGCTCCTAATCAAATTTTTTGTTATGGTTTGATTATTTTTTTACTAGAACTTTTCAATATTAAATAAGATATTTGGTCTCTACTATCAAAAGCTCAAACTTTGAGCTTTTAGGAGTAAGGGTTAAAAAGATTTTTTAAAATGTTAAAATATGTAAAATATCATTTACTTATTTTACAATCTTATTTCATTATTTTCATTACCTAACTTTAAAAAATTTACATATTAAAGTAATTTTATAATTTTTAATAAAAGTTCACATTAACAACCAAAAAATTAAAATTTTTGCCTAAAATCTCTATTTATAAAAGCCCTACTAATAAAAACATATTTAAATAAACTCAATTTTAAAAGCTACAACTTAAATACAACTGGAAATTTTTTTTTCCATTTTTAATATTTAATTGTCGGGCTGAAGGATCGGACTAAGACTTTCTTGATAAACCCCTAGACCGAGCCCGATCCGGCTCAATTTCGAACACCTGAAGTCCTAATCCGACTCGAAGCCTAAAAGTGGAGCCAAAGCCTGGCTAGGCGGGGCGCTCACCCTAGCGGCAACTCAACTCAAAGCCTTGGCTGGATGGTCGTAGTTTTTGTGCGGTTCAGTTAACAGGCGTGGATACAACGCTAGGCCGGGTATGCGCAGAGTCTTAACCTACACCCACTACATTTCTCCTCTGTCCTCTCTATAAATAGCTTTTCGTTTCCCTCTTCTTTCAAAATCATCACCGAATCAACAAAGAATCTGTCGCTCTGTCACTCACTAACAAAATATCACGAAACGATCAATAATTAGCAAGTTATTAGCAAATTAACTGAACTGCTTCAAGCAATAATGGCTACTTTCGGTGCTGCTGCCGTTGCCACCAATCAAAACCCTAATAAGTCCATCGAGGTATACTTTATTTATTTATTTTCTTTATTCTTTTTTCTTTCCGATAATCTTTAAAAATTATTTACCGTTAAATTTTCTTGTCGGTTTCTTGTGTATGATGAACTTGGCGACTCTTGAATTAATGCTTATGATGACGTTGCAAGGATTAAGTAGAAAGATATATAAATTATTTAGCATATATTTTTGTTAGGTTTAAGCTTAATTGTTTGTGTTAATGTAAAAATTAATTGTACATTTTCGGATAAACAATTATTTTTTGTTTTCATGCTAAATATATATGCTAAGCTATGATCATTTGTTTGCTTGCTTTCTTGCTGAACGGATTGCTGAAAGCAAACCAATCGCTAAGCTTGTGAATGTGTTGGAGTTTCAGTGTAAGAACAGTAGTTAGTAAGTGAATCATCAGCCATGCTAGTAGTGCTTGGAAGTTTATAGAGTGATTTTCATACAGAAGACTTGGTCAGAATGTTAAGTTCATATTAGGTTAATGAAGATAACTTTTCTGCAATTGGTCATGTAAAAGTTTGATGCACCAAATTTTCGAATGAGATAAATTGTTTCTGGTCATAGGTTCCAAATTTATACACTAGATGTTGATATTTGTCATTTAGTTGTATGTGAAGTGTAGTTCTGTCATTGAAGCTTCGTGACTTCTGTTTTGTTGGTGAATTCTTGAGTAAGCTTGGTTTATCTTTTAATATGAAGATGCTGTTAGAAAAGAAGTATTTACGTGAAATTTTTCAACGGCAGGTGTCTCAACCTCCCAGTGATTCTGTTTCAAGCCTTTGTTTCAGTCCCAAGGCCAATATCTTGGTTGCAACCTCATGGGATAATCAGGTTTGTCCAATCGGGTTCTGTTCTTTTTTTATACCTTTAGTTATGCCTTCTGTTTGTTGGTTAACATCCTTGATATTCTCATTCGTCTTGTTTGAATGCTTTCACAGGTAAGGTGTTGGGAAATTTCACGCAGTGGAACTGGTGTGGCCAGTGTGCCCAAGGCATCAATTTCACATGACCATCCGGTAATCTAAAGCAAGATTTGTGGTAGTTAGAATACCATACTGTTGAATTTGAGATTGCTGATAATTTAACCTTTTTCTTGCTTTTGAAATTTGAAGGTCCTATGCTCAACATGGAAGGATGATGGAACTACTGTCTTCTCTGGAGGATGTGACAAGCAGGTTAAGATGTGGCCTTTACTCTCTGGTGGTCAGCCAGTGACTGTGGCTATGCATGATGCGCCAATTAAGGAGGTTGCTTGGATTCCAGAGATGAATCTGCTTGCTACAGGAAGCTGGGACAAGACATTGAAGTAAGATTTTTTGCTTCTTTTTATTTAAAATTGCAGTCTATGTGGCATTTTGGCTGGGACAATAAATTGGTTTTATAATTAGAAGTTCATCTGTTAGAAGCCTTTGTTGTGCAGTTGAGTGTAATGACCTTGCCAAGTGGGACAATATGTGCATGTGGATAGTTAAGCGGTCAGTTCACATGAACTCAAACAGAAGAGTGACCATGTTGTGTTCAGATGAACGAATGGAACTGTTGTGCATGTTTTGCTCTGCCACAGTAACTTGTACTGACAATTACTGATGCTCAAAGTGGTATGAGCAGGCAGGGGCTATGGATTCTCAAATTGTCAGCACTCTTTGTCCATACTTATATAATTTAGGTGTTGTTTAAAGACGCCCATGATGAGTGCTTTAATATTGTAGGCTTTTCTCTTTCTTTCTTCTCTAAGTTGTGTGTGTCATGCTCTTTTCTTTCTTCTTTTGGGTTTACAGTATATCCTTTTGTTTTATTTGGTATCTGATGTAGTCAACAGTTTGCTGTGTCTCCATGTGGTGCCATGTGTTATCTGTCAGTGCTTTGTATGATTTTTTGTGTAGTTGATCAGTCACTTATACTCTCTTGATGTTCTTGTATTTTGAGTTCCTTACCCTCTTGATGTTGCAATATGTAATTAGGTACTGGGATACAAGGCAGCCAAATCCTGTGCACACTCAACAGCTGCCTGATCGCTGCTATGCACTTACGGTGAGATATCCACTTATGGTTGTTGGCACTGCAGATAGAAATCTAGTTGTCTTCAACTTGCAGAATCCTCAGGTATTGTTTTTTATTCCATGAAAGCATTGATTTATGCGTAAGTTAAATGGGAAAATTTAGTGCAGGCAGCTCAAGCATGTGTTTTGTGTGGCAGCAGCTGCTGCAACATTAGTAGTTTATTGACTTTGATTTAAAATTTAACTTGTAGCTATCTTTTTTAATGTGGAATGGAAACAATAATTATTTGTTGATTGTTTTTGGAATTGAAAGCTATCCTTCTGTCTTGAACCACCTTTCCTTGTATTTAAAAGGGTTCTCAATGTCATGGAGCATTCTGTATAAAATAATTGTATGATTTCTTCTATTGCCAGATATTTTTCTCCTGATTGGTATTGTCTTGAAAAGAGTTATCGATTTCATTTTGATTGTGTACAAGGAGGAATGGATACTCTAATAAACTGATCTTGAGAGTAGCTTGATGTTTTTAGATTTGCAAATATATATATAGCATATATTTCCATGTCATCAATACCCCTTTTTTATTGGAATATATAGCAGTCTGGAATGGGTTTGATTGCCGTATATCTTTCAGTTTTACTTGATAATTTTAGTCATGCTATATCTGTTCTTATGCGATGATGATATCAATAAGATATAATAGCTCCTAGAAATTTTGAAATCCGGCTACTTTAGAAATTGAAACTAAAGGTTGGATGTTATAATAGATCTTCATGCGCTATCATGAGAGTTTAGATAATGGTTTCTGCATTACCTGTATTACAGTTTACCATATATGGCACATGCTTATTGCAATATAAAAATGGTCAAGAGGTGATGAATTCATGTGACTGTTTAACTTTTTTGCTGGGTATTTATTGATTTCCATATTTTACTTTCATGTGTTATTCTTTTTATTTTTTGTTTCACTTATTTATATCTAATATATGTATTTTCTTCGGAATATGTCTAATCATTGTTTAATGCTACCAGACTGAGTTCAAGAGAATCAATTCCCCTTTGAAGTACCAGACGAGATGTGTTGCTGCCTTTCCTGACCAGCAAGGTTTCTTGGTATGCATTCATTTATTTTGATCTCTCTTTTCTCGTTCTTCATGGTCTTTGTTCTCAAAATATGAGGCATTGTCAATTGGGTTGCATATTCCCATGTTTCTAAATTTGCTTCCTTTGCCAGCTATGAGGTGCTAAGTTGAGCCTCAATTACTTATTCCACTTTAAATTTCATCAACATTGACTCCACCTTCTTTTAACTGAGATCACTGTCTTTGCTTCTAATCTTTGCTTTACATGTAGACTATTGTGCTTCTCTTATTTTTGGTTGTTGAATATGGTGTTGTGATTCCCATAGGTTGGTTCAATTGAGGGAAGGGTTGGTGTTCATCATCTTGATGATTCACAGCAAAGTAAGAACTTCACTTTCAAATGCCACAGAGATGGTAGTGAGATATACTCAGTCAACTCATTGAACTTCCACCCTGTAAGCTTCCTTTTAGTGCTTTCTGATTTCAACTTTTCAGTTACATAAAAAATTCAAGATGTGAAACTTAGAAATAAAAGTATACATTTGAGTGATATAATAGCTCATTTTGAGGTAACTTTAGTGATGCAGGTGAATCTCATTTGTAATGAACCCATGTCTTACACAATTTTTCCCAATATTTGAAATTTCTCTGAAGATTAGAGATCTTTCAAGCATTGGATCTTGGTTCCCTTAAGATGTTGGTATCATAGGAATTTTTTTCCAACAGTGGACATGTACTTTCTTTTGTGAGGATTGCAACGCTCAGTGCATATACTTTTGCTGTTATTAACATCATATGTTATCATTTAAGATTTGTAGAGTAGGAGATGCGCCTAAGTATTCTTCATTTTATAAGGTGAAGCGCCTATATCTATTTCTCAGATCTCATGTAATTGTTCTTTTGTCCAGATACATCACACTTTTGCAACTGCTGGATCTGATGGTGCATTTAATTTTTGGGACAAGGATAGTAAACAGCGGCTCAAGGTGTTTTGACTTTCATTTATTACTTTATTAACAATTATTATTGCTGTTGTTATTGTTATTGTTCTTCCTAGATGAAATACATAAAACAATGTGATTTTTACTGGATTTTCAGGCCATGTCAAGGTGCGGGCAACCTATACCTTGCAGTACATTCAATACTGATGGCTCAATATTTGCGTACTCGGTAAATATATCATCCATCTTCCTAAAGTTGACTTGGATTCTCTTATCATCCTACTTCCAACCCATGTTGGGATATATGCTTAAGTTCAAGATAATGGCAGGATTTTAGAAATCCACGCCTCTTTCATTCCGTCTATTTGCATGATGCTTAACTTCCATGGCTCATAGTAATTCAATGTTACCTGAATTTGCATTTCCACAAAATTAAACAACTAAAATATCTGGTTCTTCCTGCTATGTTCTGATCCTGGCATAGCATGGTGCATTGATTTCTTGGACATTTAAACTTAAACTAGAAAAGTGTCATTCTAAATCTTATCTTGACATTTCCTGTAGGTGTGTTATGACTGGAGTAAGGGTGCAGAAAATCACAACCCTGCAACAGCAAAGACTTACATCTATCTGCACTTGCCACAGGTTCGTTTACTTTTTTGTTTACATACCACCTTCAATAACATATCTTTGGAATCATTGGAATAAGAAGATAATTATGCAACTATTTGACAATGCAGGAGACTGAGGTTAAAGGCAAACCACGGGCTGGGACAAGCGGGAGAAAGTAAAGCTGCTTTTGGGCTGAGAGCATTACATATGGAAGCTTTATGATGAGAATTTCCTACCACCCCCTACCCCCTTCATGTCACGATAGCATTTTCTATTTCTTCCCAGAATTCGTAAATGAATGAGATGTGGGTTCTTGTTGTCAATAGAGAAGTCTAGATTAGGATTTAGGAATGAGGGTATTGAGAGGGTCAATGTTTTTAATATCCCTTGCCAGAGATGAAATTTTTTCAGATGAGCATTAAATTTAATCTTTTGACTTAGTTGTTTCAATGCTGATTGTGCCCATAGGCGTGATCTGTCGCAATGCTTGACAAGATTTGTGAAAATTAGATCTATCATGTAGCTGTCGGTGATATTCCTTTTGATGCTGTATTTTGTTGACAATTACAAGGCCGTTTGAAAATCTCTTTTTGGTTGAGTTCACCTTTTTCTGGTAATATGATTCAAGTAATGAAGTAGTTACACTGCATTGCAGTGATTGTATTTGCTGGAACAATTAACGATTCACCAGTTTCTCTCGTGTGAATCTGTTGTGTTGATCTTCCTTTGCAAGATCATAGCTAATGTGAAATCTTATGCATCTTATTTTCCTGTCTATAGGTTGTGTTTAATATATTTTTCTTCATTTTTCTGTTTATAGGGACTATAAAACTGATTGGAATTCTGCATGTAAATGCTGTCGAAGGAACATCATTATGGTTATATTTTTTGACAAAGCTCCTTTCGAGGGCGACTTTTCATGTGTACTTGATCAAAAACTTCTTGGAAAGTGCTTTTTCAAATAAGCTTCGTTTTCTCCATTTTCCTTGCTATCAGAACTTATACATATGGTTTACAGTTGTACTTGAATCAACTTTCAACTTTCTTCACTTCTCTCATACGTGTAAATTTAGAATCGAATTTCTTAAACTCTTCATGTTCCAGGGCGAAGATGCCCTCACAAAGCATTAAATTAAGAGAATAAAGAAAAAGAGTGGCTCAAACAGTCAAACTAATGTTGCCTAATTCTTCTTCCCATTTAATTTGTTTTAAGGTTTTGCATTGGTTTAAATATAATCATCTACACATTTGTGTGGGTAGATTGGAACTCTCAAATTTATGCTCCAAACCTATTATATCACTTCAAAAGATTTTATCCGTTGAACTAATTAGCAGTAAAAATCGCTTTACTTATCGTAATGACACCTGTTCAAGAATATGATCAAGAAGTTCTAGCTCAGTTAAATCAAAAGGTTATTTAACTGTAATCCACAAAATCAAAGGGCTCCATGAAAGTCGTCCGCCCAAATTAAGCAACTTTTTAAGGTTTGCAGGGAGGATGATATGATGTGATGATATAATCTCAAGTGCATTACAGAAGTCATAATTCTTTGAGTAAATGTAAAGAAAAGAACACAAAAAACGCCACAAAATAAAGTGTTTTGCTCATAGAAAAATTTTGCCTTTTTGTCTTTGGACTTATGTATGATTTTATCAAAGCACGCGTTGCCTTTAATTTTACCTTTTTTTTTTTTTTTTTTTCCCTCCAAGTCGCAAATTAAAACCCTTTTAGGTTTTCTTGGCCCTTCTTACTAAATCTCTTTTGTCCCTTAAAATAATATTCAGTAATAAGTTCCAATAGAAACAAAGATTATTAGTATCTTTCCTTTTGTTGGGTTGCCTGATTTTGTTCCTCGAACATGCTACAAAGCATCACACAAGTAAGCATTTTTCCTGTTTGATGACAGACAATTCGCATGATAGATTGAAAAAAAAAAATAGTAAATTAAAGTAACGTCATTTTCTATTAGCGTTCAATTTAAAATTATTTTAAATTTTCTTATAGAGAGACCAAGAAACATAATTAGAGGCATAATAATTATTATGTAACTATCTTAGTGGAAAATAAAATTTGAGTGATTGGTAATAATGGCCAAAATACCATGGCACAGATTTGTCATTATAGCTAGCCATTAACCCAAGCATTCCATATACTTTTTAAGAGCTGGCTGTTCACTATTAAAGTGGAAAAGACAATAATGACGGCTAATTTGATCTCTCAATTCTTGAGGGATCACCAATAATTCCACAAGAAAGAAAAATCCCATATCATCCAAAATCTATTGTCAAAATATTTCAAAAAATCATTCAAAATATGTTGGCTCAAGCTCAACAAAGCAGAAAATCAATGGGCCTACAACGACGATAAAATGATTATGATATGTCTTGATCTTAGTGCAACTGTGACAATGATAGAAATTCAAGTTGTTTACAGTGTATGCAAATTTTCATTGCTCTTCAGTGTCTATTTGAATGTGCATTATCAATTAACCGCAAATTGGGTTCTTATATAATCATGAATCCAAATTCAAGCCATTCAATGGTTTAGTCCATTTTAGTAGGCTTATCAATTTTAATTAAAAGTTAATTAAATAAATTTAATGCATAAAAATATAGTGCTTTAAAATAAAACATACATTAAGATTTTTATGTGATTTGATGTCCAAATCCCTATTTCTACGAAGCCATGCTCAAATATCAAGTGATTGATTAGGTTTAAGAAATTACAAACTATTGAAACCTTACATAACATGAGACTCTCTCTTGGTGATTGCTGCCATCTTGTTATAATCTCATCAAGTGAAAACTTCACGTGCACCTCACATCTTTTGCTTTCTCCCTCGGCAAGACTTCTAAGTCAATAGTATGTCGCCACTCTGTAGAATTCCTATACTATGAACACGTGATCCATTCTCCCATCACCCGAAAAGACCAAAGATAATGTCTCTCGATCAAAGAATGATCTGAAGGTTGTAGCTTTTGACGTAGAATCGTTCTACTGCTTCAACGATCTTCACTCCCGCAAAGATCGGAAGAAATCTCCACTCCCACAAAGACCGGATGAAAAGACCACCAAGTAATCAAAATTAGCAAAGAAATATGAAGTCTGAACACAGATATAGCATCTTCTCACATCAAAATCTGACAGATACACCAATAAAGAGAAGACAGGAAGCCAAGCATAAGTTGCAACATTCTCTCTATTCCATGCGTATAGCTTATTCAATGGTTTAGCCAACTCGTGCAATACGTCGGTTTATTGTTCATAATAAACAGCTAATTATTGAATTTTTTTTTTTTTCCTGCAAAAGGTTAATGATATCATGGTCTTGTTTTGGTAATAAACAAATTTGTGAAAATTGTGAAGATGACGCAAATTGTTAACAAAATTCAGAATACATGCACAATGCATAAAGCTTTGTGCACGACAATGAGTTAATAAATGCAATGTCGTCATGAACTAATATCTTGCTACCAATCTTGGTTACAAACTATTCTTTTTCTAGAGGTCACCACTAGACTTCCTAGACATTGTGGTGTGTAATGTTTGTTCCTCTGTAGCGGTAAAAAGAGCAAAGAATGATGTGAGATGATATCTCTTTTCAATTTCTTTGATTCAAGATGGCATCTAATGCCTTTAGAAAAACATAAATAAATAAGGCTTCTAATTATTGATCTCTCTTAATAAAGGTAAACTCCAGGTGCCAGGTGCCAAACGATTTTGAGTGGATTTATTTTTTATATGATTGCCAAAATGTGTGATTATTAATTACGTTATTCTTATGAGGTTATATTTCATCAACGAATGACTTTTAATATTACAAGTGTAATGTATTATATTTTAAATAATATATTACAAATTTATTGATCTTACCCCAAAACAAAATTACAAAAACCTCTTAGATCAACTCTAAGATAGTGCGGTTATGATATTTGGTCGATAGAATCAGCTAGATTTACTTCTAATAATATCAACCTCTCCATCTATTCACATGATGAGCTCAAACTCATAGTTCGCCATCAAGTTATTGGATGGTTTCCTATTTCGAGTATACCGTTGAATGTTCTAAAAATATATGTTATATAATATTACAAGACCCTATACCCAAACAGGTTAGGCTCTGTATAAATATAAATGGCAGCTGCAAATTGCAACTAGAACCATTAACCATAATAGCAAAGGCATGTGAGAAACCCTTGAATCCTTGAGAGATGATCAAAAGAATAATTGATGGAGACAAAAGAAGAGTGTTACAATTGATGTCATTATCTCTTCCGTAAACTTGGTCTGTCTAATGCGAGCAAAAATGGAAGTTGTGGTCAAATATGGCAGCTACTAGCGTACAAAGACAAAAGCCCTCGAAAGCAAGAACAAAAAAAATATAAGAATGTGCATGAGAGGCCGAGGATGATGAGGAGCATGGGCTTGAAAATTACATCAAACATGGGTTTCTGTCTTCGCTTCACACTGTGGCATATGGGTAGGTTTCCTATGTTTAGTAAATGTGATGTGAGCCACGTACCCGTGTCCACTAACTACTAATACAACAAATACCAGCAGCCCTCTCACTCTCTAAAACCATTAATTTCATTCATAAAAGAAACAAGGAATTTGTATATAAATCCTGAACTAACTTGAATGTTAAGAAAGCGAGGTGCGTTCTACTTGTCCCTTTGCGGCTGCAATAGATCATGATCTGAATTTGGGCAGAACTCAGCCGTCTCTGTACTGGATAATTCATTATTAACTTTTTTTTTAATAAATTACAACGATGTAGCTTACTGAAATCATTTAAATATCAACTATGTGATGACGATTATGAATACTATATTTCAAAGAAAATCAACACCCAATATAAATGCGCGATGACTCGAATTACTACCCATACAGTAAGAAAAGAAATGATTTACCACTAAAAAAAAAATTATATCTTTAATGGAGTGATATTACCCATGTAAAATATTTCACCCATTTACAAAAGAGGTTATTATTAAAGAAATCAAGACTAACGACTAAAAACTCTTGTGGGTCCCAATCTATACATTGATTGATTGCCCAGAAGGCCGCAATATGTGCTTATATAAAGCCTTGTGATCTTAACCTCAAAAACCCCCCCACATCTCCAGCTGCTTGTTCTCACAGACATTTCCGCAGACACTTTTCCAGTTCAGGAACCATCAGAAACGTTTGGTTTCCGCTCCACAATGGCTAGGCCACAGCAGCGGTATCGCGGCGTCCGTCAAAGGCACTGGGGCTCTTGGGTCTCAGAAATCCGCCACCCTCTCCTGTAATTCTCTATTCCCAGCCTCATTACTTGACGTTTTCTCCTTAGTTATCGAAAAACGTTTCTAATTTTTTTCATGTGCATTCGAGCCAAACGTTTCTTTTTATTTCATACTTTTCGCATGATCTTCGCATACCCTTTTGGCCTTTTCCTGTATTTGGTGTTATTAATAACGTTTTACTGAATCAGTGTAATTTTTGGCGTGCAGAAAGACGAGAATCTGGCTAGGCACATTTGAGACAGCAGAGGATGCAGCAAGAGCATATGATGAGGCAGCAAGGCTCATGTGCGGGCCAAAAGCACGGACAAATTTCCCATACAATCCAAACGAGTCACAATCATCCTCATCTAAGCTTCTCTCAGCAACTTTGGCAGCAAAGTTACACAAATGTCACATGGCATCTCTCCAAGCGACCAAAAAAAAAAATGTACCGAAACCGCCGGCAGTACTTCAATCACAGTGTAAACCATTCGCCGGAAAAAGCATCGATGCGAGCGCCGGATGGCCGGAGACAAAATGGATTAATGAGGAAACTCAAGTTCGAAGTTCTAATAACAGTCAACAGTTTAAAGCACTTGAAGATGATCATATAGAGCAAATGATAGAGGAATTGCTTGATTATGGCTCTATTGAGCTTTGTTGTGGCAATTCAACTTAGGTTATAAATAAACATATATTCTAAAATGTACCATTTTCTAATTGCTATTGCAATTAAGTTTCTTGTTTTGGTTAATCTTGATTATGTAGCTCTCAAGCTATCAAGTCATTTAGGTGACAATATGAATGTAGATATAAAAGTAGCATGAATAAATGTGAATCACTCAAAGGGAATTGGGGTATATGATCATATTATACGGCTGACATTAAAGATGAACGTGTAAAGGGCATATGATGATATCAGCATTTGGCTTTTACATGTATGCATATATGCTTTGTTTCTTTTTATAAATTCATGTACATAAATTTCAAAGGGGGGAAAGAATCCTCAATCTAGAAGTGCAAAAGAGGGATGGATTAGGAGGAATTTTATTTTATTTTATATTTTTTTGGCTTGCAAATTTTAAGGGATTTTTTTTTTAAATTTTCATTTGGTGTCTTCTAATGTAGATTTATTATCATAACTGGAATTTTCATCATGATCTTTAGGTTTAATGAATGAAGCCTAAACTAGTAATCATCAATCAGTTCGTAGGGTCAATAATTGAAAGAAATATTAAAAATCAGAAACTTCTCTGGAAAAATTATTGAGTAAAATAAAAAATAATGATAATATATTTTCAGATTTAAAAAAATAATTTCAAAGTCATTAGTTTTTAAATGGTCATTTTCACTTTGAGGATGACAAGATGACATGTTAATAATAGAAAAAATATTTTCTTTAATGATGTTGTCTTTGACATTGAATGTCATGCAGCTGTATTTTTCAACTACATTTTGGTCATTCTGAAGTGAAAACTAATTCTCTTATAAATATCTTATTTTGTAAAAAAAAATTGTATTTATTTTTTAAAAGGTAGAGGGATAGATAAAGTTAAAATTAATTTTTTAATATTTATTTTTTAAAGATTCAAACTCAAATATCAAATTAAATAATACTGCATGAAAGCTACTCCATTAAGTCCTTGGCACATGTAACTTCAAAATTAATGCTAAACATAAAATTTTAAAAGTTATCAAAGACACGGTTTAAAATTTTGGGATTATAAAATTTAAAATATCAAATAAAAAAATTAAATTATGTACGTGTCAACATTTTGTTATTCATCCTTTTCATTTACCAATATGAACGGGATTCAAATATTTGGAGTCATTGACGATGCATTGCCTCTTTCGATAAACATTCTCGTTAGCTTTATTATTAAAGTTGATAACAGACTTGACAAGTTTTGGGATCATCAATTGATTTCTTAAGAAACATCACTTTCCAAAGGATCACTTTTGACCTACTATAGCTTATTAGTCGCTTTTAAATTCTCCTATGGCGATAAAAATTTAAATTTATTTAATTAATATTACAAAATTTTATTAGATACTAAATTATCTAGCACTTGATAAGAGTATCAAAAAAAAAAAAACTCTCTTTTTTTCTTTTTAATATTAAAGAGAGAGAAAACTAATCTCATTTAAAAAATCTTATTTGAAGAATTTTTTAAAGCATTCAATTTAATATTATATTTTTTTCTTCTCATTCTTAAAAAGAAAATTGTGTTATAATTATGATTACTTCGATAGAGAAACAAAATTTGATTAAAATAATATGAATATATATTTATTTGAAGAAATTTTTGAAAAAATGACTAATTTTTTTAATCTTTTATTTGTCACATAAATAAACAAATAAGTATTTGAAAATTAAATTAAGAGAGTTTTTTAGTAATACTCTAAGCACACATACCTTTAACAGCAAAAAAACAAAAAAAAAGAAATTTTTAGGGACAATTTTGTTTTATTTGAAAAAAAATTCACCCCAAATTTCTACCATTTAAAAAAAAATATTTCCACTATTGTTACTATTCTATGGGAATCTACGATGGTATTCTTGTACGTTCATGTCCAAAATAGTCTTTTTACATGCTGGCGTTACACATAAAATCTATATGGGCTACTGTTCCACTTAATTTTAAAGTGGAGGTTCAAGTTTTCCTAGTATTTTTTGGGAATTTAACATTATATGTTGGACTTTAGTGGGCTTCGATTGCGTTGGACTTTGATTGTGGTGCTATTGGCACCTCCCGGAAACTCAATTGAAGCCTCATTTCCAGCTTTATAGCTCTATTCTTAGTTAAAATTACATGAGAGGACAAAAATTAATTTAAATAAAATCAAACATAATTTCTTTTTGTTACTGATTCTTCACACCCAATCACCTGTTCCAAAATGATTTTGAAGTACTTAAGAGACAACATATAAATAGTATATCAAATCTCCACAAAAAAAAAAAAAATTAAAAACAATAAACTTTATTAAATCTGTTGAATTTTTTTTTCTTTCAGGCTCTCAATACATTAACTTCTCATCTCTCGCATCTCTTTTGTCTTTTTAATCATTCATAGTTTGAATGAAATATTAGCTCCTAATTAGTTTCCAAATTGAAATTAGATAAAATTTTATATTATCACATAAAATTAAAACTAATATTATAAAAAAAAAACACATCATTTGTTCATAAAATTTAACAAAACCCAACATTAAAACTCATCATATATTGGTGGAGGTGATAGATTTATGATGAAGAAAATGGGTGGTGGTGGTTTGATGTCAATGATGAACTTGTTGTGGTGAAGAGGTGGGTGTGATGGTTATGCTATAGAGATAGTAATTTTAGAAAGTAGTAAGATAAATTCAAAAATCAGGTTTAGTAAGATAATTTAAGAGGTTCAAATATCACTACTCAAAAATATTACGCATCATCTTTTATCTAAAACTTTTAGGAAAATGGATTTATTGTTGAAGTATGTAATTAAGTATATATGCTTAAATGAAACATGTATATATAATTGCTGATGAAGCAAAGCATGATCCTTTGAGATAGTTGTTTGCTCATGACTTGCATCCACAATTTGGGAAAAGCACTTCTTTTTTTTTTTGATAGCGATATCCACAAACTAAGCTTTTGCTTGGGATTCAAAAACTCGTGCTGACAAACATGGCCTTACAAACTAGCAGTCCCAGGAATTTGTAGACCCGCTCACCCACATGTTACTTTGTTATCTCCTCATCATCAACAATTCAATCACGTAATTTGATTTACTTACATCAACAATTTTTCTAGTCTCATAAATCTTTTCATGCATGTTACCATTGACCACATATATAATTACAACACTGTTGTGATACATTATATTTTGTTCATTTATGGGTAATATTTGTATTAATTCGTAATGCTTGTTCGGTGTGGTTACTCTATTTGCCAAAACAAGTTTTAATATCAAAAACTCTTTACAATATTTTGTTTCGTCGTTTGATTGTGACTAAAGCGGAGTTTTTGAATGATTAAAACAATCCTTTTACATATACTTGTTGGAGAATCTTAAATTTTGGAGCTTTTATTAGTAGATATTATAGAGTTAAATTGTCTAAATTATCTTAATTTTATTTTCATAATATTTTCATTCTTCTCATAATGTAGCCTTTAAAAAAAAGAAGAATTGTCTACTTATACTTATGTATAATTGTAATTTTATTTTCTAAAAATGGCGACTGATAGTCGATAAACAATTAAGATTTTCTATATTAAAATTTTGCTCTACTTGTAAAAATTTTATTAGTATAAGATTTACTTGAAAACTTCCACCACACGGACTATAGTTATTATATAAGGTCCGTGAATAAAGTTGGGGTTTTTATTTCTTAATGATTGATTATATGACAATTTGTAGACACGTGTGTGCGTGTCAGTTCACTTGTATCAAATGGGTGACAACATATAATTACTCATTTGGCATGTTGCAGTGAACAGAAATCATGATTAATCATAGAATGGATAAGCATATAGCTAGCAAATTAAGACCTAGACTCTATTCCAAGATAATCTTCGATGCAATGTCATAGGTACGGCGGTCATAAAAGAAAAGCAATAACACATGGTACCACCAAGCAGCTAAAACCATGTGCATGCTAAGCTAACATTCAAAATACAAACATGCATGCCATTCAAATATAAACACGGCTGCCCATGTGATGAATAAGTGAAAAGACAAAGAGATAATAGAAATGGAACCACATATGGCATGTATGCCGCCTAGGAAAAAAAAAATGAAAAACATGGTCAGAAAGCGAAAGAACACAAAATTTATTAATAATTTATGTGATCTTGTATATATATATATATAACTTTCTAAATTGATTTTAATTAAGAGAGAATATAGAATAGCCCTTGTCCCACCCTAGAAAACATAAGAAGAAATTAATATTGAAGTAGATGAAAGCATGTGCCTGCTAACATGCCAAATGGGGGCAAGTAATTTTGGAAATCATGTGGCCATGCATGTGAAGGGATGGGGGAAGAAGGAGAAAGAGCTCTAATAAAGAGAGAAACAAGGAAAGAGTTTGATGCTCTTCTTGTGAAGAACCCTTAGTTGAAGACATAAATATTGTTAAATTTTAATTTTTTTAATTTAATTTTGTATTTCCTTTTGTTTGGTTCAAAATATTTGAAGTAATGGAAAAAGAGTGGGTTTTGGCATTTTTAGGGAGTTGGCAACAACCTGCATGCACCAAAAAACAAAGATCTTTATTTTAGTGGGTATGTTAATTTAATTTGCATGGCTTTCACACTCAATTCAAAGTATCTAAATCCAATAATAATGATTTAGCGATCTAAAGTTAAATATGATTTTGAGGATGAAAATGATTAAGTGTTTATCATGCTGATCATGCCTCATGATTGTTTTTCTTCCACGTTTGTACAGTAGATTCCATATTGTATTATGATTAAATTTTGACTACTTTCTTGGCTTTATAAAGAAATTATAAAAATCGATCCCACATTCCACTCAAATGATTTTGTTTCCATTTTATCAATGTTTGAAGTGTCATTATTGTTGTGCATTATGTTATGCCTATAATATCGGGTTTATTTGTGATTCGGTTTATGATCGAAATATAATAATAAACAACCCGAGGTCAAAGACTCAAAGGAATTAATTAATATCTTTATTAGAGTTACATACCGTATATATGTAAGCATTATTTAAATATTGACTTTTTTAAAATTTTCTAAATTGTTTATTGATAATATTTCACATACACAATCGAGATAAATATAGTTTGTATCTGAATCATCGTTCATGTCATGTGCTAAACGATGGTTGAATTCATTATTCATTACTAATGTATTGATTTGCATCATATGGCACGTGCATAAAAGATTTTGTTGGGTTTTGTCTCAATGTATCACAATTGAAGTCCAACTCTAAATCAACTTTCAAAGTAGAAGAAACTTTACTCTTATAATATACAAGGAGACTTAAACTTCAAACTTAAAAAAATGAGACGAAAATGTGTTCACCACTCAATCAATCCACTGTTTTGTTGATACATTTGATTTTTTTTTTCCAATTTATATTTTATATTACAATCAAGTCTACTTAATGATACATTTGGTATTTGAAACTACATAGGAAAGAGTACAATTGAAAAATAAAATAAAAAGAATTAATTACTATCTAGCATATGTTTGTAGATATAATTTGGTTAGTATTACTTCGGATCAATCAATCATATTCACTGCCACTAATTTTATCCTTGAAGATAACTTCAAAACTTGTGTTAGTTCAACTTCATCCCTTCAATTGGCTTACATGAAGAGAAATTTTTCAATTGATTGCGAAATATCGAAACATATACATTTGAACAAAATAATCAAATCAAAAGGGACATGAAAGCAGGCTGGGCTTTGGAAGCCCTAAAAATGGAGTAAGTAATCCAAAGTATATCCAGAGTTTACTAAACAAACCTACGCTGTCCTTACATTTCACTCTGTTGTGACGCCGAAATACAAGTCCAGCTCAACAGTTTGTTCTCGTCCAGAGATGGTCTTGGACCAATTATCCAGTGGGATGATGTTGGATATCACTTTGTCTCAAACTCCATCAACTCAAAATTCTATCAGCTTGATCTGAATCTAAAAATTTGTCCACATCTAAGATGACATTCGTGTATTAGGTGTAGATGAAGTAACGGGGTCCGGCTACGGTGCAACGGTGATACGGTATCACCGTTGCATCCAGCCGTTGGATCCATTTGGATGAATGGATCCAGTGGGATCCAACGGCTGGATGCAACGGTGGTACCGTATCACCGTTGCACCATAGTTTTCTCTGAAGTAACGACTAATTTTATAAGTTATAAAAGTAATAATTGAGTTAATAAATAAATCAACTTTTGAGATAAAAATTGTTGTCATATTACATCAAGAAAAAAATATATTTTTCTCAAAATAAATTACATAACTTACATTTCTAAACCAACTACTAGAGGAAAAAAAAACAAAAAAAAAACAAAAGTGCATTAGATGATCGGAGTCTAATTATAAATATTGTGGAGAACGAAATTGCATACATTTCAACATGAAAATAAATTTAATTAGTAATAAAGATAAATAACACTTAAAATACAAATATTTATTAGGTTAACCTTTTATTTCTTTCAACAAACGCGTCATGTATTAAATGGTAATCATCCATCTCGATACTACGTTTTTTACAAAAAATTCTAGAATACATCTGAGGTAATATGTCAGTAATACAATAAATAAATAATGTCATGACATATGTGTATTTATTTTAAAAAATTATCATGCAAGTGGTATTTATATTAAATTCAACTATATATATCATACATGCATCAATTAGTTGTAATACATATGAGGTATTCTATAATTCCTCATTTTTGACAAATTGCAATTTTTTAGTCACATTTTACTCGTGCGTGATTCCATAATGAACGTAATTAATCAACGAACTACAATCTCAGTCTAATTTTCGGTCACGTGTCCGCACTCTTCCCGCCACTCTAGCACTCCTCTTGAGCCATTCCTGCCCGGTGATCGATCATTCACTCACAGTCGCAGTGACAACCTCACAGCGGACAAAAGTGAAATGTGATTGGTGGGTGACGATTGACGAAGAGTAAGCAGTGAGGTTAAAAGAGCAGCGAATGACCGGGGCTACAGGGTCCCCGGTCCTTCGCACAGTTAAAGGTTTATAACAAATCCCAGTTCGTTACATGCTCCCTAAATTTTAGACGAATCAAAATTTAATTTAAATTTTTTTTTTTATAAAAACACAACCAGTAAATACATAAATAAAAAGACTGCATTTAAAGGAATCGTGGTGTCAAGAAAAGTCCTAGAGCTAGTGTTCTTTTTATATAGAGTCTCTCTGAAGAATTTTCTTTTTTACTGTATTTTTTTTTTCTTTGGGGGAAGAAGTGAGAACGTGTTAGTGATAGAAGTAAAGAGAAATAATGGCTGATAATAATAATAACAACAACAATAATAATAATGGGATTAGCTTGGAGGAAATCAAGAAAGAGAATGTTGATCTTGTAAGTTTTGTTTTTTAAATCTTTAATCTTCTGTGCATGCGGATACTGTTGTAGAAAGTGCTTTGGGGGAAGCACTTGTATTTAATGCGCTTGTAGTTGTAGTATTATTGATATTTGAACCTATTCTTGATGCTGCATTGATGTTATAATATTTGTAAATCAAATACAACTGATTCAATTTTATGGGATTAGAAGAAAGTAGGGACTGTTGAGAAGAGCTCTTGCTTGAATTTAGTAGCAAAAATTCATTTTGATTGTGACATATTTCAGTTCTGATGTTTAATAATTCTTACCCGTGTTTATATACAGGAGCGTATTCCGATTAATGAAGTATTCGAACAGTTAAAATGCACACGAGAAGGTTTGTCAAACGAGGAAGGGCAGAAGAGGCTCGTGATATTTGGTCCAAACAAGCTTGAAGAGAAAAAGGCATTTACTTCTTTATTTTAATTATTTTGTTGGGAAAATTTTCCTGTAGTTAAGTACTTAAGAGGGAACTAAAGTGTTTAATCAATTCTCAATCAGGAAAGCAAGGTTCTAAAGTTTTTTGGTTTTATGTGGAATCCACTCTCGTGGGTCATGGAGATAGCAGCTATCATGGCCATTGCTTTGGCAAATGGAGGGGTAAGCCTCTCTCTGTCTATGTCAGTTGGCGCTTAAATAATTCTCGTTACTAGGCCTTTCAATGAACATTCTCTATTTTGCTGCATTTCAATTTGCAAAATGTAGGGCAAGCCGCCAGACTGGCAAGATTTCGTAGGTATAGTGGTGTTGCTTCTTATCAACTCCACTATAAGCTTCATAGAAGAAAACAATGCAGGCAATGCTGCAGCTGCACTTATGGCTGGTCTTGCTCCCCAAACAAAGGTACTTTTTAGATAGATACATGGCTATGTTGTTGCTGCTATTAGAGGTAAGATACAAGTGTAGAAACTATTGTAGATACTCATAGTAAATGGGGTGTTAGTCTAAGCTTGTTTAATGAGTTAAATGGACAAGTAGTACATTTCCTGCTTTTGTGGTTTTTCCGGGTTTAAATTTTTTTATGTTGTGTGCATACTATTGACTGAAGGTTTTGAGAGATGGAGCATGGAGAGAGCAAGAGGCTTCAATCTTGGTACCTGGAGATGTGATAAGCATCAAGTTGGGAGATATTATTCCAGCAGATGCTCGCCTCTTGGATGGGGATCCACTCAAGATTGACCAGTCTGCACTCACTGGTGAGTCTTTGCCTGTAACAAAAATGCCGGGTGATGAGGTCTTTTCTGGGTCTACCTGCAAGCAAGGTGAGATCGAGGCTGTTGTGATCGCCACTGGTGTGCACACCTTTTTTGGTAAAGCTGCTCATCTTGTTGACAGCACCAATCAAGAAGGGCATTTCCAAAAGGTACAATCTGGAGCTAATCAATAAGGTTTTCGTGGTTAAATTGTGAATTAAAGTGATTCAATTTATCAAGATCTGCGCATTAAATTTGGGTGCCATGTCCTTTTTTAGTCTGCAATAGAAATATGGTTTACATATGCTTGGTAATAGAATAAACTTCTGAAAATAAAGATTTGTATTTCAGTGTATGCTAATAGATCACTGTATCACTACCAAAATGTGCTGAATGATTATTAGCCAGCTTTTGTTCATGTTTTTGCTTATTGCAATAAATATGATGTATCAGGTGCTGACAGCTATTGGAAACTTCTGCATATGCTCCATTGCGATAGGGATGGTCATAGAAATAATAGTCATGTATCCAATTCAGCACCGAGCATACAGGAATGGAATTGATAATCTTTTAGTGCTTCTTATTGGTGGGATTCCAATTGCTATGCCAACAGTGTTATCCGTGACTATGGCCATTGGGTCACACCGGCTTTCCCAGCAAGGTGCTATTACCAAGAGGATGACAGCTATTGAAGAGATGGCAGGGATGGATGTCCTCTGCAGTGACAAGACTGGGACTCTTACTCTGAACAAGCTTACAGTAGACAAGAACTTGGTTGAGGTTAGTGCTCAAACTAAAATGGGTATAAAAACATTGTTGGGGGTACGGTATGGTGAACAGATGAAGGATCCTTCACACCAGAACCAAAAGTTGTATGCTCGAGTAAAAGGAAGAAAGAAACAAGAATATGGTTGAATGATTGACGCAACCTATAGTTGTAATATTTTGTTCAGTTATTGATCATTGAAGCAATCAATGAATTTTCAGGTATTTGTTAAGGATATGGACAAGGACACTTTGATTTTGTATGGGGCTAGGGCATCTAGGGTTGAAAATCAAGACGCTATTGATGCTTGTATTGTTGGAATGTTAGGAGACGCAAAGGAGGTATGTTATTCTTGAGACAAGTCTTTTGCTTTCATTTTTCCTCTCTCTTATCTGGTGGTTCAATTTAAGTCATTTTCTTCTATTGCTTGTTCCTTATGACCTGAGCTTTGGCAAATAACATCAAACTATTGAGATATGAGCAACTAGTATGATGTGATGTTATTGATGACAAGCTTTGGTAATGGAAAGAGTTTTAAGTTAGACATGTGTGCAAGGGTCTGAAAGTAAGTGAATGAGAGCTTAGTGCATTTACCACAGACATTGAAATAATTCTACTTGCATTTAACACAGACATTGTGCTATGCACTTGTATTTGTTTCAAATTTCTTGAACTGATTCCTCAAAACTTCTTTCTTTATAAATCTGGAACTCTGATTAGAGAAAAATTCTCTACGGTTCATTGATGGTGGACCAAGCTATCTTTGCCCCCACCATTCTTACAGAGTTCATCAAGCCTTTTTTTCTTATTATAACCTTCTATTTTCAAGGCCAGAGCAGGTATCACAGAGTTGCATTTCTTGCCCTTTAATCCAGTGGAGAAGCGTACGGCCATAACATACATCGACTCTGATGGCAGTTGGCACAGAATCAGCAAAGGTGCACCAGAGCAGGTAATGGATTAGTCAGCACATGTCCACAATGGTTTTTGCATTTTCAGCGATCTTTACTGTCCCTAATTTATGGGTGAAATATGTACTAGATCATTGAGCTATGCAACTTGCGGGAAGATGTAAGGAATAAAGCTCATACCATCATTGATAAGTTTGCTGATCGGGGACTAAGGTCTCTAGCTGTTGCTGAACAGGTTAGTTTATATGCTTTCCTAAGATAACTTTATCAAAATCATCAAGCAATGGCATATTACACATAGAAAACGTGACTCTGAAAATTGTTTTCTTTTGCAGTCAGTTCCAGAGAAAACCAAGGAGAGCCCTGGAGGACCTTGGCAATTTGTGGGTCTCTTGCCTCTCTTTGATCCTCCAAGGCATGACAGTGCAGAGACCATCCGCCGTGCCCTCAATCTTGGAGTCAATGTCAAGATGATAACTGGTGATCAGCTAGCGATTGCCAAGGAGACTGGTCGCAGGCTTGGTATG
This sequence comes from Citrus x changshan-huyou, assembly GCA_039657385.1. Lineage (NCBI taxonomy): Eukaryota > Viridiplantae > Streptophyta > Magnoliopsida > Sapindales > Rutaceae > Citrus > Citrus x changshan-huyou. The sequence goes on along the minus strand of CM077547.1, from coordinate 13,575,189 downwards.
GGAACCAATATGTATCCTTCTTCTGCCCTCCTTGGCCAGATCAAGGATGCGAACATTTCTGCACTCCCAGTTGATGAGCTCATTGAGAAGGCGGATGGCTTTGCTGGAGTCTTCCCAGGTAATTAGTAAATCCTTTATTTTCTGTTTAAGTGAGCATAGTTTATAAATTTGGAAAGATAGCATGTGTAGCACGAATCAATTTGAAAGTAACAAATTGGTAAGATATGTAAATCTGAGAAGTGACAATAGCAGTATGTTAAAATTTTCATTTTCTGCTAGCTATTTCCCATAAATACTATGATATACCTCATCCTTGTACTTAACAAAATTATATTTTTGTTTTATGAAATTTGAATATTGTCACAATCCTAGTTATCTAATGTTTTAATTATTCAGAACACAAGTATGAGATTGTGAGGAAGCTGCAGGAAAGGAAGCATATCTGTGGGATGACTGGAGATGGTGTGAATGATGCTCCAGCGTTAAAAAAAGCAGACATTGGAATTGCAGTTGCTGATGCCACTGATGCAGCACGTGGTGCATCTGATATCGTTCTGACAGAGCCAGGATTGAGTGTGATTGTTAGTGCTGTCTTAACGAGCAGAGCTATTTTCCAGAGAATGAAGAACTACACAATTTATGCAGTTTCTATAACAATCCGTATTGTGCTGGGTTTTTTGCTCATTGCTCTTATCTGGAAGTTTGATTTCTCCCCATTCATGGTTCTGATCATCGCTATACTCAATGATGGAACAATCATGACCATTTCCAAAGACAGGGTGAAGCCGTCTCCTGTCCCTGACACATGGAAGCTCAAGGAGATCTTTGCCACTGGCATAGTCCTTGGCACATACCTGGCTGTCATGACTGTTCTTTTCTTCTGGGCTATACATAGTTCAACCTTCTTCTCAGTAAGAATCTGACATTAACCTTGCAAATAGTGCCTTTAATTGTATATATACATCGAAGACCTACAGTTTTCAATTGCTTTAGTTTCCTCTTTGCCTCAATGATGTAATGCAAGTTAAGTATATCTTGTTTTCGTTTGCAGGAAAAGTTTGGTGTAAGATCCATCAGAGACAGCCCACATGAGCTTACAGCTGCTGTGTACCTCCAAGTAAGCATTGTAAGCCAGGCACTCATCTTTGTTACTCGGTCCAGGAGCTGGTCTTTTCTTGAACGCCCTGGTCTTCTGCTTATTGCCGCTTTTATAATTGCACAATTGGTGAGTTTAAGAAATTTCATGTCACATTGCCGTCATTATTCACTTGCACTTCTACCAGAAATGACCTCATTAACTTTATCTCAGGTGGCTACCCTCATCGCTGTGTACGCTAATTTTGGATTTGCAAGAATCCATGGTATTGGGTGGGGATGGGCGGGAGTTATATGGCTCTACAGCATTGTCTTTTACATTCCACTGGATGTTCTTAAGTTCATCATTCGATATGCTTTGACAGGGAAGGCCTGGGATAACCTACTGGAAAACAAGGTAATTGAATAATTTTCTACAAGAAAATGAATTTTGACTTCTCTAAAACTTTTCATCACGGTTTTGGTTCTTTGTTTTGACTCAACGACGAAGACTGCTTTCACAACAAAGAAGGATTATGGTAGAGGTGAGAGAGAGGCTCAATGGGCGTTGGCTCAAAGAACCCTCCACGGACTGCACCCTCCGGAAACCTCAGAACTCTTCAATGACAAGAACAATTACAGGGAATTGTCTGAGATTGCTGAACAGGCAAAGAGGCGTGCTGAAGTTGCAAGGTGATGATCGCAGGAAGCTAATGTCATCTTTAGTGATTAACTATTTAAATTTAGAAATGTTGTAATTCTGTTTCCATTTACGTGATTACCAGGCTAAGGGAGCTTCATACACTCAAGGGACATGTTGAGTCTGTGGTGAAACTCAAGGGACTCGATATTGAGACCATTCAACAACACTACACTGTTTAAGTGAAAAAGATGGAAAAGTTTTGTTGGCAAAAAGAGTTGAAAGATACAGGCCCAAAAAATTCGATAATGAAAATTCAGAATATATGTTCTTCTAGAAACAGTTTCTGTTTCCTCTTTCTCTCTGTGTTTTTTCTAAGAGGATGAAAGGGTTCAGAATGTTCCAGCAGAAGATCGACTTAGATGATGATCTAGGGCTGGAAAAAGTGATTCTTAGAATTACATTTCTATTCTTATGTTTAGTCTGCTTGTATTCTTGTTTCATTCTTTTCCAATCAAGATTCCCATTGAAAAAAAATCAACTCCACTGTGTTTCTGTTCATGCTCTCATTGCCAGTTTTGTTACAATGCTTATAACGCGAATTCAGCTGCATAATTTGCTTTAGCTTCCTATTTCAGTCAAGGGAAAATAAAGCACTCAAGGACTGGGATAGGAGCAGCATTTTTCACTCACGTTCGTAGTTTATAAATTGAAACAGGGAAAAGCTACAACTAAAATGAATGATGAAAATGAAATCCACCATAGAACTTTGAATAATGACTGATATTGGAGAGTAACACAACGGCCCATGGCATACTCATCTGATCTTCAGAGTAAAGTTTCAACAGTATCTAGGTGTTTCTTATGTTCATGCTTACAAGAACTACAGTAAAGTTTTCAAGGCACTCACAGTCCTTGCAAACTTGATATCACAACTGTGATTATTGTAAAAGAAACAATCATATTTAGTTTACACATGAATTAGCTAAGTAAACATTTACAATTTCGTATTTGCTTGGTTCTTTTTCCCAGCAACAAATTTGTCAAGAATTGATTATTCTTTTAGTTTTCTGATTGGAAAATAACCCAAATGCTCTAAGTACCACAATGCCCCTTCTGCTGCATGCTCTGCTGCTGTTTTTTTCTTGGACTGAGGGGCACCAAAGCATTCCAAAATGGTGTTCAAGGACTCTATTTCAAAAGTAACCTTGAAAGTGAACCTGTGAAAATATTTGGATTAGTAAGCAATCACAATAGGATATTCCGGCATTTTCCATGAACTAAAATAATAAGATTGCGCACATTCTGTCAATATAGTAGTTCACTTGCTTTCATTAACATGGATCAATCACAAATTAGCAGAGTTGATAGCAGTTATGATGTGTTCGACAAAATTACCATCATACTGCTGTACAATTTTCAGTCATTTTACCTCAAAGTCAAACCAGCGAAAAACTGGAAAGCCAGATTTTGATATCAGATGTTGTACTTACAATTTCCTGTGGCAAGGGCCCTCCTCTTGGCAGCAATCAAACAAAGGGGGCTTCCAATGGTTTGCGGCACATATCTCAAGCAATTTTGATTTCGCCGATACCTTATTTGGAGCACCTAGAACTAGAAGAGTAGAAAAGGAAAAATAGAACTTAACGGGTGCCAATTCATCAGATATGCACAGTTTTTTTCCATAAGCAACTTGATAGGAAAGGTGGCTTCCGATGACTGCTTAGAAACTATAACTCAACAGGGTGTCCCTAAAATGCAATTCTGGAAACCACTTTCATTAAACTTTCTTATCAGCAGGTAAAGTCAATTATCACCAAATTTTTCTAGAGAAGAGAAGTACTTAACAATGCCAATTAGATTTTCAACAAACACTACTCAAATTAAATGATGGAGCTTGTACTATCACTTCACGAAGCACTACTCAACTTTTTATTCGTTGCCAAAAAAAGGGACATTTGCAACAAGGCAGGTTACTTTAAAACTAGAAAGCAGCGAGACTATTCAATATTTAGTTATTTCCCAGAAAGTCAGGGACTGTTTTGTAGGAATAGACAAATTGTTTCCTTTTCTGATAAAACATCAAAACCTATGGACCTACTTGATAATTTAACCTAATTAAAAACTATATCCATTTCCATTTTCAATGTACTGTGCAAGGGTGGAAGGCTGGAAGCTGCTAGAAATGACAAGTGTCAGGTGAAACTGAGCTGTCAATGCCCTTCATCATAAGAAATTAACCAAAAAACGGGAGAGAGAAAAAAAAAAAAAAAAGAAGTCGAACCAGATAATGCACAAATGCATTGAAACCCTCAAATCTTAGATCGGTACCTTCATTCTTTGATTCTTTTTCATAAAATCTATCATCTTCATAATCATATCCACTGGTTTCAATATTGTTGATGACGCTGCTGGTGCTGTTGGGATCTATGTGCTTTGTTAAACAAAATAAAGCATCATCATCCCCACTCTTCGTCGTTTCTTCTTTTGGCGTTTGCTTTGCAATTCTCCAGCTGGGTATCTCATAATTTACCTGAAAACAAATTAAAAAATAAGTAAAAAAGAAAATGACAAAAACTTTTTTTTTTTTTAAAAAAGAATTACCTGGTGGCTTTTTGTGGAGGTGATTGAATATGGATCAATAGGAGGAAGGTTTTTGAGGTTGAGCTTGAATTTATTATTATTATGCGGGTATGAACCTGGGCTTCTCTTCTCCATCTTCATGAATATGATGCTTTTGAATATGGTGCAGTTTTATATATATATATATATATTCTTTTTTTTTTTCAACTTTGGATCAGCATATCCTTATATGAATACGACACGTGTTACTATAAATTAACTGGTGGAGGAGAAGTGCCAACAAACCTAATGCCATTTTTGTTTGTTTTTGGAGAATGATATTGTTACGTGTGGAGGCGTTGTTTTCCTTTCCTTCCTACCAGGACAGCCGGTCTTAGTCTTTACAGCTTGGGAATTTAAATATTGGTTTTTCATTCTCTCTTCAAATGAGAATTGATCCAGTGTGCTCCATCATGCACATGGTATATTTTCATCGGTGGGCGCTAGGTCTCATAGATTGGTTCTCTCAAAATAAGACTGTGTCGTGTGTTGTCACGCGCTAGATCAAATGAGTTTTCAGATTTGTCAAATTACATTTTGAGCATGTCATGATGGACGTTATTACAAAGTCGTCAGTCTCAATACAATAATTATGACAACGCTTGCAACCGAACATTCAGTTCGCATAACGTCTAGCGATGTGAATACAAATTTATGCTCTATCAATTATTGACTCTTTGTAGAATTGATTTTGAAATAATTTAATGAGACAGTAATGTCATATTGCAGGCAAAAAAAAAAAAAAAAAAAAATAATAATAATAATAAGGTTTGTTATATAATTGCAAGGGCAATTTTAAGCTTAGGTAAATTAGACGGTCGGTTAGGGTTAGTAACATATACTAAGAAGAATTCATTTTGATTCCCCAAGTAGTAAGTAGATATCTTTTTCTCCTTTTGTTATTTCTTTAATATGCTCAAATTAATTGATTTTTTAAGTTACTTATAATACGAAAGCCTATTTTTTAACTCTCTTTTTAATTAATGACTACACTACAATTAAAAACTTTTATAGAAATTTTATATCTGATATCCTTAATATTAAAGAGTAATACTATAATTAATAGTATTGTCTAGCTATTAATTCGTTATTAATTTTTCTAATGAAAAGATTAAATCCTTTATCTATTTAAAAAAATTAACTTAATTATTTAACATTATAAATTTTTTTGCAACCTTCTCTATAAAAAAAAAACAATAATGATTGAACCACAAATATTTTTGAACAAACTAATGTGTATAAACTAATGTAGCATGAATAGGTTAGGTGAAACGTAATAACAATTATTCTTTTCAATTATGTGGACTTATGATAATTTTATACAACTAACCTTCTCATGTCACATTAGTTTGTACACACTTGTTTGTACAAGGTGATTGTGACTTTATAATTACTTAATTTAAAGAAAACTATTACATTTATTTGCTCACTTTTGAAGCAAAAAAATAAAGTAATTTTTTGAAATAATAGTTCTAGCGCAATTAAAAAGGATATATTCTTAATTTTTTTTCTTTTTGAAAATTTTTAATAATTTTTATTATTATTTATATTCAAGATATAGTACAAGCTAATTAAATTTTGTGCTCTTTTTATATTTTTTTGAGTATTGAAGCCACTAAATGTAAGGAAGTCTCACAAGCAAATTTTGCCTAGGCTCCCAGAGCCGGTCTTGCGTAATTTCTTTGGGATTTGAATGAAATGGTTGCGGGCAGTGAGTAGTATTCATGATGATTTTCTGATTTTAAATCTATCGATCAATTTTTTCTTCATTTAAGTCTTTTTTCAAGAGTCTCTTTCTCTAGAAAGAGAACTTAGAATGAAAGGGTAATGGGGTTCGAGTGTCTCAATCCTGTCATCCCTAGCCAAGTGAGTGGGTGTTTTTTTTGGTCTCTTGGAAATTCTAAAGTAGAAGGTGCTCTTTAAAGTTTCTTGTTGATTAGTTAAAGCTAAGCAGAGGGTGTAAGAAGTTAAAAAAACATTAAAGGGGTTGGTGAGAGATTTTATTCCTTGGGGAACCATAATGGAAACAAAAGAACTCATAAAGAAGTGTAGTGCCATTTCTTTAAAAGGAGAAGAAGAAGACAAAGTGTCTTTTGTCGGCAAGATGAAGACAAAAGGTGCAGAAATTATTGCAGGATGTTTAGTTGGAAAAATTCTAACCACAAGGGGAGTGAATATTTAAGGGCTCAGATAAGTGATTCACCAAGTGTGGAGAACAGTACGAGCGGTGAGAGTTGTGAGTTTAAGAGAAAATGTATTCATGTTCAAATTTGCCTTAGAAGCTGATAAAAGAAGGGTGCTAACTGGCTGGCCCTGGCATTTTATTAAAGCTTTGATAGTCCTTATAGAGCCAGTTAGAATAGAAAACATTACAAAGCAAGCCTTCACCCACGCTTCATTTTGGGTTCAGATTATTAATATACCAATTATGGCCATCAATATAGATGCAATTTCAAGATTGAGAGCCATCATTGGTAGTGTAAAGGAAGTAGAGACAAACGAAGATGGGGAATGTATTGGGTGGGGAGATTGCTAGAGTCCGAATTAGAGTGGATGTTACAAAGCCGTTAAAGAAGATTATTTTTTCTAGAATCTGAGGGGGAAGGAAAAGTTCCAATGCCAGTTACGTATGAGAGATTACCAAACTTTTGCTTTTGTTGTGGAATCATCGGCCATCGGTTCACAGAATGTGTTATATACAAAAATCATAAACAGGAAAATTTTGCTTTTGGTCCATGGATGAAGGCTGTTACAATGTCTGAATGTCTCAACCATAACAAGCCCAAAGATAGGTGTAACAGAAGCAATACTACAAGGATGGAGGAGACTGGGCAACAAGAAGACTAAGGAAACCAGAACCAAAGCCAGATGCAACCCAACTCAACTCCAGAAACTGGGTAAAAAACAATCCAGATTGAAGCAGGCGAGTTTACAATACCAGTAAGCAAAAGCCACGTGGCGGTGAGGTTAGATAAACAATTAACATTAAAAGGGGAAACATCGATGCATCAGCCATTTGGGTGTAAAGATCAAATCACAATAGCTGGCAAGAAAGAGATGTTAGAAAATGTGGACAAAGAAGTGGGAGGAAAATGGCGGGAAGTTGAAAATGAAGAAGACATCCAAAAATTGGGATTAACGGGCTTAGTAAACAAAGCCCAAGCAATTTCAAAGAAGGAATGGGTAGAAGAGGAAATGGGAACAATTATGGAGAGGCCCAAAACAAGGAGATGGAAACATTTGGCAAGGGATAATTGTACTAAAGATGAAAATAAAATGGGCCAAATTGCCAAGAAAAGGCCTATGCGAGAAGCGGGAAAGTTAAGCCTAAAAACCAAAAAAATAAAAAATAGACAGCCATATGAGGATGGTAGCAACGCAGAGTGAAAATTGCTCCCCAACAGAGCTCAGCTCCAGTATAGAAACATAAGACATGGAAGAAATAGAGGTGACAAAGACAACTATCAATGAATTAACGGCGGAGGCTAGTAGCCAGCCCCGACGACAGCCATGAAAATCCTCAGTTAGAACGTCCAGAGATTAGGGAATACCTGGATGTCACTCAAATATATTCTCCAAACACATAGGCCACAAATTTGTCTTCTTATGTGAGACTAAGATGTGGCCTCTATAGATGAATGTTGTTCGTACTGAGCTGAATTTTGAGAATTGTTTTACAGTTGGTAGAAATGGATTAAGAGGGGGGGCGATGCTATGGAGTTCTAATATAACAGTAAATATAGCCTCATACAGTCAACATCATATAGATGCCGAGATTTGTAATGAAGGAGGGCAAAACTGAAAATGCACAGGGGTGTACGGGCATCCAAAAACAACTCAAAAGAAGCACACATGGACATTGATGAAACAGTTAGCAAACTTATCTCCTTTACCGTGGCTATGTTTTGGTGATTTTAATGAAATATTGCACTTGTATGAGAAGAAAGGAGGGAATAATAGGGATGTAAATATGATGTTCGAATTAAGAGATGCAATCCAAGAATGTGGTTTAACTGACTTGGAGCGTAAAGGAAGAATTTTTACATGGTCAAACCGAAGATATGGGCCAAATTTTATAGAGGAGGATTAATAGATTTTTGTGCAACTCTGAGTGGGGCAACCGACCCCATGGTTTGGCAGCTATTAATTTAGAGTCCTGGAGCTCAGACCATAGCCCTGTGATAATGGAAGTTGATGAGAGGGGTATTGAATTAAACTGTAGAAAAAAGAGTGTGCGAAGAATTCACTATGAGGACATGTAGAGCTCGTATGATGCCTGTAAGAAAATTATTGAGCATGAGTGAAATAAGCAAGTGGTGTGGACAAATGTGAACCTGGTACAATTGTTTAAAAAATCAGCCAAGACGATAATGGCTCAGCTGAAAATTTAGAGTAGAGAAGAGTTTGGTAAGAGAACAAAACAGCTAAAGTCATTAACAAATGAGTTGCAGAGAGCCAGACATAGTAATATGCCCTATGTAGATGGAACTGAGATAAAAAAGATCGAGAAGCAAATTGATAAAATTTTGGCTGATGAAGAGATATACTAAAAGTATAGATCGAGAGCGGATTGGCTGACTTAGAGAGATAAAAACACCAAGTTTTTCCACTCAAAAGCATCATTAAGAATAAGGAAAAACAAAATCAAGGGAATTGAAACTAAACGAGGCAGCTGGACTGAAGATGAAAGAGAAGTAGAGAAGGAATTTTGTGATTTTTTCAATAGGCTTTTCAAGTCATCGAATCCCTCACATGCTCAAATTGAGGATGCCCTAGCTAGTCTGGTTCCAAAGGTTACTAAAGAGATGTATGAAGAACTTCAACAGCCTTTCACTGAAGAAGAGATAACAACAATATTATTGCATATGTGTCCCACAAAAGCCCCTGGCCCGGATGGACTGCCGGCAGTCTTTTTTTCAAAAGCACTGGAAGCTGGTTCGTGAAGGAGTTGTCAACACATGCCTCCATATTCTCAACGAGCAAGGTAATATTGTTCCATTAAATCACACATATTTTGCTCTTATTCCTAAGGTGGAGAAACCAAAGAAAGTGGATTATTCCTAAGGTGGAGAAACCAAAGAAAGTGTATTATAGACCTATAAGTCTATGTAATGTAATGTAATTTATAGGATTATGGCAAAAACTATTGCAAATAGACTTAAGGAAATACTTCAGAAGATCATATCCCCCTCCTATAGTGTTTTTATCCCCAGTAGGCTTATAACGGACAATGTGATCATTGGGTATTAGAGTCTTCACAAAATTAGGCATAGCAAGGGAAAGAAAAATGGATTTGTGGCATTAAAATTAGATATAAGTAAAGCTTATGATCAAGTTGAGTGGTCTTTTGTTAAAGCTACAATGCTCATATTAGGCTTTTCTTTATGCTGGGTTGATTTAATTATAAGATGTATCACCACCACGTCTTTCTCTGTTCTTATTAATGGGGTTGCTAAAGGGTTGATAAAACCTCAACGAGGACTTAGATAAGGGTGCCTATTGTTCCCTTATCTCTTTATTTTGTGTGCTGAGGTGTTTTCCAGATTATTGATGCAAGCTGAAAATCAAAACCTCATACATGGATTGCGGTTTGGAAATAATGTCACAGTATCCCATCTATTGTTCGCTGACGACAACTTGATCTTCACAAAGGCAACAGTTGCTGACTACAAACATCTCAAAGCAATATTTGATCGCTATACTACTGCTTCTAGCCAGTTATTCAACCTAGACAAATCTTCAATGTTTTTAAGTTGTAATACTAAGGCTAACCAGGTGGCTGCAATTAAAGAAATTTTCCACTTGAGTGTTGTGCCCAGACACGAGAAGTACCTTGGGCTACCATCCATGATTGAAAGAAACAAAAGGAACTTCTTCAATGATATAAAGCTCAGAGTGATAAGCAAAGTTTCAAGTTGGCAGCACAAGCATTTCTCTAAAGGTGGCAAAGAGGTCCTCATCAAAGCCATAGCCCAAGCGGTTCCAATTTATGCCATGAGTGTGTTCAAAATTCCTCATGGGCTATGTGATGATATCCAGAAAGTTATAGCTAAATTTTGGTGGGGATCCAAGAATGAACGAAAAAACATTCATTGGGTAAGGTGGGAGAGGCTCAGCAAAGCAAAGTGCAGAGGAGGAATGGGTTTTAAGGAATTCTCGTGCTTTAAACATGCATTGGTAGCCAAGCAAGGGTGGAGGATTCTACAGTTTCTAGATTCATTAACGGCTTGAGTTTTGCAAGCAAGATATTTTAGACAATCTAATTTCTTGCAGGCAAAACTGGGGTCCAATCCTTCTTATATCTGGAAGAGTATTCTGTGTGGGAGACTTGTAATCCAGAAGGGCTATACGATAAGAAAGACAATTATTCAGTCAAAAGTAGATATCAAATTGCTCAGAAGATAAAGCTTTAAGAACCTCCCAGCTGCTCTGTAAATAAACCAGGTATTTGGAAAAATATTTGGGCTAGTACTCTACCTGAAAAAAATTAAAATATTTATGTGGAGAGCTGTCCAAAACTCCATCAACTGAAAATCTATGGAGAAGAAAAGTGATACCAGAACCTATCTGCCAACTCTGTAAAAAGAAGATGGAAAGCATTTCTCATGCTTCGGTGGACTGTAAATCAGCTCGAAAGATATGGAGAATGGTCCATTTTGTAGATAAAGTCTATTCTCTTGCAGAACAAAGCATGGTAGATGTGCTGCAAAAAATGTTAGAAATGTTAAATCATTCAGAATTCGAACTGTTAGTGGCTTTTTTTTGGGCAATCCTGGCATGCAAGAAACAATTTTCTTTTTAAAGGGAAGAAAGTATATCCTCTTATCTCTATAGCAAAAGCTGAGGCGGTTCTAGAATCCTATAAAAGAATCAAAACTCCAAGTGAATCACACTTGCATAGGAGCTTAATTCAGAAGAAGTAGCAGTAGTGGATATCACCTTTACAAGGATGACTCAAGATCAATGTGGACGCAGCCACAAATATTGAGAAGAAATCAGCAGGTTTGGGAGTTGTTGCTAGAGACTCAACTGAGAAGTTTATAACAATTGCAGTAAAGACATCAAAGTTCCATGGGGATGTAACTTTTGCAGAGGCTGAGGCTGTAGAATGGGGGTTGCAGATAGCGAAAACTATGGGGGTGTCTCCAATTATAGTGGAAATGACTCTCAAATTGTTTCAAACCTTCTCAACAGCAAGGTAGGCAGCATAATTGAGGTTTTCTAGGTGATATCGGAGGTCCAAGGTCTAGCTAAAGAGTTTGGTAAAATTAGAATCCAGTATATCCCATGACCTTGTAATGCCCATGCCCACTTTTTAGCTAAATCAACCTTTGAATATGATGAATTTGTAGTTTGGATGGGAACTCTTCTAGAAAACATTTTGTATCTTCTTCAATCTCTAAATAAATGAAGGTTTTAATTCCTTATAAAAAAATCTATCGATCAATTATATTATTTTTCAGTCGGTAGCAATATGATTACATTATGGTTTAAAAACTATGTATAAAATATTACAAAAACAAGTTAGATAATAGTTACAGAAATCAACAAATTATTCCAACTTAAAACCTAAACCCTAATGATTCTTGAATGAGTACCTTTCAATGCATATTTTTAATAGCATGTCTCTGTCACTTATGGCCTCGGTTGTTAACCATGTTATATGCTTCTCCAGATTTAGATTTTGCATATGAGTAACTATAGAAAATTAATTCTAATCCCACTTCAACTCACACAAGAATGAATAAAAATTAAAATATTTTAAGTACTTTTATGGTGTATTTATTAATCAGTAATTGAAATAGGCTGGAATCATAATCAAGTAGAATTAGAATGAGGAATGCGAATGGAATAAATTATTTACTTTAGCTGTGGAAATCAGAATGGGAATGAACTGTATTGTCATTAATGTGTTTACTTTATTTTGGAATCGAAATGGATTTTTGCAAGTAACTAAACTGACCTTAATTGATAATAATAATAATAATAATAATAATAATAATAATAATAATAATAATAATAATAATAATAATAATAATAATAATAATTGTTTATAATCATTATATTAATATAGTAATTATTATTCTACTACTACTACTACTACTACTACTACTATTATTAATGTTAACATATATGTTTCCATAATGTTGATTTTGATGATAACAAACAAGATTAAGAATGATTAATGTTTTAAGCTCAAATTATTTTTTATACATTTTAAATAAATCATTATTTTCATATTATAAAGGTTTTATATTTAATGGAAAAATGATTTTATGAAATTAGTTGTTTTTCAAGTTTATGGTTTAATTGAAAGAGTTTTGAAAACTTTAAAATCAACAAGTATTGCTTGAAATTTTGGAGAATGACTTATTTGAAAAGTTTCATAGCATTTTAGGTCATATCATAATTTCAAAAAGTATTGGGAATAACAAGTAGTATTTAGAGATTCTGAAATTGGACCTATTTGCAACATTTATAATGTTTTGAGCCATAATACAAATGTATAAAGTTTTGGGCCATAATATAGTTGTATAACGTTTTAGGGTCAAACTGTATATCTACTCTTCGAAAGAGTTTTTGTTATAATTTTTAATTCCTCATCAAATTTGTGAGTGTTTAAGTGTGTGAGACACTTGAGTGAAGAGATTGTGAGATAATCTCTTTGTTGTAAAGGTTCATTGACACCTTGGAAGTCAACTGTAAGCTTTTGAAGCCTTGGAATGTTTGGATAGTGAAATCCTCAAACTTGGGTTGCTTGGAGGCGTGGACGTAGGAGGGGATTGCCGAACCACGTAAAAATCCTTGTGTTTGTTTTCTCTTCCCTTACTCATTTATTATTGTGCTTTATTGAACTTATTGTTTTCGAATTTATTAAGACATTAGATTGAATTGTTGTGTGGTTCGCTTAGCTTAAGTTTTAAAAACTCAATTCCCCCCCCTCTTGGGTTGCATAACTTGTATTTCAATTAATACTTATTATTATTCCTAATAATAATTATGATGATAATAATATTATCATCCTCATCATCATCATCAACAATAAATTTTTAATAATAATAATAATAATAATAATAATAATAATAATAATAATAATAATAATAATATAATGAATGATAAAATGAGAATTTCAAGATTTAAGCAGGAGTAATATGGTCACTTTAGGGAATGAGATTCCCATTCTCACTTCCCCACATAAGAATGAGAACTTTAGCAATCATTCCCAATTTTAGGGCGGTTCATCATTTTAATTTCCGTTCCATCTCTCATTTAAAGAAGTAAATACATTATTTATTCTCATTCTTTGATTTTCATTCACATTTTCAATAAATAACATACCATTAAGTGCATTTCTGATTGGAAGAAATAAGAGGAGAGGAGAGGAACAAAAATGAGAGAGTATGAGAGAAAATAAGTGAAAAATATATCACTCTCAATTTTATTATTTAATTTAATATGATATTTTCTCTTCTTCCCTTACTTCTTTTCCCTTCTTTATTTCCTTTCACCTCCTTTTTTTTTTTTTTTCCATTTCTTCAAAGCAAACATACCATTAAAATTTGAATAAATAAATAAAAAAACCTTAAAAATTTACCATATTAAAGTTGAAAATGTATTTATTGTTTCCTATTTTTTTTTTAATACTGTTATACAGGACTGTTACTGATATTACATCAGATATTATAATTAATATTTACAAACAGACTCTACAATTGAGATCTTCTTTGTGGCATGTACTCCTCTGAAGCGCTGCCCAGATTCTTTAAATTCTCTCAAATATTCGAGGGTTGTCCACTCCACTCACATTTCGTGAGGGATAGACTGGCTCCACTCAATTATTTGATAATTGAGGAAGGATTGTAAATAACCCCCATAAATACTTTTATGGAGGCTCGAACCCTTACACTCAGTATTGTAAGTGAAAGGGCTCTCCCACTGGACCAAAGGTTACTGTTTCCTAATTTAAATTTTGAAATTGAGACCAAAATTTTAGGCCCCTTCACGGCCTAAGAGAATGAAGTCTCTTGGGCTTTGATTATGTAAATGTCACCATCATAATAAAGTATTATTCTTCAGTTTTCCAAAATAAAGTTATTAAAATTGTAAAAAATGGAAACAAAAAAGATTTTCTAATAAATAAAGAACGTAATTTTATTAACAACGCTGTCACTAATGACTGGAAGACACTAAACAAATTCAGTTGTGAGCTCATACCAGGAGTCTTCTTACAATGATGTACTTTTTCTGTCTCATGACTGCCTGTATTAATTGTCTTCTAATTTTTTTTTTTTTTTTGGTCTTATCCACGAGGTATCCTGGGGAGGGCCCCAACTGTGGGAGGCACCTTTAAGTCCGTACCACAACCCAGACTAGAAGTCCCCGCTCGAACCGGGAGGCACAGGTTCTCCCAACAAAGGTGACTTCCCTGCAACTCGAACTGGGAAGCAAACACAGTCAAGCCACTTAAGGGGACTCCATTGCCAGTGGAGCCAACACTTTGTTGGTTGTAGTTATAAGAGGGCACTAATTTTAAAGTGTTACGTTTTTTTAATTAATTTATAAAAAAAAAGAAAATTCTAAGGTAAATAATAATAATAATGAAAAACAAAATACAAACCCTACCCCATGCACAAAAATAAGTTAAAATTTTCAAAATCAATATTGGAGGAAGTTGAGAAGAAAGAGATAAAAATTAATTTAATTTCCAATCTACGACTGCCAGATGTATTATAGTATTAAACCGAGATTGATTAAATGAGGCCACTAAAGAAAAATCTGATGTTGAGGTCACAACTAAATAGTCCAAAGAAGGAGACAATTGCATTCCCGGAAAATACAAAGTCAACAAATTCATCTAATTAAGATCATGCATCACGAACAGCTCGTCACTGAGTGAGTTTCCAAATTTCCTTCTGATCTTATTTCATGTTCCTCAATATTTTGCACAAGGAAATGGCTAGCTCCAAAGCTTTATAGACTCTAAAATGATGCACAAGATTTAATGCAATTTAGTTTGTAGCCCGTCTCACAAATCTGTGACAACATTTTATCTATCACATGTTCCCATGACAGTGTATATTTATCACACATGTGTCACGAACCAAGCGACGTCGTTTTGAAAGACTTTCGAGAATTAATTGAAAATTTTAGCGGGTTATTTAAATTATTTTGAATTTGATGGGTTTCTTCAAAAGCTGTCATATATCAATGATTCACATTCTCTGTCATGAGATTTAAGGTTTAAAAAAAAATAAAATTATTATTTTTAATTTTGAAATTATAATAATATTAATTATTATTATTTAAATTCCAGAATTTTGAAATAAAAACAACAAAAACCACATTTAAAACTTGAATTAATTGAAATAAAAATTACATTCAAATTCATAAAAACTATCAAATACTAAATAGTGTGATGCGCTAAAAATTTCAATCACTTGAAACTTCCAACAAATAGCATCACAAAATATATGGTGAATCAAATCCGTATACAATATCTAATAAATCCTTTACAATATCCAATCACCAACACATCACTAGAAAAACAATTAATCCATAAAAAAAACACACTTAGTAAATTCCCGAAAGCCACCAACATCACCTGAAACATAGGTTACAATAAAATGAGTGCCAAAAAAATACATATTAATATATTGCCCACTTACAATTAATCAAATTCATAATAAAATTCATCAGTGTCTAATTGATTTAATCAGCTTTGATACTAAAGGGAAAATGAGAATAAACAACCCAAGAGAAAATAAAAAATCACATTCGACAATTGACATAATGAAGCAGTAAGCTCACAAGCTGTAAAAGAGAAAAATCGAAGAAAATAAAAATGATGATAAAGCAGTATAACCTGAATGCTTATGTAGCAGTAACAATTGACTAGGTCTTCATAAGAGTTGCTGGATTATAAAAGATTAAGTATAAACAAAATATTTTGCAACAGAGTACATAGTAAAGAGAAATATAAAACCAAGTGCAATGCCAAAGACGAGAAGAGAACTTTTAGTCTAGCCTTCTACAGATTTCAATTCTAAATTTCTAGATGAATTTTTTTAAAGAGTATTTTTTCAAGACTATAATTTAATTAATGCACAACATCTAACCTTCCATATATAATTAAATAAAATCCATCAAAATCAAGCTAATAAAAAGAAAGAAAAAAGTTCTAAAAATCCGAAAGATAAAGAGAAAATGTAGAAAATTCTGGAATCACCAGAATCTCCTCAATCTACCAACTTTAATACCATGATTGTAGGCTTGCCAGTCTAAGCCCAAAGCGTAAAGCATAATCTAAAGTTTCCATTGGGTGAAGAAATGATCTCTCAATCAATTCAAAAGGCAAAGACATTGTCGAGCGCATAAATTGTTAGCTTCTCTTCTACCACATCAGATCCTTGATGCAAAATTCAACGGGCAAGTAAAGGGACACATTGAGATAAATATTGGTCAATTTAAGAATTGAAAATGGTGGAAAGAAGTTTAAATATTAGGACAGTCCAGACCAGGGATTAACATGATAATGAAAAATTATAAATCTCATGAGTTATATATATACAAAAACCAAAAAAAGATAGATAGACTGGAATCTCTTGGTTCTTAGGAGCAAAAGTATCATTATTTATGGACCAGCTGTTTCAATTTTTCCAAAATTACATCTTCAATTTAGCTTTGCAAGACCATTCTTTGCCGGCTAGTTTACCCAGTCACCAACTCTGATTGTCCATTTAGGATTGAATCTATATACTCTTATATAATGTCTCTTCTGGAGGAAATAAGCAGAAAAAATATTCTAACTAGATGAGACCCTTTAGTGTGATGATGCTACGCAATGGATGCTTTAAATGCATCCAATTTAATTTATGATGCTAAATGACCACCGAGTACTGAGGACTAGTAAGTGCAACATGGACCACAAACCAAAACATTTCCAATTAACATAGCACAATATGTGACAAATCAAATTGAAAAAAAAAAATCTTCCAAAAAGTTCAACATGTCAATTAAGAGAAAAATCATAGGATGCACATTAATACATCCATAAACAGCCTAGTTTCTCTATCAACAAGTTAGTCATAAGCACGAGTCAAAATAAATCATTTGACTGAAATGGTAGAAGACCAAGCAAATAAATGCAAGTACCACCACACAAAGCATTTGCATTTCCAAAAGTGAATTTCATAAAGTTTTTGCAGAAGATATCTTTCTAATGAAACAAAAAAACACAAGTACCAGTCAATTGTAATGGGTTTGAGAACCACATATACCTAAGTACCAGTCAATTGTAATGGGTTTGAGAACCACATATACATAAGTACCAGTCAATTGTAATGGGTTTGAGAACCACATATACCTCTAAATTTGATTAAAACCTTGAAGTCACAGAGGAAATTATTCAGTGTGTTAACAACATTGATATTCAGCAAGGCTTTGTGTATGAGATTCAGCTTGTGCAGCTTGGGCAGTGATCTATGCTAGGGCCTGCTAGTGCTTCATTCTAAAGGCTCCCTAGGTTGCATCCAATGAATCAGGGAAATTAGTAATAGATAAACGCAAAATTTGGATACCCAAGTAACATAATGCCAGTGAGGCATGACATACAAAGCAATATAGACAATACAAGTTATCACTCACTCATTCAAGCTCCGGTCATCAAATTATAACTGGAAGCTAATACTCTTTCATTCTTGGTTGCTAATAAAGTTGTGACTAGATTGGAGAATTTCTCACATATTTGGCTTAAAGCTACATAAAGATCTCTATATCTTAGATATGGGAGTTAAAAGTGTTCACAGTTTACATGAAGACAATTGGATCTCCAACACTAGTAATACCAAAAGCTTTTCTTTCGTTAATTGTTTGCATTAACTATATGCTTCATCTAAAAAGAGATGAAACTAAAATCAGGAAAGAAAAATGCCCGATTACCATTAAAACTTGACCTGGATAGCCTACTATCCAGTCCATTTGGATATTTAGAATACCAAAACAAGATGAGATTATCTCAGCAATGCACAATCACATTACAACATTGCTCAAAATGTTCTTCTTTCAGATTAATTAAGTCAAGAGATTTTATCCCAATTACAGGGCACATTTATAAATTCTATAGTAAATGCTTCAGCAAGCTCTAATTCAAAATTCCAACCGACTGCTAACAAATCAAGGCAATGAAGAAAATTCTCCATCCCTCCAAAAAAAAAAAAATCAAAATTCAAATCCAAGGATTATTAGAATTTAAATGCGAAACCCAATAAAAATGAAAGCTTTCCTAAACAAGCTAAAATCTAATGAATAAATGAAGAAACTTTAGGTCAGACAAAGTTAAATTGAATTACCTGTGTAGGCGAAAACAAACTGAAATTTAGCGAGTCAAGTAGAATTGCGGGGCTCAACCTGGGCGGCACCTCAAAAATCGACGGCGGTTGAGCAATCACCAGACCAGCCGATATATTCTGATCAAAGAACCCCAAACCCTAGTGTACAAATAAAGGAACCCATCAGCTTACCTCTCACAAAAGAAGACAGTAGTAGCAACTCGAACTTGAAGAAAATCTAAATTAAGAAGACATTAGCTATAGCTCGGAGTTGAAGAAGGTAGCAGGCTACCGGCAACAACCATTAAGTTGCGAAACAAAAGGAAATGGGAATAGCCAGCAAGCTAGAGATCGGGGATGAGGATGAAGACGAAGACGAAGAGCAGCAATTTGTTGTCGGCAAGCAGCACAGTAGATGACCAAATCTGTGTAGGCAGCGTGATTGTGTGTTTGTGTGTGATTAGGTTTGGATTAAGAAATTAGGGCTTGCCATGTGAAGCCAAAGGGGAGTCCAACACTTAAATTTTTTTTATTGGTATCGAGATACGGTGTCGTTCCATGCCCAAATTGGCCCATTATAAATTCAATGTTTCATTAAATATTAATATGTTATCATGTGTATTTGATAGATAAATAAACTATTACAAATCTATCATGTCTTTACGATATATGAATATTCTATCACATGTCTGTCATATTTTTATGATAAATGATTAATTTTTTAAAATCTATCACAAAAATTCTATCATAGTAGCCTATTTTTCTAGTAGTGTGCATTTATGATTATCTATCTCTCTTGATCACAAACCAAACTTTTTCTTCTAACATGTCGATATATGCATCCAATCTATTTTTCCAACTAAGGATTATATCATAAAGGCTTTCACGTAGAAACTGTAATTAATGTAGATTCAGCCACCTGAATCAACAAATTCATATTATCATTGTTGTTATTCATTGTTTAAGGACGATCTTAAATCCTATTATTAGCTTTGCATTTGTCCTGAATTATTTCAAGACTATATAAAATAGATTCCATTAATACTATCCTATTCTCCTCTTCAAAGGAATCAAATAATTTATGATCATTATTAAAGTTAGTCGTTTTCATTTCTTCATACAGGCGTTTGCTTGTAGTTAATCAAATTTTAACAATAGAAATAGTATAAATAACTTGATATTCCTAACTAAAGTCTAAATTATCCATTGCATCTAAAAATTTGTTAACTAACCTTTTTCATTTTTATGAATTTGAGTTACTTTTATCACTTCTTATCTTATAAAATCTTAGAAGATAAACAAGACCCAACATGCTTCCATTTGTTGCTAAAATATAAGAAGATAGTTTGAAATTACTAACCAGTGTACTATCCCTCGGAATTCTAGTTTAATTGATTATTTCCCCATATATTTGAATCATTTATTAAATCAAATGGTTGAAATGTTCCATAGGTAAATCCTCTATGTCTAGAACTAGAAGGTAAAAATCTACTAGTTTCTATATTTTGTGAGATTACTAATTGTTCAGGTAATTTATTCATAATATCGTCTGCATAGTGTCTCATTACATTCTTTCACATATTTGTGATATATAGTATTTCTTATATCCTTTGGAATATTGTTTTCCTCCATACCTTTATGTATAAGCCAGATTTTTCTTATGATTAATCTTTCATGTCCTATCAACATGATTTTGGTAGGATAGTTTTTACTTCTAACCCTTTTGTTATTCAAATTATATTCATCTCTTTGATCAACGAATAGAGATCCATTATAATCTATTATGATATCATTAATATAATTATCAACAGAATTGATATTCCATTGTTTCCATGAGAAATTATTTCGAGAAACCTCACTTCGTATTCTACTTAGTAGAATAGGATTTATATTTAAATTTCTATTTTTTGTTTTTATGAGTTCTTCAACTCTAAATTCACGAGCTTTTGATAAATACAGCTCAATCAGCTATTTAATATCTAAATTAGGTTGTTCAAATGAATAATATTATCAATGTCTTGTTATATTTTTCATTATTAAATCATAATCTAGAAATAAATTATATCATGCATCAACTATCAAATTAGTGAACATTTGATCCATTTTTATCTTTGATTTTGAAATAATTAGATACAGGGCTTGTTACATCAAATATCAAATTAGTGAACATTTGATCCATTTTTGTCTTTGATTTTGAAATAATAAGATACAGGGCTTGTTACATCAACAGTACAAACTGATACTTCAAAATCTTTTGAACCAAAACTTGGTTCTAATACCATTTCGCTGAACTTAGCATCGCTTTTATCAAATTTTTAGAAAAACTATTTATTTTCTAAATTGATATTTTTCTAGGTGACCTGAATGAAATTTTCTTGTCTTCTTTCTATCTTCTTTATGTTCCTTTATTTTTTCGTGGAGAAGTCTATGTTACGGCTTCCGTAAGTAACAGCAGCCAAGGGGGAACTTCCACGGGTACTAGAGGAGGAAGAAAGAGGTCCCATTGCAAGGTAATGGAAATGGGAAAGTTCGGGGCTGTTACTTGCAGCTTCTGCACCTTAGCCATGTCCCTTTTTGGTTATAAAAATGAAGAATCATTGACAAAAAGTAAAAAGAGTTATAAGTAAGAGAGATAATATAATGCACGTCTTCTCTCATTTTATGGTGCACGACTGGATGTGTGGCGTGCCATCATTGGAAGATTTGTGGGGCCCAGAAGACAGTTCAACCAATAAAAAGTTGCCACGCATCTGGTCTCGCACCAATCACATTTCTTTACTTGAATTGGGACCACTGAATAAATTAAGGTAAGATCAAGTCGAGTCATTAATTCTGTGTGCTATGTATAGGAATACTATTCTCCGCCCTGTTTTTTCCTGGTATTTACTAGGCTCCATTGTATCGGGTCCGCTTATAATACAGCCACTGCATGCCATACAGCCGTTTTTATTTTTTATTTTGAAACCTATTCCCCGTTGGATTGCTTTTATAACCAATCCAACGGCTTTTATTTTTTACGCATGAAACCTGCTACCGAACGAAAGAATTGGAAGTGGGAACTGGCAAATATCAGTAGCAATTATCGTATAGCTACACCAATTTTATCTAAATATCAAAATTATCAATTTAAATTAGGAAAATGTCAAAGACACCCTCCTCAGCATGAAAAATTTGCATTTTCTTATGGCTGAAAAAATTACTTTGAAACATGTAATGTCTATATTAGTGAGAATAATATTTATATTAGTGTAAACTAAGTATATTTTTTTCTTATTTTCCATTTAACTATTGGATAGTTTTCAAATAATTATAATTATTCATAGTACCTAATATCCTAATTAATCATCAAACATTGTTATTCTCAATATTAGTTGAAATAGTGACTAATATTAATGGTATAAATTTTTACTGTATACAAGGCATATATAATGTACCATATATTTGATATTTGGATTATTCTCACAAAGTTTCTCTTACACAAATTACTTCATACAAATTTACCACAAATTAATTAAATTATTGCATACTTTGTTTAATTTTTTATTTTGCTACATTATTAAATTATCGCATGTAACATATTTGATCTTGAGTTATTACTAGTACTATAATTAATGATAGTTAAGAGAAAATGAGAATTACCTTCTACTGCCCCCCCCCCCCCCCAAAGTTATAATAACGTTAGTTTTATATATCATTTTACTATTCTACCTCTAATCTTATTGTTAGCTATAAAATTTAAATATTTTGAAAATACAAATTAAGTAAAATAACTTATATATCCTTAATGATCAAATTTTATTTTATAATAAATTGTAAATTATAGAGAAAAATTACAAGTGGAGAAAATGTCGTAAATATCCCTAATAGTTGTAAATTATCCATTTAAATTGGAATAACATTTGGTTATATATATCCACAATATGTGTGTGTGTGTGTGTGAAGTAATTTTTCTTGATAATTATTATTAAATTTATTTAATCATTAGGGTTATATAAGTCATTTCACTTTATTTATACTCTAAAAATATTTAAATTTGATGGCTAACATCAAAACTATGTGTCAAATAGTACAATGATATATAAAGCTAATACAGTTAGAGTTGCAGGAGAATTTGAACTTATTTTAAAACATGAGAGGGTTTTTCATTTTTCTAAACAACAAAGGATAATCTTTGTTTTTTGTTTTTATATTGTTAATAACTGTCATTATAGTAATTATTATTATGATTAAACTAAATTCAGCTTATGATATTTTTTACGATATTATATATTTTTAATGAAATGTCTTGTATAGTCTATATGATTTTATTTTCTATAATAATAAAAGTTTTAATAATGTATTGAATGTGTTTTTCTAAAGTGAGTATAATTTGATTTTATTTTTTAACCCCGCTTGAAAACCACTCAATCAAGTCAACAAGGTACAATTTGTTAAAAATTAAATTTTTAATAATATCAAGCATAGTTTTTTAGGTATTATTACAATAATTGTTATTGACATTGTATTGTACCCTTAACTAAATTAACAATGTAACTAGAAAACTATAATTTTAGTGCAACACCGAGAATTAAATAATTTAGGGAAAAAGATACCTACACCCCCGAGATTTGGAAAAATGATCATATAAAACCCTATGTTTTCACCCAGGGACCCTAAGACCCCTTTGACTATAATACAATTTGGATTTCTTGATTCAAAAAAATTGACTTTTAGATTTTTAATAAGTACAAATATAATTTAAATAGTTTAATTTGTCTAATAAATTAATAATATTAAAATATTTTTTAATATATAAAATATTTTTAAAATGTAAATTATGATATTTATTTTAATTATATATTTGTATTTGTTATAAAAATTTTAAATAAATCTTTAGGTTAAATAGATTTTATAATTAATAAAATATATCTCATGTATTAATAGTATTCAAATTTTGTATACAATATTGAAAATAATTTAAATTTTTAAATATTTATTTTAATATTATGTTTCTATTTGTTAAAAAAATTTAGTTTAATATAATATAAGATTGTAAAGTACTAAAATATTTTTTATATATTAATTATTTTAAAATGTATATATTGTTACATTTATTTTAATATTATATTTCTACTTATTATAAAACTTTAGAGTCAATTTTTTTGAATTAATAAAGTCAAAAAGCATTATAGTTAAGAGGGGTTTTAGTGTTTCTTAGTGAAAACTTAGGGATTTACATGATCATTTTCCCAAGCCTTGGGAAGTGACCTTTTCATTATTTACGCTTAATTGCATATGTGATTATATGATTTAAGTATAATAATTAAAATTTTACAAGTATAATATATTAATATGAGTAATACTCACTTATAAAATAGATATTATATAATTCGAGTAGTAATCAATGAAAAATATGATGTATAATCAATTATTACAAATTTATTACACTATTAGTATACAATGAAATAAACTGTCACTAAAATATAATAATTGAAAATAAGGTAACATTAATTAAGGTATAAATTACGTATCCAACTATATAAGTATAATGTTAAATAAATTTAATTTTTATGACTCATAAACAACTATTGCAATTTGGAGCAATAAATAAATAGTTTTAAAATTGTAGTCAACATTATTGTTAAATTATAATGTTGAATTTATCTGTAAGAGAAAATTTTCCTTTTAATACTTAATTGAGGAAGCAAAATTAATGTTTTAATATATTTTTCTTTTTTCTTGATTGCATTAATTTCCTAATGTGTTTTTTTATACAAAATATTGTTTAATTTGAAATGCATTTACTATGCTTAAAGCATTAATTAAAGATAAATAAATGGTGACTTAGTTGAATTGGATTCAAAGTAAATGCTAATTTGCAAATCTTAAAATTTCAATTTAAAAACTAATTTTCACTATTCCTGTGATAATCATATAATAAATAAATAATTTATTTTATCTTAAACATTTGAAAAATAAAAATTTGAGCTGTACAAATTGCATATGCAATTGTTAAAAATGAAATTTTGGTTGAAGTGATGAGATATCAAAGAATTTATTTTGGAAAGAAAATGAGTACAATTAATTTGAATTAATAAAATAGGCATATCTATAATGATCAAAATCTCAAGTATAAATAAGTTAAGTTTAAGAAATCTCATGAAGTCAAGAAGATTAAAAAGAAAAACAAAATGTTCCAACATAATTAGATTAGGTAAGTTCCTAATCTTTTAACTTACAATGTTGATTGTAGTTTATAGAAAATTGAATAGGGGTTACAATAGTGAAATTTTAATATATTGTTGTAAGTTGATATTTACTGAAACAAGAGGAGTAAAATGAGATTCACCTTAATAATATTATTTGTTTTTCGTAATAAAGGTACATTTGAATTTTATAATATCAACTTAGAATTTAACCAATAATGTTGAAACATAACGTAGACACTGAGAATTTGAAACACAAAAGTAGTGAACTAATTAATTGAAGTAATTGAATCCATAAGTGAGAAAGTTTAACCAAAATATGGAACTTATCTAACCATATATAAAATCTAAAATGTAAATTTGGTATCTAACCTAATTTATTAAAATCTTACATAAATAATCGAAATATTCAACACAATACTAGTGAAATTATTAGTTGAAACTCATGTACCAATAAAGGAGAAAGTTTAACCAAAAGTAGGGATTAGTCCAATGAGAAATGAAATTTACTTATAATTTAACCCAAAATATTGTTACTTAACGAATTTAATAGAAATATTAAACACAAAACTCTTGGATTGAAAAGTTGAAATATATTAACCTATAATTGAGAAAGATTAACCAAAATCAGGGATTAGTCCAACCAAAAATAAAATCTTACAAAGTATATTTAGATTTAACCCAAATTATTGGAATCTTAACTAGATAATAGGAACACTCAACATAAAACTAGTGGAATTATTAGTTGAAATAAATGAACCTATATGAGAGACAATTTAACCAATGAGAAATAATATATACTTGAAATTTAACCCAAAATATTGGTATTTAACGATTTTAGTAGGAATACTAAACACAAAACTAGTGGATTGAAAAGTTGAAACATATAAAGCTATAGTTGAGAAAGATTAACCAAATCAGAAACCAATAGAACCAAAAATAAAATTTTACAAAGTAAAATCGGCATCTAACCCAAATTATTGAAATCTTACCTCGATAATAGGAAGATTCAACACAAAATCACTAGAATTATTAGTTGAAATATATGAACCCATAATGGAGAAAGTTTAACCAAAATAAGAAACTATTCCGACGAGAAATGAAATTTACTTAGAATTTAACCCAAAATATTGATTTTTAACGATTTTAGTAGGAATAATAAACATAAAACTAATGGATTGAAAAATTGAAATATATTAACCTTAAATTGAGAAAGTTTAACCAAAATTTAATACAAATCCAACCAAAAATTAAACGCTACAAAGTAATTTGGTACTTAACCCAAATAATTGAAATCTTACCTAGATAATGGGAACATTCAACACTAAGCTAGTGAAATTATTAGCTGAAACCCTTATACCAATAAGAGAGAAAGCTTAACCAAAATTAGGAACTCATTCTACGAGAGAACTGAAATTTACTTGTAATTTAACCCAAAATATTGGTATTTAATGAATTTAGTTGGAACATTAAACACAAAACTAGTGGATTGAAAAATTGAAATAAATGAACCAATAAATGAGAAAGATTAACCGAAATTAGAGACATACAAAATAAACTTGAAACATCCACCTATTAAATTGGTATTTAACCAAAAAAATTAGAATATAATTATTTTTATAATTTCTTAACATTTATTTATGTTAAAAAAATTTAAAATATTTTTCTCATTTAATTGATTTTTTATGTTTCAGATTTAAATTTTTCATGTTTTTTCATTTTACTATATTTTTTTAAGCATTAAAAACAAAATTTAAAAATTATTTAATGAACAACCGGTAAAATACCAGTTGTTCTAGTTTTTGGCAGCGGCTGTATAAGATACAGCTCTGCACTGTAAGATGACTCAAAAAAAATTAATTCTGTCTGCCTTTCCTGGTAGATGCAGTATTAGACCGCAGTCAGTCACTTTCCCTGAAAATGCGAAGTTGACAATAATGTCAATGTAGGTATCTTTTTAAGACCTTAGAATTCTACTAAGAAGACACAGAGTCGACTCCTAATCTCAATTCCCAATTCTTAGATTAATTTCTCCATCATTATTTTTTTCCTTTCCTAACAAATTCTTTTACATTTCTTTCAGCACTTCCTGCTACTAAATGGCCCAAGGAATGGCTCAAAATCTTTCAGAGGCAATTGTAAGAAATGATAAACAAGCTTTAATCAACTTAGTTGGCTGCAGTAACAAGAGAATTCTTTTACAAAGAGACGCTTCACTGAACACGGCCTTACACTTGGCTGCGAGATTTGGGCATGTTGAGTTGGTGACTGAGATTATAAAATTGTGCCCGGAATTGGTAGCAGCTGAGAATGAGAAGCTAGAAACTCCATTGCATGAAGCTTGTTGTCAAGGGAATCATGAGGTTTCAGCTTTTCTAATGGAGGCAAATCCTACTGTGGCTACAAAGCTCAATCATGAAAGCCAGAGTGCATTTTCACTTGCCTGCAGACAAGGGCATCTCGATGTTGTCAAGTTGTTGATCAATCAGTCATGGTTGATGGAATTTGAAGAAGATTCTGTTGAATCAACCCCAATATATTTGGCCATATCAAGAGGACATACAGGTAATTTAATTAATTTAAACTATTTCTAGTCAGCATGCGTGGATTTTCCATATTTAAACTATCAATGAATATTACACCCTGAAGCTCTTGTTGATCGCAAGAATGCTGGAACCTTATCTTGTTGACCTCTTTCTACTGTTTTCATTTTTACTTTGTGCATTATATATTAAAACTGTTCTGTTTTTGGCTAATTGTGTATGGTTTTAGCACGGAATATTTTTTATGAATGAGCCTTTTTAACTAGTACGGGCATCTTGATCATGTCTCTAACTTGCTTTCTTAAGATATTTTGACGTGTGTCATTTGTTAATGTGGATGGTTGGTATTTATTTACTTGCTATAGACAAAAATAATAATAAGAAGAATAATCCTTGTACATGCTTGTCCATCTATATATGATTGTATGCAGATATTGCAAGAGAGATACTGGAAGTACGGCCAAGATTTGCTGGAAAAACAGACAAGAATGGATTTTCTCCATTGCATTATGCATCTAGCATAGGGAACGTGAATATGACAAAATTGCTATTGAATCATAACAAGGACCTGGCTTTGCAATATAATAAAGATGGCTACACACCATTGCACCTGGCTGCAATAAATGGCCGGGTGAAAATATTAGTAGCATTCTTATCCAGCTCTCCCGCTTCCTTCGATCGTCTCACAACTTATGGAGAAACAGTCTTTCATCTTGCCGTGAGTTTTGACAAGTATAATGTATTCAAATTCTTAGCAGAATCTTTTAATACCTGCCTATTTCACCGGCAAGACCAGTTTGGTAACACAGTGCTGCATCTTGCAGTTTTAAGAAAAAACTACCAAGTAAGGCTTTCATTCAATCTTGTAATTGTGGACTGAAAGAATTACAACTCTATGATGGTGCATTGCCTGTTTATCTCTGATTCAGGTTTCTATTTCAATTTGATTCCCAGTTCGTAGAGTACATAATCAAGGAAACAGTACTGGACATTTATTGTCGGAACCATAAAAACCAAACAGCACTTGACATCCTTGAACAGGCAGGAACTAATGATGATGCAACGAGTCTGAAGAAATTATTTAAGACTGCTGGGAATATTGGAAGCCCTGAATTGTCACCACCCGCTGCAGAGGTTAAGCTGACACTTGAAAGTCCCATAAATTTGGTCAAGGTAACAAGCTCAAGTACTAGCATGGATCCTTCAATGAATATGCATCTCAGTAGATCATGGTGTTCCTCGCCTGTTCGAAACATAGAACCAATGTTAACGAAGGAATTACTTGGGAATCATACTAAGCAGAAACCTAAAGGTGAAGAAGCAAATTCATCAGAACCAGAGTCTGTGGAGGAAGCAAATGAGTCACCAAAAATTCTTGAGCGATACAAGGATCTGAGCAGCAGACACATGAAAGAATTGAAGCGGCGATACAAAAGTCGCCAAGAGAAGAAAAATGAGGTACACAGAGAGGCACTACAAAATGCAAGAAACACAATCATACTGGTTGCAATTTTGATAGCTACAGTTACATATACGGGTGGTATTAGTCCTCCAGGAGGTGTTTATCAGGAAGGGCCTCTGAAAGGAAAATCATTAGTTGGGAGAACAAGAGCTTTTAAGATTTTTGAAATAAGCAACAACATTGCTTTGTTTACATCTTTAAGCATTGTTATTATTCTAGTCAGTATCATCCCCTTTGAAAGGAAAAAATTGATGAGGCTAGTGGTGATCACACACAAGGTCATGTGGGTGTCCATTTCATTCATGGCTACGGCTTACATTGCAGCCACAAGAATTACGGTACCAGATGATCGAGGTACAGGATGGGTGACTGACTCTTTATTGGCTACAGGTGCCGGAACTCTAGGATTTCTGTTTCTGTATCTTGGAGTTGAATTGATAAGACACAGGTTGAGAAAATTGGAGTGGAGGGCAAAGAAACTTGGAAAGCAGAGCAAAGTTGGTGTCATCAGAGGAATAATCCAGTCGCATTACACCACATTTAAACCCAAAAATAAACCTCACACCACATTTAAACCGAAAAATAAACCTCAATCAGATTCCACAAACTCTGACGTCGATAGTTCAAGATCTGTTGGTTATCATGCATACTGAAAGTTTAGTCAGAAAAAGTAAATAATATTGTATTTGCTTTCAGAAAAAGCAAATAATGTTGTTGTAAGCAACACAGAGGCATCAATGTTTCCTCAATTAGTTTCTACTCAGCATTTTTTGCAGCAAACACGAAGTGAAAAATGAAATCCAATCACAGATTAACCCACAAACTCTGATCTTTGACAGTTGTAAATCTGCAGGATATTGTTCGTAATAAATGGTTTATCAGGGAAAAGAAATAATATCACTGTGAGCAGCTGCAACTGCAAGAAGACGCTGCTGGCTCAGTTACTATATGCTCAACTGTTTTCCTAAGAACATTGTGGAGTTAAAAAATTCTGACACAAGTCGACGGGCTCGGACAAACTGTTTCTATTTTTTCAGTTAGCAAGTGAATTTGAATCTTCAGAAAGTACGAACTAAAAAATAAATTTAAGTTTTACCCAACTTTATTTAAAAAAAAATTGTAACACAAATTTATATGTATCGGTCTCATCAAATTCAATGATGAAGAGTATGGAAGAGTTGAAAACTTGTTGATTTTGAATCTCGACTACCAGGTTTGATGAGATAAATTAAATTTGTTTACACAAATTTAAGCAAAACTTTAAGTTAAACAACCTAACCATTAGTTGATCTTTTGTTGTTATTTCATTTGCACCCACTATCCTGAGAAATAATGTATTTATATAAAAGAAATTACTTGTAATAAATTAAAGGTGTTGTAATCATTTTGTCTCAAAAATATTCTTAAATAAATATCTTTTGGGTGATTAGGTTTTTTTTTTTTTTAAGCATAATCAAATAGAAATTCAATTTTTTCTCCATTAATATGAGAGGAAATCCAACCACACAAACTTCTTATTTTCACATATCAATAGATGAATTTATGTTTTAAAAGATTCCAAAACATTTCGATGATGTATTAATTTATTATGTGTTGCATTTCTTTTTGGTCTTTTTTCATTATCTTTTTTCATCGTGAAAAATTCTGGATGTTTAATAACGCTTTAGTCAACCTTTGACTACTAAAATAATGTTATGTTTACTTATACTATCAGTGGCAAATCTAAAAAAATAATTTACTGAGAGCTAAATTAAATAACAATAAAATGTAAAAACTAAAACTTGAATATATAAAATTTTTTATAATACATTTACAATTGTTCTCTACGCGATTTCATATTCTGAAAATATTGTGCAATAAACTCATTATCAACACTATTAAATACATCTTTTTCAACGTAAACAATTAAATTATTATTCATCCATTCATCTCCCATCCGATTCCGAAGTTCATTCTTCACAAATTTCATTATTGAAAATATTCTCTCTACTGTGGTTGTAAAAACTGGAAGAACGAGACTATTTGATAATTTGACAAGGATTATTTAAAAATTTATTAATTTTTCTTTTAAACAAAAATGGGTAATTTTTTTTTTCAGTGGGGGCTTAAGCCCCTGTTGGTCCTACTCTACATCTGCTTTTGTATACTATTGTATACTATGTTTATTTGTTAGAGTGAGAATGATGAGTTTAGATTCCTCATACTCCATTGTTTATTTACATAATAAGGGAGGAGTATGAATTCCACTCCGTTTGCCTCATTTATTTTTGAAGTGGGGAATGAGATTCCCACTCCCATGAGGGGAAGTGAGAGTAAGAATCCACCATCACTTCTTCCTTTTATACTCTTATTTAATTAAATTTAATAAAGTAAAATAAATAATATCATATTATATTTAAATAAGTTTAATATTATTTTATTTTATAAATTACATTTATTAAAAATAATAATATTAAACTTATTTAAATATAATATTATTATATTTAGTTAAAAATAATAATTTATATTGATTCTAATTTAAATTTACTTAAAAATAACATTTTATATTTATAGAGAATTATTAATATTATTATATACTATCTTTATTTGAAAATATAATAATATTATTTTTTAAATAATAGTATTATATTTATTTAATATTAATAATCAATAATAATTAAATAGTTTATTTTAAAAAAATATTAATTTTATGCTATATTATTAATGATAATATTTTATTTGTGTTGCTATTATCAATAATTTTTAATTTACATAATTAAAATTAATAAAAAAATATGATTTACATAATTGAGAATATTAATAATTATTATTAATTTACAAATGTAATAAAATAAATATTTTATTTTTAAATATATTTTTTATTAATTTTATAATTAAAAACTAAAAACTATATATTTTTTAATGATGGAGCTTGTACTATCACTTCACGAAGCACTACCAAACTTATTATTCATTGCCAGAAAAAAAGGGCCACTTGATAAGGCAGGATACTTTAAAACTAGAAAGTAGCGTGACTATTCAATTTTTGTTTTTTTAAAAGGTGACTATTCAATATTTAGTTATTCTCCAGAAAGTCAGGGACTGTTTTGTAGGAATAGACAAACCGTTTCCTTTTCTGATAAAACATCAAAAACTATGGATCTACTAGATAATTTACCCTAATTAAATACCATATCCATTTCCATTTCAATGCAGTGTGCAAGGGCTAGAAATGACAAGTGCCCTTCATCATAAGAAAGAAAAAGAAAAAAAGAGCCTGAAACAGTTACCGCACAAATGCGTTGAAACCCTCAAATCTTAGATCGGTACGTTCACTCTTTAATTCATTTTGATAAACTCTATCATCTTCATAATGATATCCACTCGTTTCAATATTATTGATGACGCTGCTGGTGTTGTTGGATTAAGATCTTCTCTTAATTTGAGTATTCTTAATTTTTTATATATATTATGGTATTTGTGTTTTAGTATTAGTGTATAATTAGGATTTAACTGTTTTTTCTTTTTAATTTATTAACCACCAATCATATTAATAGAATTTATTCATAATAAAATTAGATCAGTAGAAAATTATGATTCGATACTGTTAGGATCTATGTGCTTTGTTAAACAAAATAAAGCATCATCATCCCCACTTTCTGTGGTTTCTTCTTTTGGCATTTGCTTTGCAATTCTGCAGTCGGGTATCTCATACTTTACTTGAAAACAAAGGGTTCCTCTATGATGCTGTAATTTTTTTACAGCATCAATAATATTTTTAATTGTGTACCATTGGATTTAATCAATGGTACACAATATTTGTAGTAAAAAAAAATAATAATGGTAAACGGTTAACAAATGTGTAAGGGGTGGAGAATTTTATAAAATAACTATGATCATTCTTAGAGTTTGAAACAATTTCACTTAAATAGCATATTTTATTTAAAATTATTTTTCAATCCTCCTTTAAATTTGAAATGTGATAATCTTTTTTAAATAAATCTTCCAAAATCTATTACCATGAAGTATAAAATATAATGGTAGGTTATTTAACACAAATCAAATAAATAAATTGCAATTGCAAAATTTATATATGATATAATAGTAATAAATAACACAACTAAGTACATATACTTAAGTAAATGTCATAATTACATCAATAAACTCATTATCGAGATTGCTTGTAACATAAAAATTACTTGATCACACATGTTTTAATAAAATTTAATATCGTATATTAAAATACTCATTATTTTATATAATATTAAGGGTCATTGTATAATTGATCATGAAGTGTGTATTATTTTTAACACTATTTAACATACTTATTCTCTGAACTTTATATTTATCTTACAATTAATATCCTTTCATGATAGGAATTTTAAGTTTTATAAGCCTATATATTTTCATTTTATTTTCAAATATCACTTTGTTAATTTCATAAAAGTTAAATCTAATATATATTCTTAATGAGCTTTAGTTTATGAATCGTGAAAGATTATTTTATTGATATCCCTTGATTGTAATTATAAAATTTTATGTTATTAAGAGTCATTACTTTTGTTATGATAATTGATAGTAACAATAAATAAAATATTACCTCCAATAATATTTACGTGGGAAAAAAAGTGAAAGAAAATTATTTATATTTTTAGATTTTTATTGACATGGTAGGAAATTATCTCAGCCTTATAAAATTTAACTTTCACAAGTTTGTTTTCATTTTATTTTCAAATGTCACTTTGTTAATTTCATAAAAGTAAATCTAACATATATTCCTAATTAACTTTAGTTTATGAATCATGAAAGATTATTTTATTGTTATTCTTTGATAGTAATTATAAAATTTTTATGCTACGAAGAGTCATTACTTTTATTATGATAATTAATAGTGACAATAAATAAAATATTACATCAAATAATATTTAATGGACAAAATGAGGAAAAAAATCATTGTATATTTTTATATTTCCATTATAAAGATATGGTTTGGGATACTTTAACTTAAAATTTTGGCAATATTTGAGCCACTAATATCTTATAGTCTAATGGTTGATATTGAAAGTCAAAGCATCATTTCATAATGTTATATCCTCCACCATTGAATTGTATGAAATAAATAGTTTAATTTTTTGATAAAAAATTAAATTAAAATATTTCTCACTCTATAGTTATATAGACATATATATTTTTCAATAATAATTGGTGAATAAAATATTTCTTATTTGTTGTGACTCATATAGTATTATTAATAAAACACATATAAAATAATTTATTGCAATGCTTTCTATTATCATTATTGTTTAGGTATTAATGGTTTGTAATTAAATTCATACAATACAAATTATCACAAGATTTTGTGTTAAATAACCTACTTGATATTATATTTTATACTTAATGGTAACTGATTTTGGAAGATTTATTTAAAAGAAATTATCATATTACAAATTTAAAGGAGGGCTGAAAAGTAATTTTAAATAAAATATACTATTTAAGTGAAATTGTTTCAAACTCTAAGGGTGGTCACAATTATTTTACAAAAATTATCTATGCACTTGAACGGTTACCATTATTTTTAAATTATTTTTTAGAACAAATATTGTATACCATTGATTAAATCTAATGGTTCATAATTAATACATTATTGATGCTGTAAAAAAATTTACAGCATCATAGAGGAACCCGAAAAGAAATTAATAAATAAGTAACAAAGAAAATGACAAAAAATTTTTTTTTTTTTGAAAAAAGAATTACCCGGTGGCTTTTTGTGGAGGTGATTGAATATGGATCGATAGGAGGAAGATTTTTCAGGTTGAGCTTGAATTTATTATTCTTATTATGCGGGTATGAGCTTGGGTTTCTCTTCTCCATCTTTATGAATGTGATGCATTTGATTATGGTGCAGTTATATATATATATATATATGGGAGCTTTTAAGTTACAATGATTGTAACTTACACCTCTCATGTGAACCACACAAAATTGTAGAACTCACAATTTATATGGTTCACATGAGAGATGTAAGTTACAATAATTGTAACTTAGCATTTGCCTATATATATATATATATATATATATTTGGTTCAACTTTGATCAGCATATCTGTATGCGAATATGACACGTGTTACCATAAATTAACTGGCGGAGGAGATGTGCCAAAGTGCCAACAACCTAATGCCATTTTTGTTTGTGTTTTGGAAAATGATATTGTTACTTTTGGAGGCATGGGTTTCCTTTCCTACCAGGACAGCCGGTTAGGGATTTAAATATTGGCTTTTCATTTTTTTAAAATGAGAATTGATCTAGGGTGCCCCATCATGCACATGGTATATTTTCATCGGTGGGCGCTAGGTCTCATAGATTAGTTCTCTCTAATCAGAACCCGTCGTGTGTTGTCACGCACTGGATCAAATGCGTTTTCAAATTTGGCAAATTACATTTTGAGCATGTCATAGTGGACGTTATTACAAAGTCGTCAATCTCAATACAATAATTATGACAACACTTAAAACCGAACATTCAGTTAACATAATGTCTAGCTATGTGTAGTGGCGGACCCCGGAAATAAATTTAGAAGGGGCTTAATATAAATTGATGAAAAAAAAATCGACAAGATAATAAAAACCAACTGAAAAAATAATAAGTAAAATATTCAATTTTATTGACATAATCAATTTTAAAACTTCTTCAACTGTTCTTGACGTGTTTTCATATTTTGAAAACGTCGAATAATATCTTCATTGTTAATACAAGCAAATACATATTTTTCTATGTATACAACTAAGTTATCATTCAGCCATTGATCACCCATCCGATTTCGAAGTCGATTCTTCACAAAATTCATGGCTGAAAATACTCTTTCTACAGTGGCAGTAGCTACAGGTAGAATTAAAGCCAATGTAACCAATTAGTAAACTAACGGGTACACCTTGTCCTTTTTAGTCTTAACCATTGTCCTTGCAAGTTCACCAATCCCTTTCAATTCTGAAAATTCTGCACTAGATCGTAAATCCGTAATGTATACATCAAGTTGCATCTCAAGTGCTATAAGATCTATTGCAGAAAAATCTTTAGGATAAAATTCAACAAGTCGCAGTAATTTTTCCTTGTCAAAAGCTACAAACAAATCATTTGGACATAGACAAGCCAAACAAATAAGTAACTCAGTATTTGACTCATTGAAACGATTATTTAGCTCTTGAAGTTGCATGTCTAAGACAACATAAAATAACTCAACTCAATACCGATGTAAATTTGTGATCTCTCGAGCTTTACGGCGTGATCGCCCTAGAATTAAAAACAAATCATCCATATCTAAAACATCGATATCATGCTTGCTACAGAAAGTAGAAACTTGACCAAATAAAGAATCTCATCCACTATCTCTCAACTTCTGAAGGTTATGCTTATAAACTTCAACTAATTTTACAGCATTCAAAATATCTTGATCTTTCCTTTGTAGTGCTTGTGACAACTCATTTACATAGCCAAGAATATTTTTCATTAAGAATAAACAAAATACGAAATCAAATGATTGCATCAACTTCAATAGCGTTTTAGCTTGAAATCTTTGTTCAGAATTTCCTTCAACTTCAATTATCTCAAGCACATCAACCACAGATGGAAACATGGAAATTATGCTCATTAATGTACCATAATGAGAAGACCAGTGTGTATCAGCAGGACGCTTTAAAGTAATCTCTTTATTCAAACCTTGTCCACTTGAAAGCTTGCCTTTACCTAATGCTTCAATAACTATAAGAGCATATTTCTCATGTAGAATGTCACGACATTTAGCTGACACTCCAACAACATTAACTAGCATTGAAACTAAATTGAATAAAGAATTAACTTCCTCATGCTTTTTTGCCACGAAAATAAGGGCCAACTGAAGTTGATGAGCAAAACAGTGAACATAATAAGCAGATTCATTCTCCTCTAAAATGAGCATTTTCAAACCATTAAACTCACCCTGCATATTACTTGCCCCATCATAACCTTGCCCACGTAACATTGACAAACTCAATCCAAACCTTGAAAACATATTATCAAGAGATTCTTTAAGTGAGGCAGCTGTAGTGCTAGAAACATGTTCAATGCCTACAAAACGTTCAACAACATATCCATTCTTATCCACATAACGTAATACAACATCCATTTGCTCTTTTGTAGATATATCACGAGACTCATCCATTAGAACAGAAAATAATGCACCATCCATCTCTCTAATAATAGCATTAGTAGTTTCAGTTGCAACACAACTTACAATGTCTTTTTGGATCTTTGGAGATGTCATTTGCAGCTTTAGAGGAATATTTTTTAAAGTAACAGTATTAATATCTTCATTATGATCAGCAAGGAAGTGTAAAAGCTCACGAAAATTCCCTCTGTTGCTTGAACCATCCGACTCATCATGCCCACGAAATGCTAGCCATTGATTTAAAAGAAATCGAATACAATCAACAACAACATTCAAGCGAGTTTCATATTCACTTTGAGTTTTCTCGGATTGTCTTTCAAAAAATGTTGCAATATGTTGTTTCTTATTCATCAACCTTTTCACATTTCTGCCTAGCTCGGTTATGGGCACTATTGACACCTCCTTCGTGAATCTTTAATTTTTCTTTTTCTTTCCAATTTTTAAATCCTTTCCTAGTAAGAGTATCACTGCCTGCTTGATCACCATTATCTTCTTTGAAAAGATAACAAAAAAGACAATATGCAGACTCTTCTTTTATACTATATTCCAGCCAAGAACCAAATTCTTTGAACCAATCCGAAACAAATCGTCGTTGTTGATTTTCAAATTTCTCAAATTTAAAATTGTGTCCCTTAGGTTGAAAAGGACTCCTTTGTAAGTATGTTCTTCGAACTTGATCTCAAATATTACAATTATAACTATCAATATAAGGTCGTAAGCCAGGGTCAGCAGGCAAATTTTGTAAATATACTTCATATGAACCATCACTAGTTCCCTCTAAAGGAGATGAAAGCTGTGGTTTCTTTTTAAAAAAATTTTCCATATCTGTTTCAAATCAAATAAAACTGTCAATTATTAGATTAAATTTCACAATAAGGCTAAATCCTAACAAAATAACGAACAAGAATAATTAATTTAATACAAATTTGATATTATAAAAATATTATTTGACAACACACTCAATGGGGCTCACGGGAAAGATATATGATTGCAAATTTTACTTTTTTAATTGCTCATTTATTTGCATTAACAAAGTGATTGCTTTTATAATTTATATAATAAATTATACACCACTTTCATCATTTCACAGAGCACCCACTATCCCACCACTTTCCCTTTCAATTTTAATATTAAAGAATTGCTTCACAAATGAACTTTTACCTTTGGAATTTTGTAAATAGCTATCAGAATAAGAATTGATGAACGAAGTTAGAGAGATGCAGCACATTCATTCGGCCAAAATCATTAGTCAAACTTCAAAACAACATTCAAGCACAATACATGTTTCAATCTATGGGCTATGGCTGATCTAGCAAGGGACGAAATCATGAAAGGCTCAGCGATCGCGGCGACAGATAACAACGAGTTGGTGGCAGACTAGCAGTAGGAATGGAAACGTTCGTCGGTGGCGGTGGCCAGTCTTTGTGATTTGGTGATTCACAGTTTCATGATTTTGGGGTTTGTTTTTTTATTCCTTTAATTTTTTTATTATTAATATAAAACGATGAGTTTTGTAAGTTAGTTTTAAATTAGAATTTGATTAAATTAAAAAGTTTTTATTATTTAAATGGATTTAATTTAAAAGCCCAAAATACTTTGTTTTTGTTGAGAAAAGTCCAAATTATTTAATATATTAGTATTGGACTTAATAATTAGAGGGGCTTTACGGGCTATATTTAAAAAAAATTTAAGGGGGGCTTAAACCCCTCCTCGCCTTAATTGGGTCGGCCCATGGCGATGTGAATACAAATTTATACTCTATCGATTATTGACTTTTTGTAAAATTGATTTTGAAATAATTTAATGAGACAGTAATGTCATATTGCATGCAAAAACAAAATAATAATAATAATAATAAGATTTGTTATATAATTGCAAGGGCAATTTTAAGCTTAGGTAAATTAGATGGTCGATTAGGGTTAGTAACATATACTAAGAAGACTTCATTTTGATTCCCCATATAGTAAGTAGATATCTTTTTCTCCTTTTGTTATTTCTTTAATATGCTCAAATTAATTGATTTTTTTAAGTTACTTATAATACGAAAGCCTATTTGTTAACTCTCTTTTTAATTAATGACTACACTACAATTAAAAACTTTTATAGAAATTTTATATATGATATCCTTAATATTAAAGAGTAATATTATAATTAATAGTATTGTCTAGCTATTAATTCATTATTAATTTTTCTAATGAAAAGATTAAATCCTTTATCTGTTTAAAAAAATTAACTTAATTATTTAACATTATAAATTTTTTTGCAACATTCTCTATAAAAAAAAACAATAATGATTGAACCACAAATAGTTTTGAACAAACTAATGCGTATAAACTAATGTAGCATGAATAGGTTAGGTGAAACGTAATAACAATTATTCTTTTCAATTATGTGGACTTATGACAATTTTATACAACTAACATTCTCATGTCACATTAGTTTGTACACACTTGTTTGTACAAGGTGATTGTGACTTTATAATTACTTAATTTAAAGAAAATTATTACATTTATTTACTCAGTTTTGAAGTAAAAAAATAAAGTAATTTTTTGAAATAATAGTTCTAGCACAATTAAAAAGGATATATTCTTAATTTTTTTCTTTTTGAAATTTTTAATAATTTTATTATTATTTATATTCAAGATATAGTAAAAGCTAATTAAATTTTGTGCTCTTTTTATATTTTTTTTTAGTATTGAAGCCACTAAATGTAAGGAAGTCTCACAAGCAAATTTTACCTAGGCCCCCAGAGCCGGTCTTGCGTAATTTCTTTGGGATTTGAATGAAATGGCTGCGGGCAATGAGTAATATTCATGATGATTTTCTGATTTTAAATCTATCGATCAATTTTTTCTTCATTTAAGTCTTTTTTCAAGAGTCTCTTTCTCTAGAAAGAGAACTTAGAATGAACGGGTAATGGGGTCATGGGGTCCGAGTGGCTCAATCCTATCACCCCTAGCCAAGTGAGTGGGTGTTTTTTTAGGTCTCTTGGAAATTCTAAAGTAGAAGGTGCTCTTTAAAGTTTCTTGTTGATTAGTTAAAGCTAACCAGAGGGTGTAAGAAGTTAAAAAAACATTAAAGGGGTTGGTGAGAGATTTTATTCCTTGGGGAACCATAATGGAAACAGAGGAACTCATAAAGAAGTGTAGTGCCATTTCTTTAAAAGGAGAAGAAGAAGACAAATTGTCTTTTGTCGGCAAGATGAAGACAAAAGGTGTAGAAATTATTGCAGGATGTTTAGTTGGAAAAATTCTAACCACAAGGGGAGTGAATATTGAAGGGC
The DNA here is from genome assembly GCA_039657385.1 of Citrus x changshan-huyou. Classification (NCBI taxonomy): domain Eukaryota; kingdom Viridiplantae; phylum Streptophyta; class Magnoliopsida; order Sapindales; family Rutaceae; genus Citrus; species Citrus x changshan-huyou. The sequence continues at coordinate 13,534,874 of CM077547.1, read as the reverse complement.
TCAGATAAGTGATTCACCAAGTGTGGAGAACAGTACGAGGGGTGAGAGTTGTGAGTTTAAGAGAAAATGTATTCATGTTCAAATTTGCCTTAAAAGCTAATAAAAGAAGGGTGCTAGCTGGCGGGCCCTGTCATTTTAATAAAGCTTTGATAGTCCTTATAGAGCCAGTTAGAATAGGAAATATTACAAAGCAAGGCTTCACCCACGCTTCCTTTTGGGTTCAGATTATTAATATACCAATTATGGCCATGAATACAGACGCAATTTCAAGATTGGAAGCCATCATTGGTAGTGCAAAAGAAGTAGAGACAAACGAAGATGGGGAATTAATTGGGGAGATTGCTAGAGTCTGAATTAGAGTGGATGTTACAAAGCCATTAAAGAATATTATTTTTTTTGGAATCCGAGGGGGAAGAAAAAGTTCCAATGCCAGTTACGTATGAGAGATTACCAGACTTTTGCTTTTGTTGTGAAATCATCGACCATCAGTTCACAGAATGTGTTAAATACAAAAATCATAAACATGAAAGTTTTGCTTTTGGTCCATGGATGAAGGTTGTTACAATGTTTGAATGTCTCAACCATAACAAGCCCAAAGATAGGTGGAACAGAAGCAATACTACAAGGATGGAGGAGACTGGGCAACAAGAAGACCAAGAAAACCAGAACCAAAGCCAGATGCAACCCAACTCAACTCCAGAAACCGGGTAAAAAACAATCCAGATTGAAGCGGGTGAGTTTACAATACCAGTAAGCAAAAGTCACGTGGCGGTGAGGTTAGATAAACAATTAACATTAAAAGGGGAAACATCGATGCAGCAGCCATTTGGGTGTAAAGATCAAATCACAACAGCTGGCAAGAAATAGATGTTGGAAAATATGGACAAAGAAGTGGGAGGAAAATGGCGGGAAGTTGAAAATGAAGAAGACATCCAAAAGTTGGGATTAGCGGGCTTAGTAAACAAAGCCCAAGCAATTTCAAAGAAGGAATGGGTAGAAGAGGAAATGGGAACAATTATAGAGAGGCCTAAAACAAGGAGATTGAAACATTTGGCAAGGGATAATTGTACTAAAGATGAAAATAAAATGGGTCAAATTGCCAAGAAAAGGCCCATGCAAGAAGCGGGAAAGTTAAGCCTAAAAGCCAAAAAATAAAAAATAGACAGCCAGATGAGGATGGTAGCAACGCAGAGTGAAAATTACTCCCCAACAGAGCTCAGCTCCAGTATAGAAACATAAGACATGGAAGAAATAGACGTGACAGAGACAACTATCAATGAATTAACGGTGAAGGCCGGTAGCCAGCCCCGCCGACAGCCATGAAAATCCTCAGTTAGAACGTCCGGAGATTGGGGAATACCTGAACGTCACTCAAATATATTCTCCAAACACATAGGCCACAAATTTGTCTTCTTATGTGAGACTAAGATGTGGCCTCTATAGATGAATGTTGTTCGTACTGAGCTGAATTTTGAGAATTGTTTTGGTAGAAATGGATTAAGATGGGGGCGATGCTATGGAGTTCTAATATAGCAGTAAATATAGCCTCATACAGTCAACATCATATAAATGTATTGCATAAATTTTAAAATCTCAATTCACCCCCCCCTCTTGGGTTGCATAACTTGCATTTCATTTGGTATCAGAGCAATGTGCTCTTGTGTAGACTTAACCGTCTGGAGTTAAAGATCCATGACAACCCATAATGACTCAACCTTTAGAGAAGGACAATCCACAATTAGACCACCATTCTTTGATAGTAATGACTACCCATATTGGAAAACTAGGATGAGAATTTATTTACAAGCTTTAGATTATGAAATTTGAGAAATTGTTTGTGATGGTCCATTTATGCCTTTGACTAAAAACGAAGTCGGGGAAGATATTCTAAAACCTTCACGGGAATGGAATGAATTGGAAAAGAGAAGAGCTTCTCTAAATTCCAAAGCTATGAATGCCTTGTTTTGTGCACTAGATAAGAAAGAGTTTCATAGAGTATCTAGTTGTGAAAGTGCTAATGAAATTTGGCACAAACTTGAAGTTGTTTATAAAGGCACGAATCAAGTGAAAGAGTATAAAATTAGTAGGTACACTCGACAATATGAATTGTTCCAAATGGAACAAAATGAGAGTGTGTATTCTATGTATACTAGATTTACGGACATAGTGAACACTCTAGGAGCTCTAGGAAAGACCTTTTCAAATAGCGAGAAAGTTAAGAAAATCATTAGGTCGCTACCTAAGGAATGGAGACAAAAAATGACTGCCATTGAGGAAGCCAAAGATTTAAATGTCTTACCTATTGATGATTTAATTGGTTCTCTTATTTTTTTATGAGGAAGACTTGGCAGCCGAAAAAGGCAATGAGGAGAAGAAGAAAAGCATTGCTCTCAAAGCCTCGAAACATGAGAGTGATGAGGAAAGCGAGCTGGATGAGGAGGAGATGGATATGCTGGCTAGGAGGTTTAGAAAATTATTTAAGCAATCCAGTGAGCAAAGAAAATTTAGAGACCTCAAGAACCGAAAGGAGAAGAAGGAATAATCAAATATTATGAGTGCAAGAAGCCTGTCCATATAAGAACGGATTGCCCTCTTCTCAACAAGTTCAAGAAGAGAGCAATGGTAGCCACATGAGATGATAGCTATGAGGAAACAAGTGATGATGAAGAGCATCAAGAAATGACAAATCTAGCTCTCATGGCAATTGGAGATGAATCGGATGATGAACTTGATGAGGTAAATGATCTTTCTACTTATGATGAATTATGTGATGCTTTTAAAGAATTGCATGATAATTGGATAAAAATTGGTAAAAAGAATGCATGTCTTAAAAAGAAAATGGTAAAGCTCACAAATGAGAATGAATCTCTAAGTGCAAAGATTACATGCCTAGAATTAGATAATAAAACATTGCATGATAGAGTTGCATTATCAAATGAGAAATCTAGCACTTCACATGAGCATCTAAAATCATATGTAGATAATTATAGAAAGTTTTGGGCCAAAGTGTAATTTTATTGAGGCCCAAAACTTCATAAAACTTTGCATATAGGTCCAATTTCAGAATTTCTTAAGAATAGTGATCTTTCCCAAACTTTCTGAAATTATGATATGGCCCCAAAGATGTTATTATTTTGCAACAAGGTCCTTTTAAAATAAATACTCATATTTTTCAAAGTTCTCAAATCCTTTCACTTTAGTCCAAAATATTCATAAATTATAGTATGACCCAAAACATTTCAAATGTTTGTAAAAACATCCAACTCCGAAATTAAATACTTATTAAAATCAAAGATTTCAAAACTTAGCATTTAAGTCCAAATTACTCAAATCCACAAAATACTTTACTTTATAAAAATAAAACCTTTTAGTTTATGAAAAGTATTTAATTAAATTAATCTCTTGAGCTTCCCTAAACCTCTTATCTCTCTCTGCAAATGAAGTTCTGTAGCAGATGAATGGGTGACTGTGTGAGCAGTAAACTGGTTTATGGGTTCTTTATCCTTGGATTGGGTAGGGACTGATAATGGAGCTAGCGGATCTTGTGCATCAGAAAACTTTTGACCATTTCTTATCTGGTTTGGTACCCTGTTTTAGACTAAAGGAAAGTCTGTTTTGGGTTGTATAACCAGAGAAAAATGTTTTAAAGGTTTTTTTATTACAGAGGTATATCGGCTGGAAACCCGAGCTTGCGGACTACTGGTCCAAAGAACAGTTTTAAGTGTTGTAGTTCTGGTATAACAACGCCACGTAATGTGAACCATGGACCATTTGACGATTTTTGATGGATCAAGGGTTAAACCTGTGAGGAATAGATTTTCTGGGTGGAAGGAGGAAAATGGAAAAGGTTCTGTGACAAGGTAGGCTTTCATGAAGAAGCGAAAGAGAGCTTTTCTTGCAAACTCTTGGATGGCAAAAACAGAAGAAAAGGTTTTATTAAAGGGAAAAGTTTTCTTGGTGAGAGCTTCTGGGGGTAGTGATGTAGCCATGGAGATGATCGGAAAGTGGTATGTAGTGGAAAACAGGGTGAGAGGTTTTTCTGGTTTTGAGAGTCTGGATAGCATATCAGGGATGAGATTCTGGGACCCCTTTATATGCTTGACTGAAAAGTCATATTTGGAAAACCAATCTTTTAATCTGAGTAACATTTTTTCGGGAACAGTTTTACCTTTGAAATGAAAAATATTGGGGAAGGCTGAGCTGTCCATTCGGATGAGAAAATGGTGTCCAATCAAATGATACTCAAACTTTTTGATGCCGTTCTTTACCGCTAAGATTTCTTTAAACACGCTATGGTAGTGCTTCTGTGTGTCAGAAAAATGTCCACTAGCGTAAGCGATAAAGTGTTCCTTATCATTGAGTTCTTCGAGGAGGATGGCACCCCATGATTCATCACTTGCATCTGTCTGTAATATACGCGTTCCGTCAGTAATCAACTTTAAAGGAGGCGGATTTTGCGCGATCTGCTTTAGGGTAGTGACAGCAGTTGTGTGGTCAGCATTCCATTCTGGGGGCTTCTTTTTTAATAAAGCTGAAAGGTGGTGAGTGTAGCGATCCACATGTGGGATGAAGTCTCTGATGTAATTAATAACGCCGAGAAACTGTTGAATTTGCCTTTTGGAAAGTTGCTGATCTGGAAAGTGAAGCAATTCTTGGGCAATGTGTTTTCCTGGCTGGTAGTGTCCATCTTTTATGATCATACCAAGGAATTCAATATTATCTGTAGCAATGGTGCTTTTCTTGGCCGATAATATGATTCCATGATTTTGGATAAGATTAGAGAATTGAGTTAACAGCTGGCGATGTTCATCATGTGAGCCTGAAAAAAGCAAGATATCGTCAATGTAAATCAATGCATGATGCAAAATGGGTTGGAAGATTTGGACCATTGATTTTTGGAAAATGGATGGGGCAGTTTTGAGTCCAAAGAGTAGGACGGTCCATTGGAAATGAGCATTGGGAATACAAAAAGCGGTTTTGTAACGTTCGGAGGGTTCAATGCCTAGTTGCCAAAAACCAGATTTTAAATCAAATTTTGAAAAGATTCGGGCATTTTTGAGAAAAGTGAACATGCTTTGTCGGCGAGGTAAAGGGAATTTGTCATCTTGTAAAAACATGTTTAATGGCTGGTAGTCAATGACTAGGCGTTTCTTTCCTCGGATAATTTCAGAATGCTTTTCAACATAAAAGGCTTGGCAAGCCCATTGAGAACTTGTGGGCTCAATTAAACCTTGGGCTAACAATTGTGAACATTCTTGTTGGGCTAGGAGTAAGTCAGAAGGACTCATTCCTGGATGGGTAGCTTTAGTTGGGTTAATGTCTTCATTGAGTTTGAAGGGTAACTTAATGAAGAAAGACTTATTTTTTCACAAGGGATTTGGATGGGTGAACTCAGAATGGGACTCTGGACAGAAACTCAAAAGTTTGGTTGAAATATCCTGGTAAGACTGGGGAGTTTCAGACAAATTGTAGAGTTTCAAAATGTCTGTGAATGGTTTGAACATGGACTTGACTCGGATTCCAGTGGGAATGATTTGGAGGTGTTTGATTTGGTGAAGGATGTCAAAACCTAACAAGATATCCTTATTAGGAAGAGTTGAACCAATAACCTTGGTCCAAATGACACAATTTGAGAAAATTTGAATACCAATGGGTTTTTTGGTAATCAAAGAGGTGGTGAAGAGTTTGCCATTGACAGCTTTGAAATGTTCTTCAAACTGGGTCCAATATTCTGATGGAAGAATATGGGGGTTTAGCATGCTGCGTTGGGCACCAGTATCTATAAGACCAATTGCTGGAATGGGCCTTTGGAATTTTGAGGGCAAGATCTGGAGTTTGATGGATGGGATAGGAACTGTAGTATCCAGGGAGAGTAACTGTTGGTGGAAAATCACTTGAGACTGGTCACTGTCTGAATCAGAGGAATTCTGTAATGCGAACACTGTTTCATCATTGGGTTCATCTTGTTCAGAGAAATAGAATTCCAGTTCATCTTTGGCAGGAGAGTAGTCTGTAGTTGCTTGAAGATGCTTAACTAACCGGATGGATTTTTCTCTTTTGTTGGGACAATCTTTGGCATAGTGGCCTTTTCTCTTGCAGATGAAACATCTGCTTGATTGCTTTCGTTTGAATTCTCTGGAGGAGGAAGATTTCTTTCTGAAGAACCGGTAGGGCTTTCGGGATCTGCGAGGTTTGGATGAAAATTCTGGAGTGTTGAATTTCTGAAAATGCCGTTTTTTCTTTGAACTGCAATCACAATCCTTTTTCTTGTGGCATTTGATCTGCAAATAAGGCTTTTTACAAGCACTTCGGAAAGGTTCTTTGTCTTTCAACAGTTCTTTGAAGAACTGTTTTTGCTCGCAAAGTTTGTCAAGACAAGTTTTGGCAAGCTGAAAGATTTTGCCAAGAGAGATGTTGTCTAGGGAAAGATTGGATGCTGTGAGTTGTCTCTGGATGTCGGGTTGGAGTTCTTCGGGGAGGGAAGCCAGAAAGACATGCTTTAATGTCGGTTCATTGAATCCATTAAGCTTATAGAACAGCAGGGACATTCGCTTATAATGGAAGTCAAGATCCTTAGCATTGAGGGAGCAGCATTTCATGTTGAGATAATCTCGTCTGGCAGCTTCAAAGACTGCAGAAGGGTCGCCAAGGAATTGATCATGAAGTACAGCAAGAGCACTTGAAACTTCTGGAAGGTCAACAAACTGTAATTGGCGGTATTGTCCTAACGAATCAAACCAATCTCTTAGAGCACCCGTAAAACGAGTAGCAAATTCTCTAAGGACTGATTGAGTTGTTGCTCCTGGTCTTAGCATCTGGAGGTCAATCCAGGCAGACATTTCATTGAGTCGGTCACGCCATTTATGAGATGGAAGATCATCAAATGTGAACCATGGACCATTTGACGATTTTTGACTGGGTGGATTGGGCTGGGCTGGAGAAGGTTGGTTTGTGGCAGAAGATTCAGGCAGTTCTTCTTCAACTTCGGAGGGAATATTAATATATGGTTCTGTATGAGAGGTTTGGCCGTGATCAGGTTGAGCCATCAGGATTTTGGTAATATCAGCATAGGACTTTTCAGAGTCACTGGTGGATGCTGAAGATTCTGTATCAGTTTCGGTAGGGCTATCTGAAACAGCTAGATTTGAATCAGAAGTTTGGTCGTCTGTAGCAGATGAATGGGTGACTGTGTGAGCAGTAAACTGGTTTATGGGTTCTTTATCCTTGGATTGGGTAGGGACTGATAATGGAGCTAGCGGTGATGGCAGTGTAGAACTAGGAGATGGTTGGCCAGGGATGGTCAGAGAGGAAGGATGAAGAGGGGCAGGTCGAGGCTGCGGTCTAGGTTTGGGTTTAGGTTTAGGTGGTGGTGGCAAAGGATTGTCTCTGAAAAGAGTATGAGTCATACCAAATAACTTGGAAGGGTCATACTGTTTAATAGGAGAAAGCATAGAGGCAAAAGGATGATAAGTTGGACCGAGGGAAGGGATAGGAGGAGATGTGGTAAAAAGGGTAGGTCTCTGTTTTTCAGATTCAATCTGGGCAAGTTCAGCTTTTAAGCGCCGGATTTCCCTTTCCTTTTGGTCAAATTCTGGACCATTGTATCTGTGGGCAAGCATGGCTCGTAACTCTGAATCGAGTTGACCAATTCGGGAGTGAAGATTTTGGTGGATCTGCTGCATCTGTGCAGTGATGGAGTCAACCTTGGTCTCAATCTGTGCAGTTCGCAAACTGATGTGCTCAACTTTTGAATTGAGATGCAACAAAGTATCATTTTGGGCCCTAGCATTTTGAGTTTGCCAGTTGAGGACAGATTCAAAAGGTTTAGGTGGTTCCAGGTGACCAGTGGAGGTAATAGGTGAAGGGATAAAGGGTTTGGACACAACATTTCGTTGGGAATCTGTATGGGGTTCCAAAGGAGGAAAGGAAGAAGAGTAATCGGAAGAGGTAGAGGAAAACATCATACAAGCCAGTGGTTGGACGATAGGTGTGGGGTTTGGGAGTGGTGATGGAATCTCAGACTTGCAATGGTTGGCAATCCATTTGAGTTCTTTTCGGTAGATGGGTAATGAAGCCGGTGGAGGCGGAGGATTTGATGGTGGTTTAGGGTCACAGTGGTGACATGGGACAGAAAGTTTTTTCTTTTTGGGTTTCTTTTTCCTTGTGGTTGGATAATCATCGTCTTCTTCCCAATCATCCCAGCAGGGACAATTTGGGTCACACATGCCTGAACCAGGGGCATCCCATAGGAAATGGCCATTGTGTTTGGCTGGATAAACAGGGTAGCCTTCAGAATTAAACCCTGTAATGGGCAGATCTTCCTGAGCTGTCTGAACAGCTGTGATCATTGAAGAATAAGTAAAGGAGAGCCGAGGAGGCTCTTGTGGAGCACTGGGAGGTGGTTTAAAGGTCATTCTGACTGTTCCATCTTGTCGTCTTTCAAACATACTTTCAGATGTCTGAATAGGAGCTGTATTATTGTGGAACTGTTCATAGTTGGAGATCCATTCAAGAGGCATAAGCTTGATGAGCTCATGACGGGGAATTTGTCGTGGGATCTGGATAATTGTAGGGATTTGGTCAGATTCTGCTAACACCATGAGGGTGTCAGAGTGGTGTTCTGAAGTGGGTAGATCTAAGGCGTGATTTTGAAGCCTGTAGACCAGTTGGTGATGTAAAGTGGCAATTTTTGCAGAAGAAATTTGTTCAGCACCTTGAATCTGAACTTGGACTTTCAAGGTTGTGGGCAAATTTGGATCTTGGAAAGAAAGGTTGAAATTGGGATAGAAAGTGAGTAAAACACTTCCTGCATGAAGGGTTGTGAGGACAGTGCCAATAACAGCATCTTGGTACTGTTTAAACCGGGTATCAAGCATAACAAGTCGAGCGGTGACTGGTAATCATTTTCTCCCATGAAGGGTAAGGATTAATCTGATGCCTCCAAGATGGAGATGGGTAAAACCTTCTCGTTTCCAGGTGGAAATCAATTCTGAGGGTATTTCCAGAGTGACATATTGCTCAACAGGGGTCGCTTGAAAAGAACATTGATCCAGGCGAGAAGACTGGATATATTCTTTAGGGTGAGGTCTTCGGGTGGATATGAGAGTACGGATACTGCGGGTAAAAGAACTGGGGCGTTTGTATAGTTGGTAAGGGCTTATGAGAGGGTATGAAGATTCACTGATCTGGGCGGATTCAGGGATGTAGGAGTATTCTACAAGATTTTCAATTTTCTTGGCAGTATGAGAAGTGCAAGATTTCGGCAAGGAAAGAGTGGAAGAAAGAGTAACAGGGGTTGAAGGATTTGAAGAGGAAGTAGAAGCCATGAATGAGAAATTCTCTCTGCGTCTGAAGTCGATGGAGCAAAAAAGAAAAAGACTTAAATTATACCATTTTGAGCATGAAAACAAGAGTTTAGAGATAGAAGTTTGAAAGAAATAAACTCGTGTTTTCTCTTACAATATGAATCCCTAAACCTCTTCTCTCTCTCTACAAATGAAGTTCTAAGAAAGAAAAAGAATAAAGGATTAAATTTGTTCATTTTGAAAACCTAAGGAAGTATGCTCTGCACTTGCCTTCTAGTAAGGATCTTGTGCATCAGAAAACTTTTGACAATTTCTTATCTGGTTTGGTACCCTGTTTTAGACTAAAGGAAAGTCTGTTTTGGGTTGTATAACCTGAGAAAAATGTTTTAAAGATTTTTTTATTACAGAGGTATATCGGCTGGAAACCCGAGCTTGCGGACTACTGGTCCAAAGAACAGTTTTAACTGTTGTAGTTCTGGTATAACAACGCCTATAAGCTTAATGGATTCAATGAACCGACATTAAAGCATGTCTTTCTGGCTTCCCTCCCCGAAGAACTCCAACCCGACATCCAGAGACAACTCACAGCATCCAATCTTTCCCTAGACAACATCTCTCTTGGCAAAATCGCCATTTCCTATGGGATGCCCCTGGTTCAGGCATGTGTGAAATTCCCTTTACCTCGCCGACAAAGCATGTTCACTTTTCTCAAAAATGCCCGAATCTTTTCAAAATTTGATTAGCTCCATTATCAGTCCCTACCCAATCCAAGGATAAAGAACCCATAAACCAGTTTACTGCTCACACAGTCACCCATTCATCTGCTACAGACGACCAAACTTCTGATTCAAATCATGCATTAATTAAATCATATCGGCTTTACAAGAATTTATCGTACTAATTTATTCGTTGAGCTCTAAACTATATTCTTGATGTCGCCGTTGTCCGTTGAGTGTCTTTAATCTTGATTTCACTTGATTCACTTGCATAAATATTATCCTTAAAAAACTAGTGAAAATGTGAAATGCAATATTTATTATTTTTACTAAAGACACATGTTTGTTATCATCAAAATTACATTATGTGTAGCCCTTTAGGCTAACAATAAATGTTGAGATTTGTAATGAAGGAAGGCAAAACTGGAAATGCACAAGGGTGTACGGGCATCCAGAAACAACTCAAAAGAAGCACACATGGACATTGATGAAACGGTTAGCAAACGTATCTCCTTTACCGTGGCTATGCTTTGGTGATTTTAATGAAATATTGCACTTGTATTAGAAGAAAAGAGGGAATAATAGGGATGTAAATATGATGTTCGAATTAAGAAGTGCAATCCAAAAATGTGGTTTAACTGACTTGGAGTGTAAAGGAAGAATTTTTACATGGTCAAACCGAAGATATTTGCCAAATTTTATAGAGGAGGATTAATAGATTTTTGTGCAACTCTGAGTGGGGCAACCGACCCCATGGTTTGGCAGCTATTAATTTAGAGTCCTGGAGGACATGTAGAGCTCGTATGATGCCTGTAAGAAATTTATTGAGCATGAGTGAAATAAGTAAGAGGTGTGGACAAATGTGAACCTGTTACAATTGTTTAAAAAATCAACCAAGACGATAATGGCTCAGCTGAAAATTTAGAGCAGGGAAGAGTTTGGTAAGAGAACAAAACATCTAAAGTCATTAACAAATGAGTTGCAGAGAGCCAGACAGAGTAATAAGCCCTATGTAGATGGAGCTGAGATAAAAAAAGATCGAGAAGCAAATTGATAAAATTTTGGCTGATGAAGAGATATACTAGAAGTAGAGATTGAGAGTGGATTGGCTGACTTAGAGAGATAAAAACACTAAGTTTTTCCACTCAAAAGCATCATTAAGAAGAAGGAAAAATAAAATCGAGGGAATTGAAACTAAATGAGGCAGCTGGACTAAAGATGAAAGAGAAGTAGAGAATGAATTTTGTGATTTTTTCAATAGGCTTTTCAAGTCATCGAATCCCTCGCATGCTCAAATTGAGGTTGCCCTAGCTAGTCTGGTTCCAAAGGTTACTAAAGAGATGAATGAAGAACTTCAATAGCCTTTCACTGAAGAGGAGATAACAACAACATTATCACATATGTGTCCCACAAAAGCCCCTGGCCCGGATGGACTGCCGGCAGTTATTTTTCAAAAGCACTGGAAGCTGGTTCGTTAAGGAGTTGTCAACACATGCCTCCATATTCTCAACAAGCAAGGTAATATTGCTCCACTAAATCACACATATTTTGCTCTTATTCCTAAGGTGGAGAAACCAAAGAAAGTGGCTGAGTATAGACCTATAAGTCTATGTAATGTAATTTATAGGATTATGGCAAAAACTATTGCAAATAGACTTAAGGAAATACTTCAGAAGATCATATCCCCCTCCTATAGTGTTTTTATCCCCAATAGGCTTATAACGGACAATGTGATCATTGGGTATGAGAGTCTTCACAAAATTAGGCATAGCAAGGGAAAGAAAAATGGATTTGTGGCAATAAAATTAGATATAAGTACAGCTTATGATCAAGTTGAGTGGTCTTTTGTTAAAGCTACAATGCTCATATTAAGCTTTTCTTTATGTTGGGTTGATTTAATTATGAGATGTATCACCACCACGTCCTTCTCTGTTCTTATTAATAGGGTTGCTAAAGGGTTGATAAACCCTCAACGAGGACTTAGACAAGGGTGCCCATTGTTCCCTTATCTCTTTATTTTGTGTGCTGAGGTGTTTTCCAGATTATTGATGCAGGCTGAAAATCAAAACCTCATACATGGATTGAGGTTTGGAAACAATGTCACAGTATCCCATCTGTTGTTCGCTGACGACAACTTGATCTTCACAAAGGCAACAGTTGCTGACTACAAACATCTCAAAGCAATCTTTGATCGCTATACTACTGATTCTAGCCAGTTATTCAACCTAGACAAATCTTCAATGTTTTTCAGTTGTAATACCAAGGCTGACCAGGTGCTGCAATTGAAGAAATTTTCCACTTGAATGTTGTGTCTAGACACGAGAAGTACCTTGGGCTACCATCCATGATTGGAAGAAACAAAAGGAACTTCTTCAATGATATAAAGCTCAGAGTGATAAGCAAAGTTTCAAGTTGGCAGCACAAGCATTTCTCCAAAGGTGGCAAGGAGGTCCTCATCAAAGCCATAGCCTAAGCGGTTCCAATCTATGCCATGAGTGTGTTTAAAATTCCTCAGAGGCTATGTGATGATATCCAGAAAGTTATAGCTAAATTTTGGTGGGGATCCAAGAATGAACGGAAAGGCATTCATTAGGCAAGGTGGGAGAGGCTCAGCAAAGCAAAGTGCAGAGGAGGAATGGGTTTTAAGGAATTCTCGTGCTTTAAACATGCATTGGTAGCAAGGGTGGAGGATTCTACAGTTTCCAGATTCATTAATGGCTTGAGTTTTGCAAGCAAGATATTTTAGACAATCTAATTTCTTGAAGGAAAAACTGGGGTCTAATCCTTCTTATATCTGGAAGAGTATTTTGTGGGGGAGACTTGTAATCCAGAAGGGCTATATGATAAGAAAGGCAATTATTCAGTCAAAAGTAGATATCAAATTGCTCAAAAGATAAAGTTTCAAGAACCTCCCAACTGCTCTGTAAATAAACCAGGTATTTGGAAAATTATTTGGGCTAGTACTCTACCTGAAAAAAATTAAAATATTTATGTGGAGAGCTATCCAAAACTCCATCAACTGAAAATCTATGGAGGAGAAAAGTGATACTAGAACCTATCTGCCAACTCTGTAAAAAGAAGATGGAAAGCATTTCTCATGCTTCGGTGGACTGTAAATCAGCTCGAAAGATATGGAGAATGGTCCATTTTGTAGATAACGTCTATTCTCTTGCAGAACAAAACATGGTAGATGTGCTGCAAAAAATGTTAGAAATGTTGAATCATTCATAATTCGAACTGTTGGTGGCTGTTTTTTGGGCAATCTTAGCATGCAAGAAACAATTTTCTTTTTAAAGGGAAGAAAATATATCCTCTTATCTCTATAGCAAAAGCTGAGGCGGTTCTAGAATCCTATAAAAGAATCAAAACTCCAAATGAATCACACTTGCACAGGAGCTTAATTCAGAAGAAGCAGCAGTAGTGGATACCACCTTTACAAGGATGACTCAAGATCAATGTGGACGCAGCCACAAATATTAAGAAGAAATCAGTAGGTTTGGGAGTTGTTGCTAGAGACTCAACCGAGAAGTTTATAACAATTGCAGTAAAGACATCAAAGTTCCATGGGGATGTAACTTTTGCAGAGGTTAAGGCTGTAGAATGGGGGCTGCAGATAGCAAAAACTATGGGGGTGTCTTCAATTATAGTGGAAATGACTCTCAAATTGTTTTAAACCTTCTCAACAGCAAGGTAGGCAGCATAATTGAGGTTTTCTAGGTGATATCAGAGGTCCAAGGTCTAGCTAAAGAGTTTGGTAAAATTAGAATCCAGTATATCCCATGACATTGTAATGCCCATGCCCACTTTTTAGCTAAATCAACCTTTGAATATGATGAATTTGTAGTTTGGATGGGAACTCTTCAAGAAAACATTTTGTATCTTCTTCAATCTATAAATAAATGAAGGTTTTAATTCCTTATAAAAAAAATTTATCGATCAATTATATTGTTTTTCAGTCGGTAGCAATATGATTACATTATGGTTTAAAAACTATGTATAAAATATTGCAAAAACAAGTTAGATAATAGTTACAGAAACCAACAAATTATTCCAACTCAAAACCTAAACCCTAATGATTCTTGAATGAGTACCTTTCAATGCATATTTTTAATAGCATGTCTCTGTCACTTATGGCCTCGGTTGTTAACCATGTTATATGCTTCTCCAGATTTAGATTTTGCATATGAGTAACTATAGAAAATTAATTCTAATCCCACTTCAATCTCACGCAAGAATGAACAAAAATTAAAATATTTTTAGTACTTTATGGTGTATTTATTAATCAGTAATCAAAATAGGCTGGAATCATAATCGAGTAGAATTAGAATGAGGAATGCGAATGGAATAAATTATTTACTTTAGCTGTGGAAATCAGAATGGAAATGAATTGTATTGCCATTAATGTGTTTACTTTATTTTGGAATCGAAATGGATTTTTGCAAGTTACTAAACTGACCTTAATTGATAATAATAATAATAATAATAACAATAATAATAATAATAATAATTGTTTATAATCATTATATTAATATAGTAATTATTATTCTACTACTACTACTACTATTATTATTAATGTTAACATATATGTAGGGGTGGGCGCGGTTCGGTTCGGTTCGATTTTTTACTAAATATTTCATAATCGTTCGATTACGATTATTTTAAAATCATAATCGCGATTAATCAAATTACCGAAATAATCAAATACTCGATTAATTGAAATAATTCGATTCGGTTCGGTTCGATTATTTCGATTATGGGCCTATTGGACCTATTTTGGGCTTTTTTCAAATTTAAAACCTTAAATTATGAGAAATGAATTTAAGTTTTTTTTTAATTAGAATATTAAGAATCTGCAATTAAAATAAGAGGCAGAATCATTTTTTTCGGACGATTATTATTAAGCTCTATTGTTGTGGCAGATCCCTGAAGAAAATGCTTTATTCCCCATCTTTGTGACATTTACCGGAACAAAGAAGCAAATCATGAATATTTCATCTCAATGCCATGCTTCACACTAGGGGATTTGGGAATTCTTCTCAAGCCCTAAATGCATTTAATATAGTGAAGAAATGTCAATGAGATTCCTTAACATATAGTAGTATGCTCAATATTTCATCATCTTCAGGCATACAACATTCAACCGAAAAGCAGAACTATTATGATTGGCAAATAACCAAAACTAAAGTGAATCGAGTAATTAAATCTGCCAAATGATACCCCTCAATAAAACATGAAAACTCAAAAGATCCAGATGATAATTATCCCTTATAATTTGACGATTTTAGCATGCTGGGTTTGGAGTGGCTGTTCTCACTTCTAAGCTTCAACTACCATTTTCGTTACCTACTATTTCAGTGCAATTAAATATGAAATGCCATATGGGATAATGCAGAGAACATGAAAATTACATTTTGTCTTCAAAATGTTAACCAGATCATTTTCATTTGAAAAAAAAGGTGAATTAATAAACTTCCACAATCCACAAAACAAATACCAATCCTCACACGGCAGGTGACAATGGCAGCAGCAGCAGATGACAGCGGCAGCAGCAGCAAATGACAGCGGCAGCAGCAGTAGATGACAGCGGCTGCAGCAGGTGGTAGCGGCAGCGGAGACTCGGCGACGAGCAGCAGCGGCAAATCAGATTCGTGAAGGACGAGCAGGCGCAGTCGTCCAGGTGGTAGCAGCAGCGGAGACTCGGCGACGAGCAGCAGCGGCAAATCAGATTTGTGAAGGACGAGTAGGCGCAGTCGTCCAGGTGGTAGCGGCAGCGGCAGCGGAGACTCGGCGACGAGCAGCAGCGGCAAATCAGATTCGTGAACGACGAGCAGGCGCAGCGGTGACGACTGACGAGCAGTGGCGACGACGAGATGGCAGCGGCGGCGACGAGCAGCGGGGACGAGTTACAGCGGCTGACGGTGCTGCGGGTGAAGCCTGAAGGTCACGACTCACGGTCACGAGTTCGAACGGTTTTTGGCTGAAGAAGAGAAGAAGTTTTGTAGATTTAGATTTTAGGGTTTGTTTATTAGAATTTAGAAATTCGGTTTATTTGATATCCGGTTCGGTTTTTCAGTTTTTTTTTTAAAACCGAATCGACTGGTTTTATTACTTTTACTATATTATTTATTCGGTTTTTTGGAGGTAAAAAAACCGCACAAAAACCGAACCGAACCGAACGGTTCGGTTCGGTTTTTGATTAATCAGCTTTTTTTGCCCACCCTTACATATATGTTTCCATAATGTTGATTTTGATGATAACAAACAAGATTAAGAATGATTAATGTTTTAAGCTCAAATTATTTTTTATACATTTTAAATAAATTATTATTTTCACATTATAAAGGTTTTATATTTAATGGAAAAATGATTTTATGAAATTAGTTGGTTTTTAAGTTTATGGTTTAATTGAAAGAGTTTTGAAAACTTTGAAATCAACAAGTATTGCTTGAAATTTTGGAGAAGGATTTATTTGAAACGTTTCATAGCATTTTAGGTCATATCATAATTTCATAAAGTGTTGGGAATAACAAGTAATATTTAGAGATTCTAAAATTGGACCTATTTGCAACATTTATAACGTTTTGAGTCATAATACAGTTGTATAAACTTTTGGGCCATAATACAGTTGTATAACGTTTTAGGGTCAAACTGTAATTTTGAAAAATAATTCACTGTAACAGTTATTGTAGCAAGCGGCTAACCGGATTTGACAAGCGGAAGATCGGATTTTGGGCAGTAAGCTTCTGGAACATAAACGGCTATTCGGATTTCAAAAGCGGCATACCGAATCTTCAAAATTTAAATATATGCTATAACGGTAACATAAAAGCGGCTAACCGAATTTCATAAACGGTAAGCCGGTTATCACCAAAATGTGCATAACGGCTAGTTTTGAGTTTAAACTATATAAACTCAAATCCAATTCATTTTTGGTAATCTAAGCAAGTAAAAACAAAAAGCACACAACATATATTAAGCTCTCATTTCACAAATCATAAAACATTGAATCATCTTTATTCTTCAATTTGTATATCTACTCTTCGAAAGAGTTTTTGTTGTAATTTTTAATTCCTCATCAAATTTGTGAGTGTTTAAGTGTGTGAGACACTTGAGTGAAGAGATTGGGAGATAATCTCTTTGTTGTAAAGGTTCATTGGCACCTTGGAAGTCAACTGTAAGCTTTTGAAGCCTTGGAAGGTTTGGATAGTGAAATCCTCAAGCTTGGGTTGCTTGGAGGCGTGGACGTAGGTGGGAATTGCCGAACCACGTAAAAATCATTGTGTTTGTTTTCTCTTCCCTTACTCATTTATTATTGTGCTTTATTGAACTTATTGTTTTCGAATTTATTAAGGCATTAGATTGAATTGTTGTGTGGTTCGCTTAACTTAAGTTTTAAAAACTCAATTCACCCCCCTCTTGGATTGTATAACTTGTATTTCAATTAATACTTATTATTATTCCTAATAATAATGATGATGATGATAATATTATCATCCTCATCATCATCAACAACAATAAATTTTTAATAATAATAATATAATGAATGATAAAATGAGAATTTCAAGATTTAAGCAGGAATAATATGGTCACTTTAGGGAATGAGATTCCCATTCTCACTTCCCCACATAGGAATGAGAACTTTAGCAATCATTCCCAATTTTAGGGCGGTTCATCATTTTGATTCTCATTCCATCTCTCATTTAAAGAAGTAAATACATTAATTATTCTCATTCTTTGATTTTCATTCACATTTTCAATAAATAACATACCATTAAGTGCATTTCTGATTGGAAGAAGTAAGAGGAGAGGAGAGGAACAAAAATGAGAGAGTACGAGAGAAAATAAGTGAAAAAGATATCACTCTCAATTTTATTATTTAATTTAATATGATATTTTCTCTTCTTCCCTTACTTCTTTTCCCTTCTTTATTTCATTTCCCCTCTTTTTTTTTCCATTTCTTCAAAGCAAACATACCATTAGAATTTGAATAAATAAATAAAAAACCTTAAAAATTTACTATATTAAAGTTGAAATCTATTTACTGTTTCCTAATTTAAATTTTGAAATTAAGACCAAAATTTTAGGCCCCTTCACGGCCCAAGAGAATCAAGTCTCTTGGGCTTGATTATGTAAATGTCACCATTATAATAAAGTATTATTCTTCAGTTTTCCAAAATAAAGTAATTGAAATTGTAAAAGTTGGAAAAAAAGATTTTCTAATAAATAAAGAACGTAATTATATTTACACCGGTGTCACTAATGACCAGAAGATACTAAACAAATTGAGTTGTGTGCTCATACCAGAAGTCTTATTACAATGATGTACTTTTCCTATCTTATGACTGACTGTATTAATTGTCTTCTAATTTTATAAGAAATAATGATCTCTACTTATAAATAAAACACCACAACGATATTACTTCTAATTTGTTCCTTGTTGTTCTATGCTCTTCTAATCTTCTGCTACGATCTTCTACTTCTACAGTGTTTTATTATGTAATCATTAATAATTTATTTACTTCAAAAAAAATTTACCACTACATTTATGCAGATCAACAAAACACTGTAACCCCTCACAAACAATAAGATGCAAAACGTAAAGGAAACGTATGAGACAAAGTGCAGTAAAATATTCTACACACGTATAAATATTGGAGTTCTCCAATATCTTAATTATAACAGAATTGACTATTTGTGGTTTACAGATTCGAACATTGATGAAAATGGGTTGTTAATTAACTGGAAAAAGGCAACACAACCTCAAAGCAAGCAATTTAAATAAATGGCATGCAATACAAATTGTTGCCCAGGGAACACGACACTCTAATGCACTCCTATCTTATCGCTTTTGCCACTATAAGGAGAGGAATAATTAACTGGAAAATCACCGAGATCAAAAGATAGAATAAGATTTCATAAGTACATAAAAATGGTTATGCCTTTGTTGTTTATTTTGGTGAAACCATGCACTTCTTATGGATTCATAATATAAATGATCAGAACCCACAAGTGGCGTGAAGGCTGCATGAAATATTTTTGGGTCATTTGGTGCGAAGTTGAAGATTCCCAAAATTATTTCAACGTAATAAGAGGGCACTAATTTTAAAGTGTTACGTTTTTTTAATTAATTTATAAAAAAAAAAGATTACCCTAAGACAAAATAATAATAATAATAATAAAAGTGAAAAAAAAATGCAAACCCTACCCCGGCACAAACGTAAGTTAAAAATTTCAAAATCAATATTGGAAGAAGTTGAGAAGAAAGAGATAAAAATGAATTTAATTTCCAAACTGCGAGATGTATAACAGTATCAAACCGAGATTGATTAAATGAGGCCACTAAAGAAAAATCTGATGTTGAGGTCACAACTAAATAGTACAAAGAAGGAGACAATTGCATTCCCGGAAAATGCAAAGTCAACAAAGTAATGTAATTAAGATCATGCACCACGAACAGCTCGTCACTGAGTGAGTTTCCAAATTTCCTTCTGATCTTATTTCATGTTCCTCAATATTATGCACGGGAAATGGCTAGCTCCAAAGCTTTCTAGACTCTAAAATGATGCACAGGATTTAATGCAATTTAGTTTGCGGGCTCCTTGAGTTGGTGACTGAGATTATTGTACACAAGTTGTGGTGTTTTATCAGTGTGAATCAGCACTAACGGTGACAGGTGTTTTGTCTTCTTTCTATCTTCTTTATGTTCGTTTATCTTTTTCGTGGAGAAGTCTATGTTACGGCTTCGGTAGGTAACAGAAGCCAATGAGGAACTTCTACGGGTGCTAGAGGAGAGAGAAAGAGGTCCCAATGCAAGGTGATGGAAATGGGAAAGTTCGAAGCTGTTACTTGCAGCTTTTGCACCTTAGCCATGTCCCTCTTTCGCCATAAAAATGAAGAATCATTGACAAAAAGTGGAAAGAGTTATAAGTAAGAGAGATAATATAATGCACGTCTTCTCTCATTTTATGGTGCACGACTAGATTTGTGGCGCGACATCATTGGAAGAGTTGTGGGGCCCACAAGACAGCTCCCCAGTAATAAGTTGCCACGCATCTGGTCACGCACCAATCAAATTTCTTTACTTGAATAGGGACCACTGAAGAAATTAAGGTAAAATCAAGTCAGAGTCCTTTGGCACTCCCATGCGCCCAGCAATCTTGGGCGCATGGGTTCGAGTCCCAGCGATAGCACGCTGGGACTCTACTACCCTGTGTAGTAAGGGTTTATTTGTCTCTCTACATTAGGGTGGAATCGATCTCCCTCTAATATTAATAGTGAAGATAGATCTCTCTCGATCTTTAAATAAGGGTTGACATTCGAGCTGTGTTGTAATAAGATTATTCAAGAGAGTCCAGACTGATTTTTAATTGTAAATATCAATAGAGTTCTAATTGTAATATATCAATATAAAAAAAAAAAGACGAATTATTAATTCTGTCTGTGTTTCCTGGAAGATGCAGTATTATACTGCAGTCACATTCCCTGAAATTGCTAAGTTGACAATAATGTCAATGTAAGTATATTTTTAAGACCTTAGAATTCTACTAAGAAGACACAGAGTCGAATCCTAATCTCAATTCTCAATTCTTAGATTAATTTGTCCATCATTATTTTTTCCTTTCCTAACAAATACTTTTACTTTTCTTTCAGCACTTCCTGCTACTAAATGGCCAAAAGAATGGCTCGAAATCTTTCAGAGGCAATTGTAAGAAATGATAAACAAGCTTTAATCAACTTAGTTGGCTGCAGTAACAAGAGAATTCTTTCACAAAGAGACGCTTCACTGAACACGGCCTTACACTTGGCTGCGAGATTTGGGCATGTTGAGTTGGTGACTGAGATTATAAAATTTTGCCCGGAATTGGTAGCAGCTGAGAATAAGAAGCTAGAAACTCCATTGCATGAAGCTTGTTGTCAGGGGAATCATGAGGTTTCAGCTTTTCTAATGGAGGCAAATCCTACTGTGGCTACAAAGCTCAATCATGAAAGCCAGAGTGCATTTTCACTTGCCTGCAGACAAGGGCATCTCGATGTTGTCAAGTTGATGATCAATCAGTCATGGTTGATGGAATTTGAAGAAGATTCTGTTGAATCAACCCCATTATATTTGGCCATATCAAGAGGACATACAGGTAATTTAACTTATTTAAACTATATCTAGTCAGCTGCAGCATGCGTGGATTTTCCATATTTAAACTTTCAATGAATATTATACCCTGAAGCTCTTGTTGATCGCAAGAATGCTGGAACCTTATCTTGTTGACCTCTTTCTACTGTTTTCATTTTTACTTTGTGCATTATATATTAAAACTGTTCTGTTTTTGGCTAATTGTGAATGGTTTTTGCACGGAATATTTTTTATGGATGAGCCTTTTAACTAGTACGGGCATCTTGATCATGTCTCTAACTTGCTTTCTTAAGATATTTTGACACGTGTCATTTGTTAATATGGATGGTTGGTATTTATTTACTTGCTATAGACAAAAATAATAATAATCCTTGTGCATGCTTGTGCATATATATATGATGGTATGCAGATATTGCAAGAGAGATACTGGAAGTACGGCCAAGATTTGCTGGAAAAACAGACAAGAATGGATTTTCTCCATTGCATTATGCATCTAGCATAGGGAACGTGGAGATAACAAAATTGCTATTGAATCATAACAAGGACATGGCTTTGCAATATAATAAAGATGGCTACACACCACTGCACCTGGCTGCAATAAATGGCCGGGTGAAAATATTAGTAGCATTCTTATCCAGCTCTATCACTTCTTTCGATCATCTCACAACTTATGGAGAAACAGTCTTTCATCTTGCCGTGAGATTTGACAAGTATAATGCATTCAAATTCCTAGCACAATCTTTTAATACCTCCCTATTTCACCGGCAAGACCAGTTTGGTAACACAGTGCTGCATCTTGCAGTTTTAAGAAAAAAACTACCAAGTAAGGCTTTCATTCAATCTTGTAATTGTGGACTGAAAGAATTACAACTCTATGATGTTGCATTGCCTGTTTATCTCTGATTCAGGTTCCTATTTCAATTTGATTTCCAGTTTGTAGAGTACATAATCAAGGAAACAACACTGGACATTTATTGTCGGAACCATAAAAACCAAACAGCACTTGACATCCTTGAACAGGCAGGAACTAATGATGATGCAACGAGTCTGAAGAAATTATTTAAGACTGCTGGGAATATTGGAAGCCCTGAGTTGTCACCACCCGCTGCAGAGGTTAAGCTGACACTTGAAAGTCCCATAAATTTGGTCAAGGTAACAAACTCAAGTACAAGCATGGATCCTTCAATGAATATGCATCTCAGTAGATCATGCGGTTCCTTGCCTGTTCAAAACATAGAACCAATGTTAACGAAGGAATTACTTGGGAATCATACTAAGCAGAAACCTAAAGGTGAAGAAGCAAATTCATCTGAACCAGAGTCTGTGGAGGAAGCAAATGAGTCACCAAAAAATCTTGAGCGATACAAGGATCTGAGCAGCAGACACATGAAAGAATTGAACCAGCGATACAAAAGTCGCCAAGAGAAGAAAAATGAGATACACAGAGAGGCACTACAAAATGCAAGAAACACTATCATACTGGTTGCAATTTTGATAGCTACAGTTACATATACGGGTGGTATTAGTCCTCCAGGAGGTGTTTACCAAGAAGGGCCTCTGAAAGGAAAATCATTAGTTGGGAGAACAAAAGCTTTCAAGATTTTTGAAATAAGCAACAACATTGCCTTGTTCACATCTTTAAGCATTGTTATTATTCTAGTCAGTATCATCCCCTTTGAAAGGAAAAAATTGATGAGGCTATTGGTGATCACACACAAGGTACTGTGGGTGTCCATTTCATTCATGGCTACGGCTTACATTGCAGCCACAAGAATTACGGTGCGAGATGATCGAGGCACAGGATGGGTGACTAACTCTTTATTGGCTACAGGTGCCGGAACTCTAGGATTTCTATTTGTGTATCTTGGTGTTGAATTGATAAGACACTGGTTGAGAAAATTGGAGTGGAGAGCAAAGAAACTTGGAAAGCAGAGCAAAGTTGGTGTCATCAGAGGAAGAATCCAGTCGCGTTACACCAAATTTAAACCGAGAAATAAACCTCAATCAGATTCCACAAACTCTGACGTCGATAGTTCAACATCTGTTGGGTATCATGCATACTGAAAGTTTAGTCAGAAAAAGTAAATAATATTGTGTTTGATTTCAGAAAAAGTAAATAATGTTGTAAGCAACACAGAGGCATCAATGTTTCCTCAATTAGTTTCTACTCAGCATTGTTTGTACCAAACACGAAGTGAAAAATGAAATCCAATCACAGACAAACTCTGATCTTTGACAGTTGTAAATCTGCAGGATATTGTTCGTAATAATGGTTTATCAGAGAAAAGAAATAATATCATTGTAAGCAGCTGCAACTGCAAGAAGACGCTACTGGCTCAGTTACTATATACTCAGCTGATTTCCCAAGAACATTGTGGAGTTAAAAAATTCTGACACAAGTCGACAGGGGCTCAGACAAACTGTTTCTAGTTTTTCAGTTGGCCAGGTGAATTTTTTTTTTTTTTTTGAGAAGAAAGGGATTCATTCATTAACTGATTTAAATAAGTACATAATTTCTGAAGGGTATGACCCTATACAAACAGCAGTTTCACCACTTTCTAAAGCTCTCTTGGCTAAAGAATGAGCAATGGTATTACAGGATCTTGCGATGTGCTGGACTTTGACAGCATTAAACTCCTTCATCTTGCTTTGCACCTCTGAAATTTCCCATTGGATCTCTGTTCTACTGCTCTTTCTGCTGTTAACCAAATCACTAGTCTCCTGAGAATCTGATTCCATGATGATATTAGGCAATTCTGCATGCTTTGCTATGCTTAGTCCCCAGCTCATAGCTTCTGCTTCTGCATGAGTTACATCACCATGAAACTTTGTGACTTTTATTGCAGCTGCCACAAAATTTTCCCCAGCATCCCTTATAACAGCTCCCAGGCCTGCACATTGGTTTTCCTCGTTTATAGCTGCATCCACATTAATTTTACACCAATCTAGTGGAGGGGGGCTCCAGCCTCTTGGAACCTTTTCTTTCTGCTAGGCAAAATCCTTTCGGGTTTGAGCTTTCACCCTTTTAAATTCTTCCACTACTCCAATTTGAATCTTAAGAAAGTACGAACTAAAAAATAAATTTAAGTTTTACCCAACTTTATTTAAAAAAAAAAAAATTGTAACACAAATTTATATGTATCGGTCTCATCAAATTCAATGATGAAGAGTTGAAAACTTGTTGATTTTGAATCTCGACTACCAGATTTGATGAGATAAATTAAATTTGTTTACACAAATTTAAGCAAAACTTTAAGTTAAAACAACCAAACCATTGGTTGATATTTTGTTGTTATTTCATTTGCACCCACTATCCTGAGAAATAATGTATTTATATAAAAGAAATTACTTGTAATAAATTAAAGAGTAATGTTACAGCCACAAACTCTTGTACAAACTTATTTTGTACAAATTGATGTGGCATGATAAGATTGGTTGAATTAAATATCACTTGGCCCACATGATTTGTTTTTATTAATTTATATTTTCATTCAACCAATGAATTAATGCCACATCAGTTTGTACAAAATAAGTTTGTACAAGAGTTTGTGGCTGTATCATTACTCTAAATTAAAGGTGTTGTAATCATTTTGTCTCAAAAATATTCTTAAATAAATATCTTTTGGGCGATTAGGTTTTTTTTAAGCATAATCAAATAGAAATTCAATTTTTTTCTCCATTACTATGAGAGGAATTCCAACCACACAAACTTCTTATTTTCACATATCAATAGATGAATTTATGTTTTTAAAATATTCCAAAACATTTCGATGATGTATTAATCTATTATGTGATGCATTTTTTTATGGTCTTTTATCATTATCTTTTTTCATCGTGAAAATTTCTGGATGTTTAATAACCCTTTAGTCAACCTTTGACTACTAAAATAATGTTATGTTTACTTATACTAATCTGGATCAAATGCGTTTTCAAATTTGTCAAATTACATTTTGAGCATGTCATAGTGGACGTTATTACAAAGTCGTCAATCTCAATACAATAATTATGACAACACTTAAAACCGAACATTCAATTAACATAATGTCTAGCGATATGAATACAAATTTATGCTCTATCGATTATTGACTTTTTGTAAAATTGATTTTAAAATAATTTAATGAGACAGTAATGTTTATTTTGTTATTTCTTTGATATACTCAAATTAATAGATTTTTTTTTAAGTTACTCATAATAAGAAAACCTATTTTTTAGCCCTCTTTTTAATTAATAACTACATTACAATTAAAAATTTTTATTGAAATTTTATATCTGATATCCTTAATATTAAAGAGTAATACTATAATTAATAGTATTGTTTAGTTATCAATTCATTATTAGTTTTTCTAATGAAAAGATTAAATCCTTTATCTGTTAAAAAAAATTGACTTAATTATTTAACATTATAAATTTTTTTGCAGCCTTCTCCATAAAGAAACAATAATAATTGAACCACAAATAGTTTTGAACAAACTAATGTAGTAGAATAGGTTAGGTGAAACGTAATAACAATTATTCTTTTCATTTATGTGGACTTATGATAGTTTTATACAACTAACCTTCTCATGCCATCTTAGTTTGTACACACTTATTTGTACAAGTTGATTGTGACTTTATAATTATTTCAACGAAAATTATTACATTTATTTGCCCACTTTTGAAGTAAAAAAATAAAATAATTTCTTGAAATAATAGTTCTAGAGCAATTAAAAAGAACATCTTCTTAATTATTTTTCTTTTTAAAAATTTTTAATAACTTTTTTATTGTTTATATTCAAGATATAATAAAAGTTACTTAAATTTTGTACTCTTTTTATATTTTTTTTTCAGTATTGAAGCCACTAAATGAAAGGATGTCTCACAAGCAAATTTTGCCTAGGCCCCATAGTCGGCCTGCGTAATTTCTTTGGAATTTGAATGAAATGGCTGCGGTCAGTGAGTAGTATTCATGATGGTGTTCTGATTTTAAATCTATCGATCAATTATATTGTTTTTCAGTTGGTAGCAATATGATTACATTATGGTTTAAAAACTATATATAAAATATTACAAAAACAAGTCAGATAATAGTAACAGAAATCAACAAATTATTCCAACTCGAAACCTCAACCCTAATGAATCTTGAATGAGAACCTTTCAATGGATATTTTAATATCATGTCTCTGTCACTTATGGCATCGGTTGTTAACCATGTTATATGCTTCTCTAGATTTAGATTTTGCATATGAGTAACTATAGAGGAGAATTAATTCTAATCCCACTTCAATCTCACACAAGAATAAATAAAATTTTAAAATATTTTAATTACTTTTATGTGTATTTGTTAATCAGTAATCGAAATAGACTGGAATCATAATTGAGTAGAATTGAAATGAGAATTAAAATAAATTGTTTACTTTAGTTATGGGAATTGGAATCTGAATGAACTGTATTGACATTAATGTGTTTACTTTATCTAGAAATCGAAATGGATTTTTGCAAGTTAGTAAACTAGCCTTAGTTGATCGTCGTTGTCGTCATCATCATCATCATCATCATCATCATCATCATCATCGTCATCATCATAATAGTGATAATAATTGTTTATAATCATTATATTAGTATGGTGATTATTATTCTACAACTAGTACTATTATTATTATTATTATTAATACTTATTATTATTCCTAATAATAATGATGATAATGATGATGATAATAATAATATTATCATCCTCATCCTCATCATCATCATCATCAACACCAACAATATAATAATAATAATAATAATAATAATATGAGGGAGGATAAAATGAGAATTTTAAGATTTAAGCAGGGATAATATGGTCACTTTAGAGAATGAGATTCTCATTCTCACTTCCCCACATAGGAATAAGAATTTTAGCAATCATTCCCAATTTTAGGGGGTTCATCATTTTGATTCCTATTCTATCTCTCATTTAAATAAGTAAATATATTATTTATTCTCATTTCTTGATTTTCATTCACATTTCCTATAAATAACATACAATTAAGTGCATTTCTGATTGGAAGAAATAAGAGGAGAGGAGAGGAACAAAAATGAGAGAGTATGAGAGAAAATAAGTAAAAAAGATATCACCTCAATTTTATTATTTAATTTAACATGATATTTTCTCTTCTTCCCTTCTTTATTTCCTCTCCCCTCCTTTTTTTTTTTTTTTCATTTCTTCAAACCAAACATACCATTAAAATTTGAATAAATAAAAAAAGTTACCTTAAAAATTTACCACATTAAAGTTGAAATGTATTTACCGTTTCCTAATTTAAATTTTGAAATTGAGACCAAAACTTTAGGCCCCTTCACGGCCCAAGATCAAGTCTCTTGAACCTGATTGTGTAAATGTCACCATTATAATAAAGTAGAGTGAGACTATTGGCACCCCTTTAAATATCTCTCAACACCTCTTTTCTTTATTAACCCCATTAAAATATTTAACAATATTATAAAATTCTTTTAACACCCTTTTAATGACAAAAATACCCTTAGTTTAAATTTATTAATATAAACCCCGTTTTAATTTTTGACCCCTGATTGTGATTTTTTTTTTGAAAGCACCTGATTGTGAATTTTGAAACAATTAATCATCTATTGAAAAAGAAAGAAACAAAAGGAAAAAAAAAAAGAAAAGGGAACTTGCTCCAGAAACTTCTACTTTAATGTGGCAAATCATTGAAACACCACATGGCCAAAACTTTACTCTAATGCATGACAACTCATTGTAATTGATAATGACACCTCGCAAACACTTGGTTACCATGTGTGTAATTCTAAGGCCAAGTGCTAATTTGGTTTAATAATGAAGATGATGAGCACAAGCTTCTGAAAATGCAGAATCATGGATTCTTCGAAAGACTGCGAGCCTTTGTGGAGAAAGACAACTGGGGCACTGGAAACCATGTCGGTGAGAAAATAATTCTGATGATCGTTCAGCTCGTCCTTTGCTTCATAATTACTTTCTTCTTTCTTAATTTCCCTCATGGGTCTCGGTTTCTTCCTGAAGCTTGTTGATGATGAGTTGCATATGCCGATAATTCCTCACCAGAAAATAAGATAA
This sequence comes from Citrus x changshan-huyou, assembly GCA_039657385.1. NCBI lineage: Eukaryota > Viridiplantae > Streptophyta > Magnoliopsida > Sapindales > Rutaceae > Citrus > Citrus x changshan-huyou. The sequence continues at coordinate 13,506,653 of CM077547.1, read as the reverse complement.
AAAAGTAACTTTCTTAATTTTTAAAATGCTGAATTTCAATTTCATGTACTATTCATTTTGTCTCTTAATCAAGTTATTTTTCATTTTTCTGTTGATATTTTAATATTTACAATCAATTGTAGCATTACTTTAAATTTATAGTATGTAGATCATAATTCATAAATTTGTTTGCAGTTGGAGTAAACTCGGAAATGTTAAAATAATAATAATAAAAACAAAAAGAGTAGAGACAGGTTGTCATCTTGAGTAACAATAAAATAAAGAATTCCAGCTTATACAAAGTCTTTCTTTAAAAATATGAAACGAATAAAATGACTATTAAAATGGTTCAAAATTTTCTAATACTGTCATTGACTAGCTAGATCAATTGTTTCTTGTGTGGTAACTTCAAACACCAAATCCTTAAAAGCAATTATAATAGTTTTGTATGGTGTTGCCTAGCCTTCTGCACATGGTTCATGATATTTGATCCAACTATTCGCAATAGGAGGAATAGGTGAAGCTGGAAGCATGAACACCTGCAAAAAAAAAAAAAAAAGCCATAGAAAAATTAGTCCAATAATTAAGATATTGCAGCATAATTTGAATTTCTAAACTTTTACATACCTCTATGAAATTATTTCTATTAACAAATCCAATAGCAATGATTTTATGCGAGGAGCGTGATAATGGAATAGATCTAAGTGGAAGGAATGTTAGATTCAGCACATCTGATATATGTAGTAATACCACATTATATTTAGAAGCAATAATATGACCAATTTCAGGCATGGTCATCCAATACTCTCTCCCTGGGTTATTCTCAAAGTATAAAAGTGAATGAAGTACCTCCTCTGCTCTACCAGCATATTGAAAGACTCTTTTATAATCATTAAAGTGACTTTGCAACTCAATAACTAAGTCTTTCCTGACTTGTGCCCAGTTATCTTCACCAATACCTATTAGGTCAGCCACTGCCCGAAAACAACAATTACCATCTGCAGCAACATCTCTAACACCACAAATATAAGGCCTCAAACCAAATGGAAATGAATCAATATAAGAAGCATGCTTTGGTGCTTTTGTTTGAGAAACACTCATTTTTCGTTGCCCTTTTGGTTTTTTTGTAGTTGTACTTGAAGACAAAATGTCTGGAGAATGATTATCATGTGCGTATACTACATACTCAAATCTTGATGGATCTCGGCGGGTAGATTTATCAAGCTTTTGGGAGGGTCGTCCTCGAGTCTTAGCTTTAACAGTTGGCTCAATTAAAAAAGTTGAGGATGGATCAGCTAACTCTTTCAGTTTTCTTTTTATTTGCATTTTTCCGAAACCATCTGAATCTTCAAAACGCTTGATAATCATTTCCATTTCAGGGGTACAACTAAACTCTGCTGATTTTTCATAGCTGGTGCAGACAAGGTCTAATTTCCTCCAATGCGAATGTACATAATCTAAAGGTATTGGTCGACCTTCACGCTTATACTCTGCAATTTCATGTGCACACGGTAGCTCATGAGTGTGTCGAACTACACAACCACATGCTGAAATATCTATACCAATTAAATCAACTCTTTTTGACTCACTTAGTATCATATCTAATGCATTTCTAGCAACTAATCCCCTTAATTCTTTAAAAATTGAAGGTGTGAAACTATGTTGCACAGTAGTCAAACTCTTCTCAAATGATGCCTTAATTTCTGTATGTTGCAACTCTACCAAAGAATGAAGTTTTGTCCATAACGTTACAAAGTTTCCTTGGGATGAACATAGTTGCCTTTTTAATTTTGAATGTGCAGTCTCAGCCCTAAAAATAAACCAACAAAAATTAAAAAAATAAAAAGATATATAAAAAAATGGTGTTGAGTTTTGTTATAAAATCATTGAAAACTAAATATTGTTTACCTGTTGGTTGTCATATTTCCGAAATGCATAATAAAGTCTGTCCATGCTGCAATAAATTTTTCTTTATACTTATCAAGCCATGTCTGCTTTACATAGACAAGTGCTTTCGGATATCTAGCATAATCACTCTAAAAAATACTCAAGTGTTGTATGTACTCTTGCTCAGTGGCTGAGAACACCAGTACATTCCAGCTGCTGTTAAAGGCTTCCCATCTTTCATTAGTCTCAAATAGCTTCTTACAATTAGCTAACACATTTCTTGAAATATGCCATCTACAAAGTAAATTAGTTGCACTTGGAAATATCTTTTCAATGGCATTCATCAGAGCTAATTCTCTGTCTGTCACAATCACAGTTGGTAACATATCATCTTGCATAATGGTTTTCAATCTTTCTAATGCCCAAATATAGTTATCTTCTCGCTCGGACTCAAGATATGCAAAACCAACATTAAATGTCATTGCAGTCGATGTGACACCAACTATTTCCAACAACGGAAACTTATACTTATTGACTTTATAAGTGCAGTCCATTATCAGAACACTTGGAAAAGCTTTTAACAAATCAAAAGTAAGAGGATGTGCCCAAAATATGTCTTTCACACAATTTGTATCATCATCACTCCGATGCCACTCAATGTAATTATGATCATGCAATTGACTCATAAGCTGTTGCATTTGTGACCGTCCGCCCAATTCGCGAACCTTATATTTATACCGAGCATTATAAACCGTCTTCATTGTTGTAACATTAAATGTATCCCTAGTCTTTAAAGTATGTAATATCTCTTTTGGCCGAACATTAATTTTAGACAAATCAACCAATATACTAACCTCTTCATTAGTAAGTCTACCTGCAAATGAGTGGCCCTCAAGATATTGTGCAGAATGATGGTTATGCAATCCACATATTACTTTTAACACCCAATCTTGATTATTCGCCAACATTTGACCCTTTAATAAAAATGGACATCCACACTTTTTTTGTTCCAATTGCATTCGGTCTTTTCTTCTTTTCCAAGTCGCTATTCTGCTTAGACATGCTGGTACTTCTTTTCGGATATGCACCACTTCTTTCACAAGCAAAAATTATCTTTGGTCTCCTTCCAATCACATTCACGTCAGATCTTTTAATAACAATCACAAGTCCATTTTTTTTCCCAACATCATGCGTCCATCGAATCAACTCTTCTCTAGTGGTGAAAACCTATGAATAAGACAATAATATATTAGTTAATGATACAAAGAAAAGAGAATATATATATGAAAATTTATTTAGTGTTTTACCTCTTCAGTAGTGAATGCAGCAGTGTAATCCATAACATCTACTTTATTATCAAGAATGGCAACTATGGTAGAACTTTCCTCTTTCACAATCATTGTAAGATATTACATAAGTTAATACAAGACACAAAACTCGAATAATAGCAATTTATTCAGCAATAATCAACCAAACAATTGACATTTGTTAAGGGGATATTTGTTGAACATTGTTCAACGCTCTCCCTGTCATTATAATTCTAAAACAATAAATTAATAGCAAACTTACTTTTTTATTATCATCCTCATCTGTTTGCATGATTATTTTGCCCTAAATTTGAAACTCTTAGATTAGGGTTTAAGAAAGAAAAGAGAGTTTATACCGTATGCCGTATAAAGAATTTAAAACTCTTAAACAAAAATATGCCGTATAAGAAATTTTTAAGGGGAAAAATTATTTGATTTTGAGTGGGGGTTTAATTAGAAATTGTCTTATTATGTAATTTTAATAAAGGTTAAAATTGTAAAATAACTAAAGGGGTGTTAAGAGGTATTTAGAGGGGTGCCAATAGTCCCACGCAATAAAGTATTATTCTTCAGTTTTCCAAGAGAAAGTTATTGAAATTGTAAAAGTTGGAAACAAAAAAGATTTTCTAATAAATAAAGAACGTAATTATATTAACACCGCTGTCACTAATGACTAGAAGATACTAAACAAATTGAGTTGTGTGCTCATACCAGAAGTCTTCTTATAATAATGTACTTCCTGTCTCAAGACTGCCTGTAGTACTTGTCTTCTATAATTGTCTTCTAATTTTATAAGAAGTAATGATCTCTACTTATAACTAAAATGTCACAACGATCTTACTTCTAATTTGTTCCTTTGTTGTCCTATGCTCTTCTAATCTTCTACTATTTATAAGAAGTAATGATCTCCACTTATAACTAAAATGTCACAACGATCTTACTTCTAACTACTTCTACAGTGTTTTATTATGTAATCCCTCATAATTTATTTACTTAAAAAATATATATATATATACCACTACATTTATGCAGAGCAACAAAATAATGTAACCCCTCACAAACAGAATGACCCAAACAAGATGCAAACCGTGAAGGAAACGTATGAGACACAGGTGCAGTAAAATATTCTACACACGTATAGATATTGGTGTTCTCCAATATCTTAATTATAACAGAATTGCGTATTTGTGGTTTATAGATTCGAACATTGATGAAAATGCATATGCAGCTATCTATTCAAGCAAAAAGGCAAGACAACATCAAAGCAAGCAATTTATATAAATGACATGCAATAAAAATTGTTGCCCAGGGAACACGACACTCTAATGCACTCCTATCTTATCGCTTTTGCCACTATAAGGAGAGGAATGTATTTGTTAATTAACTGGAAAATCACCGAGATCAAAAGATAGAATAAGATTTCATAAGTACGTAAAAATGGTTATGCCTTTGTTGTTTATTTTGGTGAAGCCATGCACTTCTTATGGATTCATAATATAAATGATCAGAACTCACAAGTGGAATGAAAATCGCATGAAATATTTTTGGGTCATTAGGTGCGATGTTGAAGATTCCCAAAATTATTTCAACGTAATAAGAGGGCACTAATTTTAAAGTGTTACGTTTTTTTAATTAATTAATTTATAAAAAAGAAAAGAAAATTCTAAGGCAAATAATAATAATAATAATAATAATAATAATTCTAAGGCAAATAATAATAATAATAATAATAATAATAATAATAATGAAAAAGAAAATACAAACCCTACCCCATGCACAAAAATAAGTTAAAAATTTCAAAATCAATATTGGAGGAAGTTGAGAAGAAAGAGATAAAAATTAATTTAATTTCCAATCTACGACTGCCAGATGTATTATAGTATTAAACCGAGATTGATTAAATGAGGCCACTAAAGAAAAATCTGATGTTGAGGTCACAACCAAATAGTCCAAAGAAGGAGACAATTGCCTTCCTGGAAAATGCGAAGTCAGCAAATTCATCTAATTAAGATCACGGACGATGAAAAGCTCAAGTCACTGAGCGAGTTTCCAAATTTCCTTCTGCTCTAATTCGATGTTCCTGAATATTACGCCCAAGGAAATGGGTAGCTTCAAAGGTTTCTAGACTCTTCGGGCTTCAAAGGAAAATAATACACAGGTTTTAATGGAATTTACTTTTCGGGCACGTTGAGTTGGTGACTGAGATTATTGTATACAAGTTGTGGTGTTGTATCATTGTGAGTCTGTACTAACGGTGACAGTCAGCCCCGTATGAAAAATGAAGAATCATTGATAAAAAGTGAAAATAGTTATATGCGTGGGAACCACTTAGGCTAAGCCCAAGTGGTCAGAGTCACACCCTCACAAATGTAAGGGAAGTGCTTCGAGCCTCCGCAGACGTATTGTAGGGGTTTAATTTAAATTTTTTTTCTTGGAGTCCCAGAGCTTGAGTTGAGTGAAGACAGTTTTTCTCCCAAGATGGGAGTTGACGTCCCTCGAATATTTGAGATGGTTAAAAATCTGAGCGGTGCCATATCAGAATTGATGTAAACGAGTCTCAGTATATATATGATTGTAAATGTCATCACGAGCAATAGTTCTCATTCACAAAAAAAAAAAAAGTTATATGCGTGGGTGTCCTCATTGGCAGAGCTGTAGGGTCCACAAGACAGCCCGCCAATAACAATTTGCCACACATTCCATTGCGCGCCAATCAAATCTCTTTACTTGAATTGGGACCACTGAAGAAATTATGGTAAGATGAAGTCGAGTCATTGACCACTGAAGAAATTAAGGTCAGATGAAGTCTAGTCATTAATTATGCAGTATAGAAAGTGCTAAGTTGACCAATCAAATCTCTTTCCTGGAAGATGCAGTGTTATACTGCAGTCACAGTACTTGAAAATGCTAAGTTGATAATGTCAATGTAAGTATATCTTTAAGACTGTAGAATTCCACAGAGAAGACACAGATACTAATCTCAATTCCCAATTCTTAGATTAATTTCTCTCCATCATTATTTTTTTCCCATTTTGTAGCAAATACTTTTACTTTTCTTCCAGCACTTCCTGCTACTAAATGGCCAAAAAAATGACTTTTTAATGCTTTTAGAGGCAATTGTAAGAAATGATACACAAGCTTTAATCAACTTAATTGGCTGCAGTAACAAGAGAATTCTTTTACAAAGAGACGCTTCACTAAACACGGCCTTACACTAGGCTACAAGATTTGGGCATGTTCAGTTGGTGACTGAGATTATAAAATTGCGCCCGGAATTGGTAGCAGCGGAGAGTGAGAAGCTAGAAACCCCATTACATGAAGCTCAATCATGAAAGCCAGAGTGCATTTTCACTTGCCTTCAGACAAGGGCATCTCGATGTTGTCAAGTTGATGACCAATCAGTCATGGTTGACGGAATTTGAAGAAGATTCTGTTGAATCGACTCCAATACATTTGGCCATATCAAGAGGACATATAGGTATTTTACTTAATTTAAACTATATCTAGTCAACGTGAAAGGATTTTCCAAATTTAAACTTTCAATGAATATTACACCCTGAAGCTCTTGTTGACCACAAGAATACTGGAGATAGAGATGGCAATGGTAGCTATAAATCCACAAATCCGCCTGTCAAAACTTGTCCGCTATGGGTTATTTTGCAGGTTACAGGTATGTTTGGTATTAGAAATTGAAACCCGCATGGCGTTGCGGGTAGGTTTAATATTAGTTAAATATCCAATAGATACCCGCATAGATATCAGACGGATACCTGCATGGATATCCACCAAACCCACAACTTTTTTTTCAAATATTTTTAATTGAAAAATAATTAAATCTAAAAGTATATAAATTAAATAAATGTAAAGTGCAAACATGTCATGTGTGGTGTGATTGCAACTCATAACCTAACCTAAAGGAAACTCAAACTATTTTCTTTTCACATGTGAGTACCAATAGCAAAACCTAGCCTTCCAAACTATTTCTCTTTCACCCGTGAGCCGTAGCCGTACACCCATGAATTTTTCATGGTATTTGTGGTTATTTTTATGGATTTATATATTTCATACTTAAATTTGAGAATTTGTGTTGGATTGTTAAAATTTTAATTTTCCATTTACATTGATTAAATTTAGAATTGAGTATTTTATGTGGAATTTTACTTTATTAATATAAATTTACATATTGAACATTTGTGATTTTAAATGTGAGAATCCGCAAAAAATGTGTTGTATTTTTTTATTGTTTATATTTTTATTATCTTTTTTCTCCATGAAAATTTCTAGATGTTAATTGTAACCTTTAGTCAACACTCTGAATATTAAAATAAGATTATTCGTTGGGAAAAACTTGTAAATTGGGGCCAGTTACTCAGGTCTGACCGTCTGAGTTCTAAGCTAACTGTTTCCTGGAAGATGCAGAGAAAAATGCAGTCATATTCTTTGAAATGCAAAGTTAACGCAATGCAAGTGATAATAATATATATTTAAAGACCATGGACACCACGAAGAAGACACTGAATCATCTTTTTTTTTTCCCAAGCAACGTAATGGCCAAGAGTATGGCTCCAGAGCTCTTAGAAGCAATTGAAAAAAATGACACAGAAGCTTTAAACAATTTAGTTGGCACTAACAAAGGAATTCTTTCACAAAGAGACGCTTCAAATAGCACGGCCTTACACTTGGCTACAAGATTTGGGCACATTGAATTGGTGACAGAGATTATTAAGTTGTGCCCACAACTGGTTGCAGCGGTGAATGAGAAGCTGGAGACTCCACTGCATGAAGCTTGTCGTCAAGGGAATGCTGAGATTTCTGCCCTACTGTTGAAAACCAATCTTTTTGTGGCCACTTTGCTCAACCAAGAAAGACAGAGTGCATTTTTACTTGCCTGCAGAAGGGGGCATGTTAACGTTGTGAAGTTGATGTTGAATCAATCATGGTTGATGGAATTCGAGGAAGATCGTGATGAATCAACTCCTTTGCATGTGGCCATATCAAGAGGAAAAATAGGTATACTTTGAATTTAATTTTTCTTTGCAATGTTTAATTAGACTATATATGCAATAGAGATTCCTCCAATTTGGGTCCTGCCTATCTGAGTTATACTTATTTTTTTTAAAGATTTTATGACACATGCGCATTTACAACAATATATATAATTTATTTAATACATTGTAAAATACTTGTATAGTGCCTCTTCAACACTTTAAAGGTGCAAGACTACACTTTATAAAGTGTGGACGTCCCATTAAAGAAAGACTCTTTAATCATGCATATAGGTATCAAATTAATTTTGACTTCTAAATCAAGGAGATCAACTAAATTAATTAACCCATAAAGGATGCAATTTATTCCTTATTCTTTTTGTTCAACATATTACATATAATGCTTCTTTGTTCATTTGCATGTTTCGGCATATGATTATGCAGATATTGTTAAAGAGATACTCAAAGTTCGCCCGAGCTTTTGTGAACAAGCTGACAAGAATCGCTGTTTACCGTTACACTACGCTTCTAGAATAGGGAACGTGGAGATAACAAAGTTGCTTTTGAATAGTAAGCCGGACATGGCTCTGCAATATAATAACAATGGTTACACACCGTTGCACCAGGCAGCCATAAATGGCCACGTGAAAATTTTAGAAGCATTCATAGCGAGCTCTCCCACCTCTTTCAACTGTCTCACAACTGATGGAGATACAGTCTTTCATCTTGCCTTGAGATTTGGCAAGTATAATGCATTCATATTTCTAGCAGAATCTTTCGATTTCACCGGCCTTCTCCACCAGCAAGACCAGTTTGGTAACACTGTGTTGCATCTTGCTATCTTAAGAAACAACTACCAAGTAATGTTCTCTCATTCTCTCTGTCACTAGATTTATATTGATGCAAATATAGAGAATGAGTTTAATCTAACGGCTCCTATGATATGTCCTTTACAAAGGATAGCCTCACTTGTCTTCAATTGCCATTGAGCAAATGGTGAGTCAGCCAACATGGCAAAACCAATTCCTTAGACATGCCATATCATCATCTGATGCACACGAGTCTTCATGAAAAAGTTTGGTGATGAATTTTTCAGTGTGGCATTTCGTCGAACATGCAGCTCATTATGACAAACATCTTTCTGAGTCTAACATTAGCTAATCTTACCGCTTACTTGAAGTTAATACTATTCCTTTTTATACATATCTATAGTGAAACATAAAGGTATACATAGAAAATGAACTGGCTGTCTGTAAAGTTATCATCAAGCTTGTTTATCTCATTCAGATTTCTGTTTCAAGTTGATCTCAGTTGGCAGAGTACATTATCAAGAAAACAAAGGTGGACAAAAATTGTCGGAATTATACAAATCAGACAGCCTTGGACGTCCTTAAAGAGTCAGGAAGTGATTATGCAGAAAAAAATTATCTTAAGAAGTTACTTGAGATTGCAGCTACGACTGGAAGCCCTGAATTGTCACCATCCACACTTGAAAATCCCAAACATTTGGTCCCAAAAACCATGGGAGCCCTGTCTTTACCACATATCAAGGCAGCAAATTCAGGTAAGCATTTTCACAAACAACAGTTTGGAAAAAAATTCTAAAATTCAAAATAATAGACCATATCTAATCAACAAGAGTTTTGTTTATTTATTATTTATTATTATTATTTTTAATTTTTACATCAAGAGTCGGGAATGGAGAGAATGAATTGCTCAACAAATTGGCATCAATACAAGCATCTCAGTAAATCTTTTGGTTCCTTGCCTACAAAAAGTATAGAGCCAATGTTAACAAAGGAATTACTTGAGAATCAGGCTAAGCATAAATCTGAAGCCAAAGAAGCATTTTCGTCTGAACTACAATCTGTGGAGGAACCAAATGGGTCACCAAAACATCTGCAGCAATACAAGGATTTAAGTAAAAGACAGATGAAAGAATTGAGCAAGCGATACAAAAGTCGCCGAGATAAGAAAAATGAGCTACAAAGAGAAGCACTGCAAAATGCAAGAAACACGATCATACTGGTTGCAGTTTTGATAGCCACAGTTACATATGCTGGTGGTATTAGTCCTCCTGGAGGTGTTTACCAGGAAGGACCTCTGAAAGGAAAATCAACAGTTGGGAGAACAACAGCTTTCAAGGTGTTTGAAATAAGCAACAACATTGCTTTGTTCTTATCTTTAAGCATTGTCATTATTTTAGTCAGCATCATCCCCTTTGAAAGGAAAAAACTTATGAGGCTATTAGTGATCACACACAAGCTCATGTGGGTGTCCATTTCATTCATGGCGACGGCTTACATCGCAGCCTCAAGGATTACGGTGCCAAATGGTCGAGGAACAGGATGGGTGGCTGATTCTTTACTGGCTGTAGGCGCTGGAACTCTCGGATCTCTGTTTGTGTATCTTGGGGTTGCATTGACAAGACATTGGTTGAGGAAATTGAAGTGGAGAGCAGAGAACGGTAGGAAACAGGTCAGAGTTAGTGTCACTAGAGAAAGAATCCAGTCACGTAACACCAAATTTAAAACGAAAAATAAATCTCAATCAGAATCCACAAACTCTGATGTCGATAGTTCTACATCTGTTGGGTATTATGCATACTGAAAGTTTAATGAAGGAAATAATTAATGTCATTTTAAAGACAAAGATGTTTTCTCAATTAGTTTATACTCAACACCGCTGGTTTTGCTTAAAACAAAATTTAAAGTTTTTAAAGAGTAAACGAATTTTATTTTATTTTTTCATAGAAAACGTTCCTATTATAGTTTTTTTTTTTTTTTTCCAGAGGTAACTAAACTTTAAGATAAAAAAAATGAAAATGAAAATGAAAAGCAAAAAACAAGCCCACTCTACCCGTGCAACTAAAATTTTTAAATTGGCGTGGGGGGAGTCAAAGAGCTAGATGTGAAAATTAACTTAATTTCCGAAAGTACCAAATCGAGCTTAATTAATGTCATTGTACATGATTAAATTGATTGAATGGGACCACTAAAGATATATCTAGGCCACTGCTATTTTCTTAGGCATAATTTTCCCGAACTTGGAATTATATCAGATTGAAATTGGGAAACCCAGTGATCTTAGTTTGCAGTGATAAAAAAATTATTTCACAAAGAAATGCTTTACTGCACACCACCTTACGGCTTACGCTGCCCTACAAGATTTGGGCACATTGAGTTGGAGATAAGATCATGTTTGTTATTGAGATTATGTTTGTTATCGAGATTAGGTAGTTATAGTTTTTAATTATACAATATTAAAATATTTGATTAATACTCACTGTTGAAATTTAGAAATTAATTGTGAAATTTAGAAACTAAATTAATTTGATCAGAGTTTTTGACACTATTATTAAAAATTTATAATATTATTGTGGGTCAATATTAACAGTGATAGACAACCCTTGAAAATACGAAAATTCCTTAAGAAAAAAGTCGACAATTGGGGCCACTAAAGTAAACTAATCAGTCAAATTAATACCAAATTGACACATTTTCACGGTGTGTTTTATATATATGTGTGTGTGCGTAATCTTGAGACCATAGACACAGGACAAAGAAGACACTCCATCATCTTCTTTGCAATTGTAAGAAATGGTATAGTATCTTTGATCAATTTGGTTCCCAGTAATGAAGGAATTGTTGCACAAAGAGACGCTTCACAGAACACGGCCTTATACTTGGCTACAAGAATTGGGGCACGCTAAATTGGTGGGGATGATTATTAACTTTTCCATGCCAACAATTGGTGATAGCTGGGAATGAACTGGAAAACTGCACTGCATGTGGGTTGTAGTCAAGGGAATTGTTGAGGTTTCAGGCTTTCAGCCCTGCTACTGCTGGAAACCAATCCTTTCGTGCCTGCTGTGCTGAAGTATGAAAGCTTGACTGCGTTTTCACTTGCCTGCGGAGAAGGGCATCTCAATGCTGTGAGGCTAATGTTGAACAAGTGCTGGTCGATGGAATATGAAGAAGAGTGCGCTGATTCAACTCCTTTACATGCGGCCATATCAAGAGGACATATAGGTAATAATACGTGAACTTTATTTTATTTTATTTCATTTTTTATTCTTGGTGAGGTGAGACTAAAAATTTCTATCTAAATTTTGCCGCTGCCTTGAAATATAATGAATAGTTCTCAAGTAGACTTATCATTAAAATTAAAGTTAGAGAAAAAAATGACAACGCCACCTTCATGGTTTGATAAAATGGTCACAGAAATTCTTTTATTTTTAAAAATAGTCACATAAATCTCATTATGGAATATGAAGACCTTCATTTGTGTTCAGAACATGTCACACAGAATCTTAAACCCGGCGCTGCAATCAATAACGATGTTAACACCATTGCACCTGTCAGCACTAAGAGGCAGTGTGGAAATTTTAAGAGCATTCTTAATCTGCACTTCCATTCATTTCAAATGTCTTACAACTGCGGGTGAAACCGCCTTTCATCTTGCTGCGAGATTCGGTAACCATAAAGACTCAGCGAGATGGTTAGCAGAGTCTTTCAGATTCTTAATACGTAAGACCAGTTCGGAAACACAGCATTGCATCTTGCAGTCTTGAGAAAAAAAGTTTCAAGTAAGATTCTTGCCTTCTTGACTACCCTCTGTCACTAGATACACCGATTCCGAACGTTACCAAACGTTTTAATGGATAAAGTGGGAGAATAATTAATTAAACGTTACTTGTTAAATAAAAGTAGTTGTCTAATTACTAAGCATTTTAGTTGTTGTGCTTTTAAGATTAAGCCCAAAGCAATAGTTAGTACTCTAAGTCTGAACTTTATTTCAAGCTGATTTTTCAGTTGGTAGAGTGTATCATCAATAAAACAACAATGGATATAAACTGTCAGAACTATAAAAGGTACACAACAATTGACATTCTTGAAGAGGCGGGAAGTGAAGATGCTAAGAGTATTGATGATATTAAGAAATTATTACGGGGACTGCACGTGGTATTAGAAGCATCGGTGTTAAGCTGAGGGACAGAAAAAAAAAAAAAAAAAAGAAACCAAACATATAAGAAAAAAGAAACTGTGTCTGTTGCCTTCACCAAGCTATTGTAAATATGATTCAATATTGCTTCTTTTAACTCCAAAATTAACCCAAACAGCAACATCAATCAATAAACATTATTTAACAATAGACTGAGATGAATGTAACAGATGAACGTTAAAACTCCATGAATAAGTTAAAAATAAATCTCAATCACAATCCACAAAGTCTGACAGCGATAGTTCTACATCTGTTGGGTACCATGCACACTGAAAGTTTAGTCAGAAAACATAAATAATTTCTCAATTAGTTTCTACTCAACACTGCTGGTTTGCTTAAAATATTAGTCTGAAAGTAAATTTGCCAGCAATATAACTTCTTTTAATTTCACGGATTCCACCAAAGTTGCTAGATGTTTTAGTGTTAATCATGATCATGTAGACTTTGAGAAGACAATATTGTGCATCCAAACTCGGCTGAAAAAACCAGCAATAACGGATCTGCATGATCATGTAACCAAGTTATAAACAAAAGAAATTAATTTAGTTCTAGAAATGACAAATTCAGGGCAATTCACCTTGCAGCAGCATATAGTATGACACTTTCATCAGTGTAAACAATGTTTTAAAGTTCAATAGAAAACTACAATTCTAAGAAAGAAGATAATCTTTCCAAATAGGAATCAAATCTTAATCAAATCGTGTATGCAATAAAATAAATATTGGTTGTCTCCAATGTCTCAATTCCAACCTAATTTTAGAATTTGACCTTTGTTTTAATCATATGTATCCCGACTGATTAGTGTAGTTCATAACTTGTCACACTAACAAGTTACGTAACTGAGAGTTTGAAGTCCTTACATTTGAAAGAATGAGCGATAACAAATTAAGCAAGCAAACTTATTAAGGTAGTAATATATGCAATAAGAATTATTACCTAAATCACAATGTAATCATAGTTTGCATGCCCAACTCGTTTATTCTTTTGCACAATAAGTAGATATGTGAAATTGTTAACTGAAAAAATTAGCCCGAATTAAATGATTAGAGTATACAAGTAGCCCGAAAGACATTAGCTAGGTGAATTTTTCTATGAACATGCACTTCTTGTGGACGCGTAATAGATATGAAGAAAACCACCACAACAAAATGAGGTAGCAGAACGCATGAACTGGACTATACTGGAGAAAGTTCGGTGTATGTTGTCCAATGCTGGATTGGGCAAATAATTTTGGGCTAAGGCAGTTGTATATGTGTGCCATTTGATCAACCGTTTGCCATCAACTGCAATTGAGGGCAGAACACCCATGGAGATGTGGACTGGTAAACTTGCTACTGATAATGATTCTTTACATATTTTTTATTCCACTGCTTATTATCATGTAAAGGAATCTAAGTTAGACTCAAAAGCAAAAAAAGCATTGTTCATGGGTATAACTGGTGGAGTAAAAGGATACCGTCTCTGGTGTCATGTTACGAAGAAGATTATTTTCAGCAGAGATGTAACTTTTGATGAATCAGCCATGTTGAAACAAAAAGATTCTCAAGAGAATGAGAAGACCAGTAGAACTTTGCAGCAGGTGGAGTTTGAAAAAGTTAACGCTGTCCAGCTAGTGTCGATGAGATGGATAATGATTCTCCTTCGACCGATGATGATGAAGAGGTTCTGATCCAGGAACCTTCATAGCAACAAGATTCAATTGCATATAGAAAGCCATGCAAAGAGATTCGCAGACCTGCTCGCTTTGTTGATATAGTGGCCTATGCACTTCCAATTGTAAATGATGATGTTCCTTCCACTTACAGAGAAGCAGTAAGTAACCCAGAAAATATACAGTGGAAGAAAGCAATGAACGAAGATATGTAGTCTCTTCACAAAAATGAAACTTGGGAGTTAGTTACACTGCCCAAGGAAAAGAAGACAATTGGGTGCAAGTGGGTATATGCAAAAAAAGAAGGATTTTCTCGTAAAAATGAAATTTGATACAAGGCTAGATTGGTAGCGAAGGGTTACGCTCAGAAGGAAGGAATAGACTACAATGAGATATTTTCTCCAGTTGTGAAACATTCGTCTATTCGAATTTTACTAGCCATGGTTGCGGAATTTGATCTTGAACTGGTTCAACTTGATGTAAAAACTGCATTTTTACATGGTGATTTGGAAGAGGAAATCTACATGACTCAGCCAGATGGATTCAAGGTTGCTGGAAAAGAAAATTGGGTTTACAAATTGACAAAGTCGCTTTACGGGTTAAAACAATCTCCGAGGTAGTGGTACAAGTAATTTGATTGATTTATGAAAGGGCAAAGGTACATAAGAAATAAATTTGATCATTGTGTGTATTTTCGCAAGCTACAAGAAGGATCTTTCATTTATTTTCTATTGTATGTCGATGATATGCTAATAACATTGAAGAGCAAAGATGAGATTGAGAAGTTGAAGACTCAACTCAATCAAGAATTTGAAATGAAAGATCTAGGTGAAGCTAAGAAGATTATTGGCATGGAGATATGTAGAGATAGAGCTCGTGGCAAAGTAAGCTTATCTCATAAGCAATATTTGAAGAAGGTACTATAGCAGTTTGACATGACTGAGCAGACAAAACTTGTGAGTACTCCATTGGCTTCTCATTTCAAGTTTTCTGCACAATTATCTCCTTCGACAGATGCAGAACGAGAATATATGTTACAAGTTCCGTATTTAAATGCAGTGGGTAGCTTGATGTATGCATCCTTTGCCTATAAATAGAGACGCAAAATGCATTTGTAAATCATCCTAATTTGAGAGAAATAGAGAGAGCAATTGCAAGTGAGTTCTTTGAGAGAATTTGAGAGAGCTTCCACTTGAGTGTTCTAGTGAGGTTCCATTTGAGTGTATTGGGGTTGTGGGTTTTGTGAGTTTTTCACATTTTTGTAAATTCTCATCATTAGTAAAATTATCTTCCAGTCTTTACTCGTGAACGTAGGCATTACGCCGAACCACGTAAATTATTGTGTCATATTTTCTTTGCATTTGTTTATTACCACATTTATATTTCTCCAGAAGTTGCAGTATTAGTAATTGCTCAACATCGCGCTTCCGCAACACTTTTAAGAAAGGAAGAGAGGAAGTCATGGATTGAATTATTGAAGGCTTTGATTTTAATTTGTAGCAAGTTATTCTTATAGTGGATGTTATTTTATTAGTTGATTATTGGACGATTGTGTAGTATTTTGATTGATGACAATTTTTTTAATTTTTAAAGTAAGCATTGAAAAAAAATTTAATTGAAAAAAAATTCATAACTTTCTGCCCACCCCTAAATTATTATTCACCAAATAAAATGATCAATTAATCTTAGCCCGAGTACGTTGTTTCATGAAAAGTATATAACTTCTTAATTTTTTTCACTTTATAATTCTGTAAAAAGAAGTCAAGCACGGTATGAAGAAGTCAAGCACTCTAATTCTGTAAGATTCCATTTAGTTATTTTAAAAAATAAGATGACCATCAAAATAATTGATAGTCTTATTTTAAATAATAAAATAATGTTTTTTGTCCAGTTTATCATCAACTAATGACTTGACAACCAATGCATTATAACCAAATAAAACGATCAATTAATTTTAACCAGACTCAAGAAAGTTTTTTGCACGTCAAATGGAGAAGGCAATTAGCATCTATTGTGCGCGTCGAAGTCATGAAATGACAGAGTCAATGGAAGAGGAGACAATTAGCCCCGTTCGCAAGGCACAAGTCAATAAACCACATAATAGGTTGTTTCTTGAAAGTAAATAGCAGTTTCGTGTTTGTAGAAAGAGATAGTTGATACTCTAGAAAATCAAGGATTAGTGGTGTTTGGGAGTCGGAAAAATGGAAGAGAAGGTAAAAGGGGAAAAAAAAAACAAGAACGGAGAAAATCTTTATTAGAAAGTAGTAGAAACGTAAAACATAGTTACAGGTCCTAGGCTCAAATGAGCTACATATTAGAAGAAATCACAACACTCTAGACTAATTACTCATGAGTAATGTTATTTGCACGTACACAAAAGTACACAAAAACATTAAAAGATTAGAAATATTTTATTAAAAAATAAATTTATTCACTTTATTAATCTTATTTTTTTGCATAAGTATTCTCATTCTATTTATTTTGTGCAATTTTATGTGCAAATAGGATTTTCCAATACTAATTAGTTTACAATCTTTGGTGCTATCTCAACAATCTGTTAATAGCACACTTGCCAGCATTGTTGATGCGAGATTCTGGTTCTCCTCGTTCTACGACCAGGCTCTCTGCTCGATCAACTTCACCACGACCAGGAGGTCTCCTCGTAAGGCTTCTTCTCCAGAGGTTCCTGCGCACACAGACAAGTCAGAGTACGCCGGTTCTTTTCCCGGCGCAAACCCTCCGACGCTCAAGTCAGATATGAAGGTTCGGGGAACGCTTGCCACAGATCTTATGGCTTTTTCGTAGTTTTCTCTTCTTTAGAATTTCTTTAGCTCTCTTCTAATCTCAAAATTGCTAACCCTTTTACCTTCGTTGGCTACCTTTTTATAGGCTTCCTCTGAATCCCAGCTTTCCACAGTCTACGCCCGTTATCCTCCCACCTCTCGAACGTGGACTCCCCATTTCCGTAGTCGTGGGTGGTTGTGTGGCCTTCGTGCCTAAATTCTCGGGCTGGAGAGCATGCCTCGCCAACTGTCGTTGACCGGATCTCCTCGAATCAACCCTTAGCAAGAATACAGCAGGAATGGCTTTATGCTTCTTGCAGGAAATTGGCCTCGCGGATGACGTGCTTCTCGGTGACTTCCTGGTCGAGGTGATGTGCTCGAGGTCACCACATATTATTCTGGTCGAGATGCTCTGCTCAACCATTTGCTCACTTTTACTTTGAGGAGAGCACGATAATGTATGAGCAAACACCTTTATCTTGGTCACCCTATTTCATTCCCTAAACACCAGTCCCCCAGTTTCTAGTGTTGAGAGTGAAACGAATCAAGACTGGAAACTTTAGTGGTCTGCTCGTCTTCGCTTGGTTGAGCAGATCCTGGTATGCTTGGCTTTCTGTCTCGCCATAAACAGGCTTTGAAACTTGGTGAGCCTTTGCATGCCTTAGGAATTTTTACAATGCTTGGGATTCTACTCGCCTTCTCGTGTTCGAGCAGATCCTAGCACGCTTGGCTTCTGGTCTCGCCATAAACAGGCTTTGAGACTTGGTGAGCCTTTGCATGCCTTAGTAAATTCTTCAATGCTTGGGATTCTGCTCGCCTTCTCGTGGTCGAGCAGATCCTGGCACGCTTGGCTTCTGGTCTCGCCATAAACAGGCTTTGAGACTTGGTGAGCCTTTGCATGCCTTAGTAAATTCTTCAATGCTTGGGATTCTGCTCGCCTTCTCGTGGTCGAGCAGATCCTGGCACGCTTGGCTTCTGTCTCGCCATAAAACATGCTTTGAGACTTTGATGAGCCTTTGCATGCCTTTGGTTCTCCAAGGATTGGGATTCTGCTCGCCTTCTCGTGGTCGAGCAGATCCTGACACGCTTGGCTTCTATCTCGCCATAAAACAGGCTTTGAGACTTTGATGAGCCTTTGCATGCCTTTGGTTCTTCAAGGATTGGGATTCTGCTCGCCTTCTCGTGGTCGAGCAGATCCTGGCACGCTTGGCTTCTGTCTCGCCATAAAACAGGCTTTGAGACTTTGATGAGCCTTTGCATGCCTTTGGTTCTTCAAGGATTGGGATTCTGCTCGCCTTCTCGTGGTCGAGCAGATCCTGGCACGCTTGGCTTCTGTCTCGCCATAAAACAGGCTTTGAGACTTTGATGAGCCTTTGCATGCCTTTGGTTCTTCAAGGATTGGGATTCTGCTCGCCTTCTCGTGGTCGAGCAGATCCTGACACGCTTGGCTTCTGTCTCGCCATAAAACAGGCTTTGAGACTTTGATGAACCTTTGCATGCCTTTGGTTCTTCAAGGATTGGGATTCTGCTCGCCTTCTCGTGGTCGAGCAGATCCTGGCACGCTTGGCTTCTGTCTCGCCATAAAACAGGCTTTGAGACTTTGATGAGCCTTTGCATGCCTTTGGTTCTTCAAGGATTGGGATTCTGCTCGCCTTCTCGTGGTCGAACAGATCCTGGCACGCTTGGCTTCTGTCTCGCCATAAAACAGGCTTTGAGACTTTGATGAGCCTTTGCATGCCTTTGGTTCTTCAAGGATTGGGATTCTGCTCGCCTTCTCGTGGTCGAGCAGATCCTGACACGCTTGGCTTCTGTCTCGCCATAAAACAGGCTTTGAGACTTTGATGAGCCTTTGCATGCCTTTGGTTCTTCAAGGATTGGGATTCTGCTCGCCTTCTCGTGGTCGAGCAGATCCTGGCACGCTTGGCTTCTGTCTCGCCATAAAACATGCTTTGAGACTTTGATGAGCCTTTGCATGCCTTTGGTTCTTCAAGGATTGGGATTCTGCTCGCCTTCTCGTGGTCGAGCAGATCCTGGCACGCTTGGCTTCTGTCTCGCCATAAAACATGCTTTGAGACTTTGATGAGCCTTTGCATGCCTTTGGTTCTTCAAGGATTGGGATTCTGCTCGCCTTCTCGTGGTCGAGCAGATCCTGACACGCTTGGCTTCTGTCTCGCCATAAAACAGGCTTTGAGACTTTGATGAGCCTTTGCATGCCTTTGGTTCTTCAAGGATTGGGATTTTGCTCGCCTTTTCGTGGTCGAGCAGATCCTGGCACGCTTGGCTTCTGTCTCGCCATAAAACAGGCTTTGAGACTTTGATGAGCCTTTGCATGCCTTTGGTTCTTCAAGGATTGGGATTCTGCTCGCCTTCTCGTGGTCGAGCAGATCCTGACACGCTTGGCTTCTGTCTCGCCATAAAACAAGCTTTGAGACTTTGATGAGCCTTTGCATGCCTTTGGTTCTTCAAGGATTGGGATTCTGCTCGCCTTCTCGTGGTCGAGCAGATCCTGGCACGCTTGGCTTCTGTCTCGCCATAAAACAGGCTTTGAGACTTTGGTGAGCCTTTGCATGTCTTTGGTTCTTCAAGGATTGGGATTCTGCTCGCCTTCTCGTGGTCGAGCAGATCCTAGCACGCTTGGCTTCTGTCTCGCCATAAAACAGGCTTTGAGACTTTGGTGAGCCTTTGCATGCCTTTGATTCTTCAAGGATTGGGATTCTGCTCGCCTTCTCGTGGTCGAGCAGATCCTGGCACGGTTGGCTTCTGTCTCGCCATAAAACAGGCTTTGAGACTTTGATGAGCCTTTGCATGCCTTTGGAAATTTTCACAGTTTCAAGCGAATGGAATTCCTCGACGTTCCATTAATGGCAGGATTCAACTTACATGAAATTGTTTGGACATAAAGCGTAAGAGATAAACGATAATGAACATGAGCAGAATTAGCTTTCAAATGTGAACAAGCCTTACTGGAAGTATTTTCGGAGGTGTGCTGCGTTCCATGGGTGTTTCACCTCGTGGCCGTCCGTGCGAACCAGCTTGTAAGCTCCAGGTCCCACTATCTGTTTGACTCTATATGGCCCTTCCCAATTCGGTCCCAGCACTTCTTGAGTCGAATCTTTGGTGCTCTGATTCACTCTTCTCAGTACCCAGTCTCCGACCCTGAATTGCCGTACATTCACCTTCTGGTTATAATAGCGAGCAACCCTTTGCTGGTAAATGGCTAATCGATCAGCTGCTTGCTCCCTCTTCTCCGTTAACACATCTGCTCGTCGTTCTCCTGCTCATTGAAATGGTCTGTCCGGTGCGTGGTCGTTCCTATCTCAGCTGGTACGACCGCTTCATGTCCGAAAGCCAGGGCGAACGGTGTCTCCCCAGTTGCTGTTTTGTGGGTTGTCCTGTATGCCCATAGGACACCTGACAGCTCATCAACCCATGTACCCTTTTTTGCTCCAAGCCTGGTCTTCAAAAGTCTCTTGATGGTCTTGTTGGCTGCTTCTACTTGTCCATTCGATTGAGGGTGAGCAGGCGAGCAATACTTCAGTTCTATCCCGAGGTTCTGGCAGAAATCCCTGAAGCTGTGATTATCGAACTGCCTGCCATTATCCGTTACCAAGGCATAAGGGATCCCGTATCAACAGACCAGGTTTCTCCACACAAAGTCTGTCGTTTTCTTCTCTGTAATCCTGCTAAGGGCTTCGACCTCTATCCACTTCGTGAAGTAATCTATAGCAACTATTGCATGCGTTGCTGCTCCTCGTCCCTTTGGCAGCGGGCCGATCAGATCAATTCCCCATTGAGCAAATGGCCAAGGGGAGGCCATAGAGGTGAGCTTCTCTGGTGGTTGGTTGGGGAAACTTGCAAAACTCTGGCAGCTTACACAGCTCCTGGTCTTCTCCTGTGCATCCTGGTGCATTGTCGGCCAGAAATATCCCTGCCTTAGAACCCTGTGGACCAGGGATCTCCCACCAGAATGATTCCCGCAAATTCCTTCATGTACTTCTCTCAGTACGTAATCCGCGTCGTCCTCATCCAAACATCGAAGGAAAGGTAGTGTATATCCTCGCCGATACAATATCCCATCAATCATCGTGTATCTCGAGGCCTGGGCTCTAATCTTCCGAGCTCGCAGTTTATCTGGTGGTAATACCCCGTCTTTAAGGTATGAAACTATCGGGTCCATCCACGAGCATTTTTGTTCTATCCGCAGCACCCCCGAATTCGGCTCGATGCTCGGGCTGGACTTCACCTCCAGAGGGATCGACTTTGGCATTTTTGGGTCTGCTACCGCTGCCATCCTGGCCAAAATATCTGCTCGACTATTCTGCTCCCTTGGGATTTGTACTACCTCCACCGCCCTGAATTTTCCCATCATCTGCCTGACTATCTTCAAGTACTGCTCCATCTTCTCCTCTCTTGGTTGGAATCTTTCACTGACATGATTCGCAACCAGCTGGGAATCAGTTCTGATCTTCACTCTATCTGCTCTCACGGCCTTAGCCAGTTCCAATCCTGCTATCAAGGCTTCATACTCTGCCTGGTTATTTGTTGCTGCGAATTCTAACTTTACAGAATAAGAGATCTCCTCCCCCTCCGGGCCTTCCAATACAATCCCTGCTCCTGATCCCTGCTCCCCTGATGACCCATCTACAGACATTTGCCATACTTGAGCTTCGCCACTGTCTGCAACTACATCTTATTGGTCTAAACATACTTCAGGCTCTGTGAATTCTGCTACGAAATCGGCCATTGCCTGAGCCCTCATCGCTGCTCGGGGTTTGTAGTCTATGTCGAACTCGCTCAGCTCTATAGCCCACTTGACGAGCCGACCAGAAGCATCGGGCTTGTGCAGAGTTTGACGCAGTGGCTGGTTTGTTATAACCGAGACTGGGAATTGCCCATTTCTCCAACGGTGGGTACCTGGTCTCAGCGTCGAGCAGGGCCTTGCTGGTGTAGTATATTGGATACTGAACTCCTTCTTCCTCTCTCACCAGAACAGAACTGGCGGCCCGATCCGATACCGCCAGATACAAAAATAACTTGTCCCCATCCCTCGGTGTGGATAGCAGAGGGGCTTGCTGTAAATACTGCTTCAAGTTCTGAAAGGCTTCCTCGCATTCCGGGGTCCACTCTGTTTTCTTTCCCCTCCTTATCACTTGAAAGAATGGTTGACACTTATCTGTAGCCTTGGATATGAATCGGCTCAATGCCGCCAATCTCCCCGTAAGGCTTTGTATTTCCTTCAGGCTACGAGGAGACCTCATCTGCACGATCGCCTGGATCTTCTCGGGATTTGCTTCGATCCCCCGATGACTCACCATGAATCCAAGGAACTTCCCCGACTCGACCCCAAAAGCACATTTCTCCGGGTTGAGCTTCATCTTATACTTCCTCAAAAGCTCGAATGTCTCCTCGAGGTGTCTGACATGTTCCTTCGGGATTTTGGACTTGGTGATCATGTCATCCACGTACACCTCCATGGTTTTCCCAATCAACGGCTTAAAGATTTTGTTCACCAGCCTCTGATAGGTGGCCCCAGCATTTTTGAGACCAAATGGCATTACCCTATAACAGAACAAACCCTGGTTAGTGATGAAAGCCGTGCTCTCCTCGTCCTGCTCGTACATGGGGATCTGGTTGTATCCCGAGAACGCGTCCATGAAGCTAAGCAGAGCGTGTCCAGCCGTTGAATCTACTAGCTGATCGATCTTTGGTAAAGGGAAGCTGTCCTTTGGGCACGCCTTATTGAGGTCTGTGAAATCCACACACATCCTCCACTTGCCATTCGCTTTCTTTACCAACACCACATTCGATATCCATTCAGGGTAATTGACTTCCCGAATGAACCCTGCTCTCAAGAGCTTCTCCACCTCGCCATTTATAGCCTCATACCTCTCCTGGTTGAAGCACCTCCTCTTCTGCTTTACTGCCCGAGCACCTTTCTTTATTGCCAGCTTATGACATGCTACCTCAGGGTCAATCCCTGGCATGTCTTCATGTGTCCAAGCAAACACATCTGCATGAGCCTGTAAGCATTTCACCAACTCCTGCTTTTGCTCTCCCTTAAGTCTCGACCCGATTCTGATTGTCTTTCCCGGATTCTCTGGTCCCAGGCTTACAGTTTCCAGATCCTCTACAGGTTCTTGTCTGCCATTCTTGTTTTCCACTCGGGTATCGAGGGATGTTATCTGCATTGCTTCCCCTGTTTCCATCGCTTTTCACTTGCTTTACTCCCCTTCTTGCTATCAACAGAAGCTTTTTTATCAGTTCCCCACAGACGGCGCCAAAATGTTGATGCGAGATTCTGGTTCTCCTCGTTCTACGACCAGGCTCTCTGCTCGATCAACTTCACCACGACCAGGAGGTCTCCTCGTAAGGCTTCTTCTCCAGAGGTTCCTGCGCACACAGACAAGTCAGAGTACGCCGGTTCTTTTCCCGGCGCAAACCCTCCGACGCTCAAGTCAGATATGAAGGTTCGGGGAACGCTTGCCACAGATCTTATGGCTTTTTCGTAGTTTTCTCTTCTTTAGAATTTCTTTAGCTCTCTTCTAATCTCAAAATTGCTAACCTTTTTACCTTCGTTGGCTACCTTTTTATAGGCTTCCTCTGAATCCCAGTTTTCCACAGTCTACGCCCGTTATCCTCCCACCTCTCGAACGTGGACTCCCCATTTCCGTAGTCGTGGGTGGTTGCGTGGCCTTCGTGCCTAGATTCTCGGGCTGGAGAGCATGCCTCGCCAACTGTCGTTGACCGGGTCTCCTCGAATCAACCCTTAGCAAGAATACAGCAGGAATGGCTTTATGCTTCTTGCAGGAAATTGGCCTCGCGGATGACGTGCTTCCCGGTGACTTCCTGGTCGAGGTGATGTGCTCGAGGTCACCACATATTATTCTGGTCGAGATGCTCTGCTCAACCATTTGCTCACTTTTACTTTGAGGAGAGCACGATAATGTATGAGCAAACACCTTTATCTTGGTCACCCTATTTCATTCCCTAAACAAGCATTGCATACAGTTACACAGCAACAGCCTTGCAAGTTGCATCCGTAAACTGAGTGCAGCCAATGAATTGTGCTCCTTCCTTAGGCCATAATATGATTATGATCCATGTGATGCATTTGATACCCGACATATACAATTGTTTTAGGAGATTGCCACTTTCCCCTCTATAGTAATTAACATATATCATTTACCCCCTTGTTATTTTTATAATAGCCAAAAACCCCCTGACAATATAAGTTTACAATATTACCCTTATTTTTAATTGCTCTTTTATTTACATTTATTATAAATTAAATAAATTACATGAATAGAAACTAAATAAAAAATTAAGTATTAAAAACAAGAAATATATGTTTTAATATGACCAAAAAAATTAATAATAAATTTTTTTTCTTATAATTATTTATTTTGTGAACATTGTTTTATAATAAACATTTTGTAATATTTTAAAATTAAATGTAAAAGTATAGGCAAAATATTTTATTATTTATCTTATAATAAATTTTTATTTGTCATTCAAATTTTCTTATAATAATTTTTTAATCATTTTATAATAACTTTCTTATATATTTATTATAAGAAAATTTTCACAAAATAAATAAGTACAAGAAAAAAAATTTTATTATTAATTTTTTTCTCATATCAAAACATATATTTCTTGTTTTTAATGCTTAATTTTTTATTTAGTTTCTATTCATGTCATTTATTTAATTTATAATAAATATAAATAAAAGAGTAGTTGAAAATAAAGGTAATATTGTAAACTTATGTTATCAATGGGGTTTTTGACCATTATAAAAACAGTAGGGGAAAAAATGATATATGTTGATTACTGTAGGGGGGAAATTGACAATCTTTCATTGTTTTAAGAGAGGGACAAGGTGAATCAAGTAAATTGAGAGCCTAAAAAACATAACTAGATATGTGATCATCCTACTGAGCCCATTTGTTCTATGAATGGATTTTTATTTGGGAACTTTCTTTCTCTTCATCTCCAAAAACATCCCCCTCTTCTTCTTCTTCATCATCGTACTCAACCCATTTGTTCTATCAATGTTAATTTAAATTACATAAAAGAAATTCGAACATGCGCTTAACCCTCCAGACCAAACTGTAATTAACGAATATTACACTCTAGCAAAACTGCAAATCCCTAAATTTTTTTTTTTTACAGAACCGAACAACAATGTACAGTAAATTTTATTTTTGATATGATTGAGAATGAAATTATTGAATTGTTGTGCTTTTAATTGATTTTTCTTTTATTTAATGTATCAACAATCCAATCTCTTCTCACTTGGATGACGAGTATTTAATTTCTTAATTTTTTCGCTTTGTAATTCTGTATAAAGAAGTCAAGCACCTTAATTCTGTAAAATTTCACCATTTCGATATTTTAAAAAATAATAATAAAATGACCATCGAAATCATTGTTAGTCTTCTTTAAATAATAAAATAATGTTTTTCGTCCTCTTCATCATGAAACTGATGAACTATTTAGACAAACAGTAGGTCAATGTTCATAGAAACGGACAGTTAATACTCTAGAAAATCAAGAATTGGTGGTGTTTGGGAGTTGGGAAAATGGAAGAAAAAGTGATTGGAAAAAAGAAAATCTTTATGAAGAGAAACAGAAACGTAAAATACAAACAACAGGTTCGATGCACGAATGAGTTATTTATAGAAGTAGTAATGCTATGAGTACTCAGTTTCGAATATAAAATTATATGTATTAAAAAAATTTAATCTTTTAAATCCTACAAAATAAATGGAAGACCAGGTTTTTTCTAATAAATTCTCCACTCATAATTAATCATGAGTTAAATTTATGAAAATTAAACAAAATGAGAAACAAGATAAGTCGGCAACTATTTTTATAAATAAGTTACACTAAATAGATTCCCACTAAAAATGTCAAATACAAACATTTTTGTTTTCTATTAGATATTTCATCCACTCATAATAAAATGACATATATCAATTTATCTTAATATTAAAATAATGAACTATTCTATCCACATTACTTGAAACTCAAATTTTTATAAATTATACAAACTAAACGATTGATCGAGTCATATCATAGGCATCACTTAAATGAATTTTAACAAATTTTAACGGATTGGCTGCCGAGCCGAATAAAAATATTCTTTGTGTGTTAAACAAATTAGGGAATGGTTAAAACAGTGCTGAATGGGACAGATTATTTTTCATATTGAAAAGGGAAAAAAAATATTCACTGAATGAATTTAACAGTGTCTCATTAATATGATAATTGTATTGTTTATATATATATATATATATATATATATATTTATTTATTTATTTATTTATTTATTTATTTTTTGAGTGACACCAAATCGATTCAATTGGTTGGATTTTTAATCGGTAATTTTGCTTTACATTCCATTGGTTTGATCCAATGTCCCATGGCCATAACGTTCATACAATTTGCAATAAAAGCCATCCAATCACTTGACTTGCGTGGCTTTGTAGAAATCATCCTCTTCTCTATTTGGCAGGGGTTTGTTTGGAAATACGAAGATTTGGGGACACGTGGGATGGGGAACATCTTTTAAGTTTGTTAGAGGAACCTAAGGTGCGAAGAGAAATAGACCAATGAGAAAATTTTCCATTAAATGAGTTCACTCTATTTTATACTGGCTGTTGCTACAGTGTTTGAAAAAAAAAATAATAATTTAGATGAACTGAGAACAATATGATGCGTTAGGAAGCTGAAAGTTTCAAATATATATAAAAGAATTGTAAAACAAGCGACCCAGTAGTTAAGATTTTTTAAGTACGTTAATCATGTGATAAAGAATATTTACGGGTTAGATTTTGTTAAATTAATTTTATTACATATAATTCAGCTAAATAAGAGTAATCTAAGTATAATTGTCTTATCATGTAATAAAAATTTATTGATGTTCTAAAGTAACTCATTTTCATCATAATTTTTTGCATAATGTATCAAAAAAGGAATTTTAGCTCAAAAGGTCAAAAAAGGTTGAGGGAACAAAAAAATTAAGCAAAGATTTATGAAGAAAAGAGGGGTCATTCAATTCAAGAACTCGTCACGTTAAGCCCGTCGGCCCAATATCTTATTTGATCACAAGTCAATAAACGAACAGACCACATGACAGAGAGTTTTGTTTCTCGAAAGTGATTGGACAAACAAACAGCAGTTCTATGTTTGTATAAATAGACAGCTAATACTCAAAAAATCAGGGGTTGGTGGTGCTTGGGGAGTGGGAAAATGGAAGAGAAACTGAAAGAAAAAAGAGCAAAAAAAATCTTTTTTAGAAGTTTGTAATAGAACTCGAATTTATACGTTTGATTTAACTCATTTTGACTTGTTTGTAAGTTCTAATTGTGATATATGAATTTTTAATTACGAACTACAAAGAATTGAGAATGATCATATAATAATTCGAACCAACCAAGAACTGTTGCACGGCGTTATAAGCCCTACAACTAAAACCAAAGAGTACCAGCCCCTAATTACAACAATTAAGAATCATATTTTGTTGAGCTAACTTTATTACCTATATAATTCAACTAAATAAGAGTGATCCAAGTGTAATTGTCGTCATCTTGGATGAAAAAAAATTTATTGATGTTCTAAAGTGACTAATTTTCATCATAATTTTTGCATGAAGTATCAAAAATGAATTTTAGTGCTAAAGGGGAAAAAAGTTGAGGGAACATAAAATTAACCAAAGATTTGTAGAGAAAAAAAAAGAGGCAATCAATTCAAGATCTTGTCGCGTTAGGCCCATTGGCTCAATATCTTATTTGCCCTTTATTTAGTCCTGTTCACAAGTCGATAAACAAGGAGACCATGGGTGACAGGGCAGACTACTTTGTTTCTTAAAACAGCAATTCTATGTATGTAGAAATAGGCAGCTAATACTCTAGAACATCATGGATTGATGGTGTTTGGGGATCGTGAAAATGGAAGAGAAATTGAAAGAAAAAGGAATAGAGAAAATCTGTATTAGAAGTAACAGAAATGTACGACACACTTTAAAGGTTCTAAGCTCAAATGAGCTGTTTATATAATAAAGGAATAGTCTACTTTGCTCGCATGTTTTTTGTTGCCATATTAATACTATTCAAATAGTGCCTATCAAGTTTCACGAATCACGTTTGGACTACTTTATTTGTTGCTTGGCATGTTTCTTTAGGTCTTTTTGAGACAAAAAGTCAAGTTTCATGAATCACGTTTATAATAATTTGTTAAGCAGTGTTACATAATGTAGCATTCATTGAATTCTTTTATGTCTTGTTCTTCTCAATTAGCATACAACTCATCTTAAAAGTTTTTAGCCACTGAACTTTTACCCTAAGTAATTTGACAAAGTAACACAGTATTTATCTATTTTGGGAGATAAATTTTAATTTTACGAAATTACTAGCATAATTTAATTTTCAAGTTGTCAAGTTAGATTATAAGTTGACCAGGTCAATGTAATTAATGGAGAGTTGACTAAGTCAATGGAAAATTGTAGATAATTTCGTTGTGTATTTTTTTCACTTGTTAGATTTTTGTCACATATACTTCTCATCTAATTACCTAAGAATACTGAATACTAGTATGTCCAAATGGCCAAATTCAATGAATAATAAGAGAGTATATCCGAGTATACCTAAAATTTTTCTCAAACACAACCACCAAATGAAAAATTTAGATTAACAAATATAAAATTTTTTAAAATTAAACTTATATTTTGTAAAACTTCTAATTATATTAACCAGTATAATATTTTTTAAATAAAAAAATTCGGCAAATATCTATCGAGAAGAGGAGGAGGCAATTAAATGATGATCTTGTCTCGTTGGGCTCAATGTATGATGAACCCCATTTCATCATTCGGCCCTTTCAGCTTCCAACGTCACTTCATAAGAAGATTTTGATTCAAAGCATGAGCAAGCAGTGGCCCGTGATCATATGGGCTTTGAGCTGCAATATTTTTTAATTTATTAATATTGAATTTTCCATAGCCTCATCAAGCTCGATAATAATAATAATCTCATCATACATATGGACAAATCTGTGGTACCATTGTTGTATGGTACCACAGCTGGATCCAACCATTGAATTTAGCCCACAGTTATCACCAGAGCTAGATCCAATAGTTGGATCCAACTGTGGTACCATACAACTGTGGCACCATAGCTAGATCCCATACATATGTTCAGCTGAAAATTAAAGTGCCAACTATTTCAGCTACAGGCTTAAAAGCTTCTTTTGTTTGTCGTATTTGATTGAAATTGAATCATAGAATCGAAGGCGTAAAGAAAAATGGACCAATGAGAATCTGCCATGGAAGTTTTACTGTGTCAGTGTCGTACTGTGTTTTACTGTGCTTCTTTCTTTTATTTTTTCCAGGGTCCCACAAACAGAATGCAATTTTGCATTTTGGTTGCACATAAATGTCATCTACTGCTCTTTTTCGATTTCCATCTAAATGCGTTCATTTTATTTTTTTGCTGGTTGTTTCTCCATTAGACCAATTAAGATACAAATGTTATCAAACATATAGAAAAACTTTTGTAAATTAGAAAATAGCTGGTATATACGTAAATTTGGACTTTGGGTGGGCTATTTGAATCTACTAATTTTATTTCAACACCTGCTTTTTTAATTAAGATAATTATCAAATTATAACTTATTATTTTAATTCATTCATTTCTAAAAAGTCATAAAATTACTTTTAATTAATTATTTTTTTCTCTACTATAACAATAGTTAAAGCCTAAACTAATTTCTCTCTTTTTATTTTTCTTTTTTTATTCTTACCTGCTAAATCAACTCTATGTTTTCTTACTTTTTATTGTAAGATTACTAGTTTTTACCTATTATTATTGTTTAAAGTTTGTGCTTTTGGGATTTGACCAAAAAATTTAAAATAGATTCAAAATGGTACAAAATTTTTTATTTTTTTATTTTTTTATTTTGACATGATGATTATTATTCTTTTTACTTTGTTTTAGATTATAATAAAGCTGAATTTGTTAATTTTTGAACAATTTAATTTTATGCAATGCAATATTTACTTCCATGTATTATAATAAATTTTTCATAAAGAAGGAGATGAAGGTAGAGAGAGCAACATCAAATTAGTAATTGATCAAATTAATAAAAGTATATTTTAATTATTATGGCTTCCATTGAAGTAAAATTCTGATTCTACCGTTGAGTAAAAACACCTAAGACTTTTTCTAATAAAGGAGGTCATGGGGTTAAAAACCTAGGCGAGACAATCCCACAACATCACCATACTGACAGGGTGAGATTTTCAAATTTGAATTTGGCAAACATGGGCGACAGTGGTGGGATTGCCACTTGAAACTTAAACTTAAATAGATTGCAACTCAATTGAAGTTTAAAATGAAAAGTGATAGAACATATGCACCTGTGCTGTCATTTGACTGATTCCCCAGCAAAGGAGACTCGGATAGACTCCATTGATGCCTGAGGTAAATTTAAAACAATGATCAATCAAAGTTGTATAAAATGAAAGGATTGTATTTGTATAGCATTTATACTCTTCTTAATCTCAAAATTCTAGACACTGTGCAACTCGACAAACATGTTATCAAATAATAACATTAACAGAGCAAAATGTATGCAAGGTACAAAATATATACCAATTACTTCATAAATCAAAGCATCATACCATTCTTTAAAGCTGAGTTTTTCCATGGTATGAGAGTCTATAAAAAATATAGCTGCGCCAACAGCAACTCGTACATCAATTGCTGCATTTGATTTGTTTCCTTCTGAAATGATAATGAAGACATAGCGTTGTTCAGTCTAACTCCTATTTCATAAAATGGAATTGGCTCTATGATGCACGTTTGAACAAGATGCACCACTCTACTCTTTCAAGCATGCTTCCACTCCCAAATAGAAAAGCCCAATATACCATTAATGCTTTTGTACTGATAATAATAGAGCCTATAGTGCGTGCACTGATTATTTTTGGGCACTCTGCTGAAAACCAGTAGCAGAGATATCAAGCAAAGATCTTTGGAACAGCCCAAATCATAAAATGTATTGTTGGTTTTCTTCTCAAAAATATTTCAAGAAAAAACCCGCAAAAAATTAGTAGTTAAGGTTCGCCAAATGGTGGTGGAGGAGAAAATGGCGGAGGTTTGGGGCAAGGCTTTCTAGTAACTGGACCACACCGATTTTAGTTGTTATCAAAACTGCAATTGGCCCAAAAAGAAGGTGGGGGGGGGGGGGGGTGGTGGGTGGGGGTGAACAACCTTCATTTTTGTATTCATGTAAGGCATTATGAATACACACCCAGAGATTGCAAGCTGTCATCTAAAAGAAACAATGAGAAGCCATTGATCCGTGAATTTCTAGCTTCAAGTGAGAAATGAATCTCCTGATGAATAACTAAATAAAGTTAATAGCCAAACAGAACAGGAATGAACGGCATTAAATAATCATTCTAATAATACTACTTGGGGAATTGATCATGCAGGAATTGCAATTGCTTCAGATTGCCCAGTGAATCTGAAGTAGAGCCAATGAAACTGTTCGAGTAAAGATCCAGCCATCCAGGCTCTGCAATTTCGTTGTAACGGGAAGTTAGAATAACGCGATGATAGTTGAAGTTAAATCTCCAGAGTATTAATATACCTTAAAAAATTTTGTTGCCTTGCAGATACATGATTAAATCTCCTAAGTACTAAGATAACTTCGAATGTCTTTCACAATCAGAGTCATTTTAGAAGGATGTAGAAACCTTTAAAGTAGATTTGATTGCATTAAACTTTTAATAAGTATTCATATCCACATTATCTACCTAGCTACGTTAAAAGCTTTGCTACACTAAATTAATGAAAATTGGAGAGTGAATTGTGAATCACTCGCTGATAGACGATCAAATTACCAATTATACCCAACAATTAAACGATTAAACCAGTCAAATCATTTAATGATTAATGAAGTACAGAGAAAGGTGATCAAATTACCGATAGACGATCACCCACAGCTTGAATTACAAATCCAGGAGTGGTAGGGGGATTGTCGGCTTGAATTGGTTGTTTCATCAGCCTATACTCCAATAATTGAACTATTAATCTGGTGAAATCACAACAAATTTTGTTGAAATTAAACAGCAAACTAATCATTTATGTCGGCTCAGAAATTCGTCAAATCTGGCGTCGCATCAGGCCGCCATTTATTGTAGTGTGTCCAAATTAATCCCATGCAAACAGGAATGATATATATGAAAGCTGGGCAAGAGTAGTGTGATGATCCATTAAAATGAAAATAATCCAAGAAAATAAATAAGATGAAGTACAAGACAATTATTTGGTAAAATATGGTCGGGTTAGTTTAAATGAAAATATACTTATGTATAAAAAAACCATATCTTATACCATTCATACCACACAGACACAAGCAAATATTATTAATTCAATCCAATTTATTATGATTAATCATTATTTTGAATAAAAAGCAAAATAATTCTTAACGCCTCTAAAAGAAAGGAATGCCCTTTAATTATCCCTATTTACAGGTCACAAGTCAATAAACGAATAGACTACTGGACAGAGGACTTTGTTTCTTGAAAGTAATTAGACGAATAAACAGCAGTTCTACGTTTGTAGAAATAAACAGCTAATACTCTAGAAAATCAAGATTAGTCGTGTTTGAGGGTTCGTAAATTGGAAGAGAAAGTGAAAGAAAAAATAACAGAGAAAATATATATTGGAAGTAGTAGAAAAGTACAATACACTTTACAGGTTCCAAGCTCAAATGAGCTATTAATAGAATAAATCAGAACACTCTAGACTAATTACCAGTTTTAGTTTACAATATTTGGTGCCACCCGGACAATCTGTCGTAGTACACTTGCCGGCATGGCATACTGTTCCACAGCAATAGCCTTTCTTCTGTAACAACTATCTAACAGTCTTGAATCCAAATACTCTGATACACTTGAGCGTAGCCAATGAACTGTGCCCCTTCCTTAGCCATAATACGATCCTTTTGATGAACTTGATACTCCAACATATACAACTTTTATAAAGGAGAGAGAAAATATGAAATCAAGTGAAGTGAAAGCATTAAAAAAAAAAAAAAACATAACTAGATAAGTGAGTCCCTTCATGCTCTGTTCATAGCAGAGTTTAAAACAATTGATAATTATTGAGAATTTTTGGTTCCCATCCTAAACCTCTACTAGCATTCTGTCAAACATAATAAACAGAAAAATAAAATGGTTAATACACTAATCACACAGCACAAGATTTACCTGGAAAACACTGGAGTAAAATAGCCACGGCCGCCAAGGACGACAAGATAAAAAGTTTCATTACATGAAAAGTTAATACAGATTATTTTATCTCACACCTAAACCTCAATTACACCCAAAGCTTCCCACACGCTCAGTGCATTCTCTTTTCATTAACTCTCTAGTTATTTGCTTCCGTCTCTTTTCGCACTTCAGTGAGTTCTCAATTTTATAGATGTTGGGGCCTTCCCATTGTCAAAGAAAACGGTCAAAAATCTGGATGAACAAATCTTGCAGCCACCAAATAAGGTTGATAACTTGGACCAAGCTTGCTGACAGTTTACCATGCCTTTGAAGTAGCATTTGTTGTGGATGCATGAAAGTCAAGAGATCATTGTATGCATTAAGACTCATCCATTCATTCAAATGCAAGAGAAATCGAAGAGATCAGGGTATCATATTCGTTATTTTATTATTTTTTTGAGAGACTCCCAAACCATATGCAGTTTTGCTTCCATTAAATATCCATTTCTCAGCTTGCATTACCGTGTATTTTATTATATTAAAATATTATTTTAATGCTAACGCATATTTAGTTATAATTTTTAGTTGTATTGCACTGCACTACAAATGGGATTAATACAACAAAATATGTATAAACTGAATTTATAAAAATAGGATTTAGGCTACAGTAAATTAAAATACTATTTATATTTTAAATATAATAATTTCACTTTAATTATTTAATAAATTGTAATAAATTTAAATTATTGAATATTAATATTAATATTTAAATAAAAACTTAATTAAAATAATAATATAACATATTAATAAACCTAAATATCTAATAAAAATAAATAATAATACATTATTTTACTTTCATTACATAAAATCCTTTTAATGATTTTTCTTTAAATACTAAAAAGTATTTTAATTTTATTTAATAAATAAAAATAAATTTATAATTTAATATTGTATTAGAAAATTAATATTATTATATTTTTACAATATAATATTAAATTATATTGTATTATAATATGATTATACCATATTATAATAACTAGTATATAGAAATAAATTATGTTATAATTTAATAATAGTTAATAATATGACATAATATTTTAATATTTTCTTATTTAATAATAGTATATTATTAAATCATTTGTGTATTATAAAATAATTATTTAATACTTAATTTAAAAAATTAATACAAACTGAAATATTAGAATCATTCACATCGTTTACTTAACAAATAAATGTAAAAATTTGAATTGAAATAGTGGGGCCCACATCAAATTGAAATCAGATAAGTAGAGACTAATTCCCAGGGTGGTTGTGAATCAGTCTCCTGTTCACTGAACTATCCAATTTACCTATATTAAAATTTCTAAATTTTGAAAATATCCCTGATAAATTAAAAAATAAAAAAATAAATCACAACACTTACACCACACATTGCTAGTCACATCACAACACGTCATCAATGGTCATGGTATCAAAGCATCAAGATCACAACATCGAGATTGGGATGTAGTTCATTGGTCATCTTGGGTCATCTCCATTTGGGCACATTGTCTCTAGAGCAGCTATTGGCTGTCGAGATCTTCGTCGCCTTCGTCTTCACTGGCGGTCTTCAATAATAATAATAATAACAAAATTTATTATTTTATTATTATTGTCTCTATTATTATTTTCATTTTTAGTGTTATTTTTACTCTTATTATTGTTAACATTATAATAGATACAAATAATATTAAATACAATAATTATTAAATGATATTTTAGTAACTTGTAATAGTCCACTCTGATTTCAAGATAATGAACACATCAATTAGAATTAAGTTTACTCCGATTCTAATTCATATAGCTTAAGTAAATAACTTATTCTAATTATAATTCCTCATTTCGATTCCAATAGACTCCGATCAATCCATTCTGATTCCCATTTAGTAAAAGCAGCCTTAAAGAGGACAAAATCAGTGTTTCATATTCGTTTCTTTGCTGTCTTTTGAGAGATTGACAAACCATGTGCAATTTTTGCTTCCATTAAATATCTACTTGTTAGCTTATATTACATTGTATTGTATTGTACTAAAATATTATTTTCATGCTAACTCATATTTGGTTATAATTTTTGGTTGCATCGCACTGCCTTATAAATTTGGTTAATACAATAAAAGGTGATAAAATAAACTCATAGGGGTAAGATTTAGGCTATAATACATTAAAATACAATTTATATTTTAAATATAATCATTTAGCTTTTATTATTTAAAAAATTATAATAAATTTAAATTAGTAAATATTAATTTATGTTTATATGTAAATAAAAAATTAATTTAAATAATAATATGGCACACTAATAAACCTAAATATTTATTAAATAAATGATAATACATTATTGAATAGAATTTTAGTATTTAATATGATATAAAATTCTAGGTAAAAAAATTATGAAATTAATTTTAATGATTTTTATATTTAATTAAATTAATTTTTATATTTAATTTAAACAATTATTCAAGTTACCAATAATGTTTAAAGTGGCAAAGAAAAAATTATAATATAAAAGACTAATAATTTTAGACTAATTTACTAGTCCCGACAGCCAAACATAACATTGGATGAAATTACTTTTTTAGTTCCAAAAATATAATCCAATCTCAAAATTTATCCATGCTCCCGTATGTAGCCTTACTAACCAATTATGATAAAATTGAGGCCTTTATTTAAGTTGCAAATAGATTTTCAATATCAAAGTCACTGCGACGTTAAAAATAAAAATCTAATTTTAGGCCGTTTGTGATTTCAAGCATTTGTTTCATTTTCAGTTTCTGAATACTATAAAACAAAACATTTGAATGAATTAATATTGAGTGGAGTTTTCAATGTCATTTGGGTAATTTAAAAAATGAATAAGTAACGGACATTGAATGACTTTAATAATTAAGATCACACTTATGATTAAAAGAAAATAAAAGGTTTATTTTTTAATTTAAAATTTTTATTGCATAGACTCAGTCTAATTGACAAATTAAATATTATTTGTAAGATCAATATATTTCTCATAATATGTAAACCG
Source organism: Citrus x changshan-huyou (assembly GCA_039657385.1). Lineage (NCBI taxonomy): Eukaryota > Viridiplantae > Streptophyta > Magnoliopsida > Sapindales > Rutaceae > Citrus > Citrus x changshan-huyou. The sequence continues at coordinate 13,469,720 of CM077547.1, read as the reverse complement.
TCTTAAATGATATCATGTCTTATATATGTAGTATAATCTTTCAATCCCATTTTAAACATTATTGGCAATTTTTCAAACTAAATAATTGTGTTAAACTAAGTTTATGATGCTCCAAAGATCACTGGTTCATAATTTGCATGTGTAATATTACATTGGAGTATTAATATTCAAGTTTTCTTCAGTTCATCGTACTTTCTCTATAATTATCAGTAGTATTTATATGAAAATGTTTAATTCATAAGAATTTTCACTTGTGGTAAAAAGCACTTCAGCACTTGTGATTTGTGTGAATCAAAACCAGGGAAAAGTGATTATTTTTATTAAGAAATAAAGGAGTCTTTACTCTTTAATTAGACTGGAGTTTGCTGCTAGTTCGTGTTTAAAAAACAGATTAAAAATATTGGAATTTGATTGAATCTTTTGTTCACCTGAATTATTGAAACTGAATCCCATTTTGCTCCTCTGCCTTTACTCTTTTTTTATTTTTTTTATTGTTCATCTTTATATATTTTATTACAAAATTACAATAATTATATTCAATCAAATCCCTATTGAATGTGTAAATTTATTTAATTATAGCATAGATGAGCGGTAGACCGAATATACCTTAAAAATTTACAACTAATATAAATAAAATTAATATTACACAAATAAATATTACAAGTTAGAATGAGTTTCCGGGAGATAATGAAGGGAAAATTAAGTCTATAGTTAACCTAGACAAGCATGCTTCAAACATAGGGATTCAATTGTGTTTATTAATTTGAATTCATGCTTTTAAAAAATATGGCACCCTCACTCAATTAATCTTAAAAGATTAGTTAAGAGCTACTACAATGGTGATTTTTTATTTTATATTGCATGACAATTTACTAATTTTACAATAAGAAACATAAAGTTAATAGTTTAGAATTATTAATTTCTCCAGACCAGTAAGGGGTTTTAGTCATTACCCCCTGATGACAACTTGAAGTTTTTAGTTGTAGTTTTCAAGTTATTAGTTACAAATTCTAATAAATTTTCTTTTATTAATGTAGTTGTCTAACATTTTTCAAACCTAAATTCTACAATGAGATGCAACTTTTACTAAGGAAAATGCTAGTTGCCCGGGGTCAAACCCCGAAAAGCAAACCCAAACGTCTTCCTCTTATCTTCGTTTCACCGGGGAACGACATAACCCAATCCTCTTCCTCTCCTCTTCGTTTTGTTCGTTTTGTTTGCCAAAAACAATATATTCCCTTTCCTTCCTCGACCGAGATCCACAGGCGATCCACCATAATCTGCCATTCGCGATCCAATATTCGCTGAAATTTCCTAAGTCAAACGGTGAAAAAGGGATACAATTGCCACCCATGCCATCTCCCCCTTTCTTCTTCCTTTTTTTTATTCCTTTAAAAGCACTCAAATTTTAATGCTGACAACATTGAGATGTGTAAAGTTTAACAATAATTTTATGGTAAACTTAAATGGTCCAAAAGTTTTTTTTTTCTTTTTTTTTTAAACTTTTTTTCCCCATTGAAAGATTGACGTTGAGACAAAACCCATTTCTGCATAAGATCAAGATTTTGAATTAAATTAAACTAGTTAGCAAATTCAGTGTTAACTTGACTTGAACGTGTGTTTGTCAGCAAAATTTCACAGCTGCTGTTAATGCCGAAACTCAGCTTTCATGGACAATGTCGAGACTCATCCTTGTTCAAGCTTTTGCTTTTGCCTTGTCTGAGCCAAATCCTATCACCTTTGAGGAAGATAAGAGCTTAAGGATTCTGCATTTCGCTCGGGTGTGGTGAAACGAAGAGGAAGAGAGAAGCAATTATGTTTTTCTGAGTTGATAATGTAGCTATTTTTCTGTGTTTTTCTGCTTTTTCCTGGGTGAAACGACAACAGTTTATGGAGAAGCAAAAAGAAAAAAAATCAAACGGTGTCATTTTGTTTTACTTTCGTGGTTTGACCTGGGGTAAATAGCAGAACTCTTTTACTAATTATAGTGGGGACTAGGTTTAACTAGTCCCAACAATCACTCTGGAAATATATTTGGTTCAAAAATTTTAAGTTAGATATTTTATTTCTTTTTTAGCTAGAAGTTAATTTACTTCCAGTATATGATCACAAAATTATAGTTGTGTTGGGTTTAGAAAATGGGAAAATCACAAAAACATGTTGTGTTATGCATTTTAATGATATCTATTTTGATAATAAAAAAATTGTTGATGATATGGCTTACTGAGACAATGTAATAGTAAGAGTTATGTTTGTTTTATTGTTTTATTCCTTTCGGTTGGTTTGTAATGATGGTGGTTTCATTTGTATTGTTTAGATTAATAGGTCTCTGCACGCTAAGCACTTAAGGATCTGATGGGCCAAAGATCAATCACCTTGATATCAACACATGCCAATTAGTAGACTTAGAAGTTGCTAACTGATTTTGATATAGTTATTATTTTGGTAAATGATTTATTCTTTTCTATTTTCTTCAATATTATAATTTTGTTTCCATATTTTAATGGAAATTTCTAAAATATCTATGTTTAGTTGGACTCTTTTTTATTGGAAATTGCGTTGTTCATGTCATGATAGTGGCTTAATTCTACACATATGATATTATACTGATTAATTTTTCCAAAATTACAAGCATAATAGTAGTCCAACTATTTAGAAAAAGAAAATCACTTTCTTTCTATTTGCGACTTAAACTAAATTTTGTTTTGGGTAAAAAGCTAGTCACTGTCTTATCCCCAAAAAAAAAGAATTTAATCACTAATATAAACTACATCCCATAATATAATTCGGATTTGAAATATTAACCAAGTCTCAATCAATCCCAAGCCAGAAAGTTCACAACTGATCATAATAAGCTAAAATCTAACTCTTAGACTAATTATTTTGCAAAAATACAAAATTGAAAGTTTGGTTGTATAAAACTACCATGGACCCACATAATTAAAAAAGTATCGGTTATCACTTTTCAGATAATGTCTTTATGACACATTAATTTGTCCGCCTTAGTTTGTACAAAACTATTTGTGGCTCTATCAATAATATTATTGATTTCAAAAATAATATTTTTATCTCAAATGATTGGACATTTTTCAACATATTGGACTCTTTTGAATTTGTTGATATTTGAATAACGTTAATAATAATAATAATAATAATAATAATAATAATAATAATAATAATAATAATAATAATAATATGTTAATCATCAATTTTCAAATTCTAAAGACCTAGTCAGCTAACCTAATTTTTAACACTTTTTATTTTTTAATAAAAGACACCATTTCATTCTCGTATTTATTGCTCTAGACTCTAATTTCAAAACTAAAATCACTCTCTCATATAAAAAAAATTATTATCTTATAAGATTAATTTTGAAAGTAAGTTGGTTTCAATTTCACTTTATTTTTTTAGTAAACACTTAACAATACATAATTATGTATCACTTTCATTTTGTTACTGGACATGATGCCAACCACTTATCTAAATGTCTGAATTTGGAATTCAAAAAAGAGATGAGGGAAGCCAGGAATAAAGTCTAGATGCTCATTTTCAAAATTTTATTAATTGTAAGATAGTTGATTTTTTAGCTTATTTTATCCAACACTAGACAGTGAATGGAATTTTCATATTATAATAGATTTATATTTGATTTTAATGAGTTTCACTTCAAGTTTTATATCATTTTCTTTATTTAAATTTAAATTTTGATTTGACCATCAACCCGATCAACCAACCTAATGATTTTATCTCAACCTATTCAGTAGTAAATCAGTGTTGGATTTTGACTAACTCTATCCAACTCAACTCATGCCCACCCCTATTTCGTACTATCTAAAATTGTAAAATACACAAAAGGATTTTCAAAGACTTTCAAAAGGATGTTAATAACCCAGCTCTTTAACCAATTTCACATTGGAATTGAGTCGGGTCAACTCACCTTAACTAATGAATCTAAGTTCCGATTAAGCATGAAATAAGATAAAGAATTTCTAAATCACACATATAACTAAAAAATTGAAGGTAAAAGGAGTAAATTAATGTTGGAGAGGTAAATGGGTCATTAAAATTATAAAAATAAATAAAAACCTAGAAAAATGAAAAAAATTTATAAATTGACAATAACTATTGAAATGAAACAAAAAAAATAGAAAACTACACAGAGACCAAGGTAAATTGAAGGAAAAAAAGGTAAATAAAAGGTTGAAGTAGTAAATTACTCTTCGGAATTGTAAAAAAATAAAACTTAGCAAAATGAAAAAAATTTGTAAATTCACATTTAAGTGTGAAATTAAACAAAAAAATTGTAAACCGCACATAGGACTAGTAAATTAAAGAAAAATGGGGTAAATTGATTGAACAAGGGGTAAATTAATGTTGGAGTGGTAAATTGGTCTTCAGACTTATAAGAATTACAAAACTCAAGCAAAATAACATAAAACTCGTAAATTGACAATAAGTGTAAAAAATGGAAAAAAAAAAAAACAATTGCCCACTGTACATAGGACCAGTAAATTGACGGAAGAATGGGTAAATTAATGTTGGAGTGGTAAATTGGTCTTCAGACTTGTAAGAATTACAAAAATTTAGAAACATGATATAAAACTCGTAAAATGATATTAAGTGTGAAATGAAACAAAAAAAATTGTAAACCACACATAGGACTGGTAAGTTGATGGAAGAAAGGGTAAGTTAATGTTGAAGTTGTAAATTGGTCTTCAGAATTGGAAGAATTTCAAAAACTTAGAAATATGACATAAAACTCGAGTATGAAATGAAACAAAAAAATTGTAAACCACACATAGGATGAGTAAATTGATGGAAGAATGGGTAAATTGATGTTGGAGTGGTAAATTGGTCTTCAGACTTGTAAGAATAACAAAAACTTAAAAACATAACATAAAACTCATAAATCGATATTAAGTGTGAAACGAACGAAAAAAATTAGAAACCACATATAGGACTTGTAAGTTGATGAAAGAAAGGGCAAATTAATGTTGAAGTTGTAAATTGGTCTTCAGAATTCGAAGAATTACAAAAACTTAGGAACATGATATAAAACTCGTAAATTGATATTAAGTGTGAAATGAAACAAAAAAAATTGTAAACCACACATAGGACTAGTAAGTTGATGAAAGAAAGGTTAAGTTAATGTTGGAGTTGTAAATTGGTCTTTAGAATTGGAAGAATTTCAAAAACTTAGAAATATGACATAAAACTCGAGTATGAAATGAAACAAAAAAAAATTGTAAACCACACATAAGAGGAGTAAATTGATGAAAGAAGGGGTAAATTTATGTTGGAGTGGTAAATTGGTCTTCAGACATGTAAGAATTAGAAAAAGTTAGAAACATGACATAAAACTCATAAATTGACATTAAGTGTGAAATGAAATAAAAAAAAATTATAAACCACACATAGGACTAGTAAATTGACGGAATATGGGGTAAATTCATACTGGAGTGGTAAATTAGTCTTCAGAATAGTAAACAAAACAAAAACTTGTAAATGTTATGTAAAACGTATAAATCAACTTTAAGTGTCAAATAACACATTAATTTTGTAAATCACACATAAGGCTAGTAAATATAACCTGCAAGTTGACCAAAAAAATGATAATTACCTGTTACTTAGGTAACTAGTTACCTATTTTTCTAGAATTAATGATGGAGATTTTTCATTTACATCTAACGGTCCACATTTATTATGGCATCGATGCTGTAAATTTAATTCTACATTATATAATAACCCATGTGCGTATGTGTGTGTGTGTAATTCTAACCAATGAAAATGATGCAAATAGGACTGAAATGAAGTCCTATTTTGTTTTTGTAAAGAAAAATAATTGTCATATTTATAATAAACATGAACATCAGTAGCATTACAAAATGTTGGTATACAACAAATTTCATTTAAAAATTTTTCTTTTAAGATAAAAACAAATGAAAAAGTTAATTTAGTTCCCCAGAAAATTGTCTAACAGAACGAGCAACCACCTGTCCCCACTGCTTCAATCTCATCTTCACCGTCTCTGGTTCATCAACAACACCAAATTAACAACCGTCAGATCATGTTTCAATTATAAAGTGTCCCTAAAAAAGACAAAAATTTTATAAACTCCCCTACGAAGAGTCATATGATTTGATTAATTTCTCTCGTGAAATATGAATCAAAATTACAAATTAAGCAATAACGTACACTAGATCATTTCATTAAACAAAGATTTACCTGGATCAATTATGGAACTAGAGCTGACAGAATCGTTATCAGAACTGATCGACGATGATGACGAGCACCTCGACAATCGATTGTTATTTTAAATTGATTTTCTCTATTGAATAAAAATAAAAAGGATACATCTAATTGGGGGAGGACATAATGAACCTTACTCCTAAAAAGCAAACTATATATAAACCAATGCAAATATGGAAGAGAAAAAAAAAAAATGCATGCACGCAAATTACAGGAAAGAGAGAAATAAACAAGAACTAGAGCAATAACAAAACATATCAACAAACCTGCATGAAGGATAGCCATTCAAGTCTCTGAAAAGTATAGTTAGCAATGAAGGAGGGGCACAATCAATTTGAATTTGATTGTCTTATATGTCTGCCTTCAACATTTCTAAGTAACAAGTCTCTAATTTTTATGAGCTTGGTTACAATTTCTTTTGCATTGATCCTTTGCTCAGCGGATTCTACTGTGCACTCCATAGCCAAATTGAAGACAAATGACATACATTGCTCTTTTACAATAAAATGTATGTCCTCCTGGCTTAGCAAATTTGCATCAACAACTTCCATAATTGAAATGGGTAGCCAATCATTAACCCAATGTTTTAATGTCATTTCTCCATTAAAACTTCCATCGGTAGGTTTCTTCCCTGAAAAAGTTTCCATTAACATAATTCCAAAGCTATAAACATCTCCATTTGTAGATACCCGTCCTTCTCTTCCATACTCTATGAATTGCAACAATTATGTAGTAAGATAAATCATTAATAATAATTTCCTCATCCAATGAAGATCATGAAACATAAATAACTTATTAGGACGTTTACAAGAAATAGAAAATATTTAGTATGGAACAAACCTGGTGCCATATAGCCTATCGTGGCAAGTGTTTGTGTTTGAGTCATAGATTGATCTTCTCCAGTTAAGAGCTTTGCAATGCCAAAATCACTCAAATAAGCAACCATATTATCATCTAACAATACATTGCTGGGCTTTAAGTCACAGTGAATTACAGGAGCTGAATAACCAAAGTGTAGATATTCCAAAGCTGATGCAACATCTATCATTATGTTTAATCTTTGAAAAATATCTAAAATGTAGTTACTCGAATGCAAATACTTCTCCAAACTTCCATGAGGCATGTATTCTAACACCAATGCTTTAAACTCTTCATTTGAACAACTGCTAATAACTTTGATAAGGTTTCGATGGCGAATGCTTTTCATTATTTCACATTCAACATCGAAACTCTTAAATGCTCTTCTACATTGTAGGTTGAAAACCTTCACTGCAACCTCCATCCCATCCCTAATTCTTGCTTTGTAGACAGAGCCAAAACCTCCTCTACCGATTAGATTGTTTTCACTGAATCCGTCTGTTGCTCGACAAAGTTCTAGGTATGAAAACCTTCTCCACGTTACTTCTAGTGGCATATTAGCATCATTTGGTGGCCCTTTTTCTCTCTTTCGATATTTTACGATCAACAGAATGACTACTATCATAAATATAGTACTCAATGGCAAGACAATCCCTAGGAGGAGAGCATTTTTCCTTGATGTGCGGTGGATGCTAATTTTGCATGGTGGGACTCGTAAATTAGGTGAACCACATAGTAATTCATTTCCCTCAAATGATTCAGCTGAGAAGTTTCCAAAAGATCCTCCCCTAGGAATTTCTCCTTCTAGCTTGTTGAAAGAGAGATTTAGATCTTCGAGATATAAGAGTTTCTCTAAAGATACCGGAATAGCCCCGGAGAGATTATTATTGGACAAATTCAAGGATTTCAAGCTTACCAAATCACCAAATGAATCAGGAATCAATCCTTGCAATCTATTATATTCTAAGAAAAGATACTCTAGATTTTTTAGGCCTCCAATTTCCCTTGGGATAACACCTGAAAAATTGTTCATCGAAAAATAAACTCCTCTTAAGACCTTCAAATTTCCAATCTCTAATGGGAGTGGGCCAGTCAAAAAATTTGATGAAAAGTATAGGTACAAGATGTCCTTAAGGTTCCAAAAAGTTGAGGGAATAGAAGTTAACTCATTGAAAGCTAATGATAGTATCCTCAGAGAAGTTAGATTACTAAAGCATGTTGGGATTGATCCAGAAAGCTTATTGCCGCCCACCCCCAACGAATACAATTCAGCTAAACGACAAGTATCGTCTGGGATTGATCCTTCTAATTCGTTATCTTCAAGACCTAAACCTTGAAGCTTTTGTAATTTGCCGACAGTAATCGGAATCGGTCCCTTCAATTTATTGCCTCCTAAACCAATGGCTATCAACTTGGTCAAGTTGCTGATCTCTTTAGGGATGCCGCCACTAATGTTACAATTGTTCATGATAAAGTATTCCAAAGACTGAGAAAGATTACCGACATACGTCCTTGGAAGAATGCCATGTAGTGGATTATTTGATAAGCCAATATGTGTCAAAGACTTGCAATTTGACAACGAGGATAGAAAGCTCAATTCTGGAGTTGAAGATGTCAAATAATTATCATATAAAGATAGCCACTCAAGGTTTCTTAAGTTGCCAAATGTGTTGGGAATAAAACCAGAGAACGAATTGTCTTCCAACACTAGTAAAGAGAGCCTAGAAGCATTAAAGATGAAACGAGGAATTGTGCCACTGAACTTGTTACTCCATATACGAAGCACTTCAAGATTTGGAAGTTGCACGTCTAAGATGGATGAAAGACTTCCAAAGAGAGAATTATTTTGTAGTCCAAGATCTTTAAGTGTTGACACATTGAAGATTGCAGCTGGGACCGTACCAACTAATTTGTTATGACCAAGCTTCAACTCCTCCAGATTACGAAGATTGCCGATTTCATGTGGTATTTCCCCTGTATTTTACAAAAATTATATTCAGATTATTTTTTAGATAATAAATAATTTATATAAATGGACACACGTATATAATAAAAAGTCATTTATGCACTACACAATTATTATAAATACTAACACAAAAGAAAAACCACTCGTGAAGTATTGAAAGGCTACACTCCGTCAATGCTTTATTAGTTATATACAAATTGCTACACATATTCTTTTTCTTTTATTATTTTTTTTGGTACAATATAGGTAAAATATATATGTGATTTAAATGGTTGATAGATTTTGTGGTAAATTACTAGGGAGAAATGTAATAAAATATATATCAATGCGATTTAAGTAAGCAATAGGTGAGAGATAGAATATGTGGCTTAAACAAAAGATCAAATTGTGTGGTGAAAAATAAAAGCCTAAATCGATGGCTGCTACTATAAAAGTAAATCAAGCCATAGAGACGCCCAAAAAAAAAAATAGTATTTCAATTAGAGCAAGATAAATAAATTAACTCAGGAAAATCATTTCTTTTCAAATTTCTCCTTACTAACTTGGAGTTTCGATGTTATCAGCATTTAGTTTAAGTTTTCCAATTGAAATGCTAAACATTAAATTTACTTATGAGGAAATCACCAATTTCTAATTTTCCTACTAATCTTCACAATACAGAATGAGCATCATTGGTTAAGGTATAATATCACTGAGTGATGACTAAAAATATATTTAGATAAACAATTATGTTGTGATACATACCTTGAATTCTATTGTAGTGAAGATACAAGTCATTAAGATTAGTAAAATTGCCGATTTCTTTTGCTACGGTGCGTGTTAAGAAATTATTTATTAATGATGGCATCTCCAACTAGTTAAAGATAATTAGTAATTTCATGTAAAATATTTTATGAAATTGTCACACATACATATCATTAGTGAAGCTTACCTGTCAATAAATTATTTTTTAGTGAAAATCTCTCCAATTCTGTCAGATTTCCCAGCTCCTGTGGAATTTTTCCTGCAAATTAACATATGCCTTAATTTAGGGAAGATGACATCTAGATGCTTAAAATTTTACATAGACCCCCTAGGTTCGAAAAATGATCATACAAATCCATTTCTAACTATTACACCCTTTGACTTTAGTAATTAAGAAAATTTGAATCCAAAGGTTTATAATAAATGCAAATAATTTTTTTCAAAATATAATAAATGTAGGTATTTTAAATATACTAATATAAATTAAATTATTTGTCTCAAATCATTTTATTCATAATGGTAAATTAGAAAAAAAAATGCACTTTTATATCATGAAATGAATACACATAACTAAAATTTTTTAAATATGAGTTTAAACTTAATTATTATACATATATAAAATGTTAACAAAGTACTAAATTTATATTTTTGTTAAGTAATTATAAATATTATTAATTCCAATATTCACATATTGTTAAATAAAATAACATGGTGACGGAAACATCATATTTTAATATTAATTTGAATTAGTAATGTAAAATTTATATGAACATAAGAATGTATTTTGAACTAAATTTATATGAATATAAGAATGTAAAATTTATATAAATATAATTTAAATTAGCAATGCTAGTTGTAGTATGCTTTAGTTATTTATATACAAATTGCTACAACCATATTGGGAAGGTTCAGAAATTACCAAACATAAGTGGTAAAAATTAAAAGCCTACGGGTAAGTGTTCAACCGTGTAATCAAGCCTGAAGCCGAAGCTAAAATAATTACATTAGCAAGCCTATGTGTACTGTACTTCTCCTCTCTTTTTAACTATAATTTCAGTAAAATAATTTCTTCTAGCCTATTTTTCATATTTATCAACTGAAATACTAACGAGGTCCAGTTCTCAACTTTTATTTCAAATCTTTTAATTGAAATGCTTAAACAATAACTTAACTTTTCAACAAATAAACAATTAATTTCTAATTTTCCTAGCTACTGACTTTCAAGATATTCTAAGTTTTAAGATTGAACATCATTCGTTAAGGTAAAATATCACACGATTGATGATTGAAAAATTTCTAATTTTTCCATAACTTGTTAGATCACAAACTTGATCCAACTTGAAGAAACTCAATCCCAATTCACAGAAGTTTCTTGTGGTAGGTAAGGTTGGTGTGGTTGGTGTAGTTGGTGAGGTTGGTGAATAGTAGATTTTGATGAATAGTTAGGATTTATGTGGTAGTTATTGAATAAATGAATGGTTGTGATTGATTTGTAATATGTATAAATACTCCTCATGTTTTCAGTTTAAGCATCAAGTGAAGCAATAAAATCTCTAAGTTGAAAAAAGTAACAAATAAGAGTTGTAGTATTTGAAAAGTCTTGTTGAAGAAAAAAATGTTTATTTTGAGTGTTTGATTTGTTGATTCTCCAATAAATTGATATCAGAGCTAGTGTTCGATGCTATACATAGTTGTATAGCATATCAAATCGAAGATTTGGATGAGAAGAACACAATGCCACAAAAATCAGCTTGATCGGAGTCTGAATGCGCCCGCACTGACCGTAGGAAGTTTGCCGTCTAGAATTTGAGTCAATCACCGAGTTAAGCCGAGTTGCACCGAGCTGATTTTTGTTGACTGAGTCGAAGCTGATTTGACCAACTGCCGAGCCACTTAAAGTTAACCACGCCACCGAGCCGTTGACCATTGACTAGCCAACAGTTGATCGTTGACTTTGACAAAAAGTTCAATTTTTTGGTTTGAGTCTCTTTTAAGGTTTTTTGACGTTCTAGATTTATCCATGCATTCAGGATCTCCAAATTCTCACTTAATTCGTGAGTTATGGCCAATATTTGCATAATGTTGATCAAGTTCCACAATTGAAGAAAAGTAAATTCGACAACTAGAGTATCAAAATGAAGGCTTTATTAGGTGCACCTTATGTATGGGAAGTCATAGAGAAAGGTTTATTGTACCAAAAAATAAAGCTATTTTAACTGCGACACAAAAGGATAATTTGAAAGATTTAAAGAAGAAAGAGAATAAAACAAAATATTGCATCTTTCAGTTATTAGATAAAGATGTTTTTGAAAAGATTACTGGCACAACCTCCTCAAAGGAAGCATAGGAGAAGATAAAGACCTCTTATGAAGGAGCAAAACAAGTTAAGAAAATTCGTCTCCAAACATTAGGAGAATAGTTTGAATTTTTTTATATGAAGGTATCTGAATCTATTTCAAATTATTTTACTCGAGTTGGATTGTTGCTAATCAATTAAAAAGAAATGGTCAAAAACTAAATGAAGTAAGGATCATTAAAAAGATACTTCATTTTGTGGATTTGAAGTTTGACCATATTGTTGTGACAATTGAGGAAACAAAAGATTTGGACGCAATGACGATCGAGCAACTTCAAGGAAGGTTATAGGCCTACAAAGAAAAACAAAAGAAAAACATGGGATCAAAGAACAACTCTTAAATATAGAAGTCAATCTAAAGAAAAAGGAAGAAAGCTCCGGCAACGATAGAAGATAATGTATCTGAGGTAGAGGCTGAGGACAAGGTAGAGGTTGTGGACATGGACAAAGCTAGAATTTCAACAACAAATCCAATTATGGAAAAGGAAAAAGCTCAACTAGATGACGAGGCAGAGGCAATCCAAGATTGAGGTATGATAAATCCCAAATATAATGATATAACTTTCAAAACTTTGTGCATTATGCTTCAAAATATAGAGCTCCAAGTACTAGAATTGATGAAAAAGTGAATTATGTTGAAGAAAAGACTGGTGAAGATGATACACTTTTACTAGCACGGAATGACACCGGTGGAGGTCAAGACAATACATGGTATCTTGACACAAATGCTAGCAATCACATGAACATAAATAAGAGCATGTTTGTGAAACTAAATGAATATGTAAATGGCAATATCGCTTTTGGAGATGATTCAAAAATACCAGTGAAGGACAAAGGTAACAATCTTTTTCGTGTAAAAGATGGTACCACAAATTAATTTCAAACGTTTACTATGTGCCCAATATAAAAAGCAACATCCTCAGTTCAGGTCAACTTTTCGAAAAGGTTTATAATGTCCACTTAAAAAATTATAGTCTTTTTCTAAGAAATGACAAAGGAAACCTAATTACGAAGATGAAAATGGTGAAAAACAAAATGTTTCTTTTAAATATTTAAAATGATATTACAACGTGTCTTAAAGCTTGTCACAAATATGCATCATGGATTTGGCATCTTCGATATGGGTATCTCAACTTTGCTGGACTAAAGCTATTATCAAAGAATAATATAGTGAAAGGCCTACCTTCAATTAGTCATCCCATTCAACCCATTCAGCATTATGAAGGATGTTTACTTGGCAAGCAGTTTAGAAAGAGCTTTCCAAATGAGTCAAAATCAAGAGCTCCGAAGCCACTTGAGCTTATTCATACTAATTTATGCAGTCCATTTAAGGCCAGCTCACTTGGTAAAAGAACTACTTCATTCTCTTTATTGAAGATTTTTTTTAAAAAGTTTGGGTGTATTTTTAAAAGCAACAGTAAAAAAGTTTTTGAAGATTTCAAGAAGTTCAAACTTATGGTGGAAAAATAAAGCGGACACCAGATTAAATCAATAAGATCTGATTATGGTGAAGAGTTCACTTTCAAAGAGTTCGCAGAGTTTTGTGAAGCAAATCGAATTCGGCACCCTTTGACAGTTCTAAGATCTCCCCAAAAAAATGGTGTTGCAGAAAGGAAGAATAGAACCATTCTCGACATGGCAGAAAGTGTGCTCAAGAGTAAGAGACTACCCAAAGAGCTTTGGGTTGAAGATGTTGCATGTGTAGTCTATTATCCAGCCGATCTTCAACAAGACTTGTATGGGGAAAGACACCACAAGAAGCATGGAATAGAAGAAAGCTAGGTATCTCCCACATGAGAGTTTTTGGAAGCATTGCTCATGTACATATATCAGACAAGAGAAAAGCCAAGCTGAATGATAAAAGTGAGAAGTTCGTCTTTATCAGCTATGATAATAACTCCAAAGGATACGAATTGTATAATCCAAACAATGGGAAGATTGTAATCAGCCAAGACGTAATTTTTAATGATGAAGGAGAATATGATTTTGGTTCTGGTGCAGATGACTTCAACTTCTTTTGTATTAAAGAAGATGATCATACACAGATAAAACAAGTAAAAGAACAACAAGAGCCAACTACTCCATTTATCCTACCAATATCAACCATACGTGGAGATTCACCACCATATTTTTTAAATGAAAGAATCGAAGAACATATAAGGAGTCTTTAAGATCTCTATGAGGTAATAAAGAGACTTGACAATCTCATTCTCTTTTACATCTTTGCTGATTACGAATCAGTTAACTTCTAAAAAGCTACATAAGATGAGAAGTGGAGAATTGCAATGGATGAAGAAATTAAAGCCACCGTGAAGAATGACATTTAGTAACTTACTACTTTTCCTAAAGGTCACAAGGTAATTGGTGTTAAATGGGTGTATAAGATGAAAAAAATGTCAAAGAAGAAATTGAAAGGCACAAATCAAGGCTAGTTACAAAACGTTATAGTAAAAAAACTAGCATTGATTATGATGAGGTAGTTGCTCTTGTAGCCAAACTTGAAACTATCAGACTCATTATTTCTTTGACTGCTAAAAAAAATGGAAGATTTTTTAAATAGATGTGAAGTCTACTTCCTTGAATGGATTTCTCGAAGAAGAAGTTTACATCAAACAACCAGTAGGCTATGTGGTGAAAGAATATGAAGACAAAGTCCTGAGATTGAAAAAAGCTCTTTATGAGTTAAAGCAAGCACCAAGGGCATGGAATAACATAATTGATAAGTATTTTCAAGAGAACGGCTTCACCAAATGCTTATATGAACATGCTCTCTGCATCAAAGAAAAAAGATGAAGACATTTTGATTGTGTGCCTATACATGGATGATCTCGTCTTCATTGGAAATAATGCAAGATTATTTGAAGATTGAAGAGAATGATGATCAAAGAGTTCGAGATAACTGACATTGGATTGATAGCATATTACCTTGGCATTGAAGTCAAGCAAAAGAAAGAATGCATATTTATCTCTCAAGAAAGCTATGCAAGAGAGATTCTCAAGAAGTTCAAGATGAATTATTGCAAGCCTATAAGCATGCCAACGGAATGTGGAGTCAAGTTATCCATACATGATGAAAGCGTAGATGTAGATCCAACATTCTTTAAGAGCTTGGTCAGAAGCTTACGTTATTTGACATGCATGAGACCATATATCTTTTATGTTGTTGGACTTGTAAATCGATACATGGAGAATCCAAAGACCACCCATTTTAAAGCTACAAAAAGAATCCTTCGCTACATCAAAGATACAATTTATTTCGGCTTATTATATTCATTTTCTAATAGCTACAAGCTTGTTGGATATAGCGAGAACAATTGGGATGTAGTTGTAGATGATCGAAAGAGCACCACATGATTTGTGTTCTTTATAGGAGATATTGCTTTCACATGGATGTTAAAGAAGTAATCAGTTGTCACACTTTTCACCTGTGAAGCTAAGTATATAGTTGCTACATCAAGTGTTTGTCATGCAATTTGGCTTAAAAATTTGTTGACAGAGTTGGCTTTGCCATAAGAAGAGCCAACTGGGATTTGTGTTGATAACAAATCACCAATTGCCTTATCCAAGAATCTAGTCTTTCATGATCGAAGCAAATACATAGATACTTGTTATCATTTCATAATGGAGTGTATTACAAGAAAAGAAGTTCAAGTCAAGTATGTGAAATCACAAAATCAAGCAGTGATATCTTCACCAAGCTGCTCAAGTAAGAAGACTTTATAAAATTCAGAAATTTAATTGGTGTCACAAGATAAAGTTTAAGAGGGGTGTTGGTTCCTAAACTTGATCAAACTTTAAGAAATCCAAGCGTAATTCATAAAAGTTTCTTGTGGTAGGTAAGGTTAGGGTGGTTGGTGAGGTATGTGAGTGGTAGGTTTTAATGAATGGCTAAGATTTGTGTGAGTTGAATACATGAATGGTTGATATTGATTTGTAATATGTATAAATATCCCCTGAAGTGAAGTAACAAAATCTTTAAGTTAGAATGAAAAATAGGAGTTGTAGTATTTGAGTATTGTTGAAGAAATGAAATAATATGTATTTTGAGTGTTTAATTTGTTAATTCTCCAACATAGCCTTCACAATTTTCTAAGAATAAGCATAATTTAATTTGTTAAGGTAAAATATCACAAGTGATGACTAACAATTTATTTAGATAAAAAATTATATCGTGATACATACCTTGAAGTCTATTGCTGGCAAGATATAACTCTTTAAGATTAGTAAAATTGCCAATTTCTTTCAGTATGGTGCCTGTTAAGAAATTATTTATTAGTGATGGCGTCTCTGATTATTTAAAGATAATTAGTAATTCCATGTATAATATTTTATGAAGTTGTCAAACATACATATCATTAGTGGAGCATACCTGTCAAGATAATTTTTGAGAAATCCAAATTCAGTTTAGAAGAAAGATTGAAGATTTATTCCACGTGTTTTTAACTTTTTTGTTTAAATGCTACAAAATTTTGCATACACGCAGGTTAATTTCTAATAAAATACGAGATAACATCCCCATACAAGAATTTTTAATGAGAGACGTGAAATCTTGTAATTAAGAAGCAAAAAATGTCACATATACATGTCGTAAGGGAAGTTACCTAGTTATTAAATGAAAATTCCAAATTCAATAGAGAAGAGTAATTTGTCGATAGATGAAGGAATGATACCGGTTAAAAAATTTTCGTTCAGCTGTAAGAGCTCCAATCCTGCAAGATTCCTCAGCTCCTGTGGAATTTCTCCTACATATATGCGCAAACAATTTGATCACTCATATCTAAAGAATTTATTGCCTGAGGAATATCATAATAAAAATTAAGTAACTATATAAGAATTAGGCTGACAGGAATAAGAATGAACATCAATAATTTTGACCAACTCAATTGGGAACTTCAAAATGGAAGTGGCAATATGACAAAAGAAAGTTACAAAACATTTATTTTTTATCTGCATAAATTACAGAATGAAATGAGTGAGGAGAGACATAGAGCTTTGTCTCTATCTGAAAGAAAAACAATAAATCATGGCATAATTAAAGAACAAGTGAATGAATACAGAGCAAGCAGAACTGGAATATAATTGCAAAAAGTTTATAATCGTTCGCACGTACCTTGGAGTTTATTGATTGCTAACGACATCACCTCCAAATCGGCAAGATTGCCAAACTCTCGAGGAATTTCTCCTGCAAATTAATCAATGTGTGTAAACTGTATTATGTAACATTTTTCATATTACAACCTATGGAACAATTTTCATAAACTCCATGATCATACGCACCTTGGAGTCTGTTACGGCCAAGATCTAATTCCTTAAGTTTGGTCAAATTACCGATTTCTCTAGGTACAGCTCCCGAGAAATCATTGTATGGCAAACTTAAGATTCTTAAATATGTGCAATTTGATAGAGTGGACGGTATTCCGCCATGGAACATGTTTTGGTATAAAGAAAGAAATTCAAGAAAAGGAAGATTACAGCAAATATTTGCAGGAATTTCCCCAGAGAGCTGATTTTCACGGAAATTAACATATTTCAATGTATACGTGGTGAAGATGGCGGAGGGAATGGAACCAGAAAGTCGGTTAAAACTGAGATCAAGTGATTGCAGAGTAGAAAAATTCCCAAGTTGAGAAGGGATGGTGCCTGTGAGATTTAAGCGAGAAATATTCAAGGCGGTGACTCTATGGCTGTGGCCATCACAAGTAACGCCTGTCCAATTACAGACAGGAGTACTTGTGTTCCAATTTTTGGCCAAGAAATTGGTTGGATCATGAGTTATGTGAGCTCTCAGGACAAGCAGAGCATCTTGGTCCGTGGTAATAGAACTTGTGTTGGCTGTTGCAGCTGCGATAAATAAGGAAATTAGAATCAAACAATGGAGTAAGAGAAATCTGCTTATCATACTGAGAGAACGAACTCTTTCCATGAGATGAGAGTATTTAGATTGTAAGTGTGTGCTTAATTGGATTGGTATAAGTTTGCTATATACCAAGTATTTATAATGAAACCAAAATTTCTAAGAAAATAAAACAGAAAAATGCCGGCATGCGTTAAGCCAGACTTCAGTCACCAAAAGCCTATCCTTGTGATCCTAAGGATTTAAGAATTACTTTAATAATTGGAAAATAGAAAGTAATTCTTTTTTTTTAAGACATTATGCCCGTGACATTTTAATTTTTTTCATTTGTAATCATTTTTTGTATCCGATACGGATATATTAATTTCCTATGATCAAAAGTATTGGCTACGGAAATTATTGGCTGCAGGGTAAGAAAGTTCTTTACGTCTCAATGGTCACAAGTTGACGGGAAATTCCAATGTCAATGAAAGAGGAGATAATAGTCGTGTTTGATAATTGTAATTATATATTTTTTTTAAATTAAGATAATTTATTAGTCATGAAAATTATAGAAACAATAAAGTCACATTCATCAAAGTATTGGCTGCAGAATAAGAGCCCTCTTGCCAGACGCAGAAAGCAGAAGTTAACAATAAGTTGCCTAAGTTAATTAAAGAGGACAAAAATAAGACTCATTGTTTTCCTTGCATCAAATGAGTTCCAACCATCTCTTGAACTTGTCAAAATTAAGTGTTGCTTAACTACGTGACAATGTTTGTGGATAATGTTTCTTTTGTTTTCTTTTAATGTAAAGTCAACTTACATTGCCCCAGGGATAAGCAAAAAAGTGAAGAATATTTCGCTCTTTGAGACAACAGATGTTGAAGTGTTTTTGCCATTCGTTTGATAATTCGAAGATTCACGAGTGCCAAAAAGTAAAACAAGAAAAATTGTGTGGCTTGAATTATTGTTTTTATGAGGAACACAAATTACTGGTATCTTTTGAAAATTCTTACCACTTAGGTTTGTCTAATATGGAAATCGTCGAGCTTCCTATTACCCCATTGCAATAATTCTCTTTTTAAGAAGACGAAATTAGTGGCCCATTAATCGGTATGAGTACAACGTTTTTGTCAATCCTTGAAATGAGGACTATTTTCGTTTCACTGTTATAGTGATGATGATAAAAACAAAATTTTAATATGTTCGCCGTAGAGAAAAAGAAAAAATGTATATTAAAGTATCATCTACATGCAATCCTACAAAAATTCGTAACTAATAAAACAGCCACAATCTTGTAGAAGATTGAGATTGAGAATGACCATGAAATACTATCAAGAGTAAAGGCTAGAGTGAAAGAAAGAAAGCTCGTATGCAAAGAAAATAAAGATGTTTACCTTCTTTTTTTAAAAACAAAAATCAAAGCAAAATCAATAGTTTTTTTTATAAGTATACAGGAAATTTTATTTCTAATATGATCGGGAATTAGATTATTGAAGCGCTAGTACTTTTAATTTATTTTCTTTTATTTAACATAATGGCAATCCAACTCCCCCCACCTGCCTGAAGAGTATTTAAGTTCTTAATTTTTTTCACTTTATAATTCAGTATATAGGAGTCAAGCACTCATAATTCTATAAGATTCCATTTGGATATTTTAAAAAATAAAATGACCATCCAAACCTAATTGTTTTGGAATATATAATTGATATACTTATTTTAAATAACAAAATAATGTTTTCTTCATCCTCCTCATCAAACTCGAGAATTGACAACTTGGTGCAAGATGGTTGTGAATAACAAAGAAAGTATTTTTCAGAGGCCATAACTTGAGCTACAAGTGTCCGTTTTTGGCGTATAAAATATATTGTTTTGAAGTTTACGATGAGACGAACCAAATTTAAATGGCTTATGCCATTCTACCTTATGGTTGAGCTAGAAATTCTGCTTCTTTCATAGTCATTTTTCAGTTATAAGATATTTTCCTATTTTTCTTATTTCTTCTAGTATTTTTATCTTTTTTTTCTTGAATTCGAATTTAGACACCATTTGCTTTCCTTTACTTATTTAGATTAGGAGAATTTTATTATAAAACAATATGTTGAATTTGTGTATTTGGGTAAATTCGCAATATTTAGGGTTATTATATAAAGGGGCCAAAACCCTAGCCTTGTCAATTCTAAATTATTTAATAAACTTCATTACTTAGAAACTTTATTCCAAATATCTTCAACCTTTTATGTTTTCATTTCGTCAGTTGGTATCAGAGTAAGTTCACTTGTCATCGTCATACGACCACACGAACAAAGATGTGACGGTCTTAAAGACGATAATCAAGGGATGTAGGCATGGGTTGTGGTGGCTATCAGACAAACGGTCGTAGAAGCAACCTTGCAAGCGATGGAGGATGTCTATAACCTGATATTGGCGGCGATAGAGTAGGCATTCGAGAGTCTCATACTTTCCATGAACGAAAATCGAGAGAGGCGTCAACAACAAAGAGAGAATCGTAAAGAAGAATTCCAGGATGTCAATTGTGGTGAACAACCTGAAGATTTCAACCACGTGGAGATACCTCAAGGGATTAATCATGAAATAGAACCTCAAGGGATTAATCATGAAATATAACCTCAAGGCATCAATGTTGAAATAATGCCTCAGAATTTAGGCCTTGTACAATGAATGCCACTACACACGCATGAGGAGTTAGGAAGCAATTTCGATGAAGAAAAAAATGTGGACAGATATAGGAGGCGCGTAAAGAGTTCAGATTAAAAGATTAATGTTGATATTCTAAATTTTGTTGGTGGGATGCATGTCGAGAAATTTTTAGATTGGATAGCAATGTTGGATAGTTTCTTTAAGTATATGGAGATTCCTACAAAGAAGCAAGTTAAGCATGTGGCATGTAAGCTGAAGGGCACAACTTCTGCATGGTAGCTACACATACAGAACCAAAGGAGAATTATGGGTAAACACTTTATGAAATCATGGCCTAGGATAAAGAGGATGATGAAAGAGTATTTCCTACCAGCAAATTATCAGCAGCAGTTGTGTTTCAAATATCATAATTGCAAGCAAATGAACTTTAGTGTGGATGAATACACAAAAGACTTTTATCTTCTTCACACGAGAAATAACATGGATGAGCTAGAATTCCTAACAGTTGCAAAATATATTAGCAGCTTAAGACAAGAAATATAAGATGAGATAGCGGACACGATTAAGGATTTGGGTTCAGTGGTCACTAAGGCTAAGAAGCTGGAGAAACAGATGCAGCAAGCTGTTTCCATAACTCAATAACAATTTATTGGTGTGTAGAATAGGCCAAGTGGTCTTGGGGTCAAGAACGAGCAGCAAAAATGGACTGGAAATATTCAAACACAATAACCACCACAACAGCAATTAAGGTAGCAACAACCACCTAGACAACAGCAAAACAACCCATACAATAAGCCTATGTTGAACAAGTGTTTTGAAGTGTGGAGAACTAGGCCATCGATTGAGTGACATTCATAAAAAGAATTTAATTTAGTACAGGCTAAAGTCGACGCGATAGAGGCAAGTGTTGTTAAGGATGGGATGACAAAGAAGTTTTTGAGTTAGAGGCAGATGAAGGCAAGATGTTGAATTGTATTATGTAGAAGATTTTACCTCCACCAAAGTTTGAAGAAGATAACCAACAAAATAAAATTTTTAGAACATATGGCATCATCAATGTTAAAGTGTGCAACGTGATAATCGATAGTGGCAACATCAAAAACATAGTTTCAAAAGCACTGGTCAACGTAATGGACTTTCAATAGAAAAAGATCTAACACCTTACAAAATAAAGTGGATAAATAAAAAGACAGAAACACAAGTAACAAAGTGTGTCGTGTTTCTTTCTTTATTGGAAAGATTTCTAAAAGAAATGTGGTGTGCAATGTAGTAGATATGGATACGTGCCATCTGTTGTTGGGTGTTGTTGGGAAGACCTTGACAGTTCGATACTGATACAATCCACAGAAGAAGGAATAATGTGTATGAGTTTTGGTGGAATAGTAAGAAGGCTCGTTTGATGCCTTTAACGAACAAAAAAAAAAGTTCTAAGACAGAAGGGGAGAACTTTCTTACTATTGTGAAGGGTCATTTGGAGGAGCATTGTAAAAGTTACAAGAAACTAAAGAAGGAAGATGAGTGCATGGTAAAGATTGTTCTTGAAGAAGTGCAACCATTGCTTGCTAAGTTCGTTGATATTACACCATCAAAGATGGTAGATAGGCTGCTGCCTTTGCGAGATGTTCAACATCATATGGACTTAGTTTGTAACTTTACCCAACTTGCCCCACTATTGTATGAGCCTTCACGAACATACAATTTTGCAAGTACAACTTGATGAGTTGTTACAGAAGAGGTTCATTCATGAGAGCATGAGTCCATGTGCTGTACCAACTTTGTTAGTGCCAAAGAAGGATGAGAGTTGGCATATATGTATAAACACCAGGAGGATTAACCAAATTACAATGAAATATCGATTTCCTATTCTTACTTTTTGAGGTCTATTAGACTAGTTGGATTGTGCTCGAGTTTTTTCGAAAACAGTCTTGCGTAGTTGATATCATCATATCATAATTAGGCTAGTGATAAGTAAAAGACAGAATCCAAGATGAATGAAGGGTTTATACGAATGGTTTGTGATGCCATTCGGGTTGTTTAATGCACCAAGCACTTTCATGCGCTTAATTAATCAAGTTCTTAAGCCTTTTTCCTTTTTTTAGTGTATTTCAAAAATAGTTTGGTTTATTATGTTGCCGTGGTGACGCACTTGGAGCTTTTGAGGATAGTTATGATGGTGTTACGATGAAATAAACTTTACTTTAATATGAAGAAGTGTAGCTTTCTACAAAGTATTGTGGAGTTCTTGGTTTTATAGTTAGAGTAAATGGGATTCCAGCAATTGAGTCGAAGATTCAAAAGCGATTAGAGAATGGCTTATGCCTAAGACTATGGGTGAAGTTAGGAGTTTTCAAAAAATTGGCGACGTTTTATAGAAAATTCACTCGTAATTTTAGCATGATTGCCGCATTTATTACGGAGTGCTTGAAGAAAGGGGAGTAAATAGAAAGAAGAACAAGAGTGGAGTTTTGTTTTATTAAAGGAGAAGTTGTCTATTGCTCTTCTGTTAGTCTTGCCAAACTTCAACAAGTTATTTGAGGTTGAGTATGATGCTTCTGGCAAGGGTATTAGGGCTGTTCTTTTCAAGAAGGGCGACCAATTAAGTATATGGGTAAGAAGTTAAATAAAGCACGGTAAAAATGGTTAACTTACGACCAAAAGTTTTATGTTATCCATATGTCATTGAAGTCATGGGAGCATTACTTGATTCAGAAGGCGTTCATGCTCGACAGTGATCATCAAGCCTTAAAGTACTTTAACAACTAGCAAAATATGAGCAAGATGCATAGAAGATGGGTGAGCTATATGCAGAAGTTCACTTTTGTTGTGAAGCATAAGTTTGGATAGCAAAATAAGGTGACAGATGCACTTAGCTAGGGAGTAACTTTACTAGTAGCTTTAGTCAATGAAGTTACTGGTTTCGAGTGCTTGAAGGAGTTGTACGCCGAGGATGAAGAATTTATGCATATCTGGGATCGTTGTGTTCATCGTCAACATAGAGAAAACTTCCTTATTCAAGATCGTTACCTATTCAAGGCTACCCAGTTATGTATGCCTCTGAGTTCCTTGAGGGAGCAAATTGTTCATGAAATGCATAAAGTTAGCTTGGGCGAACATATTGGTTGAGATAAGACCAAGACACCGGTGGAAAAGCAATATTCTTGACCACAATTGAATAGAGATGTGCACAATATTGTGTAAAGGTGTCAAATTTTTCAAGAGGGCAAAGGACATGTGCAGAACACGGGATTATATATGCCTTGCCTATACTAGAAAATATTTGGTTGGATTTGTCCATAGATTTTGTGTTAGGATTGCGGCGCACAAGGACTAGGCATGATTCTATACTAGCTGTGGTTGATAGGTTTTCGAAGATAGTACATTTTGTTACATGTAAGAAAACTGAAGATGTTGTCTCAGTTATGCATTTGTTCTTTCGCGAGGTGGCGCGTTTGCTTGTTGTTCCAAAGACTATCACTAAAGTTCGTCAACAAGTTTTGGCATCATCTCTGAGATAAGTTTTGCACACAATTTAATAATGTTTTTCATCCACAGAAAAACGGTCAAACACAAGTTGCTAATCGTACTTTGGGTAACATGTTGCAATGTGTTGGTGGTGACAAGTAACGAAACTAGGAAGCTGCCTTGCCTTAATTTGAGTTTGCTTACAATAGCATGGTCAATTGATCTACTAAAAAGACTCTTTTTGAGATTGTTTACACTTGTTCCCCGCGCCATATTTGTGATCTAGCTATCATGCCTACGGAAGTAGGAGGAAGCAAAGCAACATATACTATGGCAGAAAAGGCTCTTCAGATTTATGCCGAAGTTCAAGCACACTTGAAGGCTGCCAATGCCAAATACATGGTTGAGGCAGACAAGCACCAACATAAGAAGGTGTTTCAAGAGAGTGAATTGTTGATGGTGCATTTGTGGTGTAGCCAATTCCCTAGCATTCGTGCCAAGTTAGAGAAGCGAAAGTACGGTCCATTTTGAGCGGGAGGGAAGATTACTGATAATGCTTATGTGCTCCAGTTGATTGAAATATCTCTCACATGTTCAACATGGCTGATTTGTTTGAATATCATCCAAATGATGAGATGTTGTATGAGCTTAAGTCGAGGACGAGTTCTTTGCTACGTGAGGGGGATGGTTGTATATTACAAGTGGCATAGCTCCCGAAGGCTATAACTTGAGTTATAGGTATCCGTTTTTGGCATATAATATACCGTTTCGAAGCTTGCGATGAGACGAACAAACCCAAAATAGTTTGCACCTTTCCACCCTATGATTGAGCTGGAAATTTCACTTCTTTTGTAGTCGCTTTTTTATTTTAAGATATCTTCCTATTTTTCTTGTTTCTTCTAGAACTTTTATCTTGTTTTTCGAATTCGGATTTGGACACAGTTTGCTTTTCTTTTCTTATTTAAATTAGACGAATTTTATTATAAAATAACATTTCAAATTTACATGTTTTAATAAATTCACAATATTTAGGATTATTATATGGAGGGGCTAAAACCCTAACTTTGTCAATTCAGAATTATTTAATAAACTTCGTTATTCAAAAACTTTGTTTCAACTATGTTCAACCTTTCGCAATTCCATTTCATCACAACTAATTCGATCACCAAATAAAATGATCAATTAATTTTAACCCGACCGAAGAAAGTTTTCTGCACGACAAATGGGGAAGGCAGCCGGCATCCACTATGTCAAAGTCATGAGCTGACAGAGTCAATGGAAGAGGAGACAATCTGACCATGACTAATTAGCCCCGTTACAAGTAAACAAATAACCACAAAGTAAGTTGTTTCTTGAAAGTAATTAACAAACAACAGTTTTAATTGTGATTGTAGAAATAGATAACTAACACTCTAGAAAATCAAGGATTGGTGGTGTTTGCGAGTTGAGAAAATGGAAGAGAAAGTGAAAGAAAAAAGAACAGAGAAAATCTTTATTAGGAAGTAACGGAAATGTAAAAAACTAGTTACAGGTCTTAAGTTCAAATGAGCTTTTTATTAGAAGAAATTAGAACACTCTAGACTAATTACTAATGAGTATTGTTATTTGTACACGAAATTACACACAAAAATACACAAAAGCTCTAAGGTGATGTTTGGTTTTAAGAAAGGGGAGGAGAGGAGAAGGGGGAAAAGAAAAAGGAGAGGAGTGGAAAGGTGCTGAGAGGAGAGGAGTCCAAAAATTAATTAATTTCTAGGGAGATTGTCAATTTCCCCCCTACAATAATCAACATATACCATTTCCCCCCTTACTATTTTTATAATTGCCAAAAACCCCCTGATAACATAAGTTTACAATATTATCCTTATTTTCAACTACTCTTTTATTTATATTTATTATAAATTAAATAAATCACATGAATAGAAACTAAATAAAAACTTAAGCATTAAAAACAAGAAATATATGTTTTGATATGAGAAAAAAATTAACAATGAATTTTTTTCTTGTACTTATTTATTTTGTGAAAATTTTCTTATAATAAACATTTTGTAATATTTTAAAATTAAATGTAAAAAGTATAGGGAAAATATTTTATTATTTATCTTATAATAAGTTTTTATTTGTCATTCAATTTTTCTTATAATAATTTTTTTGTCATTTTATAATAACTTTCTTATATATTTATCATAAGAAAATATTCACAAAATAAATAATTACAAGAAAAAAATTTTATTATTAATTGTTTTGCTCATATCAAAACATATATTTATTGTTTTTAATACTTAATTTTTTTATTTAGTTTCTATTCATGTAATTTATTTAATTTATATTAAATGTAAATAAAAGAATAATTAAAAATAAGGGTAATATTGTAAACTTATGCTGTTAGAGGAATTTTGGGCCATTATAAAAACAACAGGGGAGTAAATGGTATATGTTAATTACTGTAGGGGAGAAAGTGGGAATCCCCCTAATTTCTAATATTTGGAAATGCAGAATATACATTAGCTGATGGATCTAAAACTATATGCATTCAAACTTTCAAATCCTTCTAAATCCTGCGAAGTATTCATAATTTTCCACATAGATATCAAGCAAAAGGAAAATAATAAAATCGCACGGACCTGATTCTAGTAAATAGAAGATTATATTTTTTGGAAAAACTCTTCACTCATAATTGAATCGTGCGTCGAATTTATAAAAGTTAAACAAAATCAGAAACAAGGCAAGTCGGCAACGAATTTTATGGATCATCTACACTAAGGGCACTTTTATCATTTTTCAAATCATTTTTCTGTTGAAAAATGATAAAAACCTATATTAACTGAGAAAAAATAATTATCAAAAAATTTTGATGATAAGGTGATGTGCCAGAAACATTAGATGGCCAATTGACAATATCTCCCTTTCAAAATTATAAGCCAATAGAAAGTCTTTGGCGTGCGAAATGGACAAGGCAGCTGGTGTGCACTCTTCTAAAACAAAGCCTCCAGCACAAGTAACAATTTGACCAAATACTTTTAAATGAACCTTGACTTAGCCACGGATTTTATTAACATAAAAAGAGCAGCAAAAAGTCGACCGAGGTACATCTATGAGCTGCTCAATTTTCTAGATTTCATTTGACTGAATTCGGTCCATTTGATACCGTAATATGATAATTATCTTTAGTTACAATAGATTTAAAGATATCTTTTTCAAAACCAAACTTGATTACTCAGAATTAATCTGCTAAGTAATTTATAATGCTTAGTTGTTTTTAATTTAATTTCAACAAAGCCAGATTTTTTTTCAGTTGAACCATTCCCCTCTTCTTCTTCTTCTTCTTCTTCTTCTTCTTCTTCTTCATCAATATACAGATCAGCCCACTTGCTCTATCAATTTTAATTTAAATCACATAAAAAATTCGAACTTGCACTTAACCCTTCAAACCATACTGTAATTAAAGAAAATTACACTCAAGCAAAACCGCAAATCCCTAAACGTTTTTCACAACCGAAAACAATGTTTAAGGATTGTCGTCATCAGTGCATCATTATGCCTTTTTTTTTTTTAAGTCCTCACAAACAGAATGCAATTTTGCTTGCATAGACAAGTGTCTCTTTTTCAAATTTTCATTGTGCAAATTCATTTTATTTATATTATTTAAAAAAAGTTACAGTATAATTAGACCAATTGAAAAGAAAATGGTAGGAAACTAGAAGTATTAGGGGAAAACAACAATTAATTGGTGAGCGATCAGTTAGGATTTTTAAATACGTTCATCATGTGGTAAGGCGCATTTACAAGTTAGATTTGGTCAAAAGTCTGTAGTAGACCTCAAATATCTAGATTTGATTTGTTTAAAAATTATAATTGTGATATAGGAATCTTTAATTAATTACAAGACGTTAAAAAATTGAAAATGATTGTATATCAAGTCGAACCCACTTAGAATTGTGGCATAAATTGATTTTCCAAATCATGTCTCATCTGAAAACTCTTATCTCTTATGTTTGGCTTATATGGGAACTCTTTGAGTCTCCAACCTCGCAGAAGTAATAAAGAAATAAAGAATAAACTTGTGGCGTATAGTTAGTGAGTAATCATATAATCACAAAAATTTCTGTAAAAATATTATTGATTAAATTGATTAATTTTCTTTTAAGAAGAATAAATTAGTGTTCCTATAAATTAACGAGTAATAATACAATCACACATATTGTTGTATAAATTGATGTAACATATTCTCACTTGTTGAATTAAAGGCATAATAGAACCCACTTGATATATATATATATATTTCTTCATTAACCAATTATATGTCACCGCTTTAGTTTACACAAGAATTGTAATTTTTCAAAAATGTATTGATATTTATTGTCATTGCTTTAAATTCTTAAGTTTCAGCTTGAATAAGCCACTAATTTTATTTAGATTTAAATATATGGAAATAAATATATGTAAATGTCATGTCTTTAATGATAGGGTTATTAACGTTTCATTACTTCAAGTATTGTAAAATATCAAATGATTAGAAGAATTATGGTTCTCTATTATTTTACTACTATAGTTTTGTAAAATCTTTCATTTTACTACTTTTCTGTTAAAATCGTTACTTAACTAGTAAAATAACAATTTTATCATTTATGGTAAAATACACAAATAGAGATACCAAATAGTAGACAAAAAATTATGTTAATGCCCTTGTTAAATAATAGTTTTAACCATGAATTTATGAATAACCATGAAGTTATTATAGCTATAAAAGTAGTAAATAGACAAAATTACCCCTACTTATTTTTATTAATAAACACACAATCTGTTTTTGTCAATTCATTTCTTTATAGTTCTAATAAATTTAGGATTATTCATAAATTCATGGTTAAAACTATTATTTAGTAATTTAAGAGAATAATAATGATATTATGTCTATGTTTGATAACTCTATTTGTGTATTTTACTATAAAAGATAAAATTGATATTTTACTAGTCAACTAACGGTCTTAACGAAAAAGCAGTAAAATTAATAATTTTACTAGTTAACTAATGGTCCTAATGGAAAAGTAGTAAATTAAAGGTTTTGCAAAGTTATAGTAATAAAATGATAGGGAACAATACTTTTTATAATCATTTGATATTTTACAATTCTTGAAGTAATGAAATGACAATAATCTTTAATAATAATTTAATCAAAGGGTGTCATTGTGATATAAATTTTTATTAAAAATTAGGTTTAAATTGTACTTTTATGTTCAATCGGCCGGCCCCTAAAAATAATTTTGCGTGCTTTATGAGTTATAATGACAATGACGTTCCGTCAATCCTTTAAATTAGGACTATGCAGTACATAGTAAAAGCCAATAATAAAAAGAGTAATGATACAGCCACAAACTCTTGTACAAACTTATTTTGTACAAACTGACGTGGCATGATAAGATTAGTTGAATGAAAATATAAATTAATAAAAACAAATCATGTGGGCCAAGTGATATTTAATTCAATCAATCTTATCATGCCACATCAGTTTGTACAAAATAAGTTTGTACAAGAGTTTGTGGCTGTATCATTACTCTAATAAAAAAGCCAAACTTGCAAAAGATTGAGATTGAATGACTTATGCAATTCAGATTTTATGCAATTTGAGAAGTAATAGTTAATGTGATATTGGCATTGGCATACATATAGGTGGAACCGTTGCGTTAAGTTAATCACTCAGATCTTCACCAAAATCATAGGGATAAAAATATAGGACAAATAGACTAATGCAAACTGCAAAGCATTAAGATATTAGGTACAATTTAATTTGTTGAAAAAGACTGAGGAAGTAATTTTACCCGCGGACCCTTGGATTAAGTCAGTCTTTCACCCCTTCACCAACTGACTATTCTATAAATGTTACGTTACTTGAAATTCAAAATTTGAACAGTAATACAAACAATTTATCAAGTGATGTCACATTCATTAATTAAATTAATTTTTGTAATTTTCTAAGTATGGGCCACCAAATAAGAAAGTTCTTTGCATGTAACATGAGCGCCGGACTTTTAGCCTGACTCAGTAGGCGAATGTCGATGAAACAAGAGGAGACAATGGGACTGATTATTTTTTTACGTAAGAGTCTTTGTTGAATAAATTTGAGACTGCACATATATGTGCTAAGGAGAGAAAGGAACTAATTTCATGTGGATTTTCTATTATATCATGTGTTAAAATAGTTAATTGAATAAAAATACGCTACTATCATATTGTAATAATAAATCCGGACATAATTCACATTTAGTGTCTGCATCCGAGAAGCTCTGATACACACACACTATACTTAATTAGGATACCTAGTTTGCATGCCAATTGTGGCAAATGATGTTTCACTATTTGATTAGCTCAAGTGATAATTAATTATTAAGCTTTATCATTTAATTCAAATGGTGAAATTTTATTGGTGACACATTAGTTAGGGTACAATTTATGTATTCCAATACCATTAAACCACACGTTTTAATAGATTTTCTGGATTTTTCCACACTTTAAAATCCTAAATTATAACATTTCTAATATATATCCAAGCCTGGATGCCTAAATGTAGATTTCATACAGATCTGTTATTACATCATATGATATAATAATAAATCAAAGAAAAAAACATACATACATATAGTTCTTCTCTTATGAAGATATTCACACTCTGTTAAAGTGAGGATGTTACTAAAATACAAAAAAAAAAAATCAAATTTGAATACATAGAGAATTATAATTTTTTCTGTTAATGTATTAAAATCTTTTTTTTTCAATTTTATACTTATTAAAGTGAAGATGCCTCGCGTTATTTCTTATGTTCTAGTGTGGATATCTGCATTTTATAAAACGTGGCTCACGCACTATTTAGAGTGCTGATTTTATGTCATGACCAACTTAAGTTTATAACTTAATTATTATGGCCTCCATCGAAATAAAATTTTGATTCTGCCATTAAGAAGGAGCACCCAATATTTTTTTCTATAACGGAGGTCATGGACATAAAAATTTAGGTGAAATAATTCCACAACATCACCGTAATGACCTGGTGAGATTTTTAAATTTACATATGACAAGAATGAGACAATAATGATGGGAATGCCCACTTGCAATTTAATTGGACGGTCCCATCCTTCACTCGCACTTGTCAAAATTAAATTAAACAGTTTAACGTGAGTTTTTCTCAACAACATGACAGTGGTTGTTTTAATGAAAAATCAATGTATATGGCCCAAGTATTACATCAAAGAGAGAACGGACTTCTCTCCACGTGACAACAGATGTTGAAGTGCTCTTGCTACTAAGTGTCAATAAATAGTATAATAAGAAAAACTATGTGGCTTGACTTGTATTTGTGATAGATTCTCATTTATGATCTTTAACATGAATTAGCCTTTTCTTCGATCTCCCCGCAAAAATTTTCTTTCAAGAAGAAGAACTAGGGGCCCATTAATTAATTTTACGTGCTTTAGGGGTTACTACATTTTTGTCAATTCTTAATCCAACTCAGAAAGTCACGGTTACAAAGTCAATGAAAGAGAAGACAATCGGACAGTCACTGATTAATGATGGGATGACAATAAACCGATTATTTATATCACACAGGCAAATATTATTAATTCAATCTAATTTATTATAATTATTATCATTTTTAATGAAAAGCAAAATAATTCTTAACGTGTCTAATGGATAGTACTTTCTTGAGCTCTTTGCATTCTTTCTTGAAGAAGGGAATGCCCTTTAATTAGCTCCGTTCACAAGTCACACAAGTCAATAAACGAAGGGACCCAGGACAGAGTATGTTGTTTCTTGATTGTAATTAGAAAAACAGTATGTCTATGTTTGTAACAATAGACAGCTAGTACTCTAGGAAAAGAGTCAATGATCGGTGGTGTTTGGGAGTCGGGAAAATGGAATAAAAAGTGAAAAAAAAAAAGAGATTTTTTATGATAAGAAACAGAAATGTGAAATACAAGTAACAGGTTTTAACTTGAAATGACCTATTAATGGAAGCAATAATATTATGTTTACTCAGTTTTGAATATAAATATACATTAAAATTTTTAATCTTCTACATCTTAGAAAGTATTCATAATTTTCAGGACATCAAGTAAAAGATAAAAAATAATTGAATCACACTCATCTGATTTCAATAAATGGAAAACCAGATTTTTCCAACAAAGTCTTCACTCATAATTGATCGTGAGTCAAATTTATGAAAATTAAACAAAATAATAAACAAGACAAGTCAACAACTATTTTTATGGATAACCTACTCTAAATGGATTCACAATTAAAAATTTTAATACAAATATTGTGTTTTCTCTTGAAAATTTCATTCATTCACTCATAGTAACATGACATATATCATTTGTCTAATTATTGAAAAAATTAGTCATTTTATCTACCTTAGTTGACATTTAAATTTTTAA
The DNA here is from genome assembly GCA_039657385.1 of Citrus x changshan-huyou. NCBI lineage: Eukaryota > Viridiplantae > Streptophyta > Magnoliopsida > Sapindales > Rutaceae > Citrus > Citrus x changshan-huyou. The sequence continues at coordinate 13,437,162 of CM077547.1, read as the reverse complement.
CAATTTTACAAATTAAACTATTTATAAACTTCATGTCACATTCATCAATTAAATGAATTTTAACAAATTTTAAAGAATTAGCCGCCGAGCCGAGTAAGAAGGTCTTTGCGCGTCAGGAGTGCAATAATAAAATTGTGTTTTTCCTCCTTTCCTGCGCATCACAATAGCGCGTTAAGCGTTTCACTTCATCAAAGCATGAATCGACAGTCAGTGGGAGTGGAAACAATCGGACGGTGACTAATTAATATGGAATATATACGGCAATTGTCTCTTGTTTTCTTTATTTATTTAACAAATTAATTTTAATATTCAAATAATAGTTAGCTAACCGTCTGAAGATCTAAAGCACGAACAATAGGTCCATGTTTGTAGAAATAGACAGCCAATACTCTAGAACATCCAGGATTGATGGTGTTTGGGAGTCGGGAAAACGGAAGAGAAAGTAACAGAAATGTAAAATACGAGTTGCAAGTTCTAAGCTTAAGCGAGCTAGAAGCTATAAAAGAGGGATAAGATGAATCAAGTGAAGTGAAAGCATAAAAAACATATCTAAATAGATAATCCCTTCATGCTCTATTCACAAAGGAGTTTATAAGAATATCAGTAATGGTAGTGAAAAATTAAAGAATAAATTTATATTTAAATGTTATTGTGATAGTTTTATCGTAAAATAAGTCCACTAATTAAAAAAAAATCTATAATTTTATTCTCGTTGTAAATTAGAACACGGCATATATCAAATATCTAAAAAATTGAAAGACTTGACCATTCTATAATAAGTGCTACATTCCTTGAAACTTAAAAATATTTTTGAATAAATTGGTGGAATTAGTGGTGTTTGTAATTATATATTTTAAAATTGAGATAATTTACTAGTCCTGAAAATTATACAAATCAGTAATGCCCCACTCATCGAAGTATTGATTGGCTTTTTCATATCCAATAAGAGCCATATTACCTGACGTAGATGAGAAAAGTTGACGGCATATTGCCCAGGTCAAGTAAACAGGACAGAAAATGGGACAATCGTCTTCGTGCATCAAATGAGTCCAGCTGTCCCACCCCTCTCTTGCACTTATCAAAATTAAATTAAATGGTTTATCGTAAGTTTTTCTTTACTACACGACATTAATGTTTGGGGACAGTGTTGTTTTTGTTTTATTTCAATGTAAAGTCAATTTACGTTGCCCCAAGCATTACGTCAAAGAGCGGAGGATTTCTTCCTATGAGACAACGTGTTGAAGTGCTTCGGCTATGCGATTGATAAATGTGTGGCTTGAATTATTGTATTCGTGCGGGACACACTTTTCTGATCTTTAAATTGAATTGTCTTTTTTCCCTAAACTATGGCTCATATGGAAACACTTGTCACTTAGGTTTGGCTAATATGGACTCTTTGAGCTTCCATTCACGTGGCTGCGATAATTCTCTTTTAAATGTTACAGAATCTGTACCATAGACAGGTCCTTAAAGGAGATATTAGCAGCCCCATTTATTAAATTATGCGTGCTTTATACGTTATATTGAGTACACCATTGCTGTCACCATTTGAAGGGTAATTTTGAGGGACCTCCTTGAGGTTTGGTGTATTGACACTTAAATAAAAAGTATGACCATAATTTTAAAAACCTCCCCTACCGTTTGTATTTCCATCCAATAACTATTAGTGGATCAACAAAATGACCAAACTACCCTGAGGCCAAAAAAACACGCTTGGGCACTAGCACCCAGTAGGTTGCTGTTCGTTAATAGTATGAATTATATGTATTGTTCCCAGCACACTCATGAAATGACAAAAATAACTCATTGCATATTCATTGCCTAAAAAAAATATTGCTGAAAAAATTTAACAATTTCTAAACTTTAATTAACAAAATCATATTTGCTTCAAACAGTTCAAAAATAAAAATGGTATTTCTATCACACAATTCTCGATTTTTAACATTTTTTTACGATCAAACCCACCTAAGTCTTAAATTGTAATCATAAATAAGATCCCAAAAATTAATTTCACTTAAAAAAATCTCAATTTTTTTCATTTTAATTTTATTATAAACATTTGGAATTGTATTTGCAATTACAAAGCTAAAACTCATTTTTGTTTAACATATAAATCACAGAACACAACTAAATTCTAATATGCAATGGTTTGTTTAGCTAGTACGAATCAAAGTTGATACATGCAGCAACTTCTTCAACAAATCAAACAAAACATTAAATCCATTTTCAAACACAACATCGAATCAACCAAAAGGCTCTAAATTTGACATGCATTGGGTTATTTGGATTTTTCACCTACTACAAGGTTTAATCACTGCCATGTCCCTCATCGATCGCCGGCAATGGTCACTCAATGACACCATTTTCCCGTTGTTGTCACTTTACGTTCATAACTCTTCTTTGGAACTGGGGCTTCTTCAGATCTGAGCTTCATTTGGAGAGGTCAAAGGCAAAAAGAGAAGAATCTGGTTTGAGATTATTAATTGGCTTGGGTTTGGTAGATGAAAGAGAAGATATGTCCAAGCCATTCTTACAACCAATGGATGATGAAGTGCTACAGTGGTAACATCTCTGTCATGTGGTTGCTTTTGATTTTTTTCAATTTAAAATATCTTTTTACGAAATTACCCTCATATTTTGACAAGATACCAAATGGAATACAAACGGCAGGGGAGGTCTTTGAAATTACAGTCATCCTTTTTATCTAATTGTCAATACACCAAACTTTCGGGAAGTCCCTAAAAATTACCCCCACTTTGAATGAGGAACATTTTCATTTCATTCTTATAGTGATAGATGATAAAAATAATTAAATCATACTAATCTTTTTATAGCAAATGGAAGACCATTTTTACAAAAAAAAAAAAACTCTTCACTCACAATTAATCATTAGTTAAATTTATGAAAATTAAATAAAATGATGAACAAGACAAGTTGGTAACTATTTTTATGTATAAAACCTACACTAAATAGATTTGCAATTTCTAATATAAGCATTGTTTTTTTTTATCGAATGCTTCATTGACTCATAGTAATATGACATATATCAATTATTTAAATATTGAAAATATTAATCATTCTACAGTATCTACATTTCTTGAAGTCAAATTTTTAATCGATTATACAAATTAATTAAACGATATATCGAGTTATGTCATATTCATCAATTAAATGAATTTTAACAAATTTTAAAGTAATTATCTGGATTTGCTAGGGGTTTGTTTGGGAAATGTGAAGAAAGTATAGGGACAGATGGGACGGGGAACATCTTTTAAGTTTAAATTCCGACACAGTAGTTGATTATTCGGTCACCCGGAAGAAGGCTTGTTAGGCTACAGCCACATTTACAAGCTATATTTTGTCTAGCATTTAATTAATCGTCTTGAATTTAAGTTGTCAATAAGTTGCTTGTTTAAAACTTATAATTGTGATATAGGAACATTGAATTACAAGAGGTTAAAAAATTGAAGAATGATCATATACTGAGTTAAACCCACTAAGACTTGTTCCATGGAACTACAAGCCCTATACACCACTAAAAATCAAATAACACTAACCTTTAATTAATCAAGAATTAAGAATCACATTTTATTACACCAATTTAATTATCTATAATTCAGCTAAGTAAGAGTGATCCGATTGTTATTGTCCTTATCTTAGATGTAATAAAAATTATTAATGCTCTAAACTAACTAATTTTCATCATAATTTTCGCATAAAACATCAAAAAAGAATTTTAGTGCAAAAGGAAAATAAAAAAAAAAAAAGATGATTTGAGGGGACATAAAAATTAAGCAAAGATTTATTGAGGAAAAGAAGATGCCATCCAAAATCAAGATCTTGGCACATTAGGCCCACTGGCCCAATATCTTATATGTATGGGAACCCATGTGTCAAATAAGTTGTTGGACCTCAAACGATCGCCACTCGACAAGAAGGAATTATATTGCTTATTTGCTTAGTTTCGCTACTTCATAATTCAGTGTACACAGGCAAGCACTGTAATTCTGATTTCATTGGATATTTTAAATAATAAAATGAATATACAAAGCCATTTAGTTTGGATTAATGGATGGTGTTATGCTAAATAATGTTTTATACATACATACATACATACATACATACATACATACATACATACATACACATAACCTTAGCGAGGACAATTTTCATTTGCATTTCAGTATTGAGTATTGTTACAAGTTTCTCATATGCTTTTCAAAATTACATTTTTTTTTCATTTTTAATTAGATCCCAATTCCTTATTTAAAAATAAAAAATCTTAATTTTAGCTATCTACCATAACATTGAAAAAAAAAAAAAAAAGACTAATCCACATACAAGAAACTTGTTGCAGTTAAATTCATCAGACTCAGGTGGCGTTTGTTTTTTTGTCTGAAATCTAAATAGACCTGAATTAGTCTGAATTCTGAATAGGTCTGAATGTCTGAATCTGAATAATATGTTTGTTTTTTTCGTCTGAATCTCGGAAAATAAGTATTAAGTTATTTTTTTTTTCAACTAAAAAAGCTGAAAATATGTACTTTTACATTTGTATCCTTATTAAATTTGAATGTCAAATAAATAATATATTAAATACCACAATATTTTAACATTTATAAGTAAAACTATATTCAAGTGAATACATAATTATTTTGGAATTTAATATATAAAATACCATAAATTTCAAATTTTATCGTATATAATATAAGAAAGAAAAAACAGGTATATTTTTATGTGGGGTAAATATCTATGGGTGAGTTTTGGGATAGACATGAAAAATAAATTATAAAATAGGGATATTTTTTACATTAGCAAGTAATTGACTTAATTCAGATTTCTCCATTAAGTAAAAAGTCAAAAAAATTAGTTTATTTTATTAAGTTAAAATTATCTAAAAAGTCTCATTAAGTTATAAAAAAAAACACCTCTAATTAACTTAATTAATTAAGTTAAGTCACTTTAAGTCATTAAATTAAAAAACAAACGCCACCTCAGTTCAAATGACAGCTATAACTAATACTCCTACAGTCTATTATTGGAGTTATTCACTACGAAGAACGAAATGATGATCGCGTGAGTTGTGTTTTGGATTTCTAGGAGATTAAAGATTAATGAATAAATAATGGATCCATCTTTTTAAAATTTATATGGCATGGTTATAATATTGGAGGACCGCAACTTAGTTTAACATTCAACCACACACTTGTAAAATTAATTATTAATTGATGTGTCAACTCATAATAAATTGTAAATTTACCACATTATTACCCAGTGGTGATGTTGTATCATTGAGTTACTATTGATGGTAGAAGTAACAAACAACCCTTTACCGAAAATTGATTGAGAAAATGTTGCAAAATTGGGGCCACAAAAGGAAACTAATCAAATCAAGGCCGTAGCTAAATGGTTCCCACAAGATGCTAAGAACTACGCAGCCACATTGCTTAAAATGCCAACATTCTAACTGTACCCCATTCTAGTTAAGAGGCCCAAACCAAAAAGACCGCTAAAAATACTTTAAATATAATTTTTCATCTTTTTTCTTTCAAATATTGAAAAAAAAAAATTAAAGCTAGCCAAATGAAAATACATGGCTACTGTGAGATCTTTGAGTGCATATGGGTCAAGATTTAATTGGTAGAATAAGTGAAGTCAATACTCAAACGATATTAACTTTGCTATAGAATGTAAAGCTTGAAATGCATGCCACCAACTTTCACAAATGAAGCAAAATGAGATGAAGGGCTGGTCTTATGTATCAGTATGCTTTTAACAAAGTTGAATTTTGGAGAATGATGATTTATTGGAATGACTAGTGACTAATGCTTTGAAGAGCCAATTAACTAAATAGTGACTGCATGATTGAGCCTCCTCAAAATACAAAAAAAGTTTGTAAACAAACTCAAGGAGCATGGATTTTTCGACATATTGGCATCAATGAAAGCAACTCAGTAAATCCTGTGGTTCCTTTCCTGTAGAGGCGGTAAAAATACCCATCCAGTCTGGACCCGGACTGCACTGGGCATTGTGGGTCGGGTAATAAAGCCGGGCCGATCTTGGGCATCACTTGATAAGCCCAGGACCCGGATTTTATTAAAAAAATTTATAAAATATATATTATTTTAAATATTTATATTTATTTGACTCATTTATTACATATATATAAAATTTTAAACACTTAAAGTTTATATTTTCATATTAAATTTTATTGAAATAAATTTAAAACTTATAAAATTACAAAAAATATACACATATAATATTAAAAATATATAAAATCCGGATACCCAGATTAAAACCCGACCCGATGCCGGGCATCCAAAAATTACATTCGGGTCGGGTTCGGGCATTGCGATACCCCAGACCTGGGCCGGGGTTTTGTCAACCCTACTTCCCTGCAAACGAGTCACCAAAAGATCTGCTGCCATGCCATTATTTTCATCTACTTTGGTGCTCAAATCAATTGAGAGATTTATTCTTGAGCCAGCTTTGACAATTGGCATACTACATGCCTACTTATCCTGCAAAATATATGGAACAAGCTACAAAACATTATTGGACCAAAACCATGCAGCAAATATGATCAAGATTGACATGGAATGAATTTAATAGAGAAAGAGATATGGCCGTGCATGTAAATTACTTAGAGATGAGTTGCTTTATATGATTTTATTTGAATTGTGTGTCTTTATTTAAATTAGACATAGTTTTTTGTTTATGTTTAGTTATTTATATGATTTTATGGTTTAAATATTGATTAGAGTAATTTTATATTTAATTTTAATATATTAGAGGAGATAAATGTAAATTATTTAAATATTAAAAAATTAAAAAAATATATTTAATAGCAGACTCGACTCTAAAGTGAAAATTTAGACTTTTTATCGGACTCAAGCCCTTTATTTATGTTGTCGGGTTGGGCTCATGCTTGGCTAAGCCACCTGATTCGAGAAATTGTCGTGCCTTCTTAGCAGAGACTGGACGTTGGCCTGCGACTGGCGACTGGCGACTGTTGGTTTTCCAAACGAGGGGACGAAACGAAGAGATAGATTTATAAAGCCTTTTGTTTAGTCTCCAATGTCTCAATTTCAAACATAATTATCTTAACTGATTAATTGGTGTTAATTCGTAACTTGTCACACTAACAAGTTACATCTAATGGAAACTAATTAAGGTAGTAGCATATATCTGCTTTACTACCTAAATCACAATGTAATATCATAGACAGCATGCTGAACTCAACTTTTGCACAACAAGAAGATGAGTGAAATTGTTAATTGGAAAAAATTAGCGCGAATTAAATTATTAGAATTTATAAGTAGGCCAAAAGACATTTGCTAAGTGAACTTTTCTATGAACATGCACTTTGTAGGGATGCCTAAATAAATATGAAAGAAACTAAAAACGAAATGATGATCGCGTGAAATGTTTTTGGATTATTAGGAGATTAATCATTAATGAATAAATAATGGATCCATCGTGGTCTGTTTTAAAATTTATATAGCATAGCTATAACATTAGGGGATCGTAACTTAATTTAACATTCAACATTACACTTAAAAGATTAATTATTAATTGATATGTTAACTCGTAATAAATTGTAAATTTACCACCTTTATGTTTATTATCAAAGTGCGATGTTGTTGTATCATTAAGTCAGTGTTGACGGTAGAAGTAAAGAAACAACCCACTAATATCCGAAAATATTGAGGCAATGCTCTATATTGGGGCCACTAAAGGAAAATAATAAAATCAAGGCCGCAGCTAAATGTTTCCTAGAAGATGCCGAGAAAAATGCTGCCACATTTCTTCAAAAAGACCAGTAAGAAACTAAAAATAATTAAAATACAAATTTCCTTTGTTTAACTATTAAAAAAAAATTAAAGGTAGCCAAATGAAAATAGATGGCTACTGTGACATCTTTGGGTACATGTGCGTCTAGGTTAAATTGGTAGAATGAGTGAAGTCAATACTTAGACGATAGTAACTTTTGCTATAAATGTAAAGCTTGAAATGCAAGCCACCAACTTCACAAGTGAATCAAAATGAGACTTAAGGGATGGACTCATGATTCAGTAATCAGTATACTTTTGACAATGTTGAATTTTGGAGATTGATGATTTATTGGAATGAGTATTAACCAATGCTTTGAAGAGCCAATTAACTAAATAGTGACAGCATGATTGAGCCTCCTGAGAAAATTAAAAAAAGAAGGGTAAAGTAGTAAACAAACTCAGGAACGAGCATGGACTTTTCGACAATATAATTTGGCATCAATAAAAGCATCTCAGTGAATAATACTATGGTTCCTTGCCTGCATAAAGCATAGAACCAATGCTAACAAAGCAACTAAAACAGCATTCTGAAGTCGAAGAAACCAATTCATTCGAACCAGAGTCTGAGGAGGAAGCAAAAGAGTCACGTAAAGATCTGCTGCCATGCCTTTATTTTCATCTACTTTGGTGCTCAAATCAATTGAGAGATTTATTCTTGAGCTAGCTTTGGCAATCGGCATGCTACATGCCTACTTATCCTGCAAAATATATAGAACGAGCTGGAAAACATTACTGGACCAAAACTATGCAGCAATATGATCAAGATTGACATGGAATGAATTTAATAGAGAAAGAGATATGGCCGGGCATGTAAATTACCTGAGATGATTTGCATTATGTATTAAATAATCGGGCCTTCTCAAACTTGCAGTAAGGATTTAGGACATCTTTAGCATTGGTTTGATCCCACTGCAGTGACTCCCATAATTGTTCATCTATGGTAATTCCTTGAAGCGCAGGGAGTGGAGATGGTTGCCCATTATCAAGCAAAGGAAGCAAAAGAGAGAGCCGCTTCAGTTTAGGGCAAGCTGATACTTCAATTTCTTGGAGAGAATTACAAACCAATACTGCATTATCACCGCAAACGCTCTTAAGTTCTGGCAAGTCAGAAAACACCAACTTCTTCAGTCTAGGAAGTGTAACAGTGATGGTCATATTTGTTCCTAATTCTTTTTCAATTTCTTCTTCATCGACCGCTACTATCTCCTCGATTCTATAGCAAATGTCGACTCGGAGAACTTCCAAGTTTTGGAGGGCAGGCAATAACTGGAGTGAGAACAATTTCTTTAAATAAACACAATCACTTAAATAAAGAACTTTAAGATGCGAAAGCTTGCTTTGTTCCCTTAACAAAACATCATCTAAGTTTGTAACATCGGAGATAGACATCATGACTAAACATTCAACACCTTTTGGGAGCACAATTGTATCATCGTAGACTTTGCAACCGATTATGCTCACTGATTTATTTACTTTGGCTTGCATAATAAACCAAGAAGAAAGGTGATGACGAGATCGAAACAACATCTTGCTCCTTCGGCTCCCAACATTCGCCACCGCAAAGTGAAAACGTCTCGATCCTCGACCAACTGAAGATTTAACACATATGTTGAAATCGTTGGGTTTAGAAAAGGTAGCATGAAAAGTATCCAATCTATTGCTCAGCCTAGCTGCCTCTTCCACTGTTTCTCGTAAAGTTTCCGATCCCAAATATAATCTTAAACTATAGAGATTGCACAGTCTAGGTAATATACCAACTGGAAACTTGTTCAGCCACAGTGAGTAAAGATTAAGATGACTAAGGTTTTCCAGCATTTCCATACCTTCTGGGACTTCCTTTATGTTTGTTCCTTCGAGGTCCAACTACTGAAGAGCCAGCAGCTTTGCCAAAGAGGGAACTCGCTCTAGTCTTCGACAATAACGAAGCACCAATGATCTGAGATTCCTCAAGTCAGAGACAGAGTTTGGCAAGACTTTGATTTTGGTGTAAGAAAGATTGAGAATCCTCAACCCGTGCATGCGTACAAAGAAACGGTCAGGAATCCTTGGTAAATTTCTATTGCTTTGTAGCAACAAAGTTGAAAGAATTTCACAATGCGGCGACATATTTGAAGGGATTTCTTGTATTTCATTCCCCATCAATGAAACCCTTTCGAGATTCTCTTTCCATTCTTGTTCACTTGGAAATTCTAGTAAACATACGCCAGCTTTCACTATGAACAAAGGACTATCACTTGTAATACGTAATGCCATGTCTCTTATAAGATCATGCATCCTCACAAAGCCACCTCCATCAATATCGCTCTCCAATAAGCAGCAATTTACAGGTCTGTATAATATAGTATGGCCTCTGTCATATTTTTCCAGGACATTGTTCACCTCTTCTATAAATCCTTCTGCAATCCAGTAACCTATCAGATCATCCTTTGGGATTGGATAGTCTTCAGGATACAATGCATAATACAAGAAGCATTGTTGGACCTTTTTATCCTTTAAGCGATGGTAACTGAATTGTAATCGCCCGAACACTTCAGAATCTACGCCATTCAAGCTTCTTATGCATCCACGTAATTCATTGAGCGCATTTCTCCATTCATGAATTTCATCTACGCCTCTCATGCAACCAGCTACGGTGACAATTACGAGCGGTATACCAGCACATTCCTCGACAACTGAGTTTATGATTTCTTCACTCAAAGTTGGAACTTGCAAAATGCTTCTTCCAACTTTGTTTAAGAACAAACTCAATGCCTCCTCTTGAGAAAGCAGTTCAACTCCGATTTCTTTGCAGCCCATAGAACGACAGACCCCCAATGAACGTGTAGTTATCACCATTTTGCATCCGTTCTCTTTACTAGGCTCAGGGATCCCTATTTCTTCAAGAGCAAATGCTTCCCACATATCGTCTAGTATCAACACAGACCTTTCTTTTGCTTCCAGCATTCTCAATAACATCCCCGCACGTCTTTCTTTATTCTCGGTAGCCGGAAGATTTTGGTTCAATGCAACTGCAATTTCATTTTGCAATTTAATCAGATTAAGTGGTTGCGACACGGTTGTTGAAAATAGCAGCCATGACCATGACCAGTCAACAGCTGACCTCAGTGACACATTGGCATGCCACCTAAGCTACACCTATTTACCAGCTAATACAAATTCAATGAGGTGGCAAAACAGTTACACAGAGGAATATCAGCACATGGGATGAATGGATGAAGATTCTGGAAGCATTATATCATTGGCTAATGATTACTAGATTGTTTTGTTTTATCTGAATTTGTTATCCTTAGCTAGCTGTCATTTTTGTTCCTTTATGTATATATAGACGATGGTCTGTAAACATTATCATTCAAGTTTTATTTTCAATACAAAGCCTCTGGATTTCTGCTCTGCTTGTCAAAGAAAAGCAATTCCTAAGGAATTTAAGTACGGTGACCCAAATCACATCATTGAACTTATTGGTCTCTTGTTGGAGTCTGTTGTTGATATGTCTCATAATAGTGGTTTTACCAATACAGGCCATACCCCAAACTCCTATCTTTGATACCTTATCACCCAGCAAATCCTCCCAAATTTTCTCCATAATTTTCCTCGCGTTTTCCCCTGCTAATGCTGTTGTTGTTGGCAACATCAATCCACTAGTTGGAGGAGCATCAATCGCCAAACTAGTGAAAGAACATCCCTTCTGATGATACTCTTCCGCTTCTGCAATCTTTTCTTCGACGAGTTTGTCCAGACAAGCACGTGAGAAATATTTTCCTTTGTTCACTTCCTGCTCAATACCTTGTGCTTCGCTATTAATCCTCTGTACGTTTTGCAACCAATTATTAACTTCGCTCCTTGGCCTTTTGCCTTGATCGCCCTCTAACTTCAATGTCGCTTCTATATCTTCTTTCTGGCTATTTAACTCCTGTAATACCCTCTCAAGATTCTTCATATTTTCCTTGAGCTTCCTGTGATTGTGGCCATATTGGCGTATTGGAGGCACTGTATACTTCAATATTTCAAGGATTTTTCCTATAGACTCCATTGGCAGGTCCTACAAGTGTGTTAGTCTGACATTAGTGTTTATTATGATGATTTCTTCATATATAGCTTTCACATCGTTATTGAGAATTATTTTCATATATAGCTTTTAGTTTCCAAAATTCTGAAAATAATGATTAACTAAAAAAGATAAATGTGCTCGAATATCAATCATATTTATTAAAATCAAATTGAAGCTCTAAAAATAATTAGAAAAATATTAACTCTCGCTTTATCGTGAGTTTTATAAATTCTATGCACCTACAATATTAATAATCCATTTTTAATCGATAGAAGATGATGCCGCCGTAGAGGGGTTTAATTAGATTATTTCTTTTTCTCCGTTCTTAGAGCTTATTGAATCAAGGTTAAAATCTTAAATAGAGGAGGGGTTAGAAGAATTTTGAAGGGGTGTCACATGTGCAACTTTGTCCACCCCCTACGTAAAGGACAAGAGAACAAGTCTTCAATACTTCAATTTATTTTACATACCTTTTAGTTGTAAATTTCAACTATTTGTTCTACTTACTTTTTAGGACACTCAAAAAAAAAAAAATAAATAAATGGAGCATTATAAATTTTATAGCCCTAAATCCAATTTATTTACATTAGTTGTCATGACGTGTTTATCAATTCTTTTTTTTTCTTTTTTTTTCCTATTTCTTTCAGACTTAAGGAGCAAAGATATCTTTTATCTAGATCGGCTCAAATAAACCCTAAAAATTATGTAAAACTAGATAGCTTAATAATAGTTTCATTTCTCCTGTGCAAACATATATAAGAAATAACAAACACCTCGAAATATAAAATCAAGTTGATTTTAAAATGAGTATATAAACCAAAAGCCATCCTCCTCATGCAATCTGATAATAGATATCGTTGGTTGATGACAATAATTTTTTTTTTTAATTAAAAATTTCAATCACTGGATATTTGCATCTCAATCTAATATGTCTAACGAACTAAAAGTATTTCAGATAAAATAAACCAATAGTGCAATAGCAATACAATCTAAGTCAAAAGATAACTTACCTGAATAAACTGATTGATGTAGCTTCTTCAAATGTTTGTCAGGAAAGAGAAAGCAACAAACTTGGTGGCAAAACAATATAGCTCTTTTGCTGAATGGTTGATGATACTCTTTGTGACATGTCAGGAGAAATTAAAAAAAGAAAAAGAGGGTAAAAATTTATAATGAATGCTAGCCACAAAATATAACAATGGAAGCAAAGAATGTAATGAATAATAGACGAAGCAAGTTACATCAAATGGGATGGCAGCAAGATATATATTGTGAAGTAATTAAGCAACCAAAAGAGACTGTTTTTAATTAGTTCTTCATTGCGACTGAAACCATGTAATTCAGTTTAGTAAACAAATGAATGTAAGATATTATCTACGCTAAAATAACCCAATGCTAGTGTAATATCGTCTAAAAGAGAAGATATCTTACCTCTCAACAGATCAGCTACTGCAGCTTGCCTTTTCTAATGTTTAATTTTGTCAAGAGACAAAACCAAGAAGCTTCGTCGGAAACCAAATAAGAGAAGTTCTCTTCTGCAGGATGAAGACAGACTTTAGTGAATAATAAAGTCGAAACCAAGGTAAGAACTAATCATTATTGAAATGCTTGCCATTGGAGAATGTTGCCAAAGCCAAACCATATTTTGATGAAGTAAGGAATCAGATGGGTTATGCGAGCATGATTATTTGTCGAGGAGAAGGAAAGAACGTAGCTATTTTGAAGTGCTAATTAAGCAAGATTATATAAATTAATTATATTCAAGTATATAATAGTGAATTCTTCATTGAGGCTCAAAAGGATAGATTCTTTCTTCGACTTATTATCGTGTCTTCATCTTTTGCAGAGGCCAAAATTAAAGTTAATAATTTTCTATAAATTCTCTACATTATTATAAATTTCCAGCTGATAATAATTGAAAAGCGTTACAGTTTTTTCCTAGTTTAGATATGCTCAATATTAAAAAAGAAACAGAACATGGACGCCTTCCCTTATGGCTTAAAGTTTAAGAATCTCTTTTGTTGGGAGAATAACAAAGACCTCCCTTGTGGTTTTGACTAATAACAAACGTAGCAATTTATGTCCGCTGATACTGTAAAAAAAAACACCCATATTTTACTATAATGACTAATAAACACATGGAATGAGATATAAGTAGCCAAAATCACCTCAATGAGAAAGATTCTAAAAAATTAACACGTACTCACCTCTTGACTCTATGGATTGAAATGTCAAAAGCGTCCTATTTTCTTTATACATTTTTACAAAAAATAAAAATGAAAATATCAAAATAACTAGACATTGGTGTCGATGTTGATAATGTCATCACTACCTCAAACCAACGACAAAATCACTAAGCGACCAGTGGCGTGGTCGCCCTCTCTTTTTTTAAAAAAAAAAAAAATTCAAATGACATGGTTTATTAAGTTACCTGAAATAAAAAATTTATCTCCGTAGATTGATGAAATATATCAAATTCAATTCAAATTTATTTTAAAATTAAACAAATCTCATCCATTTATAATTTAAATGAAATAGTTAAATTAAGAAATTATTGAAATTTCTTCTTCATTTGAATTTTTTAAAATAATATTGAATGCTGAATTTATCCACGATTTTGAAAATTGTACCTTTTTTTTTCTAATTATTAGTTCATAGACAAAGACATTATTATAATTTTAGATAATAAAATTGAAATGGAGAGCAGAGAACCTGGAAAGCAGTGCAAAGTTGGTGGTATCAGAGGAACTATTTAGTCACATTACACCAAAAATGTGCGGGATATTATGAATTTTTAAGATGCAACTGGCACAGTTACCATCTACTCAATTGTTTTGCTTAGAACATTCCTTGTAGTAAATTTTCCAATTACATGCTCCTTATACTTGCCGGATGGCGTTGCAAGCTCGCAAGAATATTACCGAACAAAATCTATCTGATTAATTACTTCAGAATTCTTCAACGATGCTCTCTAGACTCGGTTGCCAATTATCCATATTTACATATTTCTTTGGAGACCCTTTTGTAAAATCTTTACTCCTCTTCCTGCAGGTGAGTCCCCGAGTCTCAGAAGAACTGAAACTGCTCGATGAACTTGCCCTCTCATTCGAATTATCACCGTTACTGCCTTCAACTTTGCTCCCTGTAATCATTGACATTAAGCAGTTATCATCCGAAAAGCACCTATTTTTTCCAGGACTGTCAGCTTTCTTCCAACTCCTTCTTGAATCTCTACTTTCATTTTCTTCCCCATCTTTGTTCATACTGCTTTGTACCTTCTGAGGATATTTCGCAGAATTAAGTCGCTGGAGCTTGCGTATGGTACTTACGGGCACAACATAGAACTTTTGCCCCAGACTTAACACAGTGTCAGGTGCAACAATTGCCCATGGCTGCTTGAAAACATTCGGATGAGCAACGATGCATTTCGGGTTACGAAGCATGATTTCGGCTGCCATAATAGGTCTGTCATGAAGCTCTACATGGCCTCCAGGGTGAACGATCTTGACAAGCAGGTTCTTTGTGTTATTAGTGCAGAGCCAACTTGAAAAGGCCATGGTTTAATTTTCCAAGCATATGAGAAAGAAATGGACTAATCGTAGCACTGAGGGGATTTAAGTAAAATATTGTTTGATGTGGCTGAAATTTTCAAAGAAGTTACAGGCTGGTGAGAGGTTGCTGATGGGAAAATCATGCTTATTATATTTTTCTTCGTGGCCTTTTTGTTGTAATTGACCATCGTTATTATCGTGGCATTGATGTTAAGTTTGTGCAATTTTAAAATTTTGGTTTTGCTTTGATGTTTTGTCAAGTGTTTTTTAGCGAGGTGTACTTGTACCTTAAAGCATTCTTAATTCAAATAAAATCGTATTGACCCTAAAGACATTCGAAACAAACCAAATGACTGCAATTGCCGATGATTGTTTTATGCGGCCGGTGCCTGGTGGCAACTGGCCAGCATTTGTCTGTGGTAATTGAAAAGCATGATTATTGAGGTATTTCCAATGGACTGCATTTTAAAGATAATCATGTATATAGAGCCGCTCTTTTATTTATTTATTTCTTTCAATTAGCCATCTGGATTCTGGAGCTTGATATTTCCCAGGGGTTTCTTGTTTTGATACTGCTGATAAGAGAAGGAATATCCTCGGCCTGATCTTTAAACAGATTCTTCATACATTTTTTGTGTTTGCACAATTGCATTTATGTGAATCAATAAAGGCCACGCTCAGTACTATCTGTGATCTGTATATTAGTCACTAGTCGGCATCCACAATCGGTAACTTCAATACATTTTAATGCTTATGGAAAAGATACAGGAGGATGAAAACTTTGAAATCAATGCAAATTCAAGCCCTTTTTTTCCTGCACTCATTTTGGTTTTGCAAATCAAGCTTCCAGCATAAGACAAATTTAACTTGGCAAGACTTCGTTGAGTTGTTATATTTAATTTGGCTCCATCTATTTTCTTGTATTCAGCCACTGGCCGGTGTTAACTTTAGTGGTTGTGGAGATACTAGATCGTCAATTTTGTTAAAACATCTTTTGAGTTCTATAAATTCTTTGCTACAAAAATCCTGACACAAATAGAAATAAAACTCAAGCGAGCAACCAAAGTCAATGTGAGCAGGGTTTGAATCTCAGGCAACCTCTTGTCCGATTCTAAGAGGTCTTAACCAACCTTTCCCATGTTTTGAAATTACACTTCATTTGTATCCAGAAGTATATCAAATGAAATCAGCTACATCAAAAGCACGGTCTCGGTAATCCTAAATAGAAGCTAGATTGAAAGTTCTATGTTGCAATCCCTTTTGATTTACAGATGTAACAATTAGAAACAGCAAATCTAACTAACATGAACTTCCTGTATCTAATTCCCTGAAGGAAACTGTTGTCCTAAAAGAATGATCAGGCACTTGAGGAAACCTGTAATAAGCCAGACATTTGATGCTAGCTGACATGCTGGGCAAATTTACAAACCAAGCACTTGTGGTTAGGTCACTCGGAGTGACCCTCCAAGGTCGGTAGGTACAAGAGGAATGAGGGAATGCAGAACGTCGGTTATCAATGGCCTATAACTTGGTTCAGGTTGTATACATAGCACTGCCACAGCGGCTACCTATTCATTGCAAGTAGGAAATTCAAACCTTGCAACTGAAACAGAAGAATAGTTTATGTAGTAAACTAATAATTGCAGTTCTGAGCTATGTACCTGGTATAAGTGCTTTAAATCCATCGTGTCTCTAATTACTGGATCCACAATGTTTGGAAGCTTTGATCTATCGGTGAGCTGAGGCATGGCCTGTCAAAATTGGTTATAACACTAAGTTACAAAAATACAATGCATCAAAATTTCCTTGAGAGAACGAAAATTTTACCCATGTGACCATTGATTGACATTGAGTTGGTGACATCTTTTCCACAGGCCTTCTCCCCATCAAAAGTTCCAGCAATACAACTCCGAAAGCATATACATCACTTTTATCAGTTAGTTTTCCTGAAAAAGTAAAAGATCATTATAAGAATTTTTGGAGAATTACATCGAGGCATTATTTGAAATGAACAAAACAAGACAACTCAGATGTTTTAAGGGAGAACTCATGGCCATTGCAATTTCAAAACAAAACAAGGAAGAAGCGGATGATCATATGTTTATTGTGATCTATGATTTCCTAAATTCGAAAACCAACCAAAGAAAAAGGAAATAAGGGTGGCGACATCTTTTATTCTTCTCGGTGATTGTTGAAGACATCTGTTTGGAATAGGCCGCTTGCTGACATCTTTATAAATCACAAATTATATATCCTGGTTTATCAAAAACATACACACAGATCAAAGTACGATAACTGCCTTAGCAAATGGCTTTCGTACTGATTGGTTCAACATTCTGTTACTCTCATTATTGGGAGACCCCTTGAAGGCAATGTGAATCCAATCCAATACTATGGATCTAATATGTATATTGTCACAACAAGGCACTAGCAGTCTTCCTGGTCAAAACATACATTTGCATGAGATCTGGGTGCAACAATTATTTGACCGGGAACTGATTTCTACTAAATTAAGCAAAATTTATACTCTCTTAATAGAGCTGACAACAAGAAGCTTAACGGGATTACAAGCACAAGAAGAGCTTTTCAAAGGAAAAGAATAATTTAAAGAAAAAGCAATACCAGCAGATCAAGAAACCATCATCATATATTAGGTGATCAAACCTTGGCATACCTTCTAATAGGTACTCTGGGGCAACATAACCCAGAGTTCCAGAGATCTTAACATTCCTACTCTGGGTTCCAGCAGTCACAGAAAGGCCAAAATCTGAAAGCTGAATGAAGTAAAAACTTACAAAGATAAATAGTCTAGTTAACATTGTAAATAATATGTATACACATGCTCCTAGGATGCCACCATTCTCATTTAACAATTACCTTTGCATTAAAACTGGAATCCAGAAGAATGTTAGATGATTTTAGATCTCTGTGGACTACAGGATGGTTGCAGTGCTCGTGAAGATATTCTAGTCCTCTAGCAATCGGAACAGTAGAAGGAACCGTGTTAATTAAGAAAGAAAAGATAATGGAAATAGATTACAAAATTGACTAAACGAACTTACCTTGCAACATCAACAGCAATTTTCATTCTCAGATGCCAAGTTAGATTAGACCCATGAGTTGGTCCTGTAATTTTTATCAAGAAAATAACATCAATTTAGTAGCTTCCGAATTCCAATGATCCCATTCCACTTCGTAATTCAAGATGGAGATCAGGCTCATACCGTGCAATTGTTTCTCCAAAGAGCCATTTTGCATCATTTCATACACAAGAAACCTTGTTTCAGCATGGATGCAGTAACCCAAAAGAGAGATGATATTCTGATGCCGGATCTTAGTTAACCAACTTACCTCATTCTGCACTTGCATTCAAATATTTGACAAAGAAAATCCATTATTAGTTATTACTAATAGCAATTCCCATAAAATAGGTATCCAAATCAAATTCACGAGAAAATAAAGATTACGTTAAACTCTCTTTCAGCATCATGTCCAGCATCATCTATTCTCTTCACTGCTGCTAGTAACTTTTCATTGAAACGAGCTTTATAGACACGCCCCCGACCTCCTTCACCTATAACATTACTTTCCTGGAAATTGTTTGTCGCAGCTTCTAATAGCTCATATTCAATGACAGAAACTGTATCCTTCTTTCCAGCTAGCCTCAATGAATTGAATCGCTCCAAAATTGGACTCAACGAAAGCCCTTTGCCACCATCTTCACAGTGAAAATTGGAACAATTAAAAGAGATGGTACGGCAGAAACAAAAGAACATAACAAATGAATTAACTACTAGAGATTGTCTTCACAAAGCACATGTAATTTCATGAAAAAGAAGATACCAAAGGTCTGTTTGCTATTGCCATTGGTGTTCTTCAATCTCTTCCATCTATAGATCCAAAAGCATAAAAGAAATAGCAACAGTACACCGAGGAGAGTGGATGAGACAACAAGTGCTATGAGAATTTTCTTATTCAGATCTTGGTGATTCACTACTCTGACCTCAGCAATTCCTGGGGTAGAAAAAAGGAGAGAGAAAAAGAAAGAAACCTTTTACCAAACTATACTGGATTATGGAAATAAACTAAAAACAATGAACTCAAACAAAAATTAAACAGGCACAGACATGATCAGCCAAGGGAAAATACCGTCTCAGCTCTTTATTTTTGCATCATCTGCACCTTAAGTCATCAATTGATTGCTTAAAATTATGAATTTGGCCAATGAGAGTTTGGGGGGTAAAAAGTCAAATTAACAGTGTCTTAAGTTGCTAATCTGTACAAGAGAATACTCACCCCATCTATGCTGTCTCGTTTCATCAATTAAATCATAAGAGTTTTTTTTCCCCCCCTAGTACAAAAGAAAAAAGATTATGCAAGATTCATAATTCTCTTTATTTTCTTGCCCAATAGTATTTCCTCAACAGTCAAATTGAGCAACAATTCCTAAATGATGGTAATTCTAATAATAATTGCACAAATGTGGACAGCATCTAGTTGTTTTCACAGTTTAAAATTATGATTACAAACTTTGAAACAGAGTAGAACATTTACGCCATTTACTGATGGAGAGATCAAAATCAGTAAAATAGTTTCTGTTTCACAAATCATGAGCACATACCAAAATGTAGTTAAGAAATAATGAAAGAAGCTTTGATTTTGAGTTCAAAATTTGAAACAAAGCAAACCCATTAGCCTGTGCAAGAAAATGAACACATAAAGAACATTCAAACACAAAAATCAGACGGTTGTATACAATACACACCTGGAGATTCAGCTTCCATTTCTGCAGAAAACTGAGAAATGGGTTCCTTCAGAGAACCAAAAACAAAGGAAATATCTGTGTCTGGTTTGGCAACAAGTGTAGATAAGAACAAAGAGAAGAAAAAGGCCCACATGGGCAGCAACAGACCAAGAAGCTTCTTCATGTTCATTTGCTTTGTTTCTCTTTTGCCTTTTTCCTGTCTAACTACCTACCAAGCTTTGGCTTTAGTACTTTAACTTTTGCTAATCTCACCAATACAGAATCTAACTTACTCTATGTAGTAGAAGAACAAGGACAAGACAACTGTTGCAGGAAAACCAAGAAACTACTTTTTGTGTTTCCTTGTGCTTACTTTTTTAATCTCTTCTGGTGGGGGCTCATAGTCTCATACTTAGGCTCCGTTTGGTACAGCTTATTAAATAGAGCTTATAACAGTAGAGCTTATAGCACTAGAGCTTATACCAATAGAGCTTTTGGACAAAAAGTCATTGGGTGTTTGGTTGTCAATAAAAAAAGTACTTTTGAACCATTAAATTGTGTGATATTTTTTATATTAGATATTTTTAGAAAAGCTCTATAACCTCTACTCCCAAAAGCTCAAATTTTGGGCTTTTGTTAGTAGAGGTAAATTAGCTTATTTAAGCTAAAAAAACTCTACTAAAAAAATAACCAAACACCATAAAAAATTTTAAAAAGTGCTTATACGATTAAATAAGCACTTATGGCTCTTAAATAAGCCATACCAAACAGGCACTTACTGGCAAGCAAATCGACCGAAATCGTGTGGCAGTTGTCATATTATGAAAGTCCAAAAGCTTGCAAGGACCCCCAACTAAAAAATAAACATTGGCTCACACAAGTCGTAACTACTTCCAAGATGATTTTGACATAATTAATTTTGTAACCAATATTTATGTTCACATAATTGATTGAATGACAATTTTCCTCCTCTTCTAGTCTTCTACTCCTTTGAGTTTCATATAATATTAAAATAATAACATAATAATAGAGATAAAAATTCTTGTAGAAGTTAACAAATTGGTGTCCCCTTTTTACTCGTATGATTTTTACACAGGCTCATTCATTAATCGACCAGTAATACAATAATTACATTCTAAAGCAGAGATATGAAAATGAATAATTTAGGATGTGCAATGATACGACTGTTGTAACATGCAATAATTTTAAGGTATTTATTTATAAAAGGAAACTTGGCAAACAAATTTAGAAAGTGTGATGAAATTTCAGTATTCTCTTTGATATCATGTTGAGGAATTACTAATTTTATAAGTTGGATAAAGATCCATGCCTAAGAATACTTGCACTGAAATATGCTTTTACTTTCATTTTTATTTTTATTTTCCTTCTTTATCTATAAATTACTTTATATACTAACATTTTTGTGGTATTGAATAACCAACAATAAATAGAAGCACAGGTATCTCTTCCTTATTTAGATATTTTACTTGGAGCAGATTACCTGTGACTTCCATTAACAGCATAGTACCAAAACCCTAATTTTGAAGAAATAATTTTTTTTTAAAAAAGTTTATATTATACAATTTGTTACATTATCACGACTCTCATGTGAACTATATATATATTTTTTCAAATACAAATGATGTACAAAAATATAAATTATAGAAGTTGATTGAGAGTGGCAAGATAAGAGTCACCATCACTACAATTAAACAATCGATCACATTAATTACACAATGAACCAACCCTCTGTATTATTTTATATTTTATGGGATATAAAGTCTTGTCATTCAATTAACAAGAATGATGGCTCCCTTAAACAGACCTAGCCCTTCATTTTTATTGCACATGGGATTGGTTGAATAATTCATTTCTGGTTCATGCACACACAATTGAGCAAATTATTACCGACTTTTGAGCTACGCAATCGTTAAAAATTGCTTTTACTTGATATATACTTGATGTTAAAAAATAAATGCTTTAATGAATGCTTGAATTAGGATAATGTGTAGTAAAATGTAACAATGCGTTCAAAATGTTTTGAAGGATGTCGCCTTAATTATAGCGATATAATTTTATATAATTTTTTTTTCTCCATAAACTGCTATATGCCAATATATTATTGGTTGAAATTTTTTCACATAGTTTTAGTTGATGAATTACATTGAATTTCATATTTTTACCCAATCAATAGTATATTGACACATAGATTTGTATAAACGAAAAAATATACAAAAATTTATAATTTGAAATCTTTTTGTAGAACTCATGTAACCATTAAAAAATGGTAAAATGTTAAGGAAAAAGGAATTTCATGATATAAAAGTAATTGTAAATGAGCATGTGGTAAAAGTAAAAATTTTTGAAGGAAAATTTTCAATCCCTTAAAATTATATCTTTTTGTCATTTTCCAATGAGAAAAAAACAAAATTTTATCTTAAGCAGATTGTGAATCAAGTCAATGTTTCCTAGTCAAATTTCTTTTTTTTTTTGTTTTTTAGTATCTAAACGAAACCAATAATAATTGAAAGGAACATTAAGCCATGTGCTCCAATGTTTCTCTGTCTGCATTTGTAAGGAAACTCCCCATATGATATTGTCTGTTTGTTTGTAAAATTCTTCAAAACTGATGAAGCAAAGTACGACAAAAATTGCATCCTTTTCGATGTTTACCGATCACAATGACTTTTTAATAAGAATGATGTTACATATACAAATTATTAATTATTGAATAAATAAAAATGATATAATAATGTGATATCATTTGTTACATATTCTACATTATTGAATAAAAAATAAATATATGAAACAGGTGGCAGTATATACCATATTCTTAGTACTGCCATTAAATTTTAGTAATTACCATATATATTTACCGTTTTGGAAAATTTATAATGCTGTAATGAAAATTACAGCATCAATACCGTGATAAACATAAATATTGTAAATTACACATAGAATTAGTAAATGTAAAATAAAATTAATAAATTCAGATAAGATTATTAATTATTTAAAAATTTAACATTGTTTCTATAGAATTTTAGTGAAAAATATTTTATTCATTTACAAAAAAATATTTTCTTTAATTAAACAAAAAAATTACTCATTAATTAAACAAAAAAGTTATACTAAAAAAAAGTGGAATAAGTTCTATTGAATTGGTTACCATAAATTCTATATTTATTTTAGGACATTTGTATACCTTTTTTCCCCATTTTCTATAATGATATCTATTTATTACACATGTTAATCAAGCACAATTATTTATCTTAATGTGGATCAAGTAAAAAAAATATTCTTATATTACTTGACACATATATGATACATCAATAAAATTATATATAATTTTGAGTATTATGCATACTTTATATAGTTTCAAACTTTTTACTTCTATTTGGAGACCATTTAAAGTTGTTGAGGAAGTGCAGAAAAAATGTAAAATAACCTCATCTTACAACAACTATGAAAAATATTAAAATAATATTTTTCCAAACTCTAATTTTGAGCATAAATTTCATCCTTAATAAAAACATCACATTTATTATATAAATGTAAAACTAACGTTATTCAATTTAAATATAAAAAAATTAATAAATACATAAGGTAATAAACGTTATAACGAGTTTTAATTTTACAATTGTGAATTTTTTTTACAGTAACTATTAATTTACTTATTTTATCTTTTATTTGTAAGTTTTAGGCATAATTTACAAACTTTTATATTTTATTTTGCATTTAATGTTGATTTACTTGTTTTATGTTATGTTTATAAGTTTTTATTTTATTTACCAGTAATACATTAATTTATCAGTTTTATAGTAATTTGCTTATTTTATCTTCCTTTTACAAGTCTTATGTTTCATTTTCAAAATTTATGTTTTAGTTTACAGTTTTTGTTGGTTTACTAGTTTTATGTTACATTTGCAAGTTGTTGTTTTGTTTACCAATAATACATTAATTTACTAGTTTATATTAATTTACTTGTTTTACATTTTATTTACAAGTCTTATGTTCCGTTTCTAAAATTTATGTTTTGTTTTGCACTTAATGTTGATTTTACTAGTTTTATATTAATTTACTCATTTTACTTTACATTTACAAGTCTTATGTTTAATTTCTAAAATTTATGTTTTATTTTACAGTTAATGCTGATTTACAAGTTTTATGTTAAATTTATAAATTTTATGTTTTATTTACATAATTTATGTTTAATTATGGTATTGATACCGTAACTTTAATCATGGTATCATCGAATGACCCGTTGTTAAATATCAAAAGTATAAAATTTTCTTAATTTAAGATCTTTTTGTAAAATTTGTTTATTTGTTTTCTCCAACTTATGCTGAATTTGGCACATTTACAATTGATTAGGAAAAATGAAATTTTATGAATTTTATATGAATAAGAAAAGGACTAAATCAAAAATAAAAATTATGTTCTAAAAATATCTTCATTAAATGTACTTATTTACTAAATTATAAAACCTAATCCCTTTATTTGTTTTGATTTGCAAAGATATAAATTCAAATAAATATGTTTAAAATTTTGTCTAATTTATAAAAAAAATACCATTTATATTTAGATATGTCATTTGTACATTTGTACTTAGATTTAAACAAAATAAATTCATTCATATTTTAGACAAAAAAGCATATGTTACTTGATTCACTTTAACACAAATCTATAAGCATCTATATTCACATTTGTACAATAGTTTTTTTAATAATATGCAATATTTTTTAATAAAAAATTGAGTTAAATTCTTATAGTATAAGAATTATAATTTTTGAGTGAATTTATTTTATAGTGGACAACAGAGTCTTTATTTTATGGGTTAATTATCTGTGGGTGACACATTTTTTGACAAATTTCAAAAAGGTAAAACATTTTTAAAAAATACTCTACGAGATAACAAACCGTTAAGTTTTGCCATAAATATTAACGAACGAAGGGCAAAATTGGAATAAATGATACAAGGAATTAAAAAATAATAAACCATCTCTAAAACTTGTGCCATGACATCAGCCTACTGCAAACATCATTTTGAATCTATTATGTTACACTCCCAGCGTCTATGGGAAGCTTGAGAAGAAATGTATCGTGGAGGGAAACATATATAACTTTCCGCCATTTACTAAGCATCCTACCTACCTCTGACAGTGCCACAACCATTGTTATTTTCTATTTTTCTTATCTCCAGTAGAGAAACAAGAGATATTTTAGCTCAAGACCATAGAAAATCTAAAGAAAGACAACAAAATCTAAGGGTTTTCAAAGTGTTTTGGGTAAGTGCTTCTTGTTTATCAATATGAATGGTGATGTTTCCCTTTCTACTGATATGCATGTGCTCGGATGTTCCTATTTGTTTGTCTGTACATGTGAGTTTGAATGTTTGAAGTTGTGATTATTGAATAAGTGTTAGCCATCTTTTATTTCAAAACTCATACCTTGATATTGTGTTATTTGTTGAAAATTTTATCCATGTGTGATATTCAAAGAAAATATGTTTGCAAGAAGTAAAGCTCTGTTTTTAATTTTTCGTAACTTGCATTCATGGTATTTTAGTTTATTAGGTTCATCAACTTTATTAGAATGAAATACATGTCAAATTTTTCTATTGTATTGATTAAACAAGTTAGGAAAAAAACTAAAACAATGTTTTGAACAAGTGAAAATAGTTGATGATTCTACACGTATTTATGTTCGATTCATGGGTACTAAGTATAAGATTGGTCTTGTTGATCCTGATACAATGAGTATAATTGTGCTTAACAATGAAGTGATGAGTAGGGCCTGTAATAGGCATATTAAGGGCGATGAAAAATATGAATTGACTATTACTCAGCCTTGGGATTGTGAGGTTGTAAACATTTGCAATGACGATGACTTTTTTTTCATAATGGGCTATGCATAATGACCATGGCTTCCTCAAGCTATATTTCCACTTTGATCTAAAAGATACAAAAGGAGATTTAGTAAAAAGATTATTGTTCCCTAGTCAACTATCCTCAGAAAAAGCCTCATTCAAACTCCTATTTCAACATCACATGACATTATGCAAAAATTTGCCCCTTCCTCAACATTGCAACAACCTAAATCCCACCCCATAACTCAAAATCTAAATTTAAGTGACACTGTTCAGACTCAAGCTGCAAGTGAAACATATAACACTTTTTTGTATGATTATTTCTTAGACACTTACTTTAGATTACCTTTTTGCAAGGATACATTTATAACCACGAATAACTCACAAGCTAACCCTAGAAATGAACACATAGAATTCCACTCCCCAATCAATCAATAGAAGCTAAACTTCTCCATTAATGATGATCTTTCATTAGAACTTCATGAGATGCACCTTTTGAACCCAGAACCACTTCCACCACTACATAATCTAAACATTACTTTCCACCACAACCAGCAACCTATCTTGATCCTTACCTAACAACCTGAATTCCAATTCTTAGAATCATCTCAGCCAATTGAACTTGCCCCATTTCTATTAAATAATGACTAGTGTTGGTGGTTTTTTATAATCAAATGTTATTAATGCCAATGTACAAATGTACACAACAAGTAATAAAGTGATGAATATTCAAGATCGTCTCCACATGGATTGATGTCACTAGAAATGCTACAACAATCACAATAATGCAATCTAACTTAAGTTCGAAGTTAACAAATGTAAAGTAGGTTCTATCGAAATTGATAATTGTGAAAGAATTAAATAAAACATGCAGTAATGAAATAAACTAAATTAAATGTGTTTAAGATTCAATTGAGAATATGGTGGTTGAATGATCAAACTTTCTTTATGGGCTGACTGCTTTTCATCAAGTTAACATCAGTTGTTATAGCAATTGTTACAGCACTGGGCATAATTAATCTGCATCCTCGGTTGTCACGTATTGGAACTCTCACACCTTTAAGTATATTAGCAATGACCAGTTGTTATTCTACCTATGGCATGACCTTATGACACTTTAGTCTCTCCGCCCTACAAGGTGAGTACGTATATCTAGTGTGTCATAAATCTTAACTTCAAGTATAGCCCTTATGGAATTCAAGATAAACTTAATCCAGAAAACTTAAATTAAGATCAAGTATTACTCTAAATAGTATCTGCTAAGACATGCCTTTTTTGCGGCTCTATCTTAACTTGAACTATTAAATGAGTGGTCAACCGAAATAACAGTTATAATAAAAGCTACTAGAGTAAAATGCTACAGCAATGACATAACAACTCATAAGAACAGTCAAGAACCCATTAGATTGTTTATCACTTAACTACAAGCAAATTTAGTTCATATTCTGAAAGAGAAAAACAAATATCAACATATTGTTCACGGGATATATTAAATCAGACAAAGAAAGAAGAAAGATATAAGTTGAGAACGACAAAAAGTAAATCCAAATAATTCTGCGGGATTTTTCAATGCTGCTGAAGCTGTCCTCTTCAATTCTGATCTTCTTCTTCTTTTTCTCTCTAAAGTCCCTAATGATAATTTCTTGCCCTTTTTTTTATGTGATGCGCGCCTCCTTTTATAACTAAAAACTAGGGTAAATAAAGGCCTCGGGCGTGCATGAGTTAAATTAGGAAACTACAAATCACAATTCTGCAACTGACCCGCGCTAAGTTTTCTCCTTCAGTGCTCCAAGATTGCTACAGCAATGGTTGCTCTGACAACGGTTAGAACACTACATTGTTCTCAGTTATGCTTAACTTCTTTTGTGGTAATATTCTTTCCTCCTCTTGTTGGTCTAATATCTCAGCATCCCTTCATAAATTATAAACTTCTGAAAACCTACAATTATGCACATGTTTTTTTAGCACAAATTACTCTAATTCAAGCAAAACTTATTAAGACTCACTAAAATGAATGTTTATGCAAAATATAACCAAAATATAATAAAAACATCTCATTTACTCTCTAAGTGATCTTGATTTAAGTCTAGCATTGTTGTAATAACTCTTATTTCATAGAGTTATCAACTAGCCTTTTGATTATGATGATAATGATAATATTTTCTTTATTTTTTAAGTGATGATAAAAAACAACCTCAGTGGAATCACACAATTGAAGAGAGTAATAAATTTGATGGTGTTGCTGGCAATGGTTGATCAATTAATGAAGATGATGGGCAGCTGTTTGGTTATGAGACTAATGACAATGACTATAGTGCTACTTCTACTAAAGAAACTGATTTAATTCTACAACAATTACATGGTGATGTAAACGATAATATGTACATACCAAAACATTCAGAAACTGTGAATTTCAAAATTGGTATGTATTTTAGAAACTTTGAGGTGTTCAAGGTAGAGTTGAGGAAACATTGCATTAAAAATAGGTTCACTTACACAAGTATTAGATTTGGCCGCACAAGAGTAATACTTAGATGTGCGGAAGAGGATTGTCTTTGGACTTTGATTGCAACATTGTGTAGGATGAGACCATATTTTATGAACGTATCTTATATGGAAGCACATACTTGCCAAAGATTGGCATCAAACCCACAGTGTACTGTAGCATGGATTGCTGAATAATATCAGACAATGATACTAGAGAATCCTGAAATGAGTATTTAGTTCTTACAAGATGAACTTAGGAGAGATTGGAGGGTAGCTATGAAATCACGGTATGTGTATAGGACTAAGAGGAGAGTCGTGGCTCAAACTGGTGTGGATTATAAATCTAGTTATAAAATGATTAGGTTTTATGCTCAAGTGATTCTAAATTACATACCTCAATCTTTAGCATTGGTTTAGGTGTATGGAGTTCACAATCAACATCCCACAACACACTTTGACAAATTTGTTCTTTCCTTTTCAACTTTGTGCGATGGGTTTAAGCTGGGATGTAGACCATTTATAGGCATAAATAAGTGTCATTTGAAGGGTCCATTCAAGGGGGTTTTGTTATCTGCTGTTACACTTGATGGTAATAATGGTATTCAACCACTTGCTATTTGTGTTTGTGGAACAAAGAGTAGTAGCACATGGACATGGTTTCTTGGTCAGTTGAGAGAATTTTTGTGCGACTCAAGGCAACTAACTTTTATGTGTGACAGACAGAAGGGCATACACAATGCACTAGTAACTGAATTTCCAACAACTCATGTTAGATACTGTACTAGGTATATTTTTGCCAATGTTAAAGCTAAGCACACCAAAACATATTTGAAGGCACATTTTTGGGCTGCATTGAGGACATCTAATGCAAAAGATTTTGATACTGCAATGGAGAGACTTAAGAGTGTCAATTCAAATGCTTTCCAAACTATTAGAAAGATTTATCCTAAGTTTTGGTCTAGACATGCTTTTG
The DNA here is from genome assembly GCA_039657385.1 of Citrus x changshan-huyou. Taxonomy (NCBI): domain Eukaryota; kingdom Viridiplantae; phylum Streptophyta; class Magnoliopsida; order Sapindales; family Rutaceae; genus Citrus; species Citrus x changshan-huyou. The sequence goes on along the minus strand of CM077547.1, from coordinate 13,407,658 downwards.
ATAAGACTTGCAAATTAGATCATTGCACAAACAACATGACAGAGAGTTTTAACTCTTGGTTAGAAGTGGAAAGAAAGCTTCCATTAATAACAATTATAAAATTCATTAGAAGGAAAATCATGAAAAGGCTGGTCAGTAAAAGAAGAAAAGCTCAATTATGGCAATGTAACATCACTAGAGTGATTTACAAGAAAATGGATGAGAACTTGCAAAAAGACAGAAGGATTCCATTGTTACAAGTAAGTGAGACATTGTTTGAAATACATGATGAGCAAAAGATTTACATCGTTGACCTCCAAAAGAAAAAATGCAGCTGTGGATTGTGGGCAGTGAGTGGATACCCTTGTGAACATGCCCTGCCATGTATTAATCGCAGTAGACTCAGGTAAGAAGACTTTGTTTCAGATTATTTCAAGACAGAAAAATATATTCAGTGCTATAGTAGTATAATTTATCCAATTCCAAACAAAAACTTCTAAAGTGTAAGGTGATGAGATTCTCTCCATTGGTTAAAAGACCAATTAGGAGGCCAAAGCTTACTAAAAAAAGAGAGGTTGATGAAGTACCATCCTAAAAAAAGAGATACAAGTTGTAGTGCACTTGTTGTGCAAAGTTTGGGCATAACAAAAGGGTCTGTCCAGTAAATCCAGCAAATTAAAGCAAGACTACAAGACAGTGTAAGGTAATGCAATTATTTTAAAAGTTTGGAAACTTGTTATAGCTTGAGGTGAACTAATTATGTGTTTTTATTGAATGAAACTTGTGTTTTTACAAGCATTTAAAGCAATTAGAAGCAGCAGTAAGAATTGAGTCCTCTAAATATGGTGGTAAATTTTGTTTATAGGTATTCCAAGTTATAGTTAATCTGTTGTGTACTTAATGACACGTGTGCTTTCATTTTCTGCCTCCTATTTGTAGTTCCTTCCACTGGAAGCCACTCAAGTCATAACACAGTCAACGACAATTGTGTTTACATTGCTACAAACAATTCTACACAACCCCCAAGAACAAGAGCAAAGAATCAAGCAAGTGCCCACACATCTGATATAGGTGGGTCAAAGTCAAGACAAAGCTAGATTGGGGTGCAAGGAAGAAAGATTTTGACTAGAAAGATGTTGACATCAAAGGATCAAGGGAGAGCTCCTGCTTTCCCGCAAATGGAGGTAAAATATTTATTGTATTTAAATCATTCTTACATTTATTAGGACTTCAAGTGATGATGAAAATAACTTATATGTTTGAAATTTTAAACTTCACGTGCAGTAATAAACTTTAGTGCAGTATCACCATTGGCAACAAAGTATTTATTATATAGTGAAAGTCATTATATATTAAACTTCTCCAACAATGCCTCAAAAAATCAGAAATGATAAAGGTTCACATGCCACCTCTACAACTTTTGAATTTTTTTTGTTTAATATGAAATATGTTATCTCATCAATGCTTAGACACTATTATGGATTGCTTACTTGTTGATGTGGATTATAGACTCATTAGGGAAGATCATGTATTAGTTTGCAAGGCGATGGTATTTGTGGCATTTTGAAAGTGGTTGGATTTAGAATTAGATAGACACATGACAGATAGGTCAACACTGTTTTTGTTATTTTTTATTTTTTGGGAGATAAAATAGTTTGTTGCTGCCATAGTGTGATGAAATCTACATAGACAATTACTATGTAACCTTTATTTATGAATGAAATGTATATTTTAAACAATAACTTCTAGAGCTACTTGTTTTGTATTTTTGATTTTACATTTCACTTTGTCATCAATACTTGCATTATAGCCTTAACTATTTACATAACAGATAAATATGCATACACAAACAAAGAAGATCAACAACTTCATACATGATTAGACACCATGCATATTTCTTTCCATTCTGCTCATCCTCTCCAAAATTTCACCACCTATCTCTTCATTCATATATAACCTTAGCAGATTAATTTCCATACTTCTTATTCTCTCTAAAATTTCATCATTAATCTTTTTATCAATAGGGACCTTGCCATTGTACCCTCTCTAATTAGCCTCCTCTCTTCATTGCATGGTGTCTACCATTAGAAAAAAAAAAATCAGACTTTTAAGTTCCTTGCCACATTTGTAATATAGTCGTTTTGGACTGACTGCTAATTCTGATGTTTTTATTGCTGCTTTTATGCCACAAAAGCATATTTTGTTGGGAAATTGTAATAGCCCCCCATTAACTTCATTATTGTTTGAGGTAGCCTCTAAATTACTTGAATAATTTGAGGTAGATGTCATGCTATGATAGGGAGTTTGGTTGTTGGAGCTAAAGTTTGAAAATGTGTGTTTGGGCTTGAAATGAGCTGTGGAGATGTGAGATGTGTATTTGTACTTGAACTGGCTGTGAAGATGAGTGTTTGTGCTCAAATGGTTGTGGAGATATGTGTTTGTGCTTAAAATGGCTATGGAGGTGTGTGTTTGTGTTGAGCAAGGCCTATCAAGGATGATCAAATGGGGGGTTTGTCATTTATAAAGCATTTCATTTGAGATGCAACGGTCGACATTATAATGGCTCTTTCTATGCCCTTAATGGTCTTTTCATAGGCTGGTAAACTTGTAAATATTTGAGCAATAAAGCACCTTTGTGAAAATACAAGATTACTTTTTGGAGAAAATAGTCTTTTAGTTCTAGGGTATCGTTGTAAATAAATTAACATTTAAGGATATTTTCATTATCGTAACCTCAGAACGTAACCTGAGAACAAGGTTCCATGGGCAAAAATGTAATTTCATAATGAACTATCAATTTCCATTAATACTAATGGCAAAACTTAACGAGTTGTCACCCCATCGAGTATTTTTAAAAAATGTTTCAGCATTTTAAAGTTTGTCAAAAAATGTATCACCCATGGGTAATTAATCATTATTTTATTAGTACCCTTTTTTACACAAAATTGTATTAGAAAACGAGCATATTAACTTTAGATGGTTTGCTCACATTCATCTCTACTACTACTACTACTACAAGAAACAATAATGACTATAAATTGTAACTAACAATTACTACTACAAGCAATAATGACTATAAATTGTAATTAACAATCACATAATTACATTATGTTGATGTGAGGAAAAAGGTTTAAACTTAGAGCCCGGCATTTGGTTCGAACCGTAATTTATCGGTTTGATTTAGTTATGTTTTAAAAATCGAACGTGTTATAAATAACAAAATCGATCGTGATTTAAAATTAAAAATACATAACTAGTGTAGGTGTTCTCATTTTATTTTATATACACTTTAAAACCGTAGGGTTTAAGAGATTCATTTACGTAATTGGAAGTAACCAATTAGGTTTACGACGAAACCTAGAAATCGATCACTGATCCAATTTGAGTACCTCTACAGGATAGACCTCAACAGAAAACTGAAGAGTAACGGCAGCAAGTGATTGAGTTCAGTAGTTCCTCATATAAAATTATTGACTCTAACTATCAAATCAAATGTGAATAGCCCGTCCTCTTCTCTTTGAAATTCTCTTTGAAACAAGGGGTGCTTCCGATTCTTTTAAACCCCGCGATTTTATAGTTTATTTAAAATTAATTCTTTTAATGTACACAGTTAAAAAATGCATCTGTATTAAAAAAAATACCGACTCCGCACCTGGTTGTATATATATATATATAAACTCGCCTCATCTCTCACACTCACACCAATACACTCTAGCCGCAAGCCGGACCGTCTCCTGCCCTTTCACTTTCGCCGTTCGTCGCGACTCGCGCAGCCGTCATCGTCGCCTCAGCCCATCGCAAGCCACGCATCCCGTTCGTCGCGCTTGATACCTCGTTCTCACTACCGTCATCGCTGCCTTAGCCAGCCGTTGCTGTCGCACTGGTGAGAGTGAGTCGTGTTTTCTCTCTTTTTCTTTTTTTTTTCTCCTTAAATTATGTTTCCTTGGTGCTTGTTCATTTTTCCTTAAAATTATTGTTATTATTTTTTTTCCTTAAATTATGTTTCCTTGGGCCATGTTTAGTTGACAGGATAGAAATAGTTTCTTTTGTTTGGATGGAATAAATTAACAGGAATTTAATTTCAACAGAAATTTAATATCTGGCGTTATATGCAATTCAAATTCTTCTTTGAAATGTCGGAAATCTATTTCCCTGACTTAAAAATAATTGAATTGTCCTTTGTAACCCTAAAACATTTCCAAATTTTCAATTTTGCCCTTAGTTAAAATTGAGACGATGAAAACCTAAAATCACTTTATCTCTCGATTTCTCTCTATCTAGCAGCCCCCTCTTTGATTTTCATCCATTTTCCCAGCCACTGCCATCGATTCAAATCAGTTGCTGCCATGGATTCATTTTAAAATAAGAAGAACAAGGCGAAAATCGAGGTAAATTTTTATGATTTTATAGATTTATTAAGTTGTTTTTATGTTTATTTTTTTGATTTGTTGAGTTCATGATTCTGTTCGGTTGCTGAGAAAATTATGGCTAATTTATTTTTGTTTTGTTTGTTTATTGAACTAGACTTGATTATTTTCCTTGATTAATTAATTATGGCTGAGTTTATTGAACTAGCTTTGATTCGTTTGTTTGGTGGGTTTATGATTCTGTTTGGTTGCTGAGAAAATTATTAAGCTGGCGGCAATTAAAAGCACTTGCGTATAAGATGCAAGCTGGTGTTAAAAGCACTTTTCCAAATTTGACATTCAATAAATTCAACCCGTCCAAAAGCTGTTGACATTTTTAAGCTCGCGGGCCTGTAACCTTTGACCTACTCTTTAAAGCTTTTGCTTTCTAGCTTTCACTTTCTAGCTTTTACATTGTAAAATGTCCTTGTTATTTGTTCTTACTTTTGAGGAAAATGATATACTGAACACAAGTGTCCACCGAGCTTATGGATTCTTCACATATGAGTGCAAAATTTGTTTTCTGCCCAGTATTCGCCTTCATCTTACATACAAATTTTCATATCTTTTACAGGATCAATGGAAAACTAGAAGATGTTCTAAATCTAAAAAAGAAGCGGCTGGATAAGATTACGCCGGTATGTCTTCCCCTTTTTCTACACTTGCCAATTTTAAGCTTACTATTGTTTATGGAATTTATAACTCATTTTAGACTTATTATTGCTTTGATATACTCATTTTATGCATATTGTTGTTTTGATTTTTTTTAATTTATTGTCAAAATTTAGAAGCATTTAAATTTTATAAGGGTATGTTCCAGCACATAACCATATAGGGGTGTGTGTGTGTGTGGGAATAATAATCATAAATTTTATTTAACTATGAGAAAACTTATGTTCCAGCACATAAGTATATGTGTGTGTGTGTGTAATAATAATAAAAAATAATAAATAAATAAATAATCATGAATTTTTTTAAGACATCCTGACATTTAAAAAAATATATTTATAAGTTGACAAAAGTTTAATATTGAAATTAAATTATATTTAATTACAAATATTAATAGTGTAGTATTTACAGTAAAGGGTAAATTTGTCCAAAATAAAAATTATAATTCCTTTCCCCATGAAATTCTATGTTAAATCAAACACTGAAATTTAATTTCCTTATTTCCTTCCTCTCCTTTCTTCTCCCTTCCCTTCCATTTCTCTCCTCTCCTCTCCTCTCCTCCCCTTTCTTCAAACCAAACATTCCCTTGGTGTTTGTTCATTTTCCCTTAAAATTATGATTATCAATTTTTTTTGTAAGTGTTGATGCTAAACTACCAACTAATCACGTACTTGGCTGATGTGGGATCCAAACATTCCACCCTCCTTTAGTACCGACGTCCATGGCAGTTCACTCCCCGACTAGGTAACAACCCTGAGGTCACGAGGCCAGAACTGCTGTAGCAACGACCAACTTCAGAGATCAATTTTTACGAACACATAAGTCAGAACTCACTCTTAAAAACCAACTTGTAAGAGGAGCTGCCTTGGGTTAATAAACCACTAACTAGTTTCATAACTAGTCATGTGGGATCCTAACAGTTGAAGTTTATTCATTTGGAATGGTGTTCATATAAAATTGCTCAAATCGAAATGAACTAAATCAAACCATAGAATTGAACCAAATATTCGTTTCATAAATTCATAAACAGATCACCAAATACTGCCCAGATAAGTATTACCATGTTAGTGTTTATAACAAAATTGCTATTACTGAACCAAACTGAACCAAACCCTAGAATCGAACCAAATATTCGGTTCATTGAACTGAACTAAATACTTCCCAGCCCTGTTTGACAAATAATATTAATATTATTTCTCTTTTTTAATTAATGTATAAAAATAAATAATGTTCTGATTTTGTTTTGTATGTATATATGTAATATTCCTAGAGTTTTGTATATATGTATATATTCCTAGAGTTTTGTTTCATGATTTGTGTTGGTGTGGTGTATTGAGCTTGTTCAGAAACGAAGGACGTAGCCCTTCTGAAAAATGTAGTTCTATAAAATTCAGCTGATTGAAAGTTAAATTAATTGTAGGTGTCCAAAAATGTTTAAATATAATTTGATTCTTTTAATATGCATTAAAAAGATTCTTTGTGGTTTCTGCCTAGGTTTCATCTATTAAACTTGTCATGACTGAAATTGATGTTAATTTTTGTTGAAGTATTGCATACTGAGGGCTTGTTTTCTAATTGTAGATGTTGAATTCTAGAAATTTTGGAGCTTTATGTCAGCAGCAGTCAAATTTTCATTTGAATCGTTTGCCAAAGCAGTCCTTTAGCTTTACAACATTTCGGATGGAAAGTAACAGTAAACTAAGAGTTTGTAATAATGATTGAAGAGGTGCATTGGATTGCTCCGGAAGGTTTAGATCGATATGGGAAGACTTCATAATCCAGTAGACTGCTCTCGCACTTGGAGGGTTTGGGCCATTCAGTTGAATTATGGTGATTTCCTGACAGAACTACTAACGTGAGGCAAATGATGTCTGCATATTTTCGAATCAGTCACACTTGGATGATCACGCAATTCATATCCTCATTGGTGCGAATTGCTGGGAGAAGAGGTCTGTATTATTACCTTATGTAGTTTGCTTTATCTTGCTTTGAGCGTAACCTGTGATTGCTTTACTGTATTTTGATTTTTAGTCAATAATTTAGGGCACCTGATTGCACTATGTGATAGATCAAAAGTGCAGGTCTCTCTTTAGGGTTTGGCAGTTTGAGAAACTTGTTAAATCAAATGTGCAGGTCTTACTTCATTGTTTCTTATTGATAAACCACTATTTCTTTAAGCTTAAACTTCTAGCACAACACAGGGATCCAAAAACACACAAACAACACTGGATCCTTACATAAGTCCATCTTATTATAGGTTTTAATTTGATTAATTTATGATTTTCAACGAAAAACCTTTAATTCAAATATGATTTATTACCAAGGAACCACTAATCCCAAAAGCTAACCTTAACTGAAAGTATAAGAGTTATACATAAACTCAAACTTATCTCATAGTCTTGTGACTTGTCTTTGCTAGTTAGAATTCATAAGTAGCTGACTTACTTTTATTGTATGAAGCATGAGTTCACATCTTTTTCATAGCTAGATGGGCTCCATGAGCACACAATTTGTTTCTTGGGCCTTGATGCTGGTAAGATGAGTAGTTGCAATATTCTATTTGAAGTTATTTTACAATTTTTGGTTATTAATTTTGTAGGTAAATGTCCCCAAGGGGAAACCCCAATTGGTTTTGATATCCTTCTCAATTAACGTTGGAAGAGGATTATTTTAATTTGGGTTGGGGCTGGCTGCATGAGAGAGATAAAAAATGAACGAACTTGTGGGTAAATTATGATGATTTGCAAATCCTATTCTAGTTTCCTTATGTGTAGATTTTGGATGAGCGTAGCATTTCTTATACTTATGTAGAACTGACAAACTCCGGATTTTATACTTGGATGAGATATATTAGGTGGATGTGCAAAATTCTCAATTGAGATTCTTCATTATTTGGTTTCTTCTAGGACTCAGATCACGATATGAAGTAGTGATTGACCTAGTGGGTAGGCTTCTATAGGAGTAGAAACTTTGAGATGAAGTGTCTTTGTTACTGTTCATTGTGGAATATATTTTGGGACTTTACATGAAACCTGTGTTCTTGATACAGTATCTAGATTATAAACATGCAGCATTTATATTGGGAAGCAGGTGGGTGGAGTTTTGTTGTAAAGTTAGGCACGGTGGCTGATGTAATAGTGTTTCCTCGTTTTTTAAGTTCTATATGCTGATCATGGGACCTGGTGGTATGGTTGAGCACTTGAGGCATTTGGGTGCTTAATTGTTGGGAGTATCTTCTTTAGGCTTGATATGCCCAGGTTCCTAAGATCTTGGATAAATTGATAATTTGATAATCATATGAAGGGAAATCCTACGATTTAACTTATTTTTGGAGCAAGTTTTTGTTTTCTCTTTGAATCTTTTCTTTACAAAATTTTAAATAGAACGAAGAAAAATGTTGCCCAATGCTTTTGCTGGTCAGTGATGGAAACTAAATGGAAAGCAACTAAACGGAAAGCTGGAACTACCCTCATTGTTGACTGTTATTTTTATTCTGGGGTGGTTTTCGCATCTGCTAAAGGAATTGATGTTGAATGGTGTAAGGTGAATACTTGCCAAAATGCTTTGACAGAGAACTTTTTGTTATTTTAGTTCATTACTCAATTCATTGAGGTCTTCTTTTGCAGGCGCATTGGGCTGCTGGCTCCAGATTTGGTACTTTATCTTGACATACCTCTAGAGGTTAGTTATTTAATATAAGTTTCATAGATGTCAATTGCAGTTGGCTAGGCACCTTGCTATGGTTTGTATATTGCTTTTACTGATTGTGGTTATCAACCAGCTGCTAGCTCTTAGCTTTTTCTGGAATATTGTTTGAGGCAACACTACTGCAAAATTGGCAATAGATGACAGACATTTTGTGGCAGATTATGGACAAAATGGCTAATATCATAACAGTACGAGAAACTCATGATAGAATTTTCAATCTGTCACATATTAAAGATGGTTTTGTGATAGAATTGTTTTCTATAACGATTTTATGATGGTTTTGTGATAGAATTATCTTTTATCATGAATTTATGATAGAATTGTGATAGAATTATGCTCTATCAAGAAATTATGATAGAAAAATACCGTGTTTGACGCAAATTTGATCTACTATTTTTATTAAAAATTTAAAAAAAGAGAAAACGCTACCGTTTCACCACAGTTGACTGAGTTTTCTTAAAACACCAGCAAAATGCTACAGTTTTTGGTATGTATTGAACTTATTCCCCCCACACTTAGAAATCAAAAGTCCTGAATGCTGCTTCTCTAGTTAAAGAGAAAACAAAAACTCTCTCTGAAACCCTCATTCTCTTCATTCTAGCATGATGTCAACTTCTTGTTGACAAACCCTCTCTCTGAAACCCTCATTCTTGCTGTTCTTCTGCCATTCACATGCTGCTGCTGACATCATACTAGATTTGTTCTTCTTGTTCAGCTATCACTCTCCTTCTTGTTAAGCCATCATCCTCCTCAGTTTTGTTTTGTCCCCCAATGCCCTCTGCCTCTTTCACTTCTTTCCAAATTTCCCTAACTGAACCCTAATTAACCATTGTCTTTTCGCTTCAAAACCCTCACTGCTGTCACACTGAAGAAAACACCGGCCAAGCAAACAAAATTCAGCTAGTTCTCAAGACCCTAGCTCTCATCCCTCATCAAGTTATCCAATAATTTCCTCCGTTTTTTGTTTTTTTCTCCAAGCTTATAATTTTCTCTGGTCAATTAGTGGTTATCTTTTATTAGCAGTGGTTTAACGCATTGATTGTTGAATTTATAAAAAATTTGCATATACTATTCTATACGTGAAGCTTTTTGTCTTTCAGTTTATGTAGTTATAATAATGGAAATTATCAATTATGCAAAGATGAAACACATATTCCGTATTTATATAGGGGTCGTAAATTATCTATTATGCTTGTGTGTTTGGCTTTTTAATTCTGTGGTGCAAAGTTTGTGCACATGATGGCTTACACTTGATCTCTGAACTTCAGGTAAGTTCACTTGTTGACAAGCATATGTGCTGATGCTTTTTCTTTGCACCTTTTGTTTTCGAGTATGCCCTTTTTTTTTTTTTTCTTTCTACATTTCTCTTAAATTTTTAACACATACAGCATCTGAGAAACAGAGTTGAATGATATTATTGGAAGCTGGGAGAACTTTTTCTTTAGAACCCATTTTAGTGAACATGCTTTAAAATTCTCTTCCTTTGTCTTAACAAGATTTTCATTTTAACACAATGATGTGGTGCAATTTATATGGTTGGCAAATTCTTTTACCCTTTTTCTTTTTGTAATGAGCCAAATAGGTTATCTCAACTTTTGTGGATTTGATGCAAACATCAACTGCCTTTTGTCAAAATTTTACCTGTAACGATATTGGAAGATCAGTCTTTCAAATTGCTTGATTTTTTAAGGTCTCTACGTAAAATATTTCTTGTTGATTATTTTAGCGATTTGATGAGATCGTGCTTTTCTTCTCACTATTGTTCTCAATTCCATAATTGTATATATTTGCAGACAATGAAAATGGGAAACAAGTCAAAGAAGACTAGTATGAATGGTTAAATAACTGGTATGCTTTTCTCCTCACCATAGTTTTAATGAATGCTATGACCTCTTGATGGGAATGAATTGTGTTTTAAATAGAATCAAGGAACAAACATGTGGAATGAAAAATCTGGGAAGCAATGGTGAAGGTCCATCCCCTACTTTTAATATTTTTGCAATTTCTGTGTGTAATGGATGTTTAGGATGCTTTGTGCCTTTGTAATATTGTAGGGGATATGGCAAGTAAGGAGATGGATGCCTGGCTATGTGCCCTTTGTGCTCTTTATAATAAGTTGGTATTACAGTAGTTTGTTTGTGTATAATGATGATGATAATAATAATAATAATAATTTTATAGCCTTTTTTCATTGTCATTCCTTGCTTCTGTATATTAAATAAAGAGAGTTGTAACCTTCCATTCCAATTATCGAAGAAATAGACTGCAGTAACAGTCATAGCTGATCAGTTTGCTCTTAATTTGGATCCTGTCTTGGTTTCGTTATCACATTATGAACCTTCTTGGGGGACAAGAGTGCTGTGAAGTTTGAGTGGTTTTTCTTATTTTACTTGGTAATCTCAGTTATATTTATAAACAATTAATTTGCTTCTAAATCCAAAACTGGCAGATTTCTTATTCTTTCATTTGATTTATTATGCCCACAGCTCCATGTTGGCTTTTGCATATTTGGCATATTTGCCTCAGTTGCTCGTCCAATATTGTTCGAAGGAAAGCCGCTCATGTAAGTTAATTCAAAGTTTTGACTAATCTTTGCGGCAAATTTCTAGCATTGTTGTTGTTGGCAACATAATAGTTCATCAACACCGCCCTGTAGAAAACAGAAGTACTTCCTCTTTATTTTCTTATGTTTCCCCCTCTTTTTGAAAGATGGTTCATTCATCTATAGCGTAATGATAGAGATTCCCGGCCTTGTATGTACAACCTTGCATTTTCTTCTTAGTTATTTAAGAATGAAAATGAGAAATTTTATGCAGGCAGATAAATTAGCATGAGGATATATGTGGGATTGTGGGGATCTATAAACGTTTAGGGAGGCGAATGAGTAGTAAAAAAAGAGTCGGTCAAGAAACATCTTATAAGGGTAAAAGTGTCACTCAGGGTTCATGAACTACTTGCAATTGAATCGTCCTATTTTTCCGAGGGATACTTCCATATTGTTTTCAGTAATCTTATATATAACAAATTTTTTATCTAAAAAAAAATATTTTAAATAATGTGATATTCATTAATTGGCAAATAAAATAATACAATTAATTTATTTAGATTTTATAAAGAATTATTAATTACTTAATGAATGAGATAAAAAATTTGGGATTTGTATAATACTCTATTTTTTATTTAGCAAAATTCAATATTTTTTAAAATGAATGAACAGTGAGCTTAATATTTTAATAGAAAATTTGTTGGTATTATTAACCTCATTAAGTTGCTACTTCGCGTATGTTCTCTTTGATCCTTCTTATATTACATTTTTGCTAACTTTGGAAGAGTTTTAGGCCGTGCAATGGCGCTTATGTACGTTGCAGCCTTCATGATTCCGGCAGTATATGATACACAAGATGAACTGCTCATCATTTTAATAGGAGACAACTTTTGAATTTCTTGATAATTCATTTTAGGGGATTGTCAGTTTCCCCTTACTAAAATCACATCCAACAATTCCTTTAACACTATAATTTTATAGCATTATTTTTATTTTCAAATAGAGCTTAAATTCATATTTGTTATAAATTAAAATTAAAATACTGAAAATAAAAAAAAATTATTTTCTATTTATAATAAGATTTTTTAAACTTTTGTGCGTGTAGATTTTTTTCCCTTTCAATTTTAATAACCAGAAATATTAGGGTATAATATTATATGGGTATAATATTATATGGGTAGATTTTTTTATCGTTATATATTTATCTTTATTGTCCTTATATAAAGAGGAAGATGATATTTAATCATTCATGGAGCATAATCCTATCTTTATGGGGCCAAAAAGTACCATAACTAATCTCCATATATAGTTTTAAAAATATGCAAATATTGCACTGAGAAAATAATAATGTTATGTCAATTACGTTAGGAAATTTAATTAGAATACTCACTAATGTTTCACCAATAATCTAAGATAATGTAACAAAAACCTAAAAAGAAAATGTCAGCAATTACTAACTATTTAATAGGGCATATAGTCATCAATGCAAGACCTTTCTAAGCTTTCATTTGTTCTCCATTGTTCTTCTTTCCCCTTTCAAAATATGGTTAAAATTTTAATGCAAACCATCAAGATAAAGCAACATACTTATTGCCATTATATTAAACAACTTCATTTATACATACATACCTTGTGTGTGTAAATATTCACGTTCTAAAAGATATATAAAAGAATTATAAGCACCACACCAAGAAGATATATATTCACCATTAATCAAAGCACAGAAAAATCAACCATGATGAAGCATTTAGCTACAGCAATGCTCATATTGATCATAAAACTAGAAACTTCATCAGCCGAGCTGCCGGATATCTTCACAAGAATAGTGAACATTAAGAACGATTTGGGTGGCGGAATTCATTTGACAACTCATTGTCAATCGGCCGACGACGATCTCGGAGTCCGTGATCTCTCTAATGGACAATTTACTGAATGGAAATTTCGTGTCACGTTGATTGGGAAGACACTCTATTGGTGCTCAATGAAATGGAATGATATCGTACGAGCAAGCTTTGATGTGTATGATGATGACAAATTTTGGTGCTTGTATTGTTATTATAGTGTTAGGCAAGACGGGGTCTATTTGCATAACTTGGAAAAAGATACGTGGGAAATGTTTCATCCATGGAAATAATTAATTAACTGAGGCTTTGTTTTATAATAAAATAAGAATTCTTGGGATTTATCTACCTTTGTCCCTACATTATTTTCGCTTCTGTTTGATGGTCTATGTGTTCTAGTGAATTTGTTCATCCTACAATAAGACTCCTAAATAGTTGAGATTTTGTTGTTGTGGGTGGATTTGTTGGTTATAGTTAGGTGGGGGATGATGGTAATATATAGAACCATGAAAGTGTATGGTCTTCTTCTGTTTTTTGTTTTTGGGTCAATGGTTTGCTTCGTAATTCATTTTATTTATTACCTCTGAGAACGAAAATGAGTGTATAATAAAAAATTAAATAAATAAAATAAAGGAGATATTAATGACCAGTCCCCTTTATCGGCAAAGAACATTAATCAATTAATAAATGTTAATTTACAGATGAATTAGCAAATTATTTGTTAATATCTGTTCATGAACATGGAAATTTCTGTAGTCATGGCACCCCGCATTGGTTTATGAATAGAAAATTTCATATTCAGAATGATCATTTGGGTGATAGAATGTTCTTGATGGCTTATTATAGATCTAAAGATGATGATTTGGGTGAGCAATTTCTCTAAGATGGACAGTTCATGCAGTGGAAATTTCGTCTCAACATCTTTGCTCAATTTATAATTTTTATATATTTAATAATATTATATAAATTTATTAATAAAAGAAATTTCAGTAATTAGTAGTATAACATTTAATTAGAATACTAAGTAAAAAAGTGTAAGGTGTTAAATAAAATTTAAAAAAAAATGAATACAAGGAGAAATTAACCTAATAGCTATAAATACATAATAAATACAAAATAAAGTAAAGGGATAAATAAAATTTAAGTCACAAAAGACAAAACAAGTGTAAAATGTTAAATGAAATTTGATAGTAAATATAAAAAAAATACCTTGATATTTAAAAATAAATTTTAATTAAAAAAAAGAGTGTAAGGTTCTAAATTAAACATGTCAATGATTCAATCTCAAAATAATAAAGAGTGGATAATGTGATATAAGTGCAATAAAAAATAAAAATTTATAAATATGAAATAGTATAAGGTGCTAATTGAAATGTGCCTATGGATGTAGGTGGAAATTAGCTTAATACTTGTGGAGCAAAATTTAAATAAAAATGAGTTGAAGGAGTTATATGAAAATTTAATTTATAGCGGTGTTGTCACGAAAGATAAAAGAAATGGTAAAGGTACCACCATTGTAACGTGTTGATGTATACAGTAACAAAAATGGATGGATTTTTTGAGGTGTTATACTTGCAAATTTAGCATTAGGCAAGATGGGGCCTATGCTTTTAATGATGAAAAGAAGATATGGGAAACGTATTATGAATGGGAGATGTAAGTTTTAATGAAGAATAAATAACATAAAATAAGATTTTTCTAATTTTATTTTTATTTTATTTTTTTTATACTATATTTAGAAGTGTTCAGATGTAAGTACATGAGAAACATGAAATATAACTTGTCGATTCAAATAGGATAAGTCACAATAATATAATATATTACTATATTAGTTTTTGTGATTAGAGTTTATGATAATAAAATATCATATTTATGATATACGAAATAAAAATATATTTAGGAATTATAACTGTAAACCAAACCAACTCAATTTGAATTTGGTTTCAATTTTTCCTAATTGAGCCCGCGATAGCCGATATTAACTAATTATCTTTGAGATCATAAAGTAAATTTATAATCTTTATAACAGCCTGAGAGTTATTTTTGAGGAGATTGATAATTTCCTCCCTAATGCAATCAATATATACCATTGTCCTCCTTATTGTTTTGACAATAGTCAATAACACCATTATTTTATTGTATTATCCTTATCTTTTATTCATATTTATTATCAATTAAATAAATTATATAAATAAGAATTTGAATAAAAATTTAAATACAAAAAAGAAATATAAGTTTCAATGTAAAAAATTTAATAATAATATATTTTTCTTAATCTTTTTATTATTTTTATACCCATTATTAAAAAAGTCAACAAAAGTTATCTACTATTACGAAAATAGTAAGTAGATTATAGATAAGTAAAGAGACCAACTAACATTAGCTCTCGCGTGTTTGCAACACCACTGCCTTCCATAAAAACATGGATTAAAATATATAAAATTCCAAGTAAGACAACATTTGCGCCCCCCACAAAAAAAAAACAAAGTGACATTTCTAGAAAATATAAAATACCTAGGTCTTTCATGCCTTAATCAAAGATCTCGTAAAAGAACTTCTTGAACAGCTGCATGTGATCGGCTACCAAGTTTATAACCACTGACAAGGTCCCATCATTGCTTGGACTTCGATAAATATGTGCTATCCCTTCAAAATATGTGTTAACGAGCCTCACAAATATCGGCTGGCCCCATCCAAAATTCGCATCATACATTGGCATATTTGCCAAATTGACGATATTGAGGTTAGGGCACTTATAAATGTGGCCTCCTTTCCGTAGAGCATTTAAATCAGGCTGTTGCTTTAGGTAAGCAAGTGCTGATTTCAAATACTCATCGTCCATCCGCTTTAATGCTTTTTGAATTCTTTCAACAGTATGATTCAATGGTTCACTTAGGATATCACCCGATGAAGCCGTCAACGACGTGGTGAAAATTACATTTCCAAAATATCCAGGCGGGAGTGGTGGATTCAATCTCTGTCGTCCGTCTGTAGGAAAGTGTAACTTGCTAACTTGATCATCAGATAATCCGCGCGCTTTACACACGCTACGCCAGATATGTGCTGCTAGGATCGCCATCCTACTATACTTGACGTTGGGTTCATGATCTGTCTTAGATTTCTCTTTGAGGGTGTCGATTTGATCAAGTGATAGGTTAAGGATTGCGGTAGAAATGATTTCAGGATTTTGGGTAGGAGGAGCGTTCATGGAAGGAGGCGGGTCATATTCAATGTGATGGAATTTGGGAGAAGTTGGAACCCCAACACTCAGTATGGTCCGATCATAGAATGGTTGAGTGCTAATAGGAACGCCACGCGTCGTCTCCGCCCATGAGTTGATGATATGGTACGCTGAAGCTCCATCTACCAGTGTATGATTCACTCTAGTTCCAACACAAACGCCTCCACATTTGAAATAAGTTACCTAATCAATAATATACAAACCATTGTAAAATTACTTGAAAACAATGGTTAAGAGGGATGACAAAGATTTCTCATACCTGTGCCATCAAGAGTGGATGGGAGGATATATCCTTTGTATCACCAACAGTTGGAACAAGCGTCAGGAGTTTCGAGCCTTGTGAGAAGTCACCGAAATCATCAATACCACAACTTGTTTCGGCTTCCAGAAACAAAACTCCCTCTCCGTTACATAGAATCTCAATTTTGCCATTTTCATCCTTCTGCAACCTTCCGGCAACGGGGTAAAACGGCACAAGAACTTCGCTCAGAGCCTTCTTCAGCAAACCAACTTCAAAAAAATCGGTGCAGTCACTGGACCGCCGATAGAAATACACACTGGGAACGTAATTGGATGGCACAATCATGTCTAGGTCGGATATTTGTAGGCGATGCTTGGGTGTTTCTTGAGCAGGGCGTATAATTGTTGAGTCCTTGACGTGAATTTTCATTGTGTCGAAATGTAACTATCAACACCTGTGCAAACAAAGGATAAAATCTAAAATGTTCCTCTAGCTAGGATTATACAAACACAACGAAATGATTCTCATCAGGCAATTTGTGGCTCATGTCAATTGCTAATCCAATAAAATCCGTGTCACTAGTTTATAGCCAACAATGTTGCTTTCACAAACAAAGTGAAGCTAATTAAGATTTAAGAGGTAAGAGGAAGAAAATTGAGACGGGTTTGACGATTTTGGCAAAGGGTGAGACTCTTTGAACTAATCTTCACAATATATCCACAGTTAAATTAAATTTGTGTGTTAAAATTTTACTCTTTAAATCCCTTCTAAACTAACCATATTTATGCCGATGTTATTTTAAATTATTTTATTTCTACACCTATCAACCAACCAAGCATTCTTCGTCCTTTTTCTTTTTCTTTTTTAATTCACATTCTAGATTCGAATATGTAAAACTATATATATCACTGATTTCTTTTTAGGAATTAAACGTTTATCTAATTTTATGACCCGAATGCTATTCTTTCGTAATCTCGTTTAACAACTGCACCACCCGATTAAAAAAAATGATGACTTATTTGTTTTAAGACAAGTGAAGCCTTTTAGAGAAATGTTGCTCTTTCTTTGCCTTGTATTACGAATATAATAACAATTTATTCAATTACAACGTCTACAGTAGCTAGAAAATTAAAAATAAAAAGTAAAAGTTAAAACTTTAAAAAAGAAAAAAGCAACTCTCATATGAGAGCAGACTAATATTGCGGACCGCTCAATTCGCTAGTCCAATTGCCCACAATTTCGGGCTAGAGTCATCCCGTGACACTAGGTATGAGGATTTTTAGTGGGGGCAAAGAGTGGTTCTTATTTTATTTAATCAACTTTTTTTTCGGTTATTTTGCTTATTCAACATTTTAGCAATTAATTTTTTTCTTTTAATCGATACTTAATTACAAATAAGTATGGAAACCTGGTTTTTCATATTCAGCCCAATGAAGTTTATTGATTAATTACTTTAATTATCTATCCATATCAATTGAGCAAACCTTAACAAAGACATGAACAAGGTCCTAACAGATCAAAAAATAGGAAAATAAAGAAGTAAAGAACATACCGGCCGGAATGAGGAAAAGAGAAAGAGTCAAATCCGAACTTGCAGAGCTATGAGAAATGGTAAGTGGTAGAACAATTTGTTGATGAACTTTTGAAATGAGAGATTGAAGAATCCGTTGATCAACTTAACTGAGAGATTTTAGCAATTCCTGTATTTATTATCATCCATTATTTCTCATTGCTGTAGCACGTCTGATAAGTCATAGCAAAATTATTTTGCAATAATAATTGCGAAGACAAAAGCAGTTACTGTAATTTGTCTAATAATGATATGTAGCCAACCATGTCTTTGTCCAAAACGTCACCTCTGCCCTGACTTTGTGTGATTGAAAATAGGGGCTATTTCAAACGAACCAGAGCTAGCCACGCCCATCTATACTCAAGCCATAAACTTGAAAAAGGACAAGTATTTGCCTGAACAAAGACAAAGTTATGACAACCACTTCGAGCAATTCCCTCACAAATGTGAGAGAACGGTTCGAGACTCTGCAGATGTATTGTAAGGATTTAATTTAAATTTTTTTTTTTGGAGTCTTAGAATTTAAGTGAAGGTAGTCTTTCATTCAGGATGTGAGTTGACGTCCTTCGAATATTTGAGATAATTAAAAATCTGAACGGTGTCATATCAGAATTAATATAAATAAATTTCAATATTTATAAATATCATGAACAATAATTCTCATTAAAAAAAAATAAAATTATGACAATTTGTAAATTCAAACCACGTTTTTTGAAAAAAAAAACTATAAACATGTGAATTAGTTGTATGTATTTAACTATGGATCCAGCTGCCTTCCAACCAGTGGAAGGCAAACTTTATTTTGTCGTTTGAGTGTTGTGACCGTTGCATGTTTGGGGAAGTTGATATAGTGGCTTCAGTTTAGTAGCGTTAAATTTAATTTCAATTGGCAACTGTTTCGAACACCCCCATGTGGCAGATTAGGGTTGTAAGAAAAAATTGTGAAACATAAAGAGTAACGAGTTGAGTTTTCAAGGCCACAACTACGATGCACCTGTTCTATTGATAGACCGTGTGGAGTTAAATATATACAAAAAAATAATAACCACAGAATTTTAATAAATGTACAATCAACGGTGGACATCGAATACGAAATTTGAGGGGAACCGGGAGAGGCAAGCGGTGGTGGCCCCAGTTGATGTCGCAGAGAGAAAGAAGAAAATGCGCCAGTGATGTTGAAGTGAATTCCGGAGAAACGTAAAAAAGCGGCAAATGTAAACTCGAAAAAAGGGTGAGGACACGAGAGAGCTCTTTAACTATTCTTCATGTACATTATAGCAAACTTAATCCAGTGACGTTTAATGGGGGGGAAAAAAAAAGGAAAGAGCTTTGCAGTGCGAATAAATTTGGCAAAATATGTGATAGATAAAGATTAACATTATGATTACAATTTAAATGGTGATGCAGAAATGAGAATGTAGGGGAACATAAGGTAAGAGAGAGAATAAAATTATCCAATAAAGAGGTAATTGTAAACTTTTTATGGAAAATAATGTGATGATAAAGATTAGGGTAGGACAATTAACACTCTAAATATTATTTTGAGCACTCTATTACTTTGCACGCTCATAGCTTAATTATAAAAAAAATTAAACTTTACTTTGTACACTGTTTAAAATTCAAAAATATCCTTAAACTTTTTAAGTTACTTAAAACTTTATTTATTTTTAAAAACTAATAAAATTATTCCACACTCTATTTTTAAGAGATTTAGCATATACTCATAATAATATAATTAAAAATTAAGTTGTAAAAAAATAATTTAACATAATTTTAGTTACTAATTTTTTATTTAATTTATTTTCAATATTGAATTTTGCACCTGAAAATAACTTGCGATGAGAACATAACAATAGAAAATGTTCCATAAATATTACCCAAAAAAAAAAAAAAGAGAGAGAGAAGGAGAAGAAGAAGAATGGCCAAAGCCCCCCAAAAAAAATCTTGTGCAATACTTTTGTTTTATTTTATTTTTTAAAAGTAGTACACATATTTTGTATTTAATTTTTTCTCAGAGTTAATTTGCTTATTATTCATCTACATATTAATTAAGATGTTGGAAATAAAAATTTTTAGATTTAAGTCATGGGAATAATAAATTGAATAAGGATTGTGCTATATAAGTGTTCAAAGTAATTATATAATGTTGACTTATAATATATTGTCCTTAATAGTAACTTATATGATAAGTAATACGTATTCTTATTGAAATTAGAGTGTTTAAAATAATTTTTAAAGTACAAATAGCTCCACTCTAAAGATTACTGCTACTGGGTCCACCACCGTGAGCATAGTGCCCAATTATAGTTTTTTTTTTCTTTTTTAAATACTTGTATAACATAGGGTCCAATTACGGTTCAATTCAAGGAGTTTCAAAGCCAATATCCGCATAATATAACAAGAAAGAAAAAATTTATTCCCACCTACTTGAACTAACCCTTAATAACATAATAAATTTTTTTAAAAAATGGACAGTATTAATTTAAAAATTATTTTCACAACATATAACATTTGAAAACATGCCACCGAAGAGATTCTGGTAGTTCTTGATGATGATGAGATTGGAACGGCAAATTACTACAACGAGATGGCAAGATGACACGAATAGTCTAATGGCTCAATAAAAGACGATTTAACTGGCGGTTTAATGGACGTAGATTTTTTTTTATGCTGTATGAGGTTGACAACATTGATGGACTGACTGGGGTTGGTTTATACACTTTCTTCAGGGTTGAGAGTATTTGCTCGGTGAGAGTGTAGAAATTGATGCCTTTGCTAATTTTTTGTAGTTTTCGTCAAGGAAATATTGGAATCTGTGGCCTCCATCCAAAACAAAACGTTTTGCTTTTTTTTTTTCTTTTTTTTTCTGTTACATAATTTTTTCATTGATTTTCCAATTAAAACAAGACAATTACAACGCATTTTCTTAAACAAATTAAAAAAAAAAACTTAAATTTTGGTCAAAATAATTCAAAATTTAAATTTAAATTTCTTTCACAAATTCATTTTATTCTTATTTAATTAATTAAATAACTTATTTTATTGGGAACTTTTCTTTCTAAATTTGTGCCTTAATGTTTACCACTTGAGACAGAGACTGTACCAGTGACATACATTATAATACTTGTAACATTATT
Organism: Citrus x changshan-huyou; assembly: GCA_039657385.1. NCBI lineage: Eukaryota > Viridiplantae > Streptophyta > Magnoliopsida > Sapindales > Rutaceae > Citrus > Citrus x changshan-huyou. Next base: position 13,386,321 of record CM077547.1, on the reverse strand, counting down.
GAGCAATAGTTGCGATAATATTAGACTAATTAGAGAACTCGCAACACAGAATACACAACTTGGAACATAAACACACAAACAAGAGCTCTTGTGAATTCAACCGGAATAACCAGTCACTTTACAGTCTTTATTGCACGCATTTCAGAATTTAATTAGCTGTATGTCATGTCACAAGGAACCATGCATACACCAGGTGCATAGTAGGAAGACCCTTCAATTGGCGACCATTTCAATTGAATGTTCAGCCCTTGCTCCCTTGCTTGCTCAATAATGGCATCGAAGAAGTCCAATTTGTGCATACAAACCCAATTTCAATCTCACCTTCATTTCTGCATCCATTGGTGTGTTTACTTGTGGGTTTGGAGAATGGGAATGAAGGAATGAGAATGAAACATATGTTTACTTGACAAAATGTAATTTGAGAATGAGAATAAAATGTATGGGTCCCACACAATTTGAGAATAAAGAATGAGAATCTCATTTCGATGGGGGGTTGGGAATGAAAATGTGGAAATTGAAATGAAAAATAAATTTACTTTTCTATCCTTCTAATTTTTTCATATTTTCTAAATTACCCTTGTTCAAATCACAAATAATTTTATTATTTTAAATGTCATTAATAATAATAATAATTATTATTATTAAATTTTATTAACTTTATTATTTTAGTTTGTATTAATTATTATTATTATTTTCATTAATATTTTCATTATTAACAATAAAAATAATGATAAAAATAATAATTAATAAAAATAATTAATTTATCATTATTAACAATATTATCCTTATTGTTGTTCTTATTATTATTAAATTTTATTAACTTTATTATTTTAGTTATTATTAATTATAGTTATTATTATTTTTATTAATATTATCATTATTAACATTTATCATTATTATTATTATTAAAAATAATAATAACAATAATTAATAATAACTAAAATAATAAAGTTAATAAATTTAATTTTAATAAAAATAATAAATGTTAATAAAATTTAATAATAATAATAAATGTTAATAATGATAATATTAATAAAAATTATATTAATAATAATTAATAATAACTAAAATAATATTAATAATAATATTATTATTAAATTTTATTAACTTTATTATTTTAGTTATTATTAATTATTGTTAATATTATTTTTAATAATAATAATAATAATAATAACAACAACAAAAATAATAATGATAATATTGTTAATAATGATAAATTAATTATTTTTATTAATTATTAATACAATGGGTATTTTGGTAAATATATTCTCATTCATATTCCTCATTCCCATTTATTTTTGCTAAGTAAATACATTAATGGTATTTCAGCACATTCTCATTCCTATTTATTTTTGCCAAGTAAACATTGAAATCTCATTCACATTCCAGCCTATTCCCATTCCCAGCTCATTCTCAGCCCATTCTCATTCCCATTCTCATGAAGTAAACGCACCATAAGAGAGAAAGATCCAAACTTGTGACCCACCTCACTCTTTTTCGGTTTGCCCCACCCGAAAAAGGAAAAAAAAACATTATTTCGAGCCAAAATCAAGTTTTGTCAGTGATTGATACATGGAAAGAATTATTTTAACTATTGACATAAAATTATGGCACATATCATATTGCTAATATGGAAAAAGTTCCTAAATTGCTGAAATTGATTAATTCTTTTTATGTACATCCATTTTCTTATATAAATAAGACAATTGAGCCACATTTTAGTCTCTCTCTCTCTGTTATCTTTTTTTTTTTTTAATTCAATGAACAAACTACAGAAATTATTAACTTAAGCAATTAGTGAGGAATCATCAAATATCATTAATGAAAAAAATTGTTTCAGCTTCAAATAAATGTATCACCTTCTGTATAATAATATATCGCTGTATTTTAAATCTGCTCAATGCCTCGTTCAGCTTGTTACTTTCAAACCCAATATTCAGAACAATTCTGGAACATGAAATGTTAACACCAAGAGCCCACAAAGATTTGTCCAAACTTTGGTTATAGAGCTTTGGGCAGCAAGATCAGAGGTTGATGAAGACAAAATAAGATGTTGATGAATACGAAACAGGACGTGCTATAAATCCGGAGATGCAGGGTATCATACCCTGTAACCCATTTTACGATGCATGCATCTCCATATTCACATGAAATAAAGTACAAATTAGCTTTTCAGCCCGTTTACCGTTTTCCACTGCCATAATAATTGTATATGGTTGCACATGCAAGGCACGTGATCTAGCTACCACCATATCTTCGCCAATTTCATCGTATTTGGTTCATTTATAGTCATTCTAAACATGAAAGTGTACGTAACTTTCTGTCTTTCTTTGGTGTCTCTCTCTGTGGAAACTAAGCGGAAGTTAAAGTGGGTTTTCCTGACTTCTTTTCTTCACGCACAGGATGAGTGTTACAGATAAATCAGATCTTTTATTTTCCTTTTCCTTCTCTTCTTTTTCACATTACCCTAGAAGTTAAAACTCTCATTATTCGGTCGATAGTTGAGCTTTCAGCCTTTAATAGCTAGTTGGCGAGCTTATCAACTATCCAGCGTTAATCTCTGGTTCACGTGTAAGATGGATATGCAGGAATTAATCCGAAAGTGCAGCGCTATTACGCTGGGAGAAGGAGAGGAAAGGATGTGGTCTTTTAAAGGAAGGATGAAGTTAAGAGGGTGAAAGAATCTCAGTTTGGCCCCCAAGATTCACTCTAATGTACTTAGATCATAGAATAACACCTAAAGAAACTGATCTTCACGAAACTGATACACATAATTAGAAATAAGTCAATCAGATAAGAAAAAATAGAATCAATTACACACACTTTTGCACCAAAGGTTTATAATGGTTCGGCCAGAAATGTGCCTATATCCACTGTGAAAAGAAAAGAAAGATTTCATTATATTGAGCTCTACAAGATGCAATGTTGCAGAGAAAGTGTAAATGAACAACCAAAGCCATAAAGCAGATCATGATACCTTATACACAGAGAGAAATCGATCTAGAAAAATCCTTCACCAACTAGCTCATCATTTTTGGGTTTATTTGCAAAACCCAGAAACTTCCCATGTATGTAACAACTATAGCAGCTATTTGAACCACTTGGTGGACGTGTCGAGCCTCATCCATTTTGCTATGCAAAACGTCAAACACAGCTGCCGTTTTCAGTAAGTGATGCACATGCTAAATCACTTGTATTACTTAGTCAACCAGTTGACATAAAATAGACGTCGTAGAGCGCCCTAAAACATCACAATCGACATGCGATATGACATGGATGACATGTCATTCACACATAGGAAATATAATCGACTTGTCCGACTCAGTGATAAACCTAGATTTGAGCTTCACCTCTTAACATTTACTATCATGAACTCAAATCAATTACTCTTTATTTTCATCTTCTCACTTCACATCTGCAATCTAAGTAGATTTGAGCTGAGTTCAAGCAAAACTTAACCTTGGCACTTGGTACAGTTTTGGTTAGCATATCTGTAAAGTTCTCATTAATGTGAATTTTAAGCAACTTCACCATTCCTCTTGACACCTCTAATCTGATAAAATGAAGCTTGATATCATTGTATTTTATCTTTTCATGATGTATCTCATTCTTGCTTAGACAATAACATTCTAACTAATGACTATAATAATAGATTGCCACATGCTTCAGCTTATACCCTAATTTAGTCACCATTCATTTGAGCTAAATTGCTTCCTTGATGGCTTTTGTTATTGTAGTGTATTCAGCTTCAGTTGTTGACAGAGCAACAACATTCTGAAATGAGGCTTTTTAGTTTATAGTACACTTACAGAGAGTAAACAAATAGCCAGACGAGGACTTTCTTTTATCCAAATCCCCTACATATTTAGAATCCACAAAACCTACCACCATGACATCATCTTTCTTTTTAACTCCATACACCAAACCATAATTAGTTATACCATTAAGCTAACTCAAAATCCATACAATAGCCTTCCAATGTTTTTTTTATTTTTATATTTGTTATATATTTAGTTACAACACTCATTGCATAAAAGACATTATGCTTGGTCAGAACCATTGTATAATTAAACACCTTATAGCACTTGAATATGGAAATTATACCATTTCAACCTTTTCATCATTAGTCTTAGGACACAGTTGGCATGAAAATGTGGAATGAGCTAGTAATGGTGTCAAACAGGCTCAAAGTTTCCCTTTTCAAACTTTCAAGGTTTTTTTTATGTATTTCTACTATGTGAAACATAAAATACAATTTTTTTGCTGCACCAAGATCTTTTATCTCAAATGCACTCATCAACAATTGTTTTGAGTCAATTATCTTATCCATATCCTTACAAGCTATCAAACATATCATCAACATATAGTAATAAATAAATCTTATTGTCATCTTCCAAGGTTTTGAAATATACATAGCAATCAAAGTTACACCTTTGAAAACCATGTTCAGCAATAAACTGTCAAATCTCAAGTATTGTCGTCTAAGAGATTGCTTGAGTCCATATAATGACTTCTTAATAGGACAACCATGATCAGTTTCTCTAGATCCATATAGCTTTGAGGCTGAGCCATCACAATCATATCATCTAGTTCACCATGCCAAAAACTATTTTTAACATCCATCTGCTCAAATGCATGTCATCTATAGCAACAAGTGCCAATAAGAGGAATGTTTTATACAGCCTTTGGCTACAAATCTGGCTTTAAATCTTTGTGGTTCTGCACCTGTATGCCCTTTTTGATCTTATAGATCCACTTACATTTATTACTTTTTTGTTTGTACGTCTCTCAATTAGATCTTCGGTATAGTTTTTTTATCAATGAGTGCATTTCCTCATCCATAGCTTTCTTACATTCTTCTGACTTTTCACTCTTAACAGCTTCTAAGTAAGTCCTTGGTTTATTAATTTCAAATTTATATGCTGCTATTAATGCAAATGCAATCAGATCTATGCATCTTTATTTCTTTGGTGTACTTATTACCCACTTCTCTCTCACACACCAGTTAATAGTCTTTAATTCCTTGATCACTAATTGATTTTATTTTTTAGTTCAAAAATTTCCATATCAGATCTAATTTCAAGTTCAACTCTTAATTTCTGCATTGTTTTAGAAGTTAAAAACTCCACCTCAAAATGAGTCTTCTAATATTTCTTTATAGACTTTGTGATATTAGGTTTTGTAAGAGTTGAGTTTTAAAGCATCTCAGACTCATTAAACAATTTAAATTAATTCACCATAGCTTGTACCCCTTCATCTTATCAAGATAGCCAAGAAACACATAATTTAAAGCCCTAGGTTCAAGTTTTCTTTACTTCATATATGCATATGCTGGGCAACCAAAGACCCTCATACCAGAACGTTCTAGTGGTTTACTATACTAGAGTTCAATAAGTATTTTGAAGTTTATTCCAAACGAGGGGCTTCTATTCATTATATAATAAGTTGTAGATAAAGCCTTTGTCCATAATGTCATGGATGACTTTGAGCGAATATGCATACACTTTACGTTATCATCAAAGTCATGTTCATTCTTTTAGCTAATCCATTTTACTGAGGCATGTATTTTATTATTTTATGTCTCACAACGCCATGCTCAGTACAAAAGTCATCAATCCTTTTACTACAAAACTTGAAGCCATTATCAATCCTCAACCTTTTGACCATTTTATTTGGTTTAAGTCTCTATCAATATTTTCCAAGCTTTGAAATGTTTAAATACATCCTTGCTTTTCAACGTATACATCTAAACCATCCTTAAAAGTCATCAATGAGAGATAAGAAATACCTTGCCCTAACTAAAAAAGCTATTTGTACTAGTCCTCACAGATCAGAATAGATATAATCTAGAGTCCCTTTAGATACATGAACACCAGTATCAAATTTGACTTTTGAAGATTACTTAGGATACACTCTTCACAGAACCTCAAGGTTTCTATCTTATCTTCTCCTAAAACCTCCTATTTTGATAGTTCTTTTAACCTTTTTCACTTATATAGCCTAAGCTTAAATGCTATAATATAGATTTATCTAAATCATATTTTGACACCTCAGCATCCTATGTAAGAGCAGTTCTTTGAAGAACATATATGCCAGTGTTCACGTCTCCCTTCATTAACACCATTGATTTTTTCATAACCCTTAAGGTATTATATACAAGCTTAACTATGCATCTTATTTGATCAAGCATTCCGAGAAAGATGAGGTTTCTCTTTAGTTTAGCCACATGTCAACATCCTTTAACTCTCTAATCCTACCATCAACCATTTTTAGTCTAATTATATTTTTACTGACTTCCTTATAACTAGCTTCATTACGCATTACAAATACCCCACCATCACAGGCTTCATAGTTCATGAATAAGCTCTTATTAAGGCATATATGAAATAAAAAAAACTAGAACCTATAACCCAATTACCTCTGGTTTGACTATATGTGGCAATTAGAACACTAGCTAAGTCATAGCCATTAAGTTCTTGAACTTTTATTGTGACAATAGCATTACTACTTTTCTCCTTTAAGTCTTTGTTGTTCTTGCTTTTTCTCTTAGGACAATCTTTCTTGAAATGACTTTTCTTATGGAATTGGAATCATTTCAAGTTCTTTGGCGTAGATTTAGATCTCCTTTTTTTTTTTGGCTACCTTTTTCTCTTTTCTAACCTCCTCTTTACTATCAAGCTTTCTCATCTCTTGATTATTTCTTATTGCAGCCTTGGAACTCAGAGTTAGAGCTGGCAAAATAGGTCAATGGATTGTGTTCGTATCGTGTTAGTTCATGTCGTATCAAATTTAGGTCGACCAAATACGACCTACTTAATAATTGTGTCAAACTATTGAAACTCTAACCTGACACAGAAAATAAACAGGCTACTCAATAACCTGCCAAATGTCTATAATTACAGTAAAACATTTATGAATTAATACTTAATAAATTAATAATCTCTATTATATAATAAATTTTCATGATCTTGATATGATTCTCTTGTTGCTTATCTACATAAAATATGACTCTATTATTACTTATTTTTTCTTAAAATTTAGATCAAGTTAGATGTCATCTTTTATTTATTTTTATTACATGTAGAAGCTCTAGGGTTGATTTCTTGAATTGTAATAAGAAGTGTTAGTCATGTAAGTTGATTAAAATGTAAATAACTTTGTAAATTAAAAAGTTATTAATTTATCAACTAATTAAAAAGTTATTAATTTATCAACTAATTAATAAGTTATTAATTTATTGATTATTTAGTTTCTCTTTTAATTAATATATTTTATATGGTCTCTACCCTATTAATTTATAGGGATATATATATATATATATAGAGAGAGAGAGAGAGAGAGAGAGAGAGAGAGAGTAAAACATACATATCTACCAAAATATTATATATTTCACTATTAAAATTTTAAATTTGTATAAAATTTTATGAATGAAACATTGTGTACCGTTCATATTTAAAAAAAATAAAAAGAGAAAATCATGTCTAATATTTGAGTTTTAATAAAAAAAAAAACCTACAGATTAATTTAAAACAGAAAATAAAATTGAGTCATTGATCAAGTAAATGGATCAAGAACTTTAACCCTAACCCAACATGAAAAAAAATTGTGTCGACCCGAACCCAATCCATTTAATAATTGTGTTTAATTTGACTACCCCCATTTATTCGTGTCGTGTTCGTGTCGGGTAATGGGTCGTGTCAAATCTTTCTAGCTCTACTTAGAATTTCTTTAAGATTCATTGTGGTAAAGGTTTGTCTACCATACATGAGTGTGTCAACTAGATGTTCATAAGAGCTTGGTAAAGAGCACAACAAGGTCATAGTTTTATCCTCATCAATGTCCTCAAGATCTAGTATAATATTATTGAAAACACCAATGTGGTATGAGATGAAGGACCTTTCTTCCATTTGTAAAGTGCAAAGCTTTTTCTTTATGGCTAACCTATTAGCCATGAACAACTTGGTATACAAGTCTTCAAGCCTCTTCTGTAACCTTTTTGCTGTCCTCTCATTACCAATTTATCTGAAACACCAATTCCAAAACTTAAGATTATAACACTATGAGCTTTATCCATGACATTCGGTAAATATTTACTAGACAACTTTCTTATCCTTATGGATGATAAAGCCTCACCAATATTTGATGCACCAACAAACTCTTCATCTTGAGCCTCTACAGGTCAAAATCATTTTTCCTCTATTAAGTTCTCCACATCAACCATAGACGATGCCATTTTGAGATCCAGAACTTAGAGGCAAGCTCTGATACTAATTTGTTGAACCTAAAACCAATAAAGAACTATTTTGGCCCCCAAAGATTCACTCTAATGTACTTAGATCATATAATAACACCAAAAGAAATTGATGTTGACGAAACTGATACAAATAATTAGAAATAAGTCAATCAAACAAGCCAAAAAAAAAAAAAAAAATAGAATCACACACACACTTTGTCACCAAGGGTTTATGGTGGTTCGACCATAAATGTACCTACATTTACTATGAAAAAAGAAGGAATTTTTCACTATATTGAGCTTTACAGGATACAATGTTGTAGAGAAAGTGTAACTGAACAACTAAAGCCTTAAAGCATATCATAAGCCCTTATATACAAACATATATCAATCTAGAAATATCTTTTACCAGTCGACTCATCGTTTCTGCATTTAGTTGGAAAATACAGAAAATTCCCGCATATGTAATGGCTCTAACAACTATTTAAACCATTGGTGGAATGTGTCAAAGCATCATCCATTTTATTATGTAAAATGTCAAACATAGCTGCCATTTTGAGTGAGTGATGCACGTGTTAAATCATATGTATTACTTACTTAACCAATTGACATTAAATAGACATCATACAACTCCTTGAAACATTGCAACCAACATGCCATACAAACGTGGACGACATGCCATTCACATCTTGAGAATATACCCGACTTGTTAGACTAGTCATAAACCCAAATTTAAGCTTCACCCCTTAACAATGTTTGATTGCAAAGGTACTGATAAACAAAGAAGTGAATACAGATGGGTTAAAATTAGCATTGAGTCAAATAAGGAGGACTGTGCGAGAAGGTAAAATTGAAGGCTTGGTTAATTATATTTTCTAGTTTAAATTTGCAGCAGAAGAAAATAAGAGGAGAAATTTAGTTGGAAGCCCCTAGAAGTTTAATAGATTCCTCATATTTTTACTATACCTATGGGCATTAGAGATGTCACTAAATAGTCTTTTACGCATGCTTCTTTTTTGGCACAATTTATGGAATATGCTCATAAAATGTATAGATAAAGAGATACTTGCAGAAATTGGAAAAAAATTAAGAAGATGGATAAAGTGGGCACGAATGCAGTAGGGAAATGTGTGGGGAAGATTACTAGAATCAAAATATCAATGGATATAACAAGGTGTGTATAAGGAAGATTGTTAGAATCAAAGTATCAATGTATATAACAAAACCTCTGATAAAAATTTAGTAGTTGGAGTAAGAAGAAAGAAGAAAAAGAAAAAATCATAGTCTCGGTCCTTTGTGAGAGATTACCAAGTTTTTGTCTCTATTATAAATAGAGTAATGATACAGCCACAAACTCTTGTACAAATTTATTTTGTACAAATTTATTTTGTACAAACTGACGTGTCATTAATTCATTGGTTGAATGAAAATATAAAATAATAAAAATAAACTATGTGGGTCAAGTGATATTTAATTCAATCAATCTTATCGTACCACATCAGTTTGTACAAAATAAGTTTGTACAAGAGTTTGTGGCTATATCATTACTCTTATAAATATATTGGACATCAATATAGAGTGTGTGCTAAATACAAAAATCAGTACAAACATGTAATGGCGTATGGAGCATGGTTAAAAGTTACTGAAAAATAAAACAGAAAACAGGACAAGATCGAAATCTCATAGAAAAAAAAAATGTCAAAGAGATTCACACCAGTTGAAGAGTTAGATTAATTAGAAACTAAACCTGCAAACCCATGCAAATATGATGGATCGAGAAGATGTATCAACTCGAATCCAAATCCAAAGGGATATGGATATATTTAATGTAAGATGCTGACTTGTCAGGGGGGCAAGGAAACAATAATTCAAAACAAGATGGAATAGCTGGAGCTAAAAAAAAATGTTGTGGAAAACAAGAGTAGAAAGGGGAAAGCAAAAAAAAGATGAGAACATGAGGAACTAGAGAAAAAGAGTGCCCAAAAAGAGTTGAAAAAGGCAGAAAAGAGAAAAATAGGAAGGAAGGTGAAAAATGCAAATGGACCAAAAAGCCTTTTGAAAGTAAAAGATGAAACCATAAGCCTTGTGGATTTAAAGTTCCAAGCTGCTAATGGGCTGAGAGCTGGCGAGGTTAAGCCTAAAAAGAAAATGTGGAAAATGCAAGCTAGAAAAATTGCAAAAGCTATAACCGACAATAATATGCCAATAACGAGAAAAATGCCTGGTGAGATCTTAATAATGAAAGCGTAGAGGCTAAAAGTAAACAGAACTAAAGCTTAAGGACTAATATAGGCATCATGTTTCCAAAAGAAAAGGGCATGTTGAACTAGAAATCAAGTAGTGACGATGCAGAAAGCTTAACAAATTTCATAAATGAAACAATGATTGAGGCTAGCCACCTGCTCCGTTGACAACCATGAAAATCTTAAGTTGGAATGTGGCAGTTGGGGAATAATTGGATATTTCTTTAAATCAAAGAAATTCGCTAATTGCATAAGCCTCATATTTTGTTCTTGTATGAAACAAAACTGATGGCTTTGCAATTGTAGTACGAAAGTAAAAAGTTGAAAATAGATAATTGTTTTGTAGTTGATAGAGATAGATTACGAAGGGGTTTGTGTAATGTAATGGAGCTTAGACTTTGTCGTAGATATAAAATCATTTAGCTAGCACCACATCGATGTAGTGGCTCACAAGGACAATAGAAGATACTAGAGATGCATGAAGATCCATGGGCATCAAAAAATAAGGCAGAAGCAGTATAGGTGAACTTTAATGAGAAGGTTTGCTAAATTATTATCATCTTTGCCTTGGATTTGTTTTGGTGATTTTAATGAAATTACACACCTCAATGAGAAGATTGGAGTAATGATAGATGTTTATTTATGATGAGTGCTTTTAAAGAGAAGTGTTAAGGATTGTGAGTTATTTGACTTAGGATGTAAAAGATACCTTTTTACATGGTTAGATAACAGACATAGGTCTGATTCAATAGAGGAAAGATTGGATATGTTTTTTTTATAATCGAGAATAAGGAAGTGTTTTCTAGAATTTAGCAGCAATAAATCTTCAAACATTGTCATCTGATCACAACATAATGCTTATAAAAATTGAAGAACAAGACGAAGGGCCAAAATACGAGAAGCAAATGTTTCCAAAGAGTTCACTACGAAGACATGTGGAGTCTTTATGATAAATGTAAAGAAATTGTGCAACAAGAATGGATAGATCCAAATAGATCAGTGAATGAGGATCCAGTTCAGTTGTTCTCCAAGAAAGTTAATGTCACACTGATCGAATTGAAAACATGGAGCAAAATTGAGTTTAAGGGAAAAAAGAAATTAGAACAGCTAGTAAATGAGCTGAGAGATATGAGCACTATATTGTAATAGAAGGCATCAAAATAATTAAAAGGTAGATTAATGAATTTACTTAATGAAAAAATCTATTGGCAACAAAGATCAAGGGCAGAGTGCCTTAAAGAAAGGAATAAAAACACCAAGTTTTTCCATTCCAAAGCTTCCGCGAGAAAGATAAATAATATAATTATGTAGAAATATTGATGCGAATAACAAGTGTACTGAAACCTATCAAACCGACCAGTTAGAAGTAGTTTTGTAGAGCTTGCCAGCAAGGGTTTCAAAAGACATCAATGCTCAATTGGATTAACTTTTTCAGTGGAGGAATTTACAGTAGCTCTAGTGTAAATGGGGCTAACGAAAACACTAGGTGCAGATGGATTACCAGCCGCTTTCTTCAAAAAAACATTAAACAATAGTTACATAAAGAGTCATAGTAATCTGTCTGTATATTCTCCACGAAGGAGGTAATCTAACTCCTATCAATGACACTTATATTACTTTGCTTCCGAAGATTGCTAAGCCTAGGTATGTAACAGAATATACGTCTATTAGTCTATGCAATGTAATTTACATAATTATAGCTAAGACAATAGCTAATAGGCTTAAATAGAAACTACATCATGTGATATCCCTTGCTCAGAGCGCTTTTATCCCTAATAGGCTCATTACAAACAACATAATTATAGGGTATAAGTGCCTTCATAAGATTAAACATAAAAAGGAGAAAAAGAATGGCTTAATGGCTTCTAAACTTGACATTAGCAAGGCATATGCTATAATAGAATGGAGTTTTTTACAGAATGCCAAGCATAAGTTTGGCTTCACATCAAAGTGGATTAATCTAATCATAAGATGTATTTCCACTGCATCTTTTTTAGTTTTGATTAATGGAGTCACCAAGGGCCTAATTCTACCTTAACTGTGTCTTAGACAAGGCTGCCCTTTATCCCCTTACCTCTTTATTATATATGCAGAAGTTTTTTTTTTTAATCTTTTGACTTTGACTGAAGCAAACCAGAGCATTCATGGACTAAGATTTAGAATAAAGTTAAAAATCACACATATTTTCTTCGCTAAGGCTTCAAGAAGGGACTGTACAAACTTAAAAGCTATTTTTGACTGTTATGCCACTACGTTTCGCCAAATCTTCAATTATGAAAAGTCATTTATATTCTTTTCAGGCAACGTGCAAACTAATTAGATTTCAACTATCAAGAATATTTTCCAATTAAATGTTGTTGCTAAACATGAAAGATATTTTGGCTTACCTTCCGTGGTGGGTAGAAAAAAAAAAGAGTTGTCTCAATGACGTCAAGTTGAAAATTTATGAGCAAGATCTTTAACTGGCAAAGTAAATATTTTACAAATGGAGAGAGATAGATTCTCTATCAAGGTAGTGATTCAGGCTGTGACTGCTTTTACAATGACTGTTTTCAAGATTCCAGTTGGTTTATATGAAGACATTTAAAAGGTCATTACTAATTTTTGGTAGCATCCCAATGAATATCAAAGGTTAATTCATTGGGCCAGGTGGGAAATGATCTATCAATCAAAAAGGAGAAAAGAACTAGGCTTTCGAGACTTATCAAGCTTTAATCAATCTTTAGTTGCAAAGTAGGTTAGAGAATCTTAAAATCTCCAAATTCCTTTGTGGCTAAAATCTTGAGGACTCGACTAGCTTACAGAATCTGTAAGGTACAGACTGCAGCATCAGCCGTTGGATGTGGTTGGATGTGGAGTGAGAAACTAAACAATAGAAAATCGGATGGTGGGATGACGGGAGATGTTTGTTACAGAATCTGTACCATAGACAGGTCCAAATCTTGAAAACTAGTTATTACAGAGATTCAAATTTCCTTAATATAAGATTGGCTACAAACCATCTTATATGTAGAGAAGTATTGTGTGGAGAAGGCATGTCATTATTAAAGAAAGTAAATAGAGAATAGGCAATGGAGAAATAGTGAAGATATACAAGAACAATTAGATTCATAGGCCTAAAACCTTTAGAATAATATCTCCACTAACTTTGCAAGCTGATTTTACAGTAGCTTCATTAACAGATAAGGATAACATATGGAAAGAGGAAGAGATAATGCAACATTTTAGGATAGAACATGTAGAGATGATCCTAAAAATTCCACTTCTGAGAGCTTCAAAAGTGATCAAATCTTATGGCATTACAATAAATGGGAAATTACTCAGTGAAGAATGGTTATCAAGTAAAGATTTTTATGTGGAGAGCATCAAAGAACTTACTACGTATAGTTGTAAATTTATGGAAGAAAAAAGTTCTTCAAGATCCGCAGTGCCAGAAATGTAGAAAACAAGAAGAATTTGTGACTCATGCTCTTCTCAATTGCAATTCATCAAAAAAGAAATGGACGCTCTCAATATTTGGCAAAGATGCTTATAGCCTCACTTCACAGAATTTGATGAGTGGATTACAATGGTTAGCAAAGAAAAAAAGCTAAGTTAAATTGAAGTGATAGTTGCATTGCGTTGGACAGGTTGATAAGCAAGGAATCTTTAGCTTTTGAAAACTTGTGGAGTCATACAAAAGAATTAAGATGCCTTTTTATGCAGTAAAGGCCAAGACAAGTAGTAGCAAATCTTGTAAAATAGAGATAGAAGAATGGATCAAAATCAATGTAAATGCAACAATGAAATTAGAAGAATAAATTGCTGGTATTGGGTTTGTGCCTCGAAATTCAAATGGGGATGTTGTAACAACTGGAATGAAAAGATCAACTTTCACAGGTGAAGTCTCATATGCAGAGACTGAAGTAACCCTATGGGGTATAGAAGTTGCAGAGTCCATTGGCCACAATTCATTGATTATAGAATCCAACTCACAAGAGCTAGTTGATTTATGCCTTAATAAAAAAGACAATAGAAAATAAACTTTTTAGGTGAATTTTGAGATTCAACAAGTGATGGATAGATAAACAAGCATTAAGATTCAGCATAAGAAGAGAGCTTGTAATTCATTAGCTCATTCTATAACTAAATTAGCTCCAGACAAGTTAGAGCTTGATATACGACTGAGACAATATCCAACTCAACTCATGTACTTATTTTCTGTTTTAAATTATTAAAGACATACTTTCTCATTAAAAAAAATGAAAATATTAAGATTCACGATACTAACACTTTGAAAAAATAAGTAATAAAGCAACTCCAAATTATAAAAAGTCTAAAAGCCTATGAAAAAAAATAAATCTAACAAAAAATTTCAAAATGAAATTATCTAGGTCCATTATCTACAAGACGAACCTATTTAAGAATTCTTAAAATTAGGACATGACAAAATGCCTAAGAGCATGATTTAACAAAAATTACTTAGAAACATCTTTTACAACGAATGATTTAAGTACATAGAAAATATTTCCAAGTAAAATGTTCAAAAAACGAGTTCTCAACAAAGTGCTGAAACGTGGTTCTATAAGGAATGACTTAGGTTCTTAAAAATTATTTATAGGTAAAATGCGCAGGAATCGAGTTTTCTACAAAACGACAAATGTGTATTTCTACAAATAATAACCTGAGTCCATTTTTTTACAAAGAACAATCTAGGTATGTAAAAAATATTTTTAAGTAAAATGTCACAAGAGCGAATTTTTGACAAAAAAAAACTAAAGGCATGATAGTACAAAAATGATATACGTTTATTCTCTACAATAATGACCAAAGTACATAGAAAGTATTCTAAATAAATTGTTTAAAAGCAAAAATTGACCAAATGCCTAAAGGGATGATTATACAAAAATGACCTAGATACATTCTCTACAAGAATGACCAAGGAATTTAGAAAGTATTCTAAACAAATTGTCTAAATGCAAGAATCGCAAAAGTACCTAAAGGTATGATTCTACAAATATGACAAACATTTATTTTCTATGAGAATGACCTAAATATATAGAAAATATTCTTAGTAAAGAACCGGACAGCAACTTTACGGAATGGACTAACGGGCAAACGTATATTTACGGAATGAGCCTATGGGCCAACAAACATTCTCTTGAACGATCTTATGGGAACAAAAATACAATTTATGAAAAAAGCCTACATGCTAATAAACATTCCACATATTGCGCCTAGAGACAAACAAACGTTTTATAGAATGAGTATATGAGCCAACAAACATTTTACAACATGAGATACGGAGCAAAAATGCATTATATGGAATGAGCATACAAGCCAACAAAAATTTTACAGAATGCATCGATCGGTAGACATACATTCTATAAAATAAGCGTACAGTTAGGGTGGGCAAAAAAGCTTGGGTCGGCCCAAGCCCAGTCCGGCCCGACCCTCACACATGAGGGCCTGGACACGGGCTCAAGAAAAAAAGCCCAGGCCAGGCCTAGGCCCACCATTTAAAAATAATAAATTTATAAATTAGAATAATATAATTAAAATTGAAAAGTAACTTAAAAATTAAAAAAAAATTAAATTCTTAATTTATAAATCAATGATGATTCAAAAAAGTTAAGTTTATGATACTAAACTCTCTTTTTTGTTTTAATTAATTAAGAGAGCGTTTGAATTCTCTAATTCCAGTATTAAAGAAAATTAAAGTTATGAGCTTTTATTTGCTTTATTTATTATTTTATTTTGAAATATTTATTTTTTTTAATTTATCTATGATTATAGTAACTTGTTGATCATTAATTTATTTTAAATTTACAATAATTTTAAAAAATAAATAAAGCTCAAGTCTAGCCTAGGCCCACAATAGGTCCGGCCCCAACCCAGGCCCTCATGCTAAACTTGAAGCAGGCTTGGACTTAGGCTTGAAAAAGCCCGGCCCAAGCCTGTTTTTTGTCATCCTTACGTACAGTCCAACAAACATTCTACAAAATGTACCTATAAGCAATCAGCACAAGAGCCAAACTCAAGTCCAAACCCATTAAAGATTAAGAACCCAAAAAATTTTATATTGCAAATTAGATCCCTTATAATTACAATTATTTTAAACTTTTAAAAATTTTATATCCGGCATCATGACGTAATGTATGGTTAGGGTGCAATTACTCTTGTATCCTTTATTACGATCACCCATGTGAATGTAACCCCAGTACTTTTATTTCAATTTGTAATTTGTAAAGCAACTTCTTGAAGAGTATGATAAGTAACAAGCCAGTAAGCCACCATCATTGTTTGGTATCACTCTATAAATAGCTTTCTTTTAAAAAAAAAATTTCTTAATTAGCTTTTGAGATGCTACTGATATATTTATCGATAACGTGTAGTAGCCTTTTAAATATTAATAAAAAATATTATTTCATTTCATTAAACAAGAGTTGAATTTCGTAAACATTGATTTCACGGCAATTCTGGTTAATTATTTTCAGATCACACACGTTACATATCTTCTTCTACTTTCAGGCTATAACACAAATAGAAATTACATGCATATTGAATTGACTAATCTTCCAAAATACAAACACAAATTACAATCAATCATAACTTAGCTGCGCCCGTCGTGACAACAAACAAAAGTACAAGCCCCAAACAAAACAAATGGAGAGATTGGCTCGATTCCAGTCCATCTGATTCTTGCTTTGTAATAAGCAAACTCCAAACCCCAAAGAGAAGTTCGAGTGATTTATTGTAGCCATAAAAGCCGTTGACTAGAAACCACGCTAGGCCATTGATAGCTAGCTAGCAGCAATTAAGAGTCGTTTTCCCATTCCACGACGCAGCACCAGACAAATAAATATTTGTAGAGAAGAGTCAATGGCCTTGCCCTTGCATTGCAGCATTATTTAAGGTTGTCTTGGTCTCTTTGACGAAAATTGGCACGTAGAACAAGGCATGTCCTCACCGGCACCACCCCCCACAAAGCACACTGGCTTGACGAGATAAGGAGGGCAAATCCCTTTATCATGTCTATTGAAACTCGAAACTTTAGCTGGCCTCAGTCAAATTCTTATCTCTTTATATTTACTGCTTATTTATGTCAATTTTTAATGCACCCCAGCTCTACCAGCTGTTGGCGATACCCCTCATGCCAACAACTTCGACTCCCGATGATGATGTTCTTTGGAGTGGGAAGGCTACTTTGTTTTTATCAAAAGGAAAAATATCCACCGTCAATCTATTTTTTTCAACTTTTTTAAAATTATATAATTTTTTTTTTCTAGAATCCACCTAAAATTACATTTTATTTCATTTTTCCACTTCTGCTTGGAATCCGTTCAGAAAACTAACGGAAACTTAAAAAAATGACTATTTTACCCCCAAAATAAAAATTATAATTTCACCCTTAAAATGCCAAAAATAATCATATTTAATAATGAATATCATTATTGGTACGTTAATGAAGTACAGAAAAATCTTAACTACTAGAGATTATAACTAAATGAATAATAAAACTCTACTTATCTTAAATTCAATTGATGATTTGCGAGATTAGACTATTTTTAATACTACTGTTATAATTTAGCATTCTAATTATAAACATATTTATAAAAAAAAAAATCATGCATTTGATGGTTGTGGAATTAATTTCTTTATTGACCGATGAGAAAAATAATTAGATTTAATATGATTATTTTTAATTGTTAAGGTGAAATTATAATTTTCGTTTTGGGGGTAAAATGATTATTTTTTTAAGTTTCATTAGTATTCTTAACGGATTCCAAACGGAAGTGGAAAAGCGAAACAAAATGTAATTTTAGGTGGATTCCAGCAAAAAAAAAATTAAAAAAAACGGATGGACGGTGGATATTTTCCCTTATCAAAATATATCGCACCTAACTTTTGTAATAATTTCCAAGTTATTGGGTCCTACAATGATATCTTATTAATACTATATTTTTCAGTTTAAGTATCATATGAATAAAATTAAAGTTAATAAAATCAAAACTATAACGAGAGTTTAACTGAGTATACTTTTGTTGACAAAATAAATAAATAAAGGCTATCGTTATATTCGAGCATATCTACGGTGAAGCACGAATCTCAACCATACATGCAAAGTGATAAATAGTAAAAAAAATTATTATAACTTTAATCGTGTAGTTATAAAATGTACTTTACCTTAAAGCAATTTCAACATAACCAAACACATAAATAAATAACCCACACAACATTTATTGTAATTCATGAGTACGCCATATTGATTCACTTGTGTTAGAAAAATGAAGTGGAAATTAAACATTATTACAATTTACACCATCAGGCATGCAGTCTTCAACGCGTTGTAAGGACAATACAAGTCCCCATGCTGGCTCATAATTATACAGCAGTACTTTCAACTCATTTGAAAAATATTTATATATACACGCACAATTTGAACTTCAAACAAGACAATTGTGAGAGCTAGGCACGGATTGAGAAGAAGAATGAAATGAAACAATGAAAGCAAACATTGTGATGGTAATTCTTCTTGTTCTTCTTCTGATAAATCAAAATACCATTGAAGCTAGTGCATATCCAAAAACTAAACAACACCAAACAAAGGGAAAAGGCAAAGAAGATGTACAAAAGAGAACAAGAAGCACAAGAATTAGTACTAGTAAAAGAAGAGGTGGCAGCGTACGAAGAAGAACAAGAACAAGAACAAGAGGAGGATCATCAAATTGTGACCCTTTGTTCCTATACCTATTTGGAGCCTGCGGCCAATGGCCTTTCCCAACTTCCCCTTCCCCGGACAACCCATTTCAGCCCGCTCCCCGCCCCCGGCCATCACCCCGCCGCAACCCGCCTCCATTGCCACCGCCCCTTGTCCCCTCTCCCCCTCCAATCCAACCTCCCATTGTGCAACCATCCCCACCACCACTAGTTCCATCACCTCCACCAGTAGTGTCATCACCACCACCAGCATCGCCGCCTCCATCGCCATTAGTATCATCATCGCCGCCACCAGCTCCTTCCCCGCCTCCACCATTGGTCCCATCTCCTCCGCCACCAGTAATGTCACCACCCCCACTAGTACTTTCACCGCCGCCGCTGCCGGCGGTACCAATATTTCCATGGCTATCACCACCTGATGCAATGGTCTCGCCCCCGCCAAACATTTTCTTTCCGCCCCCAGATAATGAAGAAACGCCCCCGGTCCCGGATGAATTCACACCGGCGCCGCCACTTGTTCCAAGTTTTCTACCGCCACCAGAAGAAGACACGCCGCCTGATGAATTTACTCCGGCACCGCCGTTGGTTCCATCGTTTATGCCACCGCCGGATCAAGACCTGCCACCAGGGGATGATTCAGCAACATCCCCTCCGTTTTTCCCAATAGCATTACCGCCTCCGGAGCAGGATTCGCCGCCTGATGAGTTCCCACTCGCACCGCCGCTTGAGCCAACGTTTTTGCCGCCACCAGAGCAAGACATGCCACCCGATGAGAATCCACAAGCACCGCCATTGGTCCCAATATTTTCTTCACCGCCTGATCAGCCGGAGTTACCGTTACTGCCACCCCCGGAACAGCCCATTGGATCAACACCAAGTGGACCGGATTTGTTCCTGCCGCCGCCTGTGGTTCCTGATATTCCGGAGATTCCTTAGCAGCCAGCCACTGTGGCATCACTCGTCCGCGCTGTCTCCTTTCCAAGTATTGAGATACAGAAGTTTATTGGAAAAATAATCTTAGCCTGAACTAATCTGTAATGCTGACATTGTTTGATACGTTTTCAACTTTTCATGCTTTAGTTTGATACGTGCGATTTTATTAATTTGGTTATTGTTGCTAATCATGTCAAATACTATTTAAATTTGATGGAAAGTTTATCAGATGGTAAAGGGTTGCTCTAATAAGGTTCTCATTTTTATGTTAGTCCTTGAAAAAATTTAAATTAGTGTAATTAGATTAGGCATGATGTGATTAATTTGTAATGATGGAAGGTACAATGATTATATTCAATTATTCATCAAACCCTTAAAGGGACTCCAAGGTAGGCTTGACAATTTGATCCGACCTTGTTTTTTGCTCGATTGACCCGACTCTATTTTTTAGAGTTTTGACCCGAATTTTCGAGTCTTGGGTCTGGGTCGAGTTAAAATTTTTAGGTCCGAATAAATTTTGACCCGACCCTCTTTGAAGTACATTGTGAGTTTTTAATTTAATTGCATTGTGTGTTTTTCATGTTAGATTTTAGAATTGATTTGTGTGTGACTGTGTGGGGTTGAAATGGTTGTGGAATTGAATCATGTTTTTTTAATTTAATCGCATTGTGTTTTTAAAGTTTGATTATGGAATTGAATTTAAAAAATTATTCCTATTAATTGGTTATTTTGTGAATTATTTTGTGATTAATTATATTGTATATTTTGCCTTTATCTTGTTAATTAAGGTGCATGTATAGAAGAAAATATTAAAATAACATGAATATAAAACAAAACATTAAAAAATAGTTTAACATTAAAATAATATGAAAACTATTTTGGTAAGGTGGGGTTGGACCCGACCCGATGTTGGCCCGATTCGGGTTGAAACTAACTTGACCCTAACTATAAAATGTTCGGATCTATTTAGAGTCGGGCTTCAAATTTTTTTGATCCCGAACTTTTGCCATTCCTACTCGAAGGAACCTCTTGCATGGTGATGATCATGCAAGATTTTGATTTACTCTAGACCAATTTCAAGCATTTGTTTTCATATATAGAAGTAAATATTTTTGCTATATCATTCAAGTAGTAAATTATTTTTGTCTTCATGTATGTAGAAGATTAACAAAAATTAATTTTCTTTTAAATATTCAGAAGTATATATAAACATTTTCTAACTCACACATTCACAGTACATCATTATAAAATTGGTCTAAGAAGATTGAATATATTTTTTATTGTAAATATTTGTATAACAATTAGGATGGATTTCTCCCCTCCTCATCTATAACTATGCATAAGCTTTAATTGTTATTCTTTATTTTGTATATTTTTTGTTTTGATTTATTTTCAACAATTTGTACTGCCCCAGTGCCTCCTCCTCCCCCCGCCCCCAACAAATAAATAAATAAATAAATAAATAAATAAATAATTGTTCAACTAAATCAACATGTTGCTTTCAAGAAAGAATAAAGTCTATACATAGTTTTTTTTCCACAATAAAGATATAAATTAAAATATTTTATATGGTATGAGATGATGCATGCCGTTGCATTGTGGCACCCACAGAGCACTATGTTCCATCTAAAATTCAAACGTTGGATTCAATTACACAAACTTCCTTTCGATTCTTTGAAAGATTCGCAGCCCTGAAATCTCTCTACTTCTTATCTTTCTGTTTCTATCAAGTTTCTCCTCAAATTTTCTCTGAGAAAAAATGACAGAAAATCCTCTAGATTTGCCTCCAGAATGCTGGGAATTGATCTTCAATTCACTAAACGATCAGAGCCACTTCGAATCCTTGTCTTTAGTCTCTCATCGATTCCTTTCAATCACCAATTACCTTCGTAATAGCCTCAAACTCACTGACCCATCAACCCCATTTCTCCCCCATCTCTTTAATCGCTTTCAAAATCTCAAAAAAATCGATCTTAGTGAATTCCAGGGTGACCCAAACTCGATCCTTTATCTGATTTCACGATCTGGGTTGGATCTCGAATCACTTAATATTTCCAATTTGAAGAGTTTTCCTTTTATGGGTTTGAAAGAGTTGGGGACTAAAATGAAGAACTTGAAAGAATTGAACTGTTCCAAAAAATTTTCTTTTCGAGATAGTGATTTGATTGCAGTTGCCGAGACTTGTGAATTTCTCGAAGTTCTTGATATTAGTTACCCTGAAAATGATTCTAGCTTTCTGCCACAAGGGTTTCAGAATATTCAATCCTTTTCGTTTTATATAACTGATTCAGGGATTGAAGCTCTGTCGATGAAGCTCAAGCGACTGAAAAGGATCAATCTTTCTGGTAATTTTTTCATCACAGATAAGTCCCTTATGTTTTTATCTTCGAATCTGGTTTTGTTAAGAGAAATTTTAATTCGGGATTGTGATTTTATTACTCAAAGTGGCATTAGTTTTGCTATGCGGAATAGTCCAAATTTGGTTTCCATTTCAGTGAATGGAATTGGAATTCCTACTATTGACTCATGTTTTAAGGAATCTTTTGCATATGCTAGAGGCTTGTGTGAAATTGATCTTTCGAATTCGTTTATATCCGACGAATTGCTTCGTTTGCTTGGTGAAGCTTGTCTTCCACTGAAGAAGCTTGTTCTGTCTCATTGCTATAATTTTACTCTTGCTGGAATCTCTTTTTTGTTGTGCAAGTATCAGTCACTTGAACACTTAAACCTTGAAGCAGCAAATTTCCTCGAAGATGAGTCCATGATTGATTTATCTAAGTTTCTCACAAGTTTGAATTTCATAGACCTTGGTTTCTGTGCTAAGCTCACCAATTCAACATTCTTTACCATTTTAAGAGAGTGTCCTTTGTTAAGTGAAATCAAAATGGAGACGACAAATCTGGGGTTGGATGATTTTACGACACCTTTGGTTATAAATCCTCAAGTCAAGTCTTTGCACTTGGCCAGGAATGGTAATTTGAGTGATGAATCTCTGAAAAAGCTTGCCATACTTTGTCCCAATTTAGAAGTGATCGATTTGAGCCATTGTTTGGGAATTACAGAAGAAGGTATTGGTGAAATCTTGAAGAGTTGTTGTGAGATTAAATGTTTGGAGATTAAACGGTGTAGAGCAGTGTTTGATCTTGGGATTGATTTGGAGCTGCCCAAGTTGGAGGTTTTGCAAGCATCAGGATCTGCACTCAATGATCACGCACTTAAGATGATTGCAAATACTTGTAGCAGGATATTGCATTTGGATTTGGACAATTGCTTAAATGTTACAACAAGTGGGGTGAAGGAAGTGGTGGAACATTGTCGAACACTGAGGGAGATCAATTTGAGGTGGTGTGATGAAGTGAATGTTGATATTGTGGCTTGGATGGTTTTCTCAAGGCCGTCACTAAGGAAAATAATCCCACCATGTGGTTTTGCTCCTACTGAAAGCCAAAAGAACTTTTTCTTGCGCCATGGATGCCTAGTTTGTAAGGGCTAATAGCTTTATGGATGATTGCTCTTCTTTAGAAGCTATCATGGAAATTTCTCTGGACAAAATTCAAGGGTTAGGATGTGTAATTATGATTTGCTCCTTCAAAATTGTAAACTAGTTTTCCATTTTTTGTAAAAAAAAATTTCTCCCTGTATTAGATTATTTATCAAATAAAAAGTGAAAGGACTGTTTGTGTTATGGCTTGCCGTAAGTATTTCCACTTTCATAAGCTTGCTTAGCCATCTATGGCTTCCTTTCTAATTCAGAGAAACTTCTTTCAAGGCTATATAATAGCTGTTAATGAATCCAATTCTATATTGCAGATGTTTATAGTTTACAAAATATAGACTCATACATGGTTCTTAGCATCTACTTATCAGCTTAAATATTATCCAATTAATTACCAACAGTTTTTCCCACGCCGGGGCCTGGGGATCTATTTTCGAGGGATTGCTGCAGCAGAAGCAGCAGTTCCAGGATCTGATAAACAAACAAGAGGCCCATAAGGTTTAGAAACCGCATCAGATGACCTCTCCAGAAGAGCTTTTTCTCATCCGAGGTGTTCTTTTTCTTCAAGCTTATCGCTCTCTTTGCCTCTGTTTTTCAGAAATCTCATCCAATTTTGCCTTGCTTTCGGATTTTTCCTTCTTTGTCTCTCAGCCTCAAGTATGCTCCTACAGTTCATTAGCACTCTTTCCTGGAAAACTTTTTTATCACCCAACATCCTTGAAAGCCTATCCTATTCCTTAACGTCTCCGTCATGGTATTGCCTGCTCAACTCAACCTCTAGCCGTTGTTCATGCTACTGAAGCACCTTTTTCTCTTCCAACCTTCGTTGGGAAGCAGCTGCGATCCAAGGGCTTTTTGCCCTTTCTAAATAATCCACCGTTTTAGCCAAATCTGTAACTTTCTCTCGGTTAAACTTTGTTTAATAACTTTCCCCCCTCTAAGATTGGCTATTTGGATCGCTAGTTTTTATTACTGCACTTTTCAGATTCCTCCAGCAGTGCTTGCTTCCTTTGCGCTAATTCAGCAGCAAGCCTTTTCTGCTCAGACTCCTCCGCTCATCTTCTTCTTTTTCTTTAGCCTCCTCCTAGACTACTCCTCCTCGCGTTCCATTTCAATAAGTTGGTGTTGGTGCTGTTCTCCTTCCTTTTCTCAACGATTGATTTCCGAGGAACAAGTCTCTTATGTTCATAATCCACAACCTCCACTAAGCCATACAACATGTCACTAAGCTTTGATATTGCAGGGATATACGATGGTATTCATTTTATTTTGGGTGTGTTTGGGAGTGATGTGTGGCAGTCTGGCTGTTAAGGTGTTTGGTAACACCTTACAGTAAGGTTTTGGCAGCTCAACAATTTTTTTTTTCTCAATTCTACTCTATAGCCATGGCTTTTACTTTACAGTAGCTGTAGCTTAAAATTTATAATATTTTACTCTCATACACACCGGTAACGACTCACATAAAATAGCCAAAAGATCGTAATAATGATGGTGATCCCTTAGACCATCAGATTCGAGGCCCGCATTAACACCAAAGACCACTACACTATGCATATCTTCAACCGAATAAAAACCTTCCTGCCAAAGCTTGAAGTCAGTAGCAAACTAGCATCTTCATCTTATTCTTCATTTAGCGGCCATTCATTTTTTGGGTGCCTTAATATAGGATTTATTCTATATCCTAACCAGTCAAGGAAAAGGGACTTGAATCAATAACCCACTAGGAAAATAATAATAAAAATAATTTATAATTCAGATAGGGAATTTGTAAGAAATTCTTTTCTTTTCTTTTTTTTAATTACAAAAAGAAATTAGATGTTAAAAATCCAAAGCTAAGAGAAACAGAAGAAATTTAACAATTTGTTGGCAACCATGTCTCAGCAGAAATCAATGGGCTCATATGATTGGAGGATTTGTCAATGGACCTTTTGGTATTGAGTTTTGAGTTTGTGCTCTTTTTCAGACCTATACTTGGGTTCCAAGAAACTGGCGCTTAAACTCTACGTCAAAGATTTGGTGATGCATTCTGCGACCGAGTGACTTGATGATATACTACAGTCATTCAGAAACTTTACGCTTTAAAGGGCTAGTAAAACGCTACTGCTGCACTAATTGTGAAATAAATCAAATTGAATCTGAAATAATCGATTAATTTGGGCACATAAACGGAACTAAGATCAAAAGCCGGTTTTAACAAAGAACCAGATCCCTTTTTATTACAATTCACAAGACAATAAATAACATTCCTACTCTTTTCGCCATTTAATTTGAATTCTAAAATATAAGGTTATGTCTTCAGATGGGAAAACATAACCAAGATCTTATTACAAAAACAGGGAAATAAAAATAAGAAATGTGAAAAAAAAAAAAAAAATCAATCTGAGGGTTTTCTCCTGTGGAATTGGTACAAAATTTGGCAAATCAACCTTTGCAAATTTCAAAACAGAGAAAATTCAGATTGTTACATTTCTTTTTCCCTATCTAGTTCTTCACGTTTTCTAGGCTAAGCTTTTATAATCCGGGTTGTCTCGGAGACCCAATTTTGACAGTACAAAGCAGTAGGAATCCCAGTCAGTTCTTCGAAGATACTTCAATAATCTCTTCCTCCTCTGGACCATCGCTTGCAGACCCTTGCGAGAATGTTTATCCTACAACATTCACATTAATTAGGAAAATTTATGGACCGTGTTAAGTAATTTCGTTATTGTATCATAAAATAAGTAATATCATAAAACTTACAGAAACCAATCAGTGATCCTGTAACTGACTACTACTTACTGCATATAAATTGGCCATTACCACTAATGACTTACCCCTACTAGAGAATAATAATGAATAAAAGATAAAAGATGATTCATAATGGCAATGGCAATAGCAATTTGTGACAAATAAATAAGTAAAAAAACAAACAAACAAATAAATGAATTCATCTGTGCGAAAGAAAACAACAAAGTTATAGCATGTGAGACAAGGGGACCAGCATGTTATCTCTCTCGAAGTCCCACTCCATGACCACATCAGCATAGAAGTCATAATTCTTACAATTGCAAAACAATATATGATTTTTCTTTGCTTCTTATCGTCAATGCCAAGCCTCAAAAGTTTCAGATTGGCAATTTAGCCCAGGTGGATTTCTCAACACACCAAATTGTTATATATATATATATATCACTTTCAGCTACCATATCCCTTCAGAAACTAACCCACCCAGAACATGCAAGATTAAACTTAAGGAACATAAGCGCTACCACATAGGTATTTGGAAACTAAGATATAAGCAATATTTGTGCTTCGGACAAAAAAAGTAGAGACAGTAATATAAAGAGATCTTGCTCCCGCTCTCACCTTTTTGTGCAGAGCTGAAGATAAATGCTTGATCTTAGTTGTTAACTGTGCTACTGCAAAGCAATCAAAAAACAGCATCAGAGATCTCAACATCAGCAGTACCAGCAGGCATAGCATGTGTTCTAACAGTAAAAACTTTCAGTTGTCATGATCTTAGCTAATTTAACCACCTGCACTTCAGAACTTTGATATGCTGTAAGAAAACAAAGGCTACCGAGATCATCTGATTTTACTTGTATCGTTCATGAAGGTAAGAACATACTGAACAAAATAAAAGTTGATTGAAATGAGTTTGTGGACTGTCACCCAAAAATAAAAACAAGATAGCCACACTTTCCAGTTCAACTATAACCTACTTACCAAAATGCATAGACCAAAGACCCCTTGGTACGATTTCAAAAAATAGTCTAATTACGCTAAAGGAAACGTTGCAAGACATCAGACAGTATGCACAGAAACAACAATATATTAGAAATCCCTCCGTCAGATGAGCAAGGAACAAAAGATCCCCATTTTACTGTCAGATTGGAAGGGGGGGGGAAATCACTGCAATTATCTCTTTAGGCATGGATCTGTTATCAGGATTTGTGCCACTAACAAAGTCAGTTATTAATATTTGAGCTTCCAATAATCCTAAGTCAATGTCTCTCCTTTACTAACATAAAAGAGCATGATATTACTAGAAACTGATGGAAATTTCATGTAATTGGGAAAGGGTGGATATAAGCCTACTTAAATCCAAACTTAAAAATAGAAGATTGAGTAGGTACATTTCTGTGAAACTAGTCCCTAAGTCGATGCCAAGAGTAGAGATTATAAGCATAGATAACACGACAAAACGACCAACAGCTCAGTAGTCTTAATTTGACAATGGCAACATTTAAGGACACCAAATGAAAAACCCCTTACTTTGAACTCGTGCAGATCCACAATCTGATTCTGACATCTTAAATTCTTCTCTAACTTTTGCAAGCTCAATTTTCATTTTTTCTGCAGATGACATGTTATCCGGATGGAAATACTGCATGAAACATATTATAAATTATCAGAACACCAAGTTACAAATGATAATAGAAAGACGGTTGCCTTTACACATAAATCAGCATAAAATGAGTTTGCTTCCAGCTCTATCAGCAGGAACTATGGTCCAGCAGAAACTAGAATGCATGAAAAGAACCTATTGAGGCATTTCATATCAAGATTACGAGACCAAGAACAAGCAAGAGTCAATTGATGTAACAATTAAACCCCGCAGGCATAGTAAATACAAAGAGATTACATAAAACCAATAAAAAAAAAGAAAAATGGCAAAGAAGAAAGACGTACTTACCTTCTCAACTAAATGTTCCTTCGGAGGATGCAGCAAATACTCTGGAGTACCGCCAAAACCTTCCAAGATGTTGATTCTTTGAACTGATACAATAAATCTAATCAATAAATTATAAAGCACGGAACATATAATCAATCATTGCAGGTAAACTTTCATTGTCATCAAAATGAAATGTTTTTCAAGTAAGAATTCCCTGCAAGCAAAACTGTTTAGTTTTGTTCATCGGCTAATAAATAATAATCTCATTAAAAGTTTAACAGCTTTTATATAAAATTAGTTAAACAACGTCACCAACCTCTAGCTTTCTCCTCCTTTTCAATCTGTATCCTAGCTAAGCTGGATCTAAGCGCAGAGATAGTACCCGCGCCAATTTTTGAGTTGCTCTCATTCATCTCCATCACCCTCAACCTCATCAGCCTCTCATTCAACTCCCTCAATGAAAAGCCACCTTCCAATCCTTCAGGCCTTAATTTCTTCAATTTATCCCCCAGCTCTTCGAAGCTATACATCTTCACAAAATCCGTCTTCATCCGTTCCAGCTCTACAGCCTTCTCCTCCTCCTTCTTTTCCTTCCCAAACACCAACGCTGGTAGCTCCTGGCTCCCACCAATCACCCTATGTGCATTATCATCTGCAGGCTTCATCCTCAAAGTGTTCGTAAAGTTTTTCAACGACAATGGGTCCGAATTTTTAACCCCATTGCCTCTGTTATTATTGTTATTGTCATTATTACTTCTCGCTCTCATTTGTCGTAAGCTCTCTCTGATTGCCTCAAACGAAGGTTTCCCACTTGGTTTTGAAGCTAAAGTTTCATTAACCGTATTCCTTTTGTAAAGTTCTTGAAACGAGATATGCTGCGACTGCGATTGTGACTGTGTTTGTGATTGAGATTGTGATTCTGTAGAGTTTGATTCAGTGGGGGGTGGCACAGTGGAGCGCTGCCGGAACTCGGCGAGATTCCTTCTGATTTCTTCAAGTGAGGCTACTTTGCTTGGTGGGCCTCTTGATGAAGATGAAGATGACGACGTCGTTTGATTCGGAGGCGTTTGCTTTCTGAGGCTGGCTTTGACATCGCTGAAATAAGAGTTAAGCGAAGAATTTGAATAGTTGTTGTTGTTGTCGTTGTTGTCGTTTTGGGAAGTTGAGAAAAGGTGAATTAGAGATGGGTTTGTGAGGGATCTATGTTTGGGTTTAAAGAGATGGAGAGCCATTGATGATTGAGACTGTGAGTGGCAGAAGCTAGGGTTTTGGATTGGCAAGTGTAGTGACGAAGAGAAATGGGGGTTTAGCCGTGGGTTTGGGTTGCGGTTCGCTTTTGGACCGGGAGAGAAAACCCGGTTCGAGGGAGGATTGTATTTGTTTACAATCTTGTCGATCTTTTCTATTTTGTGTGAATTCTTGGGTAGCAAATGGCACATTTAGGACAATTTTACCCCGAATATTTTCTAGATCCTATTGAGTTTAAATCCAAACAATTGAGATTTTCAATATTTTATTTGATAGGAGTAGTAGTGGTTTCTATAGGCATACACCGGATTAAGATTTCTTGAATAACTAATTAATTTTTCAATAATTATAACAGTTTAAGCAAACCAAAACAAACAACATTATGTGAACAAAAAGTCCTTAATAAATAATTTACACTAATTAAATATTTAGATAGTTAACAATTACTCTCCTCTTTTTATTCTCCCGTCTTTCATGTGAGAGTGGCCTCTTCACTAATGATAGAAATGTAAGTAGATTTCTCCATTATTTATTAGAATATATTCTTTTCCAACATTCTTTTAATATATATTTGTTGTCAATATTTAGAAAAACAAGATTAATAATTTCCCCTTTTTTTAAGAAAATTATTTGTGTCAACTTTGAAATTATCCCGTTATCAACCATATATGGTGGCAAACGATATATCTATAGTTTAAAAAAGTCTTAATCTAGTGAATGACTATAAATTCCCAACGGTAGAGTGGACAAGTAATACAAAATATAAATAATGAATGTAAAATCGAATAAATTCAAGTTTTATAGTATTTTTTATAATGGGATATTCTTAGGATAAAGGATTGATAATTTTCCAAAAAAATAATAATATTTTATTCTAACTAATTTTTTAGTGTACACCCACCGTCTAACATTAAAATAGATAGAGAGGTCTTAAGGTCATTCTTATTGTTAAATGCATTTACTTTCATACAATATAAATAAAGGTTATATACGTTTAATAAATTACAAATTGTTCTTTAATTAAGTGGTGCACACCTCATCTCTTAGTTCTTAAAGTGGATGACTCAAGTATTCTGTGTCTGTGTATAAGGATGCTTTCTTTTAATAAATTTTTTACTAAAACAAATGTATATTACAAATCCAACGTAAGGTTTACTTAAAAAAAAAAAAAAAAAAAAAAAAAACTATGAAAGGTTTACAATGGTTGGGTTCGGCCCACAAACTTGTTGATCCAAGAAAGGTGTGAATTTTGGGAAATCATATTACTAAATACACCTAACAATATTTGCTCTTAATCTTAATGAAAAAGATAATGGTGTATGGAGTAGCAACTGTGCAATTGAGGCCACTTTACAATTGAGATGTACCTCTCAAAGGAAAACAATAATTCAAGATATAACTATTCGCAAATCATTTGAAAAATAAGTCAAAATATCGAAAATTTACCAAAACAGTTTTCATGTTACGCTTTTGAGCCAGGGATAAGCTGTTCATTTATTTATTTACAATTTTAATCGAAATTAACCATTTCAGCAATTGCATCTTTTTTTCTTTTTTTTTTTGGTTGGTATTACGTGAGATAGTACAATACAAATATGAACAGATATATCCTAATATCAACATTGAAACACAGCTCAATGCTTGTTGAGACCTGTCTCAACGTATCCAATTTCAATTCCAATCCAAAAATTCAAAATTGAATTAAAAAAAAAAATTATACTCCTACATCTACCAAAGACTCAAACTCTGAAATTTATAAAAGGAGGCGAGGAAATGTCCAACCAACTCAACTAACGAGTTCTTAGTTGGCGGATGCAACTTTGAATGCCTTTAGACTCACAAATTAAACTAAAATTTATGGTTGCATCGAGATTTACCATAGTCGAGAAGAATAAAGTTCTCTTATGTTTACATTTTATATTTTCTAAAAAAAATTGATGTACAATTTTTTGAATAGTGAAATACTAGAAGACAAGCTTTTATGCTTTAATAGAATTTTCCAATTAAAAATTTTGAAATAGAAACAAAAGAAATGCATAAGAAAATGTAAATAGAAATTATAACAAAAAACTATCTATTGAGCAAGGAACAATCTTTCTCAATCTTGCCTTTTTTGAGTTAATAAATAAAATCATTTCTTTATTTTATTCTCATTTTTGTTAGGAAAATCATCATCTATCCACCCTAAGTTTACTCCATTTTTAAATGTATTAGAAAATTTTGAATTTATTCAATTTTACACCTTATATATGCATATTGTATAAACTATCTACCGAAAAAACATAATTATTCTTATAAAGCGACAAACAAAAGTAAACACAAATTATACTGATATTTATTTTATAAAGGTAATTTTATTTTTTTTAGTAAACAATTGATACACATTATGAATAATGAGTAAAATATCAAATAAATTTAAATTTTTATAGTAAAATAAATTTAGAGTGAACGACTGTTTTTTTTTTTTTTGTTTAATCTTTGTGGACATTTTTTTCATCCCTAATTTGAATTGCAATCGTTTGTGGAATCAGAGGCGAAAGTTTTGACTTTTGACCAAAGAATCACAACCAATTGACCTTTTTATCATCAAACACATTTGCAAAATCAAGAGGAATTTTTGAAACTTCGTGCCTTTCACAAGCTTCCGTTTCCAAGTATAACGACACCCGGTCTCATAATCCTCCGTCATAAGAAAAACGCATCAAAGCTAAAATAAAACGCGGACTGGACCATCGCAAACACGTGCAAACGGATAAACGCAACTTCCTCACACGTGCGGAACCGTCCGACACGGACGCCACGTGCGAGAAGGTAAAGGAGGAGCAACATCAAGAAGTGGGGGATAATAGGGGTCAGTGGGTTTGGGCAGTCAGTCACGCTCTTCATACGTAACAGATTAAATGTAGATGGGAACTTAGAGCCACGCGCGGCATTGGAGCGTTCTGCACGCACCAATCAAACTGGTGACACGACAGCATCTTTTCAGTTCGAAATCTGGGTGGCAATGGTAGTGGCCAAAGTACGATCCAAACCGGTGCCTTGATTCTATTTTCGTTATCATATTTATTCGAATTTGTACTGTATTATAATTTAGTTCACGTCTCAAAATATCTTAATATTGTTCTTTTTAAGGTAATATTGCACTCATAAATAATGGATTCTGTTTAAAGGAGCTGATGAGGCATGATCATTAAGTACGACCATATATGTTATAGTTTGACTAACAGAATACAATGTTGATGTTTTTAATATTGCTAAATAAATATCCTGCTTGCGATGGTCGGAATATGTTCAAATAATTTTATTTAACTGACTATTTGAGTTCGAATGATAAAAAAAGAATGTAGAAACTAAAAATTAATTTGAACTCAGTTTAGAGGCCACATGTCAATCCTTTTATAAAAAAAAAAAAAGATTTAAGTTTTCAGTTTATACATAGGAAATGAAACCGAAATGAAAATGATAATTGCATATCTACAAATTTACTTTATAGGATTAGCAATGATATAGATTAAGCACAAAAGTATCCGATGAGTTGTGATCAGAGAAGGTGTTGTAATTTATATCTATCTGTTCTTCAATAGGTTCTACTAATGAAATGTTATTTAGTTCTAACTTATAAAATTTTATTCTAAAATTTCATTTCATGTGCCATTCATTTATTAGTTGATGAATTAACTTAAAATTTTTAAAAAATATCAACTACCTTATAAATGATGCATCCCAAACCACATCATTTGTAATAAAATTTTAGAATATTTATCATTAATCAATTTTTTTAGATGGTATAAAAGATTCTCAAACTTTCCAGATGGTATAAAAGATTTGAATTTCAACTCCATCTACAAGGAGAAAGGAGTTAATTTTTAATCCATTATTCTCACTTTTTTATTCATTATTTAATTATATATCATACCTTGCTGTCTAGAATGTAGTATGTACTATATACCACTTATTTGTACGCATTGGATTGAAAATGTTCAAATAAGTCTCATTTAGTATGCCATAGATTATATGAAGGTAACTGTATTTTGTTTCCTTTTGTTTTGTCTTATTTTATATCTCGTTTGACACCTTAACTTTTCTTCCCTTTGTTTCTTGGGTAACGAGTACATTATTTTAGTTGTTTAATACATTCAGACCTTGCAATTTTGCAATTTGAAAGTTCAAACAAACTTTCTCATCCAACATCAACGGTGAGGCATTTCAAGATTTCCTTCCAAGTTACGAGGGTAAATTATTCGGCCTCTTTGCTATATTTGTACATGAGGGGTCATGCTGCAAAAAAAAATAAAAATTAAGAAACAAATTTTGTTATATGAATTGATGTGATTTAACTTGTCACTCATCCATTAATTTATTTTAAACAATTTATATTTCATTATATTATTCAACTTTTCATCATACTTCTCAAAATTTTCTATCACAAATTTTAAATGTATGTTATCATCAATGTGTATAAGGTATAAACTTTTGTGTAAATAACAACTACAACAATAATAATAATAGTCGTAATAGTAATAATAATAATAATAAATAAGAAAGGGAAGTACCTAATTTATTAAAAAATTACTTTATATATGATAGTTGTTGATTTGTGTCACATTATTAATTATAAATTTACATCCTAAAAATATATACATAAAGGTTCAGTTATAGTTCCTCAAGTCTGTGTATCGTAATCTATAGTCTGCACATTGTCAGATTATCATAATGTAAATAAAATCTAACCATCAGACAGTAAAATGCCTATGAATTGTTATAGTCACAATCATGTATTAAATGCCTTTCTTGTTAACATTTGTAACTCGATCTACTTTTATATTGCATTTTCTACAAAAAAAAAAAATGCTCAAAATAAAAAATGAAGGGTTGTCATTTACCTTGTCAAAACTATGGTAACATAGAAATAATGTCAATGTATGTAAGGTTGACTTACAACAATTGTTGAATCAAATTATTTGCGGACCATTCAATCTTCTATTTTTTGACTCAAAATATCTGCATATATAGAAACATGCATGGTCCTTGAGCCACCCTAGCATTAATGTTGTGACGATAAGTTTTGCCACGCTAGCCTAATGCTTCTAGTAACTCCAATTATTCCAAGGATTACATTTCTTTAATGACATAAAATTCTTATTCTTGAAAGTCCAAAAAGCATGTTTATGTTACCATAAACAGATAAATTTGATAATGACCTGCATTACTATTGCTTCTTTTTCAGTAATAATCAATGAACCCCAAAAAACTTAATTCATCCTAAGAGAAGTCTAAGACAGTGTTACCCTATCTCCCCATATCTTTTCATTATGTGTGCAGAAGTTTTTTTCAAATTTATTCATGCAGGCATAAAGGAAATAGTGGATTAGAGACATGAGATTTACAAAGTTGTCACTATATCTCATCTACTTTTTGCAGATAATAGCTTAGTCTTCAAAGAGTATTATTGGCTGATTGTAAGCTTTTGAAGGCAATCTTTGATTGCTATCCAAGGGCATCTGGCAGATTTTCAATTTCGAGAAATCATCCATGTTTTTCAAGTGGCAGGTGACACAACTTAAAAGTTATTTCTAAGGTGATACAACTTAAAAGTTATTTCTAACTCCCAAATATAAGAGTATCTTGTTATATTATAACCCGGTGAGTCTGATGTCGATCCACAGAGAAAATATTTACTTTGTTTATTTTACTTTATCTAAAAATGAAAATAAAATTTATACAATTTAATTTAAATGAAACTATGAAATTGAATTAGTTAGGGTTATGGATCCACTTTTAGTAGTAAATAAAATTTAACAAATTCTTTTTGCCATTTTTTTAGATTTATTTCCCAAAAGATTAATAATATAAATTATTATTATTTTCCAATTAATTTTATTATGGATTAAGTATTTATTGTGCCAAAATTTAATTTGTCTACAATAAATCAAAATACCATTTTACAATACCTTATATTAAGATATTAAGAATTTATTGTTGCAAACTCCCTTGTTTGTCTACAATAAATCAAAATTTCAAAATATAGAATATGTATAAAATTAAATAGAAAATAATTTAATTTATAAAATTAAAAATAGAATTTGATTAAATCATATTTATTTCCTAAGAGTTTCACCTTACCCTAACTATTATTATTTAGTTAAGCATAATTGAAACAAAAATAATTATTAAAATTAAATTACTTATAATTAAAAGTAATAAAAAACAACTAAAATTGAAAATAAAACTAAATTTATTTATAAAAATAATTATACAAAATATTAAATACACACTTAAAAAACAAAATTATAGGGAGATTGAGAGAGATTGAGAGAAATTGAGAAGAAGAGAGATAAAAAACATAAAAATAAGGCTTTATTTATAAAAAAATAAATTAATAATCCTGTGTTTTGCGGCCTATCATAAGCTTTATGCATGCGTTCCTCACAACCATTAGAACACGATTAGGGATGGCAAAACCCGGGTCTGGGTCTGAGTTCGTCTGTTCTGGTTCCGAACCCGAATGACAATTTGTCATTCCGGATCCGGAAATAAATCCGGATTTTTAAAATGCGGGTGCGTACTAGGTTCAACCCGAAAAAATCTAGGTTTCTGAAATCTAGGTTTTGAACCCAGATTGGCACCATTTTTAGGCTTGTTTCAGAATGTAAAAATAGAGTTAAGGCATTGCAGTGTTCAACTTGCAACTTTTTTCCATCACTGATTGCTTTAATGTGAAGATAGAAGTAATATTTAAATCAAACAAAAGAAATTGATTAAAGAATATAACAAAACAATGAAGCAAAAGTGCAAAAAAAAAAACCTAAATTTTATGATTGTCAGCTTGTCATCATCAAACAAAAGCTAACTTAATAGCAAAATAGAACACAAATGGGGACAATGAATGAAAATCCAGTAAATTTGTACAGTTGGTCATTGCTTCATCTACGTCAGTGAATCCCAATCCGTCACTTTGTGTGCGTGATATTCTGCCACCAGCCGTAACCATGAATGAGTTTAGGAACTACTGAGAATTCAAGCCTTTGATGATGATTAATAACGATTTGATGATGATTGATGACGATTTGATGATGATGATTTAAATCGGTGAGTTTGGGAGATGAAAAGGAGAGGAAATGGCAGTGGCTGTGAATTGATGAATTTGGGAGATGAAAAAAGAAATGAAATGGTGGCGGTTGTGATGAGTTAAAAGCCAAAAGTGTAAACTAGGGTTGGTTTTGTTCTTTTTCTAATTTTTTTATATTTATATTAAAGATAAATATATCCGGGTCTGGGTTCTAGACATACGGGTTCAGCTGAACGGGGAACCGAAACTGGACCCGGATATGTTTGGGTTTTAAAAACTGAATACCGGATCCACATATTTTTCAAATGCGGTACAAGTTGAACCCGGACCGAATCATCGGGGTTTATCTGGGTTCAGTTCGAGTTCGGGTTTTTTTGCCATCCCTAAACACGATCCAACAGTTGGTCAAACTTCAAAAGTCAACATTACACGTGGCATCATTTGACGCATTTGATTCGACTGAGTGGATCAGGACGACTCGAATACAAAGATTTAGATCCTATAACTTGCTTCACCAACCATTGCCATGTGGCACATCGTGGCCATTGAATTATAAACGGTGGAGATTTAGTCAAAATTGTCAGCTATTCAATGCACTCATATTTATTGTAAGCTCATTTTATAATCCAATTAGTGCTTGGTCAACAGAAAAAGTCAACTCTTTTGCACAACCTCAATTTCGGACCTCTGTAATCTAAATTTGTCATCCATTTATCTGTTTAGAGTCTCGAATTACACGAATTTAACATTTTACCTAATAAACACACAAAAACACACAAAATTAAATAATAATTCCTAATATATTGCATAAACACAAATATAAATTATAATATAAACACAAAATAATATTTGTATCGCTTGATAATCAAATTTTTTTTTATATACTAATCAATAGGATTCCAAGGGAACAGATTGTAGCAATCAAGAGTATTTTCAAGCTAAATGTGGTGTCAAAAATATTTAGGTCTCCTATCATGATAGGTAGAAAGAAGATGAGTTTTTTTTTAATGATATCAAGCTCAAGATGTTAAGCAAAATATCAAGCTGGCAACACAAGATGTTCCCTAGAGAAGGCAAGGAAATTCTTATTAAAGCAGTAGTTCAAGCTATTCCATCATATGCCATGAGCATATTCAAGCTTCCAAGAGGATTATGTGAAAATATTTAAAGAGCTATTGCAAAGTTCTAAGGGGGATCAAAGAAAGACAAGTACAAATTCACTTGGCAAGGTGGGACAAGCTAAGTCATTCAAAAAAGCAAATGAGGATAGAGATCCGACGAGCTTCAAACAAGTATTAGTAGCTAAGCAAGGATAGAAACTACTTCAGTTTTGTAACTCTCTTGTTTCCAAAGTCTTGCAAGCAAAATACTATAGAATTCCACCTTTTTAAATGCTAATGCAAGCTTAATCCATCTTTTACAGGGAGAAGCATTCTATGGGAAAGGCAAGTCATTAAAAAAAGAGCTAGATGGCATACATGAAATGGCAAAAAGATCCTTGTACACAAAGATAGCTGGCTATCAAGGCCAAACACATTCAAACTAGCACCAACAACTTTCCTAATTGAAACTATTATGGCTGATCTGATAGATATAGATAATAGATGGATGCAGACAAGTTGAATCAACATTTTATGCTTAAGTTATAGAAGTAATCCTCGAGATTCCTTTACCAAGAAGACAACAAGAAGATGAAGTGATGTGGCAATTTGATAAAAGGGGAGAGTACTCATTTCAAAGTGGTAACTAGCTAGCGCTCAAATTCAAGTGTTGAAGTGTATTCAACAGCTCAGATAACACCTCTAAGCAATAGAATTCTCTTTGGTCTTTAGAGTTAGCTGAAAAGATTAAAATCTTCATATGAAGGGCAACAAAAATATCACCAACCACTGGAAACTTATGGAAAATGAAGAGTTTGCAAGACCAAATTTGTCAAAGATGTAGCAGAAGTGTCGAAACCATAGGCCATGCTTTGCTAGGTTGTAAAACAACAAGGAAGATTTAGGTATTAGTTCCTTTAACAGTTCAACACCAAAATGTTCCAAATTAAGACATTCTGGGTGCGTTTGGTGTGCCGCACTGTATTGGACTATACTGGATCGTAATAAAATGTATTGTATTGGAATGTATTAAATAATACAGTACCATGTTTGGTAGAGTACGGAATGTATTATATATTTTTATTATTTAATAATAATAAATAGCTATTATTTATTTATTTTTTAAATAAATATTATATGAATTTAATAAATATTTTAATATTAAGTTAATTTATTATTTAGATTTACTAATAAAAATATAATTATCTGCAGTAGATTTCAACATCTTTTCTTATTCATCAATTAAACATAAATTAATATGTTAAAGAAATATTATATTTGATTTGTATTGAATTTAATAACTAATATAAATAATAATTAAAATAGAAAAAGAGATGTGCAATTTAGACACGCAAGGAGAGACGGGTCTTATTTGCACCTCAATTGCCGCACAATCTTTTCAAGCAAGGTAATTATTTTTTGCAGCCAAACACGGGTCTGAATTTATATTACAAGACAGACACTTGTAGACCCGCCCGCCAAACATACCCTCTTAGCACTATCTAGTACATGTGCACTAATCTAGGGAAGTTGGTATTAACCTTGTAGTGACTTATTGTTGGGTTGTGTGGTATATAAGAAACAAAATTATCTTTGAATGAAAGAAAATAGGGGTCCGGCTACGGTGCAACGGTGATACGGTATCACCGTTGCATCCAGTCATTGGATCCACTTGGATGAATGGATCCAGTGGAATCCAACGGCTGGGTGCAACGGTGATACCGTATCACCGTTGCACCATAGTTTTCTCCAGAAAATAGACCTAAGAATCTTAGCAGCCAAGGCAGAATCAGTTTTGGAAAAAGAGCGTGGAAACAAGATTGTCACATATTAACAATACCATAAAGGAAAAATATCAATAGTGGACATCTTCTCCCATAAAATGTCTTCAAGATT
This sequence comes from Citrus x changshan-huyou, assembly GCA_039657385.1. Lineage (NCBI taxonomy): Eukaryota > Viridiplantae > Streptophyta > Magnoliopsida > Sapindales > Rutaceae > Citrus > Citrus x changshan-huyou. The sequence continues at coordinate 13,346,749 of CM077547.1, read as the reverse complement.
AATGTAGATGCAGTTATTTGTAGTAAGGACTAAACAACATGACTGAGAGCAATTATAAAAAGACTCGGATGGTAAAGTACGAGCTGCTGGTATAAAAAAGAATCAATTATGGGAAAATATCTTCTACTTCTTTTGCCATCTATAAGCCACTCAACAATTTCCGTACAAAGGGCAACAAAGCAGAAATGTTTTGAATAATTTCAGAGATCCAAAACTAGAAAAGGGATTTCCAAAATGTTAAATTCCAATTATTACTTAGAAACTATAATGCTTATGCCCATTATTTAGCAAAATTCGCTTTAGGAGAAAACATTTCTACTATATGGTTCGAAACAATATCAATAGAAATTATGAATATATTTGATAGTGTTGTTTGAATTAATGGAAGAATTACTTTCTTCTAAAAGAAACATGTTTATGAACATTAATTAAATTAAAAATTAATGAATTGTCTAACCAAAATATTGAATTTTGGGCATAATTAATCTTGTTTATGATATATATACTACCACTAATATTGATAAAAACCGAGTGAGGGTATTCATAACAAAATTAACTTTGAGAAAGATGTAAATAATATTTTTTTTATTATAAATTCAATTCCCCATGACAAATCTTTCCTCAGTATTATGAGAAGATTAGACATCATAATTTTTTTAAATGTTAATCCTATTAATTTAAGTTTTGAAATAAATGCATTGCCCTCATATTGATTTAATCTTGTTTTTTAGACTATTTGGACACTCAAACTATCTTTTAGAAATACGTATCCATGCAATTTTGGTATACTTTATTTTTTTAATAAATTTTGGTAAATTTATTAAAAATAAAAATAGAGGGGAAAAAAGAAATATAAAAAAAAATCAAGATACTAATTAATAATTCTAGACTTGAGAAAATCCAAGCATCCTTAAGAAGACAAGAACAGCCTTCCGAGGTAATCTCACCACGTAAAATTAGAGCAACCAAGACTCATAACATTCCGATTTTATAAAACACTTTTTCCATGATTAATAATTTGTATCGTAATCACCTAATTGGAGTTCATATCAAATAAATAAAAATTAATAAACCTTAATTTATTTTGCCCATAGTTGGACTAAAATCTGATAAACCCATTTTAATATTCTTGTTAAATAAGTCAAATAAGGAAGATTGTGTTTGAATTGAATTGAATTGATTTGTAATAAGCATAATTAATTAACTAACTAACGTAAGACAAAAAAATCCACTGCGACCAATCCTTCCAGATTTCGTCCGTGTCATATTTAACATCACCTTAAATGCACAAACTTTTGCTGTTTTCAGGAAAAACCAAAAAAAAAAAAGGAAAAAGAAAAATAAAAAATACAACTTCAAACAAATAGGTTTATTACCGTACTTTAAAACTAGGCTCCACTCACGGAACACGTGCCACATAAGAATAACTGACACACCACCATTCATCGCAAAGCTTCTCCAATCACTCTCCTCATCACGTTCACTCTTCGCGCGTGCATCGCCTCTCTCAACTAATCCTGTAATCCAAAATACAAAGCCAGAGTCCATAGTTGGTCACTGCCACGTGCTCTCCGACTGAACCCATTACCAAAGGTCAAGAAACTCGAGTACTCAACAGCGTAATTATCAAAATTAGCCGTATTGTTTTCAGAAATCACGATCAACTCAAAACTTTTAAAACGAATTTCAGATTGACCCTTCTATTGATATTATAGATACTGTATACATATTTTTAACACAAAAATATCAATGGGAAGTTGGGTATTAATATCATTTCTATCTCAGAGTGAATATTTAAAATAACCTAATCTAGATCATTCTCCATCATAATTAATTTAAAATTAATTTAATTTTAATTTAAGAAATATGAACTAATCAATTTTTATTTATTTTAAAATTTAAAAAATGGCTAAAATTAAAAAAATATATATGGAGGGTATCAATGAAGAGAAACGAATTGGCTTAGATTTTTATTTTTAAATACAAATAAAACATATGCCCCTGATTTTTTATGTCTTTTAATAAACTTTAATAAAACAAATTAGAAGGTTGGAGAGCATGATATGGAATCATTGATTCATTGTTTGATCCTTGAGGTGTAATTAGAAATGCATGAAATTTGTTTTAGTAGATATTAACAATAAATATAAGGAGTGATTTGATAAAATTCCCAAACTCAATACGTAAAATTAAAGAAAAATCCGAAAACGAAAAAAGGAAAAAGCTTGTCAACAAAGCATCTCCCTTTTCTCTCTCCATAACACCACATATAAAACCTCTCCATTTATTTCCTCATACAACGATTTTCTCTCTCTCTCTCTCTCATTTTCTCTCTCATTTTCCATTTCCTCTTTCACTTTCCACACAAAACAAACAACGCAAGCAACCAACACAGAAGATATAATAACATCAACATGACTGAAGAGGAAGAGTGGGTCAAGACTGCCATGTCCGACGACTCCATCGTCGTCGAGATGCTGTTACGCCTTCACCAGGCCGAGCCACGTCCCGCGCCGCGTCTGGCTCCTCGTAAGAAGGGCGCCGCCCCGGTTCTCCAGCTCGAGTGGAGCGTGCGTCAGCGCCGCTCCAGACAGAAGGTCCGGAGAAAAAAGGGCGACGCGACACGTGCCAGCCCCACCACGCCGCTTTCGTGGAGCGGCGCCACGTCAGTCAGCGGCGGTGCCGCTGACGGCGGCTTCGAGGAATCCAGCAAGCCGTCCAAACCCATTGACAACGCGAGATCTAAGGTTTGTTTTTGCGTATTTTTGTGTGTGTTTCTCATTTTGAGTCACCGGCGGTTTTGAGCTTTATTTTTGACTCGGTGGCTCGATTTCAGTTGGTGTCAGTTTTGGTGGATTTTGTTGGGACGAAAATGACCCTCTAAACTACGATAATTACCTCGATGGATTTTGAGTTTTGTTACATCTGTCAGATTTTGGTTTCTTGTCTGGAGTACTAGTATCTCATTATTCTTCTATCATTGTGACGCTTTTGCCCTTCCTGCTGTCTGCATGGGATGTATCTCGTGAATCTCTAATGGATCGGTATATACTCCGGTCGCCGGCCAGCCGTCTTCGATTTTTGACTTTCCACTTTTGTTTTATTTTATTTGTTGTTTTATTATTTTATGAAAAATTTGGTGACTTCCATTCAGCACATGGGGTCACGTAATTTTCCTTGCCAATTTCATTATTCTAAATGCCGCCGCGTCATATCATTTCTGATTTTCTCATATCCGAAAAGACCAAAACGCCCTTCTAGGTGAGGATACTTTGGTAATTCGGAAGTTGCTAACTGTCCCAGAATCGAAGCCACTGTCGGAGCCAATAATTTCATTGGTCAGATGAAGTTTCCATAAATTGGCGGAATTGCCACCAACAAGAGTCAAACCTGCTTTATTATTTTGGAGGTCATTTTGGTCAAGTGATTTTCAAAGCTTGTTTAATCGGTGGCGTGTTTTTGTAGCAAAATAGGTCTGCGTATAGTTTGGTGTAATGTTGTTAGTGGTTGTGCCACTTTTTATGTTTTTGACAAAGAGGGGAACCAGTCCAGTACGGTAAGCCGCAGTTTTGTGTACCTGCGGGCGCGCATGAATCTTGCCACCTGGACACAAAGGGAGCGAGTCGCTTCATTCGGCGCTCGTTACGTAGAAGCGACAGCCTGTCACTGTAACATTTTGGTGTTGAGTGGGGTTCTAAATCGGTGGAAATGTGGTCAAATTATTGTTTCGCGTATATGCCTTAGAACTTATTGAGGTGAAAATTGAAAAACTGAAAGTGAGCAAGTAGAAGTTTATATTATATGTCCCTTTAAAAAAAAAAGTGCTTTTTTTAGGTTAAAAATTGAGGGCGTGGGGTCCACAGTGTCGCCGAATTAATGGCATAAGCTGACTTGTTACTTGTTAGTATCGCCAACCCCTTTTAGCATTATCTACTACTAATAATACTGGAGGGAATATTTTTTAGGGTTCATGTTCATTGTTATATTATTTATTTATTTATTTATTTTGTTGTTGGATAAATTTGGGACCAACGTCTAGGGTTTGGACTTTAACACCACAGGTCCACAAGTTTGAAACAGTCAATTTATAAGGTGTTGAATTGAAACGGACGTAAGGGTCATGTGAAAGTCACGTGATACTTTATTGTGGGGTTTGGGTGACGTAGCCCAAAACTAATGGGATCAAGCTTGTTTGTTATAAGCCACGTGTTGGGGTAGGATTGAGAACTAAACGGGGTTATGGGTGTAATTATTAGCCAGAATCCCGCACTTTAATGCACAATGAGCTGTCACCAGAAATTTATGATATAAATGATCCAAACGGCTTACAGTTGTGTGTCCGTGATCATCTTAATTAATCAGATAATTAATGAATGTAATACATTCTACTCTTTGGGGTGCTCAATTAGACAATTTTATGGGAATATTGCTTTATTTGATCAGTTTGGCCACTAAGTTCGTTTCGATTATTTTGTGCTGTACAGGTTGTTGCTACAGGAGAAACAACTGCCGCTAAAAGGTCAAGGAAGAAAAAGGTACGTGATGAATTTCATGGCATGGCTTTGCTGTGATGTTGGTAGTACAGCATATGATGCAATAAGTACTTTTCGAATAGACTATTTAGTTGATGTGTTACAAAATTTGGAGGTTGTTTTGAGCACTTTGACAAATGAGACTAGTGAGTCTTAAGGTTTCGGTGTCGTCATTCTTTCCTGGGTAGTGAGTTAGTGGCTAAATTCATGTTTCGTTGTTAACTTAAGTTTTGGTTGCTTGCAGACATTGGCTGAACTGAAAGAAGAGGAGGGCTTGCTATTGAAGGAAAGGAGAAATTTGAAAAATGTATGTTCCAGCTCCCTTTTGTGTGTGTGTGCAAAGAAATGCTTTTATTTTGTATGTAAAGAAATATTGATTCATGTAACTGACAGAAATTGGCAACCTTACGTCTCTCCTTTGAGCAACAAAGAGCCGAAAATGAAAGCTTGAAAAGAATGAAGGTAAGATAAGAACACTATTATTTTTTTTCTCCCCTTCTTGCTCCTTTTACAGTTTTCTGTGTAGATATAGGGTGTATAAAAAAAAACTTCGTTCATATCTGCTGCGTTCTGTTTGCCGTTTAAGTTGTTGAAATGCCTTTTCATCTTTCTTGAATCCTTGTTTGCTAACTGCAACTCACATAATTCTATTGCAGTGGAAGGGAAACTATTGTGATCTTTAAATTATTTGATATATTGACATTACTATCTCATGATTAGTCCTGATGACAGAAGTTTGGACTAAAGGCTTAACTTCACTAGAGCATACTAGGATCTTCGAGTCAGGATATGCTTCGAACTTGGTCTTTTTGGCTTTTTCCCCCCTCTGCATCTTATATGTAATTAGATGCATGCAGAGATGTTATGATAAATGATCTACTGCTTGCAGTTTACATTATATTAATGATTTATAGTTATATTAACCAGTTATGCTCGATTGCGCCAGTGGTGTACTACAGGAATGTAATAATTTCTTGACATTTTCTTTTTGATCTTAAACAACAACAGAAGATAACGACTCTTTGCACATTGATTAAGGAGAAATTTTACATTACCATTCCATCTAAAGCTTCAACTAGTGTTGTGATTTGACACTGGTTACCATCTGTTTCTGGAATGGCTGTTATGAAAAATTAGATCTTGGTGGGCACATCATGATAGTTGGGGTGTTATCATCTAGGACTAGTTGACCAATGCCTTGTAAAGTGTGGAAGATGCATCTCTTAAAAACTTATGGCCCAATTAATTTAATATGCTGGCAGTGCCCAAGCATATAATTTTTTTTTATTACGACCAATTTAAATGTTAGACATGTCTTATTTAAATTGGTCGTAATAATTGCATGTCTAACCTTTTTGTCATATAAAATCTGTAATAAAGAATTGACATATTAAGTACACCAAGTTTGACAAAGTAGTATTCTTTTTACTAAAAAAGTGATAGATAATTCTGTTTTTGGCATGTAGTTGATGCAATGCAATTGGATCCTGACCTATGTGATGTCAGAGTGATGGTGATGAACATCTGAATCTAACAATTCTTTCATATCTTGATACAGCTTGATGTTCTTTCACAACAGAGTATGCAAATAGTTAGAGCTTCTGCATCTCAGGAAGCTATATTGAACCCACACTATCAAATGAAAGTACTTTGTGACCCCTCATGCATGATCTTATCCACACATGGTGGCTGCAACGATGTCAAGCCATTACCACCACATGGTTCTTCTGAGGTAGAGGGTGGAAGTATCAGATCTTCCTTCTTGCTACCTGATCTAAACCTACCTGTCGATCCTGACTCAGGCTCTGGGAATTTATATGGAGTAAGCTGAGAAGCGTCGGTTGTATATTGGTAATTCTTTTCTTTTTTTCCCCTAATTTAGCAGAAGTAAGATCTCCAATGGTCTCATGCTTAATAATACATAATGGTCCGTTCTAACTATGTTGCAAGTTGAGTTATTGTAATTACCAAACAGATTACCTTCGCTGCTTAACCTAGATGCGGGAGTTTGTTCTTTTAATACACGAGGGTACTGGGGGTAGTGTAGAAATCCTAACTTAGATGCAGCCAGATTCCTTTTTCGCAGGTTTCTACATTTGTCCAAGATTCTTTGGGGTGAACCCTCATTCCTTCTTTCGCTTTTTCATTTTTTTTATTTTCATTTTTTTCTATTTAGGAAATATCAAGAGAGTTGTAATTATTATATAGATAATGACATGTTTCGCAACTTGCAATTCATCTTTCCAATGTAACTGCCTGTTGTGCTTGTCCAATCTTGTGCTTATCTATTTTTTTTTTTCTCGTGTTTCCCTGTTGATATTTACTGTTATGAAACTTGCCACTGATGGTAAAAGAATTCCATCCAAATCATACATGATTAGTAGTGGTAGGAGATCCTTGAAAGCTAAGCAAAGCCCAAATGACCCACATGTTGAATGATTGAGTAATATGGGGTTTTGGGGTTATTTAGAAAATTGACAGGGACATGTGTCTGTACTGAGCTTGAAAATGCAACTGTTGAATGATTTATGTCATCAACAAAGCCCAACTGAGACCACATATTGCTTAGCATAGGATTCTTTACATGCTTTTGTGCTCAAGACGGGAGCAATGCAGCTAAGATTAAAGAATCAGATACCTTCCTTGGCAACCCCTCGGTCAATATTTAAGATATTGAAACCTGAAGTTTCCTCGAACGTGTCAGCAGCCAACTTTGCTGGAAATGTGTGTAAAAACAAAGTACACATAGACATAACATATCAGTCTAGAGAGGCAGATGGCAGATACAAGGGAGCTAGAAAATAGTCTTGTTTCGATTCAGAAACAGAAATGCTTTGTAGAACCGCGAGTCGTAATCAAGCTGCAAGTTTTGAGGATGCTTTAAAGGGTCAAAGAGTTTCTAAGCAGTGGGTGAAAGAGAGGGTACAAGAAGCCACAGTTGCTAGATGGAGGTCCTATTCAGGGTCTCAGGGAAGACTCTGCGGCGTGGGGGGAGTGGGCAAGGTTGTTTATTAACCCAAATCAACAAGAAGATCCTGAATATATCAAAGAATTTTGATGTTGCTATTTCCGCAACAAATATTTTTACCGACTTACAACTTGAGAAGATTCAAGAAAAGATCTGATTGAAAAATATACAGGTCTTTTACTTAGTTTGTTGTGTGAGATTATGTTGACTGAAATTACAGTTAGGTGGCATTTATTTTAGTCTATATATAATAATAACTCACATTTAACATAAGATAAGAGAAAAAGTACAGAAAAATTTGTAAAAGGTTGGATTTACATCAAATATTTTTGTGTATTTATGATTAAGTGAATTCAATGTATTTAATTCATGCAAGAGTTGGAGATTACATTACTTACATCCCTGCAGAATAAGAAAACCATATTATCTTCTAGCTATTTTCTCTATAAACTTCTTAGCTACTTTCTCATTGAGTTTAAACGTGCAAATTCTTTCTCTTAAGTTAATTCAAATTAAGCATTTTTTTTTACGATATCTAAACGAGATCTCAAAGCATATTAAGTTCCAGTTTGAATTTTTTTTATTTTTTCATTACTTAATCTAACAACAACTTAAGTCTCCTGCTCTTCTTATGAGTAGATTTCAAACTCTAAACTTTTCGTTTTCACACAAAAAACTTTTACCATTTCAATTAGATGATACCCACGAAGCACTATTTCGATTTATATTTACTTAGATTGTGAGTAATCGTTGTAAACGTGATTCTAGGTTTAATTGGCACCTGTGTGCCAATTGGTATTGTTAGGTCTGCTTAGTAGTGCTTTTTAAGTGACTTGGAGATTGACAGATTGTAAAGGCTTCAAGGGGATCGAAAGGCAATTGCTTTGGCTTGAAATTAAGGCCATTGGTATAGGGAATTTTCAAGTATGTTTCTTTAAGCTGCGTGATCTGTTCGAGAAGTCATATATTTTAAACTTGAGACGCATTGAAAGCTGCTCCTCCTTTCAGCCTTCAAATCGACCAAAATTTTATGCATATTTGCCATTGTTTCGCCAAATTTGTAGCTTGAGTAGTTGCAGTAATTCTTGGAACAATAATAGCCTCCGAAAAACAAATTGTGAAGTCCTAGAGAGCTTTCTGTGCGTTTACTTCATGAAATGAGAATGGGCTAAAATGAGAATGAGAATGAGGAATGATAATGAGATTTCAATGTTTACTTGACAAAAATAAATGGGAATGTGAATGTGTTAGAATGTCATTAATGTGTTTATTTGGCAAAATAAATGGGAATAAGAATCAATTTACCAAAATACCCATAGTATTAATAATTAATAAAAATAAATAATTTATCATGATTAACAATATTATCATTATTGTTGTTATTATTACTATTATTATTATATTGTTAATATTATTTTTAGTAATATTATCATTATTAACATTTATTATTATTATTATTATTATCATTATTATTATTATATTTTATTAAATTTATTATTTTAGTTATTATTAATTACTGTTAATATTTTTTTATGAATATTATCATTATTAACATTTATTATTATTATTATTAAATTTTATTAACTTTATTATTTTAGTTACTATTAATTATTGTTATTATTATTTTTATTAATATTATCATTAATAGCATTTATTATTATTATTATTATTATTATCATTTTTATAATAATATTTATACATGTATTTAGATAAAAATTTCATTATTATTATTATTTAATTTTATTATTTTAGTTACTATTAATTATGTTTATTTTCATTTTTATTATTAATAATAATAACAACAACAATAATGATAATTTAATTATTTTTATTAATTATTATTTTTATCATTATTTTTATTGTTAATAATGATAATATTAATAACAATAATTAATAATAACTAAAATAATAGAGTTAATAAAATTTAATAATAATAATTATTATTATTATCATTATTATTATTAATGACATTTAAAATAATAAAATTAATTGTGATTTCAATGAGGATAATTTGATAAATATGAAAAAATTATAGGGATAGAAAAGTAAATATATATTTCATTCTCATTCGCTCATTTTCATTCCCCACCCTCCCATGGGAATGAGATTCTCATTCTTTATTCCCAAATTGTGTGGGACCCACATCTCTCTTGTGAGTAATACATTTCTCTTATTCGGCTTCATTGCTCTCTTCTCTCTAGCTCTTCGAAAACCTCTAGGCTTAACTAGTCGAGAAGCTCAAGGCTTACTTAGTAACATTCGGCAAAGGTTGTTTAAGTGCCGCACGGGTTTGCTGCGCAAAACACTCATCACGTGACAAGTGGTATCAGAGCTAAGGTTTGCACTCACACAAGTTAGCTCATGAGCAATGGCCAACCCTTCGAATGTAGCACAAGAGGATGTTGTTGGTGTGGATGTTCCACTCGAATCAAGCCGCGGCCGTGAGGGAGAGCGCGCCCAAGGCAAGACTCGCGGTCAGTCCAAGGCCTCATCCGTGGATGTGTTGGAGCCTCGTGTAAGCACTCTCGAAATCGCATTATCCGCCGCTCAAGATAGCCTCGAGGGATTAGAGGAAATAGTGGACGGTCTCGAGGGAGAATACACCGAGTTCACGGTGGCAACGAAAGCCCTCATTCAAGAGCAAGCGAACACTCTCCGAGGTGAGTTTTGTTCTTTTCATGATGGGTTACTCAAACTTCGTAGCTTTGTTCAGGATGAACTACGCGCTGTCAGTGCGGAAGTGGATGAAGTCCGCTCGGATTGGGCATAGCACAAGCGCACACTCTCCGCTAGTCCAACTTCTGCAAGCACGAGTGATGCGCGCCGCATTGACGTGCCAAAGCCCGACACTTACGATGGCACACGCAATGCCACAATCGTAGATAATTTCCTCTTTGGGCTTGATCAATATTTCAATGCCATGGGTGTCCGAGACGAGGCATCGAAAGTGGTCACTGTACCCACCTATCTTCGAGGCGTCGCACAACTATGGTGGCGTAGCAAGCATGGCGAGATGGGCAAGGGCATTTGGACCATCGACACTTGGGCCGACTTTAAGCAAGAACTCCGAAAGCAGTTCGCCCCAAGCAATGCAGAGGAGGAAGCGCGATCGCACCTACGTCGCCTCAAGCAATCGGGTAGCATTCGGAACTACATCAACGAGTTCACTACCCTTATGTTAGAGATAAGTGACATGTCCGACAAGGATTCGCTCTTCTACTTCTAAGACGGCCTCAACGATTGGGCCAAGACCGAGCTTGATAGGCGTAAGGTTCAAACACTTAACGACGCCATCGCCGTTGCGGAATCGCTCACCGAATACTCTACCTCATCCAAGGATAAAAAGGCCAATCAAGGCAAAGATGGGGGAGAGAGTGGCAAGGACAAGGGCAACAACCGCAAAGATTGGGGGCAGAAAAAGTCGCCTAGCAACAAGAGCGGGCAAGGAAAATCGGAGGGCAAGAAGGAGGCATCGAAGCCACGCAGCCTATGCTTCATATGCAACGGTCCTCATTGGGTACACGACTGTCCGGAGAAGAGGTCACTTAATGCTCTCGCAGCCCAACTCAAGAACAACCCCACAATGTCTACGGAAGAACCCCAACTCAGTATGGGTTCTTTCCAACGCCTCGGCGCACTTAATCGCCAACAGCCCACGCTCGTCAAGAAAGGGCTCATGTATGTGAGCGCAAAGATAAATGGCCAGTCCGTCCGCACGCTACTAGACACGAGAGCAACGCACAACTTCGTGTCCGTAAATGAGACCAAGCGCTTAGGCCTTAAGGCCACCAAGGAAGGAGGCACGATGAAGGCTGTGAACTCACCCGCCAAGCCAATTGCGAGAATCGCACAAAGCGTGCACATAACACTTGGTACGTGGAGCGAAAAGTTTGACTTCTCCATCGTCCCCATTGATGACTTCAAGATGGTCCTCGGCATGAAATTCTTCGACCAAGTCCATACCTTCTCGTTGCTCGCTACGAACTCCCTAAGCATCCTCGACGGGAGTAAGGCATGCATGGTTCCCACGGAACGAGGCAAGTCCGAGGAGAAGACACTCTCCGCCATGCAATTTAAAAGGGCTTTCAAGAAGGACCCAAGTTTCTTGGTCTCAATTCAGGAACTAAACGAGGAACGAGATTGCGAAAAATCACCAAGCCAAGTCCCTCAGCGAATTCAAGCCGTCCTCAATGAGTATAAGGGTGTGATGCCTCCAGAACTTCCGAAGAAGCTCTCACCTCGACGAGAGGTCGATCATGCGATCGAGCTGGAACAAGGCGCGAAACCACCAGCCTTGGCGCCCTACCGCATGGCGCCACCTGAACTTGAGGAGTTGCGAAGACAACTCAAAGACTTACTGGACGCGGGATACATTCGCCTCTCGAAGGCCCCGTTCGGTGCACCCGTGCTCTTCTAAAAGAAGAAAGATGGGTCACTACGGATGTGCATCGACTATAAAGCGCTCAACAAGATCACCATCAAGAATAAGTATCTGATTCCCTTGATTGCGGACTTGTTCGACCAGCTTGACAAAGCGCGGTACTTCACCAAACTTGACTTGCACTCCGGGTACTATCAAGTGCTCATCGCCAAGGGAGACGAACCGAAGACGGCGTGCACAATAAGGTACGGGTCTTTCAAATTCCTTGTGATGCATTATAGCCTTACTAATGCACCCGCCACATTTTGCACACTCATGAACAAGGTGCTCCAACCATTCCTCGATCGTTTTGTGGTCGTGTACTTGGACGACATAGTGGTGTATAGCACCACGCTTGATGAGCATGCCCAATATTTACGACAAATCCTCCAAGTACTCCGAGACAATGAGCTCTTTCTCAAATTGGAGAAGTGCTAGTTTGCCCAACAAGTGGTGGAGTTCCTTGGCCACAAGATTGCGGGCGGGAAGCTTATGATAGAGAATGCCAAAGTGAAGGTCATCCTCAAATGAGAGCCTCTTTCGAAAGTGTCCGAACTTCGCTCATTCCTTAGGCTGGTGAATTACTACCGTCGCTTCATCAAGGGCTACTCAGGCAAGACGGCACCTTTGACGGATATGCTCAAGAAGAACAGAATGTGGCATTGGTCCGAAGAGTGCCAACATGCTTTCGAGGAGTTAAAAAGAGCAATTTCGGAGAAACCAATCCTCGCTCTTCCGGACCACACAAAACCATTCAAAATTCAAACGGATGCCTCGGACTTTGCCATAGGTGGAGTCCTTATGCAAGAAGGCCACCCCATAGCGTTCGAGAGTTGAAAGCTAAATGATACGGAACGCCGCTACACGATGCAAAAGAAAGAGATGACCGCAATCATACATTGCTTGCGAGTGTGGCGACATTACTTGCTTGGCTCACACTTCACAATCATGACGGACAATGTGGCAACAAGCTACTTTCAAACACAAAAGAAGTTGAGCCCAAAGCAAGCACGGTGGCAAGATTTCCTTGCGGAATTCGACTATCGGCTCGAGTGTAAACTAGGCAAAGCCAATGTCGTTGCAGACACTCTAAGTCGCAAGGCCAAAATGGCTACTCTTAGCATGAGTCAACCGAAGTCCGACCTTGTCTCGCACATCAAGGAAGGCCTCCAACAAGATCCGCTAGCAAAGGACTTGCTGGAGAAGGTGCTCGAGGGAAAGACAAGATGTTTTTGGCAAGAGGAATGCATCATCCTCACCAAGGGAGATCCGCTGTTCGTGCCAAAGTGGGGAAATTTGTGGAAGGAAGTTATCAAGGAGTGCCACGACTCCAAGTGGGCTGGTCACCCAGGAATTGAGCGCACCACTGCACTAGTCCAAGCCTCGTATTTTTTTACCACACATGAGGGACGACATCGAGGCATATGTGCGAACTTGTCTTGTGTGCCAACAAGATAAAGTGGATTATCAACTACCAGCGAGATTGTTGGAGCCGTTGCCACTAGCAACAAGACCATGGGAAAGTGTCTCCATGGACTTCATGACATCGTTGCCCAAGTCCGAAGGTTGCGGAAGCATCATGGTCGTTGTCAACCGATACAGCAAGTACGCTACATTCATTGCTGCACCAGTCGATTGCAAAGCGGACGAGGCAACCCGCCTATTCGTCAAGCACATTGTGAAGTTTTGGAGAGTTCCAAGGAGCATTGTGAGCGACCGAGACCCTCGGTTCACTAGGCGTTTTTGGACAAAGCTCTTCAAGATGTTGGGGACCGATCTCAAGTTCTCGACAAGCTTTCACCCACAAACGGATGGGCAGATCGAGCGCATCAATTGCCTTCTCGAGATGTACTTGAGGCATTATGTGAGCGCTCACCAGCGGGATTGGCCAAAGCTACTAGACATCGCCCAATTTTCTTATAACTTGCAGCGAAGTGAGGCTACGGCCAAGAGTCCATTCGAGATCATCATGAGATTTCAGCCTATGACCCCCAACGCCATAGCCTCAACTTACGAAGGAAAAAGCCTCGCGGCACACAAGCTCGCTCGCGAATGGCACGAAGAAGCGGACATCACGCGAGCCTACCTCGAAAAAGCCGCGAGGAAGATGAAAAAGTGGGCGGATATAAAGAGACGGCATGTTGAGTACAAGGAAGGTGATCAAGTCATTATCAAGGTCCTACCCCAACAATTCAAGACTTTGCGGAAAGTTCACAAGGGGTTAGTGAGGTGCTATGAGGGACCCTTCTGAGTTGTACGACGTGTGGGCAACGTCTCGTATCAACTCCAACTTCCGCCAAGATTCAAGATCCATCCGGTCTTCCATGTGAGCCTTCTCAAACCATATCACGAAGATGTGGAAGATGTGGACTACATCCTTGCGGATCGTGTGGTCTCGAGGAGAGGTGTGCCAGCACACAACGAGTACTTGGTGAAGTGGAAAAACCTCCCCGAAAGCGAAGCCACTTGAGAACGTGAGGATGATTTGTGGCAATTCGCTGAGCACATCCAGAATTTCAAGCATGAGAGCGCGACGAGGACGCCGCGAGCTTAGATGGGGGAGGATGTTGCGGACCGCCCAAGTTGCTAGCCCAATTGCCCACCAAGAGCCCAAAACAAGGCCAAGAGTGCTAGCTTGGCCCAATTTTGGAAACTTCTAGGCAACTCTAGCACAAATGAGCTTGTAAATATTCTAGAATACTTCATACATTTCTAGCACATGTAAATATCTAGAATTCTAGGCACATGGTAGAATTCTCTAGAATCTCTAGAGCTTGTCAAGCCTCCCCTATAAATAGGGCATGGCATTTAGCATTTGCACACACAAGCATTGAGCAAGCAACTCAAGCATTGTAAGTTCTCTTGTAATCTCTCTTGTGAGTAATACATTTCTCTTATTCGGCTCCATTGCTCTCTTCTCTCTAGCTCTTCGAAAACCTCTAGGCTTAGCTAGTCGAGAAGCTCAAGGCTTACTTAGCAACATTCGGCAAAGGTTGTCTAAGTGCCGCACGGGTTTGCTGCGCAAAACACTCATCCCGTGACAACACGGTCACTTGCTTCACTCAACTTTAGTAATGCATTTTGTAATGCCCCATTGTTATTTCAAGCTCGCATGACAATGCTGCTCTTCTGATTGACCTTGGCAACGACGAGAAATAATGGCATTACAAGTAATTTTTTTTTTGTTACACTGATATTGTTTGGGTGGTTAAAACACTATTGCCTGATATATACTTGAGCAAGTTATGGCCTCCTCATTATCAAAGCAATTCTCAAGGAGAATCACAATAGTCAGCTGCTTGAATGCACGAGGATTGCCAAGGAACTTGTGAAAAGAAGTTGAGATCTTTACAAAGACTTGGTAAAAAAACAAAAAAGTCTTTACAAAGACTTGGTCAAAGATCGACCAGCGAGTTGTCCAGCAAAATCAAGCATTATTCTTACACCCAGACGATTACCGTAACAACCTCTCAACTGCCACATAACTGACGGACCCAAACATCACCCGATTGGCATGTTCAACCAACTCAGCTGCTTATAAAAGCCATACAAAGTCAAATCAAGGTAGGACACTTTGAACTGAGGGGAAACTCTGTCTCTTTGATTTTAGAACTTTGCTTCTGGAATTATTTCTTTCTTGTGGGAATTAAGGTCATTGCCCATTGGTATTAGGAATTTTCAAGTATGTTTCTTTAAGATGCGTGATTTGTTCGAGAAGTCATATATTTTAAACTTTGAGATGCATTGAAAGCTACTCCTTTCAACCTTCAAATTGACCAAAATTTGATTCCAATAGTCATTATTAAGCCACGAAGATTTTTAACACAAGTTCTAGAAATCTATAACTGACTTGAGTGTTGGAAGATTTTCGCTGGAAAAATATCTGGCGCCCCCCTGACTTTTTCTTGCGATCGTAGGTGAGGTCAGAGTAAAGTGTTTATGGACGTCAGTAGTTGCTCAAAGCAAGTGGAAGCAATACCGTCTCCCATCAAAACAAATTTAAGTGACGGCGTAGTAAGTTGGTAAAGGTGACAACCAAACCAGATTTCTGCATTAACAGATATTACAATTAGACAACCATTGATTTGATATTATAATTAGACAATTACTAGTATTTGTAATTAAACAACTATAAGATTAGTTTGCATTAAATTTTATGAAGCAGTCCAAATTTTTACCCTCACAAATTTTGAGGAATGCTTGTGTCGCAGAAGCGCAGATTGAGCAATTGTTAATATTATGGTGGCTTTGATTTCTAGAGAAATATAAATGTGGTGACAAACAAATACAAAGAAAATAGGAGACAATAATTTACTTGGTTCGGCTTAAAGTCTAAGTCCACGAGCAAATATTGAAAGATAAATTCACTAATAAATGGGATTTACAAAAGTAGGAAAAATTCTCAAAATTCCAAAACTCCAAAACACTCAATTATATCCTCATTAAAGTACTCAAGTGGAAGCCCTATCAAATCTCTCAAATTGCTTCACTTGTAAGTGCTCTCAAATGTGGGATGCTAACAAATGAAAAACTCTTCGCTATTTATAAGAGTGCATGGTAGCACTATTGCTCTTATCCTCTAAAATTGTCAAAGTTTATTTGGTAGGCACCGAATTTTCTGACAATTTAACAAATTTGACCAATTTTATCAAAAAAATTTCTTTGACTTAATAATTATTTAGTTAAATTGTCAATTTTTTTTTTTACTTAACAATCTGCTCCACTCACATTTTATGAGAGATGAAAATTACCTCCACTTAATTAGATCTTATTCGAGAGTAAAATTTTGAGTTCCCGTATCTCAAAAGAGAACTTCAACTATGAGAATAACAGCCCACCAATCGTCCAAAGACCGAGTGTCGCCATCACAAGTAATTGAAATCGATAAAAGGTTGACCATGATAGCTAATCACATTAAGACTCAGTACTATATACGTAAACGGCTTGTAAGGTCGATACATGGATATGATCATGGGGCAATTATATTTTGAGCAAGAGACAATAATTAATTTTTAATATGATGTAACCAAAGCCGCAAAATCATTTAATCCATACATATAAAAATTTAATGATTTTTACCTTGTGCTTGGATCAGATTGAATCAAAATATATAAAATTCAATTACAAAGAATTGAAATATAGATTTAATTTTCTTAATCCAATATAAACCAATCCAGTCCATTTATTAAACAAAAGAAAAACTCACCAAATTACATGGTATATATAAATTTTCTACCTGACACCCAATTCGACCTCGGTAATTAAACTAGCTTGAGTCCCCTGCTTTTGTGAAACAAATTTCAGTATTTAACAGAAATAACAGAAATAAGTCACCATCCATCAGGTTTGAAACAGGGAAGAAATGCGTATTGAGTGGCTTCATCCTCCCATTGCAGCTGGCTCCAACACCTTTGATCACTGTTCGAATTAAGTGGAAGCCTCTTGAGATTTGGGCAGGAGCTTACTGTGATCCCTTTCAGATTTTCAAGGGCAATACATCTGGATAGATTCTCTTCAATATTTCTTGAAAACTGAATGAGTTCAAGTTTCTCAAATGAGTTTAAATTTTGTATCCTCCTGAAACTTTGCGCAGTCTGTCAATACAGATGATTTCTTCCATATGTGAGCTTTGATTGATGTCAATTTTCCTGAAGTTGGGAGCAAAAATAAGCCATGTCAAGTCCATTAAATCTTGTGCAAAAATTTAGTTCCACTTTTTGAAGGCTGTGGAACCCGTGAATTTCTCTTTTTTTTTTTACTTCTCCTGGACACTCAATCTCGAACTCCTGCAAACGTGTGCAAAATGCAATATGCAACTTATCAAGTTGCCTCATTTCTGCTAATGGTAACACTTCGAGTGACCTTGTATGCTCAGAATTAGGCCTTGATGCACCCCCAAAAAGTTCAAGGCCACGCATACAGTTATGTAACTTGAGAGATGCGAAACTTTTGGAGAGCATATGAACTTTTTAAGGTAATGCTAAACACGTTCAAATGTTTCAAACAACACAATTGTTCAACCAAAAATTCACTGCCACCAAACGGCAGACTATCTGCCTTCATATCTTGTGCCTTACCGTAGAATCTGAACATTCTCAGTACTTGTGGCTTTGAAAAATTAGATATTAGTTGTCGAGTAATTGTGCCGTGTGAGGATGTGTTCTCTAAGTTCAAACATGCAAGATTCCCCAAGAAGCCCAACTCCTTTGGCAATTCTAGGATGCCACTCGATGATAGATCAAGATGTTGTAGAGAAACTAATCTTGAAATTCTCGATGGTAATTTCTCTAGACAAGGAGAATTTGATAGGTTCAAAACCTTAAGACAAGGCTTGAATTGAAAAAGGTCACCACTGATCATGCTTAATGGATTAATATTAAGAAACAAAGTCAAGAGTTGAGGGCTTGTAGGGGTCTCCCATAGATCCCCAATTTTATTTTCCTTCAATGACACCCTTCTTGTTCCTTCCTATTTACTAACTTCTGGTGCTTCAGTCAATTGAGCACCTGCATGAACCAAAAATTCTCCTCCTCCTCAGCAAGTTCATATGCAATCCATAAAGCCATATCACGTATCACGTCGTGTAATGTTACACTACCTTCCCCGTCTTCTTCTTTTCTAAGAACACCAATATTGTAATACCCTTCATTATGTGCTCCACTTGTATGTATCATTTGTGTCAAAATACCCCTCGCCAATCCAAAAATCTATCAAGTCTCTTTTTAAAATACTAAAATATTCTGAAAATAGACCACAGTATAAGAAATAACATCTAATTATATCATTTGATAAATTATCATAACTGAACTTTAAAAATGGATACACTTTTTAGTCCATACGTGAAAATTTAAAGGTCGATCTCCGCAAGAATTGAATTGCATGGTTCAACTGTTTTCTTGTAAGCCATGGCTCGAGCCGTGGTGACAAGTACAAGGGGCAAACCACCACACTCTTTTGTCACAATTTCGACTAGTTTGGGAATATCAGAATGATCATCCATTGTCTCTTTTCCAACCTTCATTTGAAACAATTTCCAAGCCTCTTCATGTCTCAAACACTCCATTCTGAACATCTCGTGAGCTTCCTTGTGGCCATATACCTCAACAAAACGAGTTGTGAAAAGTACCTTGGACATACGTTTTGGGTTTGGGACTGGGACTCCCATTTGGGTTAAAATCAACTCACTCCCACACATCATCCAACACAAAACAAACTCCTTGCTTAAAATCCCGAAGATGCTCATAGCCTTCTCTTCAAGACCTTTTCTCGCCCACAGATCATCAACAAGGCCTAATTTTCTACGGATTTGTTCTTGGATCTTCTCATCAAGTTGTAAGACACTACAGCCCATATCACAACATCGAAATCATTCCGCACATCAACAAATTTATTATTGATTTGGGTTGATAGAGTAGTTTTACCCATCCCTCCATGCCATAAAGGCCAATGATTCCGACTTGTTCTTCTTCTACAAGGCAACTCCAAACTTGATCAAACGTTGTTCCTAGACCAACTGTTAAATCACTAGGTCTTCCATCCACTGCAGCTCCTGGTGTCCTTTCAGCCACCACATCAAAAGCACCTTCAACCTTTAAAACAACCAAAACTCGTACCATTTTTGCAACTTTTTTGGCCAACTTGTAGCTTGAATTGCTTCAGTTCTTCGAACGATATCCCCCAAGACATAGAGTCTCGATTTCGAGAGAAAATTGCATCACAAGAAAATTGAGACTGATAAAAAGTTGCCCATAATTCGTATAAGTTTTCAACTAATTAGCAGAGAAAAATTTCGATGATGATGATGTATATTGGGTAATTAAATACATAATGGTGAAAAGGCTTGTAAGGTCAAAAATACATTGTGGGGCATTAATACTATATACTATTGAGCAAGCATAGAATAATCCGTTTTCTAATATAATGTAACCAAAGCCTCAATTAAATTAATTAAATTAACTAGTGATTGAATTGGAAGGTTCCTAGTCCTAGACTAAAGGGTTGCTTACAAGATAAATTACCTAGTACTCTGAACTAAAAATTTGGAATCACCTAAAAATATAAAACCAAAACAAAATGTGTATAGTTATGTTTAATATTATTTTTGACGACGGTTTCAATGGCTGATCAAGTGGTCATGTTAATCTTAAGGCGTAACTTTCCAAGAATGAATGATGACACATTCAAACAAATTGGATATATAATATATAATATTATATTTTTCAAGTACATCATTTTTCAAGTACAATATTACATTGTAGGTACCATTGGCACATCAGTAAGCAAATAACGTGTCATTTACTACTAACTAAATCTTATTGTGCTATAAGTAATGAAAAGGATACAAAAAGAATAAAGAAAGAGGGTAAAGTTTATTCTTTAATCTTAAAAAAAAGAACACTGTATAAATAAGTGATCCCTAAAAGAAAAGGCAATACGACTACACACCACCACAACCGAGAAAAATAGAGGCTAGAACTGTTGTCTAAAAAGAGAAGAGGCGAGATCTCCGGAGGAGTAATAGTGGGCTCCTCCGGACTGCTTACTGGTATCCTTTTTTTTTCTTCTTATTATACATTTTTTAACTGTTTTTACCAATTCTTTCACATCTAAAATGCTGACGTGGGTATCAGAATATCTTTATGGTACAACAGTACAACACTAGTCTTTGAAGCTTTGAAAGTCAAGAATAAGGCCAAATCAAACAACTATAAATATAAGGCAAATGTTATGTTACAATTAATATAACATACACACTCAACAACAACCACACAAATTATGTGGGCTCATCATTTGTGTGGTTGTTGTTGAGTGTGTATGTTACATTAATTGTAACATAGGGACTCCCTAAATATAAAGGAAAAACGAGTTTCTTGATAAATTGTTGGCGTACTATTTATTTCTTCCAAAATTTAGACAATTACTTATAATTCATCAATTATTCAAAGAATGAACGACACTTCACTTCTAATCATAAGAATTTTAATTTTTTTTAATGGTTGCAATAGTAGGAATTGATAGAGGTGTTCGGAATCCAATCTGATCCGCTTAATTCGTCTGATCTGTAAAAATTTAATTAATAAAAATCTGATTCATGGATTGATGAATTGGATTAAATTAAAAATATTAAATAATTAAATAAACAAGTATAGCTTCCTAAACAATTAATTTTCATATATTGATCTAAATCAATAAGATTTATTCTTTCCAGTGTGTTATATTTTTAAAATTTGAATGTATTATTCTAACTTTATTTTAACAATTAATTTATTTAATTCTTATTCAATTTTAAATTTGATCGGTAGTAAAATTATTTTTATATTTAATTTGTTCATGGATCGGACATAATTAAAAGTTTTTGGTTCACAAACTAATCTATAAAATGATGGAATTGATATAGATTGAGTCAAACCCACATTAAATACGCAGACGTATAGATTGAACTTTAATTAAATTTCACAAACTTATGAATTTGGTGAAATTAAAAATTTATAATCTAAAAAATTATGATAAAATATAGAATAATATCTAATTTGTAAAATTCAATCCGCAAAACACCCATAGGAATTGAGATGCTTAGAATGACCAACAGAAAACTTTTGGTTCGGTGGCTGATATGGGCATATTTCTTTTGTTTGAATCAATTAAAGTTGTTCAACCCCGCAAAAACATTTTTCAGAAACCACACTTTTGACGTTTGACTTATATAAATTTGTGACTGATAATAGAGAAAAATGACACTGCAACGATAATTTAAGACTTAAGAGCATGCATTAAAAGATAATTACGTCACGGGGTCACGGCTGAAACAAACAGTCACTTGCAGCTTTACTTCCAAAATCAACCTTGTAATTCATGCCGGGATTCTCTCTACTGTAGTGTTTCCCTTCAGCTATCAACTATCAGCGCTCAGCAACAGTAAGTGATAGTGCTCATTAATTAGGGGTGGCAAATGGGTATCAAGTTCATCATTATTACTAAACTCGAGAAATTAAAATTTCAATATTAAAATAAATACACTAAATAAATATGAATTAAAAGGCATCTCCATCGTGCATCATCGTCCATCGTCCCCTCTAAAGATTAAATTCCCCAAGGTGCCTGCTTTTTAACCCACACGTTTATTTCTGCTCAAAAAATGTCGTATCCCCAAGCTGGCGTATTCAGGTGCTCTGCACGTGTACGGTTGTACTTTTTGCCAGCTTCTGCTTGGCTCTCTGAAATCTCTGCTTAAAGCATCTCCGATGATAAAAATAAGAAATTAAACTCTCTCTAAAATCGATGGACAATTGTTGCTATCTCGATAATATTGTTGGAGTTTTTTTTTTAAGTAATAATAAACAATGTGATGTATAACATGAACGTTAAATATTCAAATTTATTACAAATAATATTATGCGATACAAGTATGATATTATACATAATAAATAATTTAATGAGCAACAACTTTTAACTGTATATAATCAACTGTATGCATGAATATATATACACCAAATGTTAAAAAAAAAAATCCATTTTAATATTATCCAACATGATGTTGTAATTTGATTTGCAAACATGGCTACTTTTAAGTATATACAACGAGGCTAGGGTTTAAAACCTACCAGCATAAATGAGGGCTTTGAATGCCATTAGACAATACTTACCCCCAAAAAAAAGAAAAAAAAAAAAAGAAATGATATATTAATAACGATAATGAGTAGGAAGTAAATGAAGGGTGAAATTTTAAAGACAGAACGATTTTATTTGATATATTGATGACGTTCATCACATCTAGAACTTCATATTGATGTGGGGGGCTAGATTTTCATGTCAGTTAAAAGCTGTAAGTATAAAAGCTGTAAGTATATCTGAACTTATCTTGTGTATCTGACTGACGATGGGGCAGACAAAACGTTAAATTTATGTCATAAATTTTGAATACTTATTACGTAATTGTGTGGGTGGGTATTGATTAACTCAGTGATCCCACTCGGCCAAAATGTTCTGTGGGTGGGTATTAATTAATTTAGGTAAATTTACTACTGCTGAAAGAAAAAAAAAATTGAGAATATATGTAAAGAAACATTTGCGACATATTAACTTGTAATTAAAAATTTAAAAATAAGTAATAAATTTGGGAGATGTAATGTTGGAGCTAATGTAACATAGATTGACTTTTGAATATAAACAAAGATAAACCTCGTTATTTATGGGTTGAATTTTAATAGACCACCAAAAAAAGAGAAAAAAAAAAAAGTAAATGGATATTCTTGTTCGAATTTATCTTAAATGACAATCATCCATATATGGTGCTATCTAATGAGATAAGCCACGGTCTTCTAATAACATGCATTTAAGAACCATCATGGAAACAATCATTTTATTTTATTATTATTATTATTTTGGATAATTCTCGTTTCAGTATGATACTATAGCTATTGATTGGATGGTTGTTGTCATTGTTGTTATCATGGTGCCGTTGCTTAAAGAGGTTATTTTTGGTATCCTCAGATGATTGCTACCATGTCCAGAGAGGGAGGGTAGGCCTATTTTGGAGTTGGAGGTTGGCTTAAAAAATGGTGTGTCAAGATTCTGATGGCCTTAGGCAGGGTTCAACGAGTAGACTATTCAGAGAATTGCTTTGTTTTAGTGGCTCTATATTTTTCTTTTTCTTTGCAATTTTTTAATTTTAATGTTTTTTTTCTTGTTTGTGTTGTATTATTGGTAGTCGACTATGTTATATTGTTGGTGGTAATATGTGTTGTTGTTGCAGACACTGCACTATATTCTACTTCTTATTAGAATGTAGTTTTTCACCTATAATAACTGAGGCAAATAAGCCAGTCTCGTAAAATTCTTTTAGTATTTCATGAGACTTTAATGCATTAAACATTTTATTTTTCTTTTGATTTTATATTTTATTAGTGTTCATAGTTCTATTTTATGTTTAGATATTATCCCAATTTATAATACTTTAGTCAAATATAACCTAATAATTGTGCTTATATAGTAAAATATTATGGGGAGAGCTACTTTACTGCTGCTGTAAGGTACAACCTCTCACATGAACAATACCAACTGTAGACTTAAATATTGTTTATTTGAGAGGTTGTACCTTACAACAACTGTAAAATAGCGGCCTCCAAATATTATTGGTAATTCTCGACTCTTTTGATATTATTTCTTTTTAAAAAAGATAATCTTACATGGCTGTGCACGAATAAGCTTTCAGCTAAATTTTTTAGCTTTTGAACAATTTTTAACTTGTCAGTTAGCTAGCTTTTGAGAATACGTGAAATGAAAGACCTAGCCTATCATCTAATACCCTCTTGGTTTTGCCATTATTGAGAAGCTAACTTGCATGTAAGATGAGATTCAATTCAAATTAATGTATAAACAATCCAGCTCATAATCTTACCAGAGATTAATACTCACAATCATAATCAACATTAATGGCAAGTATAATTACTTCAAGTCTACAAATTACTCTCTGCAATCAAAGTCAGTCCGGTAAGCAATCACTAGTAGCATAATAGCATTTCTATCATAAGGCAATTGAAGAAGCACTTAGCCTCGAGATTGCTCCATATCAATTCTTCACCACAACCTATATCTCGGCCCAAGATGATGAAATTTAAGATTGATTTGAAAACCAGTCTCCTCTAGTGGACTAGTAGTACATATCTACCTTTCTATCACTCTCTGACGCAAACAGTAATAAGAAGGAACTGATTTGTTTTTAGATTTTGAATCTGAATCTTGGCCTCGCCTCTAGAGGTGGCGTACTGCACAACACTCTCGCATCTTTATCTTCATCCCAATCAATTGCATTCTCCATCCCATTTTGTCAAATTCCACAAACAACAGCCGCGCCCCCCCCCAAAAAAACCCGAAAGGCGTCAAATTAATTGATTATAAATATGTTTCTACAATCTTGTACGTTTTAGCTCATCACTCGGTTTTCATGGGCGACTTAAAAAAAAAACCCTAACCTTTACAAACCTTGGCTATTTTAGTAGGCTTTTTGAGTGTAATAATGATGATCCTATTTTCTTCAATTGAAAATGTGAAATAGTGTATAAAGCAAAGAAAAAAGGTAACTGTACATCTTGTACATACATTCTAGAAATCAAAGGTCTCCACAGTAATTTAGATTTTGCCGTATGATCTGTGATGTTATATAGTAGGGCCAGCTACCGCTAGCAAATCTTCAAAAAGTTGAACGATTGGCTATATAGCTAAGAACTCAGAAGCCTTATAGAAAGGGATAATTCTGAGTCTCACACGACTCTTAGTCAAGTGAACTCTGTTTGTGCAAAACATGCAAGACTCCAGGGATCCATTTGGCAATAAAACGTTCAAGGCTCTCAAAATAATCAGCATTGTGTCAAGAACACATTAAAACATTTATGTAAAAAATGAACCCAGATGGCCGGAAAGCGCAACTTATAAAGAAAGCTAGTAATACATAGAAGGAAAAATTATCATCATATATACATACTTCATTAGCTATATCAAAAAGCACCCATTAATTATATATATTCTTAAATTCTGCTTGCATATTTAGCTAGCTTTGCATGCACATGCAGAACACTAAAAAATAAAAATAAAAAAACACTAATGACACTACATTTAATTATATCTTAGTAATTAACACAACTAATAGAAACACTAAACAGCCATTGATGGAGCAGATGCAGCAGTATTTCTTTTAGCAGCAAGGCCAACACCAAGCTTCAAATCAAGCTCCAGAGTATTAGTATCCTTTGCCTTTGCATTCCTCTTAGCTTGACGATGATCAAAGCCATTATTATTAAAACTAATAGCATTATTTGAAAACAAATGGGCCATTGAAGTCACAACTGAACACTTATTCCTCCTTCCACTGCTGTTACTGTTGATGACTTTCCCCTTCGCTTTCTTCACTTCACCGGAAGAGGACGGCGACAAGCAAGGCGTCGCAATAAGTGGCAGAACCGAGGGGATTTCGAAGTTGGTCCTTGCTTTCGACCCCCTCAAGCGCCTGGCCGCCGCATCGTACGCACGCGCCGCCTCCTCCGCAGTATCGAACGTGCCGAGCCAGTGTCGGCACCGCCCTATGCGGTCCCGTATCTCCGCCGACCATCTCCCCCACGGCCTCTTTCTCACCCCTCTGTAGTTCTTTTGCACTGGGATTGTATTATTATCATTTTTTCTCGGCGACCCGATATTTTCCTCGACAGCGTCGGGAGTTTCGGTTTTCTTAGTAGGATTTGTTTTTGTCCCGAAAAGAACGTTAAGGCCAACAACGGCAGCGATTCCATCGAGAACCGGAGGTGCGGCAGCATCCGTTTCGGTCTCGGTCACGGCTTTTTTCTTGTTTTCAGAAAGAAATACCGGCGATTCGGTTTTTGTTTCAGAGTCGGAGAGTGAAGAATCAACCGAAAAATCGGTCAAGTAAGGGAAGTAATGAGGTGGGTTAAGGTAGTTCAGGGCAGGGAGCGAAGGAAATGAGAGGTTGGAATTAAATATCGGCCCACAAAGAGATTGGGTTTCGGTGAAGAACCGAAACGTTTCCGGTGTTTGGAACGTGTCGGGCATCGAGAAGAATGGAACGGTGGTGGTGTGGAAGGTGCTTTTCTGCATGTTGTTGTTCAACCGGGAAGAAGAGACAGACATTGATAGGGAGGAGGTGATGAATGTCAATTGTAAAGTGTGATCAGTTTATATATAATGGGAAATAAATAATTATTTTTGTTTTTTTAATTAAATAATTGAATTGCGGATTATTTAATAATTAATTTGTGGAGGATAAAAAGATTTTGTGAAGATGTCTGTGTCAAATTTGATGAGACTGTAATCCCTAATATTTACAATTACATGCATGTCCTTCCTTTGGGCAGGAGGGAATATGGATATTGGCATTCTAATTCTTAAAAACACCCCCTAATTTTTTATGTGAACTTTTTTTTAATTTTGGCTTTTTGATTATGGCACCTGTAGTATCGTGCTTCACAATTTGAGTATTTAATATCGTCATAATAGTAGTATTTATTATTTATTATTGATTTTTTGATCACTTAAGAATGTCAAATTATGGAATACAATGTCAAAACTATCGTAATCTAACTCTTAAAATTTTAATTATTATGTCATTTTAAAAATCTTTTAAAGATGTTAATAATTTTTAAGTTGAGTGGGTGGGAACCTCCACACCTTTTTTTTGAGCTAAAAATTTGAGTATTTTCATGATAAATTATATACATGCGGACAAATTTATTTCTTATTTTCTTGTAGTTCACACTTTTAATTTAGATTTCAATTTTGATATATTAAACTATTACTTAACAGGCATTGTGCTGCTGACGTATTGAATTGTATTTATCACTATCTGATCAATTAAAAAATATTAAAATAATTCCAACGCATAAAATTTATCATTTTTATCCAAATTCGAAATAGAGAAAATATTGAATTACAGAACTTATATTGGATTATGCAAATGGATTGGTTCGAATAAACTTCTTTAATAGGAGGGAGGACAAAAGTGTCTTTACAGAAGATGTAAGTGTAAACCTGGGATACGACCTGTTTCAAGTTTCAACGGTGCATGATCTCATTATCTCAGATAGTGCCTGCATTACAGTTCTTTAAATGTCACAAATACCCCTACGCTTTCTTGATTTGATACCACGAGATTACTTTCATCAAGGGGACATTAATGTTATTAATCGTAAAAGTCGAGGGTATGATGATTTGATTGGCATTAAGGGGTGTATAATCTCGAGGGGATTTGATCGTCATCACGGTTTTGTCAAGGGAAAAAGAGTGTTTTGACAATTTTTGACTGATTTAGCATCCATACACAGCTGCCACTTCATCTTAAAGATACTTTTACTTTTCCATTTAATTTGTTTTGCTTGCATGATACGCTGACGTGCTTGGGTGCACCAGAGGTGCATGGGAATAACTGTGTGGAATCACTTGATGGACCGATATGCAACAAGAAGATGCTTTGATGATGGCGTTAGCGTACGTTGATATTGCATGAATGGTCTTGATCATATCAATCACTTGGTCCTTGTCCTACAGATTATTCTTTACTAGGATAAGTTATATATTTTTATTTTTATTTTTATTTTTCATAGGGGATTTTAATTGAGACATAAAATCTTGGGAAAATATGTGTTATGATTGTGATCTGTAGTGGCGAGGTAACGTGGAACGGAGCTAGGGTTATCGATGATGTGCACGAACAAGTGTAGCTGCTGCTTAGCTTTTAGGCCGATGCCCGGTAGGGTTCATAAAATTTTCTCGAGAATTTCATTACACGGTAGAATATGAAATTAGTGTTGTCGAATGTTTAAGAATATTTCAATATAAGCCCAGTGGGTTAATGATCACCATCATGCTAGCAAGTGATTTTGGTAGAAATATACACATATTTAATCGTAAAGTAATGCTAAAGATCTTACATCTAAGTCTTAATTGATATGACAAACATTCATATATTAGATGACTATATAAAATAATAAATAATTTTATATTCACCATACAATAAACGAATGACATTTCATATTGAGACTTAAATATTGCACCCGTAAAATTATCATTAAATATAAGAATTGAATATAGTGTCGTCTTAGTGTGTATTGTCTGTGACTCAAGTGATGGCGAGTCTATTGAATCTCATTTTTTGTTTTTTGAGGTTGGGCAACTCAACTCTCTCTCTCTCTCACTCTCTATTTTCATATGGTGTTTTTCATTACGCATGCATCGCTATATTTTCAAGCGTAATATTTTATTATTTAATACCCCCATTTGCCTTTGAGGTGTTCAAATTAATACCAAAGTTGGGCATAATTTTTCTTTGCTAATTGATAAAACTTAATGACTAATGTATAATTATACAAATTCGATGTCAATGTAATTAATCGCTAACTAATTAGTTGATTTAGTAAGTTACCTCGATTAATTATAATTGCTTGTGTCATAAGAAAGCAAAATTGTACAGACATTGTAGAATAAATTTTTAAGAATGACTTCCCATGTATGCATGAGAATAAACAATTGAATAAATGGAACACCGAGGCTTAATTTAAAATTGAAAGCGAATCGCATGCAAAACAGTGCAACTCTCTCTTTCTTTTTCTTAGCTCATTTAACAGTAAACGGCAAACACAATGTCAAACAACTTAGATATTCGAGCACACTAATGATCAGTGGTCCATAATATTATTCCATTAATTTATAAATCTATAAACATGTATTATTACATCTATAAGCATGTATTATTTAGAATTCTTAGTTGTACTATTACATCTAAGAATTCTAAAACCTGCTCATATGTTCAGCTTGCTATTAACATACAAAAATGAAAAACCACAAAATAAAACACAGAGGGGCAAAAAAAAAAAAAGAGTATATTAGCATTGAATATCTGTTTTGTTCGCTTGTTTATGGAAAGTTTCAATGTGTTGAAGGAAGTGGGGCTTCTCTTTTTTTGATATTTGAAGAAACATTCGGTTGGGACAAAAAAGAATGTCGGTCTATAAGTCTCAAAGCACACACTTATCACAGAGAGAGAGAGAGAGAGATTTAGAAGAAAGGAAAATTAAATATGGGGTTCCCAAGATTGCAAGAAGGGATAGTGAAGCATGCGAAAATTTTAGGGTTTTTCTAGTAAACTCTTTCTTTGGACTCGGAGATTTTCTCTCTTGGTAAGGGAGAAAGAAAGAAAGAGAAAGTGGGCAAGAAAATCCCAAGAAGAAACAAGACAAAGAAACTATGCTATTATGATAGCTTTATGATCTCTTGTACTTTGGAATTAGAAGTGTGTAGTATTGGTGCAAGCGCGCAGCTCCCTGGCTTATATGTTATGTGTATGTGTGCGCATGGGAAAATGCAGAGATCAGAGAGATCGAAATTTATTGCAATAACTTTAAAACACTTGTTTCTTCTTTTTTTGTTCTACTTTGAGTCAATTGATAGGTCCACTTTCGAATATTCATTCTTAGCTTTGTTTGAATTTTCATGAGAATGGTAAAATTTGAGGTACAGAAGAGCAATGGTCAAAACTAAAAGCTGCTTTCTGATGATTGATTGGTGTACCCCAAAACACCAGTTTAATCCCTTAATTTGATATTTAATTTGATTTACGCTAATGAATGGTGAGTTATTGTCACTGAGTGAACATTTGTTGGGCTTCCGGCTAAATTTGAAAGTAGCCTGGCCCAAATTGATCCGGGGCCTAGATACATAATAGACCCTTTTTTTTAATGAAATTTATTTGATTTTGAATTATTTGAATGATATTTATTTTCTATTTTTTTAAATTAGCATTTTATTTTGTGTGGGTTAGACTGTATTAAAGTAAGAGGTTGTTTGTTAAATGTCTGAAGTCTGAAATTTATTAATTTCAGACTTTTTCTAATGCTTGTTTGTTTTTTTAAACTTATGTCTGTTTTTCAGATATTTACATCTGAATAGAAAAAGTAAACTTTTGTGACTTTTATCTGAATGAAAAAAAGTTTGAATGACAAGTAAATATTATATTCCAAAAACATCTATGTAAAATAACTTATTTCCTAAACTATAAAATCTAATCCTCTTTTTTTGCTTTTTTTTTTTACTTTAATTTATAAGGATATAAATGTCAAATAATCAAGTTTAAGATGTTTTTTATTGTAAAAATAAATAAGATGCTACTTACATTCAGATATTTAAAAAAAAAAATATGTCATTCAAATTTTCATAATCAGACCCATTTAGATTTCAAACAAAAAAACAAACGCTACCTAAATCTTTTACTTGAATTTTTTTTTAGATCACATGCAATCTAATGGTGGATGAATTAGCTTCATCATTAAATGATATTTCTATTTTTAATATTTATCATTGTATTTTATAAAATCAATTCATCAAAATTTGTATCAGACTTTAAAGTAAAAATAGACCCACACCTTTGTGCTCATCTATAGTATCTATCTATCTTATTTACCATACTGTTGTGTTGCAATATATTTATGTTTGCATAAAATCAATATTCATTTGTGTGGACCAACATTTTGTACTCGTAGATTGTTCAGCATTCATTTACACAATGTAATTGACTTTTGTTAATACCTCTCAATGTTAGATTAAACATGGATATTATCATATTACCCACTTAAGCCTCACAATGTTGTATTACCTTTAATGATAACCTGCAGCTTATTTTGATTTTATTCTACAACCATCTCTCAATTTTTGTCATATTTTGTTATTATCAACACGAATTAATAATCTTCCGTGGAAAGAACAAGCGCAGTTCATTTCTGATGGCCGCAATTGAATCGTTGAAATGGGCGAAAACATCAGCTGGTCTTGTTGGCAGTGGAGGAGGAACGACTTATATCCCACATCGAGCAAATAAAAATCAATTTGAATCTTTATACATAGCTTGACATCAGACTTCTACCGCCGGGCTCAGTAACGCGAGCCTGTCACCAAGTGGGGCATTAAGGTGTTTGGACGTTGGCTGGACTATCCAACTTGGGCCTGGTGGGTGCTATACCGGCCCGCCCAATCCAAGTAATGAGTGATCCACGTGGTCCGGGCGAAGGCCTGGATCACTTGGATGCTAAAGTGGAGGGAACCGCGTGAGGCTGGTTTCACAGAGCAGCGACGACCTCCCGCTCTTGTCAGTGGATGGATAACGGGTCGGTTCCCAGTTGGCTCGCTCATACTTGGATAGTCCCCCTCAATAGAACAAACACTTTTTAGAGTTTTATTTTTATTTTTATATTATTAGATCATTATAATAAGTTCAGAGAGAGAACTCATGTTAAAATAATATCAAATGCCTTAAAAGATGTGGTCAAATTTTTTTTAATTTGAGTAGTCACTTAAGATCAACTTTTGATATTAATTAACTTAATATTATCGCATTATCCATTAGACCATATTGTGTATCATTATAATAAATTTCGAAAAAAAAAAACTCATATTAAAATAATATCAAATGTCTTAAAAGACATGATAAAAAAACATTTATTATTTTCAGTTGGCTAGTTACTCATAGGGATGGCAAACAGCGGGCTTGGGCCGAGCTTTTTCAAGCCCATGTCCAAGCCCTCTGTTAGTTAAGTGTATGGGCCTGGGCCGGGTCCATTGTAGGCCTGGGCCGGGCTTGGGCTTTAGTTATTTATTTTAAAAATTTTAAATTATTGTAAATTTGAAATAAATTAATGATCAACAAGTTATTACAATCATAAATAAATTAAAAAAAATCAATATTTCAAATTAAAATAATAAATAAAGCAAATAAAAACTCATAACTTTAATTTTCTTTAATACTAGATTTTCTAATTCAAACGCTCTCTTAATTAATTGACACAAAAGAGAAAATTTAGTATCATAATTTTAGTTTTTTTGAATCATAATTGATTTATAAGTTAAGAATTTAAGTTTTTTTTTTTAAATTACTATTCAATTTTAATTATATTATTCTAATTTATAAAATTATTTTTTAAAAAATTAGTGGGCTTGGGCTTGGGCTTTGTCCCGGCTTTTTTTTTCTTGGGCCATTGTCCAGACCCTAATGGGTGAGGGCCGGGCCTAAGCCCGCGGGCCTGGGCTGGGCCCGAGCGGGATTGGACAGGCCCGGGCTTTTTTGCCAACCCTAGTTACTCAAGATCGATTTTTTGGGAAATTATACTTGAGCTTCATTCACATGTTATATTTTTAAAAACATAAATCAATTAATGAAAAGAAATGCAATATCGCGTGGACTCATATTCAGTTATTTCCTTATTCATTAAGCTACATGCACTTGTTCATTGCGTTGGAAAAAAGAATATAAAACATATAAGTTTAAATTAAAACTCTTAACATGAGATTTATTGTTTGTTTTTTCAAATGTCTGGATGGAGATGATATATAGAATTACCTCCAAGAACGACTCCCATACAATTTTTTTCATAAGATGCCCCAA
Organism: Citrus x changshan-huyou; assembly: GCA_039657385.1. Taxonomy (NCBI): domain Eukaryota; kingdom Viridiplantae; phylum Streptophyta; class Magnoliopsida; order Sapindales; family Rutaceae; genus Citrus; species Citrus x changshan-huyou. The sequence continues at coordinate 13,313,897 of CM077547.1, read as the reverse complement.
AAAAATGACTAAACGCCAACGCTTAAGTTTATTTAGTACTGAAATTTGGATGATCGTGGGTGTGAATGTATTCAATTAGCGACTAATCAAGTTGTTCTTACAGGATAATAATAAAATGATATAGTTGTTACTAATTCAACTCTTAAAATATGGGCTTACAAATGCAATCGTTCTTTTTTTTTTTTTCTCCAAAGAAAGAAAGTTAAAATAAAGTTATATTAACTGATGTAGTATACTTTATGTACGTGACACTAGTACAAAATAAAAATCACCACATTTTATTGAAATGATAAAATAAGTAACAATTTATTGTTAAAGTTATTCTTGATTGAGTATCACTAGGCGTGTTTTTCTACAATTCATTGATTTTTTATTTTTCCCTTTCAATTGCATTTTAAACCGGTTCTGTCATTTATAAAGATCCTAGCGGACTGATCCTCGATTAGCTAGCCAAAGCATTTCATTTTACAGTCTCTCTGTCATACAGATATAGCTCAAGAAACAGTTATGATATTGGGAGAAAAACATTTTAACCCGCATCAGCTAAATAACAATACATATAGGGTTTGTTTGGTTGTTGTATTAAAACTCCTCATTACATTAAATTTATACAAGCCTATGTTTGGTAGATAAAGAACTACAGTATCATTGTATTTTTTCTTCCCTTTTGCTTTTGTTTTATTATAGTAATAATAATAATAATAATAATAATAATAATAATAATAATAATAATAATAATAATAATAATAATAATAATAATAATAATATAACTTTTTAATATAATATAATATAATATAAATATTTTTATTTTTACATTATAATTATTAATATAAATTAATAAATATATAATTTATTATTCAATATTATTATATTATATTTTTTCATTATAATTTATTAATAAATTTATAATTTATTATAAATAATAAATATCTAAATTTGAATAATATTAATTTAATATAAATATTAATACAATTTAAATATATTAATATAAAATAAAATAAAATATTATATTATATAATATAATATTTAATTTAAATTAATCACAAAAAAATTAATATAGTATACTGTAGCACCAAACATGGCACAATATTATTATAATACAATACTAATGCAATACAATATAATACAATACACCAACATTAAAAAATATAATACGACATAATACAATACAGTGTGCCAAATGCACCCATAGCGCTTTATAAGATGCTTAGTTGAGATTGAGAGTGCTTGAAATTTAGCTGGACCATCCCAGGTTCGGCCCGTTGGGTTTGGTGCTGGCTCACCCAATCCAAGTTGGTATTGGACCTTGTGGTCTGGACTACAGGAGGCTAATGGGCCGTGGGCATGCATGGCACGAACCATTTAAGGAGGCCCATCTTGTCGTGGGCCGGCACAGGCAAAAAAAAAAAGTTTGAGGTTGGCACGGCCAATAGGCAAGGCACGAACAGGTCGTGGGCCGTGCCGGCCCCAATAATTTTTTTATTTGTATTTAAATATAATTTTCCTAATGGCATTATTTTTTAGTTTTAAAATTATAAAAACTCTAATTTGTTAAAAAAATCAATTTTGATTGTAATTTGTAAATTAATTTATTTACAGTTATTAAATTTGATTACAATTAAGATATAATAATAAGAATAAATACTAATATTTGATCAACGATAGAATAATAACATCTTAGAAATTAAAAACACTTAACAACTTAAGTTCAAAATATAAATAATACATGATAACAAAATATTTTTAATGATAAAGTGAGCTTTCACAACATGGATCTGAGGGGGAGATGAGGTCATTTTTATATAATGACAAGGAGAACCAAACTGGTTTAACACTGTCCATGGTAGCTGCTGAACTACCGTTGCTATTTTTGAAGGACATGCACTTTGAACATTATATGGCAAGGTATGCTCAACCTCAATTTAGAAGAGTTCCTAGAAATACAATTAAATGTTATATGGAGCATGCTTATGCAAAAAAGAAAATGAATTTGATTTCAAATTTTTATGATTTTAAATGTATTATTTATGTTACTTTTGATTGCTGGACTGGTACTAATAATATGGGTATATTTGTGTGACATTGCATTTCATTAATGAAAATTGGAATTTGGAGAAAAAATTGGTCGCATTTCGTGAATTAGATTACCCTTATACTGGAGCTCAGTTTTTTAATGCTATTTTGGGTATTTTTCGAGAATATAATGTTATTGACTAAATTTTTAGCATAACTTGACAATGCTTTTGCAAATGATGTTTCTATGAACTATTTTTTGCGCAATATTACACCCGCATGTGGCTCACAATTTTTTTATATTAGATGTGTTTGTCATATTATTAATTTGATTGTTCAAGATAGTTTGGAATTTATGAGTGGTAGTCTCTTTAAAGTTAGAGAAGTAATACATATGTCGAGATCACCTTTTAGATATCAAGAATTTTATAAGAACACATTACCTCTTTATGGATTGAAAAATAAAAAATTCAAACTTGATATTAAAACTCGTTCAAACTCCACATATTTGATGTTAGCTTCTTGTGCAGATTACAGTGATGCCCTTACTACTTATGCTAATTATAAGTTAGGTGTGGGTAGTATTACTGCTTATGATTGGAATATTGCATTTAGATTTTTGAATTTTTGAACAGTGTTTTATGATGACACTCTTGCTTGTTCAACAGTTTATGAACCATCTTCATCTAAAGTGTTGAGTCATTTATATAATATCAGTGATATTTTAGCCCATCACAAAAATGATGTATATCTTGCAAATGCATGTGAAAAAAATGAAAGAGAAATATTTGAAATATTGGAAAAATATTCCACATTTGTTTCTTTGTGCATCTCCTATGGATCTTGAGTTTAGTCTACATGGAACACAAGTTTTAGTTGAAGGGATAGCTGAAAACTTGGACACAACAGTTGATACTAATATGAGTGAATATTTAACATTAATAAAAGATTTTTTTTAATAGTTATGAACTAAAATATGGATCAACCTTGAATAGATCACAATCAACACCATCTAAAGCAACTCCTATTCGATTTGAAAATGCGGCAATGCATTTGATTCAAAAAGGTAAGGCCCTAGTTGGTAGTGGTACAATTAATAGTTACATTGTTGAAAATAAACTACAAAAATAGTTTAAGTTTCAAGAGATATTAAATACACAATTTGCAAATATAGATATTTTGGCATTTTAGAAAAAAAAAAGGTCATCGTATTTCCTGTATTATCGATAATAGCCCGTGATTTATTAACCCCTCCAGTCTCAACTATAGCTTCAGAGTTTACTTTTAGTACAAGTGGTATGGTGTTAAATGATCGTCGGTCAACTTTAGCCGGAAAGACATTAAACAGTTTGACGTGTCTTCAAGATTGGGAGGCTGTAGACCGTTGTACACAACATCGTTGGCATAATGAATTAGTTAAGGAGATGTCATCTTTGAATATGGAACCAGTTACAATTCATTGTGATGCAATTGTTGATGACGACGATGACAACGACGACAATACTCGTGTTGAAGTTGATGACAATGAAGATGAAGATTAAAATTTACGAATAATTTTAATATTTGAAATGATTGTAAAATGCAAATGATAGATAGTTCAGTAGGTGGCAATCTACTTGGGCTTTGCTGTAAACTATAGTGATGCAAATTACACCACATTTTATTTTACTTGTGATTTGAAGCTTTTATTTCATTAAAACAATTGTTATTTATCTATCAATAATATTATTTTTTATTTAATTGAGTAATATTTCTATTTGTTCTTTAAAGTTTAAATTATTAATAATGATTAAATTTAAATCATTCATAATTTTAAATGTAAATTCATTCAATTAAATTTAAATTAACTAACTTAATACATTTATCAATGTGAGCATGTATTAATTTTAAAGAAATAAATGTGAAATTAGAAATTTATATTTTAGAATATGATATAAAATTTGAAATTTGTTTATTACTTTTTATCATTTGCATGACAAAAAAAATAATAAGCAAATAATTAAATTTTGGTGTGCCTAGTGGGCCGACATGATGGGCCCCTAATAGGCCTGTACTCGTGCCGTGCCCAAACAAAGGGTCCGGCATTGCCGTGCCCAAGGTCCGGTGGGCCAGCATGGTCCATTGACCACTTCTAGTTTGGACGATGGACAACAGGTTGGTTCCCAAAGTGTTAGCTTCATTATTTGAACATTTCTTTTTTCATCAAATTTTATTAATAAGCAATAACTGTAGAATGACTCGATCAATTGTATCAGTGTTTTAATCATCGTAATGTTAGACATGTTTAATACATAAGTTATATTCATAGTTTATTTTTTCATGAATACTTTTTGATATTTTTAGACTCCTGCAACTTCATTTTACGCAGAAATTCGGGCTATTATTGAAGCGATAGAAATTGCTTATTGAAATGGCTGGGTTTGGCTAGAGAGTAATTTCGCAAACTGAATCAGCTTACCTCGTACTCTATTGTTTTTTCATTGGGATTAATCTGGGGGCTATCAAAAAGCTTATTCATGAGGTTGCCTCATGTATTAGGGATTGGTTCCAAATTTTCCACGCTTTTTTAGTATAATTAAGCTTGATATTTCTTCACAAAGCAAAAAAAATTTAACTGTACACAAGTACGAGTACTGTATATATATAACACAAACATGAATTACAACTTTTAATTGAAGGATGAGGTTATGTGAATAAATTAAGTTAGTTTTTTAATTTATCATTTAATATTTTATTGAGTCATTAATTTATCCCTGAACAAATTTATATCTAAGGACAAGAAAATTTAATAAAATGTTAAAAAATATTATTTACACGACAAACATTATCTACTACTTCTTTAAGGGGGAAAAGTGCAACAAAGTTGACGGGAAAAAATGTTTTCGAACCCCCAAAAGAAAAAAAAAAAAAACCATTTATCTCTTTATTATAAACTATTTTATCATTTAAAATGTGAAAATTTTGAGATCAATTAATAGTAGTATTGAGGATACTATGAAGTAAACTACTATATCAATTAGTCTTGGGAAAAAAAAATTGACATAAATATAATGGAATTAGAAATACAAATATATGTACAAAAATCTGTTTGAATTAATGTTGATAATCTAGGAACTATTAAAGACATAGTAGAAGGGGACTGAGTGAAATAAACCAGAGAAGTTAAATGTTTCTCGTTAGTTAAGGAAGCTCACACTAGCTTTGTAGTCAACAAAGCAGAGGATTATAGCAACAACTTCATACCATTACAGATTGATGATATGAGCTGCCAGCTGGCACCTGGAAGTTATGTAATCACTGGTGGCACGTGATGTTTAGCTAGAGAGCCAAGTCTTTGGCATTTGTATATGAACTCCTCTCGTGTACATATTCAGTATTTAGAAATGAAAATAATTGATTGAGCATGTTACTAGAAGCTTCTCAGATCTAGAAATCGTTTTCTGTAAACTTCTCATTTTCTCAGCATCCAAACAAGTCAATCTGATTCTTTAACTCAATCGTATAAAATGGAGTTCGAGCATTCACAAAATTCAGCAGATGCAACTGCAAATGATAGTGCGATCAATAAAATTCTTTATGGAAAATAAAAAAGGCAAAGCAAACTCGACACCTCAGTCCAATGATCAAGGACAACAAACCCATATTAATTGGTTTTAATAATTTAGATCATGATCCTCTCCTGATCTCATTTTTATCTGAGCAAATTTTATTAATATGATTGGTGGTTAATAAATTAAAAAGAAAAAGTAGTTAAATCATAATTATCCACTAACACTAAAACACATGTGGAACAAGATCGGTAAAAGATCAGGAGTTCTCAGATCAGGAGAGAATCTTGATCCTAATAATTTAGATTGAGATTTGTAATTCATTATCTCTCAAATTAGTTGGTGTTAGTCTTGGAGCTTGTGAAAACTTATTCATTAATTTCGAATGGAATTGACCAACTAAGAGCATTTAGTTACATGTAACCTATGTCCTAATGAAAACATTTGAAAGAACTTGGAAACTCGAGTAAAGTTTTAGAACCAAATTAGGAATTCAAACAAACACATACACTTATACGTACCAAGTTTCCAGAAAAGGTAACAATATGAATAACACAGCATAAACATACCATACAATGGCCTAGCGTGATCACCGACACAAAACATATTTGGAAAGCCAATAGTACCATGTGTCAATACATCTATCAATGGAATAGAACCACAGTCTGCGCCAATATGAGTTTATCCAAAGGATCGCAATCAATACCAATATGACTGTCACGTAGGATGCTCCAAAACTCGAATACAATGTCACCATATCAATTGCAGATTCATCATCATCTTCTTCTTCTTCTTCTTCTTCTTCTGCTCCACTTGCTTGGGTTGTTGTCGGCTTTAATGTTCTGCTGTATTTCTGTTGTATCAGCCAGGCACAAAGACTGGGGTTACCTCTATAACTGCTCTCATCAAACGTGGCAAACTGCCCTTTGTCCGGAGTTCGGCCGGACAAGTTGTTGTATGACACGTTGAAGGTTGCTAAAAAGTTGAGTGCAGTCAGTTGAGGAGGAATTTGGCCAGTCAACTTGTTGTAGGAAATGTCCAGGCTCTCTATCATTTTTAGATTGGAAAAGCTCTCTGGTATAGAACCTGACAGGGAATTATTAGACAAATTTAAAGCAAGAATTGCTTGAAGTTGTCCAATATCTGATGGGATTTCTCCTGTTAATTGGTTGCACGATAAATCCAATCCGGTCACGCAGTTAACATTGCTACCATTGTAAAGCTCATATCTATTCTTCATCGCAAATTCTACTTCTACTCGTTCATGTATTGCAGCACGTTTTTCTAGAGCAGACAGCCACCGCCACATACAAAACATAGTATTGGAACTGCGGTTATTACTAAGGGAACCAAATTCTTTCTCCTCATCTAAATCTGGAGAATTAAGTTTGGATCCATTCAAAACATCATCAATTCCTACTCTCCAGGACAACACATTTGCAAAGCAGGGAGGTATTGATCCACTAAATTTGTTACGTGAAAGATCCATCATTGCTAACTTTTGTAATTGACACAACTGATCAGGAATTGGTCCTTGTAGATGATTCCCTCCCAACAAAAGAAAGCGCAGATTTGAATGCTCATTGATTTGATGAGGAATCCTCCCAGAAAATGTATTATCCCTCAAATTTAGAGTCACTAACTTGCAGCTTCTAAACAATTCACCTGGAATTAACCCACCGATGAAAGATTTAAGGTGCTCCACCTATGAAAGATTTAAGGAAGATGCCATAGGCCCAGACAACCTATTTTCAGAGATGTCCAAAATTCGAAGCCTTTCAAGATTGTTGAGTTGGACTGGAACATTACCTTCCAAATGATTTTTTGACATTGAAAGAATCTCAAGCTCTGATGAGAAGTTACCCATCCAGTGAGGAATATGGCCAGATAATATGTTGTGGATATATCTAAGACCTGCAATGAAGTCGAGCTCAACAAGCCGTCTTTAATCTTCCCACTGAAATTGTTGTTTTCGAAGTATAAATGCCGCAGTCGAGTCAAGTTCATATATTCCGAAAAAAATTGGCCCTCGAAATTGTTATTTGATAGGTCCAACAATTCTAGTGAGAAGTAACCGGTGACAACAGATTGGGACAATCCTCCAGAAAAGTAATTTCTAGACAAATCCAGTAAACTTAGTTCTTTCATCTCACCTATTGAATAAGGAATATTACCTTCAAAACAGTTTTTTGATATATCCATATACATCAATTTCTGAAGGATAACACCCATATTCTGGGGGAGCTTACCCCTGAAATTATTACAAGAAATATCTAGATGATGAAGAAAATCGTGTTTGGCCTTGGGCAGTTGAAGAATTCCTGAGAATGAGTTGTTCTTCAAAAGCAAAACTTCTAATTTTGGGTTGTTCCGTAACAACCAAGTTGGGAAATTGCCAACCAACTTATTATGAGAGAGGTCAAGGTATTCTAAGTGGTACTTGTGTAAAAGAAAGTCAGGATAACTGCCATTCAAGTTGCATTTGGTTAATCCGAGAACAATCAATTGAGATGTAGGCAGCCAATTTTCAGTTTTCACATGCAACGTATTGTTTCTTGTTGAGAGTAGCAAGCCCTCAAGCTTTGAATGATTAGCCAAGGAACTGAGGGGGAACATACCTTCAAAGTTGTTGTGAGAAAGATCCAAATATTCAAGTGAGGTGAGGTTGCTGATAACAGAAGGTAGGCTCCCATTTAATTGATTAGAAGAAATATCAAGAATCTTGAGGCGGGTTAAGTTCTTGAGACAAGTAATAAGAGGGCTCCCAATAAAATTTCTTTCAAGATTCATTTCAAAAAGATTTTTCAACTCACATATTCCTAAAATTCAGAATAAAAGTGTTAATATTAAAAAAAAACACAAACAAATTAAAAAAAATAAGTTTTATAGATTTCTATAGTGAATTCAAAATATAAAAGTAATATAATTTATTATAAAAAAACAAATAAATAAAAGCAATAAGCTTCAAACAAATTAAAAGATGATAAAAGTAAAAATGAAATAGTGCAAGACTGATAAGCTGCCAAGAAATGAAAGCAAATAATTTGCATAACATTGTCATGTGATTTGATGTTGATTGCAAAAGCGTTTCAATTGACCTAAGAACAAATATACTGATCTGTGATTACACCCCACTTCAAGCATAAATTGGGGAGAGGATATTTCCACCCTAAAATTTTTGTAAATCCACCACAATTTAAGGGGAAATCTGTGGTGTAACTGTGGTACCGTGTCACAGTTGCATCCAGTCGTTGGATGTCAATGAACCCCACCAATCCAAGTGCATCCAACGGTTATATACAACTGTGGCATGGTACCACAGTTGCACCGTAGCGTGATCCACAATTTAAAAAATTATTTACAAAAATTTGCATTTTTTTGAAAAAGGCCATTTAACTACACGAAAACTGAAGTGGATTGTTGCGGTATTACCTTGAATTGTAGTTACTCCACAAAATCTTAGATGCAATCTTTTCAAGTTTGTCAGATTTGCCAATCCTAAAAGAATAAAAGAAAGAAAATATTACATGAATTAACATTGTTTGAGAAGGTTAAGGTGATCACTGCACTTGATTACATTGTCGTTAACTTACCCAACCTTGTTAAAGAGCCACTAGTTATATTGAGGTTGCCACTTAAATCCAACACCCGCAGGTCTCTCAAATTTGCTAATCCTGCTCAGAAAACATTATTTTTTTTCCTTCGATCAAGACAATATACGTACATGTATTTGCAGAGATTAAACTTGCCTGAAATGCAAATTTGCCGGCCTGAAACGTACATACCTTGATTGGTTTGAGAACCTTCAATTCTATTCCAATGAAGAATCAAAGTGCAAAGTGAAGGTAGTGTATTCAGATACGAGAATATGCTGTCGTCGAAGTAATTATGACCGAGAAATAGGATCTTCAGTTGCTTCAAACTCCTTAAGCTATCGTAAGCTGCAACTGCATATGAAGTATTATTATTAGTTAATCACTGAAATAGAAAATAATTATGAACGAGAAATATATATACACACACCTTTACTATCGTAGGAGAAAATATTGACAGATAAGTCAAGGCTTTGTAATTCTTCTAGAGGATGAAACAATGACATATTCAGAAGCGGAAACCAATCATAAGGGTAGTTCAATCTCGTTGTACTCTTGAGTGAGAGTTGCATCACTCTTCCTGTGGTGGCGTTGCACTTAACTCGCTGCCAATGACAACAATCAGACGGCATTCCATCGTCGTCGTCGTCATCAACCCATGAAGAAAGAATAGAATCTTTATATTCGATATCACTGGCTGATATGAAGAAGCTCTTGATCTGCAGCAGAGCAGTCCTCTCTGTTTCCAAGCATGCTTTGTATCCATGCATTTCATTCATCAAAACAGTAATCATAATAACTGATATTGACAACCTAACAAAGGAGGTTTCCATTGCAAATCAACCTTTCTTTTAGTTAATTCGCTCTTGAATTTATAAATATTTTATACTAAAACGTTTATCACACCCCTTGCAATTTCAATGGCTGAGGAATACCAACCACTCAACCCGACGGAAATCAAAGTATATGGATAAGCAGTGATATAATTGTGATTAGGTCCCCACAATGACGTTCAATGAAAATTATAGTGGAAACACGCACATGCATAATGCATTTGCATTTGGTTTCTGGACTAAAGAAAATTGATGTAATGAAAACGTGAGTTTTCTCCTTTATAATTTTAAGAAGGTGGGGTTGGATCGATGTGAGACCCCTAAATTATTGCTTACAAACAAAATGTGAAAATTACAGTTCGCCCGACGAAAACAAAAATGGAAAGACACAATGGGAAAAAAACAAAAGAAGTGTTGGTTTTTACTAAGGCATCAAAATTGAGATGGTTGAGAGTATGAGCGGGCAAAAAACATTCAATGACTATAAAAAATAAAAATGATAAAATGCATTTGATTGGCGTTTTTACTAGTGGAATTTTCAGTCTGTAAAACAATTGCACTTGTTTTTTTACTAATTACAAAGTAGTGTAGAAAATGCACTTTTTTTTTTCATGATTAATGACTATTGACTAACGAGACATCAACTGTTTCTTTTTAATATTTTTAGCAAACAATTTTCAGGGTTCCACAATTAAGTGAAGAGTAGTAAAATAGTTTTTGCTTATTATATATTCACATTAACCATAATTGTTCTTATACAAATTTAACTGAAGTTAAAAAAAAAATGAAGTGTAATCCAACATAATTTTTTTCCTTTTTTTCCTACAAAGTATTAATATCATTTAATATTGTAGTGATAATTATTGATATTTAAAAGATCTAAACCAAATATAATTGAAAATGAACATGAAATATTATTATTATATATTCTTCATATTATTTACACAAAGAATGAGCCTATAAATAGGCTTACCTAAAGCTAAACTAAGAAACTGAATAAATACAAAATGGCATAAATTGTAGGATTTACATAATCATAATCTTGAGAATTAATGGAGATTGATTGGATGAGTGATTCTTGCTTAACATCCCCCTCTCAAACTCAAGATGGTATGGTAAAAGAGACTTGGTGAAAAGATCAGCTGTGTTATCTTGAGAGGATACAAATTGAAGCTAGATGATACCTTGGGCGCAATGTTAGAGAATAAAATGACAATCTATCTCTATGTGTTTAGTGTACTCATGGAAGACATCCTCGTGAGCGACCTCAATGGCACTTTTATTGTCATAATAAAGAGATGTAGCTCCATTATGACTTTATGAGTAACTCCCATGTTCCCTAGTAATCGACGAAGCCAAACAACATGTTAAGTTGCATTAGCAAGTGCCCAATACTCAGCCTCAACAGTAGACAAAGCAACAACATTTGTTTGTTATTACACTAAGAAATAAGTGAACCACCTGAAACGAAGCAAATAGCAATGGTCGAGCATTGATCAATAGGATCACCTAACTAATCAGAATCAGAAGAATTTGACTAAATTGACTAACAACATCTACAGCACGGGCTATATCAAGTCATGTGACTGTCAAATAAATCGAACTTCGAACCAATTGTCGATAAAAGGTAGCATCACTGAGTGTGTTCCATCAAACGACACAAATTTAATGTTTGGATCAAGAGCTATAGAAGCAATCTGACTATTTGTCAACCCAACTCTAGCAAGAAGATTATAAGCATATTTAGCTTGTGAAAGATGGTAACCAAATGAATCAGAGAGTACCTCAAGACTAAGGAAGAAACTAAAATGTCCAAGATCTTTTATCTCAAAGTGACGCCAAAGAAAAGCTTTAAGATATGTAATACATGTAAGATCATCTCTAATAATTATCATATCATCAACATAGAATAATAAGAGAACACATCCCTTGTTGGTGTTGCGGAAAAAAAATGCAGAGTCATAAGAATTGGCATTAAAACTAAATTGCTAGATTGTGGTACTAAACTTCTCAAACCACGTTCTGAGTGCCTGTTTAAAGGATGAGAGTAACCAAGAGGAGGTTTCATATAGACTTCTTCAGAGAGATCACCATTAAGAAAAATGTTCTTTACATCCATCTGAAATAATTCCTAACGACAAACAACAATAACAACCAATAAGCTTCTCACAGATGTAAAGTGTGTAACAAGTGCAAAAGTATTATCATAATCAATGCCATACTCTTGGGTATACCCTTTTGTGACAAGTTTTGTATTGTTCCATAGAACCATCAAACTTGGTTTTGATTTTGTATGCCCATTTACATCTAGTTGCAGTTTTTTGGGGGGTGGATAAATTAAGTCCCAAATATGCGACTTTTCAGGAGCCTATAATTCTTTTGCTATAGCTTGCCACCAAACATGATTAGAGTTGGCTTTGGAATACAATTGTGGTTCATACAAGGAAAGGGTGGTAGAGAAGCATGAAATTCTAGTTATACAACCCAAGAGAGGGGGTGAATTGAGATTTTAAAAATTAAGCTAAGCAATCACACAATAATTTAATCTAATACCTTAAATGGAATAAAAAATAATAAATTCAATAAAGCATAATAATAAAGGAGTAAGGGAAGAGAAAATAAACACAATGATTTTTACGTGGTTCGGCAATCCCTGCCTACGTCCACGCCTCCAAGCTCACCCGGCTCGAAGATTTCACTATCCAAGCCTCTCAATACTTCAAATGCTTACAATTGACTTTCAAGGTGTCAATCAACCTTTACACTAAGAGATTATCCCCGATCTCTTAACCCAAGTGTATCCCAACACTTACAATCACTCAAAACAAATATTACAAATGTATTTTTCCCTTACACAAAATATATGATTACAAATCTATGCTTAATGTGTGAATAAATGAATCAAGAATGAATTTAAAGCTTAATGAATGTTGTACTCTCGATTACAAGCTCAATGATAATGTTGTGATCCACTCTTGTTTGAATTTGATTGAGCTTATTTATAGTTGGAGCTGAAAACTAGCCGCTATTGACTTTCTGCTCACTATTGGATCGCCATTAACTAGATGTCGGATCACCGTTTAACTGGTCAATATGACCGTTGGACTGAATTTTCAAATTGTCGGATCGCCGTTTTCAAGATGTTGGATAGCCGTTAGTGTCCAGAGGCTAATCTTCAATTTTGTTCGATGTCGGTAAGCCGTTATCAAGATGTCGGATCGCCGTTTTCTACAGTGATTGCTACAGTGAACTATTTTTGTAAAATTATAGTTTGGCCCTAAAACTTCATAAAATTATACTATGACCCAAATCGTCATAAAACTTTACAAATAAGTCAATTTCCAGAGTTTCAAAACTTTTTTCAATTTAGACCATTAATTGAAAATAACCAATTTCATAAAATCATTTTTCCATTAAGTATAAAACATTTATATTATGAAAATAATGATTTATTTAAAATAATTTGAGCTTTTAAAAACTTAATCATTCTTAATCTTGTTTGTTATCATCAAAATCAACATTATGGATACATATATGATAACAATCTCCCTCTTTTTGATGATGACAAACCTTGCATGTATTTAAAGAATCATTCCACAACTTGCTCCCCCTAAATGTAAGCTCCCCTTACAATTTGAGCTTAAAAGATTAATCATTCTTAATCTTATTTGTTATCATCAAAATCAACATTATGGAAACATATATGTTAACAAAGCATTTGTAATTTCTAACCTTAAGAGATAATTCTCTTACCTGAGTGGAACAACGAAGAGGTGGAGAATGAATAGATTCAGAGGAGTTGGAGTTAGTTAATAAGGATCCATCAAGCAAGGCAGGTAACTCAGGGGGAGGCGTAACATTCTTTAAAGCGCATGTTTGTAGGTTCGAAGATATTCTTGTATCATAATTATCAGGAAACAAATCAATAGTCGTATCTGTAAAGAAGTTAGTGTATGATGTAGGGATATTATGAAAAGATGACATAGATGAAAACATTTTATGTTCCCAAAAGACCGCATGTTTAGAGATATGAAGTATATTGGAGATGGGATCCCAACGTCAATGGCCTTTACGTTCAATGCCATATCTTAAAAACAACATACGTAAGCATGGGGCTTTAATTTTGTATATATATAGGATTAGAGAAGAATAAAACAAGTACAACAAAAAACTTTAAGCTGATGATAACACTACAAGAAAAAGTATCTACTATGACAGTCTTCTGTGTGACAGTTTTTGATCTGGAGGCCTACAACAATAGAATTGTGATAGATTTATTTTCTGTCATACACTTATGACATATTTGTGATAAAAATATCGTTTATCAAGAAATTATGATATATTGGTGATATAAATATCATATATCAAGAAATTATGATAGACTAGTGATAAATTATTTGACTATCAAGAATGAAAGACTGATTTTTTATGTTGACTTTAATTGCGCGGGTTTGACTTAATTTTTAAAAATATTATATTACTAAAATAGAAGTGAAACGATGTCGTCTCAGTTGTATGTTTCGCAAGTTTGAGGATAACAGACGTAAATAACAAAAAACAATTAATAAAACGTTGCGTTTTGTTAAGGGGGGAAACATTTTTGTGAGAAAAGAGGGAAATTTTTTTCTAAGTGTTCAGAAAATTTGCAAGCATTATTGTGGAATCTCAAAATCGATTAGCACACTTGGAGCAAACCCTCAAAGGCCAGCCATAGCAAACTAACGACACCCAAACACCCATAGTTTCAAAATCATTCTGGTTGTTTCACTGAATCATCTCTCTTTGCTGGGACGAAGTCAGTGCTAATCGAAACCCAAATTGGAATGAGAACAACATCCAGGGTACTTTTATTGACTGAAAGAAACCCAATCGCTTACCGTGAAAGAAGACCCAAATCGTTGTTGCCGAAGTTGAAACCCTAGGCTTGACGGTGAATTGAAGCTTCACGCCCACTGGTGAGTCATTGCTGCATTTGCATGTATTTAATTTTGACTATTTATTGAACTTTTATGTAAAGTAGTAAATAATTTGTAAAAAATTGAAATGTATTTGCATGTATTGCATATATTGCATATATTTCGGTAATCAATTTACTAAATAATTTCCCAGGAAGATATAATGTTGTTAATTTTGAGTTCTGTTTTGAGTTGTAATCGTGCATTGCATAATGCTGTTAATTTTTTTTATTCTAGGTAATTTTGAATTATATTCATGTGTTTGTGTGTGAATTTTTTTTCTAGCTATTTCTGATATTGAAGCTTCGTTAAATTAAATGAGTGTTTGTGTATGAAGATGGTGATATTGGCCTGAAATGTCTATAACAAAGCCTGAGGAGGGACTTTTAGTAACTGATTCTGTTATGTAAAATTGAGGGATTCTCACATCTCATTGTCATCTACCTATGCATGTGGTGTTGTAGCTATTTTGCATCTGGTGGTATTATTGTTACTGTTGTTGTCTTGAGTCGTAACATTTGCGTGTCAAATATAAATAGTTGTGATTGCTGCATAAACGTGACAGTTCGATGTTCTTGATTTGTTGAAGGCATTGTATTAAGGTACTTAAAGCTTTTCTTTGTGTTTGCTTTCATTTTTGTTCTACTGATGTATATTATTTGAAGTTGTAGTTTATTATTTCTTCTTAGGCTTACTCATATGATTAATGTAATTTATTGGTACCTTTTTAGCCCTCTTGAATCCAAGTTTTGGAATTTTATCAACTGATCATTCAAAATATATTTCAGTAATCAATATTGTTGCTGGATTTGTACCTGGAATTGGATATAACAGCAGATTGTTGTGTTTAATTTGGTAAGTTCCATTTCTTATCCTCTATTATTTGACGTAGATTGAAGTTGTTATACACTTGCTTAAAATTTACATATCTTTAAATTTATAATTATGATACTATGTAATGTGTTTGTTGTGGGGTCTGTCTTATTTATTATATTTATAGTATAGTAGGAGAGTGAACTTTTGAAAAGTATGAAATTCAATTTATCAGCTTTCTTGGTTGCTATATTTGTAATTTTAAAATTTGTTTAGTTCACATGGTGTTATAACATTAGACAAATATTCTAAGTATGTACATTCTTTCTTTGTTTTATGTATATGTCAGGAACATTAATTATTAAGCCAGACATTTGAACTTTGAATCAGCAGAACATCATAATGATATAATAGAGATAGGACATACAGATGCTGTAAAACAGACCAAGGACGAGGGCAAAAAAGTTGCAGTGAAGCTTTTGCCAACAAGGAGGAACACAAGGCATGCAGGAGGAGTACAACGAAACAAGATTCCGTTGCTGCAGTTGTTTGGCACAATGTGTGAAGCTAAGATGTCAGACCAAGAATGGATTCCATATCTACTAGATGATGGTGTTTTCCATTTGGAAGGGATTAGAGCTCATATTGGAAGGCGTGACTGCAGTGCAGTTCTGTCAATGGATGCTATAGGAGTAAACGTAATCGAAGTCTATATTGCGTAAGTGATTCATAATCATTCTAGTTTTATGTGTACTTTTTATGGGAGTCCCAATTAATGGACTTTAACATTGTTTGTCTATTGTTTATCAGGATGTTGTATGCTTCCATTCTCCCTGGGAAAAGAGGAGTGAAACCATTTGGATTCATTCGTCCAGGTCTGGTTTCACTAGGCGAAGAACGTAATCCTACTGCATCATTTGACCTTAGGGCACGTGGAGTTTGTGATCGATTGAAAAAAGCAAAGAAGGGACAATTCATCTTTATGCCTTATAATCCCTAGTATGCTCCTTTAATACTTTTCAACTCATATTAATTGATTTTCTTGCCTTAATTTACTGAAATTGCTACCTTACTGTTCTTTCTTTTATTATAGTTATCATTGGGTGCTGGTCATCTTTGATGTGTTAAAAAAAGAAGTTTATTATCTCGATTCTTATGGGGGAGATCCTGATGATGATTTAAAAGAGCTCATTAAAGTGTATGTTCAATTTTTTTTATTACCATTGTCAATATAAAATTACTTTTACATAATTTACAGATACTTTGTTACAATTTTTTTTTTGTATACAGCTCTATGACAATGTTTATAGCACAAGAGGGTAAGGAGAAATGGAATTATAATAAGATGGTCAGATCCGTAAAGGTTTGAACTATTACCTTAACTATAATTATATATTACCATGCTTAATTGTTATTAAAATGAACTGTACAATTGCTGATTGTGAACAGGTCCCACAGCAACCAGCAAGTTCAGTCGTGTGTGGATTTTACGTCATGAGATTCATGAAAGACTTAATTAATGACTTCTCTTTACTAATGAACAATGTGAGTTCCTTGATCATAATTTGCTTCATGAAAAAGAACATGTCCTGTTTCAAAGTTTCACTAAATATTTATTTTTCATAAATAGTTCAACGGAAAGACAACATATTCTGATGCTGAATTAGATGAAGTCCGTATTGAGTGGGCAAACCATTTTTCTGGAGTACTTGCTGTTATGTGAGGTAACCCTTACCTATTATGTTGTTATTGTGAGTTCATTGATGAAATATATTTTACTTGGGCAGTTATCTAGCTTATTATACTTCTATGTTGGATTATGATGAAAATGGTGGGTACTGCTGGAGTTCGCTAGTTTTTTTCTTTGTTTGGAAAATAGCTCCTGGATATTGATGCAATTTTACACATTTCGGTTGTTCTTAGGTTGGATTTTCACGTTTGGGAACTGCTGGCCTTGTCTGATCAGTATTTTTGGCTCCTCTTATGTTGCTGGAAGTGTTGCTGGAAATGTTGCTGGAAATGAACTATGTTGTTGCCTTTGTTCATGTTGGTAGAAATGACTCTGTTGTTTGGCTTCCTTATGCTACTGGAATTGAACTGATCATTGTTAATTTGTGTTGTACATGCTGCTGGAATTTAGTTCTTAGGTTGTTACAATACTCTTCTTCTATGTATGTTGGACTTGTCACTCTCGAATTTGATTAAATTATGTTTGCTCACAATTATGAAATCTTAGTCAATGTTATCCATTTCATTTTCTTTGTCAGTTAATTTTTAATTGCAATATTAATTTTAATAATCTAATTAATTAGCTAATTTATGAAATATTAATTTCTACTAAATCAATTGCAGGATTGTTATTAAAATGATAATAATTTCATGGTGCAAAAAAAATACCCCTTTTTTATTAATTATAATTTCAATTTTTGATTTAATTGAAAAAATTCATTTAATTATAATTTGCATTTTGCGCCAAATTTGATTTTCCCGCCAAAAATTCATAATATGGCGCACAAATTTAAAAAAAAAAGGGGCCAAATTCAAATTTATTATATTCCTCTCTAAATAAAGTTATGACAGTTATGTGACTAAAAATATTTATCACAGATTATGACTGGTATTATTCTGTCATCAATTCTTGACGGTGGCTACAATGACGGTATGAACAACCGTCATCCACCCCCTACTATGACAGATTTTGCCTGTCATGGTAGGCACTTTTTCTTGTAGTGTAATCAGATAATATCTCATATAATCTTTGATATAGGGATTGATTATTTATAACTAGAGAGGGGGTGTGATTAATAGTGTACACAGTAGTGAGAGCAGCTTCTCCTCCAAAGACGTTCAGAGCAAAAAGTAGAGATTAAAAGGGAGTGAACTATTTCTAAAATATGTCTATGTTTACGTTCATCTCACCCCTTTTGTTAGGAAGTACTCGGACAAGAACGATGACATATAGTACTATGTTTATATAGAAAGTCTAGAAATTCGCTATCCTTGTATTCCATGGCATTATCTATACAAAAAACTTTAATCAACCAAGAAAATTAAGTTTTAAATCATTTGTGCAAAGTCATTATAAATTCTAGTAAACTCGAATCTATTTTTCATAAGAAATAGCCATGTAAAACAAGAACAATCATCAATAAAAATCATGAGTATCTAGATCTACCGCAATGACATATGATGATGATCTCTAAATATTAGAATGTATTAAATCAAAAGGAGCATGAGAAATAGAATCGCAATTTGTTTTGCTAACTGATAAATAAACAATCAACTTATTCATTGGTAACAGTACCTAATTGCCTACTAGATATTGAAGACTGCAAGCAATTAAATGACAGATGACCTAAACGTGAATGCCATATGTTTGCAGAAGACACTTTTGAGGTGGATGCGGCAAACTGGTGTGTGTGAGAGATAAAATAGGATGTGAGATTAACAAGCTCAAACTAGCGCCCCACTTTACTACCAATCCCAAGTGCTTGTTTGCCTTTGGACCCTGCATCGAGCAACTAGATCGAGTGAATATAACATTAAGACCAAGTTCACATAGTTGATCAACAAATAATAAATTTAAGGTCAATTTTGGAATTAAAAAAGTATTTGATAAAGACAAATTCGGAATAGAGACATGGTCTATATAATTGATTGTTATTAAGGATCCATTAATATTGTGTATAACAGGTGAATTGAAGATAATAAATTTAGAAGTAAATATAGCACGGTCAAGAGTCATATCATTACAACAGGCAGAATCAAAGTACCAAGATGTGTTACTTAATGAAATAGATAGAGCATAAATAGAAGTGTTATCGAATTTCTGAAGAAGTCGTTGGAGAAGGGATTTAAGTCACTAATAGTAATAGAGGTAGAAAGATGAGACAGCTTAATATTTGCTTAAGTGGGTGAACTATCATTAGCAGCTGTAGTAGAGAGTGGACTACTCTTAGAGGGGCATCCTTAAGAGTAAATGTTTGCCTTTATTAGGACAATATTTTTTATAATGGCCTGCCCCAATTTTGTAATAGGATCTACAACGCCACGTTCGACAATCAAGTAAAATGTGACTACGTTCACGATACTACTTGTCCATTTGCTTTGAGCTATGACTTAGTACAGATTGATGAGTTACCAAAGCAATATCCATGGGAGGAGACTATAAGCTAGCTTGGTGAGTTTCTTCTCAGATAAGTTGACCAATAGTGTGATCAAGACTTGACAATGGAGTCTGATGAAGCAAAGCTACTCGAGTGGACTCAAAATTATTATGTAATGTCATGAGAAATTATGTTAATTGTTGACAATTCCGGTAGTTTGAGAATATTTTGCATTTGGAGGATCACTCCATTCAAGTTCAGAAAGCGCCAGTTGATCCTAAAGGAATTGCATTCAAGAGTTAAAGTCAACAATTGATTGACCAGATTTTTGTCTAAGTTGGGTGGAGTCTGTGACAACTGAGCTAATGTGAAAGATATGTGGTAGTATAACGGTAAGCAAGAAAGTCCCAAAGCGATTTGGCTGTGTCAAACTAACTAAACTGCATAACCATGTATTTATTTGATGGTTTTTGCTATCCCCCTCAAGATGATCAGCAAATTTTTCAGCAACCTCTTCTTTTTTCTAGGCTGGTTGAACAATGGTTCCGGTAATTTAGCGCCACAATCTGCAACCTTTAAGAAAACTGCGCATTGCTTGTGCCCAAGGAATATAATTATGTCCATCGAGTATAACATGAATAGGATGTGAAACATCAGATTTTTTCATCCTAATTCCAAGCAATAAAGAAGATAATAAATAAATTCGAAACAGCCAACCGAAACCAAGGCAGTAGCGAAACCAATGCTACAATGCAAGTCTCAAAAAGCAAGAAGAAAAAAAAAAAGTCAAGAAAACACCTGAAATCAGCCAACCAAAAGACTTTTGAATCATGGCCGAAGACAAGACGAAGAGCGATGATGGCCGAATGTGGTTGCACAAATCACAACGGCTAAATTTGGACCAAAAGAGACAAGACAAGGAAATTATAGCTAAATTACCTTTAGCTTTGATACTATGAAAGTGAATACGAAATATTAATATCATGTATCCTTCATATTATTTGCACAAACAATGAGCCTAATTATAGGCTTTACATGAAGCTAAACTAAGAAACTGAATAAATAAAAATATGGCATAAATTATGGGATTTACATAATCATAATCTTAAGAATTAATGGAGACTTATTGGATGAGTGATTCTTACTTAACATATCTTATATAACATTTATTATTCATTTATTTATTGTAAAATATATTTCAATTATATAAATATCATATCGATAATATTTGGATCCTAATATTTGAGTTTCAACTTGAATTCAATGTTATGTGTCACTTATTTATTGAATGATGTATTTCATGACTAGTAAAATTACTTAATCATTATCCAATAAATGAATGTGACATCAGTTGAAACTCAAATTGAACTTACAAGGTGGGATACTTAGCATTGCTCATATTATATTTATGCTATCATATTGCACTATTTTATTAGTGCTTTCATTGTTTATTATATTAATTAAAAATAATATTTACAGTAAGAAATTTAAACAAATTAAATTAGTCATAAATATGGAAAATCACAAAATTTAATATAATTATTGAAAACAGTTTTCATTAAAAGATTTTCTCACTCTCTTTCATTATCATCAAATTTCGAACAACCAAATAAAAGTATTTTTACTTTTTTATTTATAAATATTGTTTTGAAAACAAGCTACGAAACTGATCTTTAAATTAACCAAAATTAATCATTCATAAAAAAATAAATTTGTCCTACATTAAATAATATCTGCAAGTCCAAATGCCAAATAGCAATTAAATATTCGAAAAAAGAAAAAAAGCAATTTTAGTAAAAGTGCGTCAATTATATCTCCAAGATGGCAAGATATTTTGTAGCAATATATTGTCATCATCTTTACATTCCAATCGTCAACAGACAAACCAAAATATTGGCATAAGTTGGAATTATTGCCTCAGCACCATCCAAATCTTGCTGATACACTTCGTTGCAGGTAAATTTTTTAATTTTGTAAAATTTGTGGGAGACGTTGGTTTCTAAGTGTTCGTGTGATTTTTTTTAATTCCTAAAAAATGAAGCTGAATTATTTGATTTTCAATAAATCTACTGGTGCATGATTAATTTACTGAAGCGTGAAGGTTTTGATATGGGTTTTGTTTATTTTCGCCTTTGATGGCCGCAAAAGATCAATTTTTTTAATGTGGGATTTTGGGTTCTTTTCGTTTTGGTGAAATTAATGAATTTTAAATTAGGCACTTGTTTGGTTTTATATGTGATTTATGAAATTGAAATTGTTTTTAAATTCATGTATTTATGAACTGTTATATGCAGATTAAAGTTATTAGTTACCTTGTTGCATATGAAACTTGATTCAGTCTGTGCTTTAAGGCTATCCACTTAGTTCTTTTATTTATCATGAATTGATTGTTGCTTTTTGAATAGCAACATACATTCTATCCTGTGGATTAAAAAGAGATTGGAGGTGTTTAAATGCTGGAGTGGTAATTCTCTAATTTCAGAATACAAATGATTGTCTGCATTTCTAAAACATGTACTTAACTAATTGAAAAAAAAAATTGTTATAATCAGATAGCTTGCCGACTATTTTGTTGTCTGGTTTCAGGAAATTAGATTTCGGTGAGGCAAGAAGAAATATCTAGTCGAGATGGATACGTTACCGGACCATTTGGTTTGGGAGATTTTGGGCAGGATTAAGAAAACTGTGGACAGGAACTCGGCTTCATTGGCATGCAAACGTTTTTATGAAGTGGATAATGAACAGAGGCTTTCTCTTCGGGTGGGCTGTGGATTAGACCCTGTGAATGAAGCATTGACTTCCCTCTGCAACAGATTTGGCAACTTAACCAAAGTAGATATATCTTATGCTGGTTGGATGTCTAGGTTGGGTAAACAATTGGATGATCAGGGGCTTTTGATTCTTTCTAACAGCTGTCCTTATCTGACCGATCTCACCTTAAACTACTGCACTTTTATCACTGATGTGGGTCTTTGTTACTTGGCTTCTTGCTTAAATCTTTCAGCATTGAAGTTGAAATTCACCACGAGAATCACCGGTTGTGGAATATTATCTGTTGTTGTTGGTTGCAAGAATCTCACAGTTCTTCACCTTATCCGATGTCTTAATGTCAATAGCGTTGAATGGCTAGAATATCTTGGCAAGCTTGAAAGGCTTGAGGATCTCTTGATTAAGAATTGTAGGGCAATTGGGGAAGGTGATTTGATAAAGCTAGGACCTTGTTGGCGGAAGCTTAAACGGCTGCAATTTGAAGTGGATGTTAATTACAGATATATGAAGGTTTATGATAGGTTGGCTGTAGATAGGTGGCAAAAGCAGCGTGTCCCATGTGAAAACATGGTGGAGCTTAGCTTGAAAAATTGTATTATTAGCCCAGGAAGAGGACTTGCTTGTGTGTTGGGGAAATGCAGGAACTTGGAGAACATTCATTTGGACATGTGCGTTGGAGTAAGGGATTCTGACATCATAAACATGGCCCAAACATCAAGTAAGCTTCGGTCCATTTCTCTCCGCGTGCCTTCAGATTTTTCACTGCCAATTTTGATGAGCAATCCATTGAGATTGACTGATGAGAGTCTAAAAGCCTTGGCAGACAACTGTAGGATGCTTGAATCTGTCAGGATATCGTTTTCTGATGGAGAGTTTCCTTCAATTTCTTCATTTACTTTGGATGGAATCCTCACTTTGATTCAAAAATGCCCTGTTCGGGAACTTTCTCTTGACTATGTATATTCCTTCAATGATGTTGGGATGGAAGCACTGTGCTCAGCACATTATCTTGAAATCTTGGAGCTCGCTAGATGCCAAGAAATTAGTGATGAGGGGCTGCAGCTTGCGTGTCAGTTCCCTCATTTGAGCATATTACGGTTAAGAAAGTGTTTAGGGGTTACAGATGATGGATTAAAGCCACTTGTAGGTTCACACAAATTAGACTTGTTGGCTGTGGAGGATTGCCCTCAAGTCTCTGAAAGGGGTGTTCAAGGAGCTGCCAGATCTGTTTCTTTCCGGCAAGACTTGTCGTGGATGTACTGAATGGGCTGAATGTGGTTTTGTTGCCCAGTGCTGTTTATTTTTGTGCTGTGTTTATTCTGTTAATTTCACTTTTGCGAACTTGTGATATCATGATTAGTCCAAAATGATTTGGCATATGTTGCTTGTAGTAGCTTGGTATATGATCTGCAATTTGATACCATTGTGCTTGTGATACAATTTCATTGTAATTGAAATACAATCTATTTGAAATAAAAGTGTCTTTTTTATTTATCAATCAAATTGAATCTTATATTTTAGCTCAAGAAGTGTGAGAACCTGCAAAATGAAACGCATTTATCAACTTGTCTAGCTTAGCGAACTGAAAGCTGCCAGGCTACCAGAGTGCTGATGTATTTCTAGTTTCCTTAAGCTAGAAATAACTGAAATTAATGAAATTAATGAAATCACGTTAGCCCAAAGCAATTGTCACGCCAAGCACTGTAATCAATGAAAGACTAAAATTAAATTAGCTCAAGCAATTGTCATACTAATTACATGAGTCGTGAATCATATTCAATGAATTGAGATACCTTTACAGCCTTTAGTTGTGATTAGTAACTGGGAGATTATGTGAGTGATCATGTGTCAAGTGATTGGGTTTCATTTAAATTTTCAATAATCATACATTGAAATCGTTGAATGCATTTAGAATTAGGGATATTATCATTTTACTACTAAAGTTATTATAACATATCATGTCAGTACCATGATTTGTCGAAAAATGCATTTTACTACCAGACATTTGCGCTGTTATAAATACACTACCATTCTGTTAAAAACGTTAAAAATTTACTGATGTTTTGCTAATGTCCTAAGGGCATCAAAGACATTTCCATCTATAAGGGCATTAAAATTGTCTTTTAATGCTGCATTTTACGGAAATAATTAAATATTAACAACTTAGCAAATTAAACCCTAAAATCGTTATTGTTGACTTCTTCTTTTTTAATGGTTATTATTCATTAGTTTTTTCCTTAATTAAATTGTTATTGTTTTTAGTTATGATTAATACTTGAATTACAAAGGGTAAAATTGTCTTTTAAACTCCTAGGGTAAAATCGACTTTTAACTCAATTTCTGTTAAATATTAACGTTTTCTTAATGGAATAGTAGTGAATTGATAACGGCACAAACATTTGGTAGTAAAATGTACTTTTCAGCAAACCATAGCACTGACATTAATGATGGCCAGTGGGCCATGCCGTACCCACTTTTTTATAAGGGCCCGGCACAGGCTCGTGCTGTGCCACAAAAAAGGCCCACCAACTTTTTTTTTTCCTTTTAAGTCCACATGTCCAGCATGCCTAAAAAAACCCACGTGTCTGGCATGCTTTATTCAATCCCACGTGCCTCGTATGCTTTTTTAAGCCCACCAGCCTAATAATAATAATAATTTCATAGATCATAGTAATGATTAATGAAAAATAAAACTACAATCCTAGAATAACAATTATACCTAATTTTATTTGAACTACTAATATTATAATTGCACACAAACTCCATTGAATGAAAATGTAATTTTTAATTTATCATAAAAATATTTTGTTCATAATTTTATTTTTTTGTGCATAATTTTATTTTTTTGTGCATAAATATGAAAAATATTTCATTCACAAATGAAACATATCTCCATTAACTATTACCTAAATTATGATTTCATAAATGAAATATTAATGTCGTAAAATTCTTTATTTATCATTTATAAAATCATGATATTTATTTATCCATTTAATAAATTATAAACATAAAAAATTAGAATATTTATTTAAACTAGGACTTAAATTAATTTTAAAAAGCTTATGCTAAAAAATATATTAAAAAATTTAATTTCAAGATATTTGTAAAATCATTATATTTTATATTTATTTTTTGTTAAAATTTTTTTACTTTAATATACTTTGGCCCACGGGCCACGTGCTTAGCCCACCAATGAAGCGTGCTTATTACGTGCCTTTTCGCGTACTGTGTTTTGACCCATCTCTAATTGTGCTATGCTTTTAAGGCTCGCGTGCCTAAAATTCTAGTCTCGTGCGTGCCTGCTCGTGTCATGCCGTACTATATATACACGTGTCATGCCCATGCCGTGCCTCGTGTCGCCCGGCCCATTGGCCATCTTTAACTGACATGATATGTCAAAATAACTTTAATAGTAAAATGATAATATTCCTTAGAATGATGTCTAGTTGAAGAAAGACATCAAAAAAATAATTATCAAAGAACAATGACAAGAGATATTGGAGTCCACTAAATAAATTTATATATTATATAAAAAGAAATGAGGAAAAAGAATATTTTCCATATCATATGTTGTACCACGTATCTTGCAAAGCACTAAAAAATCAATTTATTGAATCCTCGACAATAAGTGGATAAAAATGAACTCTAGAATTCGAAAAAGAATGTATCTCTTTTAGGAATAATCACTGATTTAAAATTGATTGGATGTATAGTCAACCAACAAAATTGAAATATATACACTAGTTGTGATATTTGTCTTGACATCTTAGGTTGCAAAAACAGTGTTTAGCTTTTTATTTTTTATTCAAATTATTTTGTATATGGTTGATAAAAATATCTTTTATTTTACCAATTTGTTTCCATAAAATATAGATGATGGTATTTTGGAAATAATGATGAAATATTAATTATTACTTGCTGTTTTTCTTTTACCTCAGTGTAACTATAGATTTCTCTGCAATTATTAGTATATTACTTTAATTAAATAAATTCTATTCAAAAAATTATACCAACTGAAGCCTAAGTTGATATCAAAATTCTTTGATTTCTTTAATAACATGTACATCTCTTTTTTTCTTTTAAGAAATATTAAAAAAAAAAGATTATTCTACAACTTTTCAAAAGCATAAATCATTTTGAAATGGTTTACGATCATTATCAAAATCTTCAGAATATTTCTAACTACCTTAACACTACAATTCATTTAGTTTACTTGAAATTCAAGAAAACGTTTAAGGAGCGAATCAAGTGAACTCCCAAAACATTTTTAATCAACTTTTCTTCCAAGAAATGTTATTTTTCATGACCATGGATTGAGATTATACTAGCCCAACATGTCGCAAGGCCCAAACTCAAGCCCACAATCATCCTTCATGATCTTTTTCGGTTATTCTTGTTGAGATCCCTTGTAATTTTTGTTAATACCATAAAGAACTCTAATTGGTTTAGAATTATCGCCATTTTCAAGGTCACTGACAAAACTTAATGGAAAAATAATTAGTGGTAACTAACTGGTAAACGAGTTCGCTAAGACTGACGATTAATTTAGAATTCAGTCACTAATTCATAAAGAACTCATTGGTTCAAAACTTAGAACGACGACTAAGAATGATGATTAATTAATTTAAATTAATTAGTTCTCAATTACTATAATGCATTAATTTTATTCTTAAGAACAAGGCAGAAGCGTAGGTAAATTCATGATTGCGACTCTTGTGCTGTGTATCTTGCCAATGAGCTTAATTTTCTTCAGCGTCTAAAAATATAGGCCCAAAAATTACCCACTTTAATTTTTTTTCAATATTTTTCCATATTTTAGTAATGGATAAATATTTGTTTAGTTGTTAAATATCTATTTAGTTCTTATATTTATAAAAAATATTTTAAAACACTTTTATTGTTAAATGTATTACACTCCTAAGTCCTACCCTTACTTTTTCTTTCCTTTCACAATAATACCCTAAATATTCTTGGGATATTAATAAAAAATAATAATAATAATTTATCAAACTAACCTTAAAAATAGCATAAAATTTACACAAAATTTTATATTATTATTTTCCTTGTAGGATTAATTTGGTAAATTAATTTTTTCCTATAATAATAATCGGTAAGATTATTGTAAAGATACTAAACATTATTTTAAATTGGCTGATATTAATTTATTTATAAATAATTATTAGTTAGAATGTTGTACAAATACAGAAAATAATAGTTATTTTACATTGATAATTATTGGTTAATTTACTAATAAATAATTATTAGTTAATTTACTAATTATTTATATATAAGTTAATTAATGTTAAAAATATTAATGGAAGAGTATTATTATAAAAAAAAGTACAGATAAAGTTATAATATATTTAAGAAGTATTTTGAAGTATTTTTTAAAATACAAAAACAATAAATAAGGTTGGTTGGGGGAGGTCAATAAATACAAAACCAATCAACAATTCGATAAGAAAAAAAAAAATAAATTTGGATTAGATCCGCACAGTCACATTTCTTATTGATGGAGCTATGCTGTGGAACTACTGCTAAGTGCTAACCAATAGAACCCCTCCACTTATGCATGTCGATCATCAGACAGAACTCTTTCGATGCATACAATAGTTTATGTACTTGTCTTTTCTTTATGTTTGGTAACCTCTGGAAGACTGTAACCATCACCTGCAGCCTTTTCATGAACGTAGCCTACACGAGGCCAATAACTAGGGACAGCAAAATTTCATTTGGGTTTGGGGTTCCACGGGCAGATAAATTTTTAATAATTTTTTTTTAAAATAAAATAAAAAATAAAAAAAATAATCACTAAATTTTCAATAAGATGGAATTTAATTTTATACTCTCCACCCCACTTTTATTTTATATAAATATTTTTTTAATTTTATTAATAATTTTTATTTTATTAATTATAATATTAGTTAATATATTTTTTTTACTTAATATAAATAAGTTATAACTAAAAAAAAATCTTATAATATAATTTTTATTCAATCTTAAAATATTTTCATATTTTCTATTCTATCTTAAGAAACGGCTCTCTTCAAACATTTTTTAATTTTAATATAATTTCAAGATTTTGTTTCAAACATTTGAAGATTTTTTAAATAATTTATAATATGATAATAATTTTATTTAAATTTTTAATTTTTAATTTATTAAAATTATATATCTATTCTTATTATAAAATAAATAAAATTTTTAATTTATTAAAAATATGTATTTATATTCACTATAAAATAAATAAGTAGAGAATGTGGTGGTCCTACCCAACCTACCGTCTCTGGGTTAAAATAGCAATTCTGTCCAGAGTCAACTCGGTGTGCTGATTCAACACTCCACAGTCCCATTCAACCCATTTCATGATAAATGGAGGGTCTTTCAATTTTCAAATCTCACCAGAGCTTGGGAGGCTGAAACATCTCAATACCCTCGATTTGTTCGGCGATGGGTTGAATTGGGACTGTCCTGAGTCGACTCGGCGTGCTGACTCAGCTCTCGAAACACTCTCCCTCACTTCCATCCTCTACCCGGGCAAATCCCACCTTGGTAAGTCGATACATCTCAAGACCCAAAGTCTTCAACTTTCGCTTCAAAATCTTCATTAGAGTTTGAAGAATTTGATTAATGAAGATTTTGTGACTTCGGGGAAAAAAAAAAAAGCTCTAGAACCAGAAACTAAAGAACAAGGCCTGAATTAGTATTTTATGTTATTTTTGTTACTACGGATAGAGCTAATGTTGTAATAATAAACAAAATATGTGGACTGAACTTAGGATGACACACTATCGAAAATCCCCAAATTTCTGTACATACACGCAATCCTAAAATCCACTTTCAAAAAACATGAACATCTAAATAATCGACTCCTGCGAGGTCATCTATGCAAAAGTATTTACAAGAACTTCATTTCCGGCCAAGCAACTTGTTCTTGACGCATCTAAGGTGCATCTGATGAATTTTGATGCAGAACTTTCCCCTTTGAGCTGAAGCTGAAAAGTTAATTTGAAAAGGAATATTCAAATGCTTAAAAGAGTTAAGATAGAGGGTGCTGCGCCATAACCTCTCCAACTAGCAAATCAGAGAAAAGATTTGAAGATAAGCTGAAAACAAGAAATGTTAAACCCGAGCAGTGCCTGGATTCGAAACAAGAGACCACCCATCCTAAAACTTCCAATTTCTTCTTCAGCTATTAGATTTTTTTTCCTTTCCCCTTGGTCCCAGTACTTGTGGAAGATTCTACTGACATTGGCAGTACTGTACCATCCTTAATTTCATTTGATATTGATAATTGCTGTAACGTCTTCTCTGCTTCAAGATAAGCCATCAGATCCCGAAGCTGCAAGTAGACAAAAAATAAACCATTGAATGATCATGGGCCTACTAAATGTGCATGTTCGTATATGAATAGATTAGTATAGCAAGATCTAAAAGTTCTCACCTGCGCTTCTGAGTCCTGAATTTTATCATCCTTCGCTCTCAAAGCCATTTTCTCCCTGAATAAGTTCAAACTAAAGGCCGTGAAATAGTGTATACAGCAATCTATCGAGTTTTCTACAAACTAGCAATAATCTAAAATTGTTATGAGTTGAATATGATAAGAATTAAGAGATGGGATTAAGTATGATTAACGAAAGATTTAAGTCCTTTGGAAAAGAAGTCATGTAAGGCAATTGGAAGAGACCATTAATCCCAGGTCTCATATATCGCGTTTGTTGGTACTAAATGAAACACAAACTAAACCACATAGGTCAAAAATATTGTTTAAAACTGATTTTACCTCTCTTCAATTTCCGATATCTTTGCTTTCCACATCTCCTGATTTTTCAAAAGATTCTCATTGAGCTGCATGCAAAAACCATAAATTTGAGTATCAAAAGAATGAAGGATTAACTTAAAATCTATATTTATTTAACCCACTCCACAGAACCAGCAATTATGAAACTTTTATCATTTAAGCCACTCTTCCAAACCAGTAAGGGAACTTACATCATCAAGAAATTTCTTTTCTGTCACACATCTATCCAGTTTGGCTTGCATCTTCTGCAGCTTTTGAGCAATAGCCTTCTTAACAGCTTCAGAAATTATTTTTTCAGTTTCTTCTTTGGCTTCTTGCAGCAGAGTCTCATAATACTACAAAAACCAGTTTATCAAGCAGTAGATATGATAAATTCAACTTTGAGCCCAAGAACAAGAATAGGCTCAGAATGTAAACTCGTGAAATTGATGAAAATGGAAGAGTGCACTTACTATTTTTTGGTTTTCAAGTTGGGCGGCAAGGAGTTCATTGTACTCATTGACAATCTATGAATGAATTTGAAATGAGAATTTTGCAAGATGGAGGAATGTATTATCAATTAATTATGAGCATATTCTAAAGAAAAGTAACTGAAATATTACCGCTTCAACTTTACTGCTTAAAAGAGCATCACTGGTTCCAGAATCTACACAATCACAACTTCCACAATTATCTTTACCATGCAAACAATGGGAATTCAACTCAACTAGCTTTCCATCAGTTTTGGATTGAATTAGGCGGTGGACATAATTGTCACCAGCATAATCCCAAACACGCTGGGTTTCCAACTCAAGAGAATAGCAGTGTTCTGTTTCCTTCCAATGTATTATAGCATGTCCGCCTTTATACCTACATCAATCTCTTCAGTATGGATATGAAAAAAAGGAAACCCACCCCTGAAATATGGGGGAGAATGCCTACTCAAATTGTCAGAAATAAAATTGAAACTATACCTCCCACAGCCCACAAAACCACATATAACACACATCCAGAGGTTCTCAGAAGTTTGGCATACAAAACATATTGATTTTTCTGGCTGTTGCTGGCAGTATCGGCACACCTAAACAAAAAGCAGACAAGTTAACCATTGTCAAAAAAAAAAGGGAATATGTTAGTATCATTGCTGTATTTTCATTGTAAATTTTTTGAGTGAGGTTCGCTTGCAGTTAATATTTGCTTTCATCTTTTGCGAACTTCTTTCTGCTGTGGATGTAGTTCATGTGGTATTTATTCTACAGGTCTGCCCCAATATGTCTTAGAAAAATTTATAAACATAATTCTTCTTCCTTTTTTTTTTAAATTTATAAACAAGATATTCTATAGCCATAATGAATATAAAAATAGGGCAAAGATTCTTTCGACCTTAAGTTGGCAAAGAGAGAAAGAATATATCATTAAACAACACAACTTGAATTATTAACTAAAGTATGGACAAATTTCTCTCAAGCAAGGGTAGGCATAATAAGAAAGACCTCATATTATAGTCTTCATAAATATCCACTATTAAACAAGTGCCTAAACTGCAGAAACTATCACCGCTCCACATGAAAAAAAATTTTTTTAAAAAAAACATAAATTTGGAATCACTTACTGGACAAGACGAATCTGTCCATTTTGAGATACAAGAGCAATGGAAAGAATGATTGCAAATAGTTGTGAGAATTCCACTGGTATCTTGGTCCAATCTCTCTGTGTATCAAACAAATATTAGACCCTATGACACATTATATAGTTTACCTTCTCTCAGAGGCAAACTTTTTTTTTCAATCATAATACATATTACATCCCTCTATTTGCCGGTCTCAAGTTGTAACAGAAAATATAGAAGATTATCAACGAATAAAGACCATTGAAACATACATTTGATCGGAAGACTATCATCAACAAAGAACAATTCAGTGTGTATGTAATCAATTAAGCAAATAATTATTGCACTAAGTAACAAACAAGTCAGAAAGCAGGATGCCAAGATAGCTCACAGAGCATTCCCCTTAGTGAAGAAAATCTTCTGGTCATGCTGAAATTCAACATTTTTCTCAAAGACGTCAATGAAGATGAGATACAGCATTTTATGATTGTAGTTTTAATTTGCCCTTCCCAATCATGTTTCAACAGTGTTTATAATTTTGGCTCCCATACAATAACGTTTCAAGCTGCTCAGTTTTGGAAATGATACTTCAAGACAAGAGAAAAACAATGTTCTATAATTGAATCAAAAGAGCATACCAAGGCAAACTGGACATGAAGGCTGCTCAGTTGAGCTTGTAGGAGCAGGTTGCACGTGCTCAAGGGAACCAGTATAACCAGTAAACTGTACATAAACCGTGAAAAGCACATGGCAAACTTCTTCCTGTATAAAAAATTAAAACCAAAAACAATAGAAAGAAATAGAAAGATTACTACATTGAGTAGGAGAATCTATAAAATCTACTCACATCACCATTTTACACAATTTCTTGGTTTCCAATGATTTCTTGAATCACAATTCAATACTAATACTACAATTAATTGAGATCAAAGCATACCTCCAAAGAATTAAATTGTCTACCATTAAAATGCTGATAGAATTTGTCTGCAGAATCTTGACTGTCAAATCTTATCAAAACACTATATTGATCGTCCATCCCATCGGTCCTAAATCACCACATTATCCATCAATTAGATAAGACAGTCACTTCATTCCTTGTACAGAACTTATGGTGTTGCTTCAGACAAAGGCAGATTCTCATGAAATGTACGATATCTAAAATATCATGTACAGTTAGATCAAGCTAAACTTTCATGTTTGTATTGTGTGCCACTTATTTCATGAAGTACAATATACATATGTATCTATTAGCAATTAGTCCTTTACTTTTGGAGATCTAGAGAATCAGTAATCAAATCGCAATCTGCAGAATCTAAAATGTGTTCTTTCTATGAATTATTAATTTTACATTTACTAATCAGACTCTCATTCTGATCTCTTTAACAATAATGGAAGCCAGTGTTTGCTCGTATCTTATTCCAACCTGCACTTTAATGATCATTTCTTCCACACCAATAATTCATTGGTTCACTACACAAACATTTTAATTTTGATTTATGAAGCATATGGAGATAAGAATATTTCGACGTATATACGAAATAATGTTGAATCAATTTCATTTTAAATAGAGAAGTCCATCTTGATAAAATCATTTATAATATATGAATGAGGAGATGAAAAATGAGAGTATGCTGATCATCAAAGAGGAAAAATATGTATCATGTAATTTGCAATCAAACTATCTTTGTCCCCTAAAGCTGGCATTCCCTAACACTTTGTGGAAGGTAAACAACTATCATACTTATAAGAACTATATTCAAGCATCGATAATTTTTTTCCTAGCTTATAACGATATTCCATTAATTATTAATTTGTAATGAAAATTTTGTACCGAACAATTCGCATCTCCAGTATATGTTGAATAAACGAAGCACAAAACTGACAAAAATCTGCATATGTCATGTGATTCGGCACCCCAAGCACACACACGAGGGGTTTCCTTCCAACCTACAAAACATCAAAACAATTATCAGATTCTCCATTTTTTAAAACTTATTAAATATCGAAGTTGCTTTTGAGGATTTTTTTTTTTTTTTCACTTTTTACTTGAAACCAGAATTGCAACTATCTCCTCAACTGCTTTACTGAATCAAAATGAGGAAAAAGCACCAAGTATAATTAATTCAAAATTCAAAATAAAAATTAGAGAATTTCTATTTTGGACAAAAGAAGTGTTGAAAGAGAATGCGAGTACGGGGAGATTCTGATTGGGAGAGGGCGAGGAAACAACGCCGTCATTACTATTGTCGCTGCTGCTGCTGGAGAAGAGATGCATGACGCCACGTGTCTCTTCGATTCGAGGGTTTCCGGAAGAGAAAGGGAAGGTCTGAGTCGCTGCGTTGTCAAAAGCTGATGCGTCGTCACAGATCATCTCCGGCAGCGGCTGCCGGAATGGTTCGTCGTCTCCCGCGACAACTGCTGTGCTCGAGCTGGATGACATGGCTCTTTGAATTTGTTTGATTTGAACAAAATTTGATGGAGGTAAAGGAAAGAAATGGCGGTGGGGTTTATATACTGGTGAA
Organism: Citrus x changshan-huyou; assembly: GCA_039657385.1. Classification (NCBI taxonomy): domain Eukaryota; kingdom Viridiplantae; phylum Streptophyta; class Magnoliopsida; order Sapindales; family Rutaceae; genus Citrus; species Citrus x changshan-huyou. The sequence continues at coordinate 13,279,356 of CM077547.1, read as the reverse complement.
AGAATTAGAAAAAAATAATTTTTGAAAGGAATATAGTATTAATAATGTACAGTGTAGGTACGGAAGGATTTTGATGAATTTAATTCAATATAATGTTTTAGAAAATAACAATGGAACACCGTAACACAAATTCTATGTATAGAAAAATAATAAAAAAGAGGCTGGATTATTTAAAATCTAGATATTACTCTAAATACTCTATTATTCTGTATACTCATCTTTAAGTTTTAAATAATTAAATTTTATTATGTACACTCTTTAAAATAATAAAACTATCCTCATTTAAATATTTAATTTAACTATTTTAATAGTATCTGTTTGGTATGACTTATCTAATGACTTTATGTACTTATTTAATCTCATAAGCTCTTATCATAATTTTTATTATTATTTAGTTTTGTTTTAGTAGAGCTTTTGTATCTTAAATAAGTTATTTTGTCTCTACTAATAAAAATTCAAATTTTGAGCTTTTGGGAGTGGAGGTTGAATTATTTTTTAAAATGTTAAAATATTTAAAATATCATCTACTTATTTAATAATCTTATTTTATTCTTTTCATAACATAATTTTTTTTAAAAATTACCTATTAAAGTAATTTCATATATTTTTAATAAAAATTCTTATTGATAATTAAACAACTAAAATTTCTTAGGTAAAAGCTCTACTACCAAAATCTCTACTTAAATAAGTTCGACTTGAAAAATTATACCAAACAGAGCCTTAGTCTACACACCGATAAAATTATTTAATACATTCTTAAATCTACTTTGAGAGGATATAAAATAAAAATATTTATATACTTATCCATAATATCATATTTTTATTAGATTCATTTTCGCAATGATTGATCACATAACAAATGAATCTATTAAAATTGATCATACATATTCGACATTAATCACTTAGGAATGAAAATGGGCCGAGTACTGTGCTGGTACTTGTTTGGTAGAGAACATCCCCACCACTAATCCTTACTTATTGTGGGCTTGAACAGGTACGGGATAAAATTCCCGATTAAAAAGTATGGATGCTCATTCCCTTCGGCTATCCCCTATGTCCCTTTATATATTTTAACATCCTGCATATATTTAAAAAATAGCAAAAAAAGATATCTTAACTATTTAGTTATAGATAAATGTGCAATACAATATTCAAAAATATTTTCTTAAAAAATTTATTTTCAATTTTAAGCAAATGTTAATTGTAAGGGTGAAGTTATTTGAACCCATCTAAATACTCTCAGCACCCACTTTTTCGAAATCAATTTTATTACCATAATACCCATTTAGTAATTTACCAAAAAGGACATGATAATATCATTAAACAAAATATTTTAGTTACTTTTTACACAAATCTCTGCCTAGAGCCGACATGTTCATTCGTCCCAAACACTAATTTTTGCAACATTAAATGTAATTTATCATCACGGAGAAGCAAAACCAACTTATCGAGATGAATTTAATCAACGAAATTAAAGAAAATGCTTGCTAAAAAGTTCACACCTTTGGGAAAAAAAAAGTTTATTGTGCTTCAAGGATTTTTTTTCCCCATTCTTCGCCAACCTCTCAATGAGTAATGATTGCAATTTGTTGCGGTTTCTATTATTTTTTTATTTTTGTTCATGATGTTATAACTAAATAAACAACAATAAGAGACATGAGGTAAAACTCTATTTGCAATTCTTATATTTTTCGAGTTCTATGAATTGGTTTGATCATTGGAGAAAATAAATGTTGTATATGCTTTTACAATGCTCAATTAACTGCCAAATTGTTTTCTCACTATTGCATCTGCAGTCGAGTTCTTGTGATTTTTTTTTTTTGAATTACATGAGACTAATGCTCAGATTACAACTCATATTATATGATATTTACAACTGATATTTCCAACCAGACAATTACTGGGACTAGTTTACATTAATTCTTATATATAGAACTGCCTAGATTTTACCCTATCAAATATTCGATGGATGTCTACTCCACTCACATTTCGAGCACTGCCCAGATTTTATCTTCTCAAAAATTCGAGGAATATCTACTCTACTCACATTTCGAAAGGGAGAAATCTGCCTTCACTTAATTATATAATATAACTAAAGAAGGAAATAAGCCCCTACATGCATAGCGAGGGCTCGAACCGCTACTCTTACAGTTGTGAGTGTAGGGTTCTGGCCACTGGGCCAAAGGTCCAATGGTTGAATTCTTGTGATTTCAATTGAGAAGGAGAGGTCCATGAAGCGAGAGAAAGAGAAAGCAAGCGCTTTCTTCCCATTTTCTTTTTTATTTATTAAGAAAATGCTATCATACAAATTTATTTAAACAAGTGTATGTTTGGCATTTAAGAGGGTTTATATTGTAAAATATTAATTTTTAAATTTCAGTGATGGGTGGGTTTAGCAAATGGGTGGAAAGAGTATTTTGATGGGTTCAAATAACCCATCCTAATTATAATGTGATGATTGTTAAATTTAATTTTAATCAATGTATTACTAAATAGAGATACTAAACCTATTTAAAGAAGAGAAAAATATAAAACTTGCCAAATGTTCGAAGAATAATGTGATGAGATAGCTAAATATAGTTTGAACACAAACGTTCTAAATTGTAGATGAAATAATTCCCAAGTAAATTTAAAGTAAAGAAACTGTAGATTCTTCTTCCAATGAAGATACGTACAGTAGATGCTGCTTCGACTTGCAAACGCTAAATGGATTTCTTCAGAATTTTTGCCGACAAAATGCTCCCAACAGCCATTCTTCGTCAACCTAAAATTTTTTTTATTTTATTAGCTGTAATTATAACTATTAAAAATTAACAAAATAAATATCAATAATCAAACGGATTTTGTGAGCTGGTATGCCTATACCCCACCAGTCCAATCAACGGGTATAAGAAATTATACACAAACCCAAGTTTTTCTAATAAAACTGGATAAAATTAGGCTCAATAACTGATCCTAAAATGATGGTCTTACGGGTTTTACCGAGAGTTTTTTCTATTCTTATTGGTTACGTATTAATTTAGTAAAACATAGACGATTATGTTAATTTAAGCTAGTTCACAATATATGAGAAATAAAATACAACATTATGGTTTTCAATTGTATGAAAAAGTAAAATGAAGATAACAATTTTCATTTAATTCAAATCCTTAATTAGTTTTACAATACCAAAAAATATCATATTTTCAGAAATCATTTAATTGTATCTACTAAAATTTCCCACTTAATAATATTTGAAATCATTTAATTCATATTATTTAGAAATTACTAGTTCAATAAAAATATAAATTTCCACAACTATTTCTTTAAATAATCTTTTTTATTTCAAAAACAAATCTTTTGTAGCTTCCCGCAGTTTCAAAAACACACCCTTGGACGCGCGCATGTTAAGCAGAAATTATAACCGTCTTTGTGGGTTCTTCTTAAAATCTCACTCAACTGCCCAATACCTTGTGAATTTTCATTTCGTGGAACCCAAGAAATGATTCCTCGCAACCGCTGCATTCTTGAAGAACAGCATTATCAATGGCTATTCACACAACAAGAAGCAGAATCTCTACCATCTTCGACATGTTTGCCCTAGACCCTTTGCCACTGCCAATTTTGCTTCTCGTGGTAGTGACTTTAATTCTTTTACTCGTGCCGTGGCTTTTCTCTTTTGAGTTTAACGTAGAATCCACGAAAGACAATACCCATTTGGCGGTTCTGGCCATGTCAATAACCCTAGTAATGTTGGTTAGATGCCTATCTTCGACCGGAGTTTCTCTCTCACCACCACGCTCCAATGGGTGTTGCCGGAGCTTCAATGGGTGCTTCTCTGAGGGATTCTTGCCGTTCATGGTGGTTGCTTTGATCGTGTTGTTGGTTATCATGGGACAGTACCAAAATGAGATTCATGAATATTGGCTCTTTGGCGCCTTTGGATAGGAATCGCGAAGCATGTATTGTAAGATTTTTTTATTTTTTTGGTTATAAAAATTGTATAATCAATAGTAACGTATCATTTATTATGCTCAGGGCTGTTGTTACTCAGATTGACAAAGAACAAAAAACAGTGAGAAAGTGCTAGTGCTAACTAATAACAAAAACAGATTTCAATTTTAATTTGATTTTCTAATTTGCATCAACATTGAGACACCACAGCAAACTGTAAACAAACCGCAAATTGAAAGACTTGCTTTTATTTTCCAAAAGTTGTCACAATGATCTTCCATGTTACAACAGCTCCAGATGAAGGCGGTTTCAGAAAGAGGGAAAAAGATACAACACTAACTAAATCAACATCTTATCAACCAAAAATCTACCACCCAAAAGATTACAAAGCCGCGATCCTATAGCATCCTGCAGTTAATAGTTTGCCTAATAGCTACAAGGATGGAAAAATCATGCAGTGAGAAGCAATATAAGTGTTTATTGTGGGCTTCTAGCCCCAGAGTTCATAATGGAAAGCACAGAAATTATAAAATCCATTGAGATTTGAGACCTTCACGTTAGTGCTGGTCCGATTTTAATTTAAACAGCAGCAGGAACTTGAGTCTCTACTGATTTCAAAACCTCTTCGCCCATCTCCTGGCATCCTACTAATTTCTGTAGAAGCAAGTGAGAGAGTGAAGTTGTCAATATAAATTTATGCAATAACCTTGAAGATATCAAATCTCCAATTCTAAGTTCATTCATTTCTTGTAGCTATACTGTGGATAAGAAGAAAAAGCAAACAGAATAAAAGTAATTTATGCAGGTCATGAATATAAAATACTTACGGTTCCAGCAGAGTATATGTCACCCGTTCGAAGCCCCTTATCTAGAGTATCTAAAACTGCTTTCTCAATTCTCTTTGCAGCATGTTCCTCCCCTAAGCCATACTTCAAAAGCATAGCAGCACTGAGTATAGTAGCCAATGGGTTTGCTTTATCCTGCATATTTAGTCATAAAATTCCACATTGAATGCACCCAAATTTTTTTTTCCCCTTAATGTTAGACAAAAGAAGGGAAACTGAGAAAGACAAAAAAATGTGCTGAAAGAGATATTCAACCTGTCCAGCAATATCGGGAGCAGAACCATGTATTGGTTCAAAGAGTCCAGGTCCCTGCACAAATAGATACATTCAACATATGTAAAATGAAAAAAAAAATATCATGGACTCCCTATAGAACATAAATTATGGCACTAGAATAAATTCATTTTGAACAACTAATTTGAAAAGGATAAAATGATTAACCATACCGATTCACCAAGACTGGCAGATGGGAGCATTCCTATACTTCCAGTAATCATTGAAGCCTCATCAGATAAAATGTCACCAAATATGTTGTTTGTCACAATTGTATCAAACTGCAATATTTCATCATTAAATATTTTCCCATAAATTGAGATCTAGAACAGAAATTTTCTCCTCGTCCAAATGTCAAGGATTTTCATGTAAATTGATAATAAAGTATGCACAATTTATAACCTGTTTTGGATTGCGAATAAGTTGCATTGCAGCGTTGTCGACATACATATGTGAGAGTTCAACATCAGGATACTCTGAGGCTATTGCCGTGATTCTTTTTCTCCAAAACATTGATGCCTGGACAATTAATTAAACACCCAGAAATATGTTTTGCTTCCAAAGACTAGCAAATATTGTATACAGGTCAGCAGATATATTTATATAGACAACCATAATGCAACCACATACTTAATTGATTCAGTAGCTTGTTTATAATAGGCCATAATTTGATCCTCACACATAATTTTAACACAATGGGTAAAGTAAACAAATTACTGAGTTAGTATATTGCTACAAATGCCCTATTAAGCAGCTTCGAGAACCAGTTACACCATACCATTCCATATTTTCAGGTTTCAGCCATAAAGTTGCTAAAAGATGATATGAGATCATTTTTTTGCGGAACTTTTAATTTTGACAACAAATCATATAAGTCTGTAGAAGATTAATATAGATGACTAATCAGACAGAATCTTTAAGTAAAATAAAAAATTAACAGACTACTGATGAATGACCAGATAATCAATTCTAAACGAACTTTTCAGATTAATTTGGAAGTATTTAGCTACCAACATGAATGTTGGCAGACAGAAACAAAATCTGAGTCCACAGTCTAAATTTAATCCACCCGCACTCTGCCACCAACTAATGATATTAAGTTAGATTTTCAAGAACCACAACAATTTTAGCAAAAGTATACCATATTTTAAGGTTTCGTCCAATCATTTCAGTTCTATATGCTACCATCAGGGCCAGGTACCTTATTAATTACATAATGTAAAGCTAAATGATACAAAATAAATTTCCAGTCTAACTATCTATGATAAAACAGCAGTAACACATTCATTTATACAAGTAATATCACTTTTTCACAGTCCAAAACATGAACATTCAGTGTGAAAGACACATGAGCTACAAGAGAAAACTGTTTCAACATATAAACCATTACCTCTAAGACATTTGCTTTATCAACAGAGCAAAGTTTTCCATGACGTTTCCGAGCAGTCTCAAAAGCAACACGAGCAATACGATCCACCTGGCAATGCCATTTCATTTTTATGTTAATTAATGATTTATGTAAAAAATGCTAAAAGAAGTTAGTGAAAAGGATCAGAAAAACAACTATAAAGCGAAACAAGGATCTGCAGAGGCAGAAATTAATTCTAATACAGTAAAAAAAAAAACAAACAAACAAGAATCTGCAGCGGCAGAAATCTATATCATTTCAAATTTCATACATTGAGAAAAGTACAACAATGGTATTTACACCTTTTTTCAGACAACCTTCACAAAACTATTATAGATCCGGCAAAGCTTCACAGATGCAACCGTACATGACAGGTTTCATGCAAATGAAAAATTTCCTTGAGTAGATCTCTACTTGTGATGGAAAATTTAAATTGATCACAATCAAAATCATTTTTACTTCATGACTAACAACAACTTAGCGGTGATAATGACGATAACAGCAATGATGAAGATGTTTTATAGTTTTTTTAATAAAAAGTGAAAGTGCAGAAAATTAGTAAGTTAAATAAGAATCAATCAAGGAGAATACAAGAGGAGACAAAGAAGTGGGTAAAGAGAGGAAAGTACTGCAACACAGACCAGTTAAATTTGCAACATTGTAATTAATATTTGACATCGTATTATTTGACCTCAGCATGTACAGAACAATGGAAAAGTACAAAGCAATTAGAGGAAGTTACTAGAGAGAACTCTCATCAGAAACCTACCTCGTAGGCAGCATAAACCTCTGTATTGAAGCCAATCTCCTCACCATGTTCAGTAACACCATAACCCCTGGGCTTTCCAAAATAAATACCTATTTACAGGAAATACCATCATGCAATGGTTATTCCCAGGAAACAGAAAATGGAAAAAGGAAAGAGGGAGAAACAGAAAAGGAGAAGAGCCAATTCATGTGATTCACTTCAATGAATACTCACTGACCTCCGGTGAGCTCCCTTACAACCATAAGGTCAACACCTTCAGCAACCTCCTTCTTCAAAGTGGAAGAGTCCACTAACTGAAAGAGTGACACAGAAAGAGACATCTCAAGTAGAAGCAAATCCAGAATTTTTTAATTTCTGTTTTGTTTAAAAAGAAATCAAAAGGCACACATGTTCACACAAAAAGTTTCAAATAAATAACAATTTTAACCAATTCTCTCCCACATAATTATTCTTTAAGTAGAAGTCTCCATTTAATTTGGATGAGCCATACTATATTTTGTATGCCAATCATGCTACAATTAATACAATCATTCATACATAATCGGCATAAAATTTGCTAACTTGATTGAATAAATTGTTTTGAGGCAATTTCTAAATTTTTTCTTATATAAAGATTACTTGGTTAAACACCAAGCATCTTGCAGACGAAAAACAAAGTATGTCTACAAGAAAGAAAGAAAAAGAAATCTTTTCCTCAAGTCATATAAAAGTTTAGGATTTGGTAGCTTGAGTCTTGACTCAACATATATCACTTTAAATTAAATGAATATCAAGCCAAACATAGTGAATGATGCAAGACTTATACAATGATTTAACTATTGAATCCTCCCTATTTGATATCTTAAACTTTAATTTGGCATTACAAAAGATTATTTGCTATGACAGGCATCATTTTACATATATGAGCGGCAAAACAAGTATTTCTTTTTTGTTATTATTATTATTATTATTTTTTTAACACAGCAATAGAGTTATTTAACTTTGATAAAAAGCGAACACACTTGTTATGACACTTTTAATGCAGTTAATATGACCTATTATTTAATACAATTTCATTTTGACCTATTATTTAATACAATTTCATTTTGATGGAAAAATTAAGCCAGTGACTCTTAATGTGAATCTTCTGAATCTTACATGCAAGTGTATGAGAACTTGCAAAATTATGCTTATATCTTTATACAAATGATTCTGATACAAATTTGTATACAGAAGATTCCAGAACTAAGCAAGTACGGTGAAAGAGTGAAAACTTCGTAAATTGCAACTAAACCAAATACTACCTGTGGTAAAACAGTTGCTGGCCTCAAATTTGCAAAGACTTTAAGACCTTCTCGAATCTGAAGCAATCCAGTCTCTGGCTTCAAATGTTTCTCATTTTTATCCCATTTATACCTTTGACACAACAATAAGTAAATGTATATATATAAAAATCCAAATAAACTACTTAAATCACAAAATCATCCAAAAATAATAATAAACAATCAAGCACCCTCCAATTGCGCCAAGTAGAACTGCATCAGATTGCTTCGCTGCTGCAAGTGTCTCCTCAGGTAACGGAACTCCAACCAAATCCAAGGCTGATCCCCCCATTGGCATCTCTTGGAATGCAAATTCAATCCCTAATCTCATAAATTAAAAATAAAGCATCAATCAATAAAGTGTTTGGCAGTGGACACTCATAAAGTCATAAAAATTTAAAATTTTCAGCTAAAATCCAAAACCTAAAACCACAAGAATTCACAATTCTATTAAAAGGAAAAGCAAATTTACTGACTAAGAGTATACAATTCTCAATGTTAATGAGTCCAACATCATTAAGCAACGAATGGATTATAATACTTCCAAATAAAATTAATCATTTAATTGAAATGTATTTAGCGAGAAGGAAAGAGAGAACCTTCGAGAGAGCCAGCGAGCTTGAGGACGTTTTTGGCGACGGCGATGACTTCGGGGCCGATGCCATCGCCGGGGAGTAGAGTGATGCTGTACCGTTTGGTGGGTGGTGCGGTGGCAGCAGCGGCGCACCTGATTCTTGCCGGTTTAAGAAAGTGTTTGGTTGCGGGTTTAACAATAAACGCGGGTCCAAGTAGCTTCGCATTCAGCTGCACTGACGCCGCCATTTTGCTGGACAGACAAAAGACAGATAGAGAAGGTGGGTTAAGCGAGAGAGTTTCTTTTAGTTTTATGCTGACCTGGACTGGCGTTCTTTTTTCAATCCCCCGCGTGCTACACGTGAGAAAAAGAAAATAATAATAATAATTTAAGAAAATAAATTTAAAATCTTTGTTATACATTGTTTTTTTTTTTAATCGTAATCAAACGCATAATATTTTCCTTTTATTATATAAAGTACGATAAGCTCTATCGGTTAAGTATGTAATGGGATCTCAATTATAAAAAAACATAAAAAGATTGCTACCATTAAAACTATTAAATCCTAACAGTCGCACTATTATTTTATAGCCTTATTGAAATTAAGAACTCTCATTAAAAAATTATGAATTCCTTGTATATATGAAGACGTCTCTCAAAATTTTAAATTTTGATAAGGTTGCAGTATATAATCAAATTTTAGTATTTATATTTCTCTCTTAATATAACGACGTAAAAAGGATTGAAGTCTAAAATAAATGGACTTTTAATACATATATTTTTTTTAGGTACATACATCATTATTCCATTAATAAACCCAAAAATAACTATAATTATAAAAACAAAATAGCCATAAGCAAGAATTAAACACGACCACTTTGGTGCAAACTATGAAACCACTGCTTACAGTTACAAATTTGAATTGAACCTGAAGTCCTGTATGCAGCTAAATGAACAAATGCTCTCACAAATCACCACTCGTCGCACAATTTCTCTTCTCGCTCCAACCCAGTTCCTCTTCCCTTCCGCTTCCCATTTCCACTCCCAAAACCCAAAACGCCAATCGAATCCGCACAATTTCGACCAAAGCACAGTACGCGAGACCCTCTCTTGCTACGCCAACGACTGGAAACGCGCCCTCGAGTTCTTCAACTGGGTCGAAACCGACTGCCACTTCACTCATACGACTGACACCTACAATAGTATAATTGACATCCTGGGTAAGTTCTTCGAATTCGATCGCTCTTGGAGCTTAATTCACCGCATGAAAGATAACCCATCTTCGATTCCCAATCATGCCACGTTTCGTATCATGTTTAAGCGTTATGTAACAGCTCACCTTGTTAATGAAGCAACGGGGACATTCAATAAATTGGATGAGTTTGGGTTGAAAGATGAGGTGTCTTATTGTAATCTTGTGGATGCGTTATGTGAGTATAAGCATGTGATAGAGGCGCAAGAATTGTGCTTTGGTAAAAATAAGAATGCGGGTTTTAGTGGGTTAGGTGAGATGAACAAGACCAAGATTTATAATATGATTCTTCGGGGGTGGTTTAAGATGAGTTGGTGGGGTAAGTGTAGGGAGTTTTGGGAAGAGATGGACAAACGGGGTGTTGTTAAGGATTTGCATTCGTATTCGATATATATGGATATAATGTGCAAGAGTGGGAAGCCGTGGAAGGCAGTGAAGTTGTATAAGGAGATGAAGAAAAAAGGGATAAAGATGGATGTGGTGGCATATAATACGGTGATTCGTGCTGTTGGTATTTCGGAGGGTGTTGATTTTGCAATGAGGGTGTATCGCGAGATGAGGGAGATGGGTTGTCAACCGAGTGTTGTGACCTGTAATACTGTTATAAAGCTTTTGTGTGAGAATGGGAGGGTGAGGGAAGCATATGCGGTGCTTGCTGAAATGCCTAAGAAGGGTTGTGTGCCGGATGTGATTACATATCATTGCTTTTTTCGATGTCTGGAGAAGCCGAGGGAGATACTTGGATTGTTTGATAGGATGATTGAGAGTGGGATTCGGCCAAAGATGGATACTTATGTGATGCTTTTAAGGAAGTTTGGCAGATGGGGGTTTCTGCGACCAGTTTTTGTGGTGTGGAAGAAGATGGAGGAACTTGGGTGTAGTCCTGACGAGTTTGCTTACAATGCTTTGGTTGATGCTCTGATTGACAAAGGTATGTTAGATATGGCTAGGAAGTATGATGAAGAGATGTTTGCAAAAGGGCTTTCAGCTAAGCCAAGGGAAGAGTTGGGGACGAAGCTAGTGCAAGGAGGATTGGATGGTGAACAGTCAGGTTAGTTTTATGTTAATCCTGAAGATGATGATGGTTTCACCCAGATCCCACTGATGCAAAAACTGGAAGTTAACATTGCAATTGAGATGATTCTTAGCGCCGAAGGGCGAAGTACCATGGCAAACAACAATACCAGTCATAAAATAGCTGTAAGACACTAAGAGTTTTGGCTGTGCTATGAAAAGAGATTGGTTAGAAGATTGGATTATCCTCGTGATTGCTTGTGATGGCTCATTTTTGTAATATCTTGCTACACCGAAGTTGTGTTGAATGACATCATTTAGTTAACTTACATCATTTAGTTAACTTACAAGTGACATAATGATGTTATTCAACACAACTTCATCATTTAGTTAACTTACAAGTGACATAATATGCTTGCTGGAGGATTCAGATATTTCATCCAAAGATGAAGATGGTAATAAAAAGTTCCTTATGCAAGTCCTAAGCCAAGCCAATAATTTCTGCTAGTGTAACGTTCACACCTTATCTGAATATCATCATATGCAGAGAATGTCACTTGTAAATAAAAGCTATGATCAATTGGTGCCGGAATTAGATTCTTAGTCGAGATTCAAACTGTTCAACCGCAGATTAGATATCGAGAAGGGGAATCTGCTTTTCAAATTCTCCTTTCTCGGGTTCCTAGCCGGTTCTAGAGCAAAATCCTTCGTCCGCTAGCTGGGTAGTTTGGTAGTTCTGGAATGAGAAATCTCTTTATTTTGTCTGTGTTGCAAGCAATTACTTATTTGTTTGTTTTGTTTATTCTTAGGACAAAGTTGTCACAAAATGAGGATTAGTTTAAAGTAATATACAACTTCTTATCTCCTCTATGCACCGGGGCATTACATCTATCATCTAGCTACTTCTAATTTGACTCAGTTGACTGCGTTTAAGCATTAGTTTCAATGTATGGTTACTTGATGAATTACTTTCTACTATTTTGGTTGGAGAATTTATTATTATTATTATCATCTTTATTCTATTGATTGCATTTAGGTAATCTCTTAGTTAAAAACTAAGACTTGCATATTAACAAGAATCCTTTGAATAACCATAGTAAGTGGATCATATCAATTACACCTCCGAAATTCTTCATTGCTGTCGTGCATATCGTGATGATTCGTTTTAGAAAAGCCGTGCCGGTAATATTGTTGTTAATTATGGGAGCAAAATTTTAAAGAAGTCGCATCATATAGCATTTTGTGTAATATTTCTACAAACTATTTAGCTTAAAAAAGCATTGGGGAGTGTCTCGTAATGCAAACATTTTAAGATTGAACTAAATTAAATTTGGAGAAATTATCTACCGTCCACTCGTTTTTTTTAATTTTTTAAAAAATACACAATTCTTTTTTTTTTTGGGCTAGAATCCACCTGAACTTACATTTCTTTTCACTTTTTCACTTCCATTTAGTGACTGTTAAGAAAACTAATGGAATATTGTGTAAATGATTTTTTTACCCTCAAATATAAAAGATAAATTATCAACTGACCAATTTTTTTTTCGTATTTTTTCAAAAATACACAATTCTTATTATTATTTTTTACTGAACTCCATTTGAAGTTATATTGTTTTGCACCTGTGAAGAATCAGATTCTGTTTTAGGGGGTTAAATGCAAAGAGTTAAGACTTATGTGGTCTTTGTGCAGATTGACTTAAGTTTGAGGATCAATTTGCAATTTAGTTGCTGACGTGTCTAAAAGTTCGTTATGTTTGTTGGGCTGCTTTTGGAAATCTTCAGAACTGACTTTATAAACAGAGCTGATGCGTAGTATCTGGTGTGTGTTACTTTTCTCATTCGTTTATCATATAATTTCTGTGATTCTAAATTCTTTGTAAAGCTTGTAATTCCCTTTACAAGATTTGAAAAATTTGCAATCACTTTGAGCAATAAAAGAGTGCCAGTTTTCCCTTTGAATTGTGTTGTCTGGTGTTGCTGTTCAAGATTTGGTTTATGATCTTGTTAGTGGGTTCTCAGTTTTTTTCTTCGTTCTTGGAGATTCTTCTTAGCTTCTGTTGTTTTCAAACTCAACAGGTGGTATCAGAGCCCTAGGGGGATCGCAAAAATGTCACTTCCAAAGCCCGAGATTGAGAAATTCACCATTGGTGGTGATTTCTCTATTTGCAAGATGAAAATGAGAGGTCTCATTGTTCATCAATGATTGTAGTCAGCCTTAGAAGAAGAAGATCTAGAAATTGCTGGAAGTTCTAGATCTGATGAAAAGATGAAGCAGATTCACAATAGAGCCCATAGTACCCTGATCTTGAGTCTGAGTGACTCAATTCCAAGGGAAATCTCAGATGAGAAAATAGCTCTGGGCATCTGGAACAAAGTGGAGGCTTTGTGCATGAAGAAGTCACTTGCTCACAGAATATTCTTAAAGAAGAGGCTGTATACCTTTTCTATGAAAGAAGGTGTGTCAATACATGAGCACATTGATGTTTTTAACAAGATTATTCTTGATCTCAAAGAAGTGAAAAACATCAAGATTGGTGATGAAGATAAGGCCTTCTTCTTGTTGAGTTCACTGCCAAAATCTTATGAGGGTTTTGTAGATACCATGTTATATGGGAGAACAACTCTCACACTAGAAGATGTGAAGGCCTCCTTATGTTCGAAAGAAATACAAAGGCACTCTGGGGACCTGGATCAGAACCCCGGTGAAGGGTTGGTGGCAAAAGCTGAGAAGAAGAAAGATAAGAAGAAAAAGAAAAACAAGAATCAATCCAAGAAAGAGGATGAGTCTGAGAAAGAGAAGATAAAAAGAAGAAAATGTTTCTACTGTAAGAAGACATGCCATTACATCAGAGCCTGTGCTGAGAAAAAGAGAGACAACAAAGAAAAATCAATAGATGCTGTTGTATCATCTGATGAGTCTTCTGATGGAGGCTATCAAAGTGCAGACTTGCTGGTGGCATCAAATGGAAAGATTGAAGGTCAGTGGGTTCTAGACTGTGGATGTTCTTTTCATATGAGTCATGATAAAACCTTTTTTCATGAGTATGAAACTATAGATAGAGGTAGGGTCTTAATGAGAAACCACAATGCCTGTAAAATTGTGGGTATTGGTTCTGTTAAAATCAGAATGTATGATGGAACCACAAGGACTCTAGAGCATGTTAGGCATGTACCAAGATTAAAAAAGAATTTGATATCCTTAGGCATGCTAGATAGCTCGGGCTTCTTTAAGTCTGACCATAGGGGCTTAAAGATAATGAAAAACTCTAGTACAGTAATGAAGAGAGTCAAGAAAAATGAATTGTATGTGCTGGAAGGGTCATCAGTACCTGTGTTGTCTGCATTGCATGTTGTTTATAATATATACAAAGCCAAACTATAACATCTAAGACTTGGGCACATGAGTGCCAAAGGCTTACAAGAACTTAGTAAAAAGGGGATGTTATGTGGAGATAAGGTTGAAGAGCTGAAGTTTTGTGAAAATTGTATCTTTGGGAAGGCTCATAGAATGAAGTTTGAAAGGGGAATGCATAAATCCAAAACTGTATTGGATTATGCACACTCTGATCTATGGGGGCTTGCTTAAGCGCCATCTCTAAGTGGTGGCAAATACATTGTGACATTCATAGATGATTTTTCAAGGAAAGTCTGGTTATACATTCTCAAGACTAAAGATCAAGCTTTTGAGAAATTCAAAATATGGAGAGCTCTGGTTGAGAATCAGACTGAAATGAAGTTGAAAGCATTAAGGACTGATAATGGGCTCGAATTTTGCAATAGAGAGTTTGATGAGTACTGTCAGAAGCATGGAATCACTAGACACAAGACTGTCAGGTTCACCCCCCAACAAAATGGCTTAGCTAAGAGGATGAACAAAACCCTTATTCATAAGACTAGGTGTCTACTCATAAACTCCAATCTACCAAGAAGTTTCTGCACTGAAGCTGTGACTACAACTTGTTACTTGGTTAATAGGAGTCCCTTTGCAACTCTCAAGTTTAAGACTGAAGAAGTCTGGTGTACCTGCAGATTACAAACACCTGAGAATATTTGGATGTGTAGCTTATGTGCATGTAAAGCAAATGAAGCTAGATTCAAAGGCTTTGAAAGGGGTGTTTGTTGGATACCCTGAGGGAGTTAAAAGGTATAAGGTGTGGTGTGGAGCCACTCATAAATGTATCATCAATAAAGATATTTCATTTCATGAGGAAGCTATGTTGGAGGATAAAGACACCACTGTCTTTGACTTCAGTCTTTATTCTGATGAAACAATGAAGGAAACTGCAATAGTGAAGGATTCTAGAATTGAGGTGGAGTCAACCAGTAGCAGTGATAGAGGGGATCAAGATGTGAGTGCTACAAAGGACTTTCAAGAAAGGTCTGAAGTGGATGATTCAAGAACTTCAGTATTTGAGCTGCAAGATTATCAGCTAGCAAGGGACAAACCAAGAGGGGAGACAAAACTACCTTCTAGATATGCATATGCTGAGATGTTTGCTTATACTCTCAATAGTGCAGAAGATATAGCTATTGAAAAACCAGCAAGTTATAGAGAAGTTGTGAAAGGTAGTGACAACAGCAACTGGATCAAAGCCATGGAAGAAGAAATAGATTCCTTAATTAAGAACAAGACTTGGACTCTTGTTCCAAATCCAGGCAACAGAAGGTTGGTAAGCTGTAAGTGGATTTTTAAAAGAAATGAGGGAATTCCAGGAGCTGACGCTTCAAGATTCAAGGCCAAATTGGTTGCTAGAGATTTCACACAAAAGGAAGGTGTGGATTTCATTGAGGTTTTTTCACTTGTGGTTAAACATAGCTCCATAAGGATGCTACTGTCAATGGTAGCTCTGGCTGATATGGAGCTTGACCATATGGATGTGAAGACTGCTTTTCTGCATGGGAAGCTTGAGGAAGAAATTCTGATGACACAACCAGAGGGTTTTGAGGTCAAAGTGAAGGAAGATTATGTTTGTCACTTAAATAAGTCTCTTTATGGACTAAAGCAGTCCCTAAGACAATGGTACAAGAGATTTGATGAGTTCATGATCTCCAATGGCTATCTCAGAAGTAAATATGATAGATGTGTTTACTTTGGAAGCTTAAGTTGAGGTGGAGCTGTTTACCTTCTGTTATATGTTGACGATATGTTACTTGCTAGCAAGGATAAGAGTGAGATTAAGAAGCTCAAAGACCTGGTAAATGCAGAATTTGAAATGAAGGATTTGAGATGTGCTAAGAGGATACTTGGGATGGACATCATAAGGGATAGAGCTGCTGGAACTCTATTTGTCAGTCAAAAGAGGTACATTTTAAAGGGTCTTGACAGATTTGATATGTTGGATGCAAAATCTGTTCAGACTCCATTAGGATCTCAGTTCAAACTTTCAAAGGTGCAAGCTCTTGTCACAAATCAAGATAAGTTTATGATGAGTGAATTGCCATATGCACAGGTAGTTGGGAGCCTCATGTACGCAATGGTATGTACTAGGGCTGATATCGCCTATGCTGTTAGTCTTGTTAGCAAATTCATGAGTGATCCTGGAAAGGAGCACTAGGATGCTGTGAAATGAATTATGAGATACCTTAAAGGTACTATTAATCATGGTTTGATGTATGAGAGGTCTAAGCAGGGTGAGAATAGTGTAGTGGGGTATGTAGACTCTGATTTCGCAGGTGATTTAGATGGGAGGAAATCAATCTCGGGCTACTTGTTCATGGTGAATGGTTGTCTGATAAGTTGGAAAGCAACTCTTCAACCTGTGGTTACTTTGTCTTCTACAGAGGCTGAGTTTGTTGCTGTAACAGAGGCAGTAAATGAGGGAAATAGGCTTAGTGGGATTTTGAATGAACTTTGGTTAAGACAGAAGACTTTCACCATATTCTGTGACAATCAAAGTGCCATCCACCTCATAAAGGATCAAGTCTATCATGAGAGTACTAAGCACATTGATGTTAGGCTCCATTTCATCAGAGATGAAGTATCAAAAGGTGCTGTGTCAGTGTCCAAAATACACATTGATGTGTAAATCCTGCTGATGCACTTACAAAAGTTGTTCCCACAGCAAAGTTCAAGTTTTGTGTAAACTTGATGGGGGTTGTGGCAAGCTCACAGTGATTACTTTGTGTAATCGAGTGTTAGCTGTGTGCTTAAAGGGTTTTTTGAAGCAGTTTTTTATGGTCAAGAATCAAACTGAATCAAATCTGCAAGGTGGAGATTGTGAAGAATCATATTCTGTTTTAGGGGGTTAAATGCAAAGAGTTAAGACTTTTGTGGTCTTTGTACAAATTGACTTAAGTTTGAGGATCAATTTACAATTTAGTTGCTGACGTGTGTAAAAGTTCGTTATGTTTGTTGGGCTGCTTTTGGAAATCTTCAGAACTGGCTTTATAAACAGAGCTGATGCGTAGCATCTGGTGTGTGTTACTTTTCTCTTTTGTTTATCATCTAATTTATGTGATTCTAAATTCTTTGTAAAGCTTGTAATTTCCTTTACAAGATTTGACAGATTTGTAATCGCTTTGAGTAATAAAAGAGTGCCAGTTTTCCCTTTGAATTGTGTTGTTTGGTGTTGGTGTTCAAGATATGGTTTTTGATCTTGTTAGTGGGTTCTCGGTTTTTTGCTTCGTTCTTGGAGATTCTTCTTAGCTTCTGTTGTTTTCAAACTCAACAACACATTTCCACTATTGTGTCGTTGTGAAATGATAATTTTACCCTTAAAATGTTAGTAAAGTTCTGACAGTATTATAATAAGAGTGGACCAATTAAAAAAATGTTAACTTTAGGTGGAGCGCTGCAAAAAAAAATTGTGTATTTTTAAAAAGCGGTGAAAAAATAGGTGGACGGTAGATAATTTCCCTTAAATTTGATTTCAAGTGAAATTTTCAGAATTAACAAATATTATTATAAGTTCAAAATTATTTTGTTATGGGAATAATAAATAAAAAATAAGTAAAGAATACAAATTCAATTTATGAAAATAAGTTATTGAATTTTCGTTAAATGGGTTATTTTTATTTTTTATTTAAACAATTTACATCACAAGCGGTCAACGTCGTTAACGTCTATGAATCTATCAAAAGTATTTTGATTTGATCTTTCCTGCCATTAAATGTTACTATTCATTCTTAGTTTTATTCTATAGTAATTAATAAAGATTATGTAAAATGCCTTGGATTTTCCTTCAACTTCAAAAAATTTCAACATGCTTCCTGGTCAATTTGTATCAATAGTATGATTTTATTATCATATACCTTCTAACATATTATTATCTGTTGTTAATTGAGAATGAAAAAATGAGAATCATTCGTATTTTAGAGGCTATTTTGTATTTTTATGTATTGATTTTTCACCATTCTACAAAAATAAAAAAATAATAGAAAAATGATCTCTTCACCACTTTTATTTTGTCATATGGACATCTAATCACCATAAAATTTTAATATGTTATTTACACCATCTTTTAAACTTATATCAATTAACTGCTTGACACTAAAAATAACTATTTTACCCTTAAATGAATTAAAAGACTATTTTATATTGTAAAACTTTAAAAAATAAAAAACCATAATTACAAGAATACCCGTAAATTCGATAAAACAAATAAAACTCAAAATCAAAGATAATAATTTTTAAATGAAATTTTAATTATAAAAAAATTAACATCTTGTAATTATGATTTTTGTAATTATAATTTCATTTAATTTTTGTAATTAAATTAATTATAGGAAAGTTTACAAAAATTAATATAGAGAGAAAAGCTCCATATAATTATTTTAAACTTCTCTATTATTAAGATTAAGAAACATCTTATACAAATTAAATGAAATTATAACTATAAAAAATTAAAATGATAATTTTTAAATGAAAGTATAATTATAAAAATTAACATATTGGATTTGAGATTTATTTATTTTATTAAATTTTGAGTATTCTTATAATTATAATTTTTTTTTAAAAAAATTTGTATAATAAAATGGTCTTTTAATTCATTTAGAGGTAAAATAATTATTTTGTAGTGTCAGAATGATTTATTGTTATAAACTTAAAAATAAAAATGGTATAAAAAATATGTCAAAATTTTGAGATAATTAATTGTACGTGTGACAAAATAACATGGTACAAATTTTTTTATTTTCCAAAAAAAAAAATTGTTTTCGTTGTTCACACCATCCGAAGAAAAGCCAAAAACTCAATATTTGCGTTTTCCATTGTGAACTCCAACATCCAATGTGGGTCCCATATGTGCTATTCAATTATTAACCTGTAATAACTAATACCGTGGGACATGACTGAAATATAAATATGCAACCCAAGAGGGGGGGTGAATTGGGATTCTAAAAATTATTCAATTTATAAAGAAAAACTTAAAGCAAATATAATCCAAATTCAAAGCAATAACAATTAAGTTGATCACAATATAAAAAGATAAGGGAAGATAAATTCAAACACAGAGATTTTTACGTGGTTCGGCCAACCTCGCCTACGTCCATGCCTCCAAACTTTCCGGGCTTGAGGATTCCACTAAGCAAGCCTCCAAGGCTTCAAATGCTTACACTTGACTTCCAATGTGTCAATAACCTTTACAACAAGAGATTATCCCAATCTCTTTAACCCAAGTGTATCCCAACACTTATAATCACTCAAAACAAAAGATTTTAAATTTGTTTTGCCTCTCACAATATATAAGATTACACAATGATGCCCAATATGTGAATAGATGAAGCAAGAATGTGTTCTAAGCTCTATGAAGATTGTATTCTCGAATATAAGCTCAATAATCGTGTTGTGATCAATCTTCTTTGAATTTGAATGAGCTTATTTATATTTGGAGCTGAAAAACTAGCCGTTACAAACTGTCGGCCCGAAAACGGTTCGCCGTTAACCATTAACGATTAACTGTTTAGGCTGGTCAAAAGTTACCGTTGGGCCAAATTTCAAATAAACGGTTTGCCATTTCGGATTACCCTTTCGCCGTTAAATTCCAGAGACCTGCAAGATGAACATCAGTTATTCGTTTACATTAAACGGTTAGGGATTTGCATGAAGTGACTTCTCTGGATATTATCGGTTCACCGTTTGTAATAAACGGTTCGCTGTTTGTTTCCAGTAACCTGCAAAACAATTTAGGAGGATGAGCGCCTAATCGAAAATCTGGAAGCTTATCAGGAGGATAGACATCGTTGAGCATCCGATCGTCCTCCAGAGCAATCAAGGTATCCTGGTTTTTGGAGCTGCTTGTCTTTATCCACTCTCTATTCTTCATAGAAAAACCGATACTAGTCATGGCCTCGGGACCAATCCGTCTAGTCTCCATATGATCGGTATCAAGAAGAGGCACCTCAAAGCGTCGCAGTATCTTAGTAATGATACTGCCATAAGGAAGCAAGCGGTGGTTAACCGCAGGAGTACTCAACATGTGCCGCACAATAACATACCCGAGGTTAATGGGACGGTCTGAAAGTAGGCTATCTAGTAGGCCAATGTCCAACCTCGTAACCTCATCCGAGTGACCCTTCCTAGGTGTCACTATGTGCTGTAAAATAGTGTGAAGAATGTGAACTTGGAGAGGTAAAAGTTGAGACCGAAAAGGAAGCAAGCAAATCTCATCAGACAAGTCTCGACGACGACATATATTACGGACTCCATCAGTATGACAAAAAGTGTCAAAGAAAAGGGCTTTCCTAGAGGTGTAAATATCATGACCCTCACTAGAGATACCAAGAAAGTCAGCTAGGTCCGCATCATCAAATTCTATAGGCACACCGCCGACTTGAGTAACTATCCTATTTAGGCGAGTTGCGGAGATTTCCATGTTCGAATAAAAGACTCGCACTAAATTAGGATAAACTCGGTCATCAAAGTCAATGGCAAACTCCCAAGGCTGAAGCATATCCCTAATGCTTTTACCACACACAACTAAGTTACTGAAATCATCTATTTCAACATAGAAGGAGTCAAGTACCTTTCAACCATCGAAGCGATCCTCGAACCGCTTGGCCAAGGAAGGCGTGGGGAAATGAATTCTTGCAAATTCAGAGACTTCCCGTGGTGGTATAGGATTCATTGGAGGCACAGATTTTCGCCTGAGATTTCTCCGAGGAGGTGCAGCCATGGAGAAGCACAACGGAGTGTGAAAAATGCGGGAGAGATGTGATGAGAAGAAAATGAATCGATGATTTGCTTAGGAATGAGTAGAGGATGTGATTTTGATGCTCAATTTGGTTGAAGAAGGGGAAGAATCAGATTAAAAATGAAGAAGCCCAACCCGCGGCAGTTAGGGTTTATATTTGGGATTTTTCAATTTTGGGCTTGATTTGAAGTTTTGAATCGGTGAAAGTGTTCTAAAGGTGATAAGAAATGATGTTGTGGGTTTGATTTGGCAAGAAAAGCAAGAAAAATGAGGATTTGAGGGCAGAGGAACCTTCGATTGCGCAACAATGGCCGAAACGGTGAAAGGGTAACTGGAGAAGGAGAAGAAAAACCTTTTGCACAGTATTACAATCGCGAAAACGGTTAACCGTTTATTTAAACGGTTAATGGGTAACTTCCAGAGGCTAAAGAATAGGCAACAGAGAAAGCTTAAGCACTTAACGGCTAAAGAGTAACTGTTAGAGGACTCTCTGTTTTTAAACGGTTTACCGATTGTAACAAACGGTGAAAGAGTAAAAAGACAGACACATAATCTCGTTTCTGGAATAAAACGGTTCACTATTTATTAAAAACGGTTATCCGTTTAGTTTATCTATAATTTCGCACATTTGATTTAATTTTTGGCCAGCAAATAATACATTCCAAGATCATTTAACTGATCTAAAAATGTTTTATGAGCCATTTTAATGCATGATTTATGAACATGTATTCAAGCAATTAATTCATATAATCAATCAAGAATTAACAAAGCAAATACATCATTTGACTATCAAGCTCAAGCATTTCATAAATATTAAATCACAAATAAGTCACTCAATTCAGTACACTCAATAGCATGAATAGAGACGTTAATGCGAAAATTTCATCATCCCAAGTTCATGCCGAATTTTTGAAAATTGTTCTTCACAAAGTGGTTTGGTAAAAATATCGGCAAATTGTTTTTCTGTAGAAATAAACTCTAATGTAATATCTCCCTTTTGAACATGATCTCTCAAGAAATGATGTCTAATTTCTATATGCTTGGTTCTAGAGTGTTGAATGAGATTCTTTGAAAGATTTATAGCACTTGTATTATCACACTTAATAGGAATTTGTTCAAGATCAATGCCATAATCTCTAAGTGTTTGTTTCATCTAAAGTGATTGTGCACAACAACTTCCGGCAGCTATATATTCAGCCTCGGTAGTTGAAAGTGCAGCAGAGTTTTGTTTCTTGATAAACCATGAAACAAGTGAGTGTCCTAGAATATAGCAAGTTCCACTAGTGCTTTTCCTATCCACTTTATAACCGGCAAAGTCCACATCCGAATAACATGTTAAATCTATATGAGTTCCCCTAGGATACCAAAGGCCAATATCTATGGTTCCACTCAAATAACGGAAAATTCTTTTAACAGCAAGCAAATGGGATTCCTTAGGACATGATTGAAATCTTGCACACAAACATACACTAAACATGATATCGGGTCTACTTACAGTCAAATAAAGTAGAGATCCAATCATACCTCGATACATTTTGATATCCACTTCTTTGCCTTTTTCATCTTTGTCTAGCTTGGTTGTTGTGCTCATTGGTGTATTCTTGGTCTTTGAGTCATCAATGCCGAATCGTTTGAGTAGATATTTTACGTACTTGGCTTGATTTATGAAAATTCATTCCTCGTTTTGTTTGATTTGAAGTCCAAGGAAGTACTTTAACTCTCCCATCATACTCATCTCAAATTCTTTGCTCATACACGATGAAAATTCTTTACACAACAACTCATTAGTAGAACCAAAAATAATATCATCAACATAAATTTGAACAATAAGTATATCTTGGTTCTTATGCTTAACAAATAGAGTAGTATCCGCTTTACCCATTGAAAAATCATTTTCTAACAAGAAATTCTTAAGTCTATCATACCATGCTCTAGGTGCTTGTTTTAATCCATACAAGGCTTTAAGCAACTTATAAATATGATTTGAAAATTTTTCATTTTCAAAACCAGGGGGTTGTTTTACAAACACTTCTTCCATAATATGCCCATTTAAGAAAGCACTTTTGACATCCATTTGAAATAAAATGAAATCTTTATGACATGCAAATGCCAACAACATTCTAATTGATTATAGTCTAGCAACGGGTGCAAAAGTTTCATCAAAATCAATTCTTTCTTCTTGGTTGTAACCTTGAGCCACTAATCTAGATTTATTTCTTACAACCACACCGGATTCATCCATCTTATTTCTAAATATCCATTTAGTACCTATGACGGATTGATGTTCCGGTTTAGGAACTAATTCCCACACATTGTTTCTTTCAAATTGATTTAACTCCTCTTGCATTGCCATAATCCAAGATTCATCATTTTCCGCATCCGCAAAGGATTTGGGTTCAATTTGAGAAATGAAAGCATTATGCTCACAAGTATTTCTAAGTGATGATCTAGTTGTAATACCTCGTGAGGGATCTCCTAAAATTACATCTTTAGGGTGAGAAGAGACATACCTCCACTCCTTGGGGAGTGATTGAGATGCACCTTCATTTTGCTCTACATTCATTTCTTCATGTTGCTCATCTTGATTCCCATGAGACGCATCCTTTTGGTTATCGTTTGATGATTCTTTTTGTAAGTCTTCATCTACATCATTATCAACAACAACTTTCTCCGTAGAGGAAGGGTTAGACTCATCAAAGGTAACATGCATATATTCTTCTACAACTAATGTATTTTTGTTATAAACTCTATAGGCTTTGCTTGAGTTTGAATATCCAAGAAAAATACCAACATTAGATTTTGGATCAAATTTGCCAAGATTGTCTTTTGTGTTCAAAATAAAACATTTGCATCCAAATACTTTAAAATAACTAATGTTGGGTTTTCTATGTTTCCAAAGCTCATATGGAGTTTTGTTAAGATTCGGTCTAATTAACACACGATTTAAAACATAACAAGCGGTGTTGACGGCCTCGGCCCAAAAATACTTAGGCAAATAATTTTCATTCAACATAGTCCTAACCATTTCTTGAATGGATCTATTCTTTCTCTCAACAACTCCATTTTGTTGTGCAGTTCTAGGTGATGAAAATTGATGCTCAATGCCAAAGTCATTACAAAAAATCTCAAATGCATGATTTTCAAACTCTCCTCCATGATCACTCCTAATGCATGCAATACCATATCCTTTTTCATTTTGTATTTTCTTACAAAGTACTTTAAAGGCATCAAAAACATCATCCTTATTGGCTAAGAATAATACCCAAGTATATCTAAAATAATCATCCACTATCATAAATGCATAATATTTTCCTTTTAAACTAGCATATCTAGAGGGCCCAAATAAATCTATGTGAAGAAGTTGAAGTGGTTTTGAGGTAGAAATATGAGTCTTATTTTTTAAAGATATTTTGATTTGTTTTCCAAATTGACAAGCTTAGAAATTTTATCTTTTTGAAAACCAATTTTTGGAAGACCTTTAACTAAATCATTTTTCAAAATATTTGAAATCAAATCCATACTTGCATGTCCTAACCTTCTATGCCATAACCAACTATCATCATGCAATGCCGAAAAATATTTATCAAGAGTAGATGCACATTCTATGTCAATGATATAAACATTACCACATCTATTCCCAACAAATAATATCTTGCCATCACATGAATTCTCAATAACACAACTAAATTTATCAAAGATAACTTTATAGCCTTTGTCACATAATTAACTAATACTAATTAAGTTGTGTTTCAAGTTCTCAACCAAACATACATTCTCAATTAGAGTTGAGGAAACTTTACCAACATTTCCAATTCCAAGAATTTTTCCTTTTGAGTTGTCTCCAAAAGATACGTCTCCACCATTTTCAATTTTGGTGAAGCTTGAGAACCATGCATAATTTCTGGTCATGTGCCTTGAACAACCACTGTCCAAGTACCATTTATTTTTCTTCTTCTTTAAGCCCTACAAAGAAAATCTCAAGTTTTAGGTACCCAAAGCTTTTTGGGTCCTTGAGAGTTAGCAATGGTTTCTTTTGGAACCCAAATACATTTGACACCATAATATGCATTTCTTTTCACGGGACATCTATATTTCATGTGACCGTTTTGATTACAATAATGGCAAACAATCTTATGATCACTTGTGGAGGTATATTTAACAAAATAATTCTTATAATATTTTTGCTTCAAGTTAGGCTTATACACAAGTCCTCCTTTATCAAAAACACATTTTTGTGAGTGAAGCATATTATCCAACATCTTTTGCCCATTTGTAAATTTCAAAACAATCTCATTCAACTCATTGCTCTTTTTCTTGAGTATTTCGTTTTCATTTTTCAACTCATCTATGTGTGATTCTAAATGCTCATGTGAGATGCTAGGTTTCTCATTTGATAATGCAATTTCATCATGCAATGTTTTGTTCCATACTTCTAGGCATGCAATTCTTGCATTTAGAGATTCATTTTCATTTTTAAGCTTTGTCATTTCCTTTTTAAGACATACATTCTTTTTACCCATCTTTATCAACTCATTATGCAAATCTTTAAAAGCATCATACAATTCATCATAGGTGGGATCACTTACCTCATTGAGATCATCATCCCCTCCTATTGCCATAAGTGCTAGGTTTGATACTTCTTACGATCCTTCTTCATCAATTGAATCTTCCTCGCTATCATCCCAAGTTGCAACCATTGCTTTCTTCTTGAGTTTGTTGATAAGTGGGCACTCCGATCTTATATGGCCAGGCTTCTTGCATTCATAGCATGTGATTGCCTCCTTCTTCTCTTTATGGTTCTTAAAGTTTATGAAATTTCTTCGCTCTCCAGTTTTCTTGAAGAATTTTCTGAACCTCCTTGCTAGCATGGCTAGCTCTTCATCATCCAGTTCACTCTCCCCATCACTCTCATATTTTGAAGCTTTGAGAGCAATGCTTTTCTTCTTCTCCTCATGCCCTTTTTCTGCTGCCAAATCTTCTTCATATGAAATGAGAGAACCAATTAAATCATCAAGAGGTAAAGTATTTAAATCTTTGGCCTCTTCAATAGCGGTTCTTTTTGGTCTCCATTCTTTCGGAAGTGACCTAATGATTTTCTTAACTTTTTCGCTATTTGAGAAGGTCTTTCCTAGGGCTCCTAGAGTGTTTACTATGTCCGTAAATCTCGTATACATAGAGTACACACTCTCATTTTGTTCCATTTGGAACAACTCATACTGTCGAGTGTATCTACTAATTTTCGACTCTTTCACTTGATTTGTGCCTTCATAAACTACTTCAAGTTTGTGCCAAATTTCATTAGCACTTTCACAACTAGATACTCGATGAAATTCTTTCTTATCAAGAGCACAAAATAAAGCATTCATAGTTTTGGAATTTAGAGAAGCTTTTCTCTTTTCCAATTCATTCCATTCCCTTGAAGGTTTTGGAATATCTTCCCCGAATTCATTTTTAGTTAGGGGCAAAAACGGACCATCACATACAACTTCCCAAATTTCATAATCTAAAGCTTGCAAATAGATTCTCATTCTAGTTTTCCAATATGCATAGTAATTACCATCAAAGAACGGTGGTCTAGTTGTGGATTGCCCTTCTCTAAAGGTTGAGTCATTTAGGGTTGCCATAGATCTTTTACTCTAGATGATTAAGTCCTAATAAGAGAACAAGGCTTTGATACCAAATGAAATACAAGTATGCAACCCAAGAGAGGGGGTGAATTGGGATTCTAAAAATTATTCAATTTATAAAGAAAAACTTAAAGCAAATATAATCCAAATTCAAAGCAATAACAATTAAGTTGATCACAATATAAAAAGATAAGGGAAGATAAATTCAAACATAGAGATTTTTACGTGGTTCGGCCAATCTCGCCTACGTCCACGTCTCCAAGCTTTCCGGGCTTGAGGATTCCAATAAGCAAGCCTTCAAGGCTTCAAATGCTTACACTTGACTTCCAAGGTGTCAATAACCTTTACAACAAGAGATTATCCCAATCTCTTTAACCCAAGTGTATCCCAACACTTACAATCACTCAAAACAAAAGATTTTAAATTTGTTTTGCCTCTCACAATATATAGGATTACACAATGATGCCCAATATGTGAATAGATGAAGCAAGAATGTGTTCTAAGCTCTATGAAGATTGTATTCTCGAATATAAGCTCAATAATCGTGTTGTGATCAATCTTCTTTGAATTTGAATGAGCTTATTTATATTTGGAGTTGAAAAACTAGCCGTTACAAACTGTCGGCCCGAAAACAGTTCGCCGTTAACCATTAACGGTTAACTGTTTAGGCTGGTCAAAAGTTACCGTTGGACCAAATTTCAAATAAACGGTTTGCCGTTTCAGATTACCCTTTCGCCGTTAAATTCCAGAGACCTGCAAGATGAACATCAGTTATCCGTTTACATTAAACGGTTAGGGATTTGCATGAAGTGACTTCTCTGGATATTATCGGTTCACCGTTTGTAATAAACAGTTCGCCGTTTGTTTCCAGTAACCTGCAAAACAATGTAGCCTTATCCGGTTTTGTTAAACAGTGCCAGAGGAGTACAACCTTCAATTCTGGATGTTATCGGTTAACCGTTTAAATAAACGGTTCACCATTAAATTTCAGTAGCCTTTCCATCTTTTATGTTTTATGTTTTTCATAAACAGTTAGAGCTTAGGCAATATGTTGCTCTCTGGTATTAATCGATTAACCGTTTAAAAAAAACTGGTTCACCGTTTATTTCCAGAATCACATTTTAAACCAAATTTTGCAGAGAATCTTTTTCTAATTTGAAAGTCCATCTTTTATGAATATGAATGGAATGATTATTAAGGCTTTCGTTTATTAAGTAATAGCTCCAACATTTTTATCAAAAAACCATTTAAAGTTTGTTATCATCAAAATCAATATTATTAACATATTCATGTTAACAATGACAACATAAAGAAATGAATTGTTTATTGATATGCTTAAAATTTTTTAAATTAGTTTTTTGGTTTAAACACATTTTTTCAACATATAAATATTGATCCAATGTTTTTTTTTTGTTTCTATTACAGTTGTTGTTATTAATATTATTTCAAAACTTAATTTTTAAATAGAACAATATCATTTAATTTATGACTGGATGTTTTATATAATTGTAAAATGCAACAGAAAAAGATTTCATAAATAAAATTCTTCCAAACATATAATACAATTATTGAAAAAAATTATAAAAATTGCCAAACACATTTTCAATGTTTCTATTTTTTCAGACAAACTATCAAACACATTTTACTTTTTATTTTTAGATATTATTTTAAGAAAAGTTATAAAAAATGTTTTCATTTTTATTAAAAGCCAATAATTCCAATTCCTCTTTTCTAAAACTAAATAAAAAATACTATTTTGAAAATAATACCAAACACATCTTTAATTTCTTATTTATATTTGGGAATGAGAATGAAATTAGTGGGTTCACTAAATTTGGAAATGGTAAATTACCGTTTGGTGAATTGCGTTTTTTTTAGTATATTAAACTATCTGATATCCGAAAATTATATTGAGCCCCGACTAATTTAGATTCGAGCTGGATATGACTACTAGGGTGGTAAAACTTTCCCAACAAGTATTTAACGTAGCTGTATTCTCAAGTCTCGAACCGAGGACCTTGATTAAGATAAAATAATCTCATGTTATCTGATTTACGAGCTTGTTAATGTGAATTGAGTTTTTAATTAGACATTAAAGAGATATTTAAATCCTTTCTAGCCGCTCAAGTTTGATGAAGAAAGAACCTAACCAAAAAATTAAATGATCGTTTCGAAATTTGGCTATGCGTTGTGATCGTAAAAAGAATTTGTTCTTTATAATTAAATGTAAATATAAAACTACAAGATAAGAAACGCAAACGCAAATATATTAAAAGCCTTTAGTTAATAATAAAAACATATATATTTTATAGCATTAATTATGCCATAACATTCTTATAACTTCCCATTACTTAGTGCATCAAAACTGCTTTCAGTCAAAAATACGCTTATAAACAAACGACACGACACATCTAACAATACAGTTATATGGAGGAACTTAGGCGTAGGCATGACGAGTTTGCTTACGATGCTTTGATTGAAGCTCTGACTTACATAATTATGTTAGATATGGCTAAGAAACCTGATGAAGAGATGTTTGCAAATGGGCATTCAGCTAAGCCAGTACCGGTACAAGATTTTGCAGCTACCTTGATGCAAAAACAATAAGTTACGATCGCAATTGGGATTATTCTCAGAACCGAATGGTGAGGTACCATGGCAAACAACATTTACCAATCATCAGGTAGCTGTATGATAGTTGTGACCAACTGATTCTGGAGTAAACCTTGTTTCTTACAAATGATCTTTCAACAACTGCTGGGCTCACGATTATTTCTTCTTAGTACTTTTAATCCCCAAAATTTAACTATTGAAGTTTTGGTAATGAAGTGGAGTTTTGGTCTGTTTTGTTGCATTCAAGAGCTCTTCTGTGGAAACTCTACTAACTACAGCAAATTATTGGTAGTTTTGGAATGGGAAACCTCTTATGTTGTGTTTACTTACTAGTAAATATAATGGGAATTTTGGAATCGAAGTTAATGATGTGTTTACTTACAAATTTAAGGATAGAATCAAAATAGAGAATTCGTGTCGGCTCTACAAATTTGAAAATCATTACTAAAGTTTTGATTCCCAACGGGGGCTAAATCAGAACCCCATTCTTGGGACTGACTCTTTTGCCTCCAACTAATTTCCTAATTTGCATTTTATCCTTGATTTAAATAATCATTAAAAAAAAATGGATGAAAATCAAAACCAAATCCTAGATTCAATCTTAGCAAATTCGAACTAGCAGCACTTATCGCATCGAGCCACGGTAATACTTGTGTCTAGTAGAAGACATCGTATTGAACCATTAGCAACCCTCAAGTTATGGACATCGAACCACAGCCTATAGCAGTAGCTATCGCATCGCGGAAGTCGAACCTATAGTAGTCGCATTGCCAACCGCCACCAATTCTAATTCTGACGACGGAGATGATGTCGACGACGACGACGATGATTTGTTGTTAATGATGATTTGTTTACTTATTATTATTAGAAATATTAATATTAATATATTAATAAAAATGTATTATAATTAATTACTATTAACACTAATAACATTAATAATACTATTAGTTTTTATTAACAATAATTATTAGTAACACCAATTTTTTGAATAATAATAATCACAATTATTAAAATACAAATGTCAACTATCACAATAGTTAATTAATGACTTTTTAGTAATTTGATATAATTAGTTCATTCTGATTCCGATTCCGATTCCGATTCTAGTTTCCGATTTCGATTCTAGTTTCAATATAAAGTAAATATATCAATGACAATATAACTCATTCTGGCATTGATTCTTAAAGATAAAGTAAATAATTTATTCTGATTCATATTTCCCATTCTGATTCCATCTTATTTTAATTCCAATTCATTCTAATTCTAATTCATTTCGGTTATTGATTAGTAAACACTTCATTAGTTTGTCTGTGTTGCAACTAATTACATATTATTTGTTTCGTTTATTTTGTAAGACAAAGTAGTCACAAAATTAGGATTAGTTCCAAGCAATACACAAATTCTTTTCTTATCTCCGCTTTGTACCGGGGCATTACATCTATGATCTAAGTATTTTTGAAATACTTTCTGTTTGCTTTGGTTGGGAGAATTTATTATTGTTACAATATTATTGTATCGAATTCATTTAGGAGATCTGTTAATAAAAAATTAAGGCCTATTGGTATTGAGATTTGGGTAATTGTAATTTAAAAGTTACAACGCTTAAGTGTTTAATAAATGCTAATTGATGTGGTTTGAAAGTTAAAATAATTTAATTCCACGCTTGTATAAAGAAAAGTTTATAATATCATTATAATTTTTATCAAAATTATTATTTAAAAATCATATTTATTATATATTATTAATTTATATTCCATAGGTAGATTATCAACTTCTATTTCACTGATACGGCTTAAAAATCACAGCAATTAAGCCTGCAATCGAGCCTAACTTGCATATGAACAAGAATCCTTTGAACATCCATAAGTGGAATCATATCAATTGCACCTCCAAAATGCTTTGTTTATGTCATGCATATCGTGGTTTGGAAAAGTCATGCTTGTAATATTGTTGTTAATTAAGGGACAAAAAATTGAAGCTGTAAAAAAGTCACATGATACAACATGCATGATTTGTGTATATATTTCTATCAACTACTTAACTTAAAAAATAATTCTCACGAGGAAGTGAGCCTTTGGCAGTGATTAGATAAACATTTTTAAGGTATTAGAGTAAATTAAATTTGATTTTAAGTGATATTTTATGTTCAATCCTCTCACAAATGCAATTAGCAAAAGGCTATTAAAATAAAAATTATTTTTTTATTTGAATATAACTAACAAAGTTAGGTGAGGGACATAATTTAATTTTTGAAAAAAATTATTTATTTAGGTGGGTTATTTTTTCTTTTCTATTTAAAAAAATTATGATATTTAACAATATTACACTTTGACGTCAGAGTTCGGCCGAATTGTAAGAGAGGGAACTGGGTGTATCACATCACAAGCGGTTAGAATATTGTTTGATTTGGTGTTTCCCAAAGAGAATTGTTACTATTTAATCTTAGTTTTATTCCACAATAGAATTGTGTAGTATTCTTTATGTTTAGCTGCAAATTTAAAAGTTTTCAACATGCTTATCTGTATAATATTTACTGTCAAAATGTACTATTTGACGGTATCATTTCGTTATCATAAACCTTTTTATATCTCTTATGAAGTGTTTATTGAGAATCATTCATATGTATACTCTTTTTATATGCATTTGAGAATAAAAATGAAATTGGTGAGCTCACCAAATTTAGGAAAAAGAGAAATAAGTTATCGTTTAATGAATTGAGATTTTAATTAGATATTGAAGAGAGATTTTAATTAGATGTTAGATACATATTTAAATCCTTTCTAGCTATTAAGTTTGATCACAAAAACTGAATGATTATTTCGAAAATTGGGTATGTGCTGTAAAAGAATTAGATCTTTATTTTTTAAAATTTCTTCACATGGCTTATAAATGTAAAACGTAAAACTATGAGATTAGAAACGCCAACAAAAATTACTTCAGCTTATAAATGTAAAATGTAAAACTGTGATATCATAAACGCGAACGAAAATATATTTATAGTATTATATATGCCATAACATTCTTGTAACTTCCCCATCACTGAATGCCTAAAAACTGCTTTGTTCAAAAGCACTACCCAAAAAAAAAAAAAAAAAAAAAGAAGAGGAAGAGGAAGAAGAAGAAGAAGAAGAAGAAACATTTCTACTCCCGAAACCACAATAGTCTAATCCAAATTTTGATGAGCATCAATGGTTCATCTATTGGGGAAAAATCAGGTTTTTAATTTTTATAAAACCTTTTGAAGATCGCTCTCATATAATATATAAGAATTCGTATTCTAGAAATCGTACCTTGTAAATCTGAGTTTGCTTTTTCCGCTGAAGTGATTTAGGCTCCTAGATCACGATTCGCCACCACCACTCCTGTTAGATCACGATCCGTCACCACCACGCTTGTTAGATCACGAACTGTCTCCAATGATCTTCCAGGTTATGACTCAGGTTCGATCTGCACTTGACGTGTGGGCGCCTTTATCACTACCAAAGCAACTAGCACGAGAAAATTTTTCTCTCAACAATGGAGAGAAAAATCTTATTCTCTGATTTTTATAAAGTGGCTTCTTCTTTTCCTTTTTGGGAAAATAAGCCTTATATATCTCCCTTTAGTGAAAACCCTAGGCTCCAAGGATTCCCCCAAAATAAAACTCACGTTACTTTTCATTTAATAGGGGACCCACCATGTAAAATAACATAAGGCCCCTTACACATAAGCTTATTAAATGGAGCCTCCCACTAAATGATATATTTAGGCTTTTGACCCAAATAGCTAGTTATCTTGCTTATTAGTCCAGCAGTGGTGCAATCAATTAAATGAGCTAACCCGGGGATCATTTGGGAACATACAATAGTGGCTACAATAATTAGGCCTGTAATTAAACTAGCCCAATTATTTAATTCCAAATCTACTCCACTAAAAGATTGGAACTGACTTCCATAATTGTATGCTCGAATAATAATTCGTCCCAAGCCACATTGATTTCTTTACTGCACAATCCTTTGTACCACATCGTTAATTAAATTGATATCTCAACTGTCCAATCAATTTAATAACATCTTATTCCTTGATCCTTACTGGTTTTCTCTAATGATCATTTTCAACATACTAAATATGTTGACACACTCTGGCCAGAGAATTCTATGATCAAGTACCGAAAACCCATCAAGAGATGTGTTGTACAAATTCTATATTGTTAATCCATAACTCCAATACTCATAATTGTTCCCACCAAGATACCGGGTAATCTAGACTACAAGTATGTGTCATGCCCATTGGTAACTCAAATGGAATAACAATTACAATCATGAAATCATAATTAACTCAAGATTAAGATTACAGTAAAATCAATGCCTATGAGATTTAATAAGTCTGACAGTTATTACAAAGTTAATTAAATCTCATATGTGATCCTGTTCAATGTAGTCGTACTACATCAATAAATTCATACATGATTAAGACAAATCATTCAATGAATTTATTACAGTCTATACCTAAATAAAGTGCCCAACTTTATTTATCAACTGCGAACTAAATTTATTTAATCATAAGATAACTTGTATTTATGTCTTCTGTGAATCCACATGGTGATCACATAAATACATATAATATAATTAAATGGACTTTAATACAAGTATTAATGCAATTAAGATATTTGAATAAAATACCTCATTTATTTTATTAATCAGAAAAACTGTTTATTACAATTAAATAAACACATATGCTTTTAAAGAGCATATTTTCCCAACATCATCAACGTTCGTAAAACACTTGGCGAAGAACTTGAAGACGATGCCGATTTGACTGTCTGCATTTTTAATGTCCCCAGAGCCCCAATGTCTGCTGATCCTGATTCCTCTACTCCACAGCAGATTGCAATTGGTCCTTATTCACCATTGGCATTTTGGGCTTCATGACATGGAAAGATGCAAGTTAGCTGCAACAAAAGGAACTCAAAGACAACTTCTGTGCATTAAGTTTCAAAACCTTTTTGAGCATTTGATAGAAGTTGACCTAAGAATTCGAGCGTGTTATCACAAGATCTTAGATTTCAGTGATGAAACTTTAGCTTTGGATGATGGCCATTTGTTAGCATATGTGAGTAGAAATGAACAGAGCACCGTTAGCTGCGTAAACATCAGAGCAGGGGATTCAAGCTTAGTTGCTGACATGTCAAGGTTGTTATACACGCTGACTTCATTTGTAACAAACTTTGTACAGTTGTAAAATAGATTCCAGTAGCTTCATTAATTCAGTTAGAAAGATTCTTTTAAGCTACTATATAAATCATCTCTTGTAATCATTTTTCACTTACGATGATTAATAAATAAAGTCATTGATTCCCGTATCTTCTCTGTTATTTTCTATCACTTTCCTACCTGCCAAACACATCAACACTATTTCAAACATGGTATCAGAGCCAATGGCTAATACAAATCAAAGCTCACACTCCTATAATTTTGTTACTCCTATCAAATTGGATCACAACAACTTCATGGTATGGAGAAATCAAGTTTTGGCTTCAATTAAAGGAAACGGACTAGAAGGTTTCATCACTGGAACTAATGAATGTCCTGATCAGTACCACAATCAATCCAATGAAGCTTCAAGCTCGGCACAAGGTGATTCTAGATCTAAAACTGAAAATCCTTCTTTTGCTGCATGGATTAGAGCAGATCAATTACTTTTGGGCTGGATGTTTTCATCTATTCAAGAAAATTTGCTTACCTCAGTGATTCACTGTGTTTCTTCTCAAGAACTTTGGGAATCTCTCACACGCATGTTTGTTTCTCAAACTTAGGCAAGAATTGTGCCACTTAAAATGCAACTACAAACTGCTAAGAAAGGATCTATGTCAATGAATGCCTATTTTTCTAAGATGAAACGTCTTGCTGATTGTTTAGCTATTGCTAGAAAACCTGTTGAGCTCAATGATCTGATTACATATATTTTAACTGGCTTAGACTCTCAGGATTATGAATCACTTGTTACTATTTTACTTGCTAGAAGTGATACACTGAGTCTAGATGAATTATAATCACTGTTATTGAGTCATGAAATGAGAATTGAGCAAAAGAAGGGGAAGATTAGTGCTGATGTGATACATAATCTCTCTGTTAATATTGCTCAAAAGAATCAAAATCCTTCAAGAGGTGGACCTGGCAACTCTGGTTTTCCGAGAGGAAATGGAGGTTTTGTTAATATCACTCAAGGTGGAAATAATATTAATCATGAAGCAAATATAGTGTGCCGAATTTGTTTCATACCAGGTCATGGTGCTGCAAAGTGTAAAAACATATTTAATCCTGCATTTGTGCCTTAAAGGAATTTTGCCAGAGGCAACTTCAGACCTGGATTTGGAAATTATGGCAGAGGTTTCATGCCAAATAATTTTGCTCAGAGACCTTTTAATGACTTTGGAAGAAATAGCAATGGTTAATTTGCTGGATCATCAAGGGGTTATGGTTTTCAAGGTCATGTTACTTATCAGAATTCTGATGTGCAAGCTCTCAATCCTCTTCATATGACTCTCACAATTCTGGTCCTGAACATTCAGCAGCTTTTAACAGCTACAATGGAATAAATAATGTTCCAAAAAGCTCCATTCATCAACTAATTTTCATACTGCTCCTTCCCCTGAGGCTGTGGAAGATCCATCCTGGTACATAGATAGTGGAGCCTCTACTCACATTACATCTGACTCAAGTAAACTCTTTAATATGCAACCTTATTGTGGCACAGAATCACTTCTTGTTGGTAATGGAAATGCATTAGAAATTAAACACATTGGATCTACAATGCTTGACATTGACATCTGAACATTTACTTCTAAATCATGTCTTACATGTTCCAAACATCACCAAGAATTTATTGAGCATTTCTCAACTCTTAACTGATGACAATGTTATTGTTGAATTTGTTGCAACCTTTTGTTTCATTAAGGCCAGGACAACAGGAACTCTGTTGCTTAAAGGGGTAGCTACTGGAGGCTTGTATCAGATACAAGATGTGTCAAGTGAAGATTCTCAAGTTTTTTGTTGTCAAATTCCATTCAATAAACCTGTTTCTATGTTTGCTATCCTCTCTAGTCCAGTCAAATCTAGTTTACTTCCTTTTCAATCATGTAATCCAGCAGCCTTAACAATGTCTGTGTCATCAGTTGATGTTGATTTGCTTCATAAGAGACTTGGACATCCAGCCTCACATACACTCAAAACTGTCATTAAGACTTGTATTCTGTTTGCTGGAATTAATAAAACTCCAAAACTTACTTTCTATGATGCATGTCAGTTTGGCAAGAATCATCTTCAACATTTTGATTCTGTGACTACCAAAACAACAGAACCTTTGCAATTGTTATATGCTGATCTCTGGGGCCCTTCACACATCACTTCTACTCAAGGGTGCAATTATTACTTGTCAATCTTAGATGATTACAGTATGTTTACATGGATTTTCCCTTTAAAAGCCAAGTTTGATTCTTTACAAGTCTTTACTGATTTCAAAAATTTCATTGAAAAACATCTTGAGAGAAGAATTAAAACTGTCCAGCAGACGAGGGGTGAGTTCAGATCCTTTTCTTCACTATTAACAGCATCTGGTATACATTTTAGACACCCTTGTCCCCATATTCACCATCAAAATGGTAAAATAGAGAGAAAACAAAGGCATATTGTTGACATTGGTCTCACCTTGTTAGCTCAATCAAATTTGCCACTCAGTTTTTGGTGGAATGCTTTTCATACTATTGTTTTTCTCATAAACAGATTACCAACTCCAGTCTTGAATAACGTCTCACCTTATTTCATATTAGTAAGTGAAAATAGTCTATAAATAACAAAATATTACGTGTGCTCAATTAATGTATTAGTAATTATTTTATATTATCATAAAAAAATATAATAATTATTAAGATTTATAAACTAATAATTTTGAAAATTATGACCCTAATAATTATTTCGGATACATGCTGCTGCAATAGTTTAGATTGATAACGTCAACAACCCAATGGGCCTTTTCTAATAGTAGCTCATATTCATGTCAACGCGAATTTTCCGGATAAGTTTCCTAAAGTGACTATTATTTAAATAATATTTCTAAACTAATAATAATAAACTAATAATTTTGAGTGCATATATTTATAAATTAATAATTTTCAAAATTTTGGGTTGTTTACCTGAATTAACAATTTTGAAAATTAATCAACTATCTCTATGATCTGGCTATGAACAAAACATAGGCATATTGTTGACATTTATAAGACTTATTATTTTTCAGCTTATTGCTAAATTAACTTTGGCAGCTTATTTTAGTCAAAAGTTTAAAACTAATATTTATATTCTGTTTGGAATTGACATTGGCCAATTGTAACTTAAAAACTACAGTACCAAAATGTTTGGTCAAACAATAAGTGTTGTACCTTAGAAGATAAGTTAGTTTAATTTTATACTTGTATGATGAAATATCTATTATATTTTTATTAATTTTATCAAAATTATTATTTAAAAATTATATTTACAATAGAATATTAACTTTAAGCTCATTAGTTATAACTTTTTTTTCAAAGTAACCGTAGTTTAAAAGTTATAACACCTCGATCCCGAACAAGATTTTAATGTTTTCAATTCACGGCCCTTTACTTATCAATTCATGAAAACTAATGGCTATTAGTTTGTGTCTACAACTTCAACCACTTTTGTTGAAATGGAAAAATGAAATTAAAGTCTTGCGTACTTCTGATGCGTATACTTACTTTTGCTAGATTCTTAACATGACGAGGGTATACACTAAAACCACTCAAAATTTTAAAAAAGTTACCTAAGAAAACCATTTGTGTCAGCATAATGCTATAAATATATAGTTGATTGGTTGCTCGAGTTTTTCTGAACTTCTTTTTCTTTTTTTACGAAATTCTTACAATTTACATACCTACAAAATCTACTAAAACTCTCAAAATATACTCTCACTAATATGTATAGAGAAATCTATCATTTTTTTTTAAAGAAATGAGTCTTGTAAGACTCGAACACACTCCCTTAACATATGTTGAGGATGCAAGTGCCATTATACTAGAAGCGCAAATGGAAAGGTGATTTCAGACTTGAAAAAGTCAAAAGTAAATTTCCAAAACTATCGATATTATTACAAAGTTAATCTTACAAATTGTATGCCAGACGATTGATCTTTAAAATTTATAATTAATCTAAAATTTTTGACTAACATCATTAAAAGATTTTCTTTTCAACTATTTCTATCTAATTAATTTTTTATCCTTACCTAAATAAAATTTATTAATTAGTGTTACTATTCATCTTTATAACTTGTGGCTATATATTAGTATTTTTTTTTATTTTCTTCAAATTAGCATCATCTATCTTCACAATTTTTACTAGTAATTTTTTATATAAAACATCATAAATTACAATAAAATTTATTAAGATGTTCTAATTTAAAATATTAAAGGTTTATATTCACTTGAACATGATTCATGTTATAATAAAATACTATCTTATTTATATTCTTTGAGATTTTATTATTTATTTAATATTTAAATTTTATAAGGACAAGATTGTAGAAGTATTAGTTTTCAGACTTTTTAAGTTAAAAAACAAACAACTCAATAAATATTTTAAAAGATTCAAATGAAAAGGAAATATGCTATTCAAATTCAGGCATTTAGCTTTGTTTAGATTTCAAATCAATTCATATTTATTTAGATTTCAAACAAAAAACAATCGTCACACTTCTTCACCAAAAGTCAAGCAGTTAATTAATTTGGGACTTTGTCTATCTTTTCTAATTTTTATTTGAATTTTTTGAAATTGAGTCTTAATTTTCTACAGCTACAACTAAAGTTTAGCAAACATTGACTCTGAATTGTCTGTATATATCTAAGTAGGTGCCACTTTGAAGATAAAGATTGACTCAAAATCAATAACGAATAACAGTTACAGACCCTTTCACCATCAACTGTGAACTCTCTCGTGAGTCATGATAGGTGTAGACTTGGAAACTAAAAGTCTTCTATAGGTGGAGAAGTCTTGTATCTAACTTGTGATATATTGTTAAAAAGGAGTCTTATGACTATTTCAATAGATCTTATTTAGCTATTCTTTCCCAAAAAATTATCGAAGCAAATCGGTCGATTAATGAATTAATGTTTTTGCGTCAGCACGCTAGACTAGGGATGCCAATCTGGGTTTATTCGATTCAATTTAATGCAAATTAAATGAGTTTGAGTTTGAAAAAATTAAATTGGTTAATAAGTAGGTGAATTCAATACGATTCGCTGGTTAAACAAATCGAATCGAGGTTTGAAGACACTGATTCATTGATTCATTCAGGGTTCGTTTATTAAATAGGCCATAAACGAATCAAATTTGATTCATTTATTTAAAATTCATTTGATTAAATTACTTATTTTCTTTAAATATGTATGAAAAATTTTAAAATTTCAAAGCTATTATAGTAATTATAAATGATAATAAGACAAAATATATAGTAATTTGATTCATTATGGATTCATTATAGAATAAACAAATAGTAAATAAATTCATATTTGATTCGATTCATTTATCAGTCCTACTAAACGAATTAAATTAATCAAATCGAATATTCGTTTAATAAACAGATCGAATTCAAGTCCTGAGATTTGCTTAATAAATGAATCAAATCTGAATCAATAAAGTTTTGACTTAATTTGTTTATGATTCAATTTAAATTTGATTCATTTATTCGTTTTGTCGCGCCTGCAAAACTTAATATTAATCTCAGCCTCATTTATTTTGTATGTTCTGAAGAAAAATCTTAAAGTCCTTTTCACTTTCTAATTAATTATTTCTTACAAAGATGGCCCAAGGAAATTATGTACACCCCAACGTATAAGTTGGGAGGTGCAAGTAGAAATTAACTATAAAGCAGCTGAGGAGGACTTCTGGTCTGCAGGAAAACAACCGACCACCAATTTTGTGGCATGAAAATAGTGAATGAGATTGTAGATAAAATTTAAATGAATGAGATGGTGTGGGATAGTATAATGATAAAGTTTATTTTAAAATTATTATTAATCCTTATTTTTTTTATTTGGGTGTTAATTAATTGAGTTGGTTAATTTATTTTTTTTTATCTTAAAAATAAGACGTTTGAGGTTCCAAAAATATGTGAGGAGGAAACTGAATTGTTTTTTTGCTTAAACAAACAATATAGTTTAAATTTTGAATAAGACTTGAGTGCTGAGCTATTTTATGTTGAATTATTGACAAGTAAAATATAAAATTAAAAATAAAAATAAATCTTGACCAATGATTCCATACTGAATCCTAATCTATCAATTTTTGCTTGACACTCTACAAAAGTTCAAACTAATTACTTAGAAGGATAATGGAGAAAAAAATTGAAAGCTATGGTTAAATGCCAATAATTGACAATAAAACATTGGTGCAGATACAAGCGTAAAAGTGCTTTCATACGGTTTGATCTTCTAGATTCTACTTTCTACTCTTATAAACTTATAAGTGATCATGAACTGCATGAGTCTATTATCTATAGCGTAGAGTTGGTCATAGACAACCTTGCACTTAATAATTTGAAACAAAATGTCTTGCTACAACTAAAATCTAGCATGGACTCTCGAAGATTAATTATCTATGAAATATTGACCAGCTTGTGGCCAATTTAGAGAAAAAGATTGTCATCGCAGACCGTTCGCGTCAACTGTAAACTCCGCTCATGAGTGATGATGGTTGTAAGACTTGGAAACTAGAGTTTTCGTGTACGTGAAGAAGTCTTATACTTAAATGTTTCTGTCGGTAATTCCATAAATCTAACTAGCGACATATTTATTAAATTACCTTTTTATGACTACCTTTGATCATAGGATTGTTTACTACTCTTCCCTGCTGAACTGAAGTCCTCCTTGGCTTTTTTTTCTAAATATATGAAGTATACACGTCGCAACATTTGGAATAATCGTTTGATCGATCTCAATGGATCGCTTTGCAATCTTCATTATTTTTGTTGCCTGGGTGTCTGCTGTCTTCTTGATATTAGGATTCACTTTGACTTCAACTCCTCGTCTCCCCTTGTTCTTACTGTCGATTGTTCTGGCAGCAGTGGCCATTCTAGGCTTGATTTTCTTTTGTGTGAGGAGAAAGCCTGGAAGCAGAGATAAAAGTTTCCCATTTAATTGCACGATTTTGAGAGTTGAATATACGTACGTACACATACATATTGTAATTAAAGCTTTAATTTCTTTACCATTCAGGGGAGGATTTGATGACGTTTGATTTGGATTTGAACCTGAAAGCCAACAACGTTAACATAGAGCTTCCTTTAAACAGTAAGCTGATTGAAAGAAGCAAAAAGAAGGAAGTTGATCAATTGCCCTTATTCAGTTTTTCCAGTGTTTCTACCGCAACAAATACATTCTCCGACACAAATAAGCTCGGAGAGGGTGGCTTTGGACCTGTTTATAAGGTAATAAAGACATCATTTTCTTTGGAACAATAATTTCATTTTTAACAGAACTATAAATTTACCGTTTTCAGGGAGTGTTAAGAAAAGGAGATGAGATAGCTGTGAAAAGGCTTTCAGGAAGATCTGAACAAGGATTGCGAGAGATGAAAAATGAAGCTTCGGTGATAGCCAAGGTTCAGCACAAGAATCTTGTTAGACTTTTGGGCTGCTGCATCGATAAAGATGAGAAGATTCTGATCTATGAGTACATGCCTAACAAAAGCTTGGACTTCTTTCTTTTCGGTTAGTTTTTGCGTCTGTTTCTTATTCTTATATATTCCTTCAAATTTTATTCATACATTTGTTTGAACTACTATTTAATACAAAATTCTATATCAAAAATTTATTTCAAAATTTATTTAAACTAGAATTTAGCCTATATTACATTTCCAAATTTTATTCATTAATTTATTTAAAATAGCATATAGCATTTAATTTAAGATTAGATATCAAAATTTCATTCAATAATTTATTAAAACTACTACATAATATTAAATATCAAAATTATTCAATTTAATATTCAATAATTAACAATATAACTTTAAGAAATAATCATACTTTTTAAATATTTTTTTCAACTTCCTTAAATTGAATTTAATATCATCCAGTCCAATACTAAACCAAACACAAAACATTACTACAAAATAATTCAGTCTAATCCATTCCAATTCAATCTTAATAACTAGTCCAATTCAATCATTTGTTTACCTAACCTAAAAGAATATTTACCATTTACTATTTCATTTAGCTATTTTTAAGTTTAATGATTAACATCATTCAATTATCAGATTTAAAAAAAAAAAACTTAAGTCACCAGATCAATTTACGTCAGATTATGTGGTCAACATTTTTTTGTTTTCATGCATAATGACTTTTAGCCTTTTTGTTGTAAATTAGATCCAACCAAGCGAATATTATTAGATTGGGTAACACGTGTTCAGATTATTGAAGGGATAGCTCAAGGACTTCTTTATCTTCATCAATATTCTAGAGTACGAATTATTCATCGAGATTTAAAAGCCAGTAACATCTTGTTGGATAAAGACATGAATCCCAAAATATCAGATTTTGGAATGGCAAGAATTTGTGGAGGAAATGAGTTACAAGCAAACACTAGTAGGATCGTTGGGACTTAGTAAGTAAATTACACAAATCAAAATTAAGGT
The DNA here is from genome assembly GCA_039657385.1 of Citrus x changshan-huyou. Lineage (NCBI taxonomy): Eukaryota > Viridiplantae > Streptophyta > Magnoliopsida > Sapindales > Rutaceae > Citrus > Citrus x changshan-huyou. Next base: position 13,235,944 of record CM077547.1, on the reverse strand, counting down.
GATTAAGTTATGCACAAATTATTGATTACTATTTATCAATTATTGAATTACAGTGGTTATATGTCCCCCGAATACGCACTCGAAGGAATATTTTCAATTAAATCTGATGTGTTTAGCTTTGGAGTATTGTTGCTTGAGATTGTAAGTGGCAAGAAGAACACTGGACTTTATCGAACCGACTCTCTCAATCTGCTAGGTTATGTAAGTGGCAAAAGCGATTAAACATATCTATATATATATATAAAGCTAGGACTTGAGGAGGTGATGTGGCATCACCATTTTGCTTCTTTGTATATTCTTTATTATCTAATAGATAGAGATTTTTTTTTTAGATTTGGCTTTTCATCTTCTCATAATTAATTTGATTGTATTTAACTCATTTAATAAATAGTAACTTTATTAATATATACCATTTCTCATCTTTTTATATTTTCTATTATCTAACATATCTAAAATATTGGTGGATATTCTTTGTACTTTTTTTTTTCTCTTTCTATTTAAATTCAACAATATGTAATCATTAATCTATCTATCTATCTATATCTATATCTATATCTATATCTATATATCTATATATCTATATATCTATATCTATATATATATATAAAATTGGGACTTGAGGAGGTGATGTGGCATCACCATTTCACTTCTTTGTATATTCTCTATTATCTAATAAATAGAGATTTTTTTAAATTTGACTTTTCATCTTCTCATAATTAATTTGATTATATTTAACTCATTTAATAAATAGTAACTCTATTAATATATATCATTCATCATCTTTTTATATTTTCTATTATCTAAAATATCTAAAATATTGGTAGATATTCTTTGTACTTTTTTTTTTCTCTTTCTATTTAAATTCAATAATATGTAATCATTAATAATAATTAATCATAAGTCTTTTGAAACATTTATTTATTTTATTATGCTAGCAATTAAACTTTAGTGGCTTAAAATATATGAATTAATTAATATAGGAAAAGAAGTTCTTTCATTTTCCCTCAACAATGCCACTAAGGCCTAATTTTAATGTCATAATCTCATATTTAATTATACAACTTTTTGTTGAGTGTCTTTTGGCTTCTTCAAAATTTATTATGCTATCAATTAAACTTTAGTGCCTTAAAATACATCACCTAATTAACATAGGAAGAGATGTTCTTTCATCTTCTTTCAACCTCATCTTTTTATATTCTCTATTATTTAAAATATCTAAAATATTGGTGGATATTCTTTGTACATATATCATATTATGACACTCAAAAAAATAAAGATAAAAAATATATTAATAATAAAGATATCAGTTAATATATAATTATCTAATAAATTGGTTGAAATTAAAAATTAATTACATTATAAAATATTAAAATAGAAAATAATTATTAGATTATAAATGATTACATGTCTTTTCCTCTTTCTATTTAAATTCAACAATTTGTAACCATTAATAATAATTAATTATAAATCTTGAAACATTCATTTATTTTATTATGCAAACAATTAAATTTTAGTGGCTTAAAATACATCAATTAATTAATATAGGAAGGAATGTTCCTTCATCTTCCCTCAACAATGCCATTAGAGCCTAATTTTAATAAAATAATCCCATATTTAATTATTCAATCTTTTGTTTAGTACCTTTTGGCTTTTTCAAACTCCATAAACATTAAATATTTAAGATTTGTGGCATCATTATTTCTTATCTTTTTTTTATTCTCTATTATCTAATATATTGGTGAGATTAAAAAATAATTACATTACAAAATATTAAAAATCTATATTCATCTATGTATATCTATATATATATATATATATATAAAGTTAGGACTAGAGGAGGTGATGTTGCATCATTATTTCTCATCTTCTTGTATTCTCTATTATCTAATAAATTGGTTGATATTAAAAAAATAATTACATTACAAAATATTAAAAATAAAAAATAATTATTAGATTATAAAAGATTACATGTCTCTTCATCTTTCTATTTAAATTCAATAATATGTAACCATTAATAATAATTAATTATAAATCTTGAAACATTTATTTATTTTATTATGCCAACAATTAAACTTTAGTGGCTTAAATATATCAATTAATTAATAGGAAGGAAGGTTCATTCATCTTCCCTCAACAATGCCATTAGAGCCTAATTTTAATGTCATAATCTCATATTTAATTATTCAATCTTTTGTTTAGTGCCTTTTGGCTTTTTCAAACTCTATAAATATTAAATAGTTAAGATTTGTGGCATCATTATTTCTCATCTTTTTTTATTCTCTATTATCTAATATATTGGTTGAGATTAAAAAATAATTACATGACAAAATATTAAAAATAGAAAATAATTAATAGATTACAAAAGATTACATGTCTCTTCCTCTTTCTATTTAAATTCAACAATATGTAACCATTAATAATAAATTAATTATAAGTTTTGAAACATTCATTTATTTTATTAAGCCAACAACTAAATTTTAGTGGTTTAAAATACATCAACTAATTAATATAGGAAGGAAGGTTCCTTCATCTTCCCTCACCAATGCCATTAGGACCTAATTTTAATGTCATAATCCTATATTTAATTATGCAACTTTTTATTTAGTGTCTTTTGGCTTCTTCAAACTCTATAAATATTAAGCATTTAAGATTTGTTATGTTTAAGTTTTTTATTTTATTATTTAACGAACATCCTCTTTAAAAATGTTATTGTGTTTTTATTTTTTGACTTATTTAAATTTTTAGTATTGTGTGCTTCATTGAGTACTCTTTTCTTCATGAGTTAAACAATGATAAAGATAGTTGGATGATAAGGGTTAGGCTTTGTAAGATGTGGGAGTCTGTTAATACCAAGAAAAATAGAGAGTTGATTAGTATGAACATGATTGTTATTGATGAAAAGGTTGTGTACACTTAACTATACACATTAATATTTTTTTTTAATGTTAACAAAAAAATAATAAACTTTCATAAATAACATTAGTTTTCTAAGGCTGCGTCATCTTAAAAAAAAAATTATATTTTTTATCAGTTTCATCAAATGCAAAGTAATAAAAAAAGATAATATTAAATTATTTTTTTAAAACCGCACGAAGTGCGGTTCTATTTCCTAGTTCTTTTTATATTACTTAGGTGAAAATATATATTAATTCCCAAGTTATGCTCAAGTGTGGACACGCACGATGTGAAAACGTTTGGATTTTTGCACCTGAATTAAACTATTCTCTATATCGAGTGTACGACTATCTAATAGCATCGTATGGTTGTTTAGGTATGGGATCTGTGGACTAGCAACAGGACATTGGAATTGATTGATGATCCAGTATTAGAAGATGAATATTCCTCCAAGCAGGTGCTTTTAAGATATGTAAACATAGCACTCCTTTGTGTACAAGAAAGTGCTGATGATAGACCCACCATGAATGATGTTGTATCCATGCTTACAAATGAAGCTGCAGCATTACATCCTCCTAAACAACCTGCTTTTTCGAATGTAAGAAATACAGTCACTTCAACATCGTCCACCGACAAGACAGGAGATTGTTCAATCAACCAAGTAACGATTTCAATTTTAGAAGCGCGCTAACTTTTATTTTAATGTGTATCGAGTCCTTTTTTGGGAAATGGTTTCAAGGATTTTTCCTACAGCTGCAAAAGATTACGTAAGTTAATTCATACAGTTTGGGTTTAGGTTGCTATAATTACTCCTCTGATCTAATATTTGAACTGAGTTTCCTATTTTTGACTCGCTGGTGTGAAATGTTAAAAGTCAATATGTACTGACCATTTCCCAGAAAGAATAATTAAGTACACCAACATCTTGAGTGCTAGCTGTTAGCCTTCTTTTCCCGTTCATTTTATAACGTGCGTGTGTCTTTCAGTCAGTCATTATAACTAAATGTAATAATGCGAGAACCCAAGACGATCATGAGTTGGCTCTTCTTTAGGGGCGCTTGTTAAGCTAAATGATCATGTAACTTACATAAAGCCAACACTTGCTACCACTAACATAAAAATATAAATAACAAAAACTAAATATATATTAGTGATAACAAGTATTGGGTTGATGTAAGTTACATGATCATGATCATGTAACTTAACAACTACCCTTCTTTAGACCAATAAAATCACTGTCAAATGTTAGCTCTATCCTTACAAGACTTTTCGAAGTCTACAGGTCCCGCAAGCAAATCAAAGTTGGTTTTGACGCCAGGACGAATTGCACAGTCAATTATTAGAATTTCTTTTTATTTTATTAAAAAGTAGAGGGATGATCAAAGTTTAAAGGGTTATTTATTGTCAGCCCCCACAAGTTTCGACCATTAGCACCGGGCACCCACAAGTTTCGACCATGTGCACCGCGCCCCCATTTCCGTCAAACTACCGTTAACTTAACTCGAAAAAAGGGTAAAATGATAATTTCATATAAGATTAAAATAATAAATAAAAAACAAAAAAAAAAAACACTCTTTTTTATCCTTCACTCTTTTTCGCCCTTTTCTCTCTCTCTCACGTCTTCTTTCTTTTTTCTCTTCTTCTTCTTCGCCTCTTCTTTCTTTCCCTCTTCTTCTTCTTCTTCTTCGCGTCTTTTTTCTTTCACTCTTCTGCTTCTTTCTTCTTCGCCTTCTTCTTCTTCTTCTTTCTTTTTTTTTCTTCTTCTTCTTCTTCTTTCTTTTTTTCTTCTTCTTCTTCTTCTTCTTCTTCTTGCCTTTCACTACTGTTGCCTGCCGGTGTGATCTGCCGCCGTCTCAAATCAACAACAACAAAATGGCACACGCTGCGTGATCTACCATCGTTTGAAGCCACCGACGCCACCGCCTGAAGCAGCCACCATTCCTACCGCCTCTATAATTTAATTTAGGGTTTTTGATTTTTAGTTCCTTTTTGTTAAATTTTCTAGGTTTGGGTTTCTTTTGTAATAGAATTTTACAATGAAATTTTGGTATAATTATCTTCGGTTTCTTTATTATTGGGTTTTGTTTGTTTTGGTGGGATTTAGGGAATTATTTTGTAATCTACTGATGATTTTGTGTTTGATTTTTTTCTTATCCTTTGGAATACCGAAGTTAAAAATGGCAGGAAAATTACAAGTCTTTAAAGATGTTTCAGTTTTGGGAGAATTTGGCAACGACGTTACTGCAGATATGGATAGGGCTAAATTAAGGCTAAGGGTTATGTATTTCAGGTAACAAGGCTCCATGAAAGAAGAGGAAAACAGAGACAGATGGACTAAGTTTGAGGAGATTGATTTAAGATGAGAGAGTGGAGGGTGACTAAAGCAGAGCAGTAATAAAGAATTTATCCGCAAGTTGTGATGACCTGGTCTCCATAAATTAGAAACTTAATTATGATGAACCGCATTTATCACACACAATTTGCCTATTTGAACCTTGGTTTTATGCGACTAAACACGTAGCGGTCCGATATAAGATAAGATTATAATAAGATTAACATTGCACAAATAGAAATTACAATTAGATGAAGAGCAGATGAAATTCATTAACGTGCTTGAACAGTTATTCATTCAATTCGATGGCATGCCATATTCAAAGGAATTGGCGGATCCGAATATGCACCACCAGCGGTTTGTTGAAAAATGAACTTGTTAGCCACCTGAGTGAAGTGAACGCCGTCCCACACAACATAACCTGAAGGATCGTCGCACGGCTTCCCCAGTAGCACTTGCTTCCCGTCTGTCATCTTGCTTCTCCACCGCTCTGTCTCTCATCTTGAAAGTTTACTGGTTTTACAATTTTGTTATGATAATGAATGAAGAAAAAATCGTTTCAATATAAGATATTATTATTATTAAATTTTATTTTTTAATGTAAATTTTATAAGTTGTAAGAGGTATTTTTGTATTTTAAACTCAATTCAATTCAAATTAGGGGTAGTATGGTCTTTTAAGTTAATAACAGCCTAACCAATTAGAATTACCTGATTTTTTGACGGAAATGGGGGTGCAGTGCACATGGTCGAAACTTGTGGGTGCGCGGTGCTAATGATCGAAACATGTGGGGGCTGACGATAAATAACCCTATTATTATTATTAAATTTTATTTTTTAATGTAAATTTTATAAGTTGTAAGAGGTATTTTTGTATTTTAAACTCAATTCAATTCAAATTAGGGGTAGTATGGTCTTTTAAGTCAATAACAGTCTAACCACTTAGAATTACCTGATTTTTTGACGGAAATGGGGGTGCAGTGCACATGGTCGAAACTTGTGGGTGCGCGGTGCTAATGGTCGAAACATGTGGGGGCTGACGATAAATAACCCTTAAATCAATTATTTATTTTTTATTTTCTCCAAGATTCAAACTTAATTAGGTGATAATGTAAATAAAACTATTTGACTTTTTGAATTCTACAGGTCCCGCAAGCAAATCAAAGTTGGTTTTGACGCCAGGACGAATTGCATTCAGTCAATTATTAGATTTTTTTTTTTTTTGTTAAAAAGTAGAGGGATGGTCAAAGTTTAAATCAATTTTTTATTTTTTATTTTTTTCAAGATTCAAACTTACTTAGGTGATAATGTAAATAAAACTATTTGAAAACCATTAGCTAAACTCCTGAAACTAACTATTAGATATTATATAGAGTAATGAACCTGATTTTTATTGGTTCAACGGGATCTGATACTATCACGAGTCTGATATATAAAAAGTCATGCATGGAACCATTATTTTCGTTCAATGGGATCAGAATCAAGAAACTACGAACTTGGGGAGGCAAAATCAACAATTTGTAAACCGAGGGAGTGAGAGGATCAAAACATATGTAGAGTCCAAAGAAATGAACTAAATTTCAATTAATACCCTTATCTTGCTATGAATTATATAATTCTAATTTAAAAGAGACACTTTTAAACAAAAATTTGGACACAATATTCTAAACATTAGGTTAACGTTAAGCAAGCGTTGATATTAAAGCTGACATGCCTTTTTTAAGTTTTAAAAACTAAAAGATTAATATTGTAGATCTCCATATAATAATAAATTATAGATCACTTTGTAATGAAATGGGGTTCATATGATCTGTCGGAGTAAGGGTGAAAAAAACAGGAAGAAAAAACTGGGGGACAAGAAAACAAATGTAATCTACTTCTTAGGGATTACGGGTTGAAAGAAAAGAAAAAGAAATAAAAAGCTGATAACAAGTTTCAACTTGCTGTCACTTAAAGCTATGTGTGTGTGTGTATATATATATATGCTACATCTTTTTTTCCCCTTTTCTCCCCCCTTTGGTGTCTTGTAGTAACTTGTATATGTATATAATTTTTAATATACTTAACTAAAATTAGTTAATTTGTAAAGTTAGTTTATCAGTGATAGTAAAGTAGTTATATTTTCACCCATTTAAATTATACACTATAGTTTATTATTGAAAAATTTAGGCCAAATTATTCACTTTTATTTAGGTGATTTCAAAATAAATATTAATGAACTAATTTTCAATTTTATTATTAATTTTGATAATTTATTTTGATTATTTAAATTAGGCCATCCTGTTTGATCAATATTATTAGACGGTGTCTAATTAAATTTGATTGTAGTTGAGTGACAAATAATCTAGATGGGTTCTTGACTGTTCTTATGAGTTGCTGCAAGATTGCTGTAGCATTTTGCTTTAATAATTTTTATTATAATCATTATTTCGGTTGACCTCCCATTTAATGGTTCAAGTTGAGAGAGAGCCACAAAATGGCATGTCTTAGTGGAAATTATTAGAGTAATACTTGATCTTAAGTCAAGTTTCTTGGATTGAGTTTAACTTAAGTCCCAAAAGGGTTATACTTGAGTTAAGATTTGTGATGAACTAGATATAGGGATTCACCTTGTAGGGTAGAGAGAGTATATGTTTGTAATGCCATATCTTGTGTGATATAATAACTGGTCATTGTTAGGTTGCATAAAGGTATGAGAAGTCCAACAAGCGACAGCTGAGGAGGCAAGGTAATTTTGCCCAGTGCTATAGGAATTGCTGCAGCAACTGGTGTTAGTTTGAACAAAACAGTCAGCCCATCAAGAGAGTTTGATCATTCAACTATCTTTTTTTTATTGAATTCTTTTTGCGCAAACCGTTCAATTTACTTCATCACTGCATTTACTTTGTTAAGTTGTTAATTTCATTAGTCAATCAACTTTATTTATAATTTTTTTTAGATAGAAGGAAGTTTGCACTATCGTGATTGCTGTAGCATTTATAGTAACAACAGTCCCTGTGGAGACGATCTTAAATATTCATTACTTTATTATTTGTTGTGTACACTTGCACATTGACATCAATAGCAATTGAGTTAAAATAACTAATAGTCGGTATCCTATAAGTAATATTATTTATTTAATCGAATTTTTTTACTTTTCATTTACTTATTTTAAATGTTATTTTCTACAGCACCAACCTTCAATCAATGCGCCGCCGCCTGTTACAAGGCAATCAATCGAGCATGACGACATATCGAGCCCAACACCAGAGCAGTGCAACGACCCATCTGAGGATGAGATGCTTGTGGATGACCATCAGGAGCAGACAAACAATTCTGATGACGCACATGATTCCGAAGTTATAAATAATTTTTTTTCCTCATATATAAATCATTATAACAATATGTTATTATAAAGATTTTTTTTTGTAATAGACAATGACAAAGCTGTTTAAGGATTATATGAGACGATAGATGGAAAAGATTGATCGTAACATTTATGAACTTTAGTCAGAATTTAATGATTTTAAAGAAACAATGGTGAGATTTATCGATTCACTGTCTAAGTCTCCAAACAAAGATTCTCTGATTTAACGCTCATATGCGGTGAGCAAATTTAAATTTAACAATTGTGTTCGTTTAGCTTTTAATTTGATAGTTGTTTAATATGTTCATCTTGCCGAATGGACAGGCACCAAATGATTATGGAGTGTATATTGATGTGGGCAATCAAAATTTTTTTACTCCCACGTCATTGTATAGTTTCTACGGGGATGTTAGTCGGGAGAGCGTGCAGGTCTTCACTGAGGTACCTCCAGGCATTAGTAAGTTCGACCGAGCATACAGACCGTCGTATATTTTTAGTAGTCCTTACATGATTCCTCCATGAGGAAAGAACGTCCGGCCTCTACCTCTACCCTAAATCATGGACCATGCGATTGACATGAGTATGAGTGTGGATATAAATCCACTTAGAGGATTGGAGAATCTAAGTCTGTATGATGAGTTTGATCGATGGTTCGCTGACGATATGACAGTGGATCGGAGAGTCCAACACCCGCGGTTGTTCTCTCAATTAATTTTGGGCCATGTTTCGATGGGATGGCTAGGGGACGAGGTAATTATTTTTCCTAATTTCTTTCAGTGTTGTGGATTTGTGTATAATGTTTTCCTTTTAAATCGACATATTTATGTTCCTCTACAGTATATTCACGAGTATTTTTGCTTGATTAGCGAGAAACAATGACAGTATCTGAATGCCTTAGTTCAACGTGTCACACATACTGACACATTTTTTTGGGTAACGTGCAGACATAACTTATAATTACCCTTTCTATTTGTTTATTATCGCCTTGAAGTTTTGTTAATTTATGCATTTCTTGGTTATATATATACTAGGTGTTCTTGAATCAGTTATGGAACAACGGGGATTGTGCGGTCGATTCATTAGTATATAGAGACAGCTTGAATAGCTATATTGGTGGGCGACAACACATCATGTCCAAACCAATGACGGATGTCGGTATGATATGTATTTTATTACATTTCACAGCCACAATCAAATGTGGATGCGGCTTTTTGTTGTATGTTTTTCAATTTCATTTATAACGAACATGAAAAATTAACGATAATTTTTTATATACAGTTACTCATCCCTATTAACCTGGACCGCAAGCATTGGGTACTAGCTCGAGTAGACTTTCGTAAGAACAAAGTCTAGATTTATGACTCATTACTGACATTTTGAGACGACAAAAAATACAAGTTGAAATTCAAGCCGCTTGAAGTTATCTTCCCTCGATGGTTGGAATATGTTGGATACTACAACATCCAACCTGAGTTACGGAGTGCCAACCCCTGAAAAGTTGTCGTAGTTAAGAGTGTACCACAACAAGAGTCCGGAACTGGCAATTGCGGTGTTTTTTTATTGATGTTTACGATATATTTAATGTTCGTGCTTAAATTAAAGTTTAACGGTAGTCATGGGGAGTACTTTAGAAAGAATATTGCAGTTGACATATTTAATAACGATATTGTATTGTAAGCCGTTGTAGTAATTTGAATGTTGGAACATGGATTTTTATTATAATTTGCACACTTAAGTTTATATAATTTTAATGCTCACATTTTAATATAAAATAAAAAAATAAAATTTCATGACATATAAGTGTACAATACATAAAAAACAACAACTGTTTTAACTAAGGAATCGTTGAAACAATACAACTAACTTCGACTCGACGCAATGAGATTCTTACATCGCTTATGGTTATGTCCTAGTTTATTACACCGCTCGCATCTAACAGTTCTCCGGTTAACGTCCTCGCTAGCCGAGAGTATTTTAAACTCTTTACGACGACCAGGTGGTGGTGCCTCAACTAGTGGATAAACGTGCATCTCTTGAATTTCATTTGGAACTTCCCAATCAGCCACGTCGCCAACCGGCTCCACTAGTTGTGCATAAGCCATCACCAATGATTCCGTGGTGTAAAAGTCCGAACAAAGGTTTATAAAATCCACTCGGATAGTTAGACAAGCCGCAATTGCATGAGCACATACAAACTGATCAAGCTGAAATACTCTACAGGAGCAAGTTTTCTTTTACAAGTCAACTAAGCATTCCTTAATCCCACCGCCTACAACTTGAAATCGGTATGAAGGCACTGGGCGAACGATCATTCTTTCAGTTATAGTTTTCCTCTCAGTGACTATTTCATCCGCCCATGTTGTTAGCCGAGTACTCATTGATTCAGCCACAATTTTTCTATCATAAAACCATTGCTGCAATATTTTCCTAAAGTAATCAACAAGATAAGTAGCATGAAATTTTCGCGGTTCCCTCATGAAAGAATTAACACTCTCCGCGATGTTGGTGGTAAGTATGCTGTACCTCATACCTTCAAACTAGGACCTTGCCCAATTACACGTACCCACATTATTTTCTAAGTAATCAGCCGCACCCGAGTGGAGCATCCACAACCCTTCAAGTTTTCTTTTAAATTCCTCTTGTCCATATGCTTTTGCTGCATTAATAAAGGCAGACTCAAATTCATCCCAAAGAGATTTAAACATCCTAAACTTTGACTTAATGTTACCTTTCACATGATAAAAATAAACGCCATGAGTTGCATTGTGAAATACTTTCAGAACGGCTCTCCTTATGGCAGTGCATCGATAAGAGATAATTATAAACTCCGGCCTATTGCCAATCACTCTGTGTAAATTCATCATAAACCATTCTCAAGCATCATTGTTTTCTGAATCCATGACCCCAATGGCTAACAGATACAATTGATTGTTACCATCCAGACATGTTGTTACGAACATACTTCCACGATATAACCCCTTTAGATGAGTACCATCTACAACAATGGCAAACCGAATGTACTACATAAAACCCTTGATGGAAAATCCAAGTGCTACAAAGTAGTACAAGAAATTACCATCTCCATCCTACTCGAGGTGAGTGATTGTACCCTCATTCGCCTTAGTCAGTACGTGAGAGTATTTAGGGAACAAGCTGTATGACTCTACAGGGTTGCCTCGAACTATTTCAAGACCAACTTCTCTGGCCCGATATGCCTGCTAGTATGTTAACTGAACACTGTATTCTTGTTGCATATATGCTCTGATGTCATTCAGAGTATAAATCCTCTTTTCTTGAATATATTTATCTGCGATAATATGATCGACAACTCAGCTCCTTACTTAACGACCATCAACCAATATCTCATTATGACAAGTGTGTACATTGTCAATTCTCCTCACCACCCAAGGATCATTATGCTCGTTCGAATTTCTAATTGCTCAAATACGTCATTTACATGATTCCGAGCAACTGTGAGCCTCAAAATGTGTCGTTGTAGACCGTGTAATCTTGAAATCAAACTTATCCCTAAAGGCAACCTTGCCCAGTTGTAATATTAACTCATTCTTTTCAGCGAATAGCTTACCCACATTGATATCATCTGAGTCACAACTGCTAAAAAAGCTTGGAGAAACCATGTTCGAAGGCAAAATTGGAGCAAGACTTATGAGGGGGTCAATCATCTTTCTCGATCTAACCATTGGAGGAATAGATCGATTGTCTCTGTTATTCACAGGAATATCGTCTTCACATTCATCCTCATGCTAAAACGATGGAATATTGGAAAGACCGGCTCCTCCATCATCACCTGCATTATTTAAATGAGTACCCCTCATACTATTAGAAGGTTCAGCACAAACATTATCCCCTTTTGTCTCATCAACATGATCATCAATGTCTCAGAAATCATTGTTGTGATACGGAGAATACTGGTGCTCCAACGATGTCGTTAGTGGTAATACTTCTTCTCCAACATCCTTTAACGCAATGTCGTTGTCACCAATGTTGTCATTATTGTCGTGGATTGGAGAGTAATACTGCTGTAACGACATTGTCCTTGGCAACACCTCTTTTTCATTATCGGGGCCAGACATATTTGCTCTAAAGGAAGTTTCTGTTTCGACGGGTGGCTCAACGTCTTCGCTTGGAACTCGAGGTGATGTGGTAACGAATATATAAATGCATCCATAGTTGGCCACATTGGATGCCATATGCAACACAACCCTCTCAATTTCATCATCAAATATATCCATGGGCAGTGCACATATACGATATAATGTGTTACTAGACCTCAAAGTTGTCTTCATTGTGACATTGTGACACTATATTCATTAGGATTTATTTGTAACACCTCATATACTCTTGCAAAAAACTAATCAAACAGACCATTTTTGCCAACAAAAAAGCTCTATTTTTACCATTCACATACTCCATACGACCATCCTCTAACATTTTCCACCAACCATCATAACAAAATTCAAGCACAACTGAATCCATTAAGCCTGAAATTATTAAAAAAAATTAATTGCGCATTATCAAACTAATAAAGAGTCAGTTGTAATGAATCTGCCTTTTGGTGCGACAGGAAGCCTGTCGCACAAATTTAGTGTGACAGGTGCTTGTCGCACCAAGAGGCAATCGCACTGAAACTCTCTCGCAAGTTGAGAAAATAACTCTTACCACTGAATGATGCAGATTGGTGTTGGATCCAGATGGATTATGATCGGAGTTCACTTTTACCGTTCGCCGTCGGCGTTTACTGTTGCATTTTGCCGTCGCCGGTGATGATTCAAGAGTGCAAGGCTGCGTTTGGTTAGATAAACGGGGAGAAAGAAAGTTGCTTTTGGTTTATAAACAAGGATAACTTAGGGAGAAAACCTTGTGTTTGGCTAATGTTGATAGAAAAAAGTTTAGAGGACTAATTGTGAAAATAACAAAAGTTTTTGGGTTACTTTTATAATTTTCCAAGAAGAACAATGTGTCCTTTGATGCATTTTGAAATAGTACTAGATCAATCAACTCTACTGCTCTGTCTCTAGTCCACAAATCCCATGCCTTAACAATCACATACACCAATTTAGAATGTAAATTAATTACATTTTTCAAGATTAACTCTTTAATTTTTCCATCAGAATAAGCATGGTTTCTTATTTTCGTTAAAGATGCCAAATTTGTTTTTTCGAAATTTGCTTTCTTTTAATGTAGAAGCTTAAAACAATCAATGTCAATGAAATTGGTTAACTAATGTCATTTTCATAGTTAAGATGTCCAATTAAGCTTCCAAAAAAATAAATAAGAAGGTCTTTACAAGAACAACACAGGCCAAATCACATAAAGAGAGAACATTTTTGTTAGGTCTCTTTTAGAATTTAATACTTTTCTTATGAGAAGTTGAAGGAGTTGAAAATTCTTCATCTTCGGAAATATTGAGTTTGTGACTCCGTTAGATGGCTAGAATTAAACTAGCTCGCACAGATATTTCGACCAAGTAAGCTGTGAGCCATTAATAATCCAGAGGAATGTGGGCATTGTTCAAAATCAATACTTGCTGCCAAAACACAGGCCAGCTAACCAAAGAATGAAATTGACATGCTGGTATGTTCAATAAATAATAAATATCGGTAAAAGAATACACTTAATTCAATTAGCTACCGTATTAAATACTATAGAACAGATAAGGTGGGAAGCCTTTTCATCATCATCACTAGTTAAACAACAACAACAAATGAAAAAAAAATTAGGAAATGTAATTCAACAACCGTGACTTTTGAAATAGAAGCCATAAGTAATACTCAATAATAAACTCTTGTCATTTGTTATTAAAAACACAACGATTATTAGAAACATAAGAAGAAACACAAGCATGAAGAATGGTTGTGTTCTTCTTCTCCATTTGTTGGTTGTTGGCTCTCTGGCAGACGGACGTCTTCTAATGCACGGTGTGTCAAGTTCAATGTGTCTGTTGCCGTTAGCCTTGAAAATATTATTTACACACAAATTTGTAAATAAAATAAAATAAAATAAAATGAGAACACTTGTGCAAAAAGAAAAAATTAATAAGAGTAATGATGGAGTCACAAGCACCTTATACAAAGAAGAGTGTATAAACTGATGTGGCATGAGAAGATTAGTTATATAAAACTATTATACGACCATATAATTTAAAAAGTGAAAAGTTTATCATTTAGTGGTTTTGTGCATTTTTACGTGTAAATAGTACTATTCAAAAAAATAAAAAATAAAAACGACTAGTAGAAAATTGGAAATTGATATATAAAATGTACTAGAGATGATATAATTTTACTATTAAAAAAAATAAATTGTAGTATCTATGCAGCTTGTGCTTGTAGCCTAGTGGTATGAGGCTCATTCTCTTAAATATTAGTAAGAGTAGATTTTTCAGCTTATTACTAATATTTATAGACTTAATAACCATGTGCGCAACCTTGTGCAGATAATTTTACTAATACATTTATAGTAATAAGCTGAATTAATCAAATAATTATTACTTAATCAACTAATAATTTTCAACTAATAATTTTCAAACCCAAATAAAAAATTATTTGGGTTTACAAGAACAAGACATGAAAACTTGTACCACTACCACACGGAAGAAAAGCCAATGGCAACAAATGAGTTTACAAGATCAAACGTGATGACAATAATTAAGTGAAGCGGTATCGTGCAAGATTGGTGGTGAAAGAATATGCTCAGAAAGAAGGTATTAACTTTAACGAGATATTTTCTCCGGTGGTTCGACTTATAACAGTTAGAGTAGTCTTGGCAATGTGTGCTACATTTGACCTACATTTAGAGCAGTTAGATGTGAAAGCTGTGTTTCTTCATAGAGAACTTGAAGAAGAAATTTATATGCTCTAATCAGAAGGTTTTACTGAAAAGGAAATGAGAACTTGGTTTGCAAGTTGAACAAATCTCTATATGGTCTCAAACAGGTGCCGAAGTGTTGGTATAAGAGATTTGATTACTTCATCATGAGCTTTGGATAAAATAAACTCAGTTCAGACTATTGTGCATATTATAAGAGGTTTGAAGATAATGATTTCATCGTTTGCTGTAGTACGTGGATGACATATTAGTAGCAAGCCCCAACAAAGATCGAGTCCAAGAATTGAAGGCACAGTTGGCTAGGGACTTTGAAATAAAGAACTTGAGATCAGCAAACAAGATTCTAGGGATACAAATTCACCGAGACAAAAATAACAGGAAGATTTGGCTTTCTTAGAAGAACTACTTGAAGAAAATATTACGACGCTTCAATATGCACGATTGTAAGCTGATTTTTACCCCACTTCCTGTTAATTTCAAGTTATCCTTAAGTATGTGTCCTAGCAATGAAGCAGAGAGGAAGGCGATGTCTCGAGTACCGTATGCATCAGCAGTGAGAAGTTTAATGTTCGCTATGATATGTACTAGACCGGACATTGCATAAGCAGTGAGAGCAATCAGTCGATACATGACGAATCCTGGTGAAGAGCATTGGAAAGCTGTGAAGAGGATTCTATGATATATTAGAGGAACCTCAGATGTTGCATTATGTTACAGAGGATCAGAGCTTACTGTCAGGGGCTATGTGGATTTAAATTTTGCAGGAGACCTTGATAAAAAGAAATCCACTACTGGCTATGTGTTTACTCTTGCAGGAGGTGCTGTAAGCTGGGTTTCAAAACTACAGACCGTTGTGGCCTTATCTACAACATAAGCAGAGTACATGACAGCTACACAAGCTTGCAAGGAAGCTGTTTGGATACAAAAGTTATTGGAAGAGCTCGAGCACAAACAATAGAAAATTCTTGTGTTTTGTGACAGTCAGAGTGCCTTGCATATTGCAAGGAATCTAACCTTTCATTCCAGGACAAAGTATATAGGGGAACAGTATCACTTCGTTCGAGAAGTAGTGGAAGATGAAAGTCTGCCTACTTCACTCATCAATTTCCCAACAGAGCATCAGTTGAGTACCTCTTGTAATACACTTAGTTATATGTTATATAGAAGAGAGTAAAAGAAAAGAATTATCTAGTACTTCAGACGGGTACGGGTCGAAGTTTGATGTTGTAAAGAATTAAATAGTTGTTTTGTAATTTATCTATCCAATTTGATATTAGAACCATTTCTCTTCTATATATAGTTTATAAATGTAAAACTAAATTGCGAGAAACACAAACACGGATATATTAAACCAATTAACTTGAAAATAATGAATAATAAAAACTTATTTGTTGCATTATAACATTCTTATAACTTACCAATGCATCAAAACAGCATTCAGTCAAAAACACTTCTAGAAAACGACAAACACATCTACTCCCCAAACCACAATGCTCTTGAATTCTAATAAAATTTTGATGAGCATCGATGGATCGTCAATATTCGTAGAACTCTTGGTGAAGACCGTGAGGGAGATGCCGATTGCCGCATTTTTAACGTCCCCGAAGCCCTAATGCTATTGATAACGAATCCTGCACACCACAACAGATTGCAATTGGGCCTTATCCCCATTGGAGTCCTGAGCTTGAAAAGAACCCAAAGAACACTTCAATGCAATAAGCATCAAAATGTTGTCGAACAGTTGATAAAACTTGAGCCAAGAATTCGAGATGGGGTTTCTTTTGTAGTGTGGAATAAGATGGTTATTCAAGCTTGTTTGTTAATTCTGAAGATGATACTGACTTCGCCCTGGTTCCATTGTTGCAAAATAAGCAAGTCAACATCGCAATTGAGACTATGCTTAGCGCTGGCAATGTACATATACCAATCATGAGGTAGCTCTTAGAATTTTTTGTACGCATCAAAATAGACTGGTAGAAGACTGGATTATCCTCACGAGTGCTTGTGATGGTTCATTTTTCTTAATTTTGCGCTACTTAATTCACTCGAACATTATTTGAGTTTCCAACACTGAAGTTGTGTTGAATGACATCATTAACTGATTAGCACAATATGGCATATGCTTGCTGGAGGAGGACCCAGACATTGCATCCAAAGACGAACATGACAATAAAAAAGCCCCTTGTGCATGCCATAAGATTTTGATTTGGTTGACTGCTTTAAAGCATTAGTTTCAATGTATGATTGCTTGATGAATTATTTTCTATGTTTTGGTTGAGAGAATTATTTATTTATTTATTATTAATCTGTTGGTTAAGAACTAAGACTTGCATTAACAAGAATCCTTTCAATAACCATGGTGAGTGGAATCATATCAATTATTCCTGCAACACTGTTCATTTATGTCATGCATATAGTGATGATTCGTTTTGGGAAAGTCATGCTGTTAATATTATTGTTAATTATAATTATAGAAGAAAATTTCAAGCTATTAAAAGGTCTCATTATACACGCGTATGCATATGCATGATTTATAAACATTTCTATCTCTTAGTTAACTTTTCTTTTCTTTTTTTTTTTTTTTTAAAAAATCATTATGAAAAACTTAAGCCTTGGTGAGTATTTGGGTTAGAGATCAGGTTAAATTAAATTAAATTTAATTTAATTTAGTCCTTATGAAAAACTTAAGTCAGGGTTTTTGCACACAACTTTTTTGAGATATTGAAGTAAATTAAATTAAATTTTAAATGATATTTGATTAATCAGATAAACAAAAAAGTGGGAAATGCAATTAGTCAAAAGCTATTAAAACTTAAAAATTAATTTTTTTTATGGGAAAATAAATAAAATAAGCAAGCAAGGAAACAATCGTGAGAGGAACTGAAATTTTCTAAGGAGATAGGAAAGCTTCTAAAAGATTAGTGGTGATATGGTTGAAATTTTACGGATTAAACGATTAATAATGATATGGATGAAAATTTATGGATTTAACTCTCGGTGAATTGAAATTGAATTCTCTTTTAATCAGAGCGGTTACGCTCATAGTTAGATGTTGAATTCTTTTTCACCTACGAGATTTAATTTTTTTGAGTAGTGGCAGTTGTGCACATTTATTAAAATAAGAATATGATATTTATTTGGAAATTTAACCATCTAATATGTATTAAAAAAATGGAGATATTAATTTTTTTTAAAAGTCATTCGTTATATAACTAAGAAGAAACGCAGAGACAAACAAAAGCAAATATATATATATATTAAACGCAAGCATATTAACTTGAAATTAATTTATAATAAAACATATTTATGGCATTACATGTGGCATGACATTAACTTTATTAAATCTGCCTTGTATCAAAAACACTTTTAAACAAACAACGAACACATCTACTCTGCAAACCACAATGCCCTTGAATTGTGATCCAAATTTTGATGAGCATCGATGGATCATCAACATTCGTAGAACACTTGGTGAAGAACTTGAAGAGGATGCCGATTTACCTGTCTGCATTTTTAACGTCCCCAAAGCCCTGATGTCCATTGATCCCGATTCCTACACACCACAACAGATTGCAATTGGGCCGTATCACCATTGGCGTCCTGAGCTTCAAGAAATGGAAAGATATAAGCTAGCTGCAGCAAAAAGAACTCAAAGACAACTTCAACGCATTAAGTTTCAAAACTTTGTTGAGCATTTGATGAAACTTGAGCCAAGAATTCGAGTGTGTTATCACAAGATCTTAGATTTCGGTGATGAAACTTTAGCTTGGATGATGGCCATTGATGCAGCATTCTTGCTCGAGTTCCTTCACATCTACGCCATCAAAGAAGGTCAAGAATTAACAAGAGTTTCCTCCAGGTCAATGTCACATTTGGCTGATTATGCTGGGAGGAATTCAGGGCATAATGCAATTTTAAGAGATATTGTGATGCTTGAGAATCAAATACCATTGTTTATACTGAGAAAGATGTTAGAATTCCAATCTCCATCGATGGAATTAGCTGACGATATTCTGCTTTCGAAGCTAATTGGATTATGTAAGGATCTCTCGCCTTTCAAAATGATCGAAAACTTGCCGCACATTGAAGTCTCCGAATGTGCACATTTGCTAGACTTTTTGTACAATGTGATCGTGCCCAAATTGGAAGAACCAATCGAGATGACCGAAGATGAAGACCGAGATCACAATGATGAAGAAGCTCAAGGCAGGAAAAGATTGTTTGCGGATTCAAATCATGTTAAAAAGCTTCTTAGCAAGATTTGCAACAAGGGTCCTTTAAGATTTATGAAAAAAATGCTTCTGAATTTTCCATGCATGATACTTTCTAACCTTCCAGGATTTGCAATCTTGAAACAACTTCTTCAACGTTCATGTCTCTCCCAAGATCAAGAAGAAACCACACAAGAACAAGAGAGTTCTAACAAGACCAACAAGCCACCGTTAGTAGAAGAAATCACCATTCCGTCAGTCACCGAGCTCTCAAAAGCCGGTTTTTGCTTCTCCACCGCCAATGGCAGCATCTCAGCCATTGACTTCGACGTCAAAACTGCCACGTTTTATCTTCCCACAGTCAGTTTAGATGTAAACACAGAAGTGTTATTAAGGAACTTAGTTGCATATGAAGCATCAAACGCGTCAGGACCGTTGGTTTTTACGCGTTACACGGAATTGATGAATGGGATTATTGATACTGAGGATGATGTGAAGTTGCTTAGAGAAAAGGGTGTGATTTTGAACAGATTAAAAAGTGATGAAGAGGCTGCAAATCTTTGGAATGGGATGAGCAAGTCCATTAGATTGACAAAAGTTCCATTCTTAGATAAAGTGATTGAAGATATTAACAATTATTATGACGGTAGATGGTGTGTTAAAGTTGGGAAATTTATGAAGCATTATGTGTTTGATTCTTGGCAGTTTTTAACGTTGCTAGCTACCGTTTTGCTCTTGTTCTTGATGACACTACAAGCGTTTTGTGCAATTTACGGCTGCCATCGCTCATTTCATCATGTCAAGAATACTACTGAAAGACTGTCTTGAGACTTATTTTTGCCCTCTCTGTGAAAGTTTTTTCAAAAGATTAATTGTTTCTCTGAAAAAAATTTCTATTACTATACTATATACACAAACAATCTCAAGGATCAACATAAAACCGATGAAGAAAATTATTAAGAAAGGGTCTGAGATTTGGATTCTCTAGTTAATGCATGGCGATTTTTTTTAAAGATCAGCACAATTCTAATAAGCATTGAATCCAAAATTCTGATAAGTGGTCGATTAAGTAATTTTTAGCTTGTAACACATAGAATCAGACCATTCTAATGTTGATATACATTACTTTTACAATCAACTCAATTTTTTAATTATTTATGAGATATAGAAATTGAAAGTTTTTGGGGCCAGTTATGTACATACTCTGCCCTTAATACATCCGCTCTTTGGGAAAATAAACTTTCATATAAATAATGATTTAAGAAACAATTTGTGAATATTATTCATTTCTGAAAATAAGATTTATGCAAATAACAAGAGGTATTTAGAATACCTCTATTCAAAAACAAAGCGTGTGTCTGTTCTCATTGTTCTTGTAGCTTTCAGTTTAGCCACCGACGTTTCTCGAAGGCAAGACCTAATATGGTGAACAAGTAAGCACCATACCCACCATGACCGCAATGAATTAAAGTTGGTGTTCAGCTAGATCACTTAATTCTTTTTATATTAGAAATATAATATTATAGTTTTCCCATTATTATTCAAATACTAAGATGTTTGTATTTTTTGAATAATATAATTCATAAGTATTATTTCAAATTGCCGCTAAGACCTTGGCAAAGTGATGGGCAGAAAGCAAATTTCTAAAATACTCAAATAATAAAAAATAATAAAATCGGTGGTAAGTGCGAAATATGTGACTTGACCAAAGCACAATCTTATTATTATTAACTATTCAAATTAAATCGTGAACCCTTTCTTTTCTCTTTGAACAGTCCAATAAAAAAAAAGGGGGGTCCGGTTTTCCGCGTTCTTCCCCATTGTCCATAGAGAACTCTGGCAAGGGCCGGTTCAGAAAAACCAAATAGAAAATCTAGGAAGACTTCGGTTGGAATAAAATTCCTATGATCTGTATCCCCCTTCCTTTCAAAATAGAAATAGGGGAATTTTGGAAATATCGGTTTGATTTGGATTCGGAAAGAGCATTATTCATATATATTATGAATTGTATTCTATTCATTCCTCAACAAAAATTAACGAGAAATAGAGTAGGAAAATTCAAACAAGATGTGGAGTAATGATATTTTAGGAGATTTGGCATCAAGAAATCTTAAAAGATGTGATCTTATCTGTTCATTGTTTGCTTTTCATTCTTTAAGCTCCAAGATTATAAGTTTAATGCTTGTTGTAACAAAGCATTGATGATAATCAGTATTTTTTCAATTAAATTTCTCTTCTTTTTAAACATGAAATTTAATTTGGTATATTGTCCCCTACTCTTTATTCTTGTGTCCTATGATTGTATCCATGGATGATAACATCAGTTACCTATCCATTAGTTGGACTAATCAAGTACATTTTTCAAAGGAAGACATGAAACAATGATTAAATTTTTTAATAGGAATAAAAAGCCTATGGATATAGAATAGCATGCATGCATATATCTTTACTGAAAATTTGATGAATAATAAACACGATTTCAGCCATCATTACATTTCCGCTAAACTTTTGCTTCCTCTCCCTCACACACCAACCAAAAAGAAAGGAGGAAAAAAACAAAAATACGAGTTGATATAGTCGAAGCAATCAGTCTGAGTCAGAGATGATATTGAATTTGCGACAATTATAAATGGAGCATAATGGTAGCAAGCAATGTAAAAAACTGCCAAGAACTGAACACATAAAGCTTCGTATATTTCCAAACTGACAATCTGTTGTTGTAATAATTGTTGACATCTTCAATCACTTTGTTCAAGTGTGGCACTTTCGTCAATTTAATAGATTTACTCATCCCATTCCAAAGATTAGCAACTTCGGCATCACTCTTCAATCTGTTCAAAAGAATCCCCTTTCTCCTAAGCAACTTCACATCCTCTTCAGTGTCAATAATCCCATTCATCAGCTCAGTATAGCGTGTGGAAACCAAAGGCCCGGATGCATTTGATGCTTCGTATGCCACTAGGTTTCTCAAGATCACCTTTGAATTTACGTCTAAACTGACTGACGGAAGGTGTAATGTTGTTGTATTCGTGTCGAAACTGATGGCTAATATGTTGCCATTTGTAGCTGAAAATGAAACACTGGACTTGTAGAGCTCAGTGACTGAAGGGATTGGGATTTCTTCCACTAATGGTGGCTTGTTCGTGTCACTGTTGCTTGAGTAGGACCCCTCATCATCTCATTTCTTTTCTTCTGGAAATAACATATATTGAATCGGCTGTGCCAAAATTGAAATTAGAGGTAGTTTTCAAAGCACTGTCCAAGGTAATTTGAAGAATAATTTGAGAGGTTTTGATAGAAACAACTTTTTGATAAGACAGATTGGGCCTTTGTTCAGCTTTAAAAGCAACTTCCACATCTCCCTGAATAATCTTTTTATGTAAGTTTGGTCACCGAAATATTTTTGCGTCGCTTGCTTGTCTTCTCCTTGATCATCAGCAACTTCATTTATCTCAGACTTTTGTTCAGCTTTTGGAACAATTGTGCCGTACAAAAAATCTAACAAATGTGCACGCTCTGAGACATTGATTTTTGGAATGTCCTTCAGTATTTGAAAAGGCAAGAGCTCTTCGCAAAATCCCAGCAACATGGCCTGCAACATATCATCGGCTGATTCCAAAGATGAATATTGAACTTCAATCTTTTTTCTCAACACAAACAAGGGAATTTGATTCTCAAGTATCACCATATCTCTAAGAATTGCGTTATGAGCACCTTTTGCATAATCAAGCAAACGCAACATCGATATTGAGGAAGTAGTTGCAGATAACTTACCTTCTTTGATGGCATAGATCTGAACAAACTCAAGCAAGAATGATGCATTGATGGCCATCATCCAAGCTAGAGTCTCATTACTGAAATTTAAGAACTTGAGGTAACAAGCTCGAATTTTTAGCTTAAGCTCCTTCAGTTGATCAACAACATATTGGAACTTGTGATCCCCATCGATGTGTCTTTGAGCTCCTTTCGTTGCACAAGCTTGTACGTGATCATCTCATAGAGCCCCTGACGCCAGTAGTGATAAGGGCCTATTGCAACTTCTTGTGGAGTGTAGGAATCGGGATCACTGGACATCGGACTGATCAGAGTTTTGGGCACGTTGAAAATGCTGACCGAAAGCTCAGTATCGCTCTCCTCTTCGAGTGCTCAACGTATGTTCATGATCCACCGACGCTTATCGATGGTTGGACTTGGATTAATTAGAGAACATGCTTGATAAAATTGGAGACACAATTGGGGACTAGAACTTAATTGTTTTATCCTACAAGGAATTTTTTTGTTCAAAAAACAATAATGGGTGCTTAGATGCTTTGATTGAGTGGAGGGTTGGAGCATTTGTTAGGGCGATGCGGCTTTATTTGCACAAGAAGAGAAATATTGTTTTCTCGGTAAAGGGTCTCGTCAAGTGGTTTCGAAATGAATTTTTTGTTTTTTATTTTTTTGGCTGATCAACTTTTTATAAGCAATCACGGCAAACTGAACTACATCGATAGACAAGTCAACTCTCATTTATATTAGATTGATTATACACTTACAAACTTTTATATAAATTTATTTTATACAAATTGATTTAATATTAACTCATTGATTAAATAAAAATATAAAATAATAAAAACAAATCATGTGAAACAAAAAATATTTATTTCAATTAATTAAATAATGCCACATCATTTTATACAAAAAAAAATTGTACAAGAATTTATAATTATATTTTTACTCTTTATATTATACTTACAACTAGCTCAATCATTACATTGTTTATGAGAAATAGAAAAGGAAATCAAACAATACGCTGTTATAAAGATTTAGCATCAAGTCTTCTTAAAAGGTGTGATCTTATCCGTAGATTGTTTATTGCACGTGCCAACAAGCTATTGATATTAAATTTCTACTCTAGAAATGGAATTTAATTTTTTGTAAGGTGCCCTAATCTTTATTCTTATGCCATATAATGTAATCCACGAATGATAACAACAATTAACCGCTGATTACTTAGACTAAGCACACTTGTCAGATAGTAAAAGAATGGCTCGGTTTAAAATATTTAGCGGAATGGGACATCAGCTTAAGTGAAACAACCCGTCTTGAATTTTAACGATAACACCTATGACTCTAGTACCATCACATGGCTAAAATATAAAATAAAAATAACTACAATCGCTGGGTCGATTGATATACTGCAACCACATGTAGAGGGGAAAAATGTAATAAAACAGGATGAATATAAAATTCAGTGAGCTCAATGAGTGGATAGTAGCTTAAAAAATGAACTTACTTTGAAATGATTATATCTTTTCAATATACCATTTTCATCAAACTATATGTATGAAAGAATAAATTATGTAACCTTTAAATCGAGTACCTGACATTGAAAAGAATACATAATAAGGTACGTAATAATCATAAACATCATATCACAATATAAAATATATAAAACTGAAACTATCATTAAACAAGTACCTAAAAAAATGATCTTGTCATACCCCAGCTCATACGGGCAATGTAATGATATACTATTTGGGTATTGTCATGCTCAGAACTCCCACAAGTGGACCAATGAAGTGCCATCTCATATATCTCATTATATCTTTGCATGCATAAACTAATCATCAAAGGACAAAGGCGCTAAAATACACGGCTCAAAGCCTCTTTATGTACTTCTACAAGCCCCAAAGGCCTCTATCTTATTTGTGTCATCTGTATCGCAGTAACTAAATCTCTATTATCATCATATTACATGCATAAGCCCTTAAAAGGCAAGAGTACCCAAACACATGGCCTAAAGCCTCTATGTGTGTCCAGATGGGCTTTAGTAACAACTGCAGCAAACTTTATTTGTTAACACGTGAACAATTTGAACAGTTTTATCTGTATTTGATCCTAGATTGTTGCAGTAGTTGCTACAACATGCTCTCTAGTTCAGACTTGTTTTTGTTCATATGCACATAAGTCTTTTATCGTTTTCTTTAAGCTTATTGCTGCAACAATACAGACCTTCTTCTACAGCATCTATAAAAAAGGCATGAGCTTTTTAGTCACCCACAATAGTGTACTTAATTAGAGCACAAGATAGTCTAAAACACATTAAATTGTTATAACTATACTTAAATAGATACTTATGCAAAATGTAACTAAAAATGGGATAAAAATTCATCATTTACTCTCTAGGTAACACTAGTTCAAGTGTAGAAATGCTATGATAAGAGGAGCACAAAGGAATTGCGGCAATGGTGGCCAATACAAGCCAAAGAAAAAGTTTGAAGAGAATTGCTACAATTGTAAAAAGAGGGGCCATATGGTGAAAGATTGCTGGTCTAAGAAAAAGCTTGAGGAGATTAATGTTGCTACGTCCAATCAAAAGAAAGATAGTAATGAAGAATAGGAAGTTGAGGCATCAATTGCCATCGAGGAAGAGGAGTTAGCCCTTGTAGTCACAATACCTAGCTAGATTAACTACGAGAGTGATTGGATAATTGACTTAGGGTATTCAAATCACATGACTGGCATAGAGAGAAGTTACAAGACTTGACGAAGTACAAAGGAGGTCGTGTGGTATTAACAACAAAAACTTGCGATTGCCAATAGTTAACGTTGGCATTATAGTTCTTGTACCTCGATATGGTCCACACAAAGTGTCACTTCAAAATGTGTATTATGTCCAGGTATGAAGAAATACTTACTCTCAGTATCATAACTAACAACATTAGGCAGATATGTCTTATTTAGTCCTTAAGATGTCAGGGAGTATCAAGACTTAAAGATCTCATGGACACCTATTATGGAAGGATGAAGGTTAAAGTCAGTCTATGTATCATCAGTAGAGTCTGCTTATGTAAACAAGACTCAAAAGAATGAGACAGTAGATGTATGGCATGCTTTGTTGGAACATGTTAGCTATCATATATTGAAGATGATGACGAACAAGTCGATGCTCAAAGGTTTGGCTTAACTTAATGTGAGAGTAGACACAATGCATGCAGGGTATCAATATGGCAAGGCTTACTAAATCCCATATAAGAAGTCGAAGTTTAAAGCAAAAAAAACCATTAGAGTTGGTACACTCTGACGTGTTTAGGTATATTAAGCAATCTTCTATTAGTGGCATGCGATACATGGTCACATTTATTGATGATTCTCCAGGTATATGTAGGTTTTTTTCATGAAAAAAAAATTGATACTTTTTCAAAGTTTAAGAAATTCAGAGACATAACTGAAGGAAAAGTAGAAAGAAGGTTCGCTTCCTATGAACAGACAACGGAGGAAAGTATGCATCACATGAGTTCTCCTAGTATCTTTAAAACTATAGGATACACTATCAATTTACTTGTGCTAGTAAACAACAATAGAATGGCATAGCAGATTGAAAGAAATGACATCTGGTTGAGATATGCTAAACTATTATACATGCAAAGAATATATTAGGGAGGTTTTAGGCTAAAACTATTAAGACGACAACTTATGTGATAAACAAACTTCCTCAACTGAAATTAAAGTACATATCACCTTATGAGAAGCTGTAGAATGTGAAACCTATAGTCAACCATTTTCGTGTATTTGGCTATGTGTGCTATTTTTTCGTGCCAAGCCACTTGTGAAGTAAATTTGACAAAAAGCCAATTCGTTGTATCTTTGTCGAGTATGACAGTCAAAGAAAAGGATGGAGGTGTTGTGATCCTACAAGTGGACAATGCTACACATAATGAAATGTGGGGTTTGATAAAACATCTTCATGGCAATCTTAAAAAAAAAAAAGAGCTACTAGATTCAAAAGAAATTGAAAATCAAATAAAGTAACGAATTGCTAAAATTTGCCCTAGTAAAGAAGAATCTGAAAATTTTGATAATCCAAGGGATGATGATACTAAGCATGATGAGGCCCAAAGTCCTTAAAAGACATGTGTTTACTAGAGTCCTATATAAGATGAAGTATCAAGTGAACTAGAACCAAGAACTTTTGAATCTCAACTTAGAAGATCTAAAAGAGTGAGGAAACTAAATCTCAGGTATGTTAATACAGTGGTTGTAGAAGAAGAAAAATAAAAGAACCTGAGATATTTAAAGATGCAGCAGAGGATAAAGGCCATGGAAGAAAAATGGCTACACTAAAGTTGAATCATACTTAGGATTTGGTTCTAAAACCAAAAGGTGCAAAAACTAATATCTTACAGCTAGTGAAGAATAACAATTATAACAGATGAATGTTAAAATACCTTATTATATGGAGAATTAGATCAAAAGATCCACATGAACCAACTGAGAGGATTTGAGAATTAAGCTCATCCGGAATATGTATGCAAGGTGAGAAAGGCACTTTGCGGTTTAATGCAAGCACTAAGGGCATGGTATGGTAAGATTGCTGAATTTCTAACTTAGAATAGTTATTCAGTAGTATATGCAGGCTTTAGCTTTTTCTTCAAAGCTAGTGAAGGAAAACTAGCAACTATACTAGTGTACATGGATGGTTTAATTCTTACTGGTGATGATGGATAAGAGATTTGGTGAACAAGAGAGAACTTATGAGTTCGTTTTAAATAAAAGAATTTAGTTAGCTTAAGCACATATTATGTAGAGGTTGATCGAATAGAAGAGGGGATATTTCTTTGCCAATAAAAATATGCCAAAAACTTACTTGAGAAGTTTAGAAGGTTTAAATGCAGTCTAATCTCAGCTTTAATGGAAGTCAATGCAAAATTATACACACATAAGGCAAGGATCTACAAGATGAAACAATGTATCGACAATTGTAGGAAGTTTAATGTACCTAACGTTAACTCAACTATACATTTCATAAGCAATGAGTGTAATGGGCCAGTATATGCAAAATCCAAAAAAAAAAAAAAAAACTCACTTAGAAATGGTTCGACAAATACTAAGATATATGAAAAGTGCAATTAATTTTGATGTGTTGTACAAGAAAAGTGAAAGTTACAAGTTGATTGGCTATTGTGACATTGGCTAAACTAGAGATCATGATACAAGAAAATCGACTACTGGGTATGTTTTTAGAATGTGGTCTGGAGTAGTTTCTTAGTGTAGTAAAAGACAACCAACTATGTCACTATCAACAACAAAAGCGAAATATAAAGCAGCAGTAATGGCAGCTCAAGAAAGTACTTGGCTGATGCAGTTGATAAATAATCTATACCAACCAATAGATTATACAGTACCATTTTATTGCGATAATCAATGGGCGATCAACTTAGTAGAAAATTCCAGTTCTTTATGCAAGAACTAAGCATGCAGAAGTGCATTATCACTTCATTATGGAAAAGGTATTGCAAGATAAAGTTGAAATGTAGTATATCAAGACAAACGATCAAGTTGCGAATTTGCTTACAAAGAGTCTTGGTACCGAAAAGTTCGAGAAGTTTCGCTGACAGCTCAATATGGATAGAATGATGAAAGTTGGTGTTGAGCAAGAGTGTTATAAAGTCCAATACTAATTTCATGATCCAATTCACTTATATTTGTCTGAGCTTGAGTTCAAAGCCAATCCATGGAAGATTTAAGAGTTGTGTAGAGAATAAGAGATATTTCTAATATAAAAATATCTAGTAGAGATTAAAAAAATCTATATCTAAGTATTTCTTAAATACTTGGAAATATTTGTAAAATATTTCTTAAATACTTGGAAATATTTGTAAAATACGGTTGTTAAATTTTTATAATTTAATATTTGTATGGTTTGTATTAGTTTTAGGATACTATAAATACCCCTAAGTTTCTTATTGTAGGCATTAAGTGAAGAATGAAAAATTAGTGGAGAGAAAGAAGTGTGCGCCGTGAGTGTTGTAGTGTCTCTCTTGTAAAATATCAATAAATCCTTCACTTTAGTAAAATTCTACCGTTGCCTAAATAGTTTCAGTTTTGCGCAGTTTAATCCTCTTTAGTTTTCAACATCCCCCATTGGTTCTATGTTGTTGTCCATCACAAGAAGACCCAGCCTCTCGCCACAGGATGCATTCATGGATATAGAATCCTAATTCTGAATACTAGTTGCCTTAACAAAAGTAATGGCAGTGTGTTTTTTAAGGTATAAGTTGGTGAGGAAACAAGTTGGTTGCATGGAATTTGTGGAAATTGGTTTGAGGGCTGTGAATTTACATGAGCTATTAATGGCTTGCATAGAGTTTTGCATAGAAGGTGCATGATTGTGGAAGTAGGGTTCATGGGGTTATTAACTTGGTTATTGTGGCACATGGGGTTTGTGGGGTTGCTAATTTGCTTTTCTTTCTTTCGTAAACCAAGATTATTCATGTTGAGGAAGTGCTCGGGGTCAGAGATTGTACTTGGTTTTGGGTCAGGTAAGGTTGTTTGCATAGATTTTGGGTGGGTTAGGTTAGTGTTATTTTTTTTTTCTATGTTCTTTTTTGGGTCTATAGGAGATGTTCTAGAAAAGCATGCATGGAGGATTTATTTCCTTTATAGTGAGGAGGTGCAACGGTCAAATTTGGCTCAATATCTATATTGGAATCTTCTATATTTGATTCATTGTGATTTTCATTCATAGAATCATTGGCAAGAATCTCGGACCTTCATCCCACTTTCCAGAAATATTTCGACTTGATGCCTTGGAAGATTCTCTTTCCTTATTTCCCTCAAACCTTCGTTTTCTCGACACTATCATCCACGACCCGAACTTGGCACTAGCAAATTCCATTTCAGTCGTTGATGCCGTCTCATCACCATTTGTAGCTTCAATGCTCGTGGTCTGTCGAGCATTATCTTTGATGTTTTCATTAGTTTTCTTATTCGGAAAGAATCTCGGACCTTCATAGAATCATTGGCAAGAATCTCGGACCTTCATCCCACTTTCCAGAAATATTTCGACTTGATGCCTTGGAAGATTCTCTTTCCTTATTTCCCTCAAACCTTCGTTTTCTCGACACTATCATCCACGACCCGAACTTGGCACTAGCAAATTCCATTTCAGTCGTTGATGCCGTCTCATCACCATTTGTAGCTTCAATGCTCGTGGTCTGTCGAGCATTATCTTTGATGTTTTCATTAGTTTTCTTATTCGGAAAAGAGTTTCATGTATGCCCATAAATCCCACATTTAAAATAGATCATCGGGAGACCTTTATATTCAACTCCTTGTATTTTCCTATCTAACAGAAATTGGGACACCAATGGTCTCTCAAGATTGATTTTAACAACTATTCGAGCGAACTTGCCTCTAGACGCCAATTATGTATTGTAATTGATCCATATAGCAGTTGTAATTATATGGCCCAACATTCTAAGAATTTTCTTATGGTAATAGTGCAGAGGCATCCCTGAGAGTTGAATCCATGTAGTGACTGGATTAGTTTTCTCATTTTACTTATCAAACCTTGGCAACCATTTATGAACCATCAGGTAATGGCCTAAAATGATCCAGGGTCTTTGAGTTAAAACAAACTGAGCATCCTCTTCATTTCCAAAATGAATAAGGTAGTATCCATTTTCTAAATCGATCACCGAAAAACCACCTATGTAGTAGCCCATGAAGAGTCTAGACCGGAGCACAGAGCCTTATATCCAATCATTCGTTCGAGAAGTTTAACAACTACCATTGTTTGCCATGGCTTAACAAGGTGGTCGAGAACTCTTCTTGAGAAAGAGATAGACAAAAGTATTCCTTCTTTTTCTATCACCACATCTTCATCTAAAATTCGATTCATCATCCCTGCTCAAGAAATCTTCTTTTCCCATGAGTTCATCAGCCACCCATGCTTGTGTTTCCATCAATTTGTCTCCAGATGATAAAGGAGAAGGATTGTCCCCATCTTCCTCTTGAGATCTAAATTTAGTTTTCTTTGTTGATCGATCATCATCAAGAGGAGACAAGTTCCTTTCAAGAGCATCCGCAGTTGAGAGCTTCCCACCCCCCCCCCCCCCCCTCATAGTGGATTTTTTTTTTTTTTTGAAAACAGATTTCAATTAAATCAATGAAGAAAAGAGATACATCACTTGTGAAGGGTATGAACCCTTCCACACAACAGTCTCGCACTTCTCTAAAGCTAACTTAGCTAAAGAGTGGGCAATAACATTACAAGATCTAGGCGTATACTTAATACAAACATGTTCGAAGTTTGCCGCTAACTTCTGAATTTCTGAAACAACCCAATAGATCTCGGATCTGCTGCCCTGCTTGTTGTTAACTAAATTGACCACACCTTGAGAATCTGATTCCACGATGACAGCTTTCACTTTTGCATCTCTCGCCACCAACATACCCCATTCCATAGCTTCTGCTTCCGCATAAGAAACATCTCCATGAAACTTTGAAACCTTGATAGCAGCTGCTGTAACATACCCCAAAACATCTCTGATTACTGCCCCCAGCCCTACAATGTTTTTTTCGGAGCTGATAGCTGCATCAATGTTTACTTTTACAAAGCCATCTTGGGGGGGATTCCATGTCTGGGGAGGTACCCTCTGCTCTGTTTCACTGCAGGCCTCAGCTGGAGAATGCACTCTCTTATAAGCTGCAATCATAGCTTCAGCTTTAGCTACCATGATATAGGGGTTCTCCCTCTTTCCTTTGAAAATCAACTGATTTCTAGCATTCCATTTTACCCAGAAAATTGTTACCAACAGCTCCAGGTCATCTCTGCTTCTCATTCTTTTCATAGCATGCAGCAAGCTTAAAATATCGTGATTGTGAGCTGCATGAATGTCATCATTAAAATGGATTAGCTTCCATACCTTCTCAGCCGATTTGCAGGCCACTAGAGCATGAAAGACATTTTCCATTCCCATTTTACAGACTTGGCAAGTGGGTTCGTGGATTATTTTTTTCTTCCACAGATTCTCAGCTGAGGGGAGTTGGTTCTTTGCTGCTCTCCAGGCAAAAATTCTGATCTTTTGAGGCAAAGCAAGGGACAAAATAATATTCCACTCATTTTTGGAAACCACTGAGCTTGAAGGCATGGCTGGAAATTTTATTTGGAGAGCTGTCTGGTATCCACTTTTAACCGAGAACTGGCCATTTTTTCCATAATGCCAAATCAGCTCATCCTCCCTTGGTCTTCGAGGCAGAGGAATCTTAGTAATTAAATCAGCATCCATTTTGTCAAAATGCTCATAAATCCTCTTCTCATCCCAGCAGTTTGCCTCATTGATTAATTCCGAGACCATAGCATTAGGAGGCAAAGATGGCTTAACCACTGGCTAGAAAGTTGAAGGCTGTGGGATCCAATTAGCCTTATGAACATGAATTTTCTGACCATTGCCAACTCTCCACCTAGAGTCCGAGCAAATAATTTTCCTTCCCCACAGAAGGCTTTTCCAAATATATGAAGGGTTTGAGCCGAGTTTAGCATCCAAGAAATTTTTTGACTAGAAATATTTGGCTTGCAGGACCCTTGCCACCAGCGAATCTGGACATTGTTGAATCCTCCAGCCTTGCGTTGCTAGAAGGGCTCGGTTAAAACTTGAAAAGTCACAGAATCCCATCCCTCCCAAACACTTAGCTTGGCTCATCTTTTCCCACTTCGCCCAGTGAATATTCCTCCCTTCCCTCTTGGAGCCCCACCAAAACTTTGCCACTATTTTTTTAATATCATCACAAACACCCATTGGAATTTTAAAGACGCTCATTGCGTAGGCTGGGATGGCTTGAACAGCCGCTTTGATTAAGACTTATTTCCCTCCGCAAGAAAAAAATTTATGCTGCCAGCTTGAGATCTTATTGGAAACCTTCAACTTGATGTCATTGAAAAAGCTGCTTCTCTTTCTCCCGATCATCGACGGCAAGCCTAAATATTTTTCATGTCTCGACACAATATTGAGCTGAAAGAGATTCCCATTGCCTCGGCTTGATCTTGCTGTACGTTACCACTGAGAAAAAGAGAAGATTTCTCGAAGTTAAAAATTTGACCGGAAGCTGTGGAGTAGCGCTCAAGGATCATCTTCAAATGTTGACAGTCGGCCATGGAAGCTCTGCTGAAGACAAGGCTGTCATCAGCAAATAAAAGGTGCAAAATCTTCAAATTGTTTCCAAAAGATAGCCCATGAATAAGTCGTTGTTGCTCAGCTTGCTGCAGCAAAGATGAAAAAGCCTCTGCACATGTAATAAACAAATACGGAGAGATGGGGCAACCTTGTCTTAAGCCCCTTTGAGGTGTAATTAAGCCTTTCACTGATCCATTTATTAACACTGAAAATGAAACCGAACTAATGCACCTCATAATCAAGCTAATCCATTGATGCGAAAAGCCTAGTTTTTTCAAAGTTTGCTCTAAAAAGTTCCATTCCAATCTGTCATAAGCTTTACTAACATCAAGCTTTAATGCAATTAATCCATTTCGCTTGCCTTTACAATGCCTAATCTTGTGCAAACATTCATAGCCAACTATTATATTGTCAGTGATCAACCTATTGGGGATAAAAGCACTTTACGATAGAGAGATGATTTTGTGCAAAATTTGCTTAAATCTATTAGCAATTATTTTAGCTACAATTCTATAGCTAACATTGCACAAACTAATAGGCCTAAAATCTGTCACTTTCCTAGGCTTTCCGATTTTTGGTATTAAAGCAATGTAAGTGTGGTTTAAAGGGCCTATGGTACCTTGTGAATTGAGGATATGCAGACAAGTGGTGAGCACTCCCTCCTTAACCGTATCCTTAACCGTATGCCAATGCTTTTGGTAAAACAATGCTGGCAAACCATCTGGCCCCGGAGCCTTCGTTGGGCACATTTGACTTAGAGCTTCCAAAACTTCCTCGGCTGTAAACGGTTCCCCCAAACTCGCATTCATGCTGGCTGAAACTCTCGGAGTTATTCCTTCTAAGGCTGCTGCAATTTGGTCTTGGCTCGGCTGGGTTGATGTAAAAAGATTGGTGAAATAGTTGCAAAACTCATGCTCTACTTCATTTGGCTTCTCAATCCATCTCCCGAAATTATCCTCAATCCCCCAAATTCTGTTTTTTTTTTTCCTTCTTGCCGTCGCTTTGTCGTGAAAGAATTTTGTGTTTTTGTCCCCCTCCTTGAGCCAATCTGCTCTTGAGCGTTGCTTCCAGTAGATTTCTTCATCCATGAGAATATTTTGGATTTGCTTCTCCACTTTCCGAATTTCCTCACCATTTACATATTGCACCCTTCTTTGTTTTAACTCCCGCAGCTGATTCTTTAGCTTCTCCAATTTTCTGTCACGCTTTTTAAATTCCAGCTTGCTCCACCCCAAAAGCCTACCCATCGAAGCTTTTGTTGCTTGTCGAAAAGATTGGGCTGGATCTTCACTGCTCCAATTTCTATACAACCCCCATTCCTCCTTAATTATCTCTTTGCATACGTGATACAAGCTCCACATATCCTCATAATGGATTTGCGAGGAATGTCTACCCCTTTGGTTCTTGCCCTCCCTTATCTCTTGAACAGCCATCAACACGGGACAATGATCCGAAGTCCAGGTGTCCAGGTTGCTTGCTGCACAGTCCACAAATCTGTCACTCCAAGCTTTTGAGCAAACAAATTTGTCCAACCTTTCTTCCACGAAACCCTTCCCATATCTTCCATTATTCCAAGTAAAAGCACACCCCCTATACCCGACATCCTTTAAGCCACAATCTCTCAAACCTTCTCTGAAATCATTAATTAAATTCACGTTCCTGTCATTGCCGTCCCTCTTCTCATCAAGATGTAAAATTTCATTAAAGTCTCCACAACACAACCAAGGGCTAGAAGATAAAACCGCCAGCCACCTAAGGAGCATCCAAGTGTGCTTTTTCTGACTTATTTTCGGATGACCGTACACTCCTGTAACTCGCATTCGATTTCCATTTGGCATTTGAGTTTCGGCATCAATGTGATGCTGGCTGTAAGAGTTGATTTGCACCCCAATATCTGACTTCCAGAGCATTGCTATTCCGCCTCCTCTTCCATTACCGTTTACCGCAAGACAATTCTCAAAACTCAGCTTATTTGCAATCACATTCATTTGCATGGTTGATACCTTTGTTTCACACAAAAACACCAGCTGAGCACCATGCAATTGGAGGATTTTTCTTAAGGCTTGAAATGCTCGGGGATTCCCCAGATCCCGAACATTCCAGCTGAGGATATTCATAGCTTCCGGCGGGGCTAGCTACCAGCCTCCGCCGATATTTCCATAGTGTTTGCTTCCATGACCACCACCTCTTCCAGCACCAGCGGTTCCCACCCCAACTGAAGTCTTGCTGTTGGAGAGACATGCACCAAATTTTTTGTCTCGAGCTTGTTTGAGCTAAAGAGCTTTGTTTTGTTCCGTGGGCTTTGCCCGAGTTTTTTCCCCCTTGGCCTTTTCTGAGCTTGTACCTCAATTTCCCCCCCCCCCCTTCACTTAGCTTTCTAATTAATCTCTTCCACTTCCTCTTATTGGGCTGTAGCTGAGATACTTCCGGCCCATTGATTTTTCCAGCTTCCTCTTCATGACTTATTTGCATTTTTTCCCTCTCTTTTGGAATGCCATTTCCCGCTTGTGTGCCCATTTTCCTTGGGGCTGTTGTATTGCCACTTTTCTCAGCTTGCTTGTGGCCGTCATTTTGCTCTTTGTCCACTGACCGTATCACTCCTTGCATTAATTGTTGCTCAGCTACTCCTCCTATCACATCATTCTTAGCATGCTCCATGGTTTGCCCCATTTCCTTCTCACTTGGTATCAACCCGTTTGCCCCTATCGGGTTTTCTTGGTTTTGCCCTTGCTGTTGCTGGAAGCTGTGATTTTCTGAGCTTGCTGATTTTGCATCCGATTTTCCAGCCCCATAGTTCCATATTCCCTTGTTCTGATTCCTCTTTGTAAAGCCCCCTACCGTAAGCGCTTTCATCCAACTCCCATATGGTAGATCTTCTCTTGGTTGGTCTTGGTACTTGCCACACTCTTTGTATTGATGTCCAATAATTCCGCAGCAATAACAAAAATCTGGCAAGCGTTCATAAACCACCGACATTGGGATATCAGTTTCATCTTCTTGCTTTAGAAATAGAGTCCTCTCTAGCGGCTGTGTTATATTAATTGAAACTCTGATTCTGGCATATTCTCCAATACAATCTCCATTATCATCAGTTTGAACCTCCTCTACTGATCCAATCTTCCCGCCCAAGTCCTAGAGAAAATCTTTATCCATACACGCTAGTGGAACATTACGAATCTACACCCAAAAGGATGTATGAGTAAAAGATTGTTTTGCGACTTCTCCAATCCCCCTTGGCTCAGCGAGTACAATCAATGCCCTGTCGAAGTGCCATGGTCCCCCTTTTAGCACTCTTTTTTTGTCTGCTTCTTCAGCAAATTTGAACATGAAGATGTTGTTTCCCACGCTTTCGATTTTGACTTCTTTGAAAGTCCTCCACACCTGCTGTAACGCAGCCTTAAGACCCTCTTTATTTACTCCCTTTGCAAGCATTACTTTGCCCACTAAGCAGCCTACCATCATTTGTTCTTTCTTTTTTTCCAAATTCACCTCCAGTGTTATTTTGGCTTTGTCTTCCTCTCTGATAGTTATTGCTTGACACTTGCGGATTAGCTCTTCAGTGTCCATGGTAGTTTAAAGCTAGGGCAGGGACTGAGTTATTTCGGCTCACTAGCTTTAACTCGTGCCCCAGCGCTCTACACTAACTATTGCTTTTCGAAACTTTCTCAACCAGCACACCAATCCCAAAAGCTTACTGTTTTGGATTACTTTCCACTCACCGGGAGTGACCACATGAGTCCTTACGACCCCTCACTACTTCCATTCAAGCCTCTCTAAAGGAGAGAGAGCTTTTCGAAGGAAAAAGACAGAAACCCCCCATAGTGGATGTTTAAATTGAGGGTAAATGCTACTTTACTACTCAGCGTAGTTTGGTGTTAATTATTCAGTTAAAACTTGTATTTCTAAAATTTACTTAAAATATACTTATCATTACTTTTGTAACTTTTGAATCTAACGTTATAAAAGATAAAATAATATTTCTGCATTATATAACTTGAAATTAAAACCAATTAGACATGTAACAAATGAAAATCAACGATAATTAAGTAAATTTTAATGGAAACAACTATGTACATGAATATTTTGTGTAATATTTTAAAATAAAATGACTAATTATATAATTGGTTCAAATTGCAAAGATTAAAGAAGCATTTATCTTTAAATTAAATTATTGGGGCTTATTATTGTTACTTTCTTTTCATTTTCTTTGCATTACAACTTTGACTACTGTCAAATAAAAATAATAAATATGATTTAATATAGAGTTCTGAAATCCAAGCATTCGATTGGCTAGTTTTTTAACAGCTTTCTTTTGTTGGCTATCTACAATTCGAACTTTTTTTTATTTGAATTTTGTGAGAGATTGGAAAGACTTAAAAAGTAATTTTGATTTATCGACCCTTATTTTTTAAAATATACAATTTTATAAAATAACATATAGGTGAAAGTGAAGTATGAACATATTAGTAATATGTAGGTCCTTGAATAATACAAGGTAAAACACATATATAATAAACCATTATCAGTATTCCAAGTAGGGATGGCAATGAGGCAGATATAGGTTGGATCTATCTCGTTCCATATCCAATTCGTGAAAAAAATTAGGATCCATATTTGTTCCGAATTCATCACCGGTCTATTAAGCTAGAATAAATAAATAAATAAAGATTTAAACCTGCTCCAAATCTATCATGAATTTTTACTTTTTAGCATGGTAAATTTTAAGATATTTATATAGTATAAGAGAATATTAACAAAGTTTATCTTTATTAGAACCATCAAGAAAAATAAGAGAGAACCAATATTTGAGAAAAATAAAAACCTATTGCTATCAACTGAACTACATAATGCATCTCAATTAAAATTGAGAAGAAAACTTTGAGTTTCATATAAAATTAATAAATATCGTATCTTATAAGTGTGAAATTGATATTAGTGAATTAGGTATAAGTTTAATTTGATTGTGAAAGTAGTAACCTATTCACAATTATTTAATTTTTAAAAATAAACTTAAATTAAAAGACTTTTAATTGGATATGAATCCAAATTTTAAGTTTACACCTATTTCTTCTCTAAATTCGTCTTGGATCTATTCATTTAGACTAGTTCTACTCTAAGACCATCTTAGACCGAGCCATCTTAGACCGACGCAAATATGATTCATTTAAATTTAAATCATGCGGAAGAGTTCGTTCATTTAGATAGGATAGCTATTCGTGAACTGAAATGAAAAGGAAGTAGAATTAGTCTTTTTTCCGAGTAGTCGTTTTTCTTTACTTTATTGGATTTTCCAGTGGAAAGGGCGGGAAAGATTGGATCAAGCCAGCCCAATAGCCATTCCCAATTACAATACACACAACTTCAATTACAATATCCATACCTACTAACTTTCTTGATATGTAACTTAGAGCATGGTGAACACGTGTAATAATACGTATAAAAAGGCCCCATCTCTATGCAGTTAGCCAATTATCACCATCCACGTTCCACAACGGATGCAGTAGATGCCAGAAAGCAAGAAAAAGATACACTTGATGGAAGGTGAACACGTAAAATAATACATATAGATAGGCATTATCACTGTGCAATTAGGCAAATATCACTATCCACATTCCACAAGGGATAGTTGACGCCAAAAAGCAAGAAAAAGATACTCTTGATGCAAGGTAACAGGTGTAATCATATGTACAAGAAGGCATTATCATTATGCAATTAGCCAATTATCACTTTCCACATTCCATGAGGGATGAAGTAGATGTCAAACATAAAGGTCGATTAGCCAATTGTACACCTGACGTAAGCCAATTGTACACCTGACGTAAGGTGAACACGTGTAATAACATGCATCACTTCGCAATTAGCCAATTAGCACTAT
The DNA here is from genome assembly GCA_039657385.1 of Citrus x changshan-huyou. Taxonomy (NCBI): domain Eukaryota; kingdom Viridiplantae; phylum Streptophyta; class Magnoliopsida; order Sapindales; family Rutaceae; genus Citrus; species Citrus x changshan-huyou. The sequence goes on along the minus strand of CM077547.1, from coordinate 13,196,500 downwards.
CCACATATTCCAATCTTGTGATAACATAAAAGGTGTAGGAGAAATTATGGAATATCTCATATGTACTATAACTAATTGATACATGTATAACAAAGGTAATTAAATTTAATATAATTATCACTTATATAATAATAATTCAAAATAAATATATACATATTATAATATTATTATTTATTATATAAATAATATAATACCTCAGATGTATTCTAAAATTTCTCATAAAATAGATGTCATGAAGGTCGATAAAGATCGACTGCAGAGTCTTAACCTAACGTTTCACTTCCAATTTTCAAGTAAGAAACCATTAAAAAATTCAAAATATCTAATGAGAAAAATAGCGGCGGCTTTCAATAGCTCTCGTGTAGCACGTTTCAATAAGACAAGAATATTAAATTGGAGAGTGATTTTGTTGTCACTTTATTATGTTGTCACTTTATTAGTGTACCCATTTTACCTACTAGAAAAAGAAAGAACTATTACAATCTTATAATTGACAAATTACAAATATATTATAATTTGAGATCTGTTACAGCCTTATAATCAAACGGCCTACAAATATGTTATAGCATGGAGTCTACTAAAGAAACATATAATGATAGTATACTCCAAAGGTCTGCTTAACACGTTTCGAAAATGTGTGCTGGAGGCAAACCTTTATCACAATATATATATCTAACTATCACTAATAGTTAAGGTGATATATCTGCTCTTATCTAAATTTACGTTGGATATAGAGGATTTGCAAAGAATCTCGTAGAGGCTCGAAGTAACACCTTCAATATGTTGAAGTACCGTAATGGCATGTTGTGCAAATGGTTACCTTTATTTTATTGAATAATCAGTAAAATAAAACTTTTTTTTTTCCCCAAAAGGATCTGTGAGTTTGAGAGCAAAGGGGGTTTGCTTGCTTTAGTTTAGACCGGTGTGTTTTAGGTAAGTTTGTTCTACTTTCTAACTGAAATTAATTTTGGTTGGGATTGTAGCGTTTAGTCGATTTCATTTTAAACTTTTTTAAAAACAAGTTTTCCATTTTAACCCTAACCGAACAAAAACCATTGGGTTTTCAGAATTCGGAATCAAACGGTAGCGAAAATTTGCTTCGGGTGGATTTTGATTCAAACCAAACCAAATTTCCAGATTTAATTTTATGTACCTACCAAACATTTGGATTATTTAAAACCGCGTTTATCCTTCTCAAACTTAGATTGTGACACTAGTAGATAATTCGGCAATTTTAAAAAATCAGTGCAAGTGATACAGACAGGTTTGATCAGGAATTTTAAATAATATACTTAATTAGGCATTAGCATGAGAAAAGCATGCCTTTTAACATATACGAGTGCTTTTGTATGGACCCCCACTCTTTATTACTATAAAACAATGTGTTCACTACTCATGCTAGGCAAACAAATTAACTCGTTGCCTTCTTATCTTCTTCTTCTTCTTCTTCTTCTTCCCAAAATGTCAAATTTCGATGAGAGTCAATGGATCGATAGCGTCCGTGGTATCCTCAAAAATGGGCTTGGAATTGATACTGATCTTCGTCCCAGCATATTCACCGTGCCCAAAACATTGATGTCTAGTGATCCTGATTCTTACACTCCACAACAACTTGCAATTGGTCCTTATCACTACTGGCGTCCTGGGCTCTATGAGATGGAGAGATACAAGCTCGCCGCAGCAATAAGAGCTGAAACCTACCTCCTTGGCAATCATAAGTTTGAGTATGTTGTTGATCAATTGGAAAAGCATGTCCTACGTATTCGAGCTTGTTACCAGAAGGTGTTGCCTATCAGTAATGAGGCTCTAGCTTGGATGATGGCCATTGATGCATCATTCTTGCTTGAGTTTCTTATGGTCTACGCCATGAAAGAAGGTAAGGTGACTACAACTTACCCTTCAAAATCAATGTCACATTTGTCAGGGACCAAAGCTGCTCTTAACATGATTCTTAGAGATTTGGTGATGCTTGAGAATCAAATTCCCTTGTTTGTGTTGAGAAAAATGCTTGAGGTGGAATATTCATCTTTGGAAGCAGCTGATGAAATGTTGCAGGCAATGCTAATGGGATTCTGCAAAGAGCTTTCTCCTTTTAAAATGATGAAGGACACGCCAGTGATCAATGTTTCAGAGTGTCAACATCTGCTAGATTATTTGTACGACACAATTGTGCCGAATGCTCAAGAAACAAAGGTAGAGATAACTGTGGTTGTTGAAGATCAAAGTGGAGAAGCCAAGGAATCGGTGACGATAGAGATAGATGCCGCCGCAGCCGGCGACCCAACTTATGTTAAAAAATTGTTCAGTCTGATTTGGAAATATCTTTCAAAGGTCAATTTTGTCAAAAGGTTGCCATGGGGAAAGCTTTCTAAGGCTCTTCCCGGGATTTCGCTCATAGTACAGATGATTCAACAAATGAATCCAGGGAAAAATGGAAAAGAGAAGTCAGATGATGATAGTGACATGAACAAGCCACCGCTAATGGAAGAAATCACAATCCCTTCAGTCACTGAGCTTGCCAATTCCCTGGTTCATTTTAGAGCCACTACAGGTGACATCTCAACCGTCCGTTTCGACGCAAAGAAGCGGACAATACACCTCCCCACCATCAGTTTTGATGTTAACACAGAGGTGATCTTGAGAAACTTGGTGGCATACGAAGCATCATATGCATCCGGACCGCTGGTTTTTACTCGTTACACTGAGTTGATGAATGGGATTATTGATTCTGAGGAGGATGTGAAGTTACTTAGGGAAAAAGGGATCATTTTGAACAGATTGAAGAGTGACGCAGAGGTTGCGAATTTGTGGAATGGGATGAGCAAATCAATTAGGTTGACGAAAGTGCCTCACATTGATAAAGCTATTGAAGGTGTTAACAAGTATTACAACAGACAATGGAATGTTAAGTTTCGGAAAAATATGAGGGCTTATGTGTTTGGTTCTTGGAAATGTCTTACATTTCTAGCTGCCATTACGCTCTTGTTCTTGACGATGGTGCAATCTTTCTGCTCAGTCTATAATTGTCGCAAATTCAAGTTCGTCTCAGGCTCTAGCTCAGTTGGCTGATTGGTTTGACTCGAGAAATAAACTAAAGGGGAAGAGGGGGGGGGGGGGGGGGTTAATTTTGTTTTATTTTACTTTATTTTATTTTGCGTGTCCATGGGATTTACTAGTAATGTACATTTTTCTCCTCCGGGGGATTCTAGTTTTGCAATAATGATTCTTGGAATTTGCCCTAATATGCATGTTTGCTTGAGAAATTTTAAAATGTAACAGAAATACTCTAGTTAGTTAATATGTGTGTGACATATATAGTTTTATTAAATATAATTATTAATTACGTTGTGATTTCAAAATAAATACACCGATGCTAAACTCATTAATTGGTTAACGTATTCTAAAATATCTCAACTTTGTTTATAAATATCCCATTTGGCTTCTTTAATGGAACCTAAGGCTTTTCCTTTCATGGTTGTCGCTTTCTTTGAAAAATGATTCCAGTAGTCCCACTAATTGACAAGTAATGAGCGTAATCGTCAATTGATAGTATCGTCATATGGCGTTAAAATGGGACCATATTGTATATGTAATTGTACTTTATTTTGGGTGTGAGTGTGACAAAAAGAAAAGTTTCGTTATGTGGTTTCTTCTCCTAGGGTGAATGTAGATCTATAATGATCCCTGAAGTTGTATTAATTTGTAAAGGTGTGTACTTTCCAGAATGAATCCAACGGTTGAGAATTAATGTTAAATAAAAATAGAAAAAAGGGGCAACTTGTAATGCCCTAGCAATTTTATCTTCTTCAAATCCCCAATTTTCTCTTATTCAATTTCTTTCCTCAACACTTGAAATCGCATCTCTCTCCCTCAAATTCCTAATTTCTCTGTTCAATTTCTTTACTAATCACATAAAATCAAAGCCATCATTTCGCTCACATCAAACAGCCAATCCAATCCATCAACTTATTGACACAAATATATTCATAATATTGATTTTGATGATAACAAATTAGATTAAGAATGTTAGAGTTTTTGAAATTAGATAATTTCTTAGGTTGTATGATGTTTTGAACAAAATCAAGTTTCTGGAAATAAACGGGTAATCGCTAAACTTAAAAACAACAAATCGATAACATTTGGTTGAGTTACTAACAACTTTCGAAAATTAACAGTTAACTATTAATAAAAAGACGGCTAACCGAGCGTATGGAAAGCATTACACAAAGGAATATGATATCATTATATCTTATTCTAGTGGTCAAGATTATTGATGTATAGGGCATCGGTTTTATGAGACCTTTCCTCATTCTTTTAGCTTTCAATACAAATTAGTTGCTGTCAACTACATATCTAAGTGGGTAGAAGTAATTCTGTGAAGAACCAATGACCACAAAGTGGTGATGGGAGTTTTCAAGAGCAACATATTTTGCACTTTGGGTTCCCTCAGGCCATAATCAGTGATGATGATACTCACTTTTGTAACAAATCATTCAAAACGCTTTTGGCAAAGTACTATATCACACACAAAGTGGCTTCCCTATATCATCCACAAATCAGTGGCCAAGTCAAGATTTCCAATATCAAATAGTTCGAAAAGAAGATTACAACTGGTAAAACTTTAGGAAGTTCTCAATGATGCATATGAAAATGCCAGGAATCACAAGTAACAGATAAAAGCCTTTCATGACAAAAATATCATGAGAAAATCTTTTATACCAGGTCAGAAAGTGCTTTTATTCGATTCTCACTTGCATCTATTCCCTAGTAAATTACATTATCGATGATCTGGTACTTTTATTGTTCACACTATTTTTCCACACAGGGCCATTGAAATTGAGGATCCAAAGACTGATGTCACTTTTAAAGTTGATGATCAAATATTAAAGGCATATCTCGAGTACTAACCACACGTAGAAGACACCAAAATAAGTTTGAGTGACCCGCCACATCTTGATTGAGTCTTTTCTTTGGTGATTTAACTTTTTGTCATTTCATTTTGCTAATTAAATTGTTTCTCACTGAAGTGCGTCTATTTAACAAATTATTTTATTTTATCACTTATTTATATGTCATGAGTACCTTAATGAGGCAAATACTCTTCAACCACCTTAATCAACTTCTACATGTGAAGTGTCACCTAAGCAACTTACTCTAAGTTTGTAAATCATATCCTATTTGGAATCTACAATCACTAGTATTAGTATCCCATTTAGAAGAGTTAAAAAGACAACTCATGGAAATAGAAGATGGTATTCATGATACCCAATGAGAACTTGATGTAAAGTCAATAAAGGGACGATGGTGAGTTAACATCCGATATTTTACATTGTGTTTTTATTTTACCGTTTGCTTTCACGTGTGTCTTGTTTTTGCTAGATTAATTCTTTTGTTTGGTGTTTTGTCATTTGTTACCCCAGTTAAGTAGCAAATAACGGTAGTTCGTGACTATTAAATAACGGTAATTTAAATATTTTCTTATGTTATAATATCCAGGTGATGTCTTCTAAAGTCTAATTCTTTCATTTCAGACATTAAGGATAATATTTCATTCTGATTGGGGGGAGGAAATAATTGACTGTTGTGGAATAATTGATTGTTGTGTCATTATACTTTTACTAACCTTTTATAAATTTTTAAGTTGAAGATGTTCGAATATGAAATTTAGATACTCTAGAAACTCATCTTTGTAGTCTTGGAGTTTAGTTTAAATAGGAAATAATTGACTGTTGTGGAATAATTGATTGTTGTGTCATTGTACTTTTACTAACCTTTTATAAATTTTTAAGTTGAAGATGTTCGAATATGAAATTTAGATACTCTAGAAACTCATCTTTGTAGTCTTGGAGTTTAGTTTACATAATAATAATAATAATAATAATAATAATAATAATAAATAAATAAGCTAAGGCATTTTGTGAGATCTTTTGACATTGGATGACATGAAGACTTCTAAATTTTAGTATTTGTATTATATTTGGTTTTGAGTTATGTTACATCAGGTTTGCCACTTTGCATATTGATGTTGGTGACAAGTGTGAATTGAGAAATTTGATGAGTGAAATTAATTGAGTTATTTAAAGGAATATAAATGTCATAATAAGTTCCAAGTATGTTTTCAAGCCTACTTTTCTTGAAAAGCAACTCTTTATCATAGCTTAGCAGTTTATTATTTTATATATGATCTCTATCTTTTTCTTCTGGGTCAACCAGTGAAAAAAAAAAGTTGTGTTACTACATCTGAAAGTCCATTGAACTAGTAGATACGAAAGACTATTTAGAGCCCTAAAAAATAAAAGAAAGGGCATATTTGATCTGTTTTAGCCTTTTCTTGTTATCCCTATTGTGAAGTATTCATAGTTACCCCTTTTGAGCTTATTAAATTTTTTTTCTTTGTTAACCTATCATCTTATCTAACTCCAATTTAAAGTATTACCCTATAATTTAGGTTTTTCATCACCTACTCATATTTGAGAAAAATATAGATGAATTTTTTTAAAAAAAAATATTGTTCAATTATATAAAAAAATTTATTATAAAAAAAGACAAATAATAAAATAAATGAATAAAATAAAAGCACCTTCTAATTTCCAAAAGATCCATTTTTTCTCAAACGTATATTTTTGTTCTTCCTATTATCCCTTCTTTGGTAGTTATTTTTCTAGCCTACACTACGTCCTAGTAAAAGTTCTTCTTGATTTTACGAAACTATAGTATGAAGTTGGTAATATGGACTAAAAGATGTGGTGATACATTAAAAAAAAACGAATAATATTGGTTTGACTAGTAATTCATTTGACTTGAAATTGTATTTTTTTTTCTAAACTAGGGACATTATTCCTTCATCTTAGTGAGAGTGTGTGATACTGCTTTTCTATTATTTTCTCTTAATCTACCATTCTTCGAAGAGTTAAGAGTGACTTTTTTTTTGTGTTTACATTCTTTTAAGAGAGTCATTCTTACCGGTGAGAATTTGAGGTTTGGTATATCATTCTTAAAAGTGGCTTGATTAACATAGCTTTGTTAACTAATCATTTTGCATGAGTTTTTTCAACTGATTTGTTTAAATGGTTGATATGAGAGTGATATTTTCACAGCCTGAGATAATGCTTATATTTTTATTTGATTGTTGTCATTAATCTGATTAAAAAGTCAACAAAATAGCCTTTAAAAAAAAGGAGATTTCAATTCAAGTTTGAATTTCACTAGATATTATTGTTTAATTTACCAAGGACTAGCAATAAGCTGGTTGGCGGATGTATTGAGCGCTAGAGAATGCAATTATATAAAGGGTAATTTTTTTATTTTATGTATTTAAATCCTTTAAACTTTGATTGTGTGTTTTGTTACAATTTGAGTAATTTATTTATATCAAGGGTATTTTGGTTATTTTATAATTAACAAGAGGTCGGACAACAAAACAGATACCATTTTTAAGGTTAGAATAACTAAAAACCTTAGGAAGGGCATAAAGGGCTAAATCATAATTTTAGAAATTTGGTAGAACCCACTAGTGTGGCATTGACTGATGATATGACATTGATTGATGACATGACAACATAGATCGATGATGTGGCAGCATCTTATTGAACAAAAAAATATTGATGTGGCGTCTACTGATGATGTGGTATTGATTGATGATGTGGCAACACATTATTGGATCGAAAATTTGACTTTTGTGTTGATTGCTGACATGACAGCATATTAGTGGACCAAAATACACGCGTATGATATGTGTACATACAAGGAATGACAACCCTGATGATGTGCTTCATCCAATCGAGCTTGCCACATGGCGCAATCTTGAATGTCCGAATTGTTTTCATTCAATGACCATGATTACCTGCTATATCTATAAATATGGGACTTCGCCCCAGTTCGATAGCTCTAAATCCAAATTTAAACTCCATTTTTTTCTAAATCTTACTGTATCTTGTATTTTTCTATGTATTTTATAAAATTACTATTTTACCCTAGTTAAAAATAAGTAGCTAATTTAATTTTAAGCTTGGGTTGAAAGAGAAGCCTTAACATGATCCATGGGCTTAATTTCGTAAGTTTACGTTTTCTTCTCTAAATTACTTAAGTTGTTTTGGCTCATTGTTGATAGACCGTAACAATCTTATATAGATTTTGCATTGTATACCCGCTCTCTATTATAAGATCATTATTGTTTCGCACAATGATCACTTTACACTATATTTATTTGTGAGAAACTCTTCTTTATTATTTGTGGTTTGTCTTGAATCAATGCTGACAAAGAATTCATCTAAGTTATGTAGTGGACAGTCTTGCCACATTGTCGACAATAAGATTGTTATCACCTAGCACAATGTGCACTTAATACTGCATTTAACAAAATATTATTTCCTTTAAGCACAATAAGTGTTTGGTACTATATTTACCACAATGAGGACTATGACGAATGGAAATACTTCCTAATCAATTAATTGAAACTAAAAAGGAATATTAAGCCTATGGTGAAATGTTGAGTATTAATCCAAAAACCCAAGCAATTCAGTTTAAATTGTTTCATTTTTAATTCATTCTTACCATTTTATTTTAAATCTTGTAATACAAAAAATCACATGTAATCAACTCTAAAACAAACTTCGAAAATTAACCTTACACATAATTAAATCTACTTGCTCATGGAATCGACACTCGTCACTATTAATCTATACTACAATAGATTTGCACGTTTGCAAGTATAATAAAATTTGCACAACAATCACCCTATAGCAGAATAAACTTTGGTAAGTAATAAAATTGGTGTACTCTTCGTCTTCCTCGAACATGGGTATCTTATTATAATCAATAATGCATCCATCAAACTGAGTAAACTATGGCCAACTGTGGAATCATCTAGCTAATCAATTTTTAGTAGTGGAAAACTATCCTTAGACCATGCCTTGTTGAAATCCGTGAAGTTTACACACATTCTCCATTTCCTATTGGCCTTCTTCTTTATAATCATGTTAGAGATCTAAACAAAATAGTTCCCTTATTTGATGGATCCTGCTTTCAATAGTTTCTCGACTTCAATGTTAATGGCATCATATCTCTCTCGGTTAAAGCATATTCTCTTCTTCTTTATAGCTTGATATTCCTGTTTACTACTAGCTTATAATAAGCTAGCTTAGGGTCAATCCTCGACATATCCTGTACGACCAAGTGAAGACATCGGCATACGCTGGCAAACATTCTACTAGCCTCATTCTTAGTTCCTTCTTTAACCTCGATTCAATCTTTACCGCTTTTTTAAGGTTATTTTGTTTTATGCTTATTGTCTCTAGGTCTTCGTCCAACCTCTACCTTCCATTTCTTGAATCTTCTCAAGTGCAAGCGAGGTTATTTGTATGTTTTCCTTGGCCACCATCATGTAACACCCTATGGCAATTCTCTGGTCTCCCTTTACTACTCCCACGACCTCATTAATCCAGTATTTGAGTGCTAAGTAAAAGGTGGACATGAAAAATTGGCTAATCCTTAGAAAAAACCTCCAAAAATCATCTAGTCGGAGCTATCTTCCTCAGCAACTACAAAGTTTAACATTATTGTCTTCATAAACGATCTTAAACTGATTGTCACTGGCAGTTTTACTACTCCTAGGAGCATCAATCTCCCACCCCTGAATCCTTTTAAAGAGATGCCAATATGCTCTAGTCCTAAATCTATTATTCCCATTCTTCTAGGGTGGCTTTAAAAAGAATATCCACTGAGCTACCTGAATCTACAAGGATCTTGTAAAACTCTTTGCTGGTCATGTTTGCTTTTATCACCAGGGCATACTCATATGGATAAAGCAGAACTTCCTTATCATCTTTTGTTCATATGATCAGGACCTGCCTGATTCTTGCTCGTTTCGCTACCGTTATGCTAAAAAGTATAATGCAGCAGGTTAGTGTATAACTCCCATAATTTTTCCATGCCTTATTTGAATCTCTTGCTACGGTAGGTTCTTCTGCAATGACATCGACCGTTGTCTACTCGCAAATCATGTGACTAGCATTCTCCTCCTCTACTGTATGTGGTTGATTTGAGATGGGACAAGAATTGTTAATGTACTTATCTAAAAAATGATTCCTTACCAAGCCTTCTACTTGATTCCTTAGGTCAGGATATTCAGCCCCAGTGTGGTTCTGAATGTCATGGAACTCATAGAATATGCTTTTATCCCGCTTATTCATCTCTTTTACAAGTGGTGGAAAAGAATACAACGAACTTCGATCCTTAATTGCATGAAACAATTCCTCCAACGAGACCCTCAGCAGTGTATAGCGTCCTTAAGTAGCACTCTTGTCAATCATCTACATCGTTCTATCCCTTGGAAAACTACTTGAAATGTGAGCTATTTATTGTGGGTAGGATGGCAATGGGCACTACCTATTGGAAGTTTGCCATTGTCAAACCATAATTGCAAAAAATTTAAATTACCAAACTCACACACAACTGCTGCGGGTTTTAGTTTTTTTTTAAGAGAACACGCCCACTAAGAACTTTGATAATTACAAAACCCACAATAGTGCCTGATGAATTTTTTACAGATTCTCACATTTAAAATTACAAATGTTAAAATATACTTTTTGTAAAACCTAAAAATTTAAATTATATAACTCAATATGTAAGTTTAAAACAATAACCTAAAATTTCACATAAAATACTCAATAGTAAATCTAACCAATTTAAATGGAAAATTAATATTTTAACATCAATCCGAAAAAAAAAAAGTCCTGCACCAATTGTCAATCCAACATCATTTCTCAAATTTAAGTATGAAATACAGAAGTCCATCAAACTACAAAAGTGCTTTCAATTAAAAAAAAGAAAAAAAATAAAATCTAGTATCTAAAAGTAACAACACAATCATGCAAAAGTATCACCACTGCACCAACAACAATTATGATCCTATATTTCATTCGATACAAGCTCTAAGAGTTAAAGATATTCATTTCATTCACCACCATTATCGTCCATCCAATATGATTCCTACAATAATGATTTAAAGATGGCAGAATTTCAGTTTTCTTTCTTAAGAAAACCAGACCAATGTATCCATGCGAAAGATGCCAGATTGAAGGGAGGCATCCAATGTCCTATTCACATATGCCAAAGAGATCCTGTTCTGCCAGATTCATTGGTGTAATCAATGCTCCAGAAATTGGAGAAGAGTCTCTGAGGCGGGTTTCTGATGACTATGATGCAGTCAAATGGGTAATCCAAAAGACAGATCCAACAGAATTTGGACCCATAAAGAAAGCTATCAACTGGAACAATATCAATGCTTTAGAAAAAAAATAAAGCATTGGATGAAATTATTTCTGTTATGGAAACTCTCATAATAGACTTCTTTGGATCTGGACTAAGATAAACACAGTTGGCAGAAAAAACAATTCCTCCAGAACAAATACTGTGATGTTCGAAAGCTTAAAGAATACTATATGGAACAAGAACGACTTTTCTATATCTTTATGAAGCCAACAGATATAGTACACAGAACGTTTGTTCTTAATATGCCTAGATTGGTAGCAGAAATGATGGAAGCCAAGTTCAAAACTGATGCAATGACATATCTGACAAACTACAACTTAGCTCGATTAGACCAGATAGCTACATAATTGATCCAGAATCATTGCAGGAACCAAGACCTTAAGAAGCACATGAAGCAGATAGAGAAAACCTTTCTGTCCAAATACTGCAATGACAAACCTAATAAATTTGGTTCCATAAAATCTGTTGTTCTTTTTCGTCAGCCAAAACTCAAGTCTATGTATAAGTCTTCCAAAATTACTGTACAATTTATCTCTTCTAGTTTTAAAGAAACTTATCTTCTTGGTCTCTCTCCTCAATAGATCAAGAGCTACAGGATTGAAGGATACAGAGGATTGCATCTTGGTCCAATCAGACTTGGAATTCAGCTTTCATTTCTCACAGGAAAAAATGTCACTTGTTTCCTTGACATTCTTGATACAAGTGGCAAACTTTTGAAAAAGCCTTGATCTCAGCCGTTGAAATGGGGCTTAACCAAAGACATGTAGTTGTTTAGGTGGAACCAAACTTTACCTTTGACTTACATAAGCCAACCATTCCAGAAACCATCAAAGTGTTAGTTGAGATAAATGGATTAACCATGAAACCAAATGAATTAGCTCTTGCAGTACACCATACCATAACCTATAAAGTCCAAACCCACATGTTTTCCATGAGCCATAACAATCTTCCTATCACCAGATTTACTGTTGGAGAAAGAAGAATCATCCAACCTAGAACTTTCAAACAAAACCAACTGAGCTTTCCACCACATTGGATAAATGAGTATGAGCAGAATAACAAGCCCTTGGAAGTTTGCGAAGCTCCCAAAGTAAACAGGCTAAAAGATGGCATAATTTCAGTTTCTTTTCCTAAGGAAACCAGACCAATGTATCCATGCGAAAAATGCCAAATCGAAGGGAAGCATCCAATGTCCTATTCATATATGCCAATAAGATCTTATTTAGCCAGATTTATTAGTGTAATCAATGCTCTAGAAAATTGGAGAAGAGTCTTTGAGGCGGGTTTCTGATGACTATGCTGCAGTCAAATGGATAATCCAAAAGACAGATCCAACATAATTTGGACCCATAGATAAAGCTATCAACTGGAATAATATTAATGCTTTATAACAAAATAAAGCATTGGATGAAATTATTTCTCTTTAGTAGCAACTTACCATCCAAGTACATGAGTTAAAGAAGCAGGTTAAGAGGGCCAGAAAAGCTCAGAGGTTTACAAGCAAACAATTGTCAGAATGACATGATCAATCACCCAGAAGAATAACAATGCTTGCTTGGACATGAGCAGCTAGTGAAGAAGAAATGAAGAGAGTCGTACAATGCTACCAAGATTACAACAAAAGAAAACTTCCAAACCAGCTTATGGATGGGAAGAGAGTTCCTCTGGTAACGACACCAAAGCATTCTGGAGAAGCTATGAAATGCCATCAGTGCAACCCTGGCCAGTAATGGCTACCGGAGGGGGGGGGAGATTCAGATAGTTCTACTGAATCTAACCAAACTATAGAATCATTCAATTCTTATAAAAGACTAATCATGGTAGAATGAATGCCTTATTACCCTACCAATCCAACTTATGTGGACATAAGGAGAAGGTTCAGTGGACCATCTACATTTGAGATAGGCCAACACTCAGGAGTAGCATAATCAAATCCTCCATAAAGGCAACCCCAACAATCTCAGGAAGAACAACAACCAGAACAAATAGGTGAAGAGGAGAACAAGGCCAAAAATAGGAAACGAAAGTCCAAATCTCACATTCTCCTCAAGGAAAATTCTTTTGGAACATTGATAATGTCAAACCAAAAGATATGATTGCCTATGTTGAACAAATGATAACTTGGTATTAAGAAGAATGCCAAAGAGCACCACAGCTAACCAAAAGAGTAGCTATGCAAAGGCTAGTCTCAGGCTTTACTGGATCACTTAGGTGATGGTAGACTAGCATGTTAACACCAATCCAATGTGAATACATCCTGTCAAGACCAAATCCCAATACTGCTATTATAGAAACTCTCATAACAGACTTCTTTGGATATAGACCAAGAGAAGGACAGTTGGCAGAAAAATAATTCCTCTAGAACAAATGCTGTGATGTTCGAAAGCTTGAAGAATACTATATGGAATAAGAACGACTTTACTATATTTTTCTGAAACCAACAGATATAGTACACAGAACGTTTGTTCTTAATATGCCTAGATTGGTAGCAAAAATGATGGAACCCAAGTTCAAAGCTGATGCAGTAACATATCTGACAAACTACAACTTAGCTCAATTGTACCAGATAGCTACAGAAATGATCCATAATCATTGCAGGAACCAAGACCTCAAGAAGCACATGAAGCAAATAGAGAAAACCTCTCTGTCCAAATACTGCAATGACAAACCCAATAAATTTGGTTGCCATGAAACATGCAACTCATGTTCATGTTCGAAGAAGTTTCAAGGCAAGAAAAAGAAAGCTTGAAGACCATACAAAAGCAAAAACCACCGCTTTCTAAAGAAAAGAAAATTCCAGAAAAAGTCAGGCAAATGTTTTATTTGTGGTAAGAAATGACATTATGCAAAGCATTGCAAATCCAAGAAAAGAATTCTGACCAAGCTTCTTCAACTCATTGAAGACCCAGACTTAAATGATGAATACTATGAATGGTCTGACAATCTAGAGCAAGCATTACTTACAATTGACTCACAGTCTCAAGAGTCTGATACATCCAGCGAGTTAGATAAGCTAGAAGAATCTTCAGTTGATGAACAAGTTTTAAATATTTTTGAAGAACAGCCTATTGATTTAACAATGCAGTCATCACCAACATTCAGATCAGTTCGAGGTAAGTCATATCAAAGAGGAATCCAACACAATTGCGGACTTTCTCTCAAGACCAGTCATGGCAAGTTTTCCAACATGGTACAACAAGTCTTCAAAGAAACCTTTGGAGTGGTATCAATTACTGGCTTCAGTAAAGTCACCACATTCAGAATCTAGTAGAAGGTTACCACTAACTTGGTTTTAAAGTGTAAGAACTTCTCTCCAACCTTCCTTTCTGGATGCATATGGATACTATCTATCAGTACCCAAACTCTCCATTTTGTATCATCAGAGCTGGCTAGATAATTCAAATGATTCGTGACTTTGTCAAAAATCAGCTTCTTGATGTATGCTGGAAGTTTCTCAATGATTTCAGAAGGGCTGTAGGAAAATTGTTCTTCAAACCATGTTGGTGGTAACCTTCTACTAGATTCTGGAGGAGGTGACTTTACTAAAGCTGGTAATTGATACCACTCCAAAGGTTTCTTTAAAGACTTGTTGCACTATGTTGGAAAAATTGTCATGACTGGTCTTGAGAGGAAGTTCGCAACTGTGTTGGATTCCCTTTTGATATACTTTACCTCGAACATAAATCTTAATAGAGACTCATACCACCGTGCTAGTTGAGGATCTGGAATTTCTCATTCTTTTCTCATTAGTAGTCCTTGAAGATACTTATGATCTGTTTCGATCACAAAGGGAGTAAGAGAAACAAATAATTAGAACTTCTTGATTCTTTTGATTACTGCTACCACTTATTTCTTTGAGGATGGGTAGTGATGATGAGCTTCACTGAACTGTCCAGACTTATAGCCACAGACTCTCCTGTTTCCATTGGATTCTTCAATAAATATCGTACCCCAATAATGATCATTAGCATCTGTTTGCAGGATAATGTATTCATTATCAGGTATTTTTAATGGTGGCTTCCATCATTTTTGCTACCGGTCTAGGCATATTAAGAACAAACGTTCTGTGTACTATATTTGTTTGGAAGCCTTGTCATTTTTCTAGGAAGTTTTCTTTTATTTTCTTCTGTTGTAATCCTAATAGCATTGTAGGGTTCTCCTCATTTCTTCTTCACTAGCTGCTCCTGTCCAAGCAAGCATTGTTATTCCTCTGGGTGATTGATCATGCCATTCTGACAATTGTTTACTTATAAACCTCTGAGCTTTTCTGGTCCTCTTAACCTGCTTCTTTAACTCCTGTACTTGGATGGTAAGTTGCTGCCGAAGAGAAATAATTTCGTCCAATACTTTATTTTGCTCTAAAGCATTGATATTGTTCTAGTTGATAGCTTTCTCTATAGGCCCAAATTTTGTTGAATCTATCTTTTTTATTACCCATTTGATTGTAGCACAATCATCAGAAACCCGCCTCAGAGACTCTTCTCCAATTTTTGGAGCATTGATTACACTAATGAATCTGGTTGAACATGATCTCCTTGGCATATATGAACAAGACATTGGATACTTCGCTTCGATCTGGCATCTTTCGCATTGATACATTAGTTTGGTTTCCTTAAGAAATGAAACTGAAATTCTACCATCTTTTGGCCTATCTACTTTGGGAGCTTCGTGGACTTCCAAGGGCTTATTATTATGCTCATACTTATTTATCTATTGTGGTGGAAAGCTCAGTTGGTTTTGTTTGAAAGTTCTAGATTGGATGATTTTTCTTTCTCCAGTAGTAAATCTGGTGATAGGAAGATTGTTATGGCTCATGCAAAACATGTGGGTTTGGACTTTATAGGTCATGGTATGGTGTACTGCAAGAGCTTATTCATTTGGTTTTATGGTTAATCCATTTATTTGGACTAACACTTTGATGGTTTCTAGAAGGGTTGGCTTGTGTAGGTCAAGGATAAAGTTTGGTTCCACCTGAACAACTACATGTCATTGGTGTAATGATGTAAATAGTAAAAGGAGATTCCTTTGGTGCTTATAAAAGGGACTCCCTAGTTGTGTGTTGGATCATCGAATCCTAGAGTCTTGTAATATATAGTTGTAGTAAGAATACATTGGTGAAATCTTGTATTCTCTCTTTTAGTAATCAAACCATCCTTTGTGTTTTCTATATTTTTAGTTTGGTATTAAAGCCAGTACTCCCAAAATGATTTTTTGAAGACTAGTGAGTCTGTCTTCTCAAAGCTAGATTATTTGGTTAAGAGATACATAGAAAAGATTTCTTTGAAAGGTGTGGCACCTTATTGTTAGGCCATAGAGAGTCGTATGTGTCGGGCTTATCACTAATAGACGAGCTACCTTTAGTTCAAGTTGTAAACCATGATCACACCAAAGATGAGCATCATGTAATGTGGAATATATGCCTACATGCAAGACAAGCATTAGGAGAAGTTTACAACATACAGCCCTTATACAACACTTATAGCCCTCTTTCACAAAATATTGTGACTATACCAGATCTTTTTTTATAAAGAATAAATAAGAAATGGTGTACTCTGGGAAGATGAACCTTACGAGCTCAAGATGAGAGAACTCTACCACAAATGGCTTCGCAAGCCTGGTAGAGAAAGAGAGATCACACCTCAATGGGAACCACCACCATTAGAAGAAGACCCAGCATGGTGGGTGTTGAGTGTTAGAAAATGTATATTTATAAAGGAGAAAATCGTCATTTTACATTTCAAATCTTACTAACAACCCTTGCTTTTATGTATTTAAGGTTCTTGTAATTTAATTATGTGTGTTTTATTTTAATTAAGTATTTTGTGTATTTTAGGGGCATCATAGTCATTTCACAATAAACGAGAGATCAAACGGCAAAACAGACATCACTTTTGAACTCTGGATGGTCGAAAACCTTAGGAGGAGCATAAAAGGAAAAATGGCACTGTTCACATGTACGGTACTATTCATATGTACGGCACTGTCTACGTTACTGTTCACGACACTGTTCACATAGATGGATCGATGATGTGGCATTGACCGATGATGTGGCATTGACTGATGAGGTGTCATGATCCTGTTGGTCTAAAATTCTTATGAACTGTTGATGGTGACGTGGCAGCATATTAGTGGACCAAAACTTGCGCGTACGGTACATGCATTACACTGGATTATTTTCAACCAAACCGTGTTACTGTTCAAAGCCGGGTCAAACCGTGTTACTGTTCACCCGCGTGGTCAAACCGCATATTGTTGACTGATGACGTGGCGCAATCCTAAGCGTCCTATTTTTAATCCGATTGCCACGATTTACTCAATGTATCTATAAAAAGGGGGCCTCCCCCCCCCCCCTAATTTGATATCTCTGAATCCATTTTTGGGATTCATTTTCTGTAATTCCTTCTCCATCTTGTATTTTCTACGTATTTTAATAAATTTCCATTTTGCCCCTAGTTCAATTATGAGTGGCTAATTTTCTTTCAAGCTTGGGTTGAAGGTGAAGTCTCAACATGTGTCATGGGCTTTATTTGGTAAATTTACTTTCTCTTCCCCTCTAATTTTTGTGGATGTTTTGACTTCTCGTCGACAAATAATATTAATCTTGTCTAGTATCGCCTTGGTTTCACCGGCCCTCTAGTACAAGGTTATTATTATTTGGCACGATAAGCCCTTAGCACCATATTGATTAGAGCGTGGTTCATGAGGTGTGGATTCCCCCCTCATGATTTAATTGGCATTAATAAGGATTATTTAGCCCATGATGCATGTTGATACGGATCTAGATACCCAAGTACGTCATCTCAATATATTTCTCTTCAATTTATTCTCGCCATTTCAATTCCAATTTTAAAATTTATTCTCGTCATTTCAATTCCAATTTTAGGATAATCCAAATCATTTTCACAACAAATCCAACCACCCATTTACAAAATTAACTCTACACACAATTAAAATCCACCTCCTCGTGGGATCGACACTCGTCACCATTAATCTATTCTACAATAAATTCGTGTGCTTGCGAGTTCAATAAAATTTGCACAACGTGGGCACAACCTGGAGAAGAGTGGCCAGAGATAATAGATGAAGATGAGCTCATAGAACAACAGCTAGCTCGCTGGGAAGAAGAGCGTCTTCACCGTGCATGGTTTACAGAAGGAAGCAGCGCTAGCTGAGTAAAAGCGAAGTAGACCCTACCAGCGGAAGCAATGGTGGATTGATGAATAAATAAGTGACAAGTGTGTGGTGTCACATTATTGTGTTGTACAGTAGACTCCTTAGAGATAAGGATGTATTGTGTGATGTAATGTAAAGTAGTGATGAGTCATAAAATAGATTCCTTTAGGATAAGATGTAATGATGTAAATAGTAAAAGGAGATTTCCTTGGTGCCTATAAAAGGGACTCCCTAGTTATGTGTTGGATCATCGAATCCTGGAATCTTGTAATATAGAGTTGTAATAAGAATACATGGATGAAATCTTGTATTCTCTCTTTCAATAATCAAAACACTAACACTTTCTAAACACTAATCCGAAGAATAAAATTATAATAAGTATATAATAATCCATAATTATATAATTATATAATAATTATAAGAAGTAAATAAAAATCCATTAGTATAATTTCAATTTTAATAAGTATATAGTAATCTATAATTATATAATGAAATTAATTTGTATATAATAATTATAATAAGTATCAAAATTATTAAAATTTTAAAAAATAATTGATAAAAAAGCAAGTTGGCGAATACCCACAGATATTTGCCATATATCAAACTTGCCCGTAACCCATTACCGATTTTAATTTGTGATATTAAACCCGCCCGCAACCAGCAAAATTACCCATAGCGGGCAGGTTTTGGTGGGTGGGTTTTGAGTTGTTTGCAAGTTTACGATGCCATTGCCATCCCTAGTTACGGGTTTGATCTATTGAATCTAGTGTTTTGTGTTGAGTTAGTTACTGGGGCACCATGGTGTATGTGGTTATATGGTTGGTTGTGTCCTTTCGAGTGATATCTATTTGGATAGTGATAAAGGGGGGCTCTAATTTGGAGAAATGGGGGTGTTTTCTGGTTGCGAGAGTATGGGGCTGCTTGCATCATTACTCCTCTGCTGGTCGATTGCATCTCATTGTGTCTGACTAGTCCACTTCGTTTCTGAGCCTTCTTTTCTCTTCGCCTGAGCTCCTCTAGTTGTTTACTTTTGACCTTCACTGCATTTTTCTCCTCGATATCAATGTCCCTATTTGCTTGCTCGTAAGCAGCATAATAAGAATGTATTGCTGGACTTTTCATATTGTTCCATAGCCGTCCTATCTTCACTTATTTCTTTTAATCCTCTTAAGGCTTAAGGGTGGTTGGAAGCCTCGAGATCGAAGATTGCTCGATGATATCTTTTGACAAACACTCTTCGAGTTTCATCATTTCTTGTTTGAGCCTCATTAGCTCCATTATGTTGTCATCAGAAGTCATTGCGCTTCAAAACTGCTTCGTAAAATCCCAACACATCTGTTCAAAACTCTTAATGCTTCGACGCGACAACTTACTATGCCAATCATCACTTGTACTTCCAACGTCAAGGGGAATGCTGTATATCTTTGTAATTATGTTAGATCTTCTACCCTAGTCTAATTGTTGAAACGTTCAGTGTGCACTAAAGGGTCACTTTTCCTAGAATATTTAAATCAAGAAAGTGAAAATCTATTGGGATTTTGGTGCCCATAATTTCCGCTGAAAGTGAAAACTTATTATCTAACATTATTCTTTAGCTTGGACCCCTTCCCCAGCCTTGCATTTCTTCAATGATCTGTGCTAGTCTTCGTACCTCACCTTTTAATTCCCCCATGCGACCAGAATTCTACGCAGCTACCTATTCATGCTCTTACTCGATATCTTACAAGTGCTATTTCAACTCTTTTTATCCAATATTTGCTCCTCTTGCAACATTTTGTTGGGTTCTGCTTGCCACGGGTTTGGTTTCATGCCCCTGGGTTCTGCTTGTCACGGGTTTGGTTTCATGCCCCTGGGCTCTAGGAAGTTTGGTTCTCCTCCAAATTTTTTTCACTAAATCTCCTTTGCCCATCCCTTAAATCATGTAATACCACTGTCAATGTTTCCATTTACCTTTCCATCTGTTCCATTCTCTCATGTATTACTCTATCTCTTACTTCATTTTTTATCTCGCACAACATGACAGCCTCATTCACCACAGGCCTAGCTCCTTGAGCGCATTGCCTCCAGTATTCATGTTTGTTGGGCTTTCTTTGAATACTAAACTCCCTTCTGCAGCTTGCTCAGGTAGAAATAGCTTTTTGTTCCATCCCAAAAATGGCGCCAAAATGTTTATGTAAAAATCTGATCAAGTTGTAGCGACCAAACACCCACGACAACACTTAAAATTGTTTTAGTTAGGGAGATGGTTCGCACTTGCACCTTCGACCATGAGTACTTACAAAATCACTATGTTCACAAAGAACGGTAAGGGGGACGCCGAGGGTTCTCCGGTGTGAACCCTCTAACACTCAAGTTAGTTATTAGAATTTTCTAGAAAAATTTGTATCACAATTCCCGTGATTTAATTATAATTACTTTAAACAAAAGGCTTCTAAAGAAAATTTAAAAGAAGAAAACTAAGAGCCAAAACAAAAGAATTTTTTAGTGAAAGAGTCTGTTTAGTAGTAGAGAGAGAAAAAAAATTAATTACCTCGTTTCAATTTTCTATGGTTTTTATAAATAACTGAAACGGTCGTCCCTGGTTAGTTGCATGACCATTAGTAGATCGGCCTCATGTCCTGATTCTTCAGAGGAAATCCGCAGGTTGACCGAGTCCTTAGGTTGACTTGGTCTAGGCCTCTCTTTGCTATTCCCTTAGTCAACCACACCTTTTCAATCCTTTGCTCGTGCTATCGAAGAGATCACCATTGAGGAGGCTCTTCTTGTACCTTAAGTCGAGGATAGCACTATTTGCATGAAGGCGCACCTAATTGTGCTCCCTCTTTTACCTCTAAAACATTCTCCTTTTTTTAATACACTCTTTTAATTTTTCATTGTTAAAACTCAAAGTAGTATTGTGGCATTTTTCATTTCTTTTGCAACCTTATTGTAACCCTAAATACAAATTAAAAAGTTTTCTAGGTGATAAATTTTTCAATGTTAATCAACCGCTTAAATTACACATATTTTAAGTCATAATTTGAAAGCAATCTTAAGTACAAAAATATTTAATCAATAAGAAATAAGAAAAAAATAATAGATTATTCTAAATTTGTACAATTTATTTCAGTTAAATAGAAGTAACAAGTAAAAAATTAAAAAGAAAAAGGAATGATTATGAATGCAAGTAATTTATTGGAAAAAAAAGTCTATATATTTAATTTTTATTTGTTCTTAAGTGTAATTTTATTCGAAGTAGGGTTTATAAAGATAATGAAAAGGTGCCAATAACTTCACTCTTAAAATAAAAAAACTCATTATGATGACGTGGTATGATAGATATCGACATCATTAATGAGATGCATAGATTAGATTATTTTACTTTTATGTCATTGAATTTCTTATATAAATTGGTCCTTAAGCCAATTGACAAATAACAAGAATGAGATACAATTTCCTCTAATATTTTATATATTTTTTCAACAAGTAGAATCAATGGAGTTTAAATTTAAAATTATCCATCCTATTTATTGTTAAGCAATACCTGAAAGAGAAGATAAACACATATATACATGATATGTTTTTAATCATTTTTTTTTTTAGTATTGTACCATTTAACTAATATATTTACAGTAAAAATCAATTGGGACTCGTTTAGGTCAATAGTATTACAGCAGAATTGACAATTTAACCCTCATGAGTTGGAAGAAGATATCAGTTGTACCCACAAACTAATGAGAAAAAAATCCTCACCTATTATACATATAATTAAAAGGAAAAGAAAAGTCCGAGACTCGAATCCAAGTTCCCAAAATTAAATTTGGTAGGTTGGGGCGATTAATCACTTAAATGAAAGAGAAGACAAAATACATACGTGTACAACAAAATTTTGCAGATCATCAGCATAGCGATTTATCTGGACGCCTAAAGTTTGCTTTTCGTATGGGCATTATAGTACACACATGCACAGGGGATTTGGTGAATAGAGACGCGCGACGACTCCATGACAAACAAACTAAATACAAAGCATTGTTTGTCATGGACCCATGGAATTGGTGCATCTGTTGACCAAATTCCTTAGTGAGCAATCGGCAGACGCCCGCCACGTGTAATGTAGATGTCAATTAGATTATCATTTCGCTGGCGGCATTTAACCACATAAATCAGTGGACTAGGATTTCCAGTTAGTCAGAATTTCTGAATATCTCCTAAATAAAAAAAATCTACGATAATGATTAATAGATAAATAAAAGAAAGATTTTTAAATTCTATTCATGTAATATGTTATTAAAAAACTATATTGACGTAAAATTTTTAAAAATTAAAAAGAGTTTAAATAAAGAGAGGATCTTAATGCATATATCAACATGTCTCACGCTCGTGATTTTAAATAATTTTTATTTTATTTTATTTAAAAAAATTATTTGTATGGTAACTCGAATTTAAATTTTAGATAAATAAAGGTAAAAAATTATATGTTACCTACCCATCTATCTTTATATATATATACATATGTATATATATAGCAGCGGTGATGTTTCCCTAAATAATTACAAAAATATCATTTATTTTAACTATTTGAAATAAAGAAAAGTTTAGAAATTAACTAATTGAATTCTATTAATTTTTTTTAATTTTGGTTTCTTGATCATATTTGACCACTATGGTCTATTTAATACATATTTTAATTGACTGAAGTTAAGTCCATTAAAAAAATTGTAAATAAATAATCGGCTTCTCTAAAATGACTATTGTACTCTGTCCGTATGAGTTTTTTCAGCTAATTAATTAAAGATTTTTTTTTAATATTACATTACACGCTACTAATACTATAATTATAATTTGGCCGGACTAGCCCTAATTAGCACAAGGCGGATGAGTTCAACCTTTATTTTCGCTTTTTGGTTTCTGTCTTTAATCAACTGAAGATTCAAAGCATAATCCATATCTGTCAAAAATTTCTTGGGTGTTGTTATTTTCACCCCCATATTTTTGTAAACTTGGCGCATAACTAGAAAATAATAACAACATATTCACATTATTATAAGACTCAAATGAAGAAAAAGTTTGAAGAATTAATCATTTGAACCCATTTCAATTTATATTTTTTGTGACCAATATTCTTTTATTATATTTTATCACTGAGGTGATTTGAACATAAATTTAATTAAAAATTCTCCATTTCTATTGATGCACCAATACTGCTTTTATTAGTATGATTCTTAATTAATCTACAATTAAACTAAGAAAATATATCTATGATCATAATATATATGTTATTAGTTTGTCAAATTTATATGATTTACATGTGTGAGGATCGATATTTCATTTAAAATATTCAATTATAAGTTATAAAATTAAATATATGATTTACCACATACGATAGCATATGTTTCTTGGATAATTGGACCATTTTATGTTACAATGGAAAAATGATAAAATTTAACTTATTTTAGAGCAATCTTATATGGTCAAATATTGTCAAAAGCCAAATGCCAAAATTAAAGGAAAAGAAAAGATTACAAGAAGAACGTAATTAATTAATTGTTTGAACTACTTGTTGATAAGTACTTTCTTAAATAATGTGAACTTGTATTTATCTTTTTGTGAAGGGGTGGATTTATGAAAATGATAGGATGGGAATATATTTGTCTTCAGAAAATGAGTCCAATTGTTAATTTTGTTAAACATCAAGGGCGGTTTAGTTTTTTTCACTCTATGGGGATTAGGCGGGACCCCTACCTATCATTTAAAACAGATAAAGAAAATACATTTGGAGGGGAGTAATGATACATCCACAAACTCTTGTACAAATATATTTTGTACAAACTGATGTGGCATGATAAGATTGGTTGAATTAAATATCACTTGGCCCACATGATTTGTTTTTATTATTTTATATTTTCATTCAACCAATGAATTAATACCACGTTAATTTGTACAAAATATGTTTGTACAAGAGTTTGTGGCTGTATCATTACTCGAGGAGGGGGATATAAACCAAAACCTCCAATCAAGAGAAATAAAAATAACAATAAACGAAATGATTTAGGCATAGCCTAAAGGTGATAATATCTCTTCCGATACTTGCGGCCGACAAGTAATTTAATGCCTTTTTTTGAATGATCGACAATGCTAAAATCATGGCTAGAGTCAATTCTATCAAAATTCTCAGGAGCAGACAGGAAATGGTCATTATTCGCTAAGTGATCGTCAGAACTATCATCATTATCAGTATGAGAATTGTAAAGCCTAAAATATGTGCTGGATGCTCGATGAAGATGTGTATTATACTCACCTGGTTCTCGGATCCTAGAATCATGAGTCATGACATCCTAGCCAATCGGCTCCTGAATGGAAGTAGAGTCTGTAGCGCTAGCTCGGCTCTCCGTAGGAACAATCGGAGACCCCGCATCTGCAATCTGCTTAGTGATGGACGGCTCAGGTCGTGGAGTGTCCAAGGGTTGAGGAGTATCTGACGGTAGAACTTCTGACTTCTTATTATCTATTCTGGTTTGCCAATTCCCATTGGGCCACTAGGGACGGAGTCCCAGATTGGCCACAAAACACTTCTCAATGGAATAGCCAAGGTGCTTGCAAGAAGCACAATACATTGGGATTTTCTCAAAAAATTACACTCTGCCAAAACCCAGAATCTCCCACACCGATTCGTATCCGTTGCAACGGAGGTTGAGTGACATCATACTCCACTAACACCCTAACTACAGAAGGGCGAACTAAAGAGGCAATTGCTTGGTCAATTCGTAATGGTTTACCAATAGCTGATGCAATAGAAAATAATGCTTCCTTACAGTGCATGAAATGGACAGGCAAGTAAGGAAATGAAATCCAAACTAGGACTATAGGGGACTCCTCGGAACGTCGAAAATCAGTGGTCCATTTAAAAATTCTCATAGCACTCCCATTGATATACCATGTTTGCCTAACCCATAGGCGGGAGTAGTTCTCCTCAACATCCAATTGAATTAACACATGTCGATTATCTAAAAGGGACACCTTGAAAGTTCCCTTCAATCTCAAAGTATTAAAAAATTTACGAATTAATTCCATACTAGGTCTATTGTAGGAAAATTTATCTACCGATGTCAGCTTGAAAGGAATGGCCATCGCTTGAATTTCCGCAGTGGAAAATTGCACGTTAGGCTCTCCCTCGAATGAAGTAACGGTCTTGATCAGAATCGTCGAGTTGGATGCGTCGAGTTGGATGGGCCGTTCATAATATCCACCAAGGGCGTTTTAGTTGGTTCCCGTTGTTGTACATGTAGAGGTCGGAGAAGAAACGAACAATCAAATGTGAAACAGAAAAGATAAGATTAAAAGAGTGGTCAAAATCGTGGGCGTAAAAGGTCCACGGTCCGGAATCTTTTAATAATTTGCCAAGTGTAAAGCCTCAAATACTAAATTTTAAACATGTGAAATAATGGTAAAAAGAAAAAAATATGATTTTTGCCCATTTGGGGCTTACCATGGTCATAGAATCGGAAGCTTCCTGCTGCCGTTTTTATGGCTCATGTAGCCCGAGAAAACAATAGGAGAAGAAATTGGCCACAAAAACGGCAGCAAGAGGATGCCGTTTCTGTGGCCTTGGAGGGCCTTATATGGGCAAATATCAACAGTCTAATAATACAAAGCCATTTTGTCTCTAAGCAATTATCGGTTTCCCCAGGGAGAGAAGCAAATGCCAAAAGGCTTGAGGAAGACAAATTGCAGAATTGTTACAAGCTACGCGGCTTTGATTCCAATTCCATAATTCCGATTCACCAACAAAATTCAGACTTCTATAGCTCTCATATGGCACGTTTTCAATAAGATAAAGTATGCGGTGGAAAGAAATTTTATAATACTAAAGAGTTCTCCGAATTGTAGACGACTAGTATCACAAATTATTTACATGATCTTAATGGAATAAATAAAACACAAGGGCTATGACTGTAATGTATTTGATGATGGATTGATGGATCGGTCTGAATAAAGCAAAATGTTTTATACTTAGTAAAGATTTGAAGAACAAATAAAAACAAAATTAGTGGATTATGCTATTTTATGTATTGTTATTTCACAATTAGTAGATTACACAATTAACCGACACTTCACCTTGTGAATCAGATCCATTGTAGCCTAATTGTCTTCTGCAATTGGAGCAAGAAGGAGATTTCCTCTTGCATCCATTCTGGATATTTTATAAATTCCCAAATTTTATTAAAATATTATTAAATTAATACCTTTTCCCAAAGAAAACAAAAGTGTGCTCCAAATCTTAAACTTGCTCACCAAACATCCCTAAAACGTAAAATTATCATTTGGTATCGTAAACAAAACAGGGAACATACTTAGCTATTCATATTTTTATTAGGACAAAAACTTGAAAGAACCAAGGGAACTTTGTCAAAACTTGAAACCCCATGATAAGCTGATAGATAAAAGTCATTAATAGACAACCGGCGTACTTTTTTGTGAACTAAAGTTAAGAAAATGGCTTATTCTTATATTCACAAAGGTTGAAATGACTATGTATTGCTTAAAGTTCAGGCTCTTCACAAACGATTGTTAATTATTTTGATGTCACAAGTTTTTATGTGGGATTAAAAATACGGGTGACAAAACAAATAACTTAACCGTATTCGAATCAAATCGTAGATGAATTGGGTCAAAATTATGTTGATTCGGATTTGATTCGTTTATTAAATGAATTGAAATCTCAGCATTCGGATTTGATTCATTTATTAAACGAATATTCGGTTCGATTTGTTTAATTCATTTAGTATAATTAATAAACGACTCAAATCGAATCTTGATTCGTTTTCGTTTATCCTGTAACGAATCGAATTTAATATGAATTCATTTAAAAAAATATAATTAATAAATAAAAATTAAGTAAAATAAAATATAAAAAGACCACAAATTTAACATGCTACAAAATACAAACTTATTATCATTTATAATTACTCTATTAGCCTTTAAACTTTAAATTTTTTTCATACATATTTAGGGATAAAAAAAAAGTACTTTAATTAAACTAATAATAAACGAGTTTTAAATGGATTGATCATATTCGATTTGTTTATGACACATTTATTAAACGAATCCAAAATAAATAAACGAATTATTGTCCTCAAACCCATATTCGAGTCATATAATAAGCGAATCGAATCGAATTCACTCATTTATTAAACGAATCAATTTTTTCAAATCCAAACCCATTTAAAGTGATAACTATTGAGTGACTAAAATAAGTCTGGTCGTTTATTGTTTCTGTTAATGCTACATTTAATTTTTCTGGTTGAATATCGCTGCTCTTTTGGATTACATAAGCCTATTTTTTTATTGCTGGTTGAGGAAAATAAAATTGCGCTTTTGTTGAATAATTTTGAGATCCATACTAGGGACTTAGTTTTCAACCTCTTAAAAAAATATAGTATTTGGGATATTTTATCAAACATTTGGGATTTTATAAAATAATCAAACAGTGAGATTTCTTTATCATTGACCACAACGGTCAGTGAGCTGTCTTAATCACGGCCTAACACGAACAGTCAATCTCGTGTTACATGTATTAAATACATATTTGTTAAATTATTTATTTACTACCTCTACGCTACTAGAAGTTCTGAACTTATTTGCTAAGCTTCGAGGAAATTACCATGACTTAATAAGAACGTTTTTATTAAAAGTATTTTCTATAAGAATATTTGTTAAAAAATTTAAAATTTTCTTTTCCTCAAAAAATACTTCTAATTTCTGACCAGTTGTTGACAAATACGTACATTATTTTCTAAATATTTCATATAAGAACATAAACAAACTCCATAACTCTAATGAAATATGTTTACATGTACATATACTTACGCTTTTGTCCGAGGCATTCACAAGTATTAAGTACTTTTCTAATCTCTTAAATTTGTTTTAAACGCAAACCACTTTTTAATCAAACGCATGGTGGATGTATGCTTCCTCATCCCAATTAAGTTCGCGTCTTCCTGTGTATTGTGAGAACAATTTTTTTCCCCCCTTTCACTGAGTTTTTTACGTTGGCTTCATCAAAGTAAACTTCAAATATTCGACTTCAATAATATGCGTCATCCTTAAATACTTTTATTACTAAAATTTGTAAGTGTAAAATGATGATAATAAAAAAAATTCTTAACTTCAATCAAGCATAATAATGCAAGTAGTAAAAAAGGCTAAAAATAAAGTTTGGTTGCCTAAAAACACTTTTTTTTTTTTTTTTTTTAATCTCTAAAACTTTAAAGCAAGGACTTGTCTTCGAGTGAAAACGATTCATGGGAAAAAATGGTAACATTGAAAAACACGTAAATATGCATGAGAAAAGCATGCCCACTATGTGTTAGTTATATATATATATATATATATATGGAACAATGTTATCACTTATCATGCGAACAAAACAGCAATACATTCGACATAGCTAGCTCCACCCGCCACTCAACGTATCTAATCTAACCACCCAATAGTAATTATAATTACAACCAAATTAAAGGCCTTTTCTCCAGGAAAACAAGCTCTCCTGTCTCTAGTTCTCTCCAATCAATCAACCATGTCCGCCAATCCTAATCCAAATCCAAGCTTTGACGAATGTCGATGGATCATCAACATTCGTCGAACACTCGAAGAAGAACTTGAAAGTGATACTGACTTTCCGGTTTGCATATTCAGTGTGCCCAAAACTCTGAGGTCTAGTGATCCCGATGCCTACACTCCACAACAAGTTGCAATTGGCCCTTATCATTCCTGGCGGCCGGAGCTCTATGACATGGAGATGTACAAGCTCACGGCAGCAAAAAGAGCTCAAAGACATATCAATGGTGATCACAAGTTTCAGTATGTTGTTGATCAACTGAAAGAGCTTGAGCTAAAGATTCGAGCTTGCTACCACAAATACTTGAATTTCAGCAATGAGGCTCTAGCTTGGATGATGGCCATTGATACATCATTCTTGCTTGAGTTTCTTCAGATCTATACTATCGAAGAAGATAAGTTAACCACAACTTATTCTTCGAGATCAATGTCGCATTTACTTGATAATGCGGGGACTAAAGCTGCTCATAATGCGATTCTTGGAGATGTGGTTATGCTTGAGAATCAAATTCCCTTGTTTGTGTTGAGAAAAATTGTTGAAGTTCAATATTCATCTTTGGAATTAGCTGATGATATGTTGCAGGCCATGGTAATGGGATTTTGCGAAGAGCTTTCGCCTTTTAAAATGATGAAGGACCTGCCAATGATCGATATCTCAGAGTGTACACATTTGCTAGATTTTTTGTACGACACAATTGTTCCAAAAGCTTAACTAAATTCCGAGGTAACTGAGGATGTGCAATATCAAGGTGATGAGAATCATCCGAAAGAAGGAGACACCGATGACCCAGTTTATATAAACTACTTCTTCATTTTGATTTGCAAGCTGCTTTCAATGCTCGACATAGGCCCTATCTGTCTTATTAAAAAGCTTCTTCTATCAAGGCCTGTCAAATTCTTCTTCAAATTGCCATGGACAATTCTCTCCATGCTCCCCGGATTTTCAATCTTAGGAAAACCGATTCAGTATTTAGTGTTCCCAGAAGACAATGAAGAAAATCAATCACATGCTGAGAGCCCCTCAAGGAGACACATGAATAAACCACCATTAGTGGAGGAAATCGCAATCCCTTCAGTTACAGAGCTTGCCAAAGTCAATGTTCATTTTTCAGCAACTGTTGGTAACATCTCAACCGTCCGTTTTGACACAAAAACGGCAACACTGCACCTTCCCACCATCAGTTTTGATGTTAACACGGAGGTGATCTTGAGAAACTTAGTGGCATATGAAGCTTTAAATCCATCAGGGCCGTTGGTTTTGGCTCGTTACACTGAGTTGATGAATGGGATTATTGATACTGAAGAGGATGTGAAGTTACTTCGGGAAAAGGGAATTATTTTGAACAGATTGAAGAGTGATGCAGAGGTTGCCAATTTGTGGAATGGGATGAATAAATCAATTAGGCTGACGAAAGTGCCCCAGATTGACAAAGTGATTGGAGGTGTTAACAAGTATTACAACAGCCAATGGAAGGTTAAGTTCAGGAAAAATATGAAGGTTTATGTGTTCGGTTCTTGGAAGTGTCTTACATTGCTAGCTACCATTATGCTTTTGCTCTTGATGACTTTACAAGCTTTTTGCTCAGTCTACAGTTGTCGCAATTTCAAGTTCATCTCGGACTCTGACAGATTGGTTTCCTGATTTACGGCGTGTAAACTTAACCGGTGTATTGTTTTTTCATTTTTTATTTTTTAATTTATAGTCTGGAATTTTGCTTGAATACGACCACAAAAAAAAGGGTTTATTGGTTTCTTCCACTCCGGGGATTGTGGATTTGTATGCCGGAAATTTTATTAACGATGGCTGTAACAAATGTGTTGATCTATGTCCCCCATTTGCCCTCTTAAATGGAATTACCGATTTTTTACAATTTTAATGATGGTTGTGTTGCTTCCTTTGATAAATTTCGTCATTAGCCCAACCAATTGCATTTAAATTAGTTCTGAATTTTTTTCAGTATTGTGATTTTTAGTTATTGGAAAACAAATAGAATATTTACTCAAATTTTAGTTGTACACACAACTCAGTATTAGATCCAAAAGACAAATAACATAATCATAAATAAATTATATATATGGATGTTAGCTAATTTAGTTGGTAAAATCTCTTGAGTGTAAACAACAGATCTGAAGTTTAGTTCCATCTACTTGCAACTTAGAAAACATAAATAGATTATATCGTAAGCCTATTACTAGCTAATAAACATTGAGGAACCTATGTTCTTTTGTTCTTTAGAAAATAAATTAAACAAAGTATTGATCGAGATTTCAACGTTTATATTCTAAATTTAAGTTTAGTGCTTAAAAAATGAAAAGCATGCATACGAACCACTGCCAGAGAAGATCACCTCTTTTAAGAGTTCTTAATTCCAAATCTTGATTTAGTATCATTACTCCAATCTAATATTAAAGTTAAAATATATGCAACTTCTTTGATTTTGCTTTTTCTCTTTTCATAAATACTAATAATGGCAATGAATTATGATGATTGATTGCAACGTATATACGCAAATAATCAATTA
Organism: Citrus x changshan-huyou; assembly: GCA_039657385.1. Taxonomy (NCBI): domain Eukaryota; kingdom Viridiplantae; phylum Streptophyta; class Magnoliopsida; order Sapindales; family Rutaceae; genus Citrus; species Citrus x changshan-huyou. The sequence goes on along the minus strand of CM077547.1, from coordinate 13,164,938 downwards.
TAAATTTTAAGTTAAAATGGTCTAAATTGTTATGTTTATTCAAGGCACAATATGAATAGAGTTTTTGTCACTACTGACATCACGTCATTTGTTCGTCAGTTTAATACAAGTAGAACTAAACTTTGTATTAAAAATAAATAAAAGAGACACATGACATATTTTTAATCAAATGAAAGGGAAAGACGTATGCAAATGTGCATGATGAAATTTTAACTGATCAATATAGAGATGAATTAATTGGTACATCGATTGAATGTGATTAATTAAGGGTTTTGAGAACATAAATAAAATTACTTTCTTAGGCTAAAATTAATCAAGAAATATTTTGAATATTAGGATCCGAGGTCTTTTCAAAGTTTGGTTGATTTCTAGCTAAGCTCTTTATAGGATTCCATAATTCCACTCTAATTGAAAAAAATAATGTCGAGCTTATAGTTTGATCAGTTTTCAAAATCTGAGGCTCAGGCTGAAGTGAAGAAGTTATTAAAACCTGCAGCAAACCTGAATATTATTGCGTTAAAAAAGCTACTACTATATAAGGATATATATTTTTTACTCAACTTTTGGAATTACTTCTGAAAATTTTGAATTAGTTATTCGTGATTCCATGTGAGCTACTTGAGCTATCTTGCTTAAAATTTGATTGCCCAAGTATTCTTTTCAAATAACGTATAATCATAACTTTATAAAAAAAATGGAATCTAGGAAGATGTGAATGATTAAAAATAGGAATCAGCCTTCCATCATTTTTTTAAGTTATTAGTTTGTGTAGAATTTAAGTTTTTCACTCGCTCAAATGATTCTTAATTATTTTGATCTCACAAGCTTTTGTGTTGAACTGGAAAATATAAAAGAGACAGAAGGCTGATAGTATTAGACAAGAACACCATTGCTAGTGTAAAATCATGAGATTGATGTGGTTGAATATTACTCAATTGGAGATGATTTCATTTGATTTAGGACCCGTCTTTTGGGGTCAATATTTCCTTTCTACCTTAGTCAAACTTTCCTTATTTTTTCACTTTTCTATTTTGTATATTTGATGTATATAAGATGCTTTTAGCACACTGTATTATATTATATAATGTATTATATTATTTAATAGAGAGTGTATTGTATTTGGCTATATTACATTGGCATTGTATACTGTGAATGTTACATAATGTTTGGTGCTATATTATATTGTATTAATTTTTAGTTATAATATATTTGATGCTAAATTACACTGCATTAATTTTTTTGGATTAATTAAAATTATATTTTTAGAAAAAAATTTCTATTATGATATGATTTTAGATTAAAATTAGTTCCAATACAAAAATTAAATTTCTTCATTTTTTTAGATTGAAAATAAATTTTTAAAAATGGATATAATATTTGTTTATTACAACTTGCTTGCTCTTTAAGAACTTGAATTTTTATCTTTATCTAATCTCTTTTCTCACTTACTGTTCTACAACCAGAAAACAACATGAACAATTAGCAAACCAAGATTCGTCCATTAAACACATATCAAACTCAAAATCCAACCAGAGTATCGCACCATCAAATTCAAACAAAAAGGTTAGCTCTTATTTTTCACCATCACCTTGTTCTAGGGGATTGGTGGTTGATTTGGGTTCACCATCAAGCAATGGGCCAGTAAAGAACTAGCAGTGTTGTGGATTTGGTCATGAATTGGTGTTTGATAAATACTTGTATCCCACCGACGTGACAGCATTACAACAGTAAATTTATGCAATCCGATGTGAGGTTTATTGCATTACAACAGTAAGTTTATATAATGCAATGTAAGGTTAATTTGAAGCCAAAGATAAGATTGCACTAGTCTAATGCAATGCAAGTTCCTAATGCTGTGTAATCCTATGTGCACATGCCCATACATAATTGTACTACCGCACCCGGCATTCATAAAAAAAAAAAAAATCAGTCAAATTCTATATAGAGAAAAAATTAAAGAAGGGCCATTTTGCCATATTATGCGTTAAGTAGGGTTGGGAGGAAAAGTTGCCGTCTGATTGAGATTCGAGATCTCTTATTATTTGATACGAAATTTGCATGCATTAAAAAATAATTGACAATTTAAGGGATACGCAAGTATATTTTTTCTCGATAGAAGATTTGGGATTGGTCAGGACTTCCTGGGGAACGCAATTGGACCCAATTGTTTTTAGTTTAATTTGAGAATAGAAAAACAACAGCTATAAAACGGCAAAGCCCAAAGCCCGTTCGATGATTCTCGCGTCCCAAAAGCCAAGCCATTGAAAGAAGTAGCCAGACGACCATTTAAGAATTTTAACTTTCAACTAGCGATTGGGTAAAAACGCTTGGGCCGGCCCAAGTCTGCAGGCTTTGGTCCAGCCTTCACACGTGAGAGCCTGAGCAAGGATAAAGAAAAAAGTCTGGGTTAGGCCCAGACCTATTTTTTTTAAAAATAAATTTATAAATTAGAATAATATAATTAAAATTAAACAAATAACATAAAAAGAAAAAAAACTTAAATTCTTAATTTATAAATCAATAATGATTTTAAAAAGTTAAAGTTATAATACTAAACTCTCTCTTATCGTTAATTAATTAAGAGCATTTTTTAATTAGACAATCTAGTATTAAAAAAATAAAATATTAAGCTTTATTTACTTTATTTATTATTTTATTTTAAAATATTTATTTTCTTTAATTTATTTGTGATTATAACAACTTGTTGATTATTAAATTATTTCAAATGTATAATAATTTAAAAAAATTAAAAAATCAATAAAAGCCCAAGTCTGGCCCTCATAGTCATCTGAAAATGGGCTTGAGCTCGAAAAATTTTGCTATCTCTACTTTCAACTCATTCATTTATTTTTTTAATTTTATTTTAATAAAATAAAAACAAAACTATTGAAATTTAAAAAGACTAAATTTAGAAGAATTGAAGAATCTTCTGACATATGTGTATTTTTATTTATATACAGTCAAGGTTTAATTTTTTATGTTATTTTTATTCATATAACACCTAATCAAATGATTATATTTGTCCATATAAAAGTTCAGATCAAAAGAAAATTTTGACAAGTTTAGCCCAATCTCACTACGCGGACTTCCTCATCCCTCAGACCCTCACCCCATGCCGCGCCCCACCACAAGCAACGATCAACAGCCTAGCAGCGTCATGATTGAAATTTTCTTGGATTTAGGTAGGTTAGTGGTCTTAGATGTGTTTTCTACATTTAATTGATTCAAGACATTGATTTGTATGGAAATTAAGTTTTTGATACAACGGCATTATAAATTTTCAAATTAATGTATGGGGTTAATTTACATTCAGCACATCATTTGAGTTTTTGGGACGGTATATTGGTATTCTAACTTGCCGAAATTCGGTACGTGTTTTTGTCCCAATTAAATAATCGGTATACAATTTTTTTTCCCTCTCAATTAACAATCTGTACGGATTAATATTAGCCAACCTCAATTGAGATCTAACTGTTTCTGTCAGTATTAATATTACTGCTCTTTTGGGTAACAGAAGCCCATTTTTATATTTCACTATCTTTATTCTGGTGGGGAGTAGGGATGGCAATTGTACCCGCAAACCCGTAAATCCGTCCAAACCCACCCACCAAAACCCGCCCGCTGCGGGTAATTTTACCCGTTGCGGGTGGGTTTAGTATTATAAACTAAAACCCGCACATGGATGCGGGTGGGTTTGGTATTAACCTTATATCTAGTGGATACCCGCATGGATATCCACCAAACCCACAATATTTTTTCTAAATATTTTTAATTTAATTTTAATCTAAAAATGTATAAAGAAAATAATGTCGTTATTCAAATTACCAAATAGCCAAAGGTTCAAAGTTGTGTATGTGTGTATGTGGCCCATCTCCCATTCTAAAGTCGTAACCTAAAGAAAACTAAAGACATTTCCCTTCGAATTAGTATTTGACAATATTAATCTTAATTATTATTATAGGCATTGTGTTGGATGGGTGCTTATGGTGGTGAATGAAATAAATATATTCTCTCGGAGCTTGTTTTAAATGATAATATGAAATGTAATTATTATTTTTAGATACTAGTTTGTATTTTTTAAATGGATTTGTGTAATTTATACTTAAATTTGAGAATTTGTGTTGGATTGATGTTGAAATTTTAATTTTTCATTTACATTGTTTAAATATAAAATTGCGTATGTTATATGGAATTTGATGTTATTATTATAAATTTATATATTAAACATTTGTGATTTTAAATACGAAAACCCGCAAAAAATCCGTCGGATACTATTGCGGGTTTGGTAATTGTTAAAACCCGCTGCGGGTGGGTTTTTTTAAAAAAATTAAAACCCGTTGCGGGTTACGGGTGGGTTTGGTAATTTAAATTTTGTGCGGGTTTGAGTTTGGTAATGGCAAACCCACTGCGGGCGGTGCCCATTGCCATCCCTAGTGGGGAGGGAAAAAAAGAGAGAGAGAGAGAGAGAGAAAGAATTGTGTTTTTGATGAATAATTTTGATACCCATAATATGGACCTACTTTTCAACTTCTTAAAATGATACAGTATTTGGGATGCTTTATCAAACGTTAGGGATTGCATAAAAATATCCGAATTTTCTCCAATCGTGGCGTAAATAAAATAATCAAGTAATGAAATTTTTTTTGCCATTGACCATCAATGCTTTACGCATGTGGCCTTAATTATAAGCCTAATACGAACAATAGAACTCGTGTTAAATGTATTACATTTGTTAATTATATTATTTATCATTTTTGTCAAAGTCATTCATAAGAATTGAGTATTTTTCTAATCTTTTAAAAATATTTTTAACTGTATACCACTTAGGGATGGCAAATTTTTCTAAACCTAGCTCGGATCCACGCAAACCCTAACAATCCGGGATGTATGAAAAATGCGGAATTTGGTAGCATTTTTAAAACCCGGATATAAACCGGTCTAGCTCTAGATTCAGCTAAACCTGGACTTCTAGAACTTGGACCCAAACTTCAGTTTTTATGATTTATTAATTAATTAATTTTGTTATTAAATATAAGTATAAAAGCAAAAAGTTATATAAAACAAAACAAACCCTAAATCCTTACACCAGCCGCCACCTCTTCTTTTGTATCAAGCCACATCTTTTGTTCTTCTTTTAAATATATTTTATATGAGTACTTACAAGGCTCATTTAGTTCTTGATATATTTTCACGATTGATAAATTTGATGATAATCTTGATAGTTTTATAAAGATCCATTTGTTGTTTTAGCAAAAGATTCTGATGCTTGGATACAAAATAATCCTTATGTAGAAATATTAGAACTTGTTTTAAAAACTGTAGATATTGAAGCTGAAAAACTATAGGATGTTTGTTATTAGATAATATTCTAGAAGAAAGATTAGGAAATATAAAGCTTCCAGTAAATAATACATCTCCATTAGCTCTTGAAATGGTGAGAAAAATAATTGTTAGACATTATGCTCTCTCAAAATTTCCTATATTAGAGTACTCTTATACTAATGAATTGAAACTATTAGATTACTATGATAAAAATTAGAAATGATTAGAAGATATAAGAAGTTCATAAACTATTATGTATTAATTTTCATAGATTAGCATACTTAGATCTTGAAATTAGTAACAATAGAAAAGCAAAATTAAATTTGACAAAGAGACATAAAGTTAGTTATAACATAGAACATTCACAAAACCAATTTAAGCATATTCCACATATTAGTAGTAGTCAACAAAACTTATTATAGACTTGTTAATTAATTTAGAACAACATCTAGAAGCGACCTTAGAAAAGCTTAAAAGAACTCATGCTAGGACTTGGACAGTTTTGGGAAACTAGTAACATTAATACATTAAGAAGAAATCTAGACTATATTAAAGAGTTGTTATTCACATTCAATAGTCAAATTAGAAGATTCCCTAATAAAGAAGAAATAATAGAATCAATCTAATTTTTAGATATAAAAACACCTAGGCTAGTAGAATTAGAAATTAAAAGTCTTGTAGAAACTTTAAGAGTTGAAATAGAGAATATGTAGTATACACAAAGAGAATTACAAATACAATTTAATTTGATAAAATTAATAGTAAGTGGATGAGTTTAGAAAGACAATTAATAGAATCATTAGTGAAATTAAAAAGAGAATAGCCAAATATTAATATGGTAGGTTACAATTTTAAGGAATTTAATCAAGATAGTGATAATATCCAACAAGCACAAGCTAACACTATTATTAAATTATTGGTCAAAGTTTGTAATAAATGAGAAGACATGGAAGATAGACTTATTATATTATAAAATAACTTTCAAAACTTTAGAAAAAGCAAAGAAATCATATCATACTTCGAATTAAATAATTCATTAGAAGTTGTAGCTTGTGTTGTTTTTTGTTTGTGCATTCTCTGCGTGTGACCATTTTGTGGTGATTAATCTTGTTTCTATGATTCAATTTTGATTGTCAGTGTTGATCAATGGATTTTATTGATCATATATCAATCATCATGGTATGTGTGTACATGAATCTGATCATGGATCATATATGTCTTAACAAAATCTTATCCTATAGAGCAGGCAACTGAATCTCACAACATGTCAATATTATGAAATAGGAAATGGAAAAAGAGATCGAATTCAAGACATGTGATTGAACCAGCAAGATTATTAAGAAATGAGAACACAAGTACTTACACATTTTTTTTTCAATCACACGAAGCAAACAATAAAAACCTAAAGGGAAAAAAATTACACTCACCCAGAATCAAATTTGTAAAGAGATTTAAAACAGGAGAGAGAAAGTATTTTCAATGGCACATCCTCCCATCCAAGATCCTTCCATCACTCTTTGGTCTTGTTTGTTATTGAGGTATCGTGATTTAAAAGTTGTAGTTGCTATAAAAAAAAGCCGTCACTATGAAAATTTTGAGAAAATGATAAGGATAATCATTTTCAAGTGCAAGCACCTGCATTTTTTAAAATGCAGATTTAGGGTTTCATATTAGTGTCAAATGCTTTAACAACTTTATAATTTGCTGAAAAATCATTTTACAATGTTGTAAAAGTATTTGAAACGGGTGTGGAATCTTGAATCCATATTTAAAAAATGTAAGTGCCTGCACTAAAAAATGACTCATAATAAAGATATTATAACTTTTTTATTATATAAATATTAGATCAAATCAACTTATCTTTTAAATCACAGTAGTAGGTGTTTACTAATACTTTACTATTATATCTTTTATATTATAATTGTTCAACCGCACTACTAATAAGGTGTTCTTCTCCACCAATAACAAATTTTATGCTCACTATTATAATCAAGTGGAAGCTTTTTAAGCTTGTAGCACATATTTACTGTCATTTCCTTGAGATGTGGGAATGGAAATGGCTTCCTGTAGACGCTTTTCAAAATTTTTAGACATATAAAGAGAAGAGGTTGAAATTTAATTTGCAAAAAGGTTAGCAAATTTTCCATCATTAAATAATTTCTTCCATAGCAGCGCAATTGCTTACCCAAATTAATAAGCTTGAGGCTCAGAACTAAAATAAGGAATGTCAAAATTTTCAATTTAGGTTGATTACCTACTTTAACTTTTCCTGAAAGCTATCGATAACATAAGATTACTGTTGGTGTAGCATTTTTGTTGCTTAATTCCCCTATATAATCAATCATCAGTCCTTTCAATACATGTCAGTCCTAAGAGCCTATTTAGTATTAAAATAATGTAGCTTTTAAGTTATAATTACTTTTAAAAAAAATTGTAACTATGAAATCAAAACTGATAGTGTATAATAAATATGACTTTTAAATAATAATTTAAAAAAAGTAAATATATTATTGGTTTTTCAACATCTAAGTGTAAAATCAAATCATAACTTCCAAATCAAATTAATTGAATATAGATTTTTAAAGCCTTTTACAAGCTTCAAAGCAATACAAAAATCGACCTTGAACACTCAGCCAACAAAAAAACAACGGTAGTCAACTAAAACCATTAGCTTGCCACATCAGCGGCTTTGATTAACTGATTATTCCATTAATAAGACCCAATGGGCTAAAATTTAGAATTCAAAATAAGTCCAGAGGCAAGAAATCGAACCAAACCGATTCATGTTCGATTCTTTATTGTATTCGGTTTTTTTTTTTTATAAAATAATTGATTTTAATCGGTTCTACTCAATCTCGATCCGAACCGAACCGTGCCCATCCTACCGAAACTTAGCATTTACACTCCTGCGAACTTACCAGTTATTATGAGTTAACCCCGATATTTTTACAAACTCATCAGAGAAGCCCCAAACGGGGATTATTGAATCATACTAATTAGAATTCAAATATGAAAATTTTTATGATTTTGAACTTTGAATTCAATTTCCTCTTCTCAAGCATATTACGAAGAAATGAAGAATTGAAATATGGAAAATTTATAGCGTTCCGGACCGGAAAACTATTATGTATGCATGCCGTGGTCACTTGATTTTATATTTTAGTTTCACGTGAATGAAAAGCAGCGCGGTGATATCCCACCTCAAATAATTGCGAAAACATTAATTTATTTTAACTCTTTGAAATGAGGACAAGAAATTTAGACAATTAACTAATTAACTTCCATTATTTTTTTTCAGTTTTGGTTTCTTGACCATGTTTAACTAGTAATGAATTTAATACATGTTTTAGTTTGATTATCTTATCTTTGTAAGATGAAAATTACAAAAAAAAAAAAAACCCCACAAAATTATAAAATGAATGTAATGAAATTTATTATCAAAGTATTTGTATCTTCTCATAAGTGAAGTAGAGGGAGAAATAGTCCGAAATAAAGGTACGTATTTTAGAAAAAAAAAAGATATGAGTTTTTAAATAATTTTATAATATCATTCAAACTTTTAACATTAAACAAAAGTTAAAATATACAATTGGTTTTTTCTGTAAATACTATTAGGACTTTCAGTATTTAAGTCTTAATTTAAATTTCAACTGATTTGGCATATTAATTAAATAGTAATAATTAATTTTACATTTATTATCCAATAGAGTGGCATTAGTATTGAGGCTCAAGTTATAACTCAAATGTTAGGACCTCTTATATATTTATTTTTCTATTAAATCAAAAAATTATTGAAAATTTCATTAAATTTAAAAAGCAAACCGACATTACCTTAATTGACCAAAACTGAGTCCATTAAGAAATTGGTAAAAGCAAACAGCCCATATGCCTTCTCTGAAATGAGTTTTTTACTTCGTCCGCATTAGGTTTTTTTCAGCTAATTAAAGATTTTTTTTTTCTTTTTTTAGTATTACGTTACAACACTACTTCGACTATAATTATAATTTGGGGGGACTAGCCTTAATTAGCACAAGGCCGATGAGTTCAACCTATCTTGCTTTTTGGTTTCTGTCTTTAACCAACTGAAGATCAGCTATGGTAAAAGTGTATAATCCATATCTGTCAAAATTTTCTTGGGATTTTGATATTTTCACCCTAATATTTTTGTAAACTCACCGTACATCTACAAAACAAGCATAATAAGTTCACAGTGTTATAAAAAAAAAAATTAAATGAAGAAAAAGTTTGAGAATTAATCATTTAAATCCATTTCAATTTATATTTTTATGATTAAACCAGTGAGGTTAGTTTAACATATATTTTGATTAGAAATTCTCTAATAATGTACTGATAATACTTTTATTATTATGGTTATTAATCTTCAATTAAACTAACAAAATATACTTATGACATGATACTTATTTTATCGGTTTGTCAAATTTATATCATTTACTAGTAATTTAATTTAAAACATTGATCATATGTCGTAAAATTAAATATTTGTTTTACTAGATACCATGACACATGTTTCTTGGATAATTTGGCCATTTTATGTTACAAGGGTAAACTAATAAAATTAAAACTTATTTTAAAGCAATCTTATATGGTCAAAAATTGTCAAAAAGTCATATGCTAAAAAAGGAAAAGAGAAGATTATAGGAAGAATTTAATTAATTAATTGTTCAAATTACTTGATAATTTTGTATTTTCTTAAAATAATGTGAACTCGTATTTATTTTCGGGGACAGGGTGTATATATAAAAATAATAGGATGGAAGTATATTATCCTTAAAAAAAACAAGCGTAATTTGCTAATTTTCTTAAACATCAAGGCGGCTTTGGTTGGTTCCCACTGTTATACAAGTGGAGGTTGGAGAAGAGACGAACAATAAAAAATGAAGCAGAAAAAATTAGATTAAAAGAGTGGTGAAAATCGTGGGGGTGAAAGGTCCACGGTCTTAAATCTTTAAATAATTTGCCAAGTGTAAAGCGTCAAATACTAAATGTTTTTTTTTTTTTTTTGACAATTCAAATACTAAATGTTAAACATGTGAAATAATGGTAATAAGAAAAAACAAGATTTTTGCCCGTTAAGGGCCCACCGTTGGCCACGAAAACGGCAGCAACAGGGTGTCGTTTCTGTGGCCTTGGAGGGCCTTTTATGGGCAAGTATCGACGCTTTAATAATAGAAGCCATTTGCAATTATTACTTTCCACAGCGAGAGAAGTATATGTCGAAAGGCTTGAGAAAGACAAATTGCGGAACTTTTACAAGCTACGCAACTTTAATCCCAATTCTATAACTCCGACCCACCATCAAAATTCAGATTTCAATAGCTCTCATGTAGCACGTTTTTAATAAGATAAACTATGTGGTTGGAAAGACATTTTAACTTCTCCAAATTGTAGAGTCTATCAAAAGTCAAAAAAAAAATATGCAAACTAATTATGGGATTGTAAAGAAACCTTGTTGAATAACGAGTGCGACAAATTATTTACATAGTCTTTGTGGGATAAATAAAAACAGAAGGGCTCTGTCTATAATGCATTTGATGGATCGGTCTGAATAAAGTAAAATGTTTTATGGTTAGTGGTGATTTGAAGAACAGATAAAGAGAAAATTAGTGGATTTTGCTACTTTTTCGTGTTGTTATTTCGCAATTAGCGGATTACACAAACATTGATTGTATGCTTTAGTTGTCTTGTACAATTGGAACAAAAAGGAGACTTCCTCTTGCATCCATTCCGGGTATTTTAGAAATTCCCAAATTTTAATAAATTTTATTATTAAAGTAATACCTTTTCCAAAAGAAAACAAAAGTGTGCTTCAAATCTTGAACTTGCTCGCTAAACACCCCTAAAAAGTAAAATTATCATTTGATATGGTAAACGAAACGGGAAGATATTCTGCTATTCATTACTTTTTTAGGACAAAAACCTGAGAGAACAAGAAAATTTTGTCAAAACTCGAAACCCCGTGATAAACTAATAGATAAAAGTGATTCATTGACAAATGTTTCACTTTTTGTGAACTAAAGAAGATGGCTTATTTTTAATATTTACAAAGGTTGAAATGACTATACATTGCCTAAAGTTTAGGCTCTTCTCAAATGATTCGCAATTACTTTGATCTTACAAGTTTTTATGTGGAATTGAAAACTATAGAGAGATGGAAGGTTGATGGAAGCAAAAATGAAAGCGAACCTGTATTTTAAACTGATAGCTATTTAGGTGACTAAAATGATTCTGGTCTTTTATTATTTTTGTTAGTGCTACATAAGCTTTTCCTAATTGAATATAGCTGCTCTTTAGGATTACATAAATTTTTTCCAATTGAATATCGCTGCTCTTTAGAACTACATAAGCCTAGTTTTATATTTCTGGTGGAGGAAAATAGAATTTTGTTTTTGTTGAATAATTTTGAGACCCATACTGGGGACTTAGTTTTCAACTTCTGAAAAAGATATAGTATTTGGGATATTTTATCAAACATTCGTGATTCTATAAAAAGTATCTTAATTTTCTCCAGTCACGTTGAATAAAATAATCAAACAGTGGGGTATCTTTATCCCTGACCATCAACGGTTGGTGTGTTGTCTTAATCATAAGCCTAACAAGAACAGTCAAACTCGCAATACATATTAAATAAATTATTTATTTACTATCTCCACGCTACCATAAATTCTGAACTTATTTGTTAAGCTTCGAGGAAATTACCATGACTTAGAAAGTTTTTACTAAAAATACTTTTGTAAAAAATATTTGTTAAAAATTTAAATATGATTTTTTCCTCAAAAAAACTTACTATAAAATTGCAGACCAGTTGTTGACAAATACATACATTTTTTTCCTAAATATTTCGTACATGAAAAAAAAAAACTACATAACTCTTATGAAATATGTTTACATGTACATATACACTCACTTTTGTCCGAGGCATACACAAGTATTAATAAGTACTTTTCTAATCTTTTAAATATGTTTTTAAACGCAAATCACTTTTTAATCAAATTAATGCATGGTGGACGTATGCGTCCTCATCTCAGTTTAGGTTCATCTCCCCCTGTGTATTGTGAGAACAATTTTTTTTTTCCTTCTATTGAGCTTTTTAAGTTGGCTTTCTCAAAATAAACTTCAATAATATATATATATATATATATATATATATATATATATATATATATATATATATATATATATATATATATATATATATATATATATATATTTTAATATTAGGCATCAATAAGATGCTTCTTCCCTAAATATTTTTAGTACTAGATTTTGTCAGTGTAACATGATATTAGAAAAATTCTTAACTTCAATCAAGCATAACAATGTAAGTTGCAAAAATGACTAAAATAAAGTTGGTTATTTAAAAATACTTTTATCCGCAAGTCCACAATACTCTTGAACCTCGCTTTTTTTTTTCTTTGATCTTTAAAACTTGAAAGCAAAGGTTCGTGTCCAAGTGAAAAATAGATTCATAGGAAAAAATTGTAAAATTAAAATACATGTAAATACGCATGAGAAAAGCGTGCCTATTTATATTATATATATATATAACAATGTTATCACTTATCATGCCAACAAAATCAGCAATACATTTGCCCTAGCTAGCTAGCACCACTCAACGTATCTAATCTAAGCAGCCAATATTAATTATAATTACAACAAAATTAAAGTGCCTTTCCTCCGAGAAAACAAACTCTTCTGTCTCTTTTTCTCTCCAATCAATCAACCATGTCCTTTAATCAGAATCCAAATCCAAATCCAAATCCAAACTTTGATGAAAGCCGATGGATCATCCGCATTCGTCGAACACTCGAAGAAGCACTTGAAAATAATACTGACTTTCCGGTTAGCATTTTCAGTGTGCCCAAAACTTTGAGGTCTAGTGATCCCGATGCCTACACTCCACAGCAAGTTGCAATTGGGCCTTATCATTACCGGCGTCCGGAGCTCTATGACATGGAGATGTACAAGCTCGCGGCAGCTAAAAGAGCTCAAAGACATATCAATGGTAATCACAAGTTTAAGTATGTTGTTGATCAACTGAAAGAGCTTGAGCTAAAGATTCGAGCTTGTTACCACAAGTTCTTGAATTTCAGCAACGAGACTGTAGCTTGGATGATGGCCATTGATTCGTCATTCTTGCTTGAGTTTCTTCAGATCTATACTATCGAAGAAGATAAGTTAAGTACAACTTATTCTTCGAGATCAATGTCGCATTTGCTTGATTATGCAGGGATTAAAGCTGCTCACAATGCGATTCTTAGAGATGTGGTGATGCTTGAGAATCAAATTCCCTTGTTTGTGATGAGAAAAATGCTTGAAATTCAATATTCATCTTTGGAATCAGCTGACGATATGTTGCAGGCGATGTTAATGGGATTTTACGAAGAGGTTTCGCCTTTTAAGATGAAGAAGGACATGCCAATGATCGATATCTCGGAGGGTGCGCATTTGCTAGATTATTTTTACCACACAATTGTTCCAAAAGCTGATAAACGTTCCGAGGTAACTGAAGCTGTCGAAAATGAAGGTGATGATGACAAACAACCGAAAGAAAGATACAGCGGTGACCCAACTTATATAAAATACTTGTTCATTGAGATTTGGAAGCTGCTTTCAAAGCTCGACAAAGGTCCTATCCGTTTTATTAAAAAGCTTCTTCTATCAGAGCCTGTCAAATTCTTCTTCAAATTGCCATGGACAATTCTCTCAAAGCTTCCCGGATATCCCATCTTAGCAAGACCGATTCAGTATTTAGTGTTCCCAGAAGTTAATGAAGAAAATAAATCACATGCTGAGAGATCCCCCTCAAGGAAACACATGAACATGCCACCATTAGTAGAGGAAATCGCAATCCCTTCTGTTACTGAGCTCGCCAAAATCAATATTCATTTTTCAGCAACTGTTGGTAACATCTCTACAGTCCATTTTGACACAAAAACGGCAACACTGCACCTTCCCACTATCAGTTTTGACGTTAACACGGAGGTGATCTTGAGAAACTTAGTGGCATATGAAGCTTCAAATGCATCAGGGCCGTTGGTTTTGGGTCGTTACACTGAGTTGATGAATGGGATTATTGATTCCGAAGAGGATGTGAGGTTACTTAGGGAAAAAGGGATTATTTTGAACAGATTAAAGAGTGATGCAGAGGTTGCCAATTCGTGGAATGGGATGAACAAATCAATTAGATTGACGAAAGTGCCCCACATTGATAAAGCTATTGAAGGTGTTAACAAGTACTACAACAGCCAATGGAAGGTTAAGTTTAGGAAAAATATGAAAGTTTATGTGTTTAGTTCTTGGAAATGTCTGACATTGCTAGCTACCATTATGCTTTTGCTCTTGATGACTTTACAAGCTTTTTGTTCAGTCTATAATTGTCGCAATTTCAAGTTCATCTCAGATTCTGACAGATTGATTTCGTGATTTACGGTGTGTAAACTTAATCGGTATAAATTTTTTTTAAATTTTTTTTTTTAAATTTATAGTGTGGGATTTTGCTCGAATACGACCCAAAAAAAAGGTTTGGTTTATTGGGTTGTTCTACTCCGGGGATTGTGGATTTGTATGCCTGAAAGTTTGTTAAAGGCGGCTGTAATAAAGATGCTTGCTTGTTGATCAATATCCCCCATTTGCCCGCTTTACTTGACATAAAATGCAAATGGAATTACCTATTTTTCACAATTTTAATGACGGTTGTGCTGCTTCTTTTCATAAATTTCCTCGTTAGTCTAACCAATTCGATTTAAATTTAGTGCTGAACTTTTTTAGTATTGTGATTTTTAGTTATTGGATAAAAAAAAAACATTTAATCAAATTTTATTTGTATATTACTATAAATACACGTATGGAAAAGGATTATGAAAAAAATCAACACAAATCAGCATTAGATCCAAAAGTTAATCAGCATAATCATAAATAGATTATATAAATGGATGCTAACTAGTTTAGTTGGTAAAATCTCTTGAGTAGAGATATGGAGTTTAGGGTGCTCACATGAGTAAAAAGGGAATTGCGTTTCGATCCGCTTGCAACTTAAAAAATATAAATAGATTATATCATAAGATTATTATTAATAAACACTGGGGACTCTATGTGTTTTTGTTCTAATATAAATAGATTATATCATAAGATTATTATTAATAAACACTGGGGACTCTGTGTGTTTTTGTTCTTTAGAAAATAAATTAAACAAAGTATTGACCGAGATTTCAACGTTTATATTCCAAATTTAAGCTCAGAGCTTAAAGAACGAAAAGCATGCATGCGAACCATTGACAGAGAAGATCACATCTTTTAAGAGTTCTTGATTCCAAATCTTGATTTAGTATCATTACTTCAATGTAATGTTTAAGTCAAAATTAAATGTAGCTTATTTGATTTTGCTTTTCTCTTTTCATAAATACTAATGATCGCAATGACTTAACGACGATTGATTGCAACGTAGATACGCAAATAATCAATTATACATTTTTAAGTTAAAATGGTCTAATTTGTTGTGTTTATTGAAGACACAATATGGAGAGAGTTTTTGTCACAACTGACATCACGTCATTTTTTTCATCAGTGCAATTTGAAAGAGATACAAAATAAATAAAAGAGATACATGACGTATTTTTAATTAAATGAAAGAGAAAGGCAGACGCATAAATACAGGATGAAATTTTAATAGATCAAATATAGAGATGAATTAATTGGTAATCGATCGAATGTGACTAATTAAGGGTTTTGAGAACAGAAATAAAATTATTTTCTTAGACTGAAATTAATCAGGAAATGATTTATTGTACAGCAAGTATGATGAGCTTCCTTAACAGGATTCCGTAATTCCATTCTAATTAAATGGAAATGTCGACCTATTATATGATCAATTTTCAAAATCTGACGCTTAGGTTGAAGTGAGAAAGAAGTAATTAAGCCCTGCAGCAAACCTGAATATTAATTATTGGGTTAAAAAAGCTATTGCTATGGGTATATATTTTTTACTCGACTTTTCAAAATACTTCCAAAAGTTTTGAATTTGTTATTCGTGATTCCATGTGATCTTCTTGAGCTGTCGTGCCTAAAATCTGATTGTTTTGGTATTCTTTTCAAATAACTAATAACCTTAACTTTCTAAAAAAATTAGAATTTAGGAAAAATGGGAATCAGCCTTCCATAATTTTTTAAATTATTAGTTTGTGTACAATTCAAGCTCTTTTCTTGCCCAAATGATTCTTTATTATTTTGAGGGAAAGAGACAGCTACATCCTCATAGTTTGGTTAAATGATCACGAAGACCCAAAAAAAATTTAACAAGGGAAACTAAGACCCCATTTCATTATCTTTTACATTAATTTAGATGGGAAAAAGGATGTTTCAATACTTTTGCTTTGTATTAATTTGTAATTTTAAAAATGCTGACTGGACCAAACACTAAAACATCCAATCAATGCCACATTATAATTTAATTGGACAAAAATTTATACACGCAAACGCAAATTAAAATGTATTCTACTATACCAACAAAGTGTTGGCTCCACTGGCAATGGAGTCCCCTTAAGTGGCTTGACTGGGTTTGTTCCCCAGTTCGAGTTGCAGGGAAGTCGCCTTTGTTGGGAGAACCTGTGCCTCCCGGTTCGAGCGGGGACTTCTAGTCTGGGTTGTGGTACGGGATTAAAGGTGCCTCCCACAGTTGGGGCCCTCCCCAGGATACCTCGTGATTAATATAAAAAAAAAAAATGTATTCTACTATTCTCCATCTTCTGAAACACACTTTGTACAAAACAAGAAAAACCTAATTAAAATGTGTTAAGGAATAACAGAATGCATGCCAGCTGGCATTTTATGATTGGTTAATATGTTAAGATTCTGTTATTTGTATTATAGTTTGTTGTAGCTTCTGAACGAATATAAAAGGAGCTGTATCAATTCAGTTTATAAATTCATTCAGTTAATAAAAACAAATTGTGCTTTACATATAGATTCATCTAGACTTTTCCTTTACACTTTCTTTCTTAATTTTCTCACGATCCAAACACCATATCAATTCTAATAAAATGTATTTTTTTGGTTGCCGATCTTAAATTAGTATACAATTTGAATAATCCGTGGTTTTGGAGGCAAGAATGGAATAGCATAGGAACATGTATTGATGTACCAGGTCCGCTAATGCTCCCAGGTTGATGCGATGTATTCCACCAATTGAGGATTTCACAGTGACTGATATACTGTTGAAGTTTACAAATTACTAACCCATAATTGTTTGCCTAATAATGTAAGGTGAGAAAGATTGAACTTTCTCTTTGTTTGCTTTTACTTATTTGGTTTATTTTAACCAAGTAAATGATGTTGCACTTATTTTCAAGCACATGGCTTAAGAATTCATGGTCAGCGGGTTGTGGGATTTCGGGGGCTTTGGCAAATGTTTGTGGTTTTTTTTTTCATTTAATGTTCATAGTCAGTTTTATCCACTAATTTTGCATGCTTTGATTGATTTGTGCATGTTGATGCGAGATTCTGGTTGCCCTCTTTCTACGACCAGGATATTTGCTCGATCAACTTCACCTCGATCAGGATCTCTCCTCGTATGTTTTCTTCTTCAAATATTCTTGCGTCCACATAAATAAGTCAAAGCACGCCGGTTGTTTTCCCGGCGTAAACCCTCCGACGCTCAAGTCAGATATGAAGTTTCTGGGAAAGCTTGCCACAAATCTTATGGCTGTTCCGTTGTTTCTATTCTTTAGAGCTTGCTTTTATCTCTGTTATAATCTCAAAATTGCTAACCCTTTTTACCTTCGTTGGCTACCTTTTTATAGGCTTCCTCTGAATCCCGGTCTTCCGGAGTCCACGCCCATTATTCTCCCCACCTTCGGATGTGGATGCCCCATTATCGCCCTTGTGGGCAAATGGAGATGGACTTCGTGCCTTGATTCTCGGACTGGAGAGCACGCCTCGCCAACTGTCGTTGACCGGGTCTCCTCGACTCAACCCTTAGCAGGAATGTAGAAGGAATGGGCTTATGCTTCCAACAGGAGATCGGCCTCGTGGATGAGCCAGATGTTCCTGCTCCTGCTCGAGGAACACTATTACCAGATGTCTGCTCATCACTGTTGGTCTTCGTCGAAGCATATCCCACCAACAGTGCATATATTGAAAAATGGATTAGTGTTGTTAGGATTTAATGGCAGTGGTGGATCAAAGTTAAAGGAAACTAAAATGATTCGGATGTAGATAAATTTCACTTTCTTTTAAAATTGTTTTCATACAAAATAATTTTAAATATTAATGTGCATAAAGCCAATCGTTTATTTTGATTGTTGGTTGATAAATGTAGTATGCATTGTTGATCTTATCCATTTTGAAGGAGGTTTGAATTGTATATTGTGTGGGTTAGAAGTATGGTTTACTTTTGTGTTTAAAAATGCATGGAATCAGTTGATTTCATCCTCCTCATAAACAATCCACTGAAACTCCACGGCATCTGAATTTTATTATTTTGTCATTTCAATTATTTTGTTATGAAAATCATATTTGATAAATGGATTTGGTTATGATGCATTGGAATCATAAACATATTTTTTAATTAGACTTTGTGGTGCATCTGAATATATATATAAGGTTATTTCACTTGTAACAGCTCAACTGTTACAATAGCATGTCTTGTTCTTGAATATTAAGCCTCCATTCACTTGTTCATGAGTATTTGCCATTGATTTTGAACTTGACGAATTTCATTTCCATGAAATGAACTTAATGGAGCAATGAACAATGGAATTTGATTGAATTAAAATTAGCAATGGCAAAATTTGGATCCGAATTGATTTTTTTATATCCGGATCCAAAAAAAACAATGCGGAGCCAAATGCGCGTAATATCCGCACGGATTGCGGGCGGATATTCCAGATATCCGGATCCACAAAAATTAAAATCTAATAATTTAAATATAATTTAAAATTCAACACTTTACCTAATAATATTAAATAAAATCAATCATAATTCAACAATCAACAATTCAATACCTAGATTAACATACAACATCATAAAATCACAAACAAAAATATCATAATATAAATTAAACATCAAGATAACATAAATTCAAGTCTAGCATCACCACAAATTCAGATAAAATAATGCGGATCCCAATATATTTCTTAATTTAATTTAACTTCTATATTTTTAATTAATCCTATAATCTTTTTTTTATTTAATTTTAATTTAATAAATAATTTATTTAAAAAATAATGTGGATCCCAATATATTTCTTAATTTAATTTAACTTCTATATTTTTTATTTAATTTTAATTTAATAAATAATTTAATTAAAAAAATAATGCGGATACGGATATCCAGTTTTCCGGATGCATTTGCATCTGGATCCGGATTAGGATCCGCACAGATCCTAATTCTAAGGATCCGGATCCACATTTTATAATATACGTCATATTTTTCCGGATCTGGATCTTTTGAATCTTTGTTGATCCAAATAGTTTTACCATCCCTAATTAAAATTAAGTTTTCATGGGAAAAAGCAATCACCTAGCTAGCGTACAGACAACAAAGTAAAGCCAATACTAGAATATTGCAATTGGCATTAAAACTGGAAAAGACGATTATATTTTAAAGATATTTGTCGAATTAAAATGATTCACAAGGTATAAATGTCACTTAAAATCTCATCAATAATGATTTCATGGGACTAATTTTTTGATATTACGAAATTGTAAATCGATGTTATTGTGTTGAATCACATTTGTCAAATATTTATTGATTCAATTCAAAATTCCAGGTAGAAAAAAGTAAACGCATAATAAGAGTCTAACAGTAAATTTAATGTTTTCCATCTAAACTAATAATAAAAAAGTGTAAATTGTAAAAGTTTAAAAAAAGGGACTTGGTATCCTTTATTCAAAATTTGAGAGTCCTCAAAAGTATTTTCATAAATTATGGGGGCGTAGCTGTACTTTTCTCTTATTTTGACGTCACAGGCTTTTACGTTGAATTAGAAAATGCAAAAGAGTTTGGAATGCTGATAGTATTAGACGAGAACAATTTTATTATTTATTGAAGTGAAATCATGAGATTGACGTGGTTGAATCCTACACAATTGGAGATGATTTCGTTTGATTTAGGATCCGTCTTTTGGGGTCAACATTTCCTTTTTACTTTTAAGTCAAATTTCCCTTATTTTTTCACTTTTCATAATCGATGTTACTGCTCCTGTAATTCATAGAAAAATAATTCAGTCAAATTCCATATAGAGACAAAATTAAAGAGGCCCCAAATTTTACCATATTAGGCATTATATGGAAATACTTATGAAGACTAACATTTGGTACGAGATTGGAAGCATGTATCCTGAAATCATGTGATTCCAACGTCCCAGAAGCCCAACTATCTAAAGAAGTACCCCGACCATCAGAGAATTTTAACTTTCAACTCATTTGTTTTATTTTTTTCAATTAAACAAAAATGAAACAATTAAAATTTAAAAACGATAGATAGACTTAAAGGAATTGAATTCCTCATGATTTGAACTTATTTGAATTTTGAACAATCTTTTGACACATGCGTGATTTTTATATATGTATGATCAAGATTGATTTTTTTAATTTTGTTTCTATTTAATAATACTAATTGCATAATTATATTAATATAAATAAAAACTCAGATTAAAAAGAGAATTTCTTTAAGTAGAAACCCAGTCAACGCTCACCACTTCACGCTGCCGACTTCCTAATCCCTCACCACACGCCGCCCCCCACCACAAGCAACCATCAGCAGCCTAGCAGCGTCATGATTGAACTTTTCTTGGTTTTTAGGCAGGCTAGTGGTGTTTAGATGTGTCTTCTCTTATATATATATATATATATATATATTTGCATTTAATGGGTTAAAAACATTGATTCAATTTGATATTGATTTATTTGGAAATTAAGTTTTTGATACAACGGCATTCTAAATTTTCAAATTAATGCAGGTGGGTTAATTTACATTCAGGACATCATTTGAGTTTCGGAACGGTACTGGCATTTTAACTTGTCGAAGTCCGGTATGTAATTTTGTCCCAATTAAATAATGTATACACTTTTTTTTTTCAATTAAACAATCTGTACGGATTAATATTTACCCAATCTCAATTGAGATATAACTGTTTCTGTCAGTACTAATATTGCCGCTCTTTGGATCACATAAGCCCATTTTTGTATTTCACTTTCTCTAATCTGGTGGAAAAAAAAAATAGAATTGTGTTTTTGATGAATAATTTTAATGCCCATATTAGGGACTTACTTTTCAACTTCTTAAAATGATAGAATATTTGGGATGTTTTATCAAACGTTAGGGATTTTATTAAAATATCCGAATTTTCTCCAATCGTGGTGCAAATAAAATAATCAAATGATGAGATTTTTTTTTAAACCATTGACCATCTCTGCTTTACGCATGCGGGCCTTAATTATAAGCCTAACACGAACAATAGAACTTGTTTTAAATGTGTTACATTTATTAATTATATTATTTATCTCCACCCTCCTATATAAACTCTGAATTAAGAACGTTTTTATTAATATATATATATATACATATATTACTTTGTCAAGGTCATTCATAAGTGTTCAAGGACCTATTTGGGTTTAAAAGTAATTTTTAAAAATTATAGTTAATTTTAATATTTGTTCAATTTTTTTTACGAATTACTTTAGTAAAATTACTCCATCCTATAGTATATTTTAAAAATAGAGAAGAAATCAGTTTTTATACTTGTTTTTATACTTAATACAATCCTTTTGTAGTATGGGCGTCCTCTTTTTTTTTTTTTTTCATGTGGAAATACTTTTAAGTCATGCAGTTTAATAAATAATGCTATTAAACTGCACGACTTTATAGTGTATTAAAAAATAACTATATTAAGTCGCAGGGCTTAACAATATATCTTCATTAAAATAAATGAGGGCACTCGCACCTAAAAATAATTATATATATATATATAATTATCTTTATTATATTATGAAATAATAAAATTATATATATAATTATCTTTATTATATTAGGAAATAATAAAATCATTAACTTAAAGAGATTATTATCATTACCAATTATATTGAGATAACAAAATAAAAAATAATAAGTAGTTATTTTAGCTATTAATTATTATACGTACACAATAAAAAATATTTTATATACATGTTTATGAACATTTAAACAAATTTTATTCATATTATATTCAACTCAGTCATTTATATTATAACAGCAATTTAACATTAAAATTTACCAAACATATATGACCACTTTTAAAACTCACAACACTTTTAAAAATAAATTTTATTAAATGTTTAATTGATTCTCTTCACAACTGATTATTTCTATAACATGCTAATAACAATTATTTTAAAAGATACAACATTACCAAGTTCACTCTAAAACTTTTCTAATTTTTTAAATATATTTTAAACTGTATATCACTCTTTGAACTAGTGACAAATGTATATTTTCTCATCTTATATTTTAAATTTTGGGTTCATATCTTCCTGGCTCCCTAAATATTGTGAAAACATATTTCTCTTTCATCATAAGAGTTTTTTAAGCTTTCTCAAAATAGGCTTCAACAATGTGCTTCATCAAGATAGGTCCCGACATATTTCTATTTGCACATTTTGATTAATTTGTAATAGATTTTATAAATGTAGTGATATTTTTAAAAAAAATCTTCAATCAAGCATAACAATGAAAGTTACATAAAGAAGAAAATAATTTGATTATTGGAAAACACTTTTATTCAAGTCCAAAATACTCCCAAACTTTGCTTAACTGTTTTTTTTTTTTTTTTTTTTTTGGATTCCCTCTCTCCGTCTCTCTCTTAAAACATCAAAACACAAAGGTTTGTCTC
The DNA here is from genome assembly GCA_039657385.1 of Citrus x changshan-huyou. NCBI lineage: Eukaryota > Viridiplantae > Streptophyta > Magnoliopsida > Sapindales > Rutaceae > Citrus > Citrus x changshan-huyou. The sequence goes on along the minus strand of CM077547.1, from coordinate 13,141,732 downwards.
CAAGAAAAACACAAGGGAGTTAATACTTAGTTTAGACAAATATGGGTTTCACTCACTTTCCCATAAATTATAAAACGAAAATCCATATCCATGAGAAAAGCGTGCCTTTGAAATATAGTTATCATTTATCATACCGCCAAATTAAGCAATATATTATTGCCATAGCTAGCTCGCTAGCTCCACCCACCACTCAATGTATCTAATTAATCTAAGCACCGAAAGATAACTATTATTATCATTCCAACAAAGCCAAAGTTCCTTCCCTCCAAGAAAACAAACACTTGTCCCTTGTTCTCCCCAATCAATCAACCATGTCTTCTAATCCTAATCCAAATCCAACTTTTGATGAACATCGATGGATCATCAACATCCGTCGAACACTCGAAGAAGAACTTGAAACAGATACTGATATTCCCGTCTGCATATTCAGTGTGCCCAAAACATTGATGTTTAGCGATCCCGATTCGTATACACCACAAGAAGTTGCAATTGGCCCTTATCATTACTGGCGTCCGGAGCTGTACGAGATGGAGAGGTACAAGCTCGCCGCAGCAAAAAGAGCTCAAAGACATATCGATGGGGATCACAAGTTTCAGTATATTGTTGATCAACTGAAAGAGCTTGAGCTAAAAATACGAGCTTGTTACCACAAATTCTTAAATTTCAGCAATGAGACTCTAGCTTGGATGATGGCCATTGATGCATCGTTCTTGCTTGAGTTTCTTCAGATCTATGCTGTAAACGAAGCAAAGTTGAGTGCAACGTATTCTTCCACATCCATGTCGCATTTGCTTGATTATGCAGGCACTAAAGCTGCTCATAACGCGATACTTAGAGATATGGTGATGCTCGAGAATCAAATTCCCTTGTTTGTGTTGAGAAAAATGCTTGAAGTACAATATTCATCTTTGGAATCAGCTGATGATATGTTGCAGGCCATGCTAATGGGATTTTGCGAAGAGCTTTCGCCTTTTAAACTGATGAAGGACATGCCAATGATCGATGTCTCAGAATGTGCACATTTGCTAGATTTTTTGTACGACACAATTGTTCCAAAAGTTGAACAAAAGTCCGAGATAACTGAGGTTGTTGAAGATCAAGGCGATGACAAGCAACCGAAAGAAAGATACACCGGTGGCTCAACTTCTGTGAAAAAAATTTTCAGTGAGATTTGGAAGCTGCTTTCAAAACTCAACAAAGGCCCTATCCTTTTTATCAAAAAGCTTCTTGTATCAAAACCTGTCAAATTCTTCTTCAAATTGCCATTGACAATGCTATCCAAGCTCCCCGGATTTTCAATGTTGGCCCAGCCGATTCAATATTTGTTATTCCCACAAGATAATGATGACAAGAAGTCAGATAATGAGAGCTCCCACACAAGCAATAACATGAACAAGCCACCATTAGTGGAAGAAATCACAATCCCCTCAGTCACTGAGCTTGCCAACTCTCAGGTTCGTTTTTTACCAACTGCGGGTAACATCTCAACCGTCCGTTTTGACACAAAGACGGCAACATTACACCTTCCCATCATCAGCTTTGACGTTAACACAGAGGTGATCTTGAGAAACTTAGTGGCATATGAAGCTTCAAATGCATCAGGGCCGTTGGTTTTTACTCGGTACACAGAGTTGATGAATGGGATTATTGATACTGAAGAGGATGTTAAGTTGCTTAGGGAAAAAGGGATTATTTTAAACAGATTGAAGAGTGATGCAGAGATTACTAATTTATGGAATGGAATGAGCAAATCAATTAGATTGACGAAAGTGCCACACATTGATAAAGTGATTGAAGGTGTTAACAAGCATTATAACAGCCAATGGAAGGTGAAGTTTTGGAAAAGTATGAAGCACTATGTATTTGGTTCTTGGCAATTTCTTACGTTGCTTGCTACGATTATGCTCTTGCTCTTGATGACTTTACAAGCTTTTTGCTCAGTCTATAATTGTCGCAAATTCAAGTTCGTCTCAGACTCTGACTGATTGGTTTCCTGATTCAAGGTGTAAACTGAAACGGTGTTTTGTGTGTGTGTGTGTGTTTTAAAGTAAAATTATAGCTTTGATGTTGCTCGAATTAATATGACAATGCAAATTAGTCCAACTAATTGGATTTGAATTTAGTGGTGATTTTTTTAAAAAAATATTTATGATTGGTAGTTATTAGACAAGCGATAAAATTTAACATATAATTATATTCTAGTCTTACAGTGCTATAAGTGAATGCAGTGACAGAACTAGGATTTTAATTTGGGCATTGTCAAAATATAATGCAAATTAGTATACTTAAAATATAAGTTGGGTTCATCTTGAAAACGTTTCAATTTTTAACTTATTCTTTAGAACTTTCAAAAAGTGGGGGATTGCCTTGGCGTGAACGTAATTCGTTGTTTAAATGTATACCTCATAGAAAATTATAAAAAGATGGACACAAATAAGAATTGGATCAAAATTCTTAGATAATTAGCATAATCTTAAATAGATTATATTTGTAGGTGTCAGTTCGTTTAGTTTCTAAAATCTCTTGAATGGAAACAAAAAATTTAGGGAACGAAGCCATATGAGTAAGAGGGGAATTGGTTTGCCATCAAATTACAGTTAAAAAATATAAATAGATTATATCGTATGACGTTGTAATTAATAATGACTGGAGGGCCCTATGTATTTTGTACTTTAGAAAATAAATTAAACAATGCATTGAGTAGTTTATGGCAGCTGATATATTCTATTTTTAAGCTTAGTGCTTAATGAATGAAAAGCATGGAACCATGGACAGATAAGATCACATCTTTTAAGAGTATTTGATTCCAAATCTTATTTTAGTATAATTACTCCAATCTATTGTTAAGTTAAAATATACGCAACTTGTTTGATTTTCATTTTCTCTTTTCGTAAAAGCCAATGATGAATGATGATTGATTGCAACGGATAAACGCAATTCATCAATTAATAAGTTGAAAAACTTGAATTGGTCTAATTTGGTGTGTTTATTGAAAACAAAATATGAAGAGAGTTCTTGTCACAACTTACATCACATTCACGTCATGTGTTAGTCAGTCCGAATAGAGCTAAACTTTAACTAAAAAATAAATAAAAGAGATGCATGTCAATCAAATGCGTATACACAGTACGTGACATATATTTTATTAAATGAAACAGAAATGCAGATGCATATATGCATGAAAAAATTTTAATAAATCAACGGTATAGATATATTGGTATGTCGATGGAATGTGCTCTAGCGAATAAGTTTGGTTGATTTCCAACTACGATCTTTATAGGATTCCATAATTCCATTCGAATAAAATAAGAATGTTGTTTCCTTAAAAAAATAAATAAATAAAATAAAAAGAATCTTGAGCTTATTATATGATCTCCTTGGAAAAAAACTTTAAGGCTCAACTTGAAGTAGACAACAAGTAATTAAAACTCCAGCAACATGAATATTATTGTGTTACATCTTACAAAGCTAATATTAAGGATTTTTTTTTACTCCTTTTCTTAAAATACTTTTAAAAACTTTGAATTAACTTTTTATTCTTGGTTCAATATGAGCTCCTTGAGCTACCATGCCTGAAATGTAAGTCGATGCAAGAGCCCGTGAAGCTGTGTTGTCATGTCAACTTGACGGATTCACCACCACGACGTCGATCAGATTAGTCAAGTTGTTAATTCTTGTGGAATTCATGAGATCTGGTTATTATTCTTTTATAATTTTGTGCCAAGCTGCATTTATAACAGTGTATGAGTAAAATTTAGTGGGGTCCAGTTATGGTGTCACAGTTGTATGGTACCACAGCTGGATCAAACCATTGGATTAGCTCTGGTGACAACTGTGGGCTAGATCCAGTGGTTGGATCCAGCTGTGGTACCATACAATTGTGGTAACATAGGTTTATCCAATTTAGTGATCTAGTTATCTAAATATATATATATATTTTATTAACCTCATAATCACGAGAAAAAATTAATTAATAAGAGAAAAAGGGGAGTTATGATTAGAGAGGTAAAAAAATCCCTACACAAAGAGATAAAAGAAAAGCATGTAAAACAACACTTAATAAAACTGATAGTTTGGAAACCCATCGGTATGATGAGAGAGCTGTCGTAGGAGTGTCACACCAATTAAATTATTGAGAAGAGATCACAACAATATTGGAGGCCAATGTTTGCTAAAGAAAAAGCAACAACATTATTTTCTTGGAATGTGTGAGTTACCTTGAAGTTCATCTGGAACAAAAGACTAGGAAAATCAACCAACGATTATGCAAGATTCAAGGGGTTGAAGTTTATGAGTGAGTAAAAGGTGCACAGCCAACATAGAATCTGGCTCAATCTAAAGGTTGTGCTAGCCTTGTTCAAAGGTTCTTTCAGTCACTAAAATTTTTAATAAATTTTTTATTAAAAATAACTATATATTCTTTTAAATTAACTACCAATAATAACTTGCTTAAAAAATCAGTACAAAATTTAATCAGCACTGAATCGAATACCGTTCATATGGTATTTGAAAAGAAAATAAACTAGTATGTACATATAAAGCTTAGAGTGATGTGACACTATTATAATTGGACCATAAAGCTGTGAAATAAGAATGTTCTAGTCATAGCTTGAGCCACGGTGATGTTTCCGACAATCATAAACTGAGCAGAAAGCTTGTAATGCCGTCAAGAGTAAGAGCGTAATGGTAGCCATAAATGTAAGAAATTGCCAAGAACCAAACACATTAAGCTTCTTATTTTTCCAATACTTTACCCTCCATCGGCTCACTACAAGAAAAAACAGAATACTTGACATTTTTTATTTGATAATTTTTAAGAAATATCAAATATATATGACATTTTGTGAAAAATTGAGTAATTGTGAAATATAAATAATAATTTATTTAAACGTCAAATACTTATGACGTTTTACTAAATAAGTGGCAAATATATTATATATTTATTGAATAATTACCATTTACGTTTTCCTTTTATTGACTTAAGAAAAAACAAAAAAACGCACATGTTGTGAACCTGTAATTGATACGGTATTAAGTCCAGATGCCCATCTTGCCCGTCTTCCAAGAATTTCAGCTTGCTTTAGCCTAGTGAGCTTGTTTCGTTCACATATCACATCTGGACTGCCTTTGTTTCTTTTAAGAAAATTCAAACTCGTATTTCTTTTCAATAATCACCTCGCATTTTTATCAATCACTCAATTTTTTATCACCAAGTGTCGTATCTACTCTGTTATTTGAATGCACATTACTTGTTTGATGAAATGTCTCTTTAAAAGATTATTTTTGTTTTTAACAAGCATCTTATTGAGAGGTTTCTCGTAATATATTAACGTAATGCACTTAGCTTCAATTTGGTCTGTTTAATACATTTCAACAAAGGAAACTTACAAAACTGCAACAATTCTCAAATTGCTTGCAAATTAGAAGTAATGTTATTGATTTTTATTAATTAATGAGATTTTAATTTATTGAGTCTGTAAACTCACTCTAAGAAGTGATTATTGCTTCAATTTAGTCTGTTTCATACATTTTCATTCTCATTATAAATGACAGTCATCTCTCATTTTTTCATCAATCACTCAACCTATAAAGAAGAACCCACGAGGAAGTTCAGCTTGCTTCAGCTTCATTCGCTTCTTGAATTTCAGGTATTTTTTCTTTTAATTTTGATTTTTTTTAATTCTCTCTTTCTAGTTTGATAATTTTAGTGTTATACTTGAATTAATTGTATTTTTAATTGATACTAAGTCTTATATATGTTCTCGTTCAACAAACAAAGAACGCACAAATAATTTTCACTGTCATTCTCAATTTTGAAAGAATCGATATATTTTATTTATAACATCTGTTAGATTATTGACAAACCATCATAGAGATACAGTAGTAGAAACTATATTAGACACACTCTAGTTGCTTAATTAGTAAAATTGTGATCTCATTGCCTTATTTTTTGGGGTTAATTATATAATTTTATCAGTTGTTCTTGTGGTTGCAAACAATATCATTTTTTAATATTAATAAAACTAAATGAATATTATGTGATGCATTTGCAGGAAAGTTAGTAGTTTAAATATGGATAAATCTTGGATGTTGATGGATAGAACGTCTATAGAATATGAAAGTGGGGTAAATGAGTTTCTCAAGTTTGCAATGCTTCATGCTAGTAATCCTGAACTTTTAAGATGTCCATGCCAAGCATGTGGTAATTTGGTCTTTCATGTACCTGCTAAGATAAGAAATCATCTTTATTGGAAAAGTATTGACCAAAGCTATCAGACATGGACTTGGCATGGAGAAGGAGCTTCTAGTAGACGACCATCAAATGTAAAAGCTTCATTTGATGGCAGTCAACAAGATGATGAAGCTGCTGATACAGTAGAAATAGTTAATGATGCATTTGACACTTGTAATGGTGACCCCAAGTCGTTCGAAACCCTACTTAAAGATGCTGAAAAACCTTTGTTTCCTGGCTGTGTGAAATTCACTAAGTTATCTGCCTTAATAAGGCTTTACAACATTAAAGGAAGAAATGGATGGTCAGACAAAAGTTTTTCAGATTTACTAAGTTGTTTATCAGATATGCTTCCTGATAAAAATGAAATACCTTTATTCGTATATGAAGCAAAGAAGATTATGGTTGCATTAGGCTTAGAATATGAAAAAATACATGCATGTCCCAACAATTGCATCGTATATATAAAAGAATATAAGGATTTATCTGCATGTCCCACTTGTGGAATGTCAAGATGGAAGAGTCCCAAGAAAAGTAAGGGAATTCCTGCTAAAATCTTATGGTATTTTCCTCCTATACCAAGGTTTAAAAGGATGTTTCAATCTCCTCGAACCGTTAAAGACCTAATTTGGCATGCCAATGAAAGGGTGATTGATGGCAAACTACGTCACCCAGCTGACTCACTGTCATGGAGGCTAGTGGACCAAAAATGGCCAGATTTCGCTGCAGAAGAAAGAAATCTTCGGCTGGCTATTTCTGCAGATGGGATAAATCCCCATAAAAACTTTCGCAGTTCATATAGTTGTTGGCCAATTGTTATGATTATTTATAATCTTCCTCCTTGGTAATGAAAAGAAAATTCATGATGTTGACTATGCTAATATCTGGTCCACGACAGCCCAATAACGATATTGATGTCTATTTGTCACCACTAATTGATGACTTGAAAACTTTGTGGGAAGTTGGTGTCCAAATTTATTATGCATATAGACAAGAATTATTTACTCTACGAGCTGTCTTGTTGTGGACAATTAGTGATTTTCCTACTTATGGGAACTTGTCTGGATGCTCAGTTAAAGGATATTTTGCATGTCCTATATGTGGGGAAGATACACAGTCATGTAGACTTAAGAATGGGAAGAAAAATGTGTGCATGCGCCATAGGCGATATCTCCCAGAATCTCACTTGTTTAGAGATTTAACAAAGGCTTTTGATGGTAAACCAGAAAGAGACATTCCTTCTAAGCCATTAAGTGGTGAAGAAACATTAAGAAAGGTTGAAGGGATTCAAAACTCATGGGGGAAGAAAACTAGAAAGCGTAAAAAATTAGATTCTAATGAAACAATTTGCTGGAAAAAGAAATCAATATTTTTTTTCTCTCGAGTATTGGAAACATTTGCATGTTCGCCATATGTTAGATGTAATGCACATTGAAAAAAATGTGTGCGAAAGTATATATGGTACATTATTGAACATTCCAGGAAAAGCAAAAGATGGACTTAATTCTCGGTTGGACCTTGTTGATTTCAATATTAGGAAAGAATTAGAACCTGTTGTTGAAGGGAATCACACTTATTTACCTGCTGCATGTTATTCCTTGACTACAGTGGAAAAAGTAATGTTTTGCGAAACATTATTTAATCTGAAGGTTCCTGAAGGATATTGTTCAAACTTTAAAAATCTTGTATCAATGAGTGATTTAAAGCTTATTAGGTTGAAATCTCATGATTGTCATGCTTTGATGCAACAACTCCTACCATTGGCTATTCGAGGAATTTTGCCAGAACCTATTAGATATGCCATCACTAGACTTTGCTTTTTCTTCAATGATCTTTGTAGCAAAGTTGTGGATGTAGAGAAGTTAAACCAAATACAAAAGGATCTTGTGGTCACAATTAATTTATTTGAAATGTATTTCCTTCCTGAATTTTTTGATATCATGGTTCATTTAACTGTGCATCTTGTTAGAGAAGTCTGATTATGTGGGCCTGTATATCTTAGATGGATGTATCCCTTTGAAAGATTTTTAAAATATCTAAAAGGGTATGTGCGGAATAAAAATCGTCCCGAAGGTTGTATTGCTGAATGTTACATTGTAGAGGAGGCAATTGAATTTTGCACAGAATATTTACCCAATGTGGATCCAATTGGAATTCCAATTGCAAGGACGAATAATATAGAAACTGAGGGTCCGCTTCCTGGTGGTCGTTTAATTGATATTGATCGTGACGAATGGAAGCAAGCACACCATTATGTTTTGCGGAACACACAAGCAGTTCAACCTTACATTGAGTAAGTTTTCTTATCTTAACTTTATTAAAACATGGTAGATTCATCACTAATATATTCGTTTTATTATGAATCTTAATCTTAGGATGCATATGACATGGTTGAAATTGAATTATCCTCGCCAATCTAAAAACAAGAAGTGGTTACGAGATGAACATGCTCGAAACTTCATTTACTGGTTACAAGAAAAGGTTTAATAAACTATTCCTCTTATTTCTGAAATTTCTATAAAATGTTATGTATAGGCATAATTTCAACTATTTTCTTTTCTAAATTTTTTAGGTTTCAAATGGTAACGATAATCAGTCATCCAAATCATCTTTATTGAAATGGCTACCACAAGGACCTCGCCCTCATGCATTATCATATCCTGGTTATCTTATTAATAATTATCGTTTTCACATAAAAGATCGTGATAATGATAAAACCACTCAAAACAGTGGAGTGACTCTTGTAGCTGAAACAGATGATATAGATGATGCTGATGCTGATGTAGAAGATCTTGATTTAGAAGACTTTAATACTAATAAGAAGATACAGAAGACTAGAGGAATTGTCAAGATGGAGGGTGTTACTAAGAATCGTAGTGATGGGACGAGAGAGAGAGTTAGATTTAATAGCGATGGACAATTGGTGGGTGAAGAGAGACATAATGTTATTAGTACAATTAGTGCTGTCACTAAGACATTAGTTTCCATTCTTTTCATGGATTGGCGAAAAGTACCAAAGGATTCAAAAGAAAAAATATGGGAATACATTCAGGTATGCTTTATAAACATATTATGCATTTTGCAAAGGCATGAGAAATTTTTTTAAACTGTCTTTATATTTCATGTCTTACAGAGTTCGTTTGATGTGGATGATCGATTTAAAAGACAATGTTTGCAAATTGGTGGAAGTTCATTTCGTTCTTTTAGATATAATCTCACACGACATGTTAAAAAGTACAAAGCCCATCCAAATCGTTTGCGTAACCCACCATTATTGCACTCTTTCATACAAAAAGGTCATTGGGATGCATTTGTTAATGATCGATTATCCAAAAAATTTAAGGTAATCTTTTTTTATTATTGTGAACATTATTTTTTTTATATTTTATTTATGTCAATGCTAATAAACATATGTATGATATGCATTAGACGCTTAGTGGCCTTCAAAAAGAAAGACAAGCACTAAATCTTTACAACCATCACCTTGGTCGAAAAGGTTATAATGGATTAGAAGAAGAAATAGTAAGTATTTTTTTCATAAAAAATTATAATTATTTTTAGCACTTGATGTATGTTTAACATTGGTCACATTGCTATTGGAATTAGAAAAAAGAATGTGGAAATCCCAATTTGAAAGTGGATAGAAGTGTAGCATGAAAAAGGGCTCGTCGAAACCCAAATGGTGGATATCATGCAGTTGTGATACCTGTTGTGGATACAATTGTAAGTGTAATATTCTTTGAGCAATTCTCCATCAATTTCTTGTATGTTGCATGAATAATGGTCTTATATTCTTGTAGGATGAGTTTACCCAGCTAGTTTATTGACGTACATTAGTTTATTGTTAATATTTTTCATGCATAGATTTTTCCTTCGCTTTGTGCATAGATATCTTATGCTTTCATTGCATAAGGCAACTATTTCATCTAGTTGGATTCATAATAAAAGCTCTCAGTTAATTCAATCAAAATTTGTCAATGCCTTACTGGTAACCATGACTTACTTTTTTAGCCTCTTCCTTAAACAATAACAGTAGTATATGGCAGTAATTTTGGTTTCTTGATGTGTAGGGCTATGTGGGAGTGTAGGTGGTGTTGGTGGGGGTGGCATATTTGTTCCTGTACTTAATCTGATTATTGGATTTGATCCAAAATCATCTGTAGCACTATCAAAATGTAAGTGAAACAAACCCCTCTTTTACGGATACAATCTTTGTTGTTCAAGACAATCATATGCTTACTCTCATAGTCGTTTTAACCCTCATGCCTGAGCAGGTATGATCACTGGTACTGCAGTTGCTACTGTTGTCTACAATCGAAGGCAAAGGCATCCCACACTTGATATGCCCGTTATCGACTATGACCTTGCACTTTTGTTTCAACCCATGTTGGTTCTGGGGATCAGTATTGGAGTTGCTTTTAATGTGATTTTAAGCACAAGAACACATTTTCCTTTTGTATGTACACCGCTGCTATGAAAAACTTTTGGACCGATGGTGGAATGCTAACTATAGGCTCAATGTATAGTTTTAGAAACAATCTTATTTTAGATTTATACTTAAGACATTTGATACATTTATACATACAATGCAAGTTCATTTTAATATGAATTCAGGTTTCCTATGCTTTATTATGGTGTTTGAAGTTAGTTGAAATTTTTTGAATTTTATCAAGTTTCAATGTTATAATATATATTATGTGCAGCCCAAGACAAGGAATTATAATATTTGATATTTTTATCAAGTCATTTGCATTTGACCATTTTGAATAATGTCACATGTATATGACTATTATTAAGTGTCATACACATTTGACAATCTTATATTGTGAAAAATATTTGATTATTATTAATTGACAAAAATAAATGACAATTTTACTAAATGTCAAATAAGCATATTTGACACAGGAATATTTGGCACTTTTTAATTGTCAAATATTCCTTTATTTGACAGTTTTTAAATATCAATTATTCTCTTTTTTCTTATAGTGGCTGTTGTAATACTTGTTAACGTCTGTAATCACTATATCAATGTGTGGCACTTTCGTCAATCTAATTGATTTTGTGATCCCGTTCCACAAGTTGGCAACCTCTGCATCACTGTTCAATCTGTTCAAAATAATGCCATTTTCTCTAACCAACTTCACATCCTTTTCAGTGTCAACAATCCCATTCATTAACTCAGAGTAACGAGTTAAAACTAGCGGCCCTGATGCATTTGATGCTTCGTATGCCACTAAGTTTCTCAATACCACCTCTGTGTAAACGTCAAAACTGACGGTGCGAATGTGTAATGTCGCCGTCTTTGTGTCAAAACGGACGGTTGAGGTGTTATCAACAGTGGCTCAAAAACGAACCTCGACTTTAGCAAGGTCAGTGACTGAAGGGATTGTGATTTCCTCCACTAATGGTGGTTTGTTCATGTGTTTGTTTGAGGGGGGTCTCTCACCATCTGATTTATTTTCTTCGTTGTCTTGTGGGAATATTAAATTTTGAACCGGCTGTGCCAAGATTGAAAATCCAGGAATCTTGGAAAGCATGAAGCAGGGCAATTTGAACAAGAATTTGATAGGTCCTGATAGAATCATCTTTGAAAGAAGCTTTAAAAGCTCAGTGAAAAACCTTTTTGAGTCGTCCGAATATATTTCTTGACCATCAATTTCAGTTACCTCGGCCTGTTGCTGCTATGGCACAATTGTGTTGTATAAATAATCTAGCAAATGGGCACATTCTGAAGCTTGGATCATTGGCTTGTTCTTTTTCATTTTAAAAGGTGAAACTTCTTCACAGAAACCCATTAACATCGCCTGCAACAAATCATCGGCTGATTCCGAAGATAAATATCGAAGTTGAAGCATTTTTCTCAACATAAGTACGGGAATTTGATTCTCAAGCATCGACATATCTCTAAGAATCGCATTATGGGTAGCTTTCATCCCTGCGTAATCAACCAAATGCGATATTGATAATAAGGAAGAAGTTGCGGGTAACTTATCATCTTTCATGGCATAGATCTGAAGAAACTCAAGCAAGAATGATGCATCAATCGCCATCATCCAAGCTAGAGTCTCACTACTGAATTTCAAATACTTGTGATAGCAAGCTCAGATCTGTGGCTCAAGCTCTTTCAATTGATCAACAACACACTGGAGCTTATGATCACCATAGAATTGTCTTTGTGCTCTTCTCGCTGCGGCTAGCTTGTATCTCTCCATCTCATGGAGCTCCGGACGCAAGTGATGATAAGGGCCAATTGCAACTTCTTGTGGAGTGTATACAGCAACAGGATCACTTGACATCAATGTTTTGGGCACACTGAATATGCATACAGGAATTTCAGCTGATCTTCTTCAAGAGTTCTACGGATGTTGATGATCCATTGACGTTCATCAAAGTTTTGAATTGGATTGGAGGACATGTTTGATTAATTTGAGAGATAAAGAAGCCAAGTTTATTTTGTTAAGCAACTTTTAATTCTTAAATTCTAAAAATGGCTGCTTATTATTATTTGATTATTAACGAGCGGCATAAGTAATTAAACCTTAACTAGACACTGTCATTATTCCAAACGTAAAGAGTAAATAAAGCTATAATCAAATACATATACATGCGTCTAAATTGTGCTAAATGTGCATGCTGCTAATGTGGTATGACTTTCCTATATAAATCTTTCTCTTTTAAAGAAAAAACCGCTATTGATCATATTGAGAGGCACACATGACAGGAAACTTACGTGAGAATACTTCTCCAGCCGTATAGATTTTCTTCATAGAGTGTGTAATTTATAACTGTCATGAGGATATATAAAGAAACAGGATCACTTGACATCAATGTTTTGGCCACACTGTGTTAGTGAATCAATTGAAGCAGAGCATGTTCCTGCTGTGTCGCTGATTGTAGCGGAACAGCTCACTTAGCTAACCTGGCAGAGTTAGTTAGCTCATTGAGCTTATGCGTCAAAATTAGTTATACAGCAAATGATTATGTGAAGCTAGAAACTCGTGTGATTAACAAATTAGCTTAGTTCATTCTCAACTTTTTATAAATGCCAGATTGTATTCATTTTTTACTTAGTTTTAATATACAAGAATATTCTACAAGCTTCTTTACAGAGCTTTCCTTTACTTTCTTTCATTTTCTTGCTTGCCAAACACTATAAGTCTGAAATTCTTTCATGGTATTAGGGCTAAAATGGTGAACACAACTCAAAATAACAACTCGTTTAGCTTTGTTACACCTGTAAAGTTAGATCAAAACAACTTTATTCTATGGCGCACACAAGTTTTGACGTCAATCAAAGGAAATGATCTAGAAGGATTTATCAATGGAGATCAAGAATGTCTTGAGCAATTCTTCCTTTTGAAAACAACAATGGAACTGAAACTTCAACTGGAACTGGATCCAGATTTATAAATCCAGAGTTTGTAGCTTGGATGAAAACTGATCAACTTCTCTTAAGCTGGATGATGTCATCAATTCAGCAAAATTTGCTCTCAACTGTGATTGATTCCACAACCTCAAAACAACTTTGGGAGACTCTCACTAGTATGTTTATCTCTCAATCTCAAGCTAGGATTCAAACACTTAGAATGCAAATTCAAACTATTAAGAAAGGTTCAATGCATATGGTTGATTACTTTGCTAAAATAAAACGTATAACTGATACTTTGCTCTAGCTGGAAAGCCTATCGAGTTAAGTGATCTTGTGATGCATGTCTTAATTGGTCTTGATTCCTCAGGCTATGAATCTCTAGTCATAGCTGTTTTAGCTAGAGGTGAGAAGTTAACATTAGATGAACTATATTTTTTGCTGTTGAATCATGAAAATAGAATTAAACAAAAGAAAGGGAAGATTACTAGTGTTGTGATGCACAATATAACAGCAAATATTGCTCAGAAGAACTCACATGCTGGAAAGAATAATGGTAATTTTTAGAGGAATTATGGAAATAATTTTGGAGGGGAAATAACTCAGGCTTTGAAGGTTTCAGTGGTTATAGTTATGAACTGCTCAATAATGGTGGTAATTCTTCTGAAATTGTTTGTCAGATCTGTTTCATACCTGGACATGCAGCCAATAGGTGCAAGAATAGGTACAATTCATCTTTTGTTCCACATAAAAACTATGGCAGAGGTAATGTGAATGGTGATTTTAAATCTAATCAAGGGTAGTATGGCAGAGGAAGAGCTTTTAATGGTAATGGTGGCAGAAGTTTGGATAAACCGCTGGTCCTTCCTATGAACCAAGGAGTTTTGGCTATGAAGGCAATATAGTATATCCATATCACTCTGTTAGTAACCATTCTGCTTATTATTCATTTTCTCCTGGACCATCTACTTTTGCCTCTAGTCATGGAAATAATAATCTTGGACAATCCAGTGCTTCATCTTCTTCAGCTATGCCTTCTTCACTTCTATCACTTGAACATATTGAAGATCCTTTATGGTATATTGACAATGGAGCAACAAATCACATTACCAATGATCTAGGTAAACCCTTACATTCTCAAGTTTATATTGGTACTGAAAAATTATTTGGTGGAGATGGAAATGCATTAGCTATTGCACATGTAGGATCTGGTTTGCTTGATACATCAACTTCTGAACCCTTATTACTTAATCATGTTCTTCATGTTCCTTATATTACCAAAAATTTTCTGAACATTTCAAAACTATTGGCTGACAATCCAATTACTGTTGAATTTCTTGGTAATTTGTGTTTTGTAAAGGTTAGGAACACATGAATAATTTTACTTGAAGGTGTTCCTAAAGGTGGCTTATATAGAGTCTCTCCACATGTTGCAACTCAGTCAGTCTTTCTTAGTTCAGTTAGTCCAAATAAACTTCATTCATTTTTTGCTTGTTGTTCTGTTTTCAATTCTGATAAGTCTACTATTGTCAATCTCTGTGAATTAAATAAAAAATCTTGTCTATCAGTTGTTACAAAGAATTCCATTTATGTAAATCTTCGTAATAGAAGATTAGGACACCCTGCATCCTATACTCTCAAAACTAGTCTCAAAACTTGTAACAACTCTGCTACTTATAATAAGATTGAAAGCTTGAAGTTCTGTACTACATGTCAATTTAGCAAAAATCACAAGCTGCATTTTGATTAAGTTGAAACTAAAACTTCAGCACCTTACAACTGATATATGCACTTGGGATCTCTCTCATGTTTGTTCTACTCAAGAATATACCTATTATTTGTCTATCTTAGATGATTACAGTAGATTCACCTGGATATTCTATTATCAGCTAAGTCTGATGCCCTTGAAGTGTTTACCAATTTCAAATCCTTTATTGAAAAACATCTTCAACTTCGTATCAAAACTGTTCAAACTGACTAGGGAAGGGAGTTCATAACCTTTTCCTCATTACTCACTACTTCCGGCATTCATTTTAGACACCCTTGTCCACACATCCATCATCAAAATAGAAAAATTAAGAGAATCACACCTGGAAAAATTTACTACATTGTATAAAGCTATGCAAGAAGAGTTTCTTGCACTTCAAACTAATTGTACCTGGGATTTGGTTTTACCTACTCTTCCAGTGAAAATAGTTGGAAACAAATGGGTTTTTATAATAAAATATAACTCAGATGGTTTAGTTTCAAGATATAAAGCCAAGTTTGTTGCTAAGGGGTTTCATCAAACACATGGAATTGATTACACAAAGACTTTTAGCCCAGTGGTTAAAGTATCAACTATTAGAGTTGTCCTCAGCTTAGCAATATTAAATCAGTGGGTGGTTAGACAGGTGGATGTCAACAATATCTTTCTAAATGGCATTCTGGTTGAAGATGTATGTATGGCTCAACCTGAAGGGTTTGTTGATTCAACTAAGCCTCATCACATCTGCAAGTTAAATAAAGTATTGTATGGCTTAAAACATGCACCCAGAGCCTTGTTTGATAGATTCAAGGCTGCAATGATTTCTAAATGGCATTTCCAGCATTCAAAATCTAATAATTCTTTTTTTTTTTACAACTAGAGCAGTGGTCATCTAACTCTTGTTGTAGTCTATGTTGATGACATTATTATCACTGATTCTAGTCCTTCAATGATTCAACAAGTCATTCAAAATATGAATCAGACCTTTGCTTTAAAGGACCTGGGGGAGCTTCATTATTTTGTGGGGATTGAAGTCAACAAGTTTGCAAATGGAGTTTATTTGACACAAGCAAAATATATTGCTGATATCCTAGCTAAATATGGCATGACAGATTGTAGTCCAGTATCTACTCCGAAGTCAGAAAACGAATGAAAAAATTAAAAAAAAGAAATGAAACCTGATCTATATTTAATGAGAGTAAAAAATGTACTGTATATATTTCTCTAAATAAGTTAGAAATTAACCACTAGAATTAATGCTACTTTAAGAACTACTTCTCCTCATGTTGTATATCAAACAGGAGTTAAATGCTCATTTAATCCTTTTAGTTTGAGTCAAGAGAAATTATTAGTCATCTGCTCAAAAATTATTCTGTAAGGATAAATTTACACTTATTATTTACAATCTATATTACAATAGTACCATTACAAAATGACCGCACTTTAATTCTTGTTTGCTTCTGTTTAGTCATTTTAAAAGGGTAATTTTTTTTTTTGTAAATAGTTGATATAAATTACATATATTGGGTATGAAATAGATAACTGTTATAGAATTTCTTATAAGGGATAAACCTTACGTGCTTGGTTGATATTTTTTTGTGTCCATTATCCATTTAGTTCTGGTGTTTCTAAACATTACGTTTATGTCATAGATTTGTTTATATTAAAATTTATTTGTTTATCATCTACTTTTCGCCTGTTTGTTGGACAAATTTGTTTGAATTTATTGTGCATAAATATAATTTTACCGTTAAATAGTAAGATCCAACAACTACCAAAAAAATGACAAAGGTGTTTTTCATAGTTGTTAAGAATAAAAAGAATCATCGAAAGATTAGCTCAAATTATGAGGACTATAAGATCATTTACTCATCAAACATGGTGTCTTGTTGAAATTTGACGTGCATATTCACTTATATTGTACACACTCCTTATCCATTCACTCCTTATTTTACCATGAATGAGATAATTTCTTAATTGCCACATCATTGAGATATAAATTTTGTAACCCAACATTATGGGAGCATTACTCTATTTGCTCCAAATGGAATATAGAGCAAACTAAAATTTTACTTTGTTACATTCACACGCAATTTACAATTTTACAGCAAATCAAATTCCACAGTAAATGGGGACATAAAAAAAATTGAACTTTTCCTTGAAAGCAATAATTGAAGTAGAAAAGAACGATATAATTCTCGTAACAAAGGCACAGCGCAAAGCTTGTCATTCAGAGGTTGAGCCAAGATTGAATTTACGACAGTTATAGACTGAGCAAAACGCTTGCAATGTCGTTAAGAGCAAGAGCACAATGGCAGCTAGTAATGTAAGGAACTTCCACGAACCAAACACATAAAACTTCATATATTTCCCAAACTTAACCTTCCATCTGTTGTAGTAATACTTGTTGACATCTTCAATCACTCTATCTAAGCGCGGCACTTTTGTCATTTTAATTGATTTATTCATCCCATTCCACAGATTAGCAACCCCTGCATCACTCTTTCATCTGTTCACTATAACCCCTTTTTCCCTAAGAAACTTGGCATCCTCTTCAGTATCAATAATCCCATTCATCAACTCAGTGTAACGAGTCAAAACCAATGGCCCTGATGCGCTTGATGCCTCATAAGCTACTACGTTTCTCAATACCACCTCTGTATTAAAATCTAAACTGATGGTTGGAAGGTGTAATATGGCCTTCTTTGCATCGAAACTGACGGTTGAGATGTTGCCAACAGTGGGTAAAAAACAAACATTGGATTTGGCAGGCTCAGTGATAGAAGGAATTGTGATTTCTTCCACTAATGGTGGCTTGTTCATGGGTTTGCTTGAGGTGGAGCTCTCATCATCTGATTTCTTTTCTACATTCTGTTGTGGGAACACTACATCTTGAAGGGTTTTCCAGGGCAATTTGGACAACAGTTTGGTAGGTTTTGATACAACAAGCTTTTTAATAAGTTTTATAGGGCCTTTATTTACCCTTGAAAGCAGCAGCTTCCAAAGCTGACTAATTAACCTTTTTGTGTAGTCCGAATATATTTCTTCGGGTTGCATGGCTTTGCCTTGGTCGTCAATGTCAAAGGAATTAGCAGATTCTATGGCAGATTCTATGCATGTACAGCTGTAACAATTATCTTTATGATTGTAAATCTTTTATGTTTTCCTTATTTAGGATATACTAGCTGTAGGCTAATTTAGATAGCTCTGTATATGGTAGTTTAGCTATGTTTAGGGCTAAACATAAGCTTGTATCCATAGTATATAATGGGAATTCTCCTCCAAGAGAAAGAGAACTTTTGCTCAAATTCTCTGAGTTTATCATGGTATCAGAGCCTCAGTTCTGAATTCTCTTCTTCCTAGTTCATTCTCTTGTTCTTAGTTACTTTTTATCAAGTTATCACAGCCTCATGTCTTCAGACAAGTATGATGCCTTTTTGATCCATTTTAATGGCACAAACTACTCAGCCTGGGCATTTCATTTCGAGATATTTGTCAAAGGCAAAGATCTATGGGGACATGTTGATGGCAGGAAACCTGCCCCTGACAAAGACATAGACCAGGATGGGCACGCCAAGTGGGAAGTTAAGGATGCTCAAATCATGGCATGGATTCTCGGATCTGTGGAATCCAACTTCATCTTGAATCTTCGACCCTTCAAGACTGCAGCAGGAATGTGGAATCATCTGAAGAAACTCTATAATCAAACCAACACTGCTCGTCGATTTCAGCTTGAACATGAGCTAGCCAATCTCCAACAGGGCAGTCTTTCTATTTCTGATTTTTATTCTAGCTGCATGAATCTTTGGGCTGAATATACTGATATAATCTATGCTACCTTACCTCCCGAAGGTCTTAATTCTGTTCAATTTGTACATGAAACTACTAAGAGGGATCAGTTTCTGATGAAATTGAGATCTGAATTTGAAAGCACTAGGTCTAATCTTATGAACCGAGAATCTGTCCCTTCCTTGGATACATGTCTCAATGACTTATTTCGTGAGGAGCAACGACTTCTTACTCAAAACACCATGGAACAACAAAAATCCACTTCTGTTCCTATGGCTTATGCAGCTCAAGGCAAGCCAAAAGGTAGGGACATAAGTACAGTTCAATGTTTTTGTTGCAAAGGATTTGGACATTGCGCTTCAAATTGTTCAAAAAAATTTTGCAACTACTGCAAAAAGGATGGCCATATCATCAAGGAATGCCCTACTCAACCCCCCAAGAAATCTGAAACAGCATATGCTACCTCAGTTGGTTCTTCTAGTGCTGGTAGTTCTGTCAATACAACACATTTGACACAAAGTGCTCCTGCTCCTGTTCAGTCTGTGACCCCTGAAATGATTCAACAAATGATCATTACTGCATTCTCCTCATTAGGACTCTCAGGTAAATCACCCACTACATCTCCTTGGTACTTTGATTCTGGGGCTTCCCATCACATGACAAACAATGCTAAATTCCTCACCAATGTAAGTAAATACCCTGGAAATCTAAAAATTCATACAGCTGATGGCAACTCTTTACCTATCACAGCCACTGGTGATGTTTCTTCTTCTATAACCAATGTCTTTGTCTCTCCTGGTCTTACCACTAATCTTGTTTCAGTGGGTCAGTTAGTTGACAATAATTGTAAAGTAGAATTCTCTAAATCTGGTTGTGTTGTGCAGGATCAGCAGTCAGGGAAGATGATTACCAGGGGGCCTAAAATAGGACGTCTTTTCCCTCTCCAATTTACTAAGTCTCCATGTTTCTCTTTGCCCGTCATCACTTGTAATTTTACTAATGTTAATTATCGAGCATGGCATAAGCGTCTAGGACACCCAAACTCTAATGTACTTCATGCTTTGCTAAATTCTGGTTTACTTGGGAATAAAAGATCACCATCTCTTAGTGCTGTTCAATTTGATTGCAATTCTTGTAAGCTTGGAAAAAGTAAAATTCTGCCATTTCCCACTCACACACCAAATGTTGTCCAGCCTTTTGATTTGATACATAGTGATGTGTGGGGTATGGCGCCTGTTACATCTCATGCTAATTACAAGTACTTTGTCACTTTTATTGATGACTATAGTCGCTTCACATGGATTTATTTTCTACATTCTAAAGATGAAGTGTTCTCTGTTTTCAAGCTTTTTTATGCACATATTCAGACCCAATTTTCTACTAATATCAAAATTCTTCGCTATGATAATGGGGGTGAGTATATGTCTCATTTATTTCAAGAATTTTTGCACACCAATGGTATAATTTCTCAAAGATCTTGTCCTTCAACCCCCCAACAAAATGGGGTGGCTGAAAGAAAGAACCGTCACCTTCTCGATGTTGTCCGCACTCTTCTATTAGAGTCATTTGTACCCTCTCATTTTTGGTGTGAAGCTCTCTCCACTGCTGTCTATCTCATCAACAGATTGCCCTCTCCTTCCTTGAACCATGTCTCCCCTTTCTTTCGGTTATTTGGCTATACACCAAATTACTCCCATCTCCGTACCTTCGGTTGTGTGTGCTATGTTCATCTTCCTCCACATGAACGCACAAAACTCACAGCCCAAGCTGTGAAATGTGCTTTTCTAGGATATTCTATGCACCAAAAAGGTTTTCTTTGCTATGATCCACATTTGCGTCGTATAAGGATTTCTCGAAATGTGATTCTTTTTGAAAATCAGTATTTTTTTTCAGCACACCAGGACGATTTTTCCCCTTTATTTTCTGTTTTGCCAAAGTTTACTAACCCTTCTGCAGATTCTGTACCTTCTAAACCTCTCATAGTCTATCAGCGACGCAAGAATTCAGTACCTCTCAGGCCCCCTCCAGCAACTTCCCTAAATGCTGATCCAGTTCCAGCAACTGCACCTGCACCTCTCAGACACAGTACTCGAGTTCATAGATCACCAGATAGGTATAGTTTCACCTCTCCCGCATATCTCCACTACTCTACAGATTGCGGATATCTTCACCAAATCCACGACATGTCAGCGACATAACTTTCTTGTTAGCAAATTGATGCTTGTAGATTTACCAGCATCAATTTGAGGGGGGATGTCAAAGGAATTAGCAGATTCTATGGCAGATTCTATGCATGTACAGCTGTAACAATTATCTTTATGATTGTAAATCTTTTATGTTTTCCTTATTTATGATATACTAGCTGTAGGCTAATTTAGATAGCTCTGTATATGGTAGTTTAGCTATGTTTAGGGCTAAACATAAGCTTGTATCCATAGTATATAATGGGAATTCTCCTCCAAGAGAAAGAGAACTTTTGCTCAAATTCTCTGAGTTTATCAGTCAACCTCAGTTATCTCAGCTTTTTGTTCAACTTTTGGCACAAATGTGTCTTATAGAATGTCTAGCAAATGGGCACACTCTGAAATTTTGATTAATGGCTTGTCCTTCATCTTGAGAGGTGAACGCTCTTTACAGAATCCTTTTAACATTGACATCAGCATGTCATCTGCTGACTCCAGGGATGAATATTGAATTTCAAGCATTTTTCTTAAAACAAATAAGGGAATTTGGTTCTCAAGCATCACTAAATCTCTAAGAATCACGTTATGAGCAGCTTTTCTGTCTGCATAATCAACCAAATATGACAAAAATTGCTAGAGGAGCTGCTTGAACTAGAAATGTGGCTATGATTATTAAGAAACTGAAAAAAGTAAGCTGATAGTAAGAGTTTAATAATTATATTAAAGATATGTTTTAAACAGACCATCTCCTAAACACGAGTTACAAAAATTGCAGTGCTATTAAGAGATAAATGGGCCAAAATATAAAATATAAAATATAAAAGTTAATTTGTCTTAACTTACAAACATGGGTCTAATAGATATATAAAACGGAAAAGACATTTCTGGGAGATAGAAACTCGAGAACAAGCCCATAAATTTAAAATGGGTTTAAAAGTAGAATTTACGCATCTCAAGGAACTTGAACATCAAATTTAAGCTTTACTATTATGTCAGAGAAACCGTTTGACCCAAAATCTTTAGCCGCTAAAGTCTAATCTAATATTAAAGTTAAGTTGCAGTCGCAGAACTCATCATCATTCATTGTATAAATCTGAAGAAACTCGAGTAAGAACGATGCATCAATGGCCATCATCCAAGCTAGAGTCTCATCACTGAAATTCAAATACTTGTGATAACAAGCTCGGATCTGCAGCGCAAGATCCTTCAATTGATCAACAATATGCTCAAAAGTATAGTCACCGTGGAGTTGTTTCTGAGCTCTTTTCGCCGCATCGAGCTTATAACTCACCATCCCATAGAGCTCAGGACGCCAAGTTGTCTTTCTCAAATAAGCTTCAACAGTATGCTTCATCAAGATATATAAATCCCAACATATTTTTGTTTGCACGTTTTGATTAATTTGTGATAGATTTTATAGATGTAATGATATTTTTAAAAAAGAATCTTCAATCAAGCATAACAATGAAAGTTGCAAAAAGAAAAAAAATAATTTGATTATTTGAAAACAATTTTTATTCAAGTCCAAAATACTCCCAAACTTTGCTTAACTTTTTTCCCCCTCTCTCTCTTAAAAATCAAAGCGCAAATGTTTGTCTCCAAGAGAAACACGAGGGGGTTAATGCTTAGTTTAGACAAACATGGATTTCACTCACTTTCCCATAAATTATAAAATGAAAATCCATATCCATGAGGAAAGCACTACTAAAGAAAGGGTCTTTATCGACATTAGAATAGTGTTAGTAATTACTTTCAGTGACACTTGTTAATTGTGTCAGTAATCTGACAGTCAGAAAAATAGTCACTTGTTTATGGTGTCGCGAATACGGTGTCAATGATTACTATCACTACAATATCACCAATATTACGACACCATAGTGTTAGTAGTTGCTGATATTTTGTTAGTGTCTATGATAACTGTTACCATGGTATCACTGTTTAATTTATTTAAAAAAATAAAAAATTGAATTGGATCATTGCGTATTGATTTATTCACAAAATTAAAAGGCACCACAAAATAACCAAAAAAATCAATTTATATTACAAAATCTTTCATTTTATATTTAAATATTATTAGTATATATCATAAATTCTAAATACATCAATAAACAAGATACAAGATATCATACTCTCATTACTGAGTAATCTAAATTAAGTACATAAAAATTTCTACAATCCAATCAATTGCATACTAATTGTGAGTGAATTTAACAAATCTAGAAGCTAAGTTCATAAGGATGATTGCCTTTCACTCTTTAAACATAGGTAATGCAACTGTTGTATCACACCAGGAGCTTCTCCATTCAATAGACTAGATGGGTTAGACTACAAATGAAGTTGAGGAAGAAACACTTCAAACACATTGATCAAATCTGCATATGAATACATGGAAAGGGGGGGGGGGGGGAGTGGCTGCCAATTCCCAACCATTAGAGAAACAATGGCTAATAGAAATAAATCTATTTTGTTCCAAAGAAAAAATATTCATACGCTATTTATAAGTAAACTCAATTATTTCAAAGAAAAATTAGTGAACAAGAAAACTGTAGTTTATTTCCTTAAAAATACCAAAGATATACAATTTATTCAACTATAGATATAAATAAGAAAAAAGGGAGTTAATGATTATTCTCTTTTGGTAAAGGTTATTTATAATAAGTTAATGACTCTACATAGAGTAACAACGACAGCTAGGTAAAAGTACAATTGCTTGTTGAAAATTAGTCACTAAATTCCTAGTAACTACATCATAATGTTGAGCAATTAATTGTTAAGGCATCAGCCAAGTAGTTAGTGTAGGGACTGACTTCATTCATTCCCTTAAAGAAATCCAATAACCTTGCTGCCTACTTATTTATTTAACCAGGGGAGCATCATGTATCCAAAATTTGTGTATAAGTCAAAATTGTCTATGAAAGACTACATAAGCAATTGGTACTTAATTACATATTTATAAAATTTAAGATACTTAATACATTGGAATGATATTTTCCAGTTTTTAACTACACATATGAATTAACAACATATTAAAATTTGAGGTTATTCTGATATTATTATGTTGGTGTTTTGTAAGATCAAAAGTTAATAAACAGTTATGTCAAAAGAACTTGTTGCAGAGCAGCAGAGTTTGAAAAATCATTAAAAATAACTTGCAAGTTCAATCAACATTAAATTTTTCTTATTTGAAGTATGCATATAAAACTTTAGTTTCTCCAAATTTTAGCTCATTCAGACACTTTTAAACTATTTTTTTGCACCACCAACACATGATACATGAGTAATTTATGAAAGATTAGACAGCAACCAATGGCGGACCCAGAAACTAAAATGAGGGGGGGCTTAGTTCAAAAACTTTTATTTAACTTAATTTTTTTTAATGTTCACTTGAATACATTTTAAGTCTTATAAATTCAAATTTTATTACTTTCTTTTAAATTCTAAATAATAATAGTAATAAATTATTTATTTTAAATGTGTGAAAATATCATTTTTAAAGTAGTATTTAAATAATAATAGTAATAAATTATTTATATTAGATGCGTGAAAATATCATTTTTCGAAGAAGTATTTTATATGTGTGAAAATATCATTTTTTAAAGTAGTTAATTTCCACAAAATATTTTAAAAAATAAAATAATCTGGCTATTAGGATTTGAACCAAGACTTTGAAACCATCAAACAACAATCTTACCATTCAACTACAAGTCTTTTAATATATAAAAAATGTGTGCAAATTTTATTTATGTAACTTTTTCATAAAGGGCTTGGGGTACATTTAAAAGAAAAATTAATGGAGCCCCCCTGGACCTTAATTGGATCCGCCCATGACAACAACAAACCATTTTGAAAAATCGATTAAAAATCAGTTATAAACCCAATTCATTCCAAAATTTCCAGAACAAATATACACATTTAACTTTAATTATTTCAAACATATGGTAAAGTTTGGACAAAATATTTCAATAATTTGAGAGTTCATTCCAAAATTATTACTTCCTAAAAAATAATATAAACAAAAACTTAGCTAAGCCTTTGTAAAGTAAATATGGATTTATTATACTACTTAAATATGATTACATTAACCATTTAAAGACTATCACCCTCTATTGTAATTAAGCATTATTAGTTTTCTCTGAATATAAAACTTTAAAAAGATTAAAGAAATTAAAATAGAATTATAATATAATCATTATATATTTTTACTCACAAGTAACGTTTCTTAAACTTGATTGACATCATCACCCAAAAGTAGTCTCATTTCACTTTCAACATTCTTCCTAAACCTAGAAAGGGGGAAAAAAAGAAAAAGATAACAAACTTTAAAATATAATCACTATATGTTAAGACATGCATATATAACATAATTTTTTTTTTCTAAAACATTCATTAAATAATTCATAGTTCTTAAAATTAATACACTATGCAGATGCAATAAATTAATTTTCAAGCTATTACTCATATGCTTATAATCCAAAATAATTTCTTGAAAACCTTCAAAGTCTTAAACTAGGATAATTCTATTGGATACAATAATTCATCAAACATTAATTTGCTATAAATTCATGGTTATCTCTACACCAAATTTCTTAGAATATTTTCAACCAAAAAAAAAAATTCCCATTTCTCCTATAAACAAGTCTTATGATCTTAGCCATGAATCATATAAATATAAATAAGAAAAATAAAACAGTTGAAGCAAATATTGCCTTATTATGATTATAAATATAAATAAAACAAATCTAATATTGCCTTAGTAATGAACAGAAGAAACAAATTTATGTTTTGCCTAGTAAACAAATTCATTAAAGAAATGATAAAGACACCTCATTTCTCAACCTAAGCCGCATACTTCAAACTTTTCCTTTATAAAAACATTTATTTGATAATTTTTAATAAGTAATCATCCAATGAACCTATTTATAGTGAATAAAAATTGAAATCTATTCAATATGAAAAAAACCCAAAAATATCAGTCGAAAAGAAAAGAATGAAATGATTGCTTTTGAAAAAAAAAACTAATAACACATGAACAAATGGTTAATAAGTAATAAGTTATATCAACATACAACCGCTATGAACCAATATAAACCATCAATTTCAGCATAATCACGCTGCTCTTAAGAATTCTCAAATTAGAAAATTTTAGGATTTTAGTGTAAAAAATGTTTAATATCGTTCATTAGTGAAATAAAGTAAACCTTATAGTGACAATCACCCTAAACACAATATTTTCCAAAGTAGATACAATAAAGGCTATTTGGTGCCAATAAAAGAAAAGAAAGTAGCAGAGAAAAAAACATAATAAAAGCGGAATCTTTACCTTCTAGTGGTCTTTTGATTCATGCAGAAGCTTAGGTAAGATCCAAAAAAGCATTGCTTTAAAAAAACTAAAAATAATTTGTAGTCTAGTGGTCTTTTGATTCATGTAGAAGCTTTAGGTTTAAGAGGTCTTGGGTTCAAATTCGGATTGAAACAAAATTAAAAGAATAATTTTTTATTGTTAGTAATTTGTGATACCTATCTGTTAAATGTCAAAAATGGTCCAAATGTATGTACATACTGATACTTTTAAATCAGTATCAGTAAAAACAGTATTTCTAGTACTGAAGCATGCCTCATTTATCATGCCGCCAAATTAAGCAATATATTATTGCCACAGCTAGCTCGCTAGCTTCACCCACCACTCAATGTATCTAATTAATCTAAGCATCGAAAGATAACTATTATTATCATTCCAACAAAACCAAAGTTCCTTCCCTCAAAGAAAACAAACACTTGTCCCTCGTTCTCCCCAATCAATCAACCATGTCTTCTAATCCTAATCCAAATCCAACTTTTGATGAACATCAATGGATCATCAGCATCCGTCGAAAACTCGAAGAACTTGAAACGGATACTGCTTTTCCCGTCTGCATATTCAGTGTGCCCAAAACATTGATGTTTAGTGATCCCGATTCGTACACACCACAAGAAGTTGCAATTGGCCCTTATCATTACTTTCGTCCGGAGCTGCAGGAGATGGAATGGTACAAGCTCGCCGCAGCAAAAAGAGCTCAAAGACATATCGATGGGGATCACAAGTTTCAGTATATTGTTGATCAACTGAAAAGGCTTGAGCTAAAAATACGAGCTTGTTACCACAAGTTCTTAAATTTCAGCAATGAGACTCCAGCTTGGATGATGGCCATTGATGCATCGATCTTGCTTGAGTTTCTTCAGATCTATGCTGTAAAAGAAGGAAAGTTGAGTGCAACGTCTTCTTCCACATCCACGTCGCATTTACTTGATTATGCAGGCACTAAAGCAGCTCATAACGCGATACTTAGAGATATGGTGATGCTCGAGAATCAAATTCCCTTGTTTGTGTTGAGAAAAATGCTTGAATTACAATATTCATCCTTGGAACCAGCTGATGATATGTTGCAGGCCATGCTAATGGGATTTTACGAAGAGCTTTCGCCTTTTACACTGATGAAGGACATGCCAATGATCGATGTCTCAGAATGTGCACATTTGCTAGAGTTTTTGTACGACATAATTGTTCCAAAAGTTGAACAAAAGTCCGAGATAACTGAGGTTGTTGAAGATCAAGGCGATGACAAGCAACCGAAAGAAAGAGACACCGGTGACTCAACTTATGTAAAAAAAAATTTCAGTGAGATTTGGAAGCTGCTTTCAAAGCTCAACAAAGGCCCTATCCTTTTTATCAAAAAGCTTCTTGTATCAAAACCTGTCAAATTCTTCCTCAAATTGCCATTCACAATGTTCTCCAAGCTCCCCGGATTTTCAATGTTAGCCCAGCCGATTCAATATTTGTTATTCCCACAAGATAATGATGACAAGAAGTCAGATGATGAGAGCTCCCACACAAGCAATAACATGAACAAGCCACCATTAGTGGAAGAAATCACAATCCCCTCAGGCACTGAGCTTGCCAAATCTCAGGTTCGTTTCTTAGCAACTGTGGGTAACATCTCAACCGTCCATTTTGACGCAAAGACGGCAACATTACACCTTCCCACCATCAGCTTTGACGTTAACACGGAGGTCATCTTGAGAAACTTAGTGGCATATGAAGCTTCAAATGCATCAGGGCCGTTGGTTTTTACTCGGTACACAGAGTTGATGAGTGGGATTATTGATACTGAAGAGGATGTTAAGTTGCTTCGGGAAAAAGGGATTATTTTAAACAGATTGAAGAGTGATGCAGAGGTTACTAATTTATGGAATGGAATGAGCAAATCAATTAGATCCATCGCAACACAGGTATCTGCCATCACACTGGAAAAATGAAAGAGAGGTTTTCAAAGATTTGCAAACGCTGCAGCATTGTAACAAGATCCAAAAGCTTTAAGAAGAAAAAAGAAAAATGATTGTTTAAGTGAAATAATTTATGTTAAGCGGGGTACTTACTTGTGCAGGAGAAGAAATATGCCACCTAATATAAATGTTAGAGTGACAAGGATCCACCCCAAAATCACTAATCTGCAATTACTCAATTTCGAGTAGTTAGCATGTAACATGAAGGAGAGATGGATAAGAAAAAGAAAAAGATACCACTGCAAGAAATGTTAATGCAGCCACTCACATGTACCGAAGAAATTGCATTCTGTAAATTGACATTACTGCGAAAAGGGTAGAGATGACTGTCACTGTGACAGGAGAAAGCAATGACGGCTAGATAATTGGAATGTACCGAGGGGATTAAATTACTTACAGAAGCCAATAAAAGCCGATAGGAAGAGCATTACAACAGAGATAATGATTAGTGCTAGTCTTCTGCAAGGAGAATCAATAGATTTGGTGATCAAATATTAATACAAGTCCTAACAGTAAGCCCAAAACAATACCTTTACAAGCTAGAAAAGTGGGAATTTTTACTCACACAGCATCTAAAGCTTTTTGAATTTTATCTGAATTATCATGAGTCTCCTTTTCAAGTGTGGTAGCTGAACCATTTATCTTCTTATCAACCCTGTCAATGTTATGCTGGACACTAGGAGGCAGGAATATTTGATCCACTCCGGTTGTCTTGGCTGCAGATAGACAGTTTGATACAGTCCTAAGTTCATTGACAGTAGCATCAGCCTGATTCACAACATATTTCAATGTGTTTTTTGTACTATTGTGGAACTTTTCTTGTCCGATATACAGAACAATGCTTCCAACACTGAAACCATTAACAAAAAGAATTACAATGAGTTATCCAAATATCAATATGACACACACATCGACGATAAGGGAGAATTTACATTGCGGCAATGGTGAAGAATATGAGAAGGATAAGAAAAAGTGCATAAGTTGTTTGAAAGAAGCCTGAACCGCGGCGCTGGCAGCAGCAATGATATAGACACTTGATCAGCAAGGATAGGCCAAATCCCAGAAACCAAATGGCAGCAATGAGAAACAGAGGAGCAGCAGTGAACCCAACAGACTGCATCAGAAAACAAAACCAATCCAGAAGAATGAATGTAAAATTTCCTAAAATCTAAAGTTTAGAACTAACTAGAAGTACACTATAAAATGTTCAAAATCCCATATATGAGCAATGAATGAGGGGTCCATTTGTAGCTATGTTTTTCAACTTACTGACAGATAAAAGCTTTGGTAAACTTATATCACCCATTTATTATATTTGACACCCAATTCTATTTTACTTGATAGCTAATATAGTTGTGAATTAAAGATCATAACACCTCAAATATCCTAAACGGCCCCAAAAATTATCGAATATGAATCTGTAAACCTTGATGCTTGATGATTATCGATAGAGAAAAACTTATACAAAAAATTTCACTGAGGATATTAAAAAAAAAAAAAAAATTACAGCACATAACTAAAACCTTACAAATATAAATTAGGAAATGACGAAACTCACAGAGAAATAATGCTTTTCACTGATATTCCATCCGCCTTTGTAATATTTAAAATGGTCAAGAGGGTCTTTCCTGTGAGTTCTGTTTGCAGCCAATATCAAGGAAGAATTATTCTCCAGAAGTTCAACATCATTTTCTTCTAGAAAAGACCTTCTCACCCTCCATGGGAGGTCACCATACTCACTTCCAGCGATCATTCCTACGCAGGATTAAAACATTAACTGTTAAGACTCCGGTGCAGGATGTGCAATATACAAAATGTGGATTTAAAGTCAGTTATTAACATTAATTAATGTTGTTTCAAGTTTACAAGCATGCAAACATCTGCACTGCAGAATGACTCGAAAAGAAATGTTAATGTACCTTGAAGTTGTGGAGATGGTGGGTTGTGAAACTGAAAAGCTCCATGAGATAGTGAAAAAAAGGACGTTGAAGAAATCAACAGTAGAGGTGACAGAAGATGAAGAAGAAAAGAAGCTCGTTTTGGTTTGATAAAGAACATTGTGTTCTTCGCTCGGTTTACTTCTTTTTCGTTTCTTTTGTCAAAAGCTATAGTTTCTGTCAAAAGATGAAGAAGCAAATGCATGCAATCTTTTTTTGTCTTTAGGTTTGTGGAAGTTTGTTTTTTTTTTAAAAAAAATATCTTAACTTCCCTGGAATTCATTAACAATATTCTTTAAAAATTGACTAAACATTTGATCGGATCAATATTCAATTCAAATATATAACCTAATGCACTATGTATGCTCATCTTTTCGATATTTCATAGAGATTTGTCATTTTCTGCAGTTATGCCAATCATATTTTAAAAATTGGGGATTAAGTAATTTTAACTTAGTTCTTCAAGAAAGATGAATAGAAATGTATAATTACTCGTTTTGCTGCCCTAATATTTATGCAAATCTTTCACCTAATATTATATTTAAAGACTGTTCAACTTATTCATTCATTACTTACCATATGTGTGTGCATATTATTATGATTGATTGACGTATATATACCGTAAGGAGTGCATGGAAAAAGAAAAGTGGTTCAGAAGCACCAAAAACTTTTCTTGTTTGAAAATCCTTATTTCTCAATGAAGGTGGGCAACTCCTCATTGCATTCTTGAAATAGTGTAATTGAGTATGCTCGTATACATTATGAGAGTAGTTTTTTCTTGCTCGTATATGTACCTTGCTCGTATACCAAGGTAGGTCCCACTCCAGGAATTGAGCTTCAAATTCGCATATGCTTTTGATGGCTTCGAGTCAGATTAATTGATTTATTATTATGTAAATATTTTTTTTAAAGACCTTTTCAAATTGAGGTCTTATAACTTTTAATCCACAATTGATTGATTTTTCCTTTCTAATTCAGAACACATAACCAAGGTGTAACAGAACAACAGCTTGTTTGATTAAAAAAAAAAATCTATTATGAAATATATTTTATTAGATAATATTTATATGCAAAGCGTAACCATGGAAATGGAGGATTATAAAGGGGATCCCAATTCCTCAACATCTAATTCCCCACCCTTTGGTGAGGAATTAGGAGATTCCCCGAATTGAGGGAACGGGGATTTGATGGCAATTCTCCCTCTATTCCTCTATGGAATGAGGATTCCTATCTATTATATTCCTCCCTCTATTCCACCCAATTACCAAACTTTTTGAATTATAATGACTACCTTTTCGTTTGGTCGGAATGACTACTAAGTCATCTTGACAGCAATATTGACAGCGATGACTAAGTCATCTTGCTAGAACAACACAAACTCATTTTACATGAGTTTCATATTTTTAGAGTATTGTTACTTATTCCGAAAAATACCTTTAAACGATGTGACATACACTATATTAAGAATATAATAGTGATTTAAAAATAATGTAAAATACACTCCACTTATGAATATCACATCAATGGAGAGAGTATTAGAATGATTAGCACTACCAAATTCAAATTTTATGCTGATATAATTTTGTGCTGAATAATATACACAACAATGATCAATAGTTATGAGATGAAAATGAATAACTAACTAAATTTAAATGGCTTATTGTTAATAAATGTCGTGAGATACAGAATTTTAAAAAATTTAGTGCATTTCAAATAATCATGGGTCCAAATTTGTGCAAGAAAACATGTCTTTACATATCAATGCTATCAATATTACTCTTCTCAAACCATTTGAAAAGCCACATTTGAAGTCAGGGTCTGATTCAGTGATAAGGAATAGTATTATTAGGTCTCAAATCCTAAGTTCGAAATTCAATAATTGCATAAGTTAATAATATAAAAAATAAAATAAAATAAAAGCCACACATTTCATTTAATTCTCTTGAAGGAAAATAAAACTTGTCTTCTTCTTTTCTCTAATTAATCCGACATGCAAGTTCTGTACTGTAATCCAAATACAACTTCGATGAGCGTCCGTGGATCATCAACATCTTCCATTCCCTCAAACAAGAGCTTCGAAATGCTACAGATTTTCGTGTCTGCATATTCAATATGCCTAAAACTTTGATGTCTACATATCATTACTGGTGTTCTGAGCTCTATGAGATCCAGAGATATGAGGTCAATGTGGCGAAAAGAGCTCAGAAACAACTTTATGGTGACCAAACTTTTCAGTTTATTGTTGATCAAATAAAAGACCCGGAGCTGCACATTTGACATCCCGGGACCAGTCTTAAATTACTGAAAAGGATAGAAAGTATAATTAAAAGAGTAGTGAAACTCGTAAAGGAAAATTGAAAAGTCTACTGCCTTAATTATTTGCCAAGTTATTAGGTAAAAGTGTCCTAACGGAAAATATAATTTATGCGCAAAGCCTCTAATACTAAATGTTAATTAAACATGTGAAAAATTAATAATGGCAACAATGATGATGATGATGATGATGATGATGATGATGATGATGATGAAAGCCATTATGTCTCTATCGATCACTGTCCACAGTTTATGTCTCTATCGATCACTGTCCACAACTTTATGGTGACCATACTTTTCAGTTTATTGTTGATCAAATAAAAGACCCGGAGCTGCACATTTGACATCCCCGGACCAGTCTTAAATTACTGAAAATGATAGAAAGTATAATTAAAAGAGTAGTGAAACTCGTAAAGGAAAATTGAAAAGTCTACTGCCTTAATTATTTGCCAAGTTATTAGGTAAAAGTGTCCTAACGGAAAATATAATTTATGCGCAAAGCCTCTAATACTAAATGTTAATTAAACATGTGAAAAATTAATAATGGCAACAATGATGATGATGATGATGATGATGATGATGATGATGATAATAATAATGAAAGTCATTATGTCTCTATCGATCACTGTCCACAGTTTATGTCTCTATCGATCACTGTCCACAACTTTATGGTGACCATACTTTTCAGTTTATTGTTGATCAAGTAAAAGACCCGGAGCTGCACATTTGACATCCCCGGACCAGTCTTAAATTACTGAAAATGATAGAAAGTATAATTAAAAGAGTAGTGAAACTCGTAAAGGAAAATTGAAAAGTCTACTGCCTTAATTATTTGCCAAGTTATTAGGTAAAAGTGTCCTAACGGAAAATATAATTTATGCGCAAAGCCTCTAATACTAAATGTTAATTAAACATGTGAAAAATTAATAATGGCAACAATGATGATGATGATGATGATGATGATGATGATGATGATAATAATAATGAAAGTCATTATGTCTCTATCGATCACTGTCCACAACTTTATGGTGACCATACTTTTCAGTTTATTGTTGATCAAGTAAAAGACCCGGAGCTGCACATTTGACATCCCCGGACCAGTCTTAAATTACTGAAAAGGATAGAAAGTATAATTAAAAGAGTAGTGAAACTCGTAAAGGAAAATTGAAAAGTCTACTGCCTTAATTATTTGCCAAGTTATTAGGTAAAAGTGTCCTAACGGAAAATATAATTTATGCGCAAAGCCTCTAATACTAAATGTTAATTAAACATGTGAAAAATTAATAATGGCAACAATGATGATGATGATGATGATGATGATGATGATAATAATAATGAAAGTCATTATGTCTCTATCGATCACTGTCCACAACACTAGGAGAGAATTTGAGAACGTTAAACTGCAGAACTTCTACAAGCTACGCAACTTTTAGATAAGAAACCAAAAAAAAAAAAAACCTCAGAATATGTACTGGGTACGTAGAAATGGAGAATAGCCGCCTTCAATAGCTGACATATATATACATGGCAGGCTTTCCGTGAGATAAAGTATTTGGCTGGTAAGTGATTTTATACGACAAGAGTTATCCGAATTGTAGATTCTAACAAAATTAAAATAAAATATTCACAGAAGTTATGGAATTGGAAAGAAACTCTGAAGAATACTGCGCATGACACATTATTTAATTAGCCTTTGCCAGAAAAAGAAAAACGTTGAAAACATCAATCGTATGTCTTAATGGCCGGTCTTGATACAATTGGAATAAGAGCCTGCAAGGAGATTTCCTCTTGCATCCATTTCGGATATCTTATAAATTTTAAATGCTGAAGAGAAGGAAGGCTGACATAATCAAAATTCAAGGGGCTCGTTTTACCGTGTTAATTTTTTAACTGATTGAAATGGATTTGGTCTAAATTAATTTCTGTCAGTGTTTTGTCAATTTTTTAATCTGAATATTATTATTCTTTTGAATTACGTAAGCATAGTTTTGTATTTCACTTTCTATATTCTGGTGGAGAAAAATAGAATTATGTTTTAGACTTTTTGAATAATTTTGAAACGCATATGCTACGGATGTCTCCAACTTCTGAAAAGATATAATATTTGGGATATTATGTCAAACATTATAGAGTTTTAAAAATATCCGGAAGTTTCTCCAATCCTACGTAGCTTAAACAATCAGACAATTTGATTCCTTTCTTTAGACCATATCAACGGTTCACTCATTAAATTATAAGTTTAAATCTAACAATCGAACTCGTGTTACATGTATTTAGGGATGGCAAAAATCTCCACGGGGACGGGTACTCTCGGGGATTTTCCCCATTCGGGGAGGGTATGGAGATAATTTCATACCCAATTTCTTATTCGGGGAAGGGACGGGGAAATTTTTTTACCCAATTTCTTATTCGGGGAGGGGACGGGGATGAGGTGGAATCCCCATCCCCTACCCATTTTCCCATTTTAATTTTTAATTTTATTTTAATTTTTTAAAATTACTAGTAAATAAATAATAAAATTTAAATTATAAAATTATAAATATTGATAAAAATAAAAAATATCAAAATATTTATATTATTAAACTTTTAAGCCTAATTAACTAATTAAAGTCCTAAATTTTTATTTAGGACATTAAAAAGACCGAGTAAATTCTATTAGCCTAAAAATTTTTAATTTTAATATTCTTTAAATATTTTAAACTTAAATCTATTTTTTATTTATTTTTAGATGTTATAATTGCTCACAGCGAATCACAATTTTAATACCTAATCTAATCTAATCTAATATTTGCTCTTGATTTGCTCTGATTTAACTATTGTGTTGTAAAGGGAATAGTCCACATTTATAAAGTGCCCATGCCACCATTGAAAAAGTTAATTTTGAATTTAAATTCGATTTTATTTGTAACAATTTTGTATTAGACTATTAATTTGTTCATGATAGTTTGTAAAAGAAGTTTGTATCCCGTGCATGCTGCGTTACTTACTAATTTAATGTATGTGACTTTTGTAATGGATATTAATGTAAGATATATTTTGAACTTTACTTTTATTTGAATTTTTTATTTTAATATGATTAACTCAAAATCGAAAACAAAAAAAATGTATTAGTTATTCGGAGATCGGGGACCCTCGGGGATCCCCTGTTATTATTCGGGGAGGGGATGAGGATTCTCTCAAGTAATTCTGACGGAGACGGGGAGGGGACGGGGACATACGCAAAATATCGGGGATGGATACGGGAGATTGGTCCCCTCCCCTCCCCTCCCCATTGCCATCCCTACATGTATTGCATATTAATCAAATTATTTATTACACTGTTGACGTGAAGGTCATGCATCGCATGCATATTAATAAATAATTTTATTACAACGTTGACATGAATGCACTTTCTTTGGTGCACGCATCTTCTAAGAACTAAGATTATTTAGGATCAGAAAATTAAAGGGCTTGCGTGGAGAAGTTCCTTTCATCTCGATCTCTTGCCTCGTTAGACTAGAAGTTGGAAATAGTCTTTCTTAATTACCCGCACGTTTCCGAATTTTATATTAATCTTACAAAAACTAATTAAGGCCTATTTGTTATTAAGATGCTTGTACCTTTCAAAATATAGTTGCTATAGAAAAAATATTAACTATGAATAAAAGTTGATAGTGTGAGTAAATATAACTTTTAATAATAATTTTGATAGAAATAGTAAAAATATCTATAAGTGGCAAAAAAATATAGCTATTTATATTGCACCAGATATCCATTAAGTATCGTCAATAGAGATAAACAGATATATTTTACATTGGTTTCAGATTAAAGACTTGTGTTGGCATGGTTCGTATTGATTATGGATCAAGAAATCAATATTCGATATGGTTTTATGTTAACCCCATATTTAAAATCAATATCCATTAGTTTATTTACATGATAGACCAAGAAAAAATGAGCAACAATCAAACTCGGAAATGTTCATAAGTAATAGCACGTGATTACTAACAAAATCACGTGCTCAGAACTTAGATATGGACAAAAAATGGTTATCAAATCTAATGGCCCAAATTAAACAAAGGGAATGAATGATGAAGATTCAAATTTGAAATAAATTTTCCTGTCTATCCCACATCTCTCGATCTATAAATGAGATCCAATAAGATCCCTTCTTAATCAACCTTTCATCAACAAATAAGTAATTCTTAATCAACAAATACTAACTTGAGCGTTAGAGTGCCTTTTGCAGTTACACATTCAAGCTCAATCTATTGAAACCTATATTAGAATCGCAAGATATATCTAGAATTTTCAAAGCAATCATGTATAATTCCCCAACCTTTCATCATTGAATTATCATGAATCAGATTAGTGGAATATTTTAAGAACTTTAATATTATAAGTTTTTCATCATATAAGTGTATGATCAAATAAACTTAAGCAATTAGTATTTACCAAACACTTCTATACTATAACTTAAAAGATATAGTTGTCCAAACTCAATACCATATAAGCATTAAGACTAATAAAATTTATACATAAGAAAATAGTTGAAGCTATGAAGCATCGTATGAAGCATCTTATCATATGGATAGCTTTTGACACTGACTTTTTCTTTCCTTTAATAAACTCCAGCTCAAATGGATCTGAATTTCGCCTTTAACAATATTATTATAATAATTATATGTGTGTATATAAACACTGTTGTCGCCTGTCATGCCAATAGATTAAGCAATGCTCGCCCTAGGTACGTATAGCTAGCTTCACCCAATTCCAACCATCCAATAATTATTATTATTATTACGACCAACTTAAACTTTCTTCCCTCTAAGAAAATAAACTCTCTTGTCTCTTGTTCTCTCCAGTCAATCTACCAATGTCCTCTAATCCAAATGCAAATCCAAACTTTGATGAACATCGATGGATCATCAACATCCTTCGAACACTCGAAGAAGAACCTGAAACTGATACTGATTTTCCCGTTTGCATATTCAGTGTGCCCAAAACTTTGATGTCTAGTGACCCCGATTCTTACACTCCAAAAGAAGTTGCAATTGGCCCTTATCATTACTGGCGTCCTGAGCTCTATGAGATGGAGAGATACAAGCTCGCCGCGGCAAAAAGCGCTCAAAGACACTTCAACGGTGATCATAAGTTCCAGGACGTTGTTGATCAATTGAAAGAGCTTGAGTTACAGATTCGAGCTTGTTACCACAATTTCTTGAATTTCAGCTATGAGGCTCTAGCTTGGATGATGGCCATTGGTGCATCATTCTTGCTTGAGTTTCTTCAGATCTACGCAATCAAAGACGGCAAGTTGTCTAAAACTTACTCTTCACGATCGATGTCGCATCTGCTTGATTACGCGGGGACTAAAGCTGCTCATAACGCGATTCTTAGAGATATGGTGATGCTTGAGAATCAAATTCCCTTGTTCGTCCTGAGAAAAATGCTGGAATTTGAATACTCGTCATTGGAATCAGCTGATGAAATGTTGCAAGCCATGTTAATGGGATTCTGTGAAGAGCTTTCGCCTTTTAAACTGATGAAGGACATGCCGATGATCAATATCTCAGAGTCTGCACATTTGCTAGGTTATTTGTACGACATGGTTGTGCCAAAATCTGAACAAAAGGCCTCCGAGATAATTGAGGTTGTTGACGACGAAGGCGAAACCAAGCAACCGCAAGAAAGATACTCCACTGACCTAGCTTACAGTAACAAGTTGTTCAGAGAGGTTTGGAAGCTGGTTTCAAAACTGACCATACGCCCAATCCGTCTTATAAAAAATCTGCTGCCCCTGCTTTCAATCTTAGCACGACAATTTCAATATCTTTTATTCCGAGAAGGAAATAAATCAGGTGATGATGGGAGCTCCTCCCACCCAAGCGAAAGTGACGTGACCAAGCCACCATTGGTGGAAGAAATCACAATCCCTTCAGTAACTGAGCTCTACAAATCCAATGTTACGTTTTCAGCTACTGTAGGCAACATATCAACCGTCAGTTTCGACGCGGAAACAGCAACATTATACCTTCCCACCATCAGTTTAGACGTAAACTCCAACGTTGTATTGAGAAACTTAGTGGCATATGAAGCATCAAATGCATCTGGACCTTTGATTTTTACACGTTATACTGAGTTTATGAATGGGATTATTGACACTGAAGAGGATGCTAAGTTGCTAAGGGAAAAAGGGATTATTTTGAACAGACTGAAGAGTGATGCAGAGGTTGCTCATCTTTGGAATGGGATGAGTAGATCAATTAGATTGACGAAAGTGCCACACATTGATAAAGTGATTGAAGGTGTTAACAAGCATTACAACAGCCAATGGAAGGTGAAGTTTTGGAAAAGTATGAAGCACTATGTGTTTGGTTCTTGGCAATTTCTTACGTTGCTTGCTACGATTATGCTCTTGCTCTTGATGACTTTACAAGCTTTTTGTTCAGTCTATAATTGTCGCAAAATCAAGTTCGTCTCAGACTCTGACGGATTGGTTTCCTTATTCAAGGTGTAAACTGAAGCGGTGTTTTGTGTGTGTGTGCGTGTCTTTTGTTTTTTTAATAAACTTATAGTGTTGATGTTGCTCTAATTAATATGACAAAAATAAAAGTTTGTTTTACTGGTTGTTAAGATGCTTGCTTGCCGATCAAATCCAATTTGTCCTGTTTACTTCAAATTAATAAAATGCATATGAAGTTTCTTATTATTTTAGAATTTGGATAAATGTCAATGACGGTTGAGTGGCTTCCTTTGATAAATGTCCTCGTCAGTCCAACTAATTGGATTTGAATTTAGTGGTGGCTTTTATTTATTTTTTTAATATTTATGATTGGCAATTATTGGACAAGAGATAATTATAACATATAATTATATTCTAGTCTTACAGTGCTATCAGTGAATGCAGTGACAGAACTAGGATTTTCATTTGGGGATTGTCAAAATATAATAC
Source organism: Citrus x changshan-huyou (assembly GCA_039657385.1). Classification (NCBI taxonomy): domain Eukaryota; kingdom Viridiplantae; phylum Streptophyta; class Magnoliopsida; order Sapindales; family Rutaceae; genus Citrus; species Citrus x changshan-huyou. The sequence continues at coordinate 13,101,911 of CM077547.1, read as the reverse complement.
AAATTAGTATACTTAAAAAATCAGTTGCGGTCATCTTGAAAACTTTTCAATTTTTATCTTATTCTTTAAAACTTTCAAAAAGTTAGGGGTCACCTTGGCGTGAACGTAATTCGTCGTTTAAATGTATACCTGATAGAAGATTACAAAAAGACAGACACAAATAAGTATTGGATCAAAATTCTTAGGTAATTAGCATAATCTTAAATAGATTATATTTGTAGGTGTCGGCTCGTTTAGTTTCTAAAATCTCTTAAATGGAAACACAAAATTTAGGGAACGAATTCATATGAGTAAGAAGGGAATTGGTTTGCCATCAAATTACAGTTAAAAAATATAAATAGATTATATCATATGATATTGGAATTAATAATGACCTGAGGGCCATATGTATTTTGTACTTTAGAAAATAAATTAAACAATGCATTGAGTAGTTTATTGCAACTAAGGTTGGGCAAAATAACCGACCCGATCCGATCTGATCCGAACTCGAAAAAAATTGAGTTCGGATCATATCGGATCGACTATGATATCCGATCAGATCAAATGTTGCCAACCCGATCGGACCGCGATTGGATCGGGTGATCCAACAACCCGAACAGTGTGGCTTAAAAAAGAAAGTTAAAAGCATACACTGACACACATATACAGCACACACGTATCCAGCACACACTAGTGACACCATAGACCACACACTACACACTACATAGCCTCACACACCACACACTACACAATCTCACACACCACACACGTATACGGCACACATCACAGAGACAAAGACACAAAACCAGTAGATCACATCCCCCACGCTAGAGGTGGCAAAAATACCCGCCCGGTCCGGATCCAGACCGTACCCAGGCGTTGTGGGCCGGGTAATGTATGAAGGCGAGTCGGTCTTGGGCATCACTTGATAAACCCGGAACCCGGATTTTATTAAAAAAAATTATAAAATATATATTATTTTAAATATTTATATTTATTTGACTCATTTATTAGACATATATAAAGTTTTAAACACTTAAAGTTTATATTTTCATGTCAAATTTTATTGAAATAAATTTAAAATTGATAAAATTACCAAAAAATTTAAAATATATACACATATAATATTAAAAAAATAAAATTTGGGTACTCGGATTAAAACCCGACCTGGACCCAGACCCGGACCGGTTGCTTCCGGGCAGGATTCGGTCATTGCAATACCCGGACCCGGCCCCGGCCCGAGGTTTTGCCATCCCTACCCACGCCTCACGGGTCACTGCCTCACCATCAAGTCAACATTCAACACAAGTTACACAAGTAGAAACACACACACACACAGCCAACAGTCAACACACGCTTGCCACAGTCACTGCTAATGCCAACCGCCAACCGATCTGCTGTTCTACGAGGACCGCGACCAGATCTGCTACTACCACCTACCGATCTACTGTCACCACGCCTCCTCACACAACATCACCAAGTTCCTCCTCCAGTTCCATTCGAATCCAGTAGACGACAACCCGAATTTTTGTTTTGAGTTTAGTTCAAATACAAATAGTTGTAATGTGTAATATATTATATAACATATGTTAAATTATTGATTAGCAATTGTTAACCGAACCCGATCCAATTAGTTCAAATACAATTGTTAACCAAACCCAATCCGAACCGAATTCAATTTGAATTTACAACCTGATCCGATCTAATTCGAATATAGTTCGGATCGGATTGGGATGTAAATTCGAGTTAAATTCGGATGAGTGTTTATCTAACCCGACCAATCAAAACCCAATCGAGTGGATCTGAACCCGATCCAAACCTGATTTTGCCTTGCCCTAATTGCAAATGATTTATTCTATTTTTAAGCTTAGTGGTTAAAGAATGAAAAGCATGGAACCATGGACAGATAAGATCACGTCTTTTAAGAGTATTTGATTCCAAATCTTATTTTAGCACAATTACTCCAATCTATTTGTAAAGTTAAAATACACGCAACTTGTTTGATTTTCCTTTTCTCTTTTCGTAAAAACCAATGATGAACGATGATTGATTGCAACGTGTAAACGCAATTCATCAATTAATAAGTTGAAAACTTGAATTGGTCTAATTTGGTGTGTTTATTGAAGACACAATATGAAGAGAGTTATTATCACTACTTACATCACATTCACGCCATGTGTTAGTCAGTCCTAATAGAACTAAACTTTAAATACAAAATAAATAAAAGAGATGCATGTCAATCAATTATATATACACAGTACGCGACATATATTTTATTAAATGAAACAGAAATGCAGATGCATATATGCATGATAAAATTTTTATAGATCAACGGTGTGGATAAACTGGTAGTATGTCGATGGAATGTGCTCTAGCGAATAAGTTTGGTTGTTTTCCAACTAAGCTCTTTAGAGGATTCCATAATTTCCACTACAACAAAAACAATATCTGATAACATCTGGAAAATGCTACCAAAAGTGAATGGTAGCATTTTGAACAATGCTAAGTTAGCTGATGTAACTAAAAGTGTTACACAACATTTTTTACAGGCCACAAATTATGATACATAGCATTGAATTATTGCAATGCAATTAGCTTTTTTTGCTTTAGGTGAATATTATCATTCTTCAAGAAGATGACGTTTAGAAAACGCTATCAAATCATATATAGTTCCCTTGCAAATGTCTAACATAAATTCTAGAAAATGCTACAAAAGCATTTTAAATACTACAAAAACATTTATATCATGCTATTATAGCATTACAATGATTTTCATCCAATTCATTAATTCAATACATCATTTTAGTCATTCCATTGATAAAAAAGAAATTATATATCATTCATTGACAAAATAAAAATATTTAAAGATCCATAATCATATAATAAACATTCAACTATAAAACATTTATAAAAAATAAGTATGCAAGTGTCATCCTTCTATACTTTCTAGTGATCTTTAAAAAAGAACTATATATTATCTTCAATTTGTCCTCATTCTTCAATACATTTTTGCACAATATCCTTGATCACCTGTATTATGAATTTGAAAACAAATAAGAATTTTATTCTGCTGATAAAAAAGAAACAAAATAATGCCATCTTAACAAAATTTTCCCATATAAGTAAATTACAAAAATTAAAGTGTACTTAACTTCAATTCACGCTTACATTCATCCAAACCATTCAATATCATCCATAAATGCTAGGCCATTAAGGATATAATAAGTATATAGCATTGTGGAAAAGAAAAGGATAAAAGTAGCAATAGTGAGTAGGAAATGAAAATCAAGTGTTGCAATAAACCAACTAGAACATTAATAAAGAAATTCTAGAACTATATTCTTTAATTCATGTGGAAGCCATTTTATTTTTCGTCACATTACATCTACCCAACTAATCTTCTACTCATTTTGTACCTATGTTAGACATAAATTTAAGAACCACATTTCATTCATATTCTAAACTACACAAATGCAACGAGCAATTATGATAACTTATTCATGCCTTTGTATCAATTAAATATTGCCTTCTGCAGCCAATTTTTTTTTTTTAGAGTATCAATACTAGCAGTGCATTCAGTTTAATCTAAAAGAATTATGTATTGATGCTAATAATATAAATAAAACATGAGGCTATCATGAATTTTGAGAGGCTTTTGACAACTTTCAGCGTCTAGTCCCTATGAATGGGCAAAATCTAAAGAACCAATTAATGTGGGCTAGTTAATAAACTTGTTTGTGTCCAAAGACCAATTTAATAAGTCAAATTCAAGTTTTATAGCTTAACAAATAAAACCCAGATACTACCAAGAGCAAACGAATTTAGATTAATTTAAATCTTCATTCAAACAAAGTAAAAAGAAAAGCACAAGCATGAGACTAAATTCGGAGATAAGTCTTCACTTATGGATCTCACTTAAGGATCAATTAGTTGGAATAATGCAACAACGACCATTACTCTAACCAAATGGAGGGATTGATATTCATGGGCTTAAGTATAAGAGACGTGACAAAATAACAGAATCAACAGAACAACCAACAAAAGCAACAAAACTAGAATTAGTAAAGGAAAGTCCACAAATAATGAGAAATCATAAAGATTTACCTCAACTGAAGTTTTCCCTCCTTTAAGATGCCCATGCAACCCATAAATGTCGCATCTTTGAGAAAATTCTGGCTGTTAAGGATCAATCCTTTTACCTTGCAGGTTGCAAATAAATCCCTGTATGAGAAAAAAATAGACAGATTCCCCCTTCCAGACCTTGGCTTATGGAGTAGATTAAAGAGAATCACTTAAAGATTCTAACAAGACTAAAAGCATGAATGCAGATTAAATTCTAATAGATGTCCATATACCCAAAATTTATAAGATAAAACCTATTATGTGATTGATATACACAATTTCGGATTCCTAAGGCACAAATGAGAAATTTCAGCCTCCAATATATTACTCCTAAATGTAAGAAAAATAAATGAACCCAACATATAAGAAATTGCTCCAAATAAAAAATGGAATCAACATGACAAATCCTATATTCATAATTGAAAACCTAAAAGCTCTAAAGTAAATTAAAAAAAATAAAGCTTACATGTAAATATCAATGAGAAAGATTTGAGGGGAGATCCTATAGTAACAAGCCTTGAGACAATAAGAATTACCAATCAGAACTTTTTGATCTTGAGAGATTTAAGTTGTAAAATCAAGGAAACAAAAGAGATTGATTAATGAGGGGATTTTGCGACGAATCCAGAGAGAGATAGAATAACAAAGGGATATAGGCTTTAAGGCTGTCCCACTATAATAGAAAATTTTGGGAAAAGTGAGTGCCCGCTCATTTCTAATATTGGCGGTATATTTATTTACTTATTTTTTTCGTTTTTGTAGCATTTTTCAAGTGTTGCAAACGTGTGTTTTTCTCGTAGCATTTTAAAAGAGCTACATTAGTTAATATAATGCATGAAATTTAAAAAAAAAAAAGAAGCTACTAATGGAATATAAAATGCTATAAAAAGTAAAATGTTATCACTTAAATATTTAATTGTGTAGCATTTTTTTAGAATGTGTTACCAAAAAGTGACGTTTTATAGCATTTTGTAAGAAAATGCTCCTACATAATATGCTACTAAAACTGATTTTTGTTTTAGTGTCCACTCGAATTACATAAGAATGTTGTTTCCTCAAAAAATAAAATAAATAAAATAAAAAAGAATCTTGAGCTTATTATATGATCTCCTTTGAAAATCTTTAAGGCTCAACTTGAAGTAGACAAGAAGCAATTACAACTCTAGCAACATGAATATTATTGTGTTACAACTCACAAAGCTAATATTAAAGATATTTTTTACTCCTTTTCTTAAAATACTTTTAAAAACTTTGAATTACCTTTTTATTCTTGGTTCAATATGAGCTCCTTGAGCTACCATGCCTGAAATGTAAGTCGATGCAAGAGCCCGTGAAGCTGTGTTGTCATGTCAACTTGACGGATTCACTACCACGATGTCGATCAGATTAATCAAGTTGTTAATTCTTGTGGAATTGAGATCTGGTTATTATTCTTTTATAATTTTGTGCCAAGCTGCATTTATAACAGTGTATGAGTAAAATTTAGTTTTATATATATATATATATATATATATATATTCTCTTTTTTGAGCAACCTTAGCATCACGAGAAAAAAATTTAGTAATAAGAGAAAAAGAGTAGATATGATTAGAGATGTAAAAAAATTTCCTACACAAAGAGATAAAAGAAAAGCATGTAATACAAGACTTAATAAAATTGATAGTTTGGAAACCCATCGGCATGATGAGAGAGCTGTCGGAGGAGTTTCGCACCAATTAAATGAAGGATATTGGAGGCCAATGTTTGCTAAAGCATAAGCAGCAACATTATTTTCTTGGAATGTGTGAGTTGCCTTGAAGTTCATCTGGAACAAAAGACTAGGACAATTCAACCAACGATTATGTAAGGTCCAAGGGGTTGAAGTTTAGGAGCGAGTAAAAGGTGCACAGCCAACATAGAATCTGACTCAATCGAAAGGTTGTGCCAGCCTTTTTCAAAGGTTCTTTCATTCACTAAAATAATGGTTATTACCTTCGCAAAAATAACTATATATTCTTTTAAAATAACTACCAATGATGACTTGCTTAAAATATCAGTATAAAAGTTTAATATGCACTGAATCGAAGACCGTTCATATGGTATTAGAAAAGAAAATAAACTAGGGTATACATATAAAGCTTAGAGTGATGTGACACTATTATAATTGGACCATGAACATGTGAAATGAGAATGTTCTAGTCATAGCTTGAGCCATGGTGATGTTTCCGACAATCATAAATTGAGCAGAAAGCTTGTAATGCCGTCAAGAGTAAGAGCATAACAGTAGCCATAAATGTAAGAAATTGCCAAGAACCAAACACATTAAGCTTCTTATTTTTCCAACACTTTACCCTCCATTGGCTATTGTAATATTTGTTAACGTCTTCAATCACTATATCAATGTGTGGCACTTTCGTCAATCTAATTGATTTGCTAATCCCATTCCACAATTTGGCAACCTCTGCATCACTCCTCAATCTGTTCAAAACAACGCCATTTTCTCTAAGCAACTTCACATCCTCTTCAGTGTCAATAATCCTATTCATCAGCTCAGAGTAACGAGTTAAAACCAGCGGCCCTGATGCATTTGATGCTTCATATGCCACTAAGTTTATCAAGACCAACTCTGTATTAACATCTAAACTGATGGTTGGAAGGTGTAATATGGCCTTCTTTGCATCGAAACTGACGGTTGAGATGTCGCCAACAGTGGGTAAAAAACGAACATTGGATTTGGCAAGCTCAGTGACTGAAGGGATTGTGATTTCCTCCACTAATGGTGGTTTGTTCATGTGTTTGTTTGAGGGGGATCTCTCAGCATCTGATTTATTTCCTTCGTTGTCTTGTGGGAATATTAAATTTTTAACCGGCTGTGCCAAGATTGAAAATCCAGGAATCTTGGAAAGCATGAAGCAGGGCAATTTGAACAAGAATTTGATAGGTCTTGATAGAATCATCTTTGAAAGAAGCTTCCAAAGCTCAGTGAAAAACCTTTTAGAGTCTTCCGAATATATTTCTTGATCATCAATTCCAGTTATTGCTGCCCGTTGCTCTGCTTTTGGCACAATTGTGTTGTATAAATAATCTAGCAAATGGGCACATTCTGAAGCTTGGATCATTGGCTTGTTCTTTTTCATTTTAAAAGGTGAAACTTCTTCACAAAAACCTATTAACATTGCCTGCAACAAATAATCGGCTGATTCCGAAGATGAATATTGAACTTGAAGCATTTTTCTCAACACAAATAAGGGAATTTGATTCTCAAGCATCGACATATCTCTAAGAATCGCATTATGGGCAGCTTTCATCCCTGCATAATCAACCAAATGCGATATTGATAATAAGGAAGAAGTTGCGGGTAACTTATCATCTTTCATGGCATAGATCTGAAGAAATTCAAGCAAGAATGATGCATCAATCGCCATCATCCAAGCAAGAGTCTCACTACTGAATTTCAAATACTTGTGATAACAAGCTCGAATCTGTGGCTCAAGCTCTTTCAATTGATCAACAACACACTGGAGCTTATGCTCACCATAGAATTGTCTTTGTGCTCTTCTCGCTGCGGCTAGCTTGTATCTCTCCATCTCATAGAGCTCCGGACGCAAGTGATGATAAGGGCCAATTGCAACTTCTTGTGGAGTGTATAAAGAAACAGGATCACTTGACATCAATGTTTTGGGCACACTGAATATGCATACAGGAATTTCAGTTTGGTTTTCAAGCTGATCTTCTTCAAGAGTTCTACGGATGTTGATGATCCATTGACGTTCATCAAAGTTTTGAATTGGATTGGAGGACATGTTTGATTAATTTGAGAGATAAAGAAGCCAAGTTTATTTTGTTAAGCAACTTTTAATTCTTAAATTCTAAAAATGGCTGCTTATTATTATTTGATTATTAACGAGCGGCGTAAGTAATTAAACGTTAACTAGACACTGTCATTATTCCAATTGTGCTAAATGTGCATGCTGCTAATGTGGTATGACTTTCTTATATAAATCTTTCTCGTTTAAAGAAAAAAATGTTATTGATCATATTGAGAGGCACACATGACAGGAAACTTATGTGAGAATACTTCTCCAGTGGTATAGATTTTCTTCATAGAGTGTGTAATTTATAACTGTCATGAGGATATATAAAGAAACAGGATCACTTCACATCAATGTTTTGGCCACACTGTGTTCTACAAGCTTCTTTACAGAGCTTTCCTTTACTTTCTTTCATTTTCTTGCTTGCCAAACACTATAAGTCTGAAATTCTTTCATGGTATTAGGGCTAAAATGGTGAACACAACTCAAAATAACAACTCGTTTAGCTTTGTTACACCTGTAAAGTTAGATCAAAACAACTTTATTCTATGGCGCACACAAGTTTTGACGTCAATCAAAGGAAATGATCTAGAAGGATTTATCAATGGAGATCAAGAATGTCCTGAGCAATTTCTTCCTTTTGAAAACAGCAATGGAGCTAAAACTTCAACTAGAACTGGATCCAGATTTATAAATCCAGAGTTTGTAGCTTGGATGAAAACTGATCAACTTCTCTTAAGCTGGATGATGTCATCAATTCAGCAAAATTTGCTCTCAACTGTGATTGATTCCACAACCTCAAAACAACTTTGGGAGACTCTCACTAGTATGTTTATCTCTCAATCTCAAGCAAGGATTCAAACACTTAAAATGCAAATTCAAACTATTAAGAAAGGTTCAATGCATATGGTTGATTACTTTGCTAAAATAAAACGTATAACTGATACTTTGCTCTAGCTAGAAAGCATGTCGAGTTAAGTGATCTTGTGACGCATGTCTTAATTGGTCTTGATTCCTCAGACTATAAATCTCTAGTCATAGCTGTTTTAGCTAGAGGTGAGAAGATAACATTAGATTAACTATATTTTTTACTGTTGAATCATGAAAATAGAATTGAACAAAAAAAAGGGAAGATTACTAGTGATGTGATGCACATTATAACAGCAAATATTGCTCAAAAGAACTCACATGCTGGAAAAAATAATGGTAATTTTTAGAGGAATTATGGAAATAATTTTGGAGGGGGAAATAACTCAGGCTTTGGAGGTTTCAATGGCTATAGTTATGAACAGCTCAATAATGGTGGTAATTCTTCTGAAATTGTTTGTTAGATCTGTTTCATACCTGGACATCCAGCCAATAGGTGCAAGAATAGGTACAATTCATCTTTTGTTCCACAGAAAAACTATGGCAGAGGCAATGTGAATGGTGGTTTTAAATCTAATCAAGGGTAGTATGGCAGAGGAAGAGCTTTTAATGGTAATGGTGGCATAAGTTTTGGATAAACCGTTGGTCCTTCCTATGAACCAAGGAGTTTTGGCTACGAAGGCAATAAAGTGTATCCAAATCACTCTATTAGTAACCATTCTGCTTATTATTCATTTTCTCCTGGACCATATACTTTTGCCTCTAGTCATGGAAATAATAATCTTGGACAATCCAGTGCTTCATCTTCTTCAGCTATACCTTCTTCACTTCTATCACCTGAACATATTGAAGATTCTTCATGGTATATTGACAATGGAGCAACAAATCACATTACCAATGATCTAGGTAAACTCTTACATTCTCAAGTTTATACTGGTACTGAAAAATTATTTGTTGGAGAAGGAAATGCATTAACTATTGCACATGTAGGATCTGGTTTGCTTGATACATCAACTTCTGAACCCTTATTACTTAATCATGTTCTTCATGTTCCTTATATCACCAAAAATTTGCTTAACATTTCAAAACTATTGGTTGACAATCCAATTACTGTTGAATTTCTTGGTAATTTGTGTTTTGTAAAGGTCAGGAACACAGGAATAATTTTACTTGAAGGTGTTCCTAAAGGTGGCTTATATAGAGTCTCTCCACATGCTGCAACTCAGTCAGTCTTTCTTAGTTCACTTGGTCCAAATAAACTTCAATCATTTTTTGCTTGTTGTTCTGTTTTCAATTCTGATAAGTCTACTATTGTCAATCTCTGTGAATTAAATAAAAAATCTTGTCTATCAGTTGTTACAAAGAATTCCATTTATGTAAATCTTCGTAATAGAAGATTAGGACACCCTGCATCCTATACTCTCAAAACTATACTCAAAACTTGTAACAACTCTGCTGCTTATAATAAGATTGAAAGCTTGAAGTTCTGTACTACATGTCAATTTAGCAAAAATCATAAGTTGCATTTTGATTCAGTTGAAACTAAAACTTCAGCACCTTACAACTGATATATGCACTTGGGATCTCTCTCATGTTTGTTCTACTCAAGAATATACCTATTATTTGTCTATCTTAGATGATTACAGTAGATTCACTTGGATATTCTATTATCAGCTAAGTCCAATGCCCTTGAAGTGTTTACCAATTTCAAATCCTTTATTGAAAAACATCTTCAACTTCGTATCAAAATTGTTCAAACTTACTAGGGAAGGGAGTTCATAACATTTTCCTCATTACTCACTACTTCCGGCATTCATTTTAGACACCCTTGTCCACACATCCATCATCAAAATAGAAAAATTAAGAGAATCACACCTGGAAAAATTTACTACATTGTATAAAGCTATTCAAGAAGAGTTTCTTGCACTTCAAACTAATTGTACGTGGGATTTGGTTTTACCTACTCTTCCGGTGAAAATAGTTGGAAACAAATGGGTTTTTATAATAAAATATAACTCAGATGGTTTAGTTTCAAGATATAAAGCCAGGTTTGTTGCTAAGGGGTTTCATCAAACACATGGAGTTGATTACACAAAGACGTTTAGCCCAGTGGTTAAAGTATCAACTATTAGAGTTGTCCTCAGCTTAGCAATGTTAAATCAGTGGGTGGTTAGACAGGTGGATGTCAACAATGCCTTTCTAAATGGCATTCTGGTTGAAGATGTATGTATGGCTCAACCTGAAGGGTTTGTTGATTCAACTAAGCCTCATCACATCTGCAAGTTAAATAAAGCACTGTATGACTTAAAACATGCACCCAGAGCCTTGTTTGATAGATTCAAGGCTGCAATGATTTCTAAATGGCATTTCCAGCATTCAAAATCTGATAATTCTTTTTTTTTTTTTTACAACTGGAGCAGTGGTCATCGAACTCTTGTTGTAGTCTATGTTGATGACATTATTATCACTGGTTCTAGTCCTTCAATGATTCAACAAGTCATTCAAAATATGAATCAGACCTTTGCTTTAAAGGACCTGGGGGAGCTTCATTATTTTGTGGGGATTGAAGTCAACAAGTTTGCAAATGGAGTTTATTTGACACAAGCAAAATATATTGCTGATATCCTAGCTAAATATGGCATGACAGATTGCAGTCCAGTATCTACTCCCAAGTCAGAAAAAGAATGAAAAAAATAAAAAAAGAAATGAAACCTAATCTATATTTAATGAGAGTAAAAAATGTAATGTATATATTTCTCTAAATAAGTTAGAAATTAACCACTACAATTAATGCTACTTTAAAAACTACTTCCCCTCATGTTGTATATCAAACAGGAGTTAAATGCTCATTTAATCCTTTTAGTTTGAGTCAAGATAAATTATTAGTCATCTGCTCAAAAATTATTCTGTAAGGATAAATTTACACTTATTATTTACAATATATATTACAATAGTACCATTACAAAATGACCACACTTTAATTCTTGTTTTCTTCTGTTTAGTCATTTTAAAAGGGTAATGTTTTTTTTCAGTAAACAGTTTATATAAATTACATATATTGGGTATGAAATTGAAAAAAAAAATGAACTTTTATAGAATTTCTTATAAGGGATAAACCTTACGTGCTTGGTTGATAATTTTTTGTGTCAATTATCCATTTAGTTCTTGTGTTTCTAAACATTACGTTTGTTAACATATATGTTTTCATAATGTTGATTTTGATGATAACAAACAAGATTAAGAATGATTAATCTTTTAAGCTCAAATTATTTTTTTATACATTTTAAATAAATCATTATTTTTACATTATAAAGGTTTTATATTTAATGAAAAAAATGATTTTATGAAATTGGTTGTTTTTCAAGTTTATGATTTAATTGAAAGAGTTTTGAAAACTTTGAAATCAACAAGTATTGTTTGAAATTTTGGAGAAGGACTTATTTGAAAAGTGTCATAGCATTTTGGGCTATATCATAATTTCATTAAGTTTTGGGATTAAGAAAGCATTACTTAGAAGTTCTGAAATTGGACCTATTTGCAAACTTTCATAACGTTCTGGGCCATAATACAGTTTTATAAAGTTTTAGGGTCAAAGTATAAATTTGGAAAATAATTTCACTGTAGCAAACGGCTAACCGTTTATTTAAAACGGCTAAGCGATAATTTCCAGAAAGCATGTTTTGCAAAGTATTGTTAAAATGATGATTCTGGAAAATAACGGTGAACCGTTTACTGAAAACGGTTAACCGATTATTTCCAGATTGCTAACCTTGAACCGTTTAGTACGAACGGTTAAACCAAATTTGTTTTGCAGGTCTCTAGAATTTAACGGTGAAAGGGTAAGCCTAAACGGCAAACCGTTTATTTGAAATTTGGCCCAACGGTAACTTTTGACTAGCCTAAACGGTTAACCGTTAATGGTTAACGGCGAACCGTTTTCGTGCAGACAGTCTATAACGGCTAGTTTTTTAGCTCCAGTTATAAATAAGCTCATTCAAATTCAAATAAGATTGATCACAACACGACCATTGAGCTTATATTCGAGAATACAATCTTCATAGAGCTTTAAACACATTCTTGCTTCATCTATTCACACATTGGGCATTGATTTGTAATCTTAAATATTGTGTGAGAGAAAAATAATTTGTAATCTTTTACTTTGAGTGATTGTAAGTGTTGGGATACACTTGGGTTAAGAGATTGAGGATAATCTCTTGTTGTAAAGGTTCATTGACACCTTGGAAGTCAAGTGTGAGCATTTGAAGCCTTGGAGGATTGCTTAGTGAAATCCTCAAGCCCGGAAAGCTTGGAGGCGTGGACGTAGGCGAGGTTGGCCGAACCACGTAAAAATCTTTGTGTTTGAATCTCTCTTCCCTTATCTTTTTATATTGTGATTGATTTAATTGTTATTACTTTAAATTCGTTTTAGATTTACATGATATTTTGTTTTAGAATTGAATAATTTTCAGAATCCCAATTCACCCCCCTCTTGGGTTGCATAACTAGAATTTCAACGTTTATATCATAGATTTGTTTATATTAAAATTTATTTAATTATCATCTACTTTTCGCCTGTTTGTTGGACAATTTTGTTTGAATTTATTGTACATAAATATAATTTTACCGTTAAATAGTAAGATCCAACAACTACCAAAAAAATGACAAAGGTGTTTTTGATAGTTGTTAAGAATAAAAAGAATCATCGAAAGATTAGCTCAAATTACGAGGAGTATAGGATCATTTACTCATCAAACATGGTGTCTTGTTGAAATTTGACGTGCATATTCACTTATATTGTACACACTCCTTATCCATTCACTCCTTATTTTACCATGAATGAGATAATTTCTTAATTGCCACATCATTGAGATATAAATTTTGTAACCCAACATTATGGGAGCATTACTCTATTTGCTCCAAATGGAATATAGAGCAAACTAAAATTTTACTTTGTTACATTCACACGCAATTTACAATTTTACAGCAAATCAAATTCCACACAGTAAATGGGGACATAAAAAAAAATTGAACTTTTCCTTGAAAGCAATAATTGAAGTAGAAAAGAACGATATAATTCTCGTAACAAAGGCACAGCGCAAAGCTTGTCATTCAGAAGTTGAGCCAAGATTGAATTTACGACAGTTATAGACTGAGCAAAACGCTTGCAATGTCGTCAAGAGCAAGAGCACAATGGCAGCTAGTAATGTAAGGAACTTCCACGAACCAAACACATAAAACTTCATATATTTCCCAAACTTAACCTTCCAATCACTCTATCTAAGCGCCGCACTTTTGTCATTTTAATTGATTTATTCATCCCATTCCACAGATTAGCAACCCCTGCATCACTCTTCATCTGTTCACTATAACCCCTTTTTCCCTAAGCAACTTGGCATCCTCTTCAGTATCAATAATCCCATTCATCAACTCAGTGTAACGAGTCAAAACCAATGGCCCTGATGCGCTTGATGCCTCATAAGCTACTACGTTTCTCAATACCACCTCTGTATTAACATCTAAACTGATGGTTGGAAGGTGTAATATGGCCTTCTTTGCATCGAAACTGACGGTTGAGATGTTGCCAACAGTGGGTAAAAAACGAACATTGGATTTGGCAAGCTTAGTGACAGAAGGAATTGTGATTTCTTCCACTAATGGTGGCTTGTTCATGTGTTCGCTTGAGGTGGAGCTCTCATCATCTGATTTCTTTTCTACATTCTGTTGTGGGAACACTACATCTTGAAGGGTTTTCCAGGGCAATTTGGACAACAGTTTGGTAGGTTTTGATACAACAAGCTTTTTAATAAGTTTTATAGGGCCTTTATTTACCCTTGAAAGCAGCAGCTTCCAAAGCTGATTGATTAACCTTTTTGTGTAGTCCGAATATATTTCTTCGGGTTGCATGGCTTCTCCTTGGTCGTCAACCTCAGTTATCTCAGCTTTTTGTTCAGCTTTTGGCACAAATGTGTCTTATAGAATGTCTAGCAAATGGGCACACTCTGAAATTTTTATCAATGGCTTGTCCTTCACCTTGAGAGGTGAACGCTCTTTACAGAATCCTTTTAACATTGACATCAACATGTCATCTGCTGACTCCGGGGATGAATATTGAATTTCAAGCACTTTTCTTAAAACAAATAAGGGAATTTGGTTCTCAAGCATCACTAAATCTCTAAGAATCACGTTATGAGCAGCTTTTCTGTCTGCATAATCAACCAAATATGACAAAAATTGCTAGAGGAGCTGCTTGAACTAGAAATGTGGCTATGATTATTAAGAAACTGTGAAAAAATTAAGCTGATAGGTAAGAGTTTAATAATTATATTAAAGATATGTTTTAAACAGACCATCTCCTAAACACGAGTTACAAACATTGCAGTGCTATTAAGAGATAAATGGGCCAAAATATAAAATATAAAATATAAAAGTAAGTTAATTTGTCTTAACTTACAAACATGGGTCTAATAGATATATAAAACGGAAAAGACATTTCTGGGAGATTGAAACTCGAGAACAAGCCCATAAATTTAAAATGGGTTTAAAAGTAGAATTTACGCATCTCAAGGAACTTGAACATCAAATTTAAGCTTTACTATTATGTCAGAGAAACCATTTGACCCAAAATCTTAAGCCGCTAAAGTCTAATTTAATATTAAAGTTAAGTTGCAGTCGCAGAACTCATCATCATTCATTGCATAAATCTGAAGAAACTCGAGTAAGAACGATGCATCAATGGCCATCATCCAAGCTAGAGTCTCATCACTGAAATTCAAATACTTGTGATAACAAGCTTGGATCTGCAGCGCAAGATCCTTCAATTGATCAACAATATGCTCAAAAGTATAGTCACCGTGGAGTTGTTTCTGAGCTCTTTTCGCCGCATCGAGCTTATAACTCTGCATCCCATAGAGCTCAGGACGCCAAGTTGTCTTTCTCAAAATAAGCTTCAACAATATGCTTCATCAAGATATATAAATCCCAACATATTTTTGTTTGCACGTTTTGATTAATTTGTGATAGATTTTATAGATGTAATGATATTTTTAAAAAAGAATCTTCAATCAAGCATAACAATGAAAGTTACAAAAAGAAAAAAAAATAATTTGATTATTTGAAATCAATTTTTATTCAAGTCCAAAATACTCCCAAACTTTGCTTAACTTTTTTCCCCCTCTCTCTCTTAAAAATCAAAGCGCAAAGGTTTGTCTCCAAGAGAAACACAAGGGGGTTAATGCTTAGTTTAGACAAACATGGATTTCACTCACTTTCCCATAAATTATAAAATGAAAATCCATATCCATGAGGAAAGCACTACTAAAAAAATGGTCTTTATTGACATTAGAATAGTGTTAGTAATTACTTTCAGTGACACTTGTTAATTGTTTTAGTAATCTGACAATCAGAAAAATAGTGACACTTGTTTATGGTGTCGCGAATATGGTGTCAATGATTACTATCACTACAATATCACCAATATTACGACACCATAGTGTTAGTAGTTGTTGATATTTTGTTAGTGTCTATGATAACTGTTACCATGGTATCACTGTTTAATTTATTTAAAAAAATAAAAAATTGAATTGGATCATTGCGTATTGATTTATTCGCAAAATTAAAAGGCACCACAAAATAACCAAAAAAATCAATTTATATTACAAAATCTTTCATTTTATATTTAAACATTATTAGTATATATCATAAATTCCAAATACATCAATAAAAAAGATACAAGATATCATACTCTCATTACTGAGAAATCTAAATTAAGTACATAAAAATTTCTACAATCCAATCAAATGCATACTAATTGTGAGTGAATTTAACAAATCTAGAAGCTAAGTTCATAAGGATGATTGCCTTTCACTCTTTAAACATAGGTAGTGCAACTGCTGTATTACACCAGGAGCTTCTCCATTCAATAGACTAGATGGGTTAGGCTACAAATGAAGTTGAGGAAGAAACACTTCAAACACATTGATCAAATCTGCATATGAATACATGGAAAAGGGGGGGGGGGGGGGGAAGTGGCTGCCAATTCCCAACCATTAGAGAAACAATGGTTAACAGAAATAAATCTATTTTGTTCCAAAGAAAAAATATTCATACGCTATTTATAAGTAAACTCAATTATTTCAAAGAAAAATTAGTGAACAAGAAAACTGTAGTTTATTTCCTTAAAAATACCAAAGATATACAATTTATTCAACTATAGATATAAATAAGAAAAAAGGGAGTTAATGATTATTCTCTTTTGGTAAAGGTTATTTATAATAAGTTAATGACTCTACATAGAGTAACAACGACAGTTAGGTAAAAGTACAATTGCTTGTTGAAAATTAGTCACTAAATTCCTAGTAACTACATCATAATGTTGAGCAATTAATTGTTAAGGCATCAGCCAAGTAGTTAGTGTAGGGACTGACTTCATTCATTCCCTTAAAGAAATCCAATAACCTTGCTGCCTACTTATTTATTTAACCAGGGGAGCATCATGTATGCAAAATTTGTGTATAAGTCAAAATTGTCTATGAAAGACTGCATAAGCAATTGGTACTTAAATACATATTTATAAAATTTAAGATACTTAATACATTGGAATGATATTTTCCAGTTTTTAACTACACATATGAATTAACAACATATTAAAATTTGAGGTTATTCTGATATTATTATGCTGGTGTTTTGTAAGATCAAAAGTTAATAAACAGTTATGTCAAAAGAACTTGTTGCAGAGCAGCGGAGTTTGAAAAATCATTAAAAATAACTTGCAAGTTCAATCAACATTAAATTTTTCATATTTGAAGTATGCATATAAAACTTTAGTTTCTCCAAATTTTAGCTCATTCATACACTTTTAAACTATTTTTTTGCACCACCAAACATGATACATGAGTAATTTATGAAAAATTAGACAGCAACCAATGGCGGATCCAGAAACTAAAATGAGGGGGGGCTTAGTTCAAAAAATTTTATTTAACTTAATTTTTTTTAATGTTCACTTGAATACATTTTAAGTCTTATAAATTCAAATTTTATTACTTTCTTTTAAATTCTAAATAATAATAGTAATAAATTATTTATTTTTAATGCGTGAAAATATCATTTTTCGAAGAAGTATTTTATATGTGTGAAAATATCATTTTTCAAAGTAGTTAATTTCCACAAAATATTTAAAAAAATAAAATAATCTGGCTATTAGGATTTGAACCAAGACTTTGAAACCATCAAACAACAATCTTACCATTCAACTACAAGTTTTTTAATATATGAAAAATGTGTTCAAATTTTATTTATGTAACTTTTCAGAAAGAGCTTGGGGTATATTTAAAAGAAAAATTAATGGAGCTCCCTCTGGGCCTTAATTGGGTCCGTCCATGACAACAACAAACCATTTTGAAAAATCGATTAAAAATCAGTTTTAAACCTAATTCATTCCAAAATTTCCAGAACAAACATACACATTTAACTTTAATTATTTCAAACATATGGTAAAGTTTGGACAAAATATTTCGAGAGTTCATTCCAAAATTATTACTTCCTAAAAAATAATATAAACAAAAACTTAGCTAAGCCTTTGTAAAGTAAATATGGATTTATTATACTACTTAAATATGATTACATTAACCATTTAAAGACTATCACCCTCCATTCTAATTAAGCATTATTAGTTTTTCCTGAATATAAAACTTTAAAAAGATTAAAGAAATTAAAATAGAATTATAATATAATCATTATATATTTTTACTCACAAGTAACGTTTCTTAAACTTGATTGACATCATCACCCAAAAGTAGTCTCATTTCACTTTCAACATTCTTCCTAAACCTAGAAAGGGGGAAAAAAAGAAAACGATAACAAACTTTAAAATATAATCACTATATGTTAAGACATGCATATATAACATAATTTTTTTTTCTAAAACATTCATTAAATAATTCATAGTTCTTAAAATTAATACACTGTGCAGATGCAATAAATTAATTTTCAAGCTATTACTCATATGCTTATAATCCAAAATAATTTCTTGAAAACCTTCAAAGTCTTAAACTAGGATAATTCTATTGGATACAATAATTCATCAAACATTAATTTGCTATAAATTCATGGTTATCTCTACACCAAATTTCTTAGAAAATTTTCAACCAAAAAAAAAAAATTCCCATTTCTCCTATAAACAAGTCTTATGATCTTAGCCATGAATCATATAAATATAAATAAGAAAAATAAAACAGCTGAAGCAAATATTGTCTTATTATGATTATAAATATAAATAAAACAAATCTAATATTTGCCTTAGTAATGAACAGAAGAAACAAATTTATGTTTTGCCTAGTAAACAAATCCATTAAAGAAATGATAACGACACCTCATTTCTCAACCTAAGCCGCATACTTCAAACTTTTCCTTTATAAAAACATTTGTTTGATAATTTTTAATAAGTAATCATCCAATGAAACTATTTATAGTGAATAAAAATTGAAATCTATTCAATATGAAAAAAACCCAAAAATATCAGCCGAAAAGAAAAGAATGAAATGATTGCTTTTGAAAAAAAAAACTAATAACACATGAACAAATGGTTAATAAGCAATAAGTTATATCAACATACAACCGCTATGAACCAATATAAACCATCAATTTTAGCATAATCACGCTGCTCTTAAAAATTCTCAAATTAGAAAATTTTAGGGTTTTAGTGTAAAAAATGTTTAATATCGTTCATTAGTGAAACAAAGTAAACCTTATAATGACAATCACCCTAAACACAATATTTTCCAAAGTAGATACAATAAAGGCTATCTGGTGCCAATAAAAGAAAAGAAAGTAGCAGAGAAAAAAACACAATAAAAGTGGAATCTTTACCTTCTAGTGGTCTTTTGATTCATGTAGAAGCTTACGTAAGATCCAAAAAAGCATTGCTTTAAAAAAACTAAAAATAATTTGTAGTCTAGTGGTCTTTTGATTCATGTAGAGGCTTTAGGTTTAAGAGGTCTTGGGTTCAAATTTGGATTGAAACAAAATTAAAAGAATAATTTTTTATTATTAGTAATTAGTGATACATATCTATTAAATGTCAAAAATGGTCCAAATGTATGTACATATTGATACTTTTAAATAAGTATAAGTAAAGACAATGTTTCTAGTAGTGAAGCGTGCCTCATTTATCATGCCCCCAAATTAAGCAATATATTATTGCCATAGCTAGCTCGCTAGCTTCACCCACCACTCAATGTATCTAATTAATCTAAGCATCGGAAGATAACTATTATTATCATTCCAACGAAACCAAAGTTCCTTCCCTCAAAGAAAACAAACACTTGTCCCTCGTTCTCCCCAATCAATCAACCATGTCTTCTAATCCTAATCCAAATCCAACTTTTGATGAACATCAATGGATCATCAGCATCCGTCGAAAACTCGAAGAACTTGAAACGGATACTGATTTTCCCGTCTGCATATTCAGTGTGCCCAAAACATTGATGTTTAGCGATCCCGATTCGTACACACCACAAGAAGTTGCAATTGGCCCTTATCATTACTTTCGTCCGGAGCTGCAGGAGATGGAATGGTACAAGCTCGCCGCAGCAAAAAGAGCTCAAAGACATATCGATGGGGATCACAAGTTTCAGTATATTGTTGATCAACTGAAAAGGCTTGAGCTAAAAATACGAGCTTGTTACCACAAGTTCTTAAATTTCAGCAATGAGACTCTAGCTTGGATGATGGCCATTGATGCATCGTTCTTGCTTGATTTTCTTCAGATCTATGCTGTAAAAGAAGGAAAGTTGAGTGCAACGTCTTCTTCCACATCCACGTCGCATTTACTTGATTATGCAGGCACTAAAGCTGCTCATAACGCGATACTTAGAGATATGGTGATGCTCGAGAATCAAATTCCCTTGTTTGTGTTGAGAAAAATGCTTGAATTACAATATTCATCCTTGGAACCAGCTGATGATATGTTGCAGGCCATGCTAATGGGATTTTGCGAAGAGCTTTCGCCTTTTACACTGATAAAGGACATGCCAATGATCGATGTCTCAGAATGTGCACATTTGCTAGATTTTTTGTACGACACAATTGTTCCAAAAGTTGAACAAAAGCCCGAGATAACTGAGGTTATTGAAGATCAAGGCGATGACAAGCAACCGAAAGAAAGAGACACCGGTGACTCAACTTATGTAAAAAAAAATTTCAGTGAGATTTGGAAGCTGCTTTCAAAGCTCAACAAAGGCCCTATCCTTTTTATCAAAAAGCTTCTTGTATCAAAACCTGTCAAATTCTTCCTCAAATTGCCATTCACAATGCTCTCCAAGCTCCCCGGATTTTCAATGTTAGACCAGCCGATTCAATATTTGTTACTCCCACAAGATAATGATGACAAGAAGTCAGATGATGAGAGCTCCCACACAAGCAATAACATGAACAAGCCACCATTAGTGGAAGAAATCACAATCCCCTCAGTCACTGAGCTTGCCAAATCTCGGGTTCGTTTCTTAACAACTGTGGGTAACATCTCAACCGTCCATTTTGACGCAAAGACGGCAACATTACACCTTCCCACCATCAGCTTTGACGTTAACACGGAGGTCATCTTGAGAAACTTAGTGGCATATGAAGCTTCAAATGCATCAGGGCCGTTGGTTTTGGCTCGTTACACTGAGTTGATGAATGGGATTATTGATTCCGAAGAGGATGTGAGGTTACTTAGGGAAAAAGGGATTATTTTGAATAGATTAAAGAGTGATGCAGAGGTTGCCAATTCGTGGAATGGGATGAACAAATCAATTAGATTGACGAAAGTGCCCCACATTGATAAAGTGATTGAAGGTGTTAACAAGCATTACAACAGCCAATGGAAGGTGAAGTTTTGGAAAAGTATGAAGCACTATGTGTTTGGTTCTTGGCAATTTCTTACGTTGCTTGCCACGATTATGCTCTTGCTCTTGATGACTTTACAAGCTTTTTGCTCAGTCTATAATTGTCGCAAAATCAAGTTCGTCTCAGACTCTGACGGATTGGTTTCCTGATTCAAGGTGTAAACTGAAGTGGTGTTTTGTGGTGTGTGTGTGTCTTTTTTTTTTTTAATAAACTTATAGGGTTGATGTTGCTCGAATTAATATGACAAAAATAAAAGTTTGTTTTACTGGTTGTTAAGATGCTTGCTTGCCGATCAAATCCAATTTGTCCTGTTTACTTCAAATTAATAAAATGCATATGAAGTTTCTTATTATTTTAGAATTTGGATAAATGTCAATGACGGTTGAGTGGCTTCCTTTGATACATGTCCTCGTCAGTCCAACTAATTGGATTTGAATTTAGTGGTGACTTTTATTTATTTTTTTAATATTTATGATTGGTAATTATTGGACAAGAGATAATTATAACATATAATTATATTCTAGTCTTACAGTGCTATCAGTGAACGCAGTGACAGAACTAGGATTTTAATTTGGGGATTGTCAAAATCTAATACAAATTAGTATACTTCAAAAATAAGTTGCAGTCATCTTGAAAACTTTTCAATTTTTATCTTATTCTTTAACACTTTCAAAAAGTTAGGGATCGCCTTGGCGTGAACGTAATTCGTCGTTTAAATGTATACCTGATAGAAGATTAAAAAAAGATAGACACAAATAAGTATTGGATCAAAATTCTTAGGTAATTAGCATAATCTTAAATAGATTATATTTTTAGGTGTCGGTTCGTTTAGTTTCTAAAATCTCTTTGAATGGAAACAAAAAATTTAGGGAACGAATTCTTATGAGTAAGAAGGGAATTGGTTTGCCATCAAATTATAGTTAAAAAATATAAATAGATTATATCATATGACATTGGAATTAATAATGACCTGAGGGCCATATGTATTTTGTACTTTAGAAAATAAATTAAACAACGCATTGAGTAGTTTATTGCAATTAGGGGTGGGTAAAATAACCGACCCGACCCGATCCAATCCAATCCGAAAAAAATCGAGTTCGGATCAGATCGGATCGACTATGATATCTGATCAGATCAAATGTTGCCAACCCGATCAGACCGCGATTGGATCGGGTGATCCGACAACCCGAACGGGGTGACTTAAAAAAGAAAGTGAAAAGCACACACTGACACACATATACAGCACACACGTATCCAGCACGCACTAGTGACACCATAGACCACACACTACACACTACACAGCCTCACACACCACACACTACACAATCTCACACACCACACACGTATACAGCACACATCACAGAGACAAAGGCACAAAACCCGTAGACCACATCCCCCACGCCTCACGGGTCACTGCCTCACCCTCAAGTCAACATTCAACACAAGTTACACAAGTAGAAACACACACACACAGCCGACAGCCGATAGCCAACACACGCTTGCCACTATCACCGCTGATGCCAACCGCCAGCTGATCTGTTGCTCTGTGAGGACCGCGACCAGATCTGCTATTACCGCCGACCGATCTACAATCACCACGCCTCCACACACAACATCACCAAGTTCCTCCTCCAAGTTGCATCCAAATCCAGCAGACGGCAACCCGAATTTTTGTTTTGAGTTTAGTTTAAATACAAGTAGTTGTAATGTGTAATATATTATATAACATATGTTAAATCATTGATAAGCAATTGTTAACCGAACCCGGTCCAATTAGTTCAAATACAATTGTTAACCAAACCCGATCCGAACCAAATTCAACCTGAATTTACAACCTGATCGATCTGATTCGAATATAATTCAAATCGGATTGGGTTGTAAATTCGAGTTGAATTCGGATGAGTATTTGTCCAACCCGACCAATAAAAACCCAATCGGATGGATCCAAACCCGATTTTCCCGGCCCTAATTGCAACTGAATATTCTATTTTTAAGCTTAGTGCTTAAAGAATGAAAAGCATGGAACCATGGACAGATAAGATCACGTCTTTTAAGAGTATTTGATTCCAAATCTTATTTTAGCATAATTACTCCAATCTATTTGTTAAGTTACGCAACTTGTTTGATTTTCCTTTTCTCTTTTCGTAAAAACCAATGATGAACGATGATTGATTGCAACGTGTAAACGCAATTCATCAATTAATAAGTTGAAAAACTTGAATTGGTCTAATTTGGTGTGTTTATTGAAGACACAATATGAAGAGAGTTATTGTCACAACTTACATCACATTCACGCCATGTGTTAGTCAGTCCTAATAGAACTAAACTTTAAATACAAAATAAATAAAAGAGATGCATGTCAATCAATTACATATACACAGTACGCGACATATATTTTATTAAATGAAACAGAAATGCAGATGCATATATGCATGATAAAATTTTTATAGATCAACGGTGTGGATAAACTGGTAGTATGTCGATGGAATGTGCTCTAGCGAATAAGTTTGGTTGTTTTCCAACTAAGCTCTTTAGAGGATTCCATAATTCCCACTACAACAAAAACAATATCTGATAACATCTGGAAAATGCTACCAAAAGTGAATTATGATACATAGCATTGAATTATTGCAATGCAATTAGCTTTTTTTGCTTTAGGTGAATATTATCATTCTTCAAGAAGATAGCGTTTAGAAAACGCTATCAAATCATATACAGTTCCCTTGCAAATGTCTAACATAAATTCTAGAAAATGCTACAAAAGCATTTTAAATACTACAAAAACATTTATATCATGCTATTATAGCATTACAATGATTTTCATCCAATTCATTAATTCAATACATCATTTTAGTCATTCCATTGATAAAAAGGAAATTATATATCATTCATTGACAAAATAAAAATATTTAAAGATCCATAATCATATAATAAACATTCAACTATAAAACATTTATAAAAAATAAGTATGCAAGTGTCATACTTCTATACTTTCTAGTGATCTTTAAAAAAGAACTATATATTATCTTCAATCTGTCCTCATTCTTCAATACATTTTTGCACAATATCCTTGATCACCCGTATTATGAATTTGAAAACAAATAAGAATTTTATTCTGCTAATAAAAAAGAAACAAAATAATGCCTTCTTAACAAAATTTTCCCATATAAGTAAATTACAAAAATTAAAGTGTACTTAACTTCAATTCACGCTTACATTCATCCAAACCATTCAATATCATCCATAAATGCTAGGCCATTAAGGATATAATAAGTATATAGCATTGTGGAAAAGAAAAGGATAAAAGTAGCAATAGTGAGTAGGAAATGAAAATAAGTGTTGCAATAAATCAACTAGAACATTAATAAAGAAATTCTAGAACTATATTCTTTAATTCATGTGGAAGCCATTTTATTTTTCGTCACATTACATCTACCCAACTAATCTTCTACTCATTTTGTACCTATGTTAGACATAAATTTAAGAACAACATTTCATTCATATTCTAAACTACACAAATGCAACGAGCAATTATGATAACTTATTCATGCCTTTGTATCAATAAAATATTGCCTTCTGCAGCCAAATGTTTTTTTTTTTAGAGTATCAATACTAGCAGTGCATTCAGTTTAATCTAAAAGAATTATGTATTGATGCTAATAATATAAATAAAACATGAGGCTATCATGAATTTTGAGAGGCTTTTGACAACTTTCAGCGTCTAGTCCCTATGAATGGGCAAAATCTAAAGAACCAATTAATGTGGGCTAGTTAATAAACTTGTTTGTGTCCAAAGACCAATTTAGTAAGTCAAATTCAAGTTTTATAGCTTAACAAATAAAACCCAGATACTACCAAGAGCAAACGAATTTAGATTAATTTAAATCTTCATTCAAACAAAGTAAAAAGAAAAGCACAAGCATGAGACTAAATTCGGAGATAAGTCTTCACTTATGGATCTCACTTAAGGATCAATTGGTTGGAATAATGCAACAACGACCATTACTCTAACCAAATGGAGGGATTGATATTCATGGGCTTAAGTATAAGAGACGTGACAAAATAACAGAATCAACAGAACAACCAACAAAAGCAACAAAACTAGAATTAGTAAAGGAAAGTCCACAAATAATGAGAAATCATAAAGATTTACCTCAACTGAAGTTTTCCCTCCTTTAAGATGCCCATGCAACCCATAAATGTCGCATCTTTGAGAAAATTCTGGCTGTTAAGGATCAATCCTTTTACCTTGCAGGTTGCAAATAAATCACTGTATGAGAAAAAAATAGACAGATTCCCCCTTCCAGACCTTGGCTTATGGAGTAGATTAAAGAGAATCACTTAAAGATTCTAACAAGACTAAAAGCATGAATACAGATTAAATTCTAATAGATGTCCATATACCCAAAATTTATAAGATAAAACCTATTATGTGATTGATATACACAATTTCGGATTGCTAAGGCACAAATCAGAAATTTCAGCCTCTAATATATTACTCCTAAATGTAAGAAAAATAAATGAACCCAACATATAAGAAATTGCTCCAAATAAAAAATGGAATCAACATGACAAATCCTATATTCATAATTGAAAACCTAAAATCTCTAAAGTAAAGTAAAAAAAAAAATAAAGCTTACATGTAAATATCAATGAGAAAGATTTGAGGGGAGATCCTATAGTAACAAGCCTTGAGACAATAAGAATTACCAATCAGAACTTTTTGATCTTGAGATATTTAAGTTGTAAAATCAAGGAAACAAAAGAGATTGATTAATGAGTGGATTTTGGGACGAATCCAGAGAGAGATAGAAAAAGAAAGGGATATAGGCTTTAAGGTTGTCCCACTATAATAGAAAATTTTGGGAAAAGTGAGTGCCCGCTCATTTCTAATATTGGCGGTATATTTATTTACTTATTTTTTTCGTTTTTGTAGCATTTTTCAAGTGTTGCAAACGTGTGTTTTTCTCGTAGCATTTTAAAAGAGCTACATTAGTTAATATAATGCATGAAATTTTAAAAAAATGCTACTAATGGAATATAAAATGCTATAAAAAGTAAAATGTTATCACTTAAATATTTAATTGTGTAGCATTTTTTTAGAATGTGTTACCAAAAAGTGACGTTTTATAGCATTTTGTAAGAAAATGCTCCTACATAATATGCTACTAAAACTGATTTTTGTTGTAGTGTCCACTCGAATTACATAAGAATGTTGTTTCCTCAAAAAATAAAATAAATAAAATAAAAAAGAATCTTGAGCTTATTATATGATCGATCTCCTTTGAAAATCTTTAAGGCTCAACTTGAAGTAGACAAGAAGCAATTACAACTCCACCAACATGAATATTATTGTGTTACAACTTACAAAGCTAATATTAAAGATATTTTTACTCCTTTTCTTAAAATACTTTTAAAAACTTTGAATTACCTTTTTATTCTTGGTTCAATATGAGCTCCTTGAGCTACCATGCCTGAAATGTAAGTCGATGCAAGAGCCCGTGAAGCTGTGTTGTCATGTCAACTTGACGGATTCACTACCACGATGTCGATCAGATTAATCAAGTTGTTAATTCTTGTGGAATTGAGATCTAGTTATTATTCTTTTATAATTTTGTGCCAAGCTACATTTATAACAGTGTATGAGTAAAATTTAGTTTTATATATATATTCTCTTTTTTGAGCAACCTTAGCATCACGAGAAAAAAATTTAGTAATAAGAGAAAAAGAGTAGATATGATTAGAGATGTAAAAAAATTTCCTACACAAAGAGATAAAAGAAAAGCATGTAATACAACACTTAATAAAATTGATAGTTTGGAAACCCATCGGCATGATGAGAGAGCTGTCGGAGGAGTTTCGCACCAATTAAATGAAGGATATTGGAGGCCAATGTTTGCTAAAGAATAAGCAACAACATTATTTTCTTGGAATGTGTGAGTTGCCTTGAAGTTCATCTGGAACAAAAGACTAGGACAATTCAACCAACGATTATGTAAGATCCAAGGAGTTGAAGTTTAGGAGCGAGTAAAATGTGCACAGCCAACATAGAATCTAACTCAATCGAAAGGTTGTGCCAGCCTTTTTCAAAGGTTCTTTCAGTCACTAAAATAATGGTTATTACCTTCGCAAAAATAACTATATATTCTTTTAAAATAACTACCAATGATGACTCTCTTAAAATATCAGTATAAAAGTTTAATCAGCACTGAATCGAAGACCGTTCATATGGTATTAGAAAAGAAAATAAACTAGGGTATACATATAAAGCTTAGAGTGATGTGACACTATTATAATTGGACCATGAACATGTGAAATGAGAATGTTCTAGTCATAGCTTGAGCCATGGTGATGTTTCCGACAATCATAAATTGAGCAGAAAGCTTGTAATGCCGTCAAGAGTAAGAGCATAACAGTAGCCATAAATGTAAGAAATTGCCAAGAACCAAACACATTAAGCTTCTTATTTTTCCAACACTTTACCCTCCATCGGCTATTGTAATATTTGTTAACGTCTTCAATCACTATATCAATGTGTGGCACTTTCGTCAATCTAACTGATTTGCTAATCCCATTCCACAATTTGGCAACCTCTGCATCACTCCTCAATCTGTTCAAAACAACGCCATTTTCTCTAAGCAACTTCACATCCTCTTCAGTGTCAATAATCCTATTCATCAGCTCAGAGTAACGAGTTAAAACCAGCGGCCCTGATGCATTTGATGCTTCATATGCCACTAAGTTTCTCAAGACCAACTCTGTATTAACATCTAAACTGATGGTTGGAAGGTGTAATATGGCCTTCTTTGCATCGAAACTGACGGTTGAGATGTCGCCAACAGTGGGTAAAAAACGAACATTGGATTTGGCAAGCTCAGTGACTGAAGGGATTGTGATTTCCTCCACTAATGGTGGTTTGTTCATGTGTTTGTTTGAGGGGGATCTCTCAGCATCTGATTTATTTCCTTCGTTGTCTTGTGGGAATATTAAATTTTTAACCGGCTGTGCCAAGATTGAAAATCCAGGAATCTTGGAAAGCATGAAGTAGGGCAATTTGAACAAGAATTTGATAGGTCTTGATAGAATCATCTTTGAAAGAAGCTTCCAAAGCTCAGTGAAAAACCTTTTAGAGTCGTCCGAATATACTTCTTGATCATCAATTCCAGTTATTGCTGCCCGTTGCTCTGCTTTTGGCACAATTGTGTTGTATAAATAATCTAGCAAATGGGCACATTCTGAAGTTTGGATCATTGGCTTGTACTTTTTCATTTTAAAAGGTGAAACTTCTTCACAAAAACCTATTAACATTTCCTGCAACAAATAATCGGCTGATTCCGAAGATGAATATTGAACTTGAAGCATTTTTCTCAACAAATATGGGAATTTGATTCTCAAGCATCGACATATCTCTAAGAATCGCATTATGGGCAGCTTTCATCCCTGCATAATCAACCAAATGCGATATTGATAATGAGGAAGAAGTTGCGGGTAACTTATCATCTTTCATGGCATAGATCTGAAGAAATTCAAGCAAGAATGATGCATCAATCGCCATCATCCAAGCCAGAGTCTCACTACTGAATTTCAAATACTTGTGATAACAAGCTCGAATCTGTGGCTCAAGCTCTTTCAATTGATCAACAACACACTGGAGCTTATGATCACCATAGAATTGTCTTTGTGCTCTTCTCGCTGCGGCTAGCTTGTATCTCTCCATCTCATGGAGCTCCGGACGCAAGTGATGATAAGGGCCAATTGCAACTTCTTGTGGAGTGTATAAAGAAACAGGATCACTTGACATCAATGTTTTGGGCACACTGAATATGCATACAGGAATTTCAGTTTCGTTTTCAAGCTGATCTTCTTCAAGAGTTCTACGGATGTTGATGATCCATTGACGTTCATCAAAGTTTTGAATTGGATAGGAGGACATGTTTGATTAATTTGAGAGATAAAGAAGCCAAGTTTATTTTGTTAAGCAACTTTTAATTCTTAAATTCTAAAAATGGCTGCTTTTTATTATTTGATTATTAACGAGCGGCGTAAGTAATTAAACGTTAACTAGACACTGTCATTATTCCAATTGTGCTAAATGTGCATGCTGCTAATGTGGTGTGACTTTCCTATATAAATCTTTCTCGTTTAAAGAAAAAAACGTTATTGATCATATTTATGTGAGAATACTTCTCCAGTCGTATAGATTTTCTTCATAGAGTGTGTAATTTATAACTGTCATGAGGATATATACTATGTATAGACCTTTTTTTTTTTTGGAAAAATACATTCAACAAATATGCATCATTTTGTGGTTGCTTTCTATTAATTAATAATATTGCTTTCTACTGCTTTCTCTAAAAGTTTATTTTAAGAGCTTGTCAAACTTGGTGCATGTTTGGGAGTTAGGATTAAGTATGGGATTAGATTAACTTTGGGATTAAATATTTTATCCCATGTTTGGCTACTTTGTTTGGATTGAATTAGGGAGGACTAAATTTAAATTTAGTCCTCAAATCATGGGATTAACAATCCCAATTTATAAGTGGGTTTAGATGGGATTAGAATAAGAGAAAAAAATTTATTCATATTTCTTTCATAAATAACACTATTTTTAATTTGTAACCTAAAATTTAATTAATTATTTTATTCATGATTTACTTGAATTTATTTTTTATTTTGTTTTTATAGTCTAACTAAATTGGTATCGTTATGGTAATAAAATTAACTATTTAATAATTTGTTACAATAATTGATTGTATTGAATTTAATAATCACCAATGTAAGATTAAAAATAATCATGAAAATTAATAATACAAGTAAATAATTGATTTTATATATACATTATTTGCTAACGTTTTGATAAAATAAAATATATCTAAAATATCTGATAAAAATTAATTAAATAATTAAATAGTTTTATTAATTTATATTTGTTTACTATAATTATGAATACCCAATAACTAATTTACTACATATTTAGTGCTCTTGTTAATTACCTTTAAATTAATTTTAATTATTACTCTTAAATATTCATAAATATTTTTTTTTGTATTTAAATATGATTTAAAATTGTCCAATTCGATGTTGTATCAAAAATAGTACATTACATAGCTTAATCCAATCCAATCCTAATAATTAGTCTAATCCAATCCTGCGTACCAAACGTAACCTAATACTATAGTAGAGAAGAGATACATCAATAAGTTGACCAATGTGCAATACATATAATTAAAACGAGTTTTAGCAATCTGTCAATCTAATTGTTTTTATTGGTTTGATCTGTTTTGTCAAATCTTGTCTAGTATTTAAAAAAAAAAAAAGATAGAAAAATTATGTATATTTGAAGTTATAATAAGTTGAATAATGTTATTCTTACTTTGTTGAAATATTTAATTTGTATTCCAATTTTGAAGTAGCAACTTATATGTTATCTATTAATCAAGTATATGTTAATAATGAATGATAAAATTATCAATTTTTCTACCCTTAGCAATAAATAATTAGTGACATCAGTTAATATACAAATTAGTTATTACAATTGAATAAGTATATCATTAGGTACCTTGATTTATTTTGTTAATGATATAAATAAAAGAATAGGCAATTTCTAAGTTATATTTGTTATAACCTACAACAATTAAAAATAATGTAAAAATGAGTAACATGCAAGCAAGTCATATAGGGCCAATGTTTTATTTTGCCTCGCTTTTTGTGGTTGTAAATTATACTAAATGCAACTTACGGAGACCCAATAATCTATATCTAACAACAGTCACAAACGAACTAATGATGGAAGTCGCTAGAATTTAATAAAATAGTTAACTCGAATTTATTTTGTTGTTAATGATAGCAGTCAGAAAAAGAATGAAAAGGAAATGAAAAATAATCTATCTATAATGTAGGTATCTACCAAGAGCCGCAAATGTACTACATATATTTTTCTCTGATAATGATGGAAATCACTAGAATTTTCTTAAATAAATAACTCGAATTTATTGTGCTGTTAATGATAGAAGTCAGAAAAAAGATGAAAAAATAAATGAAACCTAATCTATATTTAATGAGAGTAAAAAATGTACTGCATATATTTCTCTAAATATAAGTTAGAAATTAGCTACTAGAATTAATGCTTACTTTTGGAACTAATTCCCCTCCTGTTGTGTATCAAACATGAGTTAAATGCTCATTTAATCTTTTTATTTTCAGTCAAAAGAAATTATTAGTCATCTAATCAAAATTTATTATGTAAGGATAAATTTACACTTATTATTTACATTGTGTATTACAATAGTACAATTACAAAAGGGTTATTTTTAGAGACCTCCCCTGAGGTTTAGTGTATTAACACCTAGATAGAATGTATTGATATAATTACAGAAACCTCCCCTGCCGTTAGTATAAAAATACGTATGGCATCAGTATATAAGGGTAAATTTGTAAAATCATATTTAAAATTCAAAATATGTTTTTACTAGATCAATGATATTTTGAACGACTTGCCCGCTGTTAACCGAACTTAACTAGTTGGCCATGACTCCACTGGCAGCCAATAGTGGTGCTTTGCCACTGCCGGAGTCCCCTCTTCACCCTGGTTACCAACCCCAGTCACGGAAGCCTCTAAATCAACCGCATCCACCACCACGCATTAACCCAAAAAGATGGCTTTTGTCTCACAACAGCCCCCACACCGGCAGCGCCCCTTTAGTCGTTGCTGATGTCACCCAACCGCTATCACCCTTGAGCCATCCCGATGCCATGCAACAATCTTTGACATCCCAAAACTTAACCACACACAGCTCTCAAAACTATAGCTCATGGCTGGTCACGCCGAATACCACTGCCGTAATTTCTGCCATCAGTGATGGTTCCATTTCGTCGCCGTCTATCCCCTCAACCAACCCCCATGAAGTCCTGACCTCAATAAACATCTCAACAGCCACAAAACCCACAATTTTTTCATCCCACACTTGCAGCCACATTCAAACTCATGAGATCTCGCTGTCGCCATCTTGTCAAAGTCCGTTAGTGGTGCTTCACTGCAAACGGAACCTTTTTAAGCCCAATACACCACCAATAGGCATTTTGTTCAACTGAGTTTTCAAACAATTTGTTGATTCTGACGCAATTAATTGCTTTGTCGAACTGGGTTTTCAAACAATTTGTTAGAGTCCAAATCTAGCTACGACTGCAAGACCGTGAAATCTCCTGAAAGCAAGAACAATTGACGCTTCACATCTCTTTGTCTTTTAAATAGGCACCAGCTTTCGGATCCTTTGCAGCCATCTAGAGGACACGGGTTGGTTTCGAAAGCATAGAGCTGGGTAGCAGAGAAAGAAAGGAAGGGAACAAGGTAGAAAGAAAGACAGAATGGCGTTGAAAGTGTATAAGTCAAGCCAAAGGACGGCGACAAGGAAGATGGCAAGCAACAAAGGAGTGGTTGAAGACCTGGTTAATCGATGGAAGCAGCAGCCGGCCAAACCTATTACCCATAAATTCTCAAACCTACATTTAATAATTTATTATTTTGGTGAGAAGGGTATTTTAGTAATTTTGACAGTCTATTAACAGTAAACTTAACGACTAATTAATGGTAGGGGAGGTTTCTGTAATTATATCAATACATTCTATCTAGGTGTTAATACACTAAACCTCAGGGGAGG
The DNA here is from genome assembly GCA_039657385.1 of Citrus x changshan-huyou. NCBI lineage: Eukaryota > Viridiplantae > Streptophyta > Magnoliopsida > Sapindales > Rutaceae > Citrus > Citrus x changshan-huyou. The sequence goes on along the minus strand of CM077547.1, from coordinate 13,068,613 downwards.
TCCTTAAAAATAACCCAATTACAAAATGATCACACTTTAATTTGTGCCTACTTCTGTTTTGTCATTTATAAGGGTAATTTTTTTCAGTAGATAGTTGATAAAAATAACATATATTAGGTGTGAAATAAAAAAAATAAACTTTTATAAAATTGTTTATAAGGGGGTAAACTTTAGGTGCACGGTTGATAATTTTTGGGTTAATTATTCATTTAGTTCTATTTCTAAAAGTTACATTTATATCATAGATTTGTTTCTATTAAAATTTATTTAATTATCATATGCTTTTCACCTGTTTGTAAGACAAATTTCTTTGAATTTACTGTACATAAATATTATTTTACCCTTAGATGGTCAGATCCAACAACTACCAAACTAATGACAAAGGTGTTTTGGATACTTGTTGAGAATAAAAAGGATAATGAACCAACTTGTTCCGAACTCGTAGGATGAGTCTATCTAATCTCACCTAATTTAATTAATAATAATTCTAATATCTCATAATTCTATCAAAATTTCGACAGAGTCTCATATATAATTATGAAATTCCCAAACATGTAATTTATAAAATTAACACTTCCAAAATAATTCAATATTCAACCAATCTCCACAACCAACTTTCTCAAGAAACATACTAAATATCACCCAAACATTATAATGTTAAATACAGTAAAGTATTCTTAATCATAAATATGTACTAAATTATACAATCCAAAATATTCCAATAAAATATCTATGATTTCTAACACCATCACGTGGCCATAATTTTAAATCTAACTATTGTTGCTGGGTCAACTGATGTACCTGTAAATTTCCTGTGGGAGGAAAAATATAATAAACACGGGATGAGTATAAAACTCAGTAAGTTCAGTGAGCGGATAATACTTTTTGAAAAATAATTTATTTAAAATAATTTAATCTTTCTCTAAACACTTTCATCAAAAATATCATAAGAACTCAAATAAACTTACTTAATTCAAATCATGCACTGAAATAACAATATTACATAAATCTGCATAATTATATCATTTCAGTGAATAACTTTTTAATTATAAAACACACACTGACATAAACAAAATATATAATACCACGTATAAATCAAGGAAATCATAATACACTGTAATCTCAAAATACTAAATTTTGAAATATGTCACCAAACAAGTACCTAGGGAAATAATCTCGTCATACCCAGACATCAATGGACAAGCAATCAAGAAACCATCATGCCCCGAAGCTGCAACGGGTAGACAGGATAATGTCATCTCGTGTGTCTCATATCTCATATCCGGACTTCAACGGACATGTAATGACATACTAGCTTAAGTATCGTCATATGCCGGAGCTACACGGATAGACAGGTAAGTATCATCTCATATATCTCATCATATCTCATATCCGAACCTCAACGGACTAGAAATGACGTACTAGCTAAGTACCGTCATGCCCCGGAGCTACACCGATAGACGGGGAAATATCATCTCATATATCTCATCAGATCTGTGCATGTATGATCTCGTCCCCAAAGGACAATGCGCCCAAGTACATGGCCCAAAACCTCTATGTGTACTTAGACGGGCCCCAAGAGTCTATCTCATATATCTCATCGTATCTATGCATGCATGATCTCGTCCCCAAAGGACAATGCGCCCAAGTACACAGCCTAAAGCCTCTATGTGTACTCAGACGAGTCCCAAAGGCCTATATCTTATATGTATCATCATATCTCATCTATATCATCTGTCTCATCTGTAATCTCAATATCTGTCTGTATCTCAACATATGTATCTTTGTAATCATTATACTGCATGCATAAGCCCCCAAAAGACAAAAACGCCCAAACACACAGTCCAAAGTCTCTATGTGTGTTCAGAGAGGCCCTAAAGGCCTCTTATCTCATATCATTTGTATCACTGCATCTGGAGGGGAAGGGTATTGTCTAATGATTTTGCAAATAACATTTTTTTATACATATTCATAAACATATAATCACATCTGAAATCTCATTTCATTTCCATGTAACATGCTTCAAATCCACTTTATTCTCTTCAAAATTATTACCATGCATTTACTCAAAAACGATAACAAAAATCATTAATCAAACTCATTTTTAATAATGATAAATATCAGCACGTAGAATAAAATTCATTTCTAGAAAATCATTAAATCGGAACATTAAATACTTATTCATCAAAACATGGTGTACTATATCGTAAAATCATAATATATAATGATAATAAATTTTGTATATTCTACTCACAGTGACGATGTTCGAACTCAGTATTGTCAATGTCTGCGGGTTGATTCTCGTTCGTGGACCCTCCTAATCCAAGGAAAAAATAAAATAATGCTCCGTAAATGTGAAATACAACTAATTTTACGCAATAAATCTCAAAACGAAAATCTATCAACAATAAACTATTTTTATATACATCAAATTACCAAAATACCCCTGCATGCCATAATTACCAAAATGCTCCCGACAACAGTATTTATCAAATTATCCTCAAAATCTTCAATTACCAAACTGTCCTCAATTCAAATCACAAAAATAGCTACAATGTCAGAAATTACGAAATTACCCTCACAGTGAAAATTAACAAAATGCCCTTAACAACTTAAATTACCAAATTACCACCGAAATCTCAAATTACCTCACTGCCCTAATCTAAAATTACCAAATTATCCACTATTTTTGGAAATTACAAATTCACCCCCAAAGTCTTGTGAAATTACTGAATTGCCCCCGCCTGTCAATGGTGACCGGGCTTCAGTCAACAGCGACGGGAAGCTCAAAGCCCTCGGTGAGTCTAATGGTGTCGGCGGTGACCTCCCACGCGCGGTGATGGCGGCGGATCGTGCTCCCAAAGCCATGAGCTTTCCAGCGGTCGTTGACGGCCAAAACGGAGGTTTCAGGAGGCGGGGTTGGTCGAAAATGAAAGCTGGTGACGTGAGGAGTATAACTCAAGCAATGATGCGTCCAAACTTCGACGAAATCGATGGCGGTGGAGGTGGCTTGAGCCGCAGTTCTTTCGAGCTAAATCGCGGGCGTTCTTGTCGGTTTTCGGCGGCGAGGATGGCGGGGAAACGACGGCTGGCTTCCAAGCTTCAGATCGATACCTTGATCGGCTGGTAGGATCGGCCAGTAGGGTGGCCGGGATCGTGAAATCCAACCGGGTCACGTTCGTGGGTCTTGTCCAGTTCGCGGGTCAACTTCCCTCTCTCCTCTCTCTCACCCCCTCCAATTTATAGAACCGGCTCCTTTTTTTCTTTCTTTCTTTTTTTCTTTTAAACCTGAATAACAAATTAAGTTAACACCAAACCCGTGATGAAAGTAAAATCCGACTACATGACCTTTTAATTGTGTTCCATTTGTCTTAATTTAATGTCGTGATAATTTTAAAATAATCAAAACACGATATATTTAATAAATGTGTAATATTTAATAACAATCACCCGTAATATCAGAAAAATCGAGTAGTATCAACTTCACCGTAATAATTCGTAACAAGTCCGACAAAATTTAAAATTAATGTCGAAGGGGTAAAATTAAATAATACACTTAATTAGGAAAATTAAAGTGCATATGTTACAGATAATTAGATGATTAGCTCAAATTATGAGGACTATAAGATCATTTACTCATCAAACATGGTGTCTTGTTTAAATTTGACAAGCACATTCACTTATATTGCACACACTTCGTATCCATTCACTCCTTATTCACCAATAATCAGATAATTTCTTAATTGCCACATCATTGAGATACAAATTTTGTAACACAACATTATAGGATCATTACTCTATTTGCTCGAAATGGAATATACAGCAAACTAAAATTTTACTTTGTTACTTTCACACGCAATTTACAATTTTACAGAAAATTAAATTCCACACAGTAAATGGGGACATAAAAAATTTGAACTTTTCCTTGAATGCAATAATTGAAGTAGAAAAGAACGATATAATCCTTGTAACAAAGGCACCGTGCAAAGCTTGTCATTCAGAGGTTGAGCCAAGATTGAATTTACGACAGTTATAGACTGAGCAAAAAGCTTGCAATGTCGTCAAAAGCAAGAGCACAATGGCAGCTAATAATGTAAGGAACTTCCACGAACCAAACACATAAAGCTTCATATATTTCCCAAACTTAACCTTCCATCTGTTGTAGTAATACTTGTTAACATCTTCAATCACTCTATCTAAGTGTGGCACTTTTGTCATTCTAATTGATTTATTCATCCCATTCCACAGATTAGCAACCTCAGCATCACTCTTTAATCTGATCACTATAATCCCTTTTTCCCTAAGCATCTTGGCATGCATCCTCTTCGGTATCAATGATCCCATTCATCAATTCAGTGTAACGAGTCAAAGCCAAAGGCCCTGATGCGCTTGATGCCTCATAAGCTACTACGTTTTTCAATACCACCTCTGTATTAACATCTAAACTGATGGTTGGAAGGTGTAATATGGCCTTCTTTGCATCGAAACTGACGGTTGAGATGTCGCCAACAGTGGGTAAAAAACGAACATTGGATTTGGCAGGCTCAGTGACAGAAGGAATTGTGATTTTCTCCACGAATGGTGGATTGTTCATGTGCTTGCTTAAGGGGGAGCTTTCATCATCTGAATTCTTTTCTACATTCTCTTGTGGGAACACTACATTTTGAAGCGTTTTCCAGGGCAATTTGAACAACAGTTTGATAGGTTTTGATACAACAAGCTTTCTAATAAGTTTTATAGGGCCTTTATCTAGCGTTAAAAGCAGCTTCCAAAGCTGACTGAATAACCTTTTTGTGTCGTCCGAATATATTTCTTCAGGGTGCATGGCTTCGCCTTGGTCGTCAACCTTAGTTATCTCAATTTTTTGTTCAGCTTTTGACACAAATCTGTCGTATAAAATGTTTAGCAAATGGGCACGCTCTGAAATTTTGATCATTGGCTGGTCCTTCATTTTGAGAGGTGAAAGCTCTTTACAGAATCCTTTTAACATTGACATCAACATGTCATCTGCTGACTCCAGGGATGAACATTGAATTTCAAGCATTTTTCTTAAAACAAATAAGGGAATTTGGTTCTCAAGCATCACTAAATCTCTAAGAATCACGTTATGAGCAGCTTTTCTGTCTGCATAATCAACCAAGTGTGACAAAAATTGTTAGAGGAACTGCTTGAACTAGAAATGTGGCTATGATTACTGAAAAACTCTGAAAAAATTAAGCTGACAGGTAAAGAGTTTAATAATTATGTTAAAGATAAGTCTTAAACAGACCATCTCCTAAACATGAGTTACAGACATTGCAGTGCTATTAAGAGATAAATGGGCAAAAATATAAAATACAAAAATAAGTTAATTTGTCTTAATATGCTCTTCCATGTGAAACATGGGTTTAATAGATATACAAAACCTGGAAAGACATTTCTGAGAGATAAAAACTCGAAAACAGGCCGATAAATTTAAATAGATTTTAAAAGTAGAATTTATGCATCTCGAGGAACTTGAACATCAAATTTAAGCTTTAATATTACGTCAGAGAAACCGTTTGACCCAAAATCTTAAGCCAATAAAAGTCTAATATAATATTAAAGTTAAGTTGCAGTCGGAGAACTGACCATCATTCATGGCATAAATCTGAAGAAGCTCGAGTAAGAAGTCTCATCACTGAAATTCAAATACTGTGATAACAAGATCGGATCTGCAGCGCAAGATCCTTCAATTGATCAACAATATGCACCGTGGAGTTGTTTCTGAGCTCTTTTCGCCGCATCCAGCTTATATCTCTAATCTCTCCATCTCATAGAGCTCAGGACGCCAGAAAAGATAAGGGCCAATTGCAACTTCTTGTGGTGTATAAGAAGCAGGATCAGTAGACATCAAAGTTTTGGGCACATTGAATATGCAGGCAGGAAAATCTGTATCATTTTCAAGCTCTGCTTTGAGGATATGGCTGATGTTGATGATCCATTGACGCTCATCGATCGAAGTTTGGATTTGGATTAGAGGACATGTTGGATTAATTGGAGAAATGACGAAGACTTTTTTTTTTTTTTTTTGCCTTGAAGAAAATTAAATGAAATGAGGCTATTATTAATTGGCTTGAAACTAACACAGAGTTTTCAAAATTTAGAAAAAAAAATGTCAATCTTGCCTACCATAGTTTATTAAAAGCTCCACATAAGTTTATAAAAGAGGTGTTGTGAATTTGGCTTTGATAAGACTAACCAAATTCTCCCCAAGAAACTAATTTTGTATCGATGGTTTAAGAATAATCAACAGAGATTATCCAGCAACAATCACACATAAGAATCAAAGCTTTAAAGAAACAAATACGACACCAAGTATAAGTGGTTCAGCACCAAGAGGTGGTGCCTACATCCACTGGAAACAAAGCAACAGTCTTTCACTAACTGAGATCACAAACAATACAAGAATACAAATTGATTTACAGAGAACAAGAACTTGTTAACCTCTTTCTCTCTCTATCTTCTCTCTACTCTCAGTGTTTCCCAATCATGTGGAGACGATAACAGAGCCTGCTCCTTTTAACCTCTGTTTCTAGGTTGTTACGCTAACTACCCTTCCCGCCAAATCTAACCAAGAAGCTCCTCTCTCACGTGCTTGTCACAAGTTGGCATAAGTGAGCTTGAAACGGCAATCACAGACGTTGTTCTTGATCCAAATGAGATTCAACTTCAACACACGTGCAAACCACGTGTATTACTTAAAGGTTGAATGACGGACGAGATTATATCGGTTTTGATCTGAAGAACTCCTCAAGCGACAAGTCGGCTGAGAATGAATCCTCTAAACGACTTGTATCACTTGAGTTTCGAGTTCACTGTTTTTCAAAAGGACTTATCGATACATCAATAATTTATTCACATTTATGCTAATCATTCCAAAACTATCCCAATTAATATGATGCTCATAGGTGGCGTATAATTTTACATTATTATTAATTCACTATTATATAATCTTTATGTGGTGCATGTCGCATCAGTTTAAAAGCACTTCTGGGATAGCTAATAATACTCTATAAATATGAAACACGTGTAAAATGAGTTTGTATTTTAATAGCAAGATGACTCTCGAGTTTGAAATTTTCCTTGATTGTATATGCGTGTTCACTTATTTTGGGTCCCTAACACTAATCAATGATCTCTAGTAAGAGTCTTGGTGCCCCGAGTATCCTTTCGCTCTTCGTTTTATTATTTGAGGAGATAATTTTACAATACTAATGAACAAATGACACATCCAATATTGTATCATTAACATATAAATTTTATATCTCAACTTTATATGATCATTACTCTATTGATCGGTCCAAATGGAATATAGGGCAAAAGAAGCAATCAATTGAGCTAGTGACGGTGCTCTTTGGCATTGAATTCATAAGTTACTCTAGTTAATTCTAATTCATCAACTGAATTTCAAAGGTTACTCATTGCCTATTAATTAACTAATTATTTATTTACTAAATTAATCAATGGTAGAATTATCAATTATATTAAAAAGTCATGAAGGATCATGGAAAATCCTTTAAATAAAAGGGCCACATGGGATATCGATCAACAAGCAATCAAGCATGCATTTCATTACCGGCATCGTTACAAATCCCATTCCCCGGAGAAGAAGAAAGCAAACAAACAAACTTTTCCTTTGATTCGCAAACAAGTTACAGCAAAATCCCACACTATTTAAAAGAAATTAAATAAATAAATAACCTTTTGAAATTATAACTTGAATCAAACGAAATCAGTGTCGAATTTGCGACAAGTATAGACTGAGCAAAAACCTTGTAATGTCATCAAGAGCAAGAGCATAATCGTAGCAAGCAACGTAAGAAATTGCCAAGAACCAAACACATAGTGCTTCATACTTTTCCAAAACTTCACCTTCCATTGGCTGTTGTAATGCTTGTTAACACCTTCAATAACTTTATCAATGTGGGGCACTTTCGTCAATCTAATTGATCTACTCATCCCATTCCAAAGATGAGCAACCTCTGCATCACTCTTCAGTCTGTTCAAAATAATCCCTTTTTCCCTTAGCAACTTAGCATCCTCTTCAGTGTCAATAATCCCATTCATAAACTCAGTATAACGTGTAAAAATCAAAGGTCCAGATGCATTTGATGCTTCATATGCCACTAAGTTTCTCAATACAACGTTGGAGTTTACGTCTAAACTGATGGTGGGAAGGTGTAATGTTGCTGTTTCCGCGTCGAAACTGACGGTTGATATGTTGCCTACAGTAGCTGAAAACGTAACATTGGATTTGTAGAGCTCAGTTACTGAAGGGATTGTGATTTCTTCCACCAATGGTGGCTTGTTCACGTCACTTTCGCTTGGGTGGGAGGAGCTCCCATCATCACCTGATTTATTTCCTTCTCGGAATAAAAGATATTGAAATTGTCGTGCTAAGATTGAAAGCAGGGGTAGCAGATTTTTTATAAGACGGATTGGGCGTATGGTCAGTTTTGAAACCAGCTTCCAAACCTCTCTGAACAACTTGTTACTGTAAGCTAGGTCAGTGGAGTATCTTTCTTGCGGTTGCTTGGCTTCGCCTTCGTCGTCAACAACCTCAATTATCTCGGAGGCCTTTTGTTCAGATTTTGACACAACCATGTCGTACAAATAACCTAGTAAATGTGCAGACTCTGAGATATTGATCATCGGCATGTCCTTCATCAGTTTAAAAGGCGAAAGCTCTTCACAGAATCCCATTAACATGGCTTGCAACATTTCATCAGCTGATTCCAATGACGAGTATTCAAATTCCAGCATTTTTCTCAGGACGAACAAGGGAATTTGATTCTCAAGCATCACCATATCTCTAAGAATCGCGTTATGAGCAGCTTTAGTCCCCGCGTAATCAAGCAGGTGCGACATCGATCGTGAAGAGTAAGTTTTAGACAACTTACCGTCTTTGATTGCGTAGATCTGAAGAAACTCAAGCAAGAATGATGCACCAATGGCCATCACCCAAGCTAGAGCCTCATTGCTGAAATTCAAGAAATTGTGGTAACAAGCTCGAATCTGTAACTCAAGCTCTTTCAATTGATCAACAACGTCCTGGAACTTATGATCACCGTTGAAGTGTCTTTGAGCGCTTTTTGCCGCGGCGAGCTTGTATCTCTCCATCTCATAGAGCTCAGGACGCCAGTAATGATAAGGGCCAATTGCAACTTCTTTTGGAGTGTAAGAATCGGGGTCACTAGACATCAAAGTTTTGGGCACACTGAATATGCAAACGGGAAAATCAGTATCAGTTTCAGGTTCTTCTTCGAGTGTTCGAAGGATGTTGATGATCCATCGATGTTCATCAAAGTTTGGATTTGCATTTGGATTAGAGGACATTGGTAGATTGACTGGAGAGAACAAGAGACAAGAGAGTTTGTTTTCTTAGAGGGAAGAAAGTTTAAGTTGGTCGTAATAATAATAATAATTATTGGATGGTTGGAATTGGGTGAAGCTAGCTATACGTACCTAGGGCGAGCATTGCTTAATCTATTGGCATGACAGGCGACAACAGTGTTTATATACACACATATAATTATTATAATAATATTGTTAAAGGCGAAATTCAGATCCATTTGAGCTGGAGTTTATTAAAGTAAAGAAAAAGTCAGTGTCAAAAGCTATCCATATGATAAGATGCTTCATACGATGCTTCATAGCTTCAACTCTTTTCTTATGTATAAATTTTTATTAGTCTTAATGCCTATATGGTATTGAGTTTGGGCAACTATATCTTTTAAGTTATAGTATAGAAGTGTTTGGTAAATACTAATTGCTTAAGTTTATTTGATCATACACTTATATGATGAAAAACTTATAATATTAAAGTTCTTAAAATATTCCACTAATCTGATTCATGATAATTCAATGATGAAAGGTTGGGGAATTATACATGATTGCTTTGAAAATTCTAGATATATCTTGCGATTTTTATATAGGTTTCAATAGATTGAGCTTGAATGTGTAACTGCAAAAGGTACTCTAACGCTCAAGTTAGTATTTGTTGATTAAGAATTACTTATTTGTTGATGAAAGGTTGATTAAGAAGGGATCTTATTGGATCTCATTTATAGATCAAGAGATGTGGGATAGATAGGAAAATTTATTTCAAATTTGAATCTTCATCATTCATTCCCTTTGTTTAATTTGGGCCATTAGATTTGATAACCATTTTTTGTCCATATCTAAGTTCTCAGCACGTGATTTTGTTAGTAATCACGTGCTATCACTTATGAACATTTCCGAGTTTGATTGTTGTTCATTTTTTCTTGGTCTATCATGTAAATAAACTAATGGATATTGATTTTCAATATGGGGTTAACATAAAACCATATCGAATATTGATTTCTTGATCCATAATCAATACGAACCATGCCAACACAAGTCTTTAATCTGAAACCAATGTAAAATATATCTGTTTATCTCTATTGACGATACTTAATGGATATATAATGCAATATAAATAGCTATATTTTTTTGCCACTTATAGATATTTTTATTATTTCTGTCAAAATTATTATTAAAAGTTGTATTTACTCACACTATCAACTTTTATTCATAGTCAATATTTTTTCTATAGCAAATATATTTTGAAAGGTACAAGCATCTTAATAACAAATAGGCCTTAATTAGTTTTTGTAAGATTAATATAAAATTCGGAAACGTGCGGGTAATTAAGAAAGACTATTTCCAACTTCTACTCTAATGAGGCAAGAGATCGAGATGAAAGGAACTTCTCCACGCAAGCCCTTTAATTTTCTGATCCTAAATAATCTTAGTTCTCAGAAGATGCGTGCACCAGAGAAGGAAAGTGCATGCACGTCAACAGTGTAATAAATAATTTGATTAATATGCAATACATGTAACACGAGTTCGATTGTTAGATTTAAACTTATAATTTAATGAGTGAACGGTTGATATGGTCAATGGTCTAAAGAAAGGAATCAAATTGTCTGATTGTTTTTATTTAAGCTACGTAGGATTGGAGAAACCTCCGGATATTTTTAAAACTCTATAATGTTTGACATAATATCCCAAATATTATATATTTTCAGAAGTTGGAGACATCCGTAGCATATGCGTTTCAAAATTATTCAAAAAGTCCTAAAACATAATTCTATTTTTCTCCACCAGAATATAGAAAGTGAAATACAAAACTATGCTTACGTAATTCAAAAGAATAATGATATTCAGATTAAAAAAATTGACAAAACACTGACAGAAATTAATTTAGACCAAATCCATTTCAATCAGTTAAAAATTAACACGGTAAAACGAGCCCCCTTTAATTTTGATTATGTCAGCCTTCCTTCTCTTCAGCATTTAAAATTTATAAGATATCCGAAATGGATACAAGAGGAAATCTCCTTGCAGGCTCTTATTCCAATTGTATCAAGACCGGCCATTAAGACATACGATTGATGTTTTCAACGTTTTTCTTTTTCTGGCAAAGGCTAATTAAATAATGTGTCATGCGCAGTATTCTTCAGAGTTTCTTTCCAATTCCATAACTTCTGTGAATATTTTATTTTAATTTTGTTAGAATCTACAATTCGGATAACTCTTGTCGTATAAAATCACTTACCAGCCAAATACTTTATCTCACGGAAAGCCTGCCATGTATATATATGTCAGCTATTGAAGGCGGCTATTCTCCATTTCTACGTACCCAATACATATTCTGAGTTTTTTTTTTTTTTTTTATGGTTTCTTATCTAAAAGTTGCGTAGCTTGTAGAAGTTCTGCAGTTTAACGTTCTCAAATTCTCTCCTAGTGTTGTGGAAAGTGATCGATAGAGACATAATGGCTTTCATTATTATCATCATCATCATCATTGTTGCCATTATTAATTTTTCACATGTTTAATTAACATTTAGTATTAGAGGCTTTGCGCATAAATTATATTTTCCGTTAGGACACTTTTACCTAATAACTTGGCAAATAATTAAGGCAGTGGACTTTCCAATTTTCCTTTACGAGTTTCACTACTCTTTTAATTATACTTTCTATCCTTTTCAGTAATTTAAGACTTGTCCGGGGATGTCAAATGTGCAGCTCCGGGTCTTTTATTTGATCAACAATAAACTGAAAAGTATGGTCACCATAAAGTTGTTTCTGAGCTCTTTTCGCCGCATTGACCTCATATCTCTGGATCTCATAGAGCTCAGAACACCAGTAATGATATGTAGACATCAAAGTTTTAGGCATATTGAATATGCCGACACGAAAATCTGTAGCATTTCGAAGCTCTTGTTTGAGGGAATGGCAGATGTTGATGATCCACGGACGCTCATCGAAGTTGTATTTGGATTACAATACAGAACTTGCATGTCGGATTAATTAGAGAAAAGAAGAAGACAAGTTTTATTTTCCTTCAAGAGAATTAAATGAAATGTGTGGCTTTTATTTTATTTTATTTTTTATATTATTAACTTATGCAATTATTGAATTTCGAACTTAGGATTTGAGACCTAATAATACTATTCCTTATCACTGAATCAGACCCTGACTTCAAATGTGGCTTTTCAAATGGTTTGAGAAGAGTAACATTGATAGCATTGATATGTAAAGACATGTTTTCTTGCACAAATTTGGACCCATGATTATTTGAAATGCACTAATTTTTTTAAAATTCTGTATCTCACGACATTTATTAACAATAAGCCATTTAAATTTAGTTAGTTATTCATTTTCATCTCATAACTATTGATCATTGTTGTGTATATTATTCAGCACAAAATTATATCAGCATAAAATTTGAATTTGGTAGTGCTAATCATTCTAATACTCTCTCCATTGATGTGATATTCATAAGTGGAGTGTATTTTACATTATTTTTAAATCACTATTATATTCTTAATATAGTGTATGTCACATCGGTTAAAGGTATTTTTCGGAATAAGTAAGAATACTCTAAAAATATGAAACTCATGTCAAATGAGTTTGTGTTGTTCTAGCAAGATGACTTAGTCATCGCTGTCAATATTGCTGTCAAGATGACTTAGTAGTCATTCCGACCAAACGAAAAGGTAGTCATTATAATTCAAAAAGTTCGGTAATTGGGTGGAATAGAGGGAGGAATATAATAGATAGGAATCCTCATTCCATAGAGGAATACACTGTTAATTTGGTTGCTTAAATAGTAGTGTGTGGAATGAGAATTGCCATCAAATCCTCGTTCCCTCAATTCGGGGAATCCCCTAATTCCTCACCAAAGGGTGGGGAATTAGGTGTTGAGGAATTGGGATCCCCTTTATAATCCTCCGTTTCCACGGTTACGCTTTGCATATAAATATTATCTAATAAAATATATTTCATAATAGTTTTTTTTTTTTAAATCAAACAAGCTGTTGTTCTTTTACACCTTGGTTATGTGTCTGAATTAGAAAGGAAAAATCAAATCAATTGTGAATTAAAAGTTATAAGACCTCAATTTGAAAAGGTCTTTAAAAAAAATATTTACATAATAATAAATCAATTAATCTGACTCGAAGCCAGCAAAAGCATGTTCGGATTTGAAGCTCAACCCGGAGTGGGACCTACCTTGGTATACGAGAAAGGTATATATACGAGCAGGAAAAAACTACTCTCACAATGTATACGAGCATACTCAATTACACTATTTCAAGAATGCAATGAGGAGTTGCCCACCTTCAATTCAAAATAAGGATTTTCAAACAAGAAAAGTTTTTGGTGCTTCTGAACCACTTTTTTTTTCCATTCACTCCTTACGGTATATATACTTCAATCAATCATAATAATATGCACACACATGTGGTAAATAATTTGTTGATTGAAGATTAGAGATGACCTGCTGAATTAAATGTGGACTAGATCCTGTCACAATTATATCATCAACATATACTAGGACAAGCAGAAGATGATTCTGAACCCTTTTAAAGAATAGAGAAGTATCAGATTTAGAGTTTTTGAAACCCCACTGAGCTGTTAACACTTGTTTCAGCTTATCAAACCAGGCTCTTGGAACCTGCTTAAGACCATAGAGAGCCTTTTATAACTTGCAAATATGATGTGGCCTGGATTGATCAACAAAACCAGCAGGCTATTCCATATATACCTCTTCAGTAAGATGACCATTAAGAAAGGCATTGTTGATGTCAACCTGTCTTAAAGTCCAGTGATTCAAAACAGCTAAGCTCAAGATGACTTTGATAGTTGAAGCTTTCACCACAAGACTAAAGGTTTCATTAAAATCAATGCCTTGGGTTTGATGAAAACCTTTAGCAACCAGACGAGCTTTGTATCTGGAAATGCTTCCATCAGGATTGAACACCCACTTGTTACCAATGACTTTAACAGGAGATGAAGGTTGTACTAGAGTCCAGGTTTTATTATCCATCAGTGCTTGATATTCCAATTTCATGGCTTAAAGCCATTTAGGATCAGCTAAGGCTTCTGATATTGAATATGGTTCATGTGGTTTTGGTAAGGATGTTGTAAAAAAGGTTGTTTTTGGTTTAAAAATACCTGCTTTAGACCTGGTAATCATGGGGTGTCCTTGAACAGGTTGAAGAGGTGGAGATAAATGATGATATGGAGTTGATTGAGTAGACTGGGATTGTGTATTTGGTTCAGGTGAGAGTTGTGTGTTCGGTTCAGGTAAGGGCAAAGAAGACGAAGAATAGAGTAGATCTGCTGCTTGGGAGGATTGTAAAGTAGAACCATCAAGTTGAAGTGCAGACTGTGATTGTGAGAAAGTAATTTGAGGATTGACTGAATGTGAATATGAAGGTGAGCATGAATGATGAGCTGAAGAAAAATCAACACCAGACTCAAAAGGAAAAGATGTTTCATCAAAGACAACATGATTGCTTATGTAAACTCTCCCTGAGGAATGAAGATAGACATACCCTTTATGGTGTGAGTTGTAACCGAGAAATATACATCTCTGACTTCTAAAGGCAAATTTATTATGATTGTAGGGTCTTAGATAGGGATAACAGGAGCATCCAAAAACTTTCATGATAGTGTACTCTGGAGTTTTATGAAAAAGCATTTCAAAAGGAGATTTATTATTTAGAACAAGTGTGGGAACTCTGTTAATGAGAAAAGTGGCAGTATAGAATGCATTCCACCAGAATTTCAGAGGAAGGTGAGCTTGGGCTAAAAGAGTTAATCCAGTTTCCATAATGTGTTTGTGTTTTCTTTCCACCTTCCCATTTTGGTGATGGATATATGGACAAGGATGACGAAATTGAATGCCCTAAGATGAAAGATAAGGAACAAAAGATCTAAACTCACCCCCCCCCCCAATCTGTTTGAAGACACTCAATTTTCCTCTCATGACTATTTTCAATTTGAAATTTGTGAAAACTGATAAGGTATTTGACTTGGCTGTGAGAGGAAATATCCATGTAAACCTGGTGTAATCATCTATGATTGACAAATAGTAATGATAGCCTTGAGAAGATGGAATAGGAGCCGGTCCCCAAAAATCAGCATGAAGAAGTTCAAGAGGTTGTGTTGTTGAAGTTTCCATGGAAGGAAAATGTTGCATATGACATTTCCCAAACTGACATGCATCACAGAATTGGGGTTGGATTGTTTTATCAATTTTAAGACTTGAATTTAGCCTTTTCATAATTTGATGCAAAGCATGGACAGTAGGATGTCCCATTCTTTTGTGCAGGAGATTACAATCAACACTTTTTGAGTTAGAAACAGCAGAAGCCATGAATGCAGTTTTATTGAATTGAAAGTTATTTACAGGTACTTGAAGTTGAGACAATGTATTTGAAGAATCAAACTGAGCAAATATTGACACTGAATTTATTTTTGAAACTGAGGTAGACTTTGACAAACTTGACACAAGAACTAAAAACTTGGAACTATCACAGATTGCAGAAAGATATTCAACTTGATATAGTCCTCCTCTACCAATCCCCTTGAGCAATATGATCCCTGTATTCTTGGCCTTGACAAAATAAGGAGAATCATAGAATTCAATAAAGGCATTGTTATCAGCCAACAGTTTAGAAACACTAAGTAGATTTTTGGTTATAATTGGAACATATAGGATAGTATGCAGGTAAGATATGGTGTAGAAAGAGTTTGAATAACAGCAGAACCAATACTTTCAATAGCTAACCCCATACCATTTCCAATATGTAGTTTGTCATTACCAAGATAAGCTGAACAGTGAACAAAAATACCTGGATCCTGAGTTACATGATTGATAGCTCCAGAGTCAAGATACTAGGCTGAGTCTGCAACTGTACCATAAGTAGCTATTGGTGCAGAGGAAGTAACTTGTCCTGCAAACATTGCATTTGCTACTGATCCAAGAAAAACTCCATGATTATAGTTTCCATTGTTTGCTTAGAAACTCTGGCATTTGCTGAGGATAGATGAAGCTTGGGGCTTGGTAGGCAACATAGCCTTGAAATGGTGCTGCCTGTCTAGGATAAACAGGTCCAAAGCCCATTCCAATGTTGTTTTGGCCATTTCCAATAAAGGCTCTAAAATTCTGATAGTTTGGACCTCCTCTAGGCCTAAATCCTCCAAAGACTTTGTTTCTTGGAACAAATCCCTGATTAAACTTATTCTTACATTTATATGCAAAATGTCCAGGGATAAAGCATATCTGACAGATTATATCTTTTCCAAAATTAAAACCAGCAAAAGCATTCCTATTATCACCATAGCTTCCAGTAAAACCTCCAAAGTTTCCACCAGGATTGTTATTTTTCTAAGTTCCAAAACCATTTTTGTTAGGATTTTGACCTTTCTGAGCAAAATTAGCAGTCATGCCATGCATTAGTTCATTCTATAACTTTCCCTTACTCATCTCCAACCTAGTTTCATGACTAAGCATCATTGAATATATTTCTTCAATAGTAAGATCTTCATTCTCAAGTCTAGTGAGAATATTAGTCACAAGAGATTCATAGCTATCATCTAAACCAGTGAGTAAATGCATAATCAACTCATTTGATGAAAGTGCATTACCTCTGATAGCTAGACTATCAGTTATTTTCTTCATTTTGTTGAAATAGTCACTTACATAGAGAGATCCTTTCTTAGTTGATTGGATATGCATCTTCAGTGGCAGATACCTAGCTTTTGACTGTGACATGAAGATCTGAGCAAGCATCTCCTAGAGCTCTAGTGAAGATTCACAATTAATCACCATAACAAGTACACTATCTACCATTGACGAGAGCATCCAGCTTTGAAGTAACTTGTCAGTTTTCATCCAGGTAATATACTCTAGATTCTCTTGTTTCTGTGAGATTTGAACTGTTGATCTGCTAGATTCTCCCTCTGTTGTATTGAGATATCGATCTGGACAAACGCTATCACCAGTGACAAAACCTTCAAGTTCATTAGCAATTATTGAAGCACGCACTTGAGCCTTTCATACTAGATAGTTTGACCTATCGAGCTTAACTGGTTGAATAAAGTTGAAAGAGATCGAAGCAAAAGCTTGATTTGGATTAGTCATGTTTGTTTGCTCTGGTACCATATTAGAGTTGATATGGTGTTTGGATCGTGAGAAAATTAAGAAAGAAAATGTAATGGAAAAGACTAGACGAATCTATGAATAAAGCTCAATTTTGTTTTATTAACAGAATGAATAATAAACTGAATTGATACAGCCCTATTTATACTCGTTTTGAAGCTATAACAAACTACAATACAAATAACAGAATCTTAACGCATTGACCAATCATAAAATGCCAGCTGGCATTCTGTTGCTGTTGCTCTTGATATTCCTTAACATGAAGAACTAAGTTAAAATTACTTAATCCCCAATTTTTAAAATATGATTGGCATAACTGCAGAAAATGACAAATCTCTATGAAATATCGAAAAGATGAGCATACATAGTGCATTAGGTTATATATTTGAATTGAATATTGATCCGATCAAATGTTTAGTAATTTTTTAAAGAATATTGTTAATGAATTCCAGGGAAGTAAAGATTTTTTTTTTTTAAATAACAAACTTCCACAAACCTAAAGACAAAAAACGATTGCATGCATTTGCTTCTTCATCTTTTGACAAAAACTATAGCTTTTCACAAAAGAAACGAAAAAGAAGTAAACCGAGCGAAGAACACAATGTTCTTTATCAAACCAAAACGAGCTTCTTTTCTTCTTCATCTTCTGTCACCTCTGCTGTTGATTTCTTCAACGTCCTTTTTCTCACTATCTCATGGAGCTTTTCAGTTTCACAACCCACCATCTCTACAACTTCAAGGTACATTAACATTTCTTTTCGAGTCATTCTGCAGTGCAGATGTTTGCATGCTTGTAAACTTGAAACAACATTAATTAATGTTAATAACTGACTTTAAATCCACATTTTGTATATTGCACATCCTGCACCGGAGTCTTAACAGTTGGTGTTTTAATCCTGCGTAGGAATGATCGCTGGAAGTGAGTATGGTGACCTCCCATGGAGGGTGAGAAGGTCTTTTCTAGAAGAAAACGATGTTAAACTTCTGGAGAATAATTCTTCCTTGATATTGGCTGCAAACAGAACTCACAGGAAAGACCCTCTTGACCATTTTAAATATTACAAAGGAGGATGGAATATCAGTGAAAAGCATTATTTCTCTGTGAGTTTCGTCATTTCCTAATTTATATTTGTAAGGTTTTAGTTATGTGCTGTAATTGTTTTTTTTTTTTTAATATCCTCAGTGAAATTTTTTGTATCAGTTTTTCTCTATCGATAATCATCAAGCATCAAGGTTTACAGATTCATATTCGATAATTTTTGGGGCCGTTTAGGATATTTGAGGTGTTATGATCTTTAATTCACAACTATATTAGCTATCAAGTAAAATAGAATTGGGTGTCAAATATAATAAATGGGTGATATAACTTTACCAAAGCTTTATCTGTCAGTAAGTTGAAAAACATAGTTACAAATGGACCCCTCATTCATTGCTCATATATGGGATTTTGAACATTTTATAGTGTACTTCTAGTTAGTTCTAAACTTTAGATTTTAGGAAATTTTACATTCATTCTTCTGGATTGGTTTTGTTTTCTGATGCAGTCTGTTGGGTTCACTGCTGCTCCTCTGTTTCTCATTGCTGCCATTTGGTTTCTGGGATTTGGCCTATCCTTGCTGATCAAGTGTCTATATCATTGCTGCTGCCAGCGCCGCGGTTTAGGCTTCTTTCAAACAACTTATGCACTTTTTCTTATCCTTCTCATATTCTTCACCATTGCCGCAATGTAAATTCTCCCTTATCCTCGATGTGTGTTTCATACTGATATATATTTGGTTAACTCATTGTAATTCTTTTTGTTAATGGTTTCAGTGTTGGAAGCATTGTTCTGTATATTGGACAAGAAAAGTTCCACAATAGTACAAAAAACACATTGAAATATGTTGTGAATCAGGCTGATGCTACTGTCAATGAACTTAGGACTGTATCAAACTGTCTATCTGCAGCCAAGACAACCGGAGTGGATCAAATATTCCTGCCTCCTAGTGTCCAGCATAACATTGACAGGGTTGATAAGAAGATAAATGGTTCAGCTACCACACTTGAAAAGGAGACTCATGATAATTCAGATAAAATTCAAAAAGCTTTAGATGCTGTGTGAGTAAAAATTCCCACTTTTCTAGCTTGTAAAGGTATTGTTTTGGGCTTACTGTTAGGACTTGTATTAATATTTGATCACCAAATCTATTGATTCTCCTTGCAGAAGACTAGCACTAATCATTATCTCTGTTGTAATGCTCTTCCTATCGGCTTTTATTGGCTTCTGTAAGTAATTTAATCCCCTCGGTACTTTCCAATTATCTAGCCGTCATTGCTTTCTCCTGTCACAGTGACAGTCATCTCTACCCTTTTCGCAGTAATGTCAATTTACAGAATGCAATTTCTTCGGTACATGTGAGTGGCTGCATTAACATTTCTTGCAGTGGTATCTTTTTCTTTTTCTTATCCATCTCTCCTTCATGTTACATGCTAACTACTCGAAATTGAGTAATTGCAGATTAGTGATTTTGGGGTGGATCCTTGTCACTCTAACATTTATATTAGGTGGCATATTTCTTCTCCTGCACAAGTAAGTACCCCGCTTAACATAAATTATTTCACTTAAAACAATCATTTTTCTTTTTCCTTCTTAAAGCTTTTGGATCTTGTTACAATGCTGCAGCGTTTGCAAATCTTTGAAAACCTCTCTTTCATTTTTCCAGTGTGATGGCAGATACCTGTGTTGCGATGGATCAATGGGTTCAAAACCCCACGGCTCATACAGCTTTGGATGATATTCTTCCCTGTGTGGATACTGCTACTGCCCAAGAAACATTGTCTCAAAGCAAAGATGTTACTTCAAAGTTAGTTGGTGTTGTTTATTTTTTCATCAGTAATGTGGCTAACAAGAACATACCACCCACAGTTGGACCGCCTAATTACTACAATCAATCCGGTCCGTTGGTTCCAATCCTCTGTAATCCATTCAACTCTGACAGGACTGACCGCAATTGTTCTGATGGTGAAGTGAACTTCAGCAATGCAGCCCAGGTAGCTAAGCTAAAGCAAGCACATAGCACATTTACATATTTGTGGCTTTTGAAATAAATGTTACTTGCGGAACAGGCAACCATAGAAAAGTACTAAAATATCATTGTTTTTTACACAGGAATGGGGGAAATACATCTGCGAAGTTTCAGAAAATGGTGTCTGCACAACCGTAGGCAGATTGACGCCGGCTTTCTATGACCAGATGGTGGCTATTGTCAATGTGAGTTACGCGTTATATCGACATGTTCCGCCCCTTGTTGAAGTAGCAGACTGCACATTTGTTCGAGTAACGTTCGGAGGCATCACTGAGCATTATTGTCCAGACTTGAGACTATATAGTAAATGGATAGTCATTGGATTGGTCATAGTTTCAGCTGCAGTTATGCTTTCTCTGATCTTCATCTTCTGGGTTTTTTATGCAAGAAAAAGGCGGCATGAGACAGACACCGGACAGTCAATGCACACGACATCTCCTCAGGATCCTTCAGGAAAAGAAAAATAAGCAGTGAATTTGAATTTAATTTCCTTTGTCTTGTTATCATGGTAGGATTCGGAAGTCCAAGATTTATTAAACATAAGTGAATTGCGAGTATGCATTATTAATTTAATTAAACAATATAAAATATTTTATCCGGAAAATTTGCACTACATGATAACCAAGAATAATAGTGTTTGTAAATTCAGCTTTACTCATTTTTGGTCCTTTTTTTTTTTTTTTTGCTAAAACAAAGAACCTCAGCGAAAGTTCAGGTTTAAAAACACGAGGGAATGCAGTTCCGAATCCATCATTCCGAAGCCAGGTCTTGACGCCCCGGGGAGGGTAGTAAAATAGTGAAGGCCAAGAGGGAGAGTAAGGGCATAACTAGCCATGAAATATGCCGCGAAATTAGCTTCGCGATAAACATGGTGGACAAACACCTGCCAATCACGGGAGAGAAGACCAAGAATATCATTGACAAGGGGCAAGGTAGCATTAAGGCTTTTCCTGTTTAGCAACTGAGTAAAACAAAGGCTATCAATCTCCACCACCAACAATCTTATACCCATTTGCCAAGCCAATATCAGTCCCTGGTACAAACCCCAAAGCTCTGCAATTGTTACAGAGCAAATACCAATATTCATGCAGAAACCACCATGCCATCTACCAGTAGCATCTCTAATCAACCCCCCTGCACCCGCCAAACCGGATTCCTTCCTGGCACCATCAGAGTTTAACTTATAATACGGCCATCGAGGAGGCAACCAACCAAACATGTTTTGAACTCTCAACCCGCAATCACTTTGAAAAGCCTCAAAAGTACGAAGTATCTCCTCATCTCGTACCCTGATATCCCGAACCATGCTTTCCTCATTCACAACTTTACCTTCAAAAAGCAACTGATTCCTTCCCACCCATATACACCAGATGGCTACCCCGAAAATGCAACTCCATTCTCGATTGTTACCATGAAGACCCGTACCTTGAATATTGGCAAAAATCCAATCACGGGTTTAAGTGACGAGTTTAAATTCTAATCCCACTTGATAGCAAGGCAACATGAATGCATGAAAGTCATATGCCACAAGGCAGTGGCGGGCCTACAGCTGGGCTGGACTGGGCTGTAGCCTGATGTGGTCTCGGAAGAAATCATATGTACCCCTTATATTTTCATTATTTTTATGTAATAACATAATTTTTATTTTCCGTTTATGTATGTCCCTTTATCAATTTTATCATATATACCCCTTATTTTTTTATCAATTTTATATAATAATAGAGTTTTTATTTTATTTTTAAATATGTTCCTAATTCAATTATATTTTGTTCTAATTGAAATTAGTGATTTATTTTATAAAATAATTGAATTATATATTTATTGAATAGATTGAAAACTTTAGGGGGTTAAAATATTATTACTGTTTTTTTTTAATTTAAAAATATTTTAATTGAAAAAATATGCCAATACTTACAAAAGCAATAAATTGCAACAACTATAAATCAACATTTTCATAAACTTTTTATGTGAATTTTGAGATTTAGTTATTAGTTACATTAGCTAAGAAAACAAATTAGAAAATAAAATTTTAACATTTTGAGGAGTTTTTAATAGAAGAATCATTAGCATCTAGTTCTTCAAAGAGAATTAGAACGCCTGACAAAGAAAGAACGACAACTAAATACATTTTTGCTAGGTTCAATTTAATTTATTATTGAAACTTTTGACTAATAATATTTTTATAATTTACAAAGATGAATAAATTTTAATTGTTTAATTTATTTAAGCTTGGTAGTTAAGTACTTGATTTCAAACATAAAAGTTTTACTTACCATTTTTAATTAATTGTAATTACATGTATTAATTTATTTTATCTTGAAATTCTTAACTAATTTATTAATCCATATATAATTACATGTTATTATATATTGCTCTATCATATTTCATAATTAAAAATTAGTGTTTTTATATTTAAATTGTCTTTTGTTTTGGACTCTTTTTTATAATTATTTTCATTTAGAGTGTGGATTTATAGAGGTAAGGTTCTTTGTGTCCCCCTCTTATTTGATGTAATTTTTTTACTAATGAACTTTTATGTTCACTTCAAAATATAAAATTTTTAGTTTAGCCCAGGGTAATATAAAATTTTAGGTCCCACCCCTGCCACAAGGTTTGAAGAAACATTCAAGAAAAAAATATTTTCTTAAACCAGTTGTATTAGCAATATATTAGCCTCAAATGTCGGCACAAACCAACCTTAACTCAAAGTAGAGCAAGAGGGGGAAAAAAAAAAAAAAAAACATTAAGCCGGTCTTCAAATATGTCTATTCGTGCTTTTACAGAAACACTGCATTTCTATGTGCTCAATCCATTTATAGATTCTTTTTTATATTAATTCAGCAAGAAAACTTCAAAATGGCACCTTGTTTTGCGCACGGAGAAAGACTGGGGAGGGTCTATAAAAGTCAACAATTTACAGTTTCTTTGATTCTGTGTGCTCAAAAAAGAATACGATTTAAAGTACAAAAAGAGGGGGGGGTGTTTGATCAAGAAACTAAAAATTTGTTAAACATTTTTGCTGAATCTTTAAAAGAGACTTCTGAAAGTTTCTCGAACACATTTTGAGGACTCTAAACAAATTATTTAAAAAAGCAGGCTCCTATTTCCTCTCGTAGGATTCGAATTTATATAATCGGTTAACAAAAACTATTTAAAAACTACACAATTAAGCCCTTAATAGCTAATTCTCATTTTGTTAAATCAGTGGAACACGAAAGCTAGTGGCTAAGTACAAAAGTTTATATATCCGCTTGAAGACAAATATTTGAAAGACAAAAGAGCACCTGGTTTTGTCCGTTCGAAATTTGGAGATGGATTGGAATTTGGAAACCACAAGCACAGAGGTGTTTGTTTCAGTTAGTGCGATCAGTTTTCTAGGAATTTGGGAAGCCTCAGCTCTGGAAACTGGAATTGTTCATAATTTATATGTAACGTACCCAAATGGACCTCACAGTTGTCAATCTCTCAGATCTTTAGTATGCTAACAAAAGTAATAAAATAAGGCTGATGCTACAATGCCGGGCATTAAGCCCCGGCACCATGCCGGAATTGAAAGCAAACCGTTGGATTCAATCTAATCGAATCCAACGGTTGAGATTTAATATTAAATAAAAATAAGAAAAAAAAGGCAACTTGTAGTGCCGGTTGCTAGCAATTTTATCTCCCTCAAATCCTTAATTTTCACTTATCGAATTTGTTTACTCATCACTTAATTTTCACTTATTGAATTTGTATACTCCCCAATTACTGTTCCCCTGTCTTTCGCAAACCATTTTCCTCCCCAACTAATATTTATTGTTGTTCTTTCCTTTAGCTCTTGTTATAGATTAAATTGACACTACATTTATGTGTGGTCTATTACAGGATTTGAATAATAGAATACAGTTATAAAATGAAATCCACAGAAGCTAGAAAAGGAGGACCTAGTATTGTAAGTATAAAGTAATACTTTGTATAAAGTTCTTATTATCATATCTGTCAATTTTATCGATGTTATTAGTTGAACTAATTAAATGTTGTGTATAATAAGCATGAAGTGGAAAGTTCAGGCAAGCAAGGTCTAAAAAAGTTTGTAGGCTAACAATTGTTGAAAAATGGAAGAAATTAACGAATGAGAATAAGTGTCGAAAACTTAGCTGAACTATGGATGTATGGTACGGAGGTACAACTGATGTGGTTTTATGACATGCGCGGATGTTTTAAAGTACTATATGAGAAATATAGGTGTCTTTCTAGGACCATGTGAACACTTCTTTTCAGTTTTAGTGCATTTACTCTCATTGATTAGCTATACTAATTTCATGTGTGATTGTAGATTATTCTAGGGTATCACTGACACACCTTCAGAGAATCAGCAATGACGTAGCTCTGCGTATTAAGATCAAGGCAATACTGGTTGGCTGGAGTAGTGTCTTCATAGTTACTACAAAATTTGGAACTAGTATTCTCTTAACTTTGTATAAGAAATTTAAAATTGTAGTTGAATGTCTAGTACCTCTTTCAAATTTAACTTTCTATGTGTATTCAAATGCTTTTGGTCTTCAATTGAATGGTTGTATTTGAATGCTTGGTCTTCAATTCAATGCATGTATTGGTGGCTATATTTTCTCCTCCGACCGACTTCGAATAAGGTAAGTAAAATTGTGTGGACCAAACGCCCGTCTGAATAATTTATCTAACTTTGAGCCAATTTTACGATTACATGCCATCAAGCTGGTGTGCTTGTACACATTATACGCCAAATATGTACAAGTACATCCTAAGTAAAGAGTGTGTACCTTGTACCTTGTACCTTGTACCTTTATTTCATACCCCTAAAGTAATTTTACCCACAAGTAACTGTGTGTAAGCAAACTCGACTACTTATTTTGCAAATCCAACTAAACTAAACCGTAGCAACACCAACATTACTTTCATTATTCTACTCATCTCCTTTCTTATCACATCCCCTCATGTTCACTCCTCTCCTTTCTTCCCCTTTCTTCGAACCACATACCAACTAAAGTTAGTAAGTATGTCCTGTTAATTAGGTGCACATACTAAGGGTTAAACACGACTTCAACGAAACATGCAAGAACTAACGAAACAAATGTAGCAACTCAGGTCAAACACGAACAAAAGGATATGAAATATGAAACGGGTAGAAAATTTTGAAATTTTGTACTTTATTCAAGACATGCAACGTTTGACGTGAAACATGCAAAGTGTAATGAAACAAATGCAACAACTCGGGTCAAATATGGAAGAATGACGTGAAATATGAAATGGGCGGGGAAAGTTTAAAAATTTTACTTTACTCAAGACATGCATGCATCTAACGTGAAACATATAAAAGTGATGTCACACATGCAACTTGAAATATTTCATGTCAAATATGCAACATATCTCGTAAAACACGCAATGTTGACGTCAAATATGAGATGGGCGAGAATATTTGAAAATATTTCTTTTTTGTCTTTATTGAAAACATGCAACATTTGACGTCAAACATGCAACAACCGATGTAAAATATGCAACATGCAATATTTCACATCAAATATGAAACTTACCACGTACACCAGGCAACGATGACACCAAACATGGGACGAGTGAGAATATTTAAGAATATTCCTTATTTTTGGCTTTATTCAAGACTCCTTATTTTTTGTTTTATTCAAGACATGCAACATCAACGTCAACCATGCAACAATGCTTCAAACACGCAACAACTTATGTAAAACATGCAACATGCAACATTTCACATTAAGTATGCAACCTATCACGTAAAACATGCAACGT
Organism: Citrus x changshan-huyou; assembly: GCA_039657385.1. NCBI lineage: Eukaryota > Viridiplantae > Streptophyta > Magnoliopsida > Sapindales > Rutaceae > Citrus > Citrus x changshan-huyou. The sequence goes on along the minus strand of CM077547.1, from coordinate 13,042,270 downwards.
TGACGTCAAACATGAAAGAGGTGGGAAGATTAGGGAATATTCCTTATTTTTGACTTTATTCAAGACGTGCAACATTTGACGTCAACCATGCAATAATGCGTCAAACATGCAACAACTTATGTAAAACATGCAGCATGCAACATTTCACGTCAAATATACAACATATGATGTAAAATATGCAACGTTGAGGAAAATATGAAACAGATGGGAATATTCGGGAATATTCATTTTTTGGCTTTATTTAGGATATGAAACATGTGATGTAAAATATGCAACACACAAGGTCAAAAATGCAACATTGACATCAAATATGAAACGACTGGAAATATTTGGGAATATTCCCTTTTTTAATTTTATCCAAGACATGTAACATCAGACGTGAAACATGCGCTAACGACATCCAATATGCAATAACGGATGTAATACATGCAACATGTAGTATTTCACGTGAAATCTGGCAACTTACCACATACCACATAAAACATGCAACATGATAATACTATTTTTTTTCTTACTTGTAATTATATTGTAAAATACTATTTTTTAACATTTTATTTAAAATTTTATTTTCATTCTCTTTTTTTTCAAATTTTATTTTTTAAAAAAAAAAAGTGCAACCGGTTAACAAGTCGGTTGCACCAAGTCTTTGGCTGCCATTTAGAGACCCCAGCATGACGCCGGCTACAACGCTGCAAACCCATAAAATAAAAGAAATGAGAAAATTAATTAATAAGCCCACATTAGACTAACCTTTTGGCATGCATATGAGAAAATGGCCAAAAGTCGAAAGATATATCCAATTCAACCGACCAAGAAAAAGAAAGCATAGTGATGACCTTGGCAAAAGTGCTTTATGATTCTCTTTCTTTTTCTTGAATTTTTTTCATTTTCGGTTAATTTTCCAATTGTACTTTTCGTTTTCAATGTTTATATAACCCTCTTTTTTTATATTTATATCATTGTAATAAGTAGCAACTCATTCAACTTTTTGGTTGGACAAGCTTTTGCCTTTTTCTTATTCTCACTTTGTGTTTTGGCAAGTGAGCGTACATGGGTGAAAATTAAAAAGAAATTGTTGCAATATTGATTTATTAGTATCATCCACTATCCAGTGACTTTAATATAGATTTAAAAAGAGAGAAAAAAATCTACAGTTTAAGTTAATTATTTAGGTCATTCTTGTATTTTAAAAAACTAACTAAAATATCTATCGTTACTTTTTAAAGCTATTGGATTTATTTTTTAAGAGAAAATTACTATTATTATTTGATAACTTACAACAAATTGAATATACAGTAGTTAAAAAATAGAAAATAATGAGATAGATCTTGTCAAAAATATATATGCACAATAAATACTTTTTAATTTATTTTAAAAAAATACATAGATAAACTAAATAATTGATTCAAATTATGAGGATTAAATAAACATTTAAATTTATAGTCATATGTATTTTTATCTTTTTCACAAAATAATTGTTTTGAAGAGTTTGCTTTTTCTTTTTTTAATTTTTCAAGAAAGTGGAGAGATTGCTTTATCCGAAATGGGTTTGTAGATGCACAAAAAATTGCACTAGAGGATGCACTCACATGCTTTTAAAAAGAGTGAGATCTTCATTCCTTTCACAACATGTACTACATGCATTCATCAAAACTCTTCATTAATGACATCTTATGATAAAAGCATTTCATTTTTGGCTATTTCTAATACAATAACATCTTTATGTACATTGAATTTGTCGCGAATTTAAAGTTAACACTAATTAAAATATTATTGTAACTCCCTATTGATGTACAACTCAACCATTAAAGTCGTTCATGAGTATATGACAAAATCTTCATCAAATTATCCGAATCTTAATTAATTACTTACTTCCTAATTAAACATTTGATTCAAGAAAACACCACAAAAATGCGTATTATTAATTTCGGAACTCGGCATTTACTACTATACAAAGTCAAAATGACAAGAAGCAATTCATATTGGTACATGAATGATTAAATACAAGGGCAACTTGGGTAATCAACTAATACGAATTATATAGGAATAGCAATCCACTCTTGTTCAACTTTATTTTTAAAGCTTTAGTGACACCAGCAGCATCCAAACAAAACAAACAGAAGCACTCACAAAAGAACACATGCGCATCAATGGCAACCAAAAACTCATCTTCTTCATCTTCAACAGCCCGTACATGTCTCTGCTCTCCCTCCACCCACCCGGGCTCGTTTCGCTGTGGCCTCCACCGCGGCGGGTACCGGAAAGTTTCAGCAATTAAGTCAACAGCTGCCCACATCAACAAAATGGACCCAAAGAACAATAATGAGAAGAAGATGATGATGTTGAATACGGCATCAAAAACCAATCTTATAAAGGCATTTTTAATGCAGATCATCAAGCCTGCAAGCCATGATCTTCAAAGGAGAAGGGATTTTCAGCCGAATAAACCCACCAGGTTTTGTCAAACGAATTGTCCCCAAAATAATGATCATAGGGTGGCAGTTTCTTAATCATAAGAATTTTGTTTCTTCATCTTTTTAAATTTTAGTAATGAAGGTTTTATGTATATATATTAGAGTATTGGATCATGTTTGTTTTGTAGGAAAGTGGTTAAATTGAAAGGGGTTTATTTGTTGCATCAATGTGGTGTTAGTTTATTAATTTGCCGTTTTATGTGTTTATGTAATAAAGACATAAAAAATTATTATCGTGCTTGCTGCAGATTTTTTTTCTCTTTAATTTTTGGGCTTAATTTCCCTTGGCTGTGAGAATCATTTATTCAATTATGATTTTGGATACCTCAATTGTAAACTGATTTTAATTTTAAACACCATGTTTTATTTAGCAATAAAAGTGAGTGAAATTCATTCGTCATAGTTATCTAGAGTTTTGCTTTTTTTAAAAAAAATATCATTGAAGATCTTTTATATATTTTTTTTCTTTTATATATTTTATATGGTTACGGGGAAAAGGCAACTAAAATGTTAACTTAATGGATACGTTTATATATATAATCTATGATACTTTAAACTGTTAGGTAATTTTTGACGTTTTTATCCTATTATTAGGCCCCGTTTGGGATTACTTTTGGGAGGGTTAAAAGTGATTTTAAAAATTTAAAAGTTAATTTTGGTGTTTGGTAAAAAAAAATCAAAATCACTTTTGCTAGAATCAGCTCCTCCTACAGCTGATTTTGAAAAGCAGGGAAGGAGTAACTTTTAGATTCTGATTTTGAGAATTAATTTTATCTTTTAATATAATTTCATAAATATCCTTACAATTATTACTTAAACCCGAAATTATCCTTTTTTAAATTGGAAATAAAATCAATATTTTAATAATTTTTTTATTATAATTAACATTTTCTCCATAAGAATAGTTTGTGTAACTAAAGATACAAGGCACAAAGTTATAGAAAATGCTACGTTTATGCTGCTTAGCAAGAAGTTAATATGCCAATTCCACATTTTTATAAAAAAAAATTGTTTGATTCAACGAGATATTGTACGTGTACATTTTTATATGTATAAGTAAATTTCATCCTACATTATGTACATTTTAATCATTTATTTTCTTACACCAGTTTAACAATAAGATTTACCAAACACCTATAACTGCTTTCAAAATTCACAGGACTTTTGAAAATAAAATTTACCAAACACTTAACTGATTCTCTTCACAGTTGATTATTTATACAGCACAGCTAACAACAATTATTTTAAAAACTGCAGCATTACCAAACTGGCCCTTAACGTGACAGTTATAATATAATCAATGATACAACTAATGAATGACACATTAAGAATCATGCATTGATGAGAATTCAAACTCGGACACGTACGTCCATGTTGCCAACAAACACTTGTTTGTCTTTTTGCCAACTCAAGCAAATCTCGGACATGATTTGCCTTGCTCGGTTGAGGTTTTCTTAAATAATAAATGAAATAAAAAAAATTAAACTGACTTATTCATCTACTTTCTAATTAATAAGTTTAATTGTATGTACATATCATCATCATGGATTTAAATATCAATAAAATCCTTCGTGTTATCATCAAATCTAATAATTTTCTCTCGAACATTAAATTTAATTCAATGTAAAATAATACTTTTGAATTTTAATTCGACACACCCCGTAAAGTTTAATCGAAACTTATATTATGATGCTCTATTAATTTGACCTTTATTTTGCAAGTACGAGGCAAAAAGAAGGAATATAATGATGAAGTAGATGAAGGATTGACGGAACAAGAAAACCTTTTGAGACCAAAAAAAACAATAAGTTTTTTTTTATATATAACAAATCAAAGAAGCTTGCGCGGAACGATCCAAAAAGTTTTCTTCTAAATTCAGTGATGATAGAATGTTATTTCTATAAATAAATGGGTACAAGTGGGGATTAACAATGTTATTTCTGTAAATAAATCAGTACAATTGAGGGGTTAATTTTATGTGTGGAATTATATACACTCTAATTTATATTCGGGTGAAGATATTTGAACCCATCAAAGTGCTCAAGAAATCCATTTTTTAAATCTATTTATTGCTAAAATACCTATCACATAAATTACTATTATGGTCATACTAAAAGAATTTAAATGATAAAGAGTTTTATTCTCTACACCCCCTCTCCAAGATTAAAGCTATCTCTAAGCACATCTAATTTACAATCACAAGTTACTTGAAATTCTACTACTATTAAAACTCTCTTTTTCAAATTCCTTGATGGTCAAGCTTCACATAAGAAAAAAAAAATAACTTGTTGCTACTTAGTTTATTGTTCACAAAAAAAACTGTGGGGAAGATTTATATAGATGATGCTAAAATTTTTACTCAAATAAAATAATAACAGATATCTATTCAATTACAGCTTTAATATATATATATATGAGTTTAATTATGAGTCTTAAGTAAAACATGGGTTTAATAAATTTTGTGGAGTAAGGTTATATTGGGACTTGGGTGGTTTAGCAGAGCAAAACTAAAAAAAAAAAAATTTTAATAGTGAGTTTATTTAATAAATGTGTTTAATGAGTGATTTAATAGGTTAAAATAACATTTTTCCCTAATTATTTCTGTAATGGACTCATGAGAAGTCCAAAAAATAACTTGGGTTGGGCTAACATTTAGAAAAGCCCAAGTTGATTTAATCTGTCGAGATTGGCACCCTTCCATGAATCTGGTTTGGATTCTTGACATCGGTTGAGATAATCTCAACAAACCTCTATTCTATTATAATTATATTTAAGGAAAAATACAAATAAGTTAAGGTGACACTTCGATTATACTTTAAACGCCCTTATACTTTGTCTACACATTAAATAAAACGCTAAAATTGTCCTCCATTAGATTCAATTCATTAAATTTTTTTTATTTGTATTTCACCTGTGAAGGTATTGATCAAACTCAGAAGGTTTTCATCAAATTACAAAGAATAAATAACTTCTTCTAAATGCGAATAAGTGTTGGTGACATGATGAATCAGATCATGATTAAAAGGCCAACATCATTTTTACTTCACAACCTTAAAATGCCAAAAATATCCACTATTAAATTCAATGCATTAAATTTGTTCATTTGTGCTTCACCTGTAAAACAGTAAAAGTATTGATCAAACCCAGTAACTTTTCACCAAGTTATAAGGAATAGTTAACTTGTTCTTCTAAATGCCAATAGGCGTTGGTGAGGGTTTAGAATTAGATTATGATTAAACGGCCAGCATCATTTTTCTTCCTTGATGTTCTTCTATATATTTACTGTGCAATTCTTTGATCCTTATCTTATTCTTATTTACTTCTTTAGAATTTCTATGTTTATTTGATTAGTGCAAGAGCAAGCAGAGTCACAAATAAACTGTGTCTTAATATTTCTCTTCAAATTTAAGTTTCACGCTACATGCTGACAAGACAAAGGTTGGTTTATAAAATAGCAATAGATTCAAATTTAAATAACCTATTAACGTTGGATGGGTCACGTCCTTACAGGTGTTTGGAGTAATGTCCTTGATGGTAAATTCCACTATGGTTATTTTAGGAATTTAAAATTCTACTAAAGTTGGGCTTTCGTAAGTATAAAGGGAGGAGTTGTGATATTCGATCACTCATTATATTTCTTAAACCCTAATTTCTTATCAAATTTGTATACTCTACTTTTGTAATTATAGAAGAAATTAATTTACAATTCTCAATAGAGGATGAAGAAGAAGTATCAAATTCTTTTTCATAGTTATGACAATAATGGATAAAACCTTTAAAAGAAAGAGAGAAATTATAGTGACTATAAGAGTTTTTTTAATAGATTTTATAAGTTTTATATGATAGGTGCTTGGAGAAAAGATAAAAATTATAATAAGGATAAATTCATAATTTGGTGGACATATTGAGAGATAAAAATTAATTTAAAATTTTTAATGGGACTAATTAAAAGTGGGGGTTTGATGTTGGGGAAATTTAATGTTCAAAATATTCCGTTGATTCTAGATAATACCGAAATAAAAGTACAACTAAATTCACGTTGATTCAAAAAAATACCGCAAATTTAGGGGTTAAGATTCGTTGATTCTGTAGAATATCGAGAATTAACTGAACTCAAATACTCACACAGAGTTTTGAAAATTAAAAATTAAAATATTATTGAACTCAAAAAATCTCTACTTGTAAAAGTTACAAAAGACACTTATTTATACTAATCAAGACTTATCTTAATTTGATTAGAACCTATTTTAACAAGACTTATACCTAAATTAGGAATATTACCCAAATAAGTAATGCCAAAAAGTAAGACTCTAAATAAGAAACCAAATTAAGCTAGAATACAAATTAATTAAAATATTCCTAAATATTATATACATACATACATACATACCTATAACAGAATTTAATTTTTTCAGCATTATTACTATTAGGCTATTAGCTAGCTAGTAGCTAGGATCCATTTGTTAAATAAATCTCATTATTACCTCTAATCCGCTTTAATTTCTATTTAGGCCATGGAAAATCTAGTCCGTCCTTCCTTTCAGGAAATGCACAATGCTTCCAATAAAACTCTGAGAGAGGTGTTTACCGAGACACATAACGAATTAGTTAAGGAAGGTGAAAAATGGATGGACACTGCTCTATCCTACGCAGTTGTAGTTTCTCTCATCATCACAGTATTGTTTGCCGCGGCTTTCACTGTACCGGGTGGCAACAACATTGAAGGGATACCCAATTTCTTGCACAATGTACCTTTCACAGTATTTATCACATCCGATGCGCTTGCACTCTTCTCTTCAACCACTTCATTGCTAATGTTCTTAGGCATCCTCACTTCGCGTTACTCAAAGAAGATTTTCTGGTTTCCTTAATTAACGGCCTTTTAAGCATGTTTTTTTCTATTGCAGCCATGATGGCAGCATTCAGTGCAACCATTTACATAGCTCTATCCCAGCTGTGGAAATGGATTATTATTCCAATTTCTCCACTTGCTTGTATCCCCGTAACCTTGTTTGCTTTGTTGCAGTTTCCTCTTTTGGTTGAAATATTCTTGTCCACTTACAGGCCTAGCCTTTGTCGACCATTCAAGTATGTGTAGGACTAATTTGGCTCAGTGCCATGCTGGATTCGGAGTTTGAGATGTCCTTTTGAAACTCTCGACATGAGAAATATAAAATCTACTAACATCATGACATCCGGCAAATTTTGGCTACATACATGATGTAGAGAATTAAAAGGTTGTCTAAAGATTTTTTTTCTAAGTTTTAAGAAAAGAGTAATAATAGACATCGTGAATATTTTATCCTAAATTTCATTTCAAATAGTGTGTCATTCATTAAGTGGTTAGTAATTCTTTACAAAGTCTAAGTCGATTAATTGTATTATCTCATCAATCAATTGATAAATGCCACATTATTTAGGATAAAAAATTTGGGATTTGTAGCACTCCTTAAAAAAATTATCTAATCTTTATCTCTTTATTAGGAAGTTGGTTTTTAAGTGTTTTTTTCTTTTTTTATTTTGGTTAGAATTCTTTTAATTAAAATTTTGTATTATTTACAATTTACATAAAAAAATGAGTCAAATCCTAGTTGTTGTCAATTTTTCTTTTGTTTTTAACAATTGAATAAAGATTTCTTGTTGTGAGTAGAAATTATTTGTTCTAACCAATTTTAAATCTCTACTTTTTTGATAAATAAATGAGGGATGTACCTAATGATAGTGTTGTTGGTAGTCTCCAATGTCTGTAATAGTGCGCTTTTTTTTTTAATTCTATTATACACATATTGTTACTGATATTACATCAGACATTACAATTATAATATTTACAATCGTATTAAACAACTGGGACCACCGCCATATATTAACCCACTGAAGTACTTGTCAAAATACTTTAAACCCTCTCTAATATTCAAGAGGTGCCTAAGCCACTGAAGCACTTGTCCAAATATTTTAAACCCTCTCTAATATTCGAGGGGTGCCTACTCCTCTCACATTTCGTAAGAGAAATACTGTCTCTACTCAATTAGTTGATAATTGAGGAAGAACTGAAACTAACCTCCATAATACTCGTATGGATGCTCGAACCCTTACACTCAATATTATAAGTACAAGACTTCTCCCATTGAACCAAATGTCCATTGGTGTAATAGTGCGCTTAATAAGCCTAGAAGTCGCTTGTGCCATGAGTTTGGTCAATAGATTCTCTACAGATGCTGAAAACTGAAAAGAAGCATTGATCAGATGTTACGAAATGGGCTGCTCAGATATTCGGGGGATCTGTATGGTACAGTAATACTTTACACAGTTAAAATGACTAAATTGTATATTTAGACAAATAAAGGTCATTGACAGTGACAGAAGATATCATTACCTTATTTAATGGTGTTGTAGGCTGAAAAGCCTTGCTTCAGCATGTTGTACCTTTATCAACCACAGAGGCGGAGTATATAGCCATCACACGGGCCGTGAAAGAGGCTTTGTGGCTTAGTAGCTAGAGAAGTGTTGCAGTGTTTTGTGACGGCCAAAGCGAGATCCAAAACAACATGAAAGGATAAGACACCAATAAGGATAAGTATAGTCTAAGGATCGGTTGTTCTGTGGAAGATTAGCGTTGAAGATAATTAATCCAGTAGATGTGCTCACGAAGACAGTTGCGGTGACAAGGTTTCAGGAGTAATTAAATCAAAAGCATTTGAACGAGTAATTTGAATAAGTGAAGAATTGATGTTGATAAGGAATAAGCTGATTTTTGAATGAAACTAAAACCAAGGTCGAAATTGTCTCGAGTTAATTCAAATTCTTAGAGTTTTATTTATTTATTTATCTAGGCGGTAAAGTTTATTTGAGTAGCTATGCTAACATGGGTAACCCATGTCTTCAAAATTCTCGAGGGTAAGGATTTAAGTCCCATTATTTTTTTATTAATTTTTAAAATTAGATGGAGGTAGAACTCCCCCATCAATACGAGTGGAGTAAATTCTCTTTATAAATTTTTGACGCTATAAATTTGAGTTACGCTTCAGTAGGTTTGATTTAAGATTGTCTCAATAGATTTTTCAATTTTTTTGTGTGTGTGTAAGTAGTTGCCCCTAAGAGTGTGACTGAGTGGTTTTCAAACAGTTTTATTTAAATAGTGGTTACTTGTTTCAATAAATTTGATATAAGTTTCTCTCAATAGATTTTTTATTTTGTGTGTGTGTAAGTACGTAGTTGCCCTCAAGGGTGTGACTAGCTACTTAGATTTGATTCTTGAGGAAAGTAGGAGGCTAAAAAATGAATTTAGACTTTGCCACCCACTTGCCTTTATTAAAAAAAAAAAGTTGTTATCCTTTAACTATAAGAATTGTGAATATCAAATGACTACAAAAATATTGGTATGTATCATTTTACTACTATATATTTCGAAAATCTTTTATTTTATTATATTTTTTTAACATTGTTAGTCCAACGCTAATGTCATGTGGACATTAAAGTTTAAAAGGGTAAAAGTTTCTTTAGATTAAAAACCAAGATAAAATTTAAAAATTACAAGCCAATATAATAAAATATAAAAAATTCGTGAATCCCAATTTTGCATCATCATCTTCTTCTTCTTCTTCTTCTTCATTTTTTTTTTCAAAGACAGTGGTCCATCTTCTTTGAAAAATTATTGATATTGTTGAATGGATACAACTTACAAGCCATCCATTGTGTCATGGCCCAAGCCTCCACATGGCCTGCCTTGGCTAAGAGAGTGCGAATTTGACGTCTAAGGCCGCACGGCATAGCGTGGGTAAAACCGGGCCGTGACAATTGGCATTGATGGATGTCATCTAAAAGAAGAATTAGTGCCTATTTGGTATGTCTTATTTAATGGTTATAAGTGCTTATTTATTCCATAAGCTTTTATTATAATTTTTATTGTTGTTTGATTTTTTTTTAGTAAAGCTTTTAGAACTTAAATAAGTTATTTTACTTCTACTAGTAAAAACTTAAATTTTAAGCTTTTGTGAGTAGAGATTGAAAAGTTTTTTTTAAATGTTAAAATATCCAAAATATCATCTAGTTATTTGACAATCTTATTTTATTCTTTTCATAACATAACTTAAAAAACCTTATCTGTTAAAGTAATTTCATAGATTTTTAATAAAAACTTTTATTGACAACCAAACAACTAAATTTTTTTTCGTAAAAGCTTTAATGCTAAAAACTTTACTTAAATAAATTTTATTTGAAAAGTTATACCAAACGAAATTTTAGAGGAACTCCTATATCAGTCGTGGGTATATAATTTTTTTCTTTTCTATAACTTATCCCTAGGGATACGTGATAAATTTGGAAGTGGATTTTACATAATATTTCTCTGAGATTTATTTTTTAATTGATGAGTTTGATTTAGTTATGGAATAATGGTTTTATTATTATTAATTTGAAGGATCTGATGAAATAGAAATTAAGATTGATAGAAATAAGAAAGCATATTAATTTTCAAGCTTTAATGGCAGTTTCAATTTGCTATCTTCAAGCTTTAATGGCGACTTCAATTTGATATCTTGATGAGAGCAAGATTAGCAGTTTAGCTAAGGGAGATATTTAATTACGAGAATAAGAAATTTTGGAAGCGAAGACACGCTTTCTTCGGCTAGGTTTGATTTTTTTATTTAATTAAAAACTTAATTAATTTTTAATGTAGGGGCATGTTGGTAGTTTAATTGTTAACTAATTGTCAACTAATGCTGCGTTTACTTTTTGGATTGGAGTGGGAATCCTGAGGAGTGGGAATCTTTGGATTAGGAGTGTGGAGTGGGAGTGGGAGTATGGTGTTTACTTAGACTAAATAAAAGTATGGATTGTCAATCAGAATCCTAATTATTTGTTTACTTTGTCTTGGATTGGGAGTAAATTGTTTTAAATTATAATTTTATCCTTATGTACAGAATTATAATTTGTAATTAAAAATTTAATAAAAAAATATATTTGGAAAATAAAATAAATATTATATTATATTTATAAATTAATAATAATTACTAATATTCTTAATTATGTAAATCATAATTTTTTATTAATTTTAATTTAAATTATGTGAATAAAAATTATTAATAATAGCAACACAAATGAAATATTATTATTGATAATATAGTACAAAATTAATTTTTTTTAGAATAAAATATTTATTATTATTAAATAAATAATTAATATTTATTAAAATTAATGTTTAATATTATTAATTTAAATATAATATTTATTTATTTTTTATTTTATTAAATTTAATAAAATAAATATGATATAATTATTATTTTTAATAAATATGATATTATTTATTTTATTAAATATGATTTTATTTATTTTATTAAATATGATTTTATTTATTTTATTAAATATGATTTATTTATTTTATTAAATATGATTTATTTATTTTATTAAATATGATTTATTTATTTTATTAAATATTATTTATTTATTTTATTAAATATTATTTATTTATTTTATTAAATATTATTTATTTATTTATTTTTATAAGGATAAAATGGGAAGAGGGGGGAGTGGATTCCCACTCCCACCTCTCCCCATGGGAGTGGGAATCCCACTCCCCACTCCAAAATTGGGTGAGACCCACGGATTCCCACTCCCACTCCCCTATTTTCTAAGGTAAGTAAACACTGGAGTGGGAGGAATCCACACTCCACACTCCCACTCCAAAAAGTAAACACTACCTAATAGTACTAAATGAAAAGGTAGAAAAATAAAAAGATTTTATAAGAATATAGTAACAAATTGACAAAAATTAATACTGTCATTTGATATTTTATAATTTTTAAGGCAGCCAAATGATAATAACTCAGGAACAAAAATAGCTGTTAATATCTATCCTATTTTTAAAAGTATTGTAACACATCATTTTACTACTATTGCATATATTTACAAAATTTATTATTTTATCATAATCTATTAACACCATTAATTGACCAATTAGTTGATTAGTAATCACCAATTTCATCTGTTCATAATTTTTGTTGTCAGCAAGAATAAAAGTATTACAATATTAGAAATTAAAAATATAAACTAGCTACAATAATCAATATGAGCATATGGATTTAATCATTAGAAAAATTGAATTTAGGCCCTTTTTATAAATACCTATGAATTATCCATAATTTAAGGCTATTTCTATTAAATATCTAAAAAAGAATTAGTATTTTACTATGCACCAATTAGATAAAGGAGTGTGATGCAATGAGAAGTCCAATGAAACAACAAAACAAATAAAATAAAATGGAATTTGTGGTAATACCAAAACCGTAATAGAGAATAAGAGCAAAAGCTTAAAGCCTGTAATCATTGGAGAAGGGGAAGCCACACAGAGATGGGAATTTCAAGAAGGAAGCCCCTCTCTCTCAGGGACACTCTCAAGAAACCTTCCTCTCCAAAGGTTTCACAGGTGCCTTTTTTTTTCTCTTTCTTTTTGGTGTAGGGTTTTTTTTTTTTTTGGTTAAATTGTGTTTAGATATTGTTAAATGATGATGTGATACTATGAACATTAGAGTTTGATGAGGTCTGTCGACTCAAAATTTGATTTTTTTTTTTTTTGCACGTGGGTATTGATCACAAAAACTTGATCGAAAAATAAGAACTTTTCCATGAAAGAAACAGAACCCATGTTGTGATTTTGTTTTTGGAGTGTTTCTTTGCTCATATGACTGAGTATTTTGTACTTTATTTTATTTATATAGGGTCCTTCAGTAAATTAGTTACTTTTTGGCGTTTAAATGCTGTGAGTGTTGCAATTTTGACCAAAAAGGCATATTTAATGCTTTGAATTTTTGTTGATAAAGTTGTTGAGCTAAACTATAAATATTTATTAGGAAACACAGGTAATAAACTGTAAACTTTGTTATGATAATTGCTTGGTTTATAGTATTCTTGCTATATGTTGAATGAAATTATGACATGATACTCCACAAATGATTTACTAGTTTGCTAAGAGACTTCAGAGTTCTTTGGATTACATGGGCCATTAATATGGAGATTATCATGAAATAAGATTTTCGATATTGTTTTTGCACTTTGGTAAACCTGGTGAATATTTGGAGAGTATTGATTTTCTCAATCAAAAAATACAAATCAGAAGGTGGTGGATACATAGATGTATATGATCAAGAAAATTTCTGAAGTCATCGACACCCAGAGAATGGGTTCTGATTGCTATAGATTCTTTCTAGAGTAAGTTAAGCATTTAATATGTTGCTCTGTAAGCTTGATTACTCAGCACAGTCAAGAGAAAGAAATTGAAATTTTAGCATTAACCATTATGAATTAGCCCAAAATTGGTGCATTTTGTTTGTTTATTACCCCCCAGCTCCTTGTTTTTCTCTTTCTTTCTTACACACTCTCTTAAGTTTTGAAGTGCTCATGACATACATTCTATTGTGCTTCTGATATGATCAATCTGGTATTCCTTTTTATTAGCTTAAGTAATTGTTCTATTGCTCTTTGTTGGTTTGTTTTAAAATTACATTTCATTTTGTTCTAGTATTTGCAATTCTTTTTTCTCGTCGTATAATTTGATGACTACTCGTCAGAACGAAGATGCTGGACTGGACGAAAGTGATTGGAGAACTCAGTTGGGGCGTGGAGCACGACAAAGAGTTGTCAACAGAATGTAGGTGTTTATTTCTTTTACCTCCCAGCCATAATCTGTCTACTTAAGGAACCACTATTAACTTTCTCGTGTTATCTTTTGATGTTTTGTCTCTTGATAGTATTATGTGGTGGTAATTTGAGTGGCAGATAATCTAATTTGCTATATTTTTATTTTGGATACATGTGGCTTAGAAAGAAAATCAAGTGTGGAGTTTTGGTGGCCAAACACAAAACTCGAGTGTGAAATTCAATCTGATATGGTTACGCCATATAAGGTGATATAGCATGCTGTGTCGTTTCTCCAAATGATATGCATCCTTGTTGAAAGTAGTTTGTAACCTATGGGCCAGAATGAGCTTAGTAATGTCAAAAGAATTGAGGTGGCTAAGAAAAACAGCTTATGAGTTGTAATTCAAGTTACCCACTTAGTAGTATTTTGCATTCAGTGCTCACTCAGATTGTGATGGAAGTAGTAGAGGCATTGGTGAAAAATAAAATAAAATAAACTTTTAAGGTATGTTTGAATGCATGTGGTAAACCTGATGGATACGTCATATGACCATCTTGATGTGTGATTGAGTCTTTATTCTGGAATTATGTGGTTGCTGCAAAGGCGATTGGTAAATGCATTCTTTCAAGCTTGAACACGTCTACACAGTCCAAATTTTCCCCATATTTGGTCCTTTCAGCAGACAACATAATAGGCAAAAGATATCCAAATTACTTTTCGTTTGACAATTCAGCTCCTGATGATATCATTAGAAAATGTTTAAAGGCCTACTATTATGAGCGACTTTTGTCATTACAAGTGCTGCAGTGATAGACATTTTGGGTAACCTGTTGAAACCCCTTTTGTTTGATGCTGACTGTGCTTTAATTGGCTACTTATAAAGCCTATTGCCCAGAGAAATGCACATTAGTTGGCACACTGCATAAGACATTTTGGTTTTAGTGGCCCCTGCCTGCAGGCCAGCCTTCGCTTGGCAAAGATGCAGTAGATTTGGTCCAAGGATTTAAACTGTTCCAGAATTTCTACTAGTTTACTTTAGAAGGTTATGAGATAAAATGAATCAGTGCGCCATACTGATGGAGGATTTTCTCATGAATATCTAGCTGATCAACTCTTGCATGGCCAGTTACTAACTAATTATTCTTTTACATAGATTGGTAACATTGAAGCGGCATGTTCCTTTTTCCGGTGAAGAGAGATTACGCGAACTCATGAAAATTGCTGCGAGGTTTGAGGCGAAGAATTATGCTATTGCTATGAGTGAGGTATGTTATGTTGTTGCATTCTATAAATTTCATAAAATATATACATATACACCAAAAGTCAATTATGCACTTTTATTGTTCCTTTCTGAAATTCTTACCTTAGATTCATCCACAACCCCCCCCCCCCCCCCCCACATTGTTTTCTTCTTCTGTGGTTTTGGCAACATGACATGGAGTATTAGGAGATCTAAAGTTCTAAACTTATCTCAAATTTCAGTCAGATTATCGGCAGAGAATATCCCTGAAGATGCATCAGTTGGATTCACGGTCTCAAAATGAAATGCCTTAGTTCTCTGCCATGCACCCACTGCCAGCAGTGGCTGCAGATTCCTGGTCCAGGTAATAACCATGGAATTTGAATATTTGCTTTTATCCAATGCAGTTGTTGAAGCTTCACGTAGAAGCTTCACTCGCAAATTAACCCATATTAACAACATTATGCTTTTTGACTTGTAGAATTATTACCTTTATTTACGCTCTTAACATAAATGCAAGACATGGGATGCTAGACATTGCAACTTCTTAAATCCTTGCATTAGGGGAATGTCTATGTTGGCGTATTTTGTAAAATTAAAATCATTTGGAATACCTTCGCTTGTATGAACTATTTATTAATACATTCTTACGTACTTTTCTTTGTTTGCAGCATGAAATTTCTGCCTCAATGAGCAAAGTCAGAACAGCTTTTAGCTGGAAAAGCTTACATGAGTTACAAAGCTTAGGAACAATTGATAGATATTGTAACTAAGTTTGATCGTGAGAAATTTGAAAATGTATATCGAAGATTGTATGGATTGGAAAAGTATAATCTTATACTTCTTATTAATGTGTGTTTCAGAGTGCGGTAAATTGTCATTTAATGAATGGATTCTGAAAATTATATGTTAATGGTGTGTTTGGAAGTGCTTAAGCATGATTCAGTTACCTTAATTATGATGTTTAAATTCGTAAGAAAAGAATTTGGGTGCATTTTAGGTATACTCTTTATCACTTTTGGTACAAATTCTTAGATGGTTGAAGCTTTTAATGCTTATCTTAATTTAGAATATGTCTTCGAGCATATCTCAACTAGCTGTGGATGCTTTTGGTAGTTAGTCTTTAGTGAATGACATTTCTCATCCTTATCCAAAGTTTTAAAAAGTATTGAATAAAATATAACGCACGTAACATGATATGGTATTTCTTTGATGTTAATGTCTTGTGAATTCAAGAATACGCATTGAAGAAGGTCTATATAATAAACTTGTATATTGTTGTATAACTTTGATTTTATTTAGAACCTAAATTTTAAATATTTATTGGTATGAACTTGACCACGACTCTGAACATAACATACATAACTGATAAATAAATTTTAGAATATGTTATTTTTCATATGCGCAATGAACCAACACATAAATTTAACCAATAAAACTCACTTTGGGAGGGTATAACACCTTTACAATGGATATATGAAGGAGTTATTGAATGGCAAACTTGTTGACTTAATTAGTAATTATTATATTTCTTGTTTTAAATTTAAAAATGGGCTTACTCAGGAAATTTTTTTTTATAAAATAGGGCAACTTAAGTATCTTAAGATTAGCCAGTTGCGCAATGCGAGTGGAGTATGGACATCCCTCTCCTGTGAGGGGTTATTTGTCTGGGCATGTACTTCATAGAATTCAATGTAATAATGTAAGTCCCAATCATGTATATCTGATTGTAAATATCAGTGTAATATCTCTGCTACAATAACAGTTGTTGTAAATATCTGTGTAATGCAGTAATCTGATGATTAATCAGTATTAAAAAAAAAAAAGATTAGCCAGTTGCTTATTAAAAAAAGAAAAAAAAGAAAAAGATATAAGCCGGTTGGGTTGTTGTTAGATACAGTATCAATTCATATTTGTTGTCTGATTTGACTTGTTTTGTACTTTCGTCCATTTAACATAATACAATCAATGAAGTATCACTTCTGTTAGTATTTCAATTTTAATTTCAAAAGGGACTTAATATATTTTGTTATAAATTTTTTTAATAATCAGTTAAATTTTGTTAATATTATTTGAAAGTTCTATTTTTTTTTCAAAAGTCCTAATCTAAATAATAGTCCTCATAAACGATAAGTTTGAGGAAAAAAAGAGATGGATTATAAAAATAGTCAATGATTTAAAATCATAAGGAGTAATGATTGCCAATTATCAAACTAACCAACAATAAAAAGTACTTTGCCTTAAAAAAGATGAATTTCTGTAATTTCCCAGGACTAATAATAATCTCATGGCCCTTGTACAATTATGGGATTTCCATATAAAGATATTTTTAATTAGAATAAGTATCTAAAAAGAGATCAAGTTTATTTATCTTCTTTATTGTTTAAGAAATTATTAAAATAAACGCCTACCAATCCTCTACCATACTCTTATGCAAAAAGATTGAAATTCTAAACTTTTTGCACCATTAAGACTTTATCATATCCATCACACTAAGAAATTTTTAGAAGATATGTTATGCCCTATTTAATATGAAATTATACATTTGACTTGTTGAATTAATTATTTCATTAACTTAAGTGTAAATTTTTTTTTTAAATATCTCATATATTTATATTTTTAGTCCAATTGTAAAATTTAAATTAAGCCCAAATGCCCAATTAAATAAAATACAATAAACTTTTCACGATTTTGGCATTTTGTGCCTTCCTTTAAAGGCCAAAAGTCTTGATTTCTATCTAAAACTTTTGATACTGACATATAGGCATCACTATTTTTTGTTGGAGCTGCATGGCAGTAGAGGAGAACAAAAAATAAAATTTTAGAAACCCAGAACACTGGCACTTGTAAAATGTATCAAATATTGATATATAATTCTTATAGTTAATTTTTTTTGTTATTTTTATATGTTTTATTCCTTACATTTTATACTAGTAAAAATTTTAACCTGCATGAATTCAATTTTGTTGCTATACCACTGTATCCTTCCAACACCCACTACATACAAATTTTTCTTAATTTCTCAATTCATTAATAATTTCTTAGAAAATTCTAAAAGTTATCTTGAATAAGTTTTCAAAAACCGTTAGAAACTTTCTCTTAAAAAATTCTGATATATATTAATCTAACTTTCATAAATATTAAGGAACTTTTATTTTTTATTTTCAATAAAATGGATTCGAAATCACAAAATTTCAAACGGAATATTGTGGTATGAGTCACGACAATACGTGGCAATCGTATGTTAAAAGAATTGAAAATTAGAAGAAAAACTTGAAATTAAAACAACTAGAACTCTAAAAGTCCTTAATCACATCTAGATCCCTGAACTTTAATATTATTTCCTACACGAAGAGAAAGTGTGTTGATTGTACAATACATTTTAGTTTTTATATTTTATGAAAACACAAATAATAATTTTATTTCAACAACAATTATAGTAATAAGAGATTCAACGTTACGATAGATTTAAGCATACATCATTACAATTCATTAATGGTCGTATTTGTTTTATTACACTAACGAATATGAGGATACAATCCGCTGTCTATAATATATTATAATTATATTAGAAATATCTTTTTTAATTTTTACTATTTGTCTTTTATTAATAGATTTAACTCTTCGACTAATACAGTAAAAAATTTTAAAGTATGAAAATTTTTAATTATTACATAACAAAAAATAAAAAAAAAATTAAATCCACCGAAAATCTTGATGTAACTGAATTAACTGAAAGTTCTTTCAGTGTTAACCTACATTGTGATGGTTAAAATTCAACATTACTATAAGCTAATCTTATTTCTATCATTTTAATTTGGCCTGTTTGATATAAAACAAACATTATTCCATTATTTGAGAAAACATGAAAAATAGGGACATATATGTTATTATCCAGACCCAGTACACACGTATGGACATGCAATTATAAGTAGAGGAATTATCCATTTAAGCTTCCTTATTCTTCATTTCGGTCCAATTCGACACCTGACCCTTTCTTTCTCTTTTTCGGAGAAAGCAAACAAACCAACCAACAAAACTTATCGGCTGCAATCAATCCCTCAAGGTTCTTCTTCTCCTTCCATTTCATTAAATTTGTTTATATATAAATTTTTTTGACTTATTTTGACAAGTGATTAAGAGTTAAGGACAACATCCACCGATTGTTGTAAGATTCTTGATTTTGGTTTTTTTTTTCGGATTCTTTTACTGAAATGGGTTGAATAATATAATATAATCATACTTTGAGTCAATTGCAGCTGAAATTAGTTCTTTTTTTAAAAGAAAAAAAATAAAAAGTTGAAATGGTTTTAAATCAGTCAATCGTGCATGGATCCTAATAGAGATTTGGTGAGTTATTTTGAATCAGAATTCTTTATCTGTTTGTGAATTTGACCAAATTTTTGTGCCAGAACGTTTTCCTTTGAATTCCTTTTTTTCTTTTAGTTATTCATTTGTCTCTTTGGATGTTTCGTGTTTGTGGGTGTGTGCAAACTTGTTAAAGATTCGATTTTTCTCGGAAAAACGAAATTTTCCTGTGAAACTACGGAACCCATCTTCTGTTTTTGTTTTTTCTTTAAAATATGATTCTAGAATATTTTGTTTACCCAAAACAAAAGCAACCCAGAAAAGCTTTACTGTGGAAATAAAAGTACAGGTTGTTCATATGGATTCTTAAGTAAATTTCAAGTTTTCTGAGGTTTAGATGCTGTCCATGTTGTAATTTTGATCTAAAGGGATTTGGTCGCCTTGGATTTCCAATGGGAAACTCAGTGAAGCTGGGGAATTTTAAGTGATACTCCGTTGAAGTATGGATGGCCGAAAAGTCAAAGAGTTGTCTATATAAGGAAACTAATGCTACTGCAAAAGCCAGCTGACTGTTAATATTTGTCTAGAGCAACACGTGTATAGTGAGACTGTAGTTTGATGATTGCTTCCATCATACATGCTAGCTGAACAAAATTATTTTTTGTCGTATTATGGTTGTGGCGCTTTTGGCTAGAAGGCATTGAATTTCATTAGATTATGTGTTGCGCCCATAATGGTGTATTATTTAATGGAATTTCACGTGTTTGTTATGCACTTTTTTAAGAGTGTCATGATATATTTTTTTCCCCAATTAAACCAAACAAGGAAAATTAGTGGTAGAAACAAGAAGTATTTATTTGAGATCAACTATAAGGTTGCTCTATGTTCGCAAATAGAAAATGACGAACACTGAAATTATTGGTGCTAAAAGCTATCAGGTTGTGAATTCCTCTTAAGATCAAAGAGTCATATAACATTTTTATAGGTAGATTGACTTTTTGTATTCATAAGTTATGTGTTTGGAAATAATGGTTTTTTATAAAGAAATACGTCGTTACATGGAGAACGTTCAAGTTTGTTCAAATCCTAATAATAAATTTCGATGTTAAAATGACATATATTTTGAATCGATTGTCATTGACTTCTTTCCTCACCCTCTTAGTTTAGAATCTGATGGATACCAATAATTGGAGGCCTACTCCTCCAGTTGGAGAGTCCAACCTGGACACAGGTGACTGGAGAACACAGTTGCAGCCCGATTCGCGTCAAAGAATTGTGAACAAGATGTAAGTGTGCAAGCTTCTTTCTTTCTCCTTTTATGATCAGCCGCATCCGTCGCTTATAGGTACTATGAATTTTTTAGTGTCCTTTGTAAGGTATAACCCTTTTAAGCATTTGTGGTGATTTAAATGATATATAGCTCAGGTTACTATGAAAACGACAAAAGGAATATCAAAGACAGTTATCAGTACTGTTATCTGTCATATGTGAGAAACACTATCCTCAAAACTAGTTATTTGTTGTTCACAAATAGCTTAAGAGTTGAATCATGGACCTGCTCGCAGATAGTGGCTTATCGCCTATATATCGGCACTGAATGCAAAACTTGAACACAAAATTTAATTGGTTAGGATTGTCCTATTTATCACTCTGTATTGTTTGGCCAACTTCCTCATTTTGATTAAGGCACATGACCAGATGAATATTGTTTTGTGACTGAGAATGGGCTTTGGAGTGCCAACATAGTGACTCATTAATTTATTGATTTTGTTTAGAATGGATACATTAAAGAGACATCTTCCTTTTTCTGGCCAAGACGGATTAAATGAACTCAAGAAAATTGCTGGAAGGTTTGAGGAAAAGATCTATACCGCTGCCTCAAGTCAGGTAATTCCAATTTGACTTCCTTGAATTTTCAATATTTCATATATTTGTTTATGTAAAGTTTATGTGCACTATGTCTTGCACGTGGAGGTACAGACACATGCATATTTGGTGCTAAATAGACTTGTAAAGGAAGTGTGAACAAAAGGACTGAAAAATGAAAAAAGAAATAAAAATGATATTGGCTCTAGATGGTCTTTAGTTTCTTAATATCTGTTACAGATGCTGTCATTTAAAATGCACTTTGAAAAAAGGGAAGAGGAGAGAGAATAAGAAAGTTGGAAGGGGAAAAAGGGCTACTATGGTTACAAATCTTCTAAAATATGAAAGTGAAAATAAAATCCTTTTTTCCTCTTTGACCTTGCCGCATATGATGGTAGTGGTTGTAAGGAAGACTTTCTGAGCATAATGAGCCCCTGGGCATTTTCTATTTGCTGTTTATGTCATGTCTTATCATTTTCTTTAGTCATGGCATGACCATTAGCTTCTGTTTCTTCTGTTTTCCATTTTATTTTCTTTTGTGATTCTGGTAACATGGAGTGCTAAATTATTTGTACTGGTATCGAATTTTTCAGTCGGATTATCTGCGGAAGATATCTCTGAAGATGCTTTCAATGGAGTCAAAGTCTCAGAATGCAATGCCTAATTCATTGCAATCCAACAATCCTGGCAGTAGCAACAGACCCCCTGATCCAGGTAGTGACATGGAATATTAAATGCAGTTTCGCAGCTTCGCTTTCAATCTGACAACAAACTGCTGTTTGGAAAGTAGAGCTGGTTATCATTATTCAGACACAATGTTAGTAATGCATGAATGTTCATTTTGATTATATATTTCGATAAAAAACACGGTTATATATGTGTGAATTAGTTTTGTTGGACATTCCAAGCCATAAGTTTAAGCTGCCAAGTGGAGCCAGTTGTAGTATTTGTAGCCATATAAGATTTGAACTTAAAAACAATGTGGCCTGTTATGTGTGTGTTGTCAACTGTAACTGTGTTTATTTTCTTGTAGAAAACCATAGTCTTTGTGTTAATTTTGATAATAGCATTATTCGCGAGCTTCGTGGCAATTATCTAATATATGCTTATATTGCTACTATGTTTTAGGAAAATCAAGGTGAATCATTTATTAACTATAAATTTTAATTGGACATGGTTAGGTATTTATTCATGTCATCTAGTGTTAGATATGCCACTTTTTTAATCTAAGAACCATATTGCAGAAATGAGTGGATTTGGTTGTCCTGTCCTATACATTCATATTAATTACTGTTTATCATCAATACGTATATCGTGGAGGGTTGCAAAGGAAAGGCAATTGATACATGTGTCCAAATATAATTTGTTATTGTTTTTCATTCTTATTTCCAGATACATTTTGATGCTTGGTGAATTATGAATTGATTGCTCTGAATTAACTCTGCAATTGGTGTTTAAATGATTCTTTTAGTTAAAATGTTAGTCGTTCAAGGGCTTTAATGGCTATGTTTTTGGGATGGTAGTTCCTCTAAGTTGGTGTTTTTGTTGGTTTTTTTACTTTACATAGTGTCTATGCAAAACCAAGTTCACAATCAAGGGCAATCACTTCCTATTCCATTGTCAGCTAATCAGTCCCAAGTACGGCAACAGCTATTATCGCAGAACATTCAGAATAACATGTTGTCAGCAGGAGTTCAAGGTTCTTCTGGATTATCATCTGCTCTTCCTTCTGTCTCTGGTTTATCCCAGTCTCCTATCCCTAGTGTTGTAGGCCAAACTGTCAACATGCAAAATATGTCTGGGATTTCACAAAACTCAGGAGGGAATTCAATGGGGCAGGGGGTGCCCTCCAATCTTTTTGCCAATTCCCAGAGGCAAATTCAAGGAAGGCAACAGGTCCTCCCCCAACAGCAACAACAGCAATCCCAGAATTCACAGCAGTTTTTATATCACCAGCAGTATCCACAACAGCCTCTGAACAAGAAGCTGCAACAGGGAGGTCTCTCACACACACTAATGCAACCTCAGATCCAGCAGCAGCCACAACAGCAGCCAAACCTATTGCAGCCTAATCAGTTGCAATCTTCTCAGCAATCTGGTATGCAAACATCATCTGTTATGCCCAACATGATGCAATCAGCCCCTCTCCCTGGTCTTCAACAGAACCAGCAGTCTTCAGTTCAGCAATCAACACAACCCATGATGCAGCAGCATCCACAATCAGTCCTTAGGCCGCAGCAACAACAGCAACAAACTGTGGGTATTCATCAACAGCAAACACCAATGCCACAGCAGTCAGTAATGCCACCACAGCAACAGCAACAGCAGCAGCTAATGGGACAACAACCAAACACTGTAAACATGCAGCAGAGTCAGTTGATTGGCCAACAAAACAATGTTGGAGACATGCAGCAGCAGCAGAGGTTGCTTGGCCAGCAGAGTAATCTTCCAAACTTGCAGCAGCAACAACAGCAGCAACAGCAACAGCAACAGCAGCAGCAGTTAATGGCTCAGCAAAACCTCTCAAGTATGCATCATCAACAGTTGGGCCCACAAAGTAATGTTTCAGGATTACAGCAGCAGCCGCAGCAACAGCTGCTTGGAACTCAGTCTGGGAACTCAAGCATGCAGACTAATCAACACCCTGCACATATGTTACAGCAACCCAAGGTTCCAGTGCAGCAACAAATGCAGCAGAGTGCTCCTAATTTGTTACCGAATCAAGGCCAGCAACAGCAATCACAACCACAACAGCAGCAGATGATGTCACAAATTCAATCACAGCCTACTCAGCTGCAACAGCAGTTGGGTTTACAGCAACAGCCTAATCCATTACAACGAGATATGCAGCAAAGACTTCAGGCATCAGGTCAAGCATCTGCTTCCTTGCTTCAACCGCAGAATGTAATGGATCAGCAAAAGCAGTTATATCAACCACAAAGAGCCCTTCCAGAGACATCGTCAAGTATGTTGTTTCATATATGCGGTTAATTAGTCTTGTTATGGCTGTGTCTTTGCTGTTTTATTCCATTTTATTAGTAATATTTATTCCCTTTTTACCTCTCATACATCAATTTTTTATAATAGTATCTAAATCTTTTGCCTTATAAAAGTGCATTATGGTCCATGAGATTTTATCTCATTGGTCATTGCAATAATGGATTCACGAGTAATGCTTCAATTTGTATTTCGTATATTTTTTCACTTACTAAGTTAATGACCATGTTTTATCTTGATCAAATCTGTAAGCTCATGGTAAAGATGCCAGTTCCCAATTTGTCTCTCTGTCCCACCACTACTCCTTTGGGCACATACACTGAAACTTATTGCTTCTCAACATCACTTCTATTGATGCTACTGAAGGCTCCTCTTTCTTGCAGAGCAACTAAGAATTTTAAATGCATGGTTGATTGTGGACAGGAGTGAAGTTTGTTTTCCATAACTTTTTTGCTTGAAGAGTTTATGAGTGCCATCTCTTAATTGTTTTGCTTGTGGCAGAAATTGATTCTTGTTTTCTTGTCCGCCTAAATTGCTTCAGATAGTTATGATGAACTCATCTTGCTTTGCTTTGTTCCACCATATGAATTACATATTTGCTTGTGATTTGCTTCTATGTGATGCTGTTCATCCCACCATCAAAACCTGCACAACATGATCCCAATCTTTTCCTTTTGCCACTGGAATTTCAGGTTACCTTAAATTCTATTGAAACATCCGTGACTGCTCCACTGCATGGCATGTGTATAGTATAATTTTCTGTGTTATTTATTACGAATCAAACATGTGCCTTTCCATTAACTTACATGTGCCTTTATTATAATGGTAGCATCTCTTGACTCCACACACCAGACAGGACAAGCAAATGGGGTTGATTGGCAAGAGGAGGTGTATCAAAAGGTAATTTTTCATGTCCTTTAATAAAGTCTACTTATAATTCTCGTAAGAAAATATTCAAGGTGATGATCTGGGTCTGATAGTGGTGAAATTTGGATTGGGAAAACCTAGGGTCTATTAAGAATGTTCAACTTGAAATCACTTAGAAACTGTATTGATATCCTTGTGATAGTAACTCAACACCTTTTTAGGATAAAAAGATCCATTAATCTTAGAAGACTTGTCAAAGCATAAATGAAATTTTTTGTGACTTAATCTATTATTTCTTTGTTTGATCTTACAGCAAAAATTCCCTTAAGCGTTCATTACACCAAGAAAATGAGGATGAGTGATTCAGGTCACCCTGTGAAAATTAAGTTTCTTGATTAGGACTGAGGTAGTCATACTAGATATTAGATGATATAAAGCGACGATGATAAAAAATTTGGGGCAAAGAAAGCTAAACCGTGGCAAGAGAGGTTTCTGCTTTCTTGATTTATCTTCCGTATACCTGTATTTTTGTTTTGCATTCTCTAATCAGGGTAGGGATCTATGATTTTTTGAGACACAACTACAAATCTATCAGTGAGAGTTTATTTATCAAAAAGAACATTTTTCCATCATTTTATCAAAATTTAGGCTCGTTTCCTTATTCATTTTCACTCCCCCCCCCAATATATGTATGCTTAAATTCCACAGTTGTGTAAAATCTTATGATTTGTCGATCTGCTTTTCATGATCCCCTCTCAAGGAACCATCCATTATTCAAAATGCAAATCCCATGAACAGTCTTGCTTTTACCCTCGTTCATGGCCATACTTCCAATGCATAGGCATGGTTTATGCAGGATGCAAATAAGGTGTAATTTTGAGTGTTTAAGTACACAGCAACCCTGACTATTGGCATGGTTCACCTATGAACTCTTAAGACTTTCTGTGAAATTGTGATCTTAGATTTTTCTGCTTTTGAAATTGATGGAGAAAACAATCTGTTATGTCAATGTTTTGCTTATTATGCTTTATAGTGAATTAAGTTTTGAATTAAGTTTACCTTTGTTCCTCTTTAATGGATAGCGTATTTAATGTACTTGGTTTTCTTTCTCCTTGTATTCATTTCACTAATGTTACTGTAACTTGTGAATCACTGAACTGATGGTTTGGTTCGTACTTATTTTTTCATTTTTGATGAGAAGTTTGAAGCTAAAATATGTTTTCATGTCTAAAATGATAATTCATCCTTTCACTCATACATATCCGCGTTTATGAATTTTTTTTTCACTTTAATCTGACCTTTTCTGTTAAGAAAAAATTATGACTGATGGAGAAACAATCCGTTATGTCATGTTTTGCTGATTATGCTTTAGAGTGAATTAGGTTTAGCTTTGTTCCTCTTTAATGGATGGCATATTTAATGTACTTGGTTTTCTTTCTCCTTGTATTCCTTTCACTAACATTTCTGTTAAGAAAAAATTATGACTGATATACTAACCATCTGTGCTGTTAAATATTCTATATGCAACAACTATCTGTTCTACCCTGTGGGACGTGAAGAAGCGAATAATTTAACAATTTTGTTTTGCAAATTTTACTTTGCAGATTAAAACCATGAAGGAGATGTATTTACCCGAATTAAATGAAATGTATCAGAAAATTGCTGCTAAATTGCAGCAGGTAAGCGATCCCTTTATCCTCAACCATATTGATTAACTAGCGTTTCCATCTGATCTCTGGCTGTAATGGAATATTCCTTCAAGTTCATCTGCTTATCAATTCTTAGGGCGTGTTCTGTCAGGAAGCCTTTTCAGATATTCCCTAAGCCTTCCACTTCTCTTGCCTCCTATAGAGAACAAAAATTATAGCGCCAACATTTTGTCTGCATCGTTGTTATCTGGTTATTTTTTACTGTAATAGGCTGTTTCTTATTATGTATATTTTTGTTTCTGCTTGTCAGCATGATTCTCTTCCACAACAACCGAAATCAGATCAGCTTGAAAAGCTGAAAATATTTAAGACCATGTTGGAGCGCATTATAACATTTTTACAGGTTTCGAAAAGCAATATTTTACCTGGTTTTAAGGAGAAGCTGGGTTCTTATGAGAAGCAAATAGTTAATTTCATCAGTACAAACAGGCCAAGGAAGCCTGTTTCTTCAATGCAACAGCAAGGACAGCTACCCCCAACACATATGCATTCCATGCAGCAGCAACAGTCTCAAATTAGTCAAGGGCAGCCTCATGACAATCAAATGAACTCACAGATTCAATCAATGAACTTAGCAGGTTCAATGGTTACTATGCAACAAAACAATGTGACAAATGTACAGCATAATTCAGTACCTTCTGTCTCAGGGGTTTCAACTTCACAACAGAATATGTTAAATTCAGTGCAGCCAGGTCCCAATATGGATTCAGGACAAGGAACTTCATTAAGCTCAATGCATCAAGTTAATGCTGGATCTCTGCAACAAAATTCTGTGAGTGCTCCCCAACAAGCAAGCATTAACAATTTACCATCACAAAGTGGAGTGAACATGCTGCAGTCAAATATTAATCCTCTCCAGTCGAATTCAAATATGATGCAACACCAGCATTTGAAGCAACATCAGGAGCAGCAAATTTTACAGTCACAACAGCTAAAACAAATGCAACAGCGCCATATGCAGTTTCAGAAACAGCAGCTTATGCAACAACAGCAGCAGCAACAACATCAACAGCAACAGCATCAGCAGCAACAACATCAGCAAGCAAAACAGCAACTGCCAGCACAGCTGCCGACACACCAAATGCCACAGCTGAATCAGATGAATGATGTAAATGACTTGAAAATTAGGCAGGGGATGGCTGTTAAGCCTGGGGTTTTTCAGCAACATCTGACATCGGGCCAGCGCTCAGCTTATTCCCATCAACCATTGAAACCAGGGGCTCAGTTTTCTATTTCTTCACCCCAGCTCCTTCAGACTGCATCCCCTCAAATACCACAACATTCTTCTCCTCAGGTTGACCAGCAGAATCTGCTTCAATCAATCACAAAAAGTGGAACCCCATTGCAGCCCGTGAACTCTCCTTTTGTTGTTCCATCTCCTTCAACACCCATGGCTCCATCGCCTATGCCAGGGGATTCTGAGAAACCCATATCTGGTATTTCTTCACTTTCAAATGCTGGAAATATTGGGCATCAACAAACCACCAGTGCTCAAGCAGCAGCTCCATCCCTTGCAATTGGCACTCCTGGGATATCAGCCTCACCTTTGCTTGCTGAGTTTACTGGTCCAGATGGTGCTCATGGTAATGCTTTGACAGCTATTTCTATCAAGGCAAGTGTTACAGAGCAGCCTCTTGAGCGCTTAATTAAAGCGGTAAATATATCTTGGTACACTGAGTTTTTGTGGTATTTAGTGATGTTTCCCCATATAAAAGGGATAATTATATTGTTTTCTTAAAATTTATATCTGTTTTGAATATATTGTTTGTTTATTTTTCAGGTGAAATCAATGTCACCTAAAGCATTGAGTGCATCTGTCAGTGACATTGGGTCAGTTGTGAGTATGATTGATAGGATAGCAGGATCAGCGCCAGGTAATGGGTCTAGAGCTGCAGTTGGTGAGGATTTGGTTGCCATGACCAAGTGTCGTCTGCAGGCTAGAAATTTCATCACACAAGATGGATCGAGTGGACCAAGGAAAATGAGGCGTTATACAAGTGCAATGCCCTTGAGTGTTGTATCATCAGCCGGTAGCATGAATGATAGTTTTAAGCAATTGACTGGTTCAGAGACCTCTGACCTGGAGTCAACTGCAACATCTAGTATCAAGAGGCCAAGAATAGAGGTATTGTACTTAGTTTCTAACTTGTATAACAACAGCAGGTTCATGTTAATGGACTAATTGCAGTTGGATTTATGATATAAAACTTTGGTTGACACCTTTTGCTGTAGTTACTGGGACGGCATCTATGAAATGTTCTTTTCTTGAGTTACTAAATGATTGACTATCTAGTTATACAAAGACAAAATATTCTCTTTACAATTTTGCACTTGGCAAATAACTTACCTTTTCTTCATAAGTCCTATTTCAAGGACATTTATTAATTCTTTGAAATTCCAGTTTTTGTAACCTTTGATTTATGTAATGCATAAGTTGGATCATATCAAATGCAAAGAGGCGCTACTTATTTTGCTTCTGTATTCTATAGAACTATTAGGGCCATCTTTATGTTCATCACTCTTAGGTATAACAAAAATATTTGGCACCTGTTACAGGCTAATCACGCCCTTTTGGAAGAAATAAGGGAAATAAATCAACGGCTTATAGACACGGTGGTTGATATCAGTGATGAAGATGCTGATCCAACTGCAGCTGGTTCTGCTGGTGAAGGGGGTGAAGGGACTGTTGTTAAATGCTCTTTTAGTGCTGTTGCTCTCAGTCCAAATTTGAAATCACAGTATGCTTCAGCACAAATGGTGAGGTTTTTTGCCTTCCAAAAAGGAATAAAATCCTTACTTTCTAGTTCTTTCCTCTGTATTTATTCGTGTTTCCATGAATTGCAGTCACCTATTCAGCCCTTGCGTTTGCTTGTTCCTACAAATTACCCAAATTGCTCTCCAATACTATTAGACAAGTTCCCTGTGGAAATTAGGTAAGGGAATGCTACATTTCTACTTTTCTATTTTATTTTCCAGAAGTTGGTATTACTTGTAGCAGCATGTCGTGTTATTTTCATTAACTCACTGAAACTGCTCTCCAATACTTTCCATAGTTCCTTTTTTCCACTCATCCTGCCTAATCGTATCTTTTGATTGAAAATTTGTTGAATGAGCCAAAATCATCTAAACTTACTTTCCTTGTGTCCAACTTAAATGACATAATCAATTTTCTAGACCAAGTCTGACAAACTTGTGAAACCACGAAACACACTTTGTTTTTGACAGTAAGGAATACGAAGATCTTTCGGTGAAGGCAAAGTCCAGGTTTAGCATCTCTCTACGAAGCCTTTCACAACCCATGTCACTCGGGGAGATAGCCAGGACTTGGGATGTTTGTGCACGAACAGTTATTTCTGAGTATGCCCAGCAAAGTGGTGGAGGCAGTTTCAGCTCAAAATACGGAACCTGGGAAAACTGCCTGAGCGCCGCATGATCATGCCTTCAGACTCGTGCAAATCTGTCGAACGGTTATTCCAGTTAGCCATGCTGAAGAATTTACTACAAATGCTTCAGCCATGGTGATGACTGAACCACTCAAGCACTTTGCCAGATGGGCACCGTCAACACAGGCACTGTGTTTTGGGGAAGTTTTGTCTTACCTTGTAGCTCTCATGGGGTTATGTGTATGAAAGTTCTCTTGGGATAAAAGCACAGCAATAGCATCCATATAGCATTGACCATGTGTATTTATAATGTAAAAGATGTCTGTAATTATGGTGCAATACTGTAATGTGAGAAGTTATCTTGTTTTGATTTGGTTGTTTTCAGTTGAAAGATGAGCGAAAGTGAGAAACTTTTTCTCTCTTAATGTTCTAGAAATTTTATTGCAAGGAATGAAGGTTTTATTTAGTAAATGTTGATTTTTCTTTTAATACGAGTTCAAATGAGCTTTGAAAGATAATTATGGGGATCGTTAACTAAATAAGTTCAATGGGTTGCTTTGGTTACAATTTGATCAAAGATCAACTTTTAATCTGAGATATTTAAGAGATTCTAATCTACTGTTGGAGAATAAGACTTTTAGCCCAGAACGTGTTTCCTTCAGTGCTGGAAATGGGGTATTGATGCTCTGTACTCTACTGCACACAACTCGTGGCATACAGCTAAGACAAATCGTTGACTACTTGTTTTCTCCGACATCAGTGTGAGTAATGATATTTACACGTAAAATTTGGAAAAAAATTGTAAAAAATTATTAACACATAAGAAATATTTCACTAAAAAAATAAATTTATTCACCTTGTTATTTTATTTATTTTTTTAAATAAATGTTCTCCTTCTATTTGTTTTGTATAGTTTTATATGTAATTTTGCATGTAAATCATTTTCCGTCAATTATTAGTCGTTGCGTGAAAGCTCACTGCTTTAATTTTTGGGGCCCTTGATATTTAAATCATTTTATTTATTTTCCGTCAATTCCCATTTCCCTCTATTCTTGTGGTGTCGTGATGGTTTGGTAATCACATCTAAACGGGCTCTAGACTAAAGTTCTTCCATCAGACTCTTGTTTTTCTTTATCGAAATCTCATACAAAATATGGGTAATGTTATTGGAATCCAGTTCTCATGTGATGCCATTTTGTCTCACTGCCTAAATTGCACTCTCAGCAAAGCAGCATGCATAAGCCAGCTCGAAGATAATCTTGTTGATTTGCAGGCTAAATTGGAAAAATTAATTGAAGCAAAGAATGACGTGATGATGAGGGTTGTAATTGCTGAAAGACAACAAATGAGATGCTTGAACCAAGTGCAAGGGTGGCTTTCAAGGGTGCAGTCTGTGGAGACCGAAGCTGGTCAACTGATAAGAGATGGCTCTCAAGAAATTGAGAAATTATGTCTTGGTGGCTACTGTTCCAAGAACTGCAAGTCCGGCTACAACTTTGGGAAAGAGGTGGCTCAAAAGGTGCAACTTGTGGAGACTCTAATGGGAGAAAAAGATTTTGCAGTGGTGGCTCAGAGGTCTCAAGAATCTGTAGCAGATGAAAGACCTACTGAGCCAATTGTAGTAGGCCTGCAATCTCAGCTTGAGCAAGTTTGGAGATGCCTCGTAGAAGAACCAGCTGGAATTGTTGGCCTATATGGCATGGGTGGTGTTGGTAAGACTACGCTTTTAACTCATATCAACAACAAGTTTCTTCAAGTGCCAAACGATTTTGATTGTGTGATTTGGGTTGTAGTGTCCAAAGACTTGCGTCTTGAAAATATTCAAGAGATTATTGGGGGGAAAATAGGTTTGACGAATGAGTCATGGAAGAGTAAAAGCCTCCAGGAGAAATCACTAGACATCTTCAAGATTTTAGGGGAGAAGAAGTTTGTTTTGTTGCTAGATGACTTATGGCAGCGGGTTGATTTAACAAAAGTGGGCGTCCCTCTTCCCAGCCCACAAAGTAGTGCATCTAAAGTGGTATTTACAACCCGTTCTGAAGAAATTTGTGGTTTGATGGAAGCCCAAAAAAAGTTCAAAGTGGCTTGCTTATCAGATAAAGATGCATGGGAATTGTTTTGTCACAAAGTTGGAGAAGAAACTCTGAACAATCATCCTGATATTCCTGAGCTGGCACAGACAGTTGCCAAAGAGTGTGGGGGTATGCCACTTGCACTTATTACCATTGGCCGAGCTATGTCTTGCAAGAGGACGCCGCAAGAATGGAGACACGCAATTCAAGTGTTAAGAACAACAGCTTCTGAGTTTCCAGGTTTGGGAAATGAGGTGTATCCTCTTTTAAAATTCAGCTATGAAAGTCTGCCCAATGATATTGTTAGATCTTGTCTCTTGTACTGTAGTTTATATCCAGAGGATTATCGAATTTCTAAAGAGAATTTGATAGATTGTTGGATTGGTGAGAGTTTTCTGAATGAAAGGGTAAAATTTGAAGTACAAAATCAAGGATACTATATTTTGGGCATTCTTGTTCATGCATGTTTACTAGAAGAGGTGGGAGAAGATGAAGTAAAAATGCATGACGTGATTCGGGACATGGCTTTGTGGATAGCATGCGACAGTGAGAAGAAGGGGAAGAAATTTTTAGTATGTGCAGGTGCTGGATTGACTGAGGACCCAGGTGTTAGGGGATGGGAAAATGTGAGTAGATTGTCACTGATGCAAAATCGCATTAAGAATCTGTCAGAGATTCCTAAGTGCCCTCATCTCCTTACTTTATTTCTTAACAGTAATGAGTTAAAGATAATCACTAATGACTTCTTTCAGTTTATGCCTTCTCTCAAAGTTTTAAGCCTATCATGCAACAGACGACTAACCAACTTACAGTTAGGGATTTCAAAGTTGGTTTCACTACAACATCTTGATCTTTCATTTACAAACATAGAAAATTTGTCAGGAGAGTTAAAGGCCCTGGCAAATCTCAAATGTTTGAATTTGGAATACACATGGAGTTTAGTGACAATTCCACAGCAACTAATAGCTAGTTTTTCAAGGTTACATGTGTTGAGAATGTTCGGTGTTGGTGATGATGCATTTGAAGTAGCATCAGAAGACAGCGTTTTATTTGATGGGGGTGAATTTTTAGTGGAGGAATTGCTTGGTTTGAATCATTTAGAGGTTTTGAGCTTGACCTTGAGAAGTTCTTATGCTCTTCAGAGTTTTTTGACCTCGCATAAGTTACAATGTTGTACTCAAACTCTATTCCTTCAGTACTTCAAAGATTCAACATCGCTTGTTGTTTCATCTTTGGCAAACCTGAAGCACCTCAACGTATTACGGATAGCAGACTGTGAAAAATTGGAAGAATTGAAGATTGATTATACAGGGGAAATACAACATTTTGGTTTCCGCAGCCTTTGTAAGGTTGAAATAGCCAGGTGCCAAAAATTGAAGGACCTGAGATTCCTTGTTTTCACTCCAAACCTCAAGTCTATTGAAGTAAAAAGCTGCCTTGCATTGGAAGAAATTGTAAGTGATGTTCCGGAGGCAATGGGAAATCTAAACCTATTTGCAAAACTCCAATATCTTGAATTACTTGGTCTGCCAAATTTGAAGAGTATTTACTGGAAGCCCCTGTCCTTCCCACGTCTGAAAGAAATGACAATAATTGCTTGTAATAAGCTTAAAAAGCTTCCAGTTGATTCCAACAGTGCAAAGGAGTGTAAAATTGTTATTCGTGGAGACAGAGAATGGTCGCGACAGCTTCAATGGGAGGATGAAGCCACTCAAAATGTTTTTCTTCCCTGTTTCAAATCTCTACTGGAGATTACTGAGCAGAGATTGTAATGGAATTCTGGTGAGTGCTATTTCTTGCATTAATTCTTGTTAATTTCCTTCATGTAATAAAATACTCTGTTTCTTTCCTTCCCATTTGTCGTATGTTGTGACACAGCTTGATCAAAGTAGCCTTGTCTCCCTTGATGGTTTCTCAGCTGAATTTATTATATACAATTTTAGTTTGGGTTTACATGATATTTGTAGAATTATGAGGTTACATATGACAATTTTCCTATTTTCAGAACTGAACAAGAAAATATTTATCAAAAAAGTCTAATGCATTCCTCTGTATTTAATATGTGTATTCAGATGAGTTGCAGTCACCTGTTAAGCCCTTGTGTTTGCTTGTTCCTACAAATGACCCTAATTGCTCTCCAATGCAGTTAGAGAAGTTTTCAGTTGAAATCAGGTAAGGGAATGCTACATTTCATTTTGAGTTTTCTTTTTTGATTTCGGAAGTTCGTGTGTTACTTATAGCGTACCAGCTCCTCGTGTTAATTATTTTAATAAACTCACCAAAATTTAGCTCCAGTGCTTTCATTTTTGTTTGTTTTGACATTAATCTCCAATAGTTTTTTTCGGTGGTAACACCTAATCATGAGGAGACGTGGTGAGCCTTATAGTAATAAATTGTAAATTGATTCTATATGATGTATATTTTGAACTTGTAATTCTACTTTTATATGTATTTGATTGAATGATATTTCAGTGTGTTAGCAAAAAGTAATAAAATATTATCAAAACTTAGGCCTATTTGATATTAAGGTACTATAATTTTTAAGCACAACTGCTGTTTAAAAAAAAAAAAATTATAACTATAAAACAAAAGGTAATAGAGTTTAGTAAATATGATTTTAAGTAATAATTTGACAAAAATAATAAAAAAATTACAGATTTTTCATCATATAAGTGTGAAATGAAATCAATTTAACTTTGTAGCCACAATAGCAAGTATTTACCAAACACTCAAGTGGTGATACAACTACTCAACCTCAACAGCAACCAGGGCTTTAGTATTCTTTAGATTTTACAAGTTGATGGCCCTAGAAATTTAATTACAATTACTGCCAATGAGAGGAAAGTACTCTTTGTTTATGAAATATGGGATGTACCGAACAGAACTTGTGGCAAGCTAAGATGAATCGTTCATATTCATATATTCCCTGCCACTTGTTCGTTGCCTATGCTTTTCGTATTTGAGAGCACACTTTATTTTGAAACTGGGGGCCATGTTTAATACATTTTGTGTCTTACCAAACAATGCATTACACTTTTTATGTATATGAATTTCATGCCTGTATAAGTTACATTTTTCAAGTATATATACTCTTAACTGTTGGGGTGTTCCCAATTTTCGTTTCGTTTATTTTTATTTTTTTTTAACTACTATTAGCGTTCGGAGAGCTCCTCTGTACTCTCTTGCTTTCTTAGTAATAAAAACATGCATTGATATAGGAAAGACATGCAAAATAAAATTTACCTTCTCTATGTCTTCACATCACCAATTTAAATTGGATATACATCAATTTCAAGTCCATGAAGATTTGCTTACCTCTGCACGGTTCACAAATGCTTTTCCCTCTAGCTGACTGATTGAAACAAACAATTTGAAATGCAACCGATGCTTATATAACTAAAGAGGAGATTTGATTACAAGGCATATTATGTTTCAATATACTGATAAGATTAGCGAAGTTTTATTTACATCTCTATACCTATCATGGCAATTGTTGATATAATCATGTTACAACAGATAATAAATTAATTTCAGTTAATTGCTTTGTGCATTGCAAGACATTTAATTAATTATATATGAATATATAATACAATGTAATTTGACTTTCAAAGGGGCTTTAAAAAAACATTTTGAGTTTTGTTGCATGGTATGACTAGATTGAGAAGCAAAGCTGATATTGAATTGTTGGTGGCCACTTTTTGGACGTGGAGTGCAAGAAACCATTTCTTATTTAAAGGAAAGAGGGAGAATCCTAGGTTGCTGATAGCTAAGACAGAAGCTGTGGTTGATGCATGCACAAGAACTCAATTACTGGCATCTGCATCTGTTGGAAATCATTAGGCTTTGTTTCAGCAGACATGAAGTCCCCTCCAACGAGGCTATTTCAAGGTAAATGCAGATGCAGCCACCAACTCAGAAAAGCAAATCACAGGGCTGGGAGCTGTTATTCGAGATGAATCTGGAATGTAATTGCAGCTGCAATTAAGCCTTCAAAGTTTTTTTGGAGATGTATCCTTTGTTTTTGTGGAGGCAAAAGCGATGGAATGGGGTATGTAGATTGCGGGTCGTGCAGGCTTGACGTTATTGGTTGTTGAATCAGACTCCCAAGAGGTGGTTAATTTTGTAAACAACAGGCAGCACAGCAGATCCGAGATCTTCCGGGTTATCTCAGAAATTCAGAACCTATTGAAGGGCTTTGATCATGTTAGTATCCAGTATGCTCAGATCTTGTAATGCTACTGCCCACTTTTTAGTTAAACTAACTTTAAGGAAATGTATGAATGGGTTCATACCCTTCACAACTGATGTATTTATTTTCTTCAATGAATTGAAAGTGGTTTTTATTCTTTATAAATAACAAATAAATAAATAAAGAACACGGACTCCAACTTTGACTTCTAAAGGGTTTTGACATCTGTTAGCTATACCAAGGAAAATTCTTCCCATTATACTCATTTTTTTCTTCAATCCCATTTTGTCGAAATCTCATAGAAAAATATGGGGAACGCTATCGGAATCCAATTCTCATGTGATGCCATTTTATCTCTCTGCCTCGATTGTACTCTCAAGAGAGCAGCATATATAAGCCAGCTTGAAGATAATCTTGCTGATTTGCAGACTCAACTGAATAAATTAATTGAAGCAAAGAATGATGAATTGACAAGAATGATGTGATAATGAGGCTTGTAATTGCTGAAAGACAACAAATGAGACACTTGAATCAAGTGCAAGGTTGAAAACTGAAGTTGGTGAATTGACAAGAAATAGCTCTCAAGAAATTGAGAAATAATGTCTTGGAGGCTTCTGTTCCAAGAGCTGTAAGTCGAGCTATAAGTTTGGGAAACAAGTGGGTAAAACGCTACAAGATGTGAAGACTTTAATGGGCGAAGGAGCTTTTGAGGTGGTGGCTAAGAGAGATGTCTTGTAGAAGAACCAGCTGGAATTGTTGGTCTATATGGCATGGGTGGTGTCGGTAAAACTACTCTATTAACCCATATCAACAACAAATTTTTTGTGAGTTCAACTGATTTTGATTGTGTGATATGGATTGTAGTTTCGAAAGACCTACAACTTGAAAAAATTCAAGAAATTATCGGGAAGAAGGTAGGTTTGTTGGATGGTGATTCATGGAAGAATAAAAATTCTGAAGAGAAAGCTCTAGAAATCTTCAGGTTTTTGAGTAAAAAGAAGTTTGTATTGTTGCTAGATGATAAATGCGAGCGAGTTGATCTAACAAAGGCGGGCGTCCCTCTTCCTGGGCTTAAAACAATGCATCTGAAGTCGTATTTAAAACCAGGCTTGTTTGTTTGCGGCCTCATGGAAGCTAACAAGAATTTTAAAGTGGAATGCTTATCAGATAACGATGCTTGGGAACTGCTTCGACAGAAAGTTGGGTTAGAAACACTTGACAGCCATCATGATATCCTAGAGCTTGCCCAAACAGTGGCCAAGAAGTGTGTTGGTTTGCCGCTTGCACTTATCACCATTGGTCGAGCTATAGCTTGCAAGCGGACGCCTAGAGAATGGAGGTATGCAATTCAAGTGTTAAGAACATCAGCTTATGAGTTTTCAGGTTCAGGAAAAGACGTAAACCCTCTTTTAAAATTCAGTTATGATTGTTTGCCCAATGATATAATTAGATCTTGTCTCTTATATTGTAGTTTATGAAGGAGAAAAACTAGTTTTTTAAATTTTTTAAAAACTTTTTAGGACCGCTCTCATACAATATATAAGAATATGTAATCTATAAATCGTACCTTTAAAATCTAATTTGACTTTTTCCGCTGAAGTGATTTAAGCTCCTAAATCACGATCCGTCACCACCACGCCTGTTAGATCACGAATTGTCACCAATGATCTTCTAAGTTATGACTCATGTTTGATCTGCACTTGACGTGTGGGTGCCTTTATCACCACTAAAGCAACTAGCATGAGAAAAATTTTCTCTCAACAATAGAGATAAATTTTTTTTTATAAAGTAGCTGCTCTCTTTTTCTTTTTAGAAAATAAACTTTTTATATCTCCCTTTAGTGAAAACTATAGGCTCCAAATAATGAAGAAAAGTCACCTTACTTGCTTTTTCCATAAGGGGCCCCGCTAGTAAAATAACATAAAGCCCCTTATATATAAACATATTAAATGGAGCCTCTACTAAATAATATATTTAAGCTTTTGACTCAAATAACTAGTTATCTTGCTTATTAATCTAGTAATGGTGCAGTCAATTAAATGAGCTAACCCAAAGATCATTTGGGAACATACAATAGTGGCTACAATAATTAGACCTGTAATTAAACTAGTCCAATTATTTAATACCAAATCTACTCCACTAAAAGATTGGAACTGACTTTCATAATTGTATGCTCGAATAATAATTCGTTCCAAACCACATTAATTTCTTTACTGCATAATCATTTGTACCACATTGTTAATTAAATCGATATCTCAACTATCCAATCGATTTAATTACATCTTATTCTTTGATACTTACTGATTTTTTCTAATGATCATTTTCAACATACTAAATATGGTGACACACTATGACCAAAGAATTCTATAATCAAGTGCCGAAAACCCATAAAGAGTTGTGTTGTACAAATTCTATATTGTTAATCTATAATTCCAATACTCATAAGTGCT
Organism: Citrus x changshan-huyou; assembly: GCA_039657385.1. Lineage (NCBI taxonomy): Eukaryota > Viridiplantae > Streptophyta > Magnoliopsida > Sapindales > Rutaceae > Citrus > Citrus x changshan-huyou. The sequence continues at coordinate 13,003,083 of CM077547.1, read as the reverse complement.
CACACCAAGATACCGAGTAATCTTGACCACAATTGTGTGTCGTGTCCATTGGTAGCTCACATGGAATAACAATTACAATTATGAAATCATAACTAACTCAAGATTTAATAAGTCTGACAATTATTTCAAGGTTAATTAAATCTCATATGTGATCTAACTCAATATAGTCAAACTACATTAGTAAATTTATTGAATGATTTGTCTTAATCATAAGATAACCTGTATTTATGTTTTCTGTGAATCCATATGATGATCACATAAATACATATATTATGATTAAATGGACCTTATTCAATATATATTTATGTAATTGAAAATATCTCAAATATTTTACTAATCAGAAAATAAATTAATATACTTTTAAAGAGCATATAATCCCAACAGTTTATATCTAGAGGATTATTTGATTTCTAAAGAGATTTTAATATATTGTTGGATTGGTGAGGGATTTTTGGACGAAAGTGTCAGGTTTGGAGAACAAAACCGACGGTACTACATTTTGGGCATTCTTCTTCATGCTTGTTTATTGGAAGAGGGAGGAGACAATGAAGTAAAAATGCATGAAGTGATTCGCGACATGGCTTTGTGTATATGAATTTTTTACTTTAATCTGCCCTTTTTTATTAAGAAAAAATTATGACTGATATACCAACCATATGTGTTGTTTAACATTCTAGCAAGTAGAGGACAAAGAATTCTTAGTTGTTCCTTCTTTTTGATTTAGCCACTTTTAGCAAGTGTTTATATGCAAACAATTTAAGCAAGTGTTTATCCGTTGTACCCCGTGGAACCTAAAGAAGTGAATAATTTAACAATTCTGTCTTGGGGAAGTTTTGTCTTGCCTTGCAGCTCTCATGGGGTGATATGTATGAAAGTTCTTTTGGGGTAAAAGCACAGGAATATCATCCACACAGCATTGAGCAGGTGTAGTTATTATGTAAAAGATGTCTGTAACTATGCTGCAATACTGCAATGTGAGTTTGTAGAATGGTATCTTGTTTTGATTTGGTTGTTTTCTTAGAAATTTTATTGCAAGGAATGAAGGTTTTGCTTAGTGAATGTTGATTTTCTATTTAATATGAGTTCAAATGAGCTTTGAAAGTAATATTACATGGCTAACCAATTTTCCTTGAGGGATTTCAATGCTGGTTTGAATACAACATCTTGATCTTCCATACACGAGCATCTAAGAGTTGCCGAAGAGTTAAAAGCTCATGTCATCATTTTCCCAAATTGCTTCTTCCTCACTCCATCTTATTTTGAAAGTTTCCATTTCTCTCTCTAACAAAGTTGCCAAGACACAGAATTTAACACTTTGAATCTTTGTAAGGCACAACTTCAACAGTCTCTAATTATATTTGAATTTCTTTTTTGACTTAATTATACAACTTTGATGTACTAACTAAACTTTCTTTAAGCTTTTGTCTGTTTTTTTAGATAAATTCCATATTTAGAATTTACTTGAAAAAAATTTAGTTTAGTCCAGTGTATAAAAGATTCCTAGCTTCGCCCCTGCACATAATGTATATTTATATCTAATTAAATTTTTTAAAAAGTCAATATTATATTTTTTATGTCATTAAATAAAGTCTTGTTATTTTATCGAATTATATTCAACTTGAAAATAGTTTTAGCTTTTAGATATAAGTTATGTAAGTACAAGTTCAAAGTATATTAGTATTTACTAATATTCAATCATTTATAATCTCATGTTGAAAAAAAAAATGTCATTCAATCATATGCATTTAACTAAATTCAAATATAATCTAAATTCAGATACCTTAAAATTATTAGGGAAAAAAAAAGCCACAACTCTATACTGTTTATTGAGTAAACCAGATATTAACTCTATCATGAACAAACATTTATTTATATTGTTACCCCTTTTGGTTATTTAATTAAATAAGGGTTAAATAGTCATTTCTTGAATTGATAAACACTTCTCTTCACGGTCAATGGCAGTCAAGGACCTAAATATAACTAATTTGAACTAAGAAGGATTTATATGCCAAAATGAGTAAAGTTATTGTTTTGCCCTTTTTCATTGATATATATATATAGAGAGAGAGAGTGAATCTAGCTATTTTGAAGTTGTTTTAAAATAAAACACCAATCATAATTACATAATTAAAATTATAATATATATTTTATTATTTATTTTTTTTATATACGGTTGTTCTCTATTTTAAAGTAATTTTAAGATTCCAATCGCCATATACATATATATATATTTTTGAAGAGGCCATATATATAAATTTAGCTGAGAATAACAGCGATCACAATGTTAATAATCTTACACTTAAAAATACACGTGGCAGTTATTCATTTGAAAGCAAACTAAAATTTATTTATTTGTATTCTCTAGCCACAAAGCTTGCTTTACATGTGCAAAAGCTTAAAGCTTGTTAAAGAATTGAATCAATTGATACCAATACTGCAATCAAACGCAGAGATGGGAATTTCAAGAGGAAATCCACTGTCAACCCAGGTGCTATTTTTGAGTGTGTGTTTATATATTGTTATTTAAATGATCTTATGATACCATGAATTTAAGTGCTTGATGAATTTTTTAGACCCAAGAGTTTGCCTTAGCATCAGATTTTTGTATGCAGATGCTTCCTTTTGTTTTTATCTGTTGTGATTACTATTTTTTGTTATGTAGGTATTCACCAACTCGATCAAAAATAGAAACTTTGCCATGAAACAAACAGAACCCATGTTGTGACTTTTTTTTTTTTTTGGAGTGTTTATTTGCTTTAATGAGAAGCCCATATGAGCTCATAGAGGAAGAAATTAGTGAGCCTTGTGGGGCTTATATACTATTGAGCGTTATTATGTATTACTTTGAAATTTTGTTGAGAAATATGATGAGCCATCTATAATTATTTCATGATATTCAGAAAGACAGTCATTAAACTGCATCTTTGTTATGACAATTGATTGGATTAAAACATTCTGCTTAAATGAAATTATGACATGATTGACTCCACAAAACGGTTATGTATTGTGGCTATTTTGGCTAACAGACTTGTGAGTTTTCAGGTTGTGTGTGTCATATATAAGGAATTATGATGGGTTAGACTTTTGATGTTGTTTTATGAACTTAATTTGGCTAATATGGTGAATATTTGGGAGTGTAATTCCATAGAAAATATTGATTTTCTCGACCAGAAATTACAAACCAAAAGTACTTGGATACTGGTATGCATATGAGAGAATAGATCAAGCAATATGCTGATGTCAGCAACAGCCAGGAAATGGGTGCTGATTTTTAAAGAATCTTTCTACAGTAATGAAGCATTTAAATTATTTACTTTGTATGCTTGATAGCAACTATGAGGGAAAAAAAGAAAAGGAAGTTTGATTTTGCAGTAACAGTTGTGAATTAGCGAAAAGTTGGTGCAATTAACTTTTCTTCTTTTCCCTTCTCTCTCTGTTTTTGATGTGCTCTCGATGTAAAATTTCTATTGTGCTTCTGTATGATATTATGAATCTGATATTAATTTTTACCTGCTTAAGTTAAATGTTATTTTCGTTCTTTGCAGGTTTGTCTTAATATTACATTTAGTTTTGGTCTAATATATGCAATTTTTTTTCATTGGCTTAGAATGTGATGACTTCTCGACAGAAGGGGGTAGCTGGGCTGGACCCAAGTGACTGGAGAAATCAGTTATCTCATGAATCCCGACGAAGAATTGTCAACAAAATGTACGTGTCTTTTTTTCTCCTCCCAGCCATAATTCATCTACTCGAGAACCTCTATATAGTTTTTGGGATATCTTTTATGGTTTTAGCTCGTATTAGTATTAAGTGGCAGTGATTTGAGTGGCAATACCATTTCCATAGAAGAATAGAATTTTTTACCGGGTATGGCTCCCATCAAAACTAGTTATTTGCTTCTCAGAATTTATTTTCCTATTTTCTTATTGTGGATATATTCTTGCGAATAAAAGCGCAGGCATTGCTCACCAAATACAAAATTTGAGTGTGAAATCCTATCTGAGATATGGCTACATCCTAGAGTGACTATGTCATGCTGTATCAATCGACCAAATGATATGCATCGTTATTGTGCTTATATAGAACATTGATGCAAATAAAGAATTTGAAGAATGAAGCATTCCCTTATCAAACGTTCCTGCCCTTTCTTGATTCAGTTTCAAAACTATTAAATTCAGCTCACCATTATAGGTAAAATATATGCCCATTCTGTTTCTTGTGACATTTCAGCTCCTCGATTAGAAAATGTGTCGAGATCTAGCACTATTATTTCATTTTTTGAGATACGTTACTTTTCGCATTTTGTGTCATGTACTGGGTGCTATAGTGATACACATTTTGGGTCACTCATTGCAATTCCTTTTGTCTGATTCTGGCCTTGCTTGAATTGGTTCCCTTTAAAGCCTATTGCCCAGAAAATTGTACAATAGTTGGCACACAAAATTAGATATTTTGGTGTTGGCTGTCTGCATACCGAAATGAACGGAACTGTATCATTAATTATATTGGTCTTCCAGCTATCAGTTCATGGACTATAGCTGTCAAGGCTGAATGGCCCCTTGATTTCCAAAGAAGACTTGCTGAAATAATTGTCTGTTTCTACTCTTTCCTGCTCAAGAGTTAAATGTAACAAAGTTCCCTGATTCTTTCAGATAAGAAGGGTAATTGCCAGAGAGTACTGTGCTTCCTTTACATATAGATATTATGTACTTTGTATTTTCGTCAAATTATGATCTTGGCCTGAGAATTCAAATACTTCATATTGTATACTGATTGAGTGTTCTCTGAGAAACTGAACAATGTGCATAGTGACTCATTAACATAGTGTTTTTTAATAGAATGGATACATTGAAGAGACATCTTCCATTTTCTAGCCCAGAGGGATTAAATGAACTCAAGAACATGGCCGGGCGGTTTGAAGAAAAGATATATACTTCTGCCACAAGTCAGGTAATTCCAGTTTGAGGCTTTTTTTGTTTGACTTGTATGTAAATACTCTTTTCTTATATATGTGCTTCAATGCAGGGCTGTTCCTATGTGTTTCTTTTCCTTTTAAAGATTCCTGATATTTATTTGTGTAAATCTATGTGTGAACCGTGCACATGGAAGCACAGACATGTATATGTGGTGCAAAGTAGCCATGTACTTGGGAAATTGGGAAAGAAAAGTCTCCAAAGAGGGAGAGTGGAAAAAAGAGGAGGGAAATGGGGTAAATAAGTATCAAATGATATTGGCTCTTGATGGTCATTAATTTGTGGTGACGATAAAGCAGATGATGCCGTTGTTGAAATTTTTTTTATTTTTTTTAAAAAAGGGAGAGAAGAATGAAGTTGGAAGAGGAAAAAGTTGCAAATCTTCTAACCTGTGAAACTGAAGAAAGAAAAAAAAAAGAAAGGAACTGAAATATATATATATATATTCATTTTTGTCGTTGCCATCATATAGTGGCTATTGTTGGAAAGAAGATTTTCACCTAATAGCCTCCAGCATTTTTATTATCTGTTCAAACCATATTTTATTATTTTAATTTATTTATATTCATTGCACGACAATTAGGTCATGTTTTCTGTTTTATATTCTTTGATCATTTTGGCAACATGGAGTACTATGATTAATCATTTTGTACTGGTCTCAAATTTCAGTCGGATTATCTGCGGAAAATATCTCTGAAGATGCTTTCAATGGAGTCCAGGTCTCAGAATGCGATGGCTAATCCTTTGCAATCCAACAATGCTAGCAGGAGCAACGAGCCCCCTCATCCAGGTAGTGACGTGGAATTTAATGCAGCTTCACTTTCAATTTGTCTCTGAAACCGCTCCCTATAATCAATCCTAGCATTCTTATGTGTTCTTTACTTTTGCAGCTTGAATATTTCTTCCTCGACAATCAAAGTCATAACAGTATGATTGGCTGGATTAGCTTACCTCCAGACCTCTCACAATAGTTATAAATAATTCCGACATTTGATATCATGATCTGGGGATTTCAGAGCTTAGAAAATATGATTTGTACCCATGTGTCTGATCATGAGAAGTTTGAAAATATACATAAAAAACTGTATGGATTGGAAAAATATAATCTTATTATGGTGTGTTTGAGAGTGCTCTTAAATCGTCATTTGATGAACGGATTTCGGATACATTATAATATTATGTCATTATTAATTAGGGTGTGTTTTTGGAAGTGCTTAATTATGCGTGTGTAACGTATATTTCTTTTATCACTTTTGAAAAGCATTCCTAAATATTTAAGTATTTCAATGTTTATTATATCTTAACTTCAAATATAATAAAATAAAATAACATAACTGTTCTCCAATATGAGGCTCCGAACTAAGGGTCTATGTTAATAACATGACATATAATAATTTTCTTAAATTTTTCTTAAATTTTGTTACTAATTCAAATGTTTAACATAATGCGGCGGTTTGTTTGTAATTGACATTCAAGTTACTACTCAAATGCCGAAATTCCTGAAGGTCCCTAACATTAATTTTTTATGAAGTCAACAATGAAGTTGAACTATGTGTTTCGTCGGCTGTTTCACGCTAACAGAGGAAGCATTTTATCTTCTACAAAGGGTTCAGTTTTCTTGCACTGTATGATATGAAGTCATATTGTCATATGTTGTTCTGAATTAATTTTTTTCTGCAAATCAGAAAGAAATGTTGTATTTAAGAAATGGAAAGTATAAGATCTTGGGAGTTTTACAGTATTGTTCTTGACAAACAGATAAATTCAGTGAGGAAAAACTAAAAACTACGAGATAGGTGTTTTTTCAATTCGAGAAGCAGGAAAAATATTTGTTTTCTTCTAGCTGACTGATGAATTATTATGAAATTGCTGAGAAAATTACTACTATAACTTATGGCAATTGGCAATTAAAGGGGGGCTATTTTCGTTTATTATATATAGGGTGTCACAATCAAGATTAGCAAAAGTTTGTTTGCAAACCACTCTCTATGACACAATTATTATTCGATATTATCATGTTACTACATTAGTCTAATGCCATTATTTGGCTAATTAAACATTCATGTCGGTTTTAAGATGATTTAACTAGCTATATCTATTGTATTTTATTATGGCGCTCTAGCTAGCCGGTTACCAACTTTGACTTTCAATGGGGTTTGATTAATTACTCTGCATATACTATGACGGCCAATGGTTAATGTAATATAAACACAATAAATTTTAATCAAATATAAATTTTCTGAACCAATGTTTCTTTATTTTATGAATTTTATTTAAACGACATGCCAATTCGGAAACAAAAAAAGGGTTGCTGCGTTGTTTCCCCCCAATTATCATGATCAACCTTGTTGGAAGCCTTGGTCAGAAAAGTAATATTATACGTTAATTGCTTTTAATATTTTAATCGTTAGTGGCACAAAAAAGCAAAAGTTGTTATATTTAATGAGTTCTGCTATTTGAACTGAGAGAAGTCAGAAGGAAGACAGAAATGATTTAATTAACCAATAAAAATGTGAGCCCACAAGTTTAAAAAAAGCGCGTGAATCTAAAGTGAAAGGCCGAACTGTATCTGCATCTGCATCTGTCGCACTTTTTAGCAGCATTTCCAGCCAATGCATTTCCTTCTGTCTTCTCTCAGTTCAAATAGCTGCATTTCCGGCCCTGCATTTGGAAGAAGCGAGAAGATAGATCTGTTCGATAGTTGAAAAAAAAAGTGAAACAAAACCAGTGGTAATAGATCTGCAAACAGAGGCAGTTTGATAAAATTATTACTGATTAATTAATAAGTTGGTCTCTCTCATTACATTCAAATAATGAAAACCGCTGAGTACTCTCTTCTTCAAATTAGATGAAGTTGCTTTGATATCTTCTCTTCCTGATTTAGAGATAAGGTGGGGATTTCGTTTTCTTTTTTTATTAATATTTTAATATAACTGTGGGGCCAACAAATGCAGAGAAAATGGTAAGTGAATGAAAACAGCTGTTTCTGTCTTCATTTTGTTGTTCAGCTATCATTTTCCACATTTAATTACAAATGGAACAACCAAAAGCAAGGTCATAATGACAACAAGAAGAATTCTTTTATTAAATTACAAGCTGAGGATAAATGTTAAATTAATTACAAAAGCAAAAGGCTAATTTATTCAAGGCAAGTAAAGCAGTCGCGAATGGCACATGCCTAATCCTTTCTAAATTTACAAAACACAAATTTTTTTCAATCCGCAGCAGCTTGTGTTAAAATTATCTTGGTTTCTCGTAGTTGATTTCTATTATCCAAAAAAAAAAAATGGGTAACATTTTGCAAATCGCAATCGATGGTGCTATTTTCAATCGTTGCCTGGATTGCTTTCTTGGAAAAGCAGCATATATAAGAAACCTGCAAGAAAATGTCCTAGCCTTGGAGACTGAATTGGGAAAACTAATCGAAGCAAAGAACGATGTGATGGCGAGAGTCGTCAACGCTGAAAGGCAACCAATGATGACCAGGCTGAACAAAGTTCAAGGCTGGCTTTCGAGGGTGGACGCTGTTAAAGCTGAAGCTGATGAATTGATAAGACATGGCTCTCAAGAAATTGAGAAACTATGTCTTGGAGGCTACTGTTCCAAGAACTGCCATTCAAGCTACAAGCTTGGCAAACAAGTGGATAAAAAGCTAAGAGATGTCGGGACCTTAATGGCCGAAGGAGCCTTTGAAGTGGTAGCTGAGAGAGCTCCAGAATCAGTAGCGGATGAAAGGCCTATCGAGCCGACAGTAGTAGGCCTGCAATCACAACTCGAGCAAGTTTGGAGATGTCTTGAAGAAAAATCAGTCGGAATTGTTGGCCTATACGGCATGGGCGGTGTCGGTAAAACTACACTATTGACCCATATCAACAACAAATTTCTTGAGAGTACAACTAATTTTAATTATGTGATATGGGTTGTAGTGTCAAAAGACTTGCGACATGAAAACATTCAAGACACTATCGGGGAGAAGATTGGTTTGTTGAATGATACATGGAAGAATAGAAGAATTGAACAGAAAGCTTTAGACATCTTCAGGATTTTGAAGGAGAAGAAGTTTGTGCTGTTGCTAGATGACTTATGGCAGCGGGTTGATTTAACAAAAGTGGGCGTCCCTCTTCCTGGCCCACAAAATAATGCATCCAAAGTGGTATTCACAACCCGTTCCGAAGAAGTTTGTGGTTTGATGGAAGCTCATAAGAAATTTAAAGTCGCGTGCTTATCAGATATCGATGCTTGGGAATTGTTTCGACAGAAAGTTGGAGAAGAAGCCCTACATAGTCGTCCTGATATTGTTGAGCTAGCACATACAGTGGCTAAGGAGTGTGGTGGTTTGCCGCTGGCACTTATTACCACTGGCCGAGCTATGGCTTGCAAGAAGACACCAGAAGAATGGACTTATGCAATTGAGGTGTTAAGAACATCAAGTTCTCAATTTCCAGGTTTGGGAAATGAGGTTTACCCTCTTTTAAAATTCAGTTACGATAGTTTGCCCAGTGACACAATTAGATCATGTCTCTTATATTGTAGTTTATATCCAGAAGATTATTGCATTTCTAAAGAGAATTTGATAGATTGTTGGATCGGCGAGGGATTTTTGACTGAAAGGGACAGGTTTGGAGAACAAAACCAAGGATACCATATTCTGGGCATTCTTCTTCATGCCTGCTTACTGGAAGAGGGAGGAGACGGTGAAGTAAAGATGCACGACGTAATTCGAGATATGGCATTATGGATAGCATGCGACATTGAAAATGAGAAGGGGAACGTTTTGGTTTATGCAGGTGTTGGATTGACAGAAGCGCCAGAGGTCAAAGGTTGGGCAAATGCGAGGAGAATTTCATTGATGGACAATCAAATTACGAATCTGTCTGAGATTCCTACATGCCCTCATCTCCTTACTTTGTTTCTTAACAAAAATAAGCTACAGATGATCCACAATGACTTCTTCCAATTTATGCCCTCTCTCAAAGTTTTAAATTTGTCGCGCGCCAAACTAACCGAACTCCCCGTAGGGATTGCAGAGCTGGTTTCACTGCAACATCTTGATCTTTCTGAATCAGATATATCAAAGTTGCCGGAAGAGTTAAAGGCATTGGTAAATCTCAAGTGTTTGAATTTGGAATGGACAAGGAATTTAATTACAATTCCGCGTCAACTAGTATCTAATCTTTCAAGGTTAAATGTGTTGAGAATGTACGGTGCTAGTAACAATGTTTTGGATGAAGCATCAGAAGACAGCGTTTTATTGGGCGGGGGTGAACTCGTTGTAGAGGAACTGCTTGGTTTGAAATATTTGGAGGTGATTAGCTTCCACTTGAGAAGTTCCCGTGCTCTCCAAAGTTTTTTGAGCTCGCATAAGTTACGAAGTTGTACTCAAGCTCTGTCACTCCAACACTTAAAAGATACGACATTCCTTGAAATTTCAGCTTTGGCCGATCTGAAGCAACTCAACGAATTGCGGATTTCTGAATGTGAAAAGTTGGAAGAATTAAAGATTGATTATCCAGGGGTAGTTCAACGATTTGTTTTACACGGTCTTAAAAAGGTTGACATTGTCAAGTGCAATAAATTGACGGACTTGACATTCCTTGCTTTCGCTCCAAATCTCAAGTCTATTGAAGTATTAGGTTGCGTTGCTATGGAAGAAATCGTAAGTGTGGGAAAATTTGCCGCAGTTCCAGAGGTGACGGCAAATCTAAACCCATTTGCAAAGCTCCAAAATCTTGAATTTGTTGGTGTGATAAATTTGAAGAGCATTTACTGGAAGCCCCTGCCCTTCCCAAATCTGAAATCGATGAGTTTCTTGCATTGCCATAAGCTTAAAAAGCTTCCACTTGATTCCAATAGTGCAAGAGAGCGTAACATTGTTATTTGTGGAGACAGAAAATGGTGGGAACAGCTCGAATGGGTGGATGAAGCTACTCGAAATGCTTTTCTTCCCTGTTTCAAATCTTGAGCAGAGATCACATTTGATTAATTTCTGGTGCGTACTTCTTCTCGCACTAATCCTTTCTAATAATTTCCTTCATGCAGAAGTCTGCATCTAATAACTTGTTACTTCAATATGTTCTTAATTGTTTGAAGGTACTCTGAGAGGTGCAGATTCAATTTTTTTTATCAAGTGGCGAATCATTTAGCTATTGCGGGACTCGATTTCACTCCTGTTGCAAGACTCTTGGAGAGACTCAAATCATAAATTTGATCAGTGATTTTGCTCCTATATGTGTGCTCAGCGGATGTGTTCATGCATTCAATTAGGTTTTCTACCCTTTTTTTTTTCTTTTAACTTTTGGGCTTTTATATTTGTATTCTTCTTTGTACCATGCATCCAAAAGTTGCAGAAGTTGTTTCAACGTAGTGGTGTATTTACTTGGTTGCTAGTCTTCTTGCAGTAAGGGTTCATAATTATTTAACACAAATTTCGAATTGTTTTAAACTTTTTATAATTAATCGTGTTATCAAGAAATGTTGTATCTTCAGACTTGGTGTTCTAAAGATTCATCTCTGGTAGTCTTTTATCGGGTCAATTTATTTTGATTCACTCTAATGAACGGCTCGATTCTTGATTTTCACTTTTTTTTTTAATTTTTAAATAAATGTAAATAAAGCCAATTTCCCTACGTTGAAGAAAATCTTTTTGTTATGGTATAATGCAATGCAAGAGGCGAAATATTAATATATATATTTTTTTCATATGAATGATACTGAAATTTTATTAAGAAAAAAGAGGAGAAAATATTATAAAATCACTGATTTGAAGTGATAGTTGGAGAAGACCTCAAGCATCCTCAAGTAGATCTGAAGCGCAGTTGTGCAAACAAGTAAAATGCGTACCACGAATTAAGCTCAAGCAACTGAACCATCTGAAGCGCAGTTGCCATGGCGGCTTGAAGCTGGAGCTCATGAGACAAGTTGAAGCTGGCTGCTGAAGATGAGTCACACTCTCTGACCAAATACAATCCCATCCCTTCGAAGCTGCAAACTCAATAACCTTAACAATCGCATATATCTCAACATAAAACATGTTTGATGGCCAAGAGGCATTGCAAAATTGCCTCGAAAGCGCCATTGCAACTACGAAACACAGCACTACAACAAGCTGCGAGTCATGGATTACCCCATGTCAAATCATTTGTATTGATTTTGATCCAAGTAGCTCTTGGAAAGACGCCAGATTCAAGCCATTAATGACAGAAGAAGGACGGCCTGCCACATGACAAATTCAAGGTTGAATAGATAGGCAGAGATGTGACACCATTTCCCGGACGAACAGATCCAAGAAAGCTAAGGTGGCTAGTTATAAGTTGGTTTCTATATATATATATATATATATGGAAAGTGCAATGTACATGGCTTTTCACTATTGAATTTGGAGAAGTTTTTTTTTTTTTATTACATGAGACTATTGCTCAGATTACAATTCATATACATGAGATTATTACTGATATTTACAAATTAGACTATTACTGGGACCAACTGACATCAATACTAATGAAGCTCTGCCCAGATTTTAACCCTCACAAATATTCAAGAGATGTCTACTCCTCTCTCTGATATTTACAAATTAGACTATTACTGGGACCAACTGACATCAATACTAATGAAGCTCTGCCCAGATTTTAACCCTCACAAATATTCAAGAGATGTCTACTCCTCACTCATGAGTAAGAGAGAATACTACCTTCACTCAAATTAATTGAAAAAGAAAATACCCCCACAATACTTTTGTGGGGGTTCGAACTGCTGCCCTCCAACTTGGAGGGCAGCAGCCCTGGCCACTCGGGCTACTGCCCGAGTGGTTGAATTTGGAGAAGTTAATTACCAGTAAAAGGCAAAAATTTCCTCTAAAGTTGATGAAATCGAAATTTGATGAAGTTGGAATGATTAATTGTTTATGCAGTAAAAAGCACAATTTACACAACGTTGTCAAAACGACAAATACCTTGCAGCTCAGGGCTCACAATGAATTTGTCCAGTGTTAGTCAATGAAATCCTTTTTTTTTTTTTTTTTTTTGCCACCCTTTCTGCCGTACAGCATATGATTATTACCGCCTGTAGATAAAACCTAGACTCTGTAACTTACGGATCCAGCTTTAGCCAACTCTCATTACTTGCATTTGTATGAATTTTTTCTCTCTCCTTGGGACATGTGTGCTCTTCCCATTGGGTGTGTATGTTACAGATTCTGTAACATAGCAACCTCTCAAAAAACAAAAAAAACAAACAAACAAACAAAGGGGCACCTCTCTTATCATTTTTGCCGCTCACTTATTGATTTTTTTTTATTTCTTTTCACAATATATGGACAACAAAAACGGCAGCAGGGGTTGTATTTTTTATCGCTCTCCTGTCTCTAAAGCAGAATCTGACCTCACTGCTGATTCAAGTCCCTCTCATTGTCTGTTAAGATGAATTTGTCAATAATTTATCTGTAATAAATTTTCCTATTTTGAAAACAAATTTTTTTAGAGTACTCTCATTGTTGATCAAAGTCAGTGAATTTTCTCCATAATATAGTAAATTTGTAGTGTAAAATTTAAAAAATAAAATACAATTACCAATAGGCATGTTACATAATTCAATAATAGTAATTAATGAGAATTTTTTATGATGTTGTATGATCTTTTTACATAATGGGATTGGTCTAGACTCTAAGGTTTAGATATTTTAATCCATATCATTAGTTTAATTAAGTGGATAAATAATTAGTTAATTAATAAGAGTAACCTTTAAATTAAGCTGATGAATTCAAATCAAATAGAAATACTTATGGATTCAACGCGAATAAAGAGAGGTGGTGATTCATATAACTCTTGTTTTTCCTTATTTTAATTTATAAAAAACTTTTTTTAAGCAGTTTTTTAAATATTAACCAATATTTCTAAAGAATCTATATCTTTTTTTTTGTACAAATATTTTAAATTGTTGATCAAAATCTTAAAATGTACATTTATTATATTATTGATTCTGTAAAAAAAAATGCAGCATTATAGAGAGATCCAACTAATAAATATTAATGAGTTTAATTGATGTAATTATAATTCTCAAAAGATAATGAGGAAAAAAATAATTTATTGCGAGACCAAAAAGAAAAAAAAATGAAAAATAATAAACCAACCCCAGATACCATATCTTCAATTTGTAGCTGCTGGCCACCAATTCACCAGTGGCCGGCACGTAATCGCGAGGCGTTTTGAGAATCTGTACCGTATCTATTTTATTTAACGTAAAATCCAAATCAATGACAGCCCCATGTTCAAATCGGCCCATAAACCATCCAACACCTGGCGCCAAGTGTCCTGTTTTTTTTTTCCCACCCTTCTTTTGCTTTCAATGCAATGTGCCGTGTCATGTTTACCGTAGAAACTTCCAAAAATCTATGAAACTCGCCGTCACGTTTATCGTTAGGAAACAGTTGTATCTGCAAATTAAAAATAATTAATAAATTGAATAAAAGCCGTTGGCCCAACGTCCAAGAAATGGATCTGTTAAAAAGGGCCCCATTTTGGAGATAATTACGGAAGTGGCCCAGCTACATGAAAGGTCTGTCCTCGTGTCGCCTTCGCTAATCATCGGTCGTGGCCCGTGGGTAGACTATTTTCATTTTGAGGTGGCGTTATTGTGTCGCCACCATTATGCTTACTTTTCATAATTACCTTTTGAAAATAATAATAATAATAACTGTTTCTCGATTTTCTTGTTCTGTTCTTCTTCTATTTTCTTTTAATTATTTGGGTGTGACATTACTGTGAGCTTATGAAAAAATAAATAAAAATATTTTGAGAAACGTGAAATGATTGGAGATTAAATTAGAGAGATTTATTTACTTCTCTTATGAAAAATTGATTTCATTTCAGTTAGGCTTTTAATTAAGGTTTCAGATTATAAGTTTGATATTTTTTACATAACCTCTTATTTGCTACTGTTAGGCTGCATTTAGTAACACTTCCTCTTAGTTGCGTTTTTTTATTTATGTACTGTATTACATTTTTCTTATTATTAATTTAATTATATCGTGTCATCATTTTGACGTTGTGTATTATTATTTTCACATAGAGCACATGAAATGTTATTAGCTGAGTTATATTAAAAGTCTAGTACGTTTATGTTCTATTTGACATTTAAATTTTAAAAACAACTTTATCTATTCAAATTCATATTATAATCATTCTCAACAACAGAAAATCAAATCTGTACTTCAAATAAAAATGATGAGATTGGAGCCACTTATCGTTTCAAAATTGAAAAATGAATTTCAGTAGTAGTTGTTACAACCAAAAATTTGACAGTGACATTAGAATTAGAGATAGATCTGGAGGGTAAATCAGTCAATAGCACCGAACTGTAGTTCACTTGTTCTTACCAGCCAAGATCTGATAATGACAAAAAGAATTAAAGACACAAATCTCAAGGGTAATTTTGTCAAATTAAATCACTCATCGCACAGAAGAAGTACCCGCAGATTCTGACAGTTGACCAGAAGCAAGACTTGTCTACGCTAGTTTCAAACTGGACCAGACCCAGAGATCCAACTGTTAAGTTACTTTACACGTGGCGCTCTATTCCGCATTCCAGCAAACATCTCTTGACCAACAGGCGCCGATTTGAGCGCCCTCCCGCTTTCCGAAAAAGCCTAAACCGGACGGGGTCCACTCATACTGGACCCCTTTACCTTGTTCTATAAGGAAACGGTGTTATTGTAACATCATGGCGCGTGCGACACAGTTAATTACAATTGACGAGTATTTTGTTTCGAATTGTAAAATTAGAAAAAAATTTCTTTTATAAAATAGGAGTTTAATTCTAAGTCTACACATGCTCACATTAAGTTAAATATTTTTATGTTAGATACGCCTTTTACTTGCCAAATGTTTGAGATAAAGCCAATTATAACAATAAATAATAAACATATTACAACATATCATGGAAATGCAATTGTGGTGAATAATTGAGTCTCTCACAACAATTATTATTGACAAATGAAGTATTTATTTACTATAAGAGTTATTCAGAAATTACAAAATGTAAATTATTTACTTTTTGATTTAACATATTGTTTAATTAATAATAAAGAGAATACTATAAATTTTTACATTGTGTCTATAATCAAAGTTATACTAGCTAGTATTTGCATCTGAGATTTCTCACTGGGATTTCCATTGACAAATCCCAATAAATTTTTGCTTTTGTTTTCAAGTTAAAAATTTCAAGTTTAAATTGATGTTGAAGTTCGGTTTATATCGATTTTTCACTAAAAATATATTCTATCTATTGAGGTCATTTTTCCGGCTTCAACAGCAATCCTTACAAAAATGATTATCCATTGTTCTAAGGTACAAAATTTATTTTGAAAAAAATGTAGCAACGATTGCAAGTTTTATTAAATTAAAATCCTCCGTGTTTTACACCCTATCATTGGCGCGTGAAAAGTGATTCTCGGTAGCCCCTAGTTTTTCTTTTCCAAACACGAAAGTGAAATCCGAACCCGCGAGCCGCTACTAGTTTATCCGCATAACCAACGGCAACGCTCACACAAAAACGCCACTCAAATCCTACAAAATTGCAATCCGCCCACTCTCCTTCCCCCACCTATAAATACCCTCCTTTCGTAGCACTTAGGTTTGCCCAAATAACGCCCCAAAACGGCGCTCTAAAAGAATATTTTCTATTAGAAATAAAAAATCTCTCCAATTTTCTTCCTTCTGATAATCACAATGCCAATATCATCCTCACCAAGAAACAAATCCAACGGTTCAGATCTAGCCACGTTTCGCAGAAACTCACTGTCTTCCTCTTTCGCCTCTTCCACCTCTTCCAGTTTCTCATCCTCCACTTTCTTCGCACGTGCCACCTCTCCCACACGTGCCAATCCGTACTACGGCCACCACAATGACCGCGCCCACAGTCACAACCGATCCTCGCCGTCTGTCCGGTTCTCAATCGACAACCGCCCGATCTCCCCCAGCCGTTCGATCTCGTACACGCGACAGATAAGTAAAAGCAACAATGCGGCATCGTTCAACGCCCCGAAGAGGACCTGCGCGTGTTCGCCGACTACGCATCCTGGCTCCTTCCGGTGCGCTCTGCATAAGAGGACGAACAGCTACAACAGTCATAAGACGGCGTCGTGTTCGCATCACTCAAGTAGTAGGCTGAATTATAGGAGATCAGCGATGACGAATTCGCTCGTGAGAATCGGAGGAGTGGAAGGAGAATTGGTCAAACGTGCATTGACTGCTCTGATTAGGCCTTCTTCTCACCAGCAACGCCGCCGAGCCGCTTTTGAGCCGAGGCCGAGCCGCCTCTCTAATATGTCTAAAGCGGATGATTTGTGAATTGTGACTGTTTTATCGGGACTTGTTTTGAGTGAGTTGGCGAGTTGACTCAGTGATTTGGTGGACAAGAGTGACTGAGGCTTTCGGCCTTTTTATTTTCTTGGGTTGTCTTGTGACAGAAAGTTTTGGTAGAAGTGGTGGAAACGTTGTAGTTGTAAAGAGTTAAGGAAATGAATCTGGGAAATTTAGCAATAATCCAGAAGTTGTAATTATTTAGTAAATTCAAGAGAAATTTTTAGTGGCCTTGAAAAACTAAATCATGATCGAATAAAAGTTAAAGTAAGTAAATTAGTTAAAACAAGTAAATTAAATTATCTTCTGAAACTAATTAAAAATTATTGTTTTGGACTTAAAATATATATAGGGTAAAATTATGGTACTACACTGGTATTATACTACAGTTGAATTCAGCCATACTACAGTTGAATTCAGCCATTGGATTAGCCATTGGATTCAGCTTACAGTGGTCACCTGAACTAGATTCTAGTTGTGGTATGGTATCTCTAGTTGTGGTATGGTATCACTATAGTATCATAGATGGACCCATATATATATATATATTATTAAGATTTTTATTATGGGTGTTTTTATTTTTTATAAAAAATATTATTGAATCTTATTATTTAATAATATGTTTATATTAAGGAGATGATTATTTTTATATAATTGATTTAATTTTAATTAGTTAAATTATTAAGTTTATTTTTTTAATTTAATGTTAATTTTTAATTTTAATGTTTAATTAATATTATTAAAAATATATTTTAAAATATTTTTATTTAATTAATTAATTTTAATCGTTATTTAAATAAAATTTAATAATTAATATTATTATTTTTTTTTATAATTTTTAATAATATAGTGATAGAATAATAATATTTTCTTTAAATTGATATTATTTATCTTCACAATTTTTTATATTTAAGTTCTTTAGATGTTATTATTTATTTAATATTTATAATTTATAAGGACGAATTGTAAAACTATTACTTTTTTAATTTTTTAAGTTAAAAAAATTTTAATTTTAGTAATTAAAAAAAATATCATTTAAATTTAAACATTTAATTTTATTTATAAATTTATATCAATTAAAGTCTGATTTCAAATTAAAAAACTCCACCTAAATTTTTTAAATTTATAACTTACTAAGGTTATCCCCCACATATATATATATATATAATTTTTTTTTATATAAATATATTATTAAATTATATGACTTAATAGTGTCTTGTACTAGAAAAACAGTGTCTGCCCTTGTGAATTTATAGTGATTGCACGCGTGGCATGTAATAATTGAGATCCTTGGGCCGTGGACCCAGGGAGCACATTCGATCATCACCGTGTATGCATATTATTGAAAAAGAATTTATAATTCAAAAAAATTAGGAAAAATACTAAAGAAATGACAAAATAATAATAGAATGTACTAAAACGTTGTATGATATCATAGTATTATCTGATTATTTGATCTATTTTGTAAAAAAAAAATTATATAATTTTATAGTTGATTATAATTTCTGTTTAAATATCAGTATCCAAGCAATAATTGTATGTTTTTTTTCATATCGAATATTTTATAAACAAAATCATTCCTATTTTATACTTATTTTTGTAGGCATGGATGATGGACATTCCACAACCACGAGTTTTGTCAAAGAGGTTCTTGAAATTAAAGAAAATTTACACATTATTGCATTTTGATGTCAAAGTCAAAGAGCTTACAATTTTTTTTTTTTGGGTAAAAAAAAAAATAATTTTTTTGACAGGGTGGAAGATTGTGATTCTATTAAGGTTTCCTTCGTAAGACTATTTTTTTTTTTGTGAATTTGCATTTAATTTGGTTAACTTTTGACAAATATTTAGCTAAAGTGAAGTGAAAAACAGCTTGGATTCCACAAATGACAAAATTTGATTAAATAATTTCCTAAAATTGACCCTGTGAATCAAATTTTTAGCATTTTGAATAAAATAAAAAATCGCAACAAGTGGTTCCTTTGCTGAGTTGGATAGTTTGGGTTGGAGCCGTCGATGTTTTATGGGCTCGATGAAGGACTCTTTGGATCGCATAAAATTTGTTATTTATGCATCCGAGGTTGTCGTACTCGCGAGATTTTTAACCTAAATTTGTGCATATGTATTTTTTTTTTTGCCTTTTTTTCAATGATTTTAAATGTTAAAAATTTTCACAAATCTACTTATGATAAATCCAAAAGTTTTACCAAAACTTTTTGCTTTAGCTGTGTTATATAGTACAATTTGGATATTTGGACAAAAGTAGGTATTTTGCGCCATTTGGACCAATTTGATTCGAATGCTAGTTCTAGTTTTGGTTTAGAAAATTTTGAATCGATAAATGAATGAAAATTAAAAATTAAAAATAAAAATAAAGAAAGAGATGAACCAATCCAAATCGATTTGGTTCAGTTCTTCGAGTAAAGATTAATTATCCCAATAAGTTAAGTTTCTTCAAAAATTGCCCATCCTATATAAGGGACTCGAACGAAATATATTTCAAAATATTTTTTAAAAAATAAAACAAATGTTAAACGTATATATAAGAAACTTGTTTTGTTACATTAGATAATAGAATGAGTAATTTACCGTTTTAATTATTGGCTGATTCATTGATCGGATTAAGGCTTTTTATTGAGGTGGACACAGAAGTTTGCCACAATAATATAGAATTAGATTTAAAAAAAAAAACTACCAATTATGGGAAGGCACAGGCAACGTGTGCACCGATGTTTGGGGATAGGAGACAAATCAATGGCTTTAGCACATTCTGGCAATCTCAATCCATGACATCTTGGGTAGCATTATCATTTACTGACAGCCTGACGATGTTCTTGAAGAATCTACAATTTCTTAATAAGAAAATCATCACTAATTTAAAAAAAATTCTAGAATTTTTTAATACCCCATGTCTGCACATTCATTGACATCAGACAATTGAAAATTCATGCCCAATTGAGACCATTAGAAATTCGGAATCTGAATTATTGATAAAGTATGTTATGCTTGTGGCAGTCCATCCATGAATGTGGTCATGTCGATTATGGATTTGCAAATCTGCATTATTGACTGCCAAAACCTTGCTACATCCTTCGCATACTACATACATACGACAGTGCATCCATTTAGAAAGAAAATGAGATACAAAAATTTTGAAAACTTACATTGTTTTTAATTCTGCCAAAACCTTGTTTGATCCTTTGCATACTGCATATATACGACAGTGCGTGAATACAGAGCTTATGTATTTAAATCTTCTTCCAATTATTTGAATGTGTATTTGGTCTATTCTGAAATTAGATAACGAGATTACACGGACATCGCGTAATAGCCATGCTATTAATTTAATTTAAATATGTGTTTGGTATTATTTTGTGTATCTTATATTTCACGCTCGGTATCTATTAACACTTTTTACTACATGCAAGTTAAATTTGTGTTTAAAATTCATATAAAAATTAATTTATTTTTCAATTTACCAACTTACAACAACAAGAACAGTAATAATAATTTTCAATATACTACCTTACAATAATAATAATAATAATAATAATAATAATAATAATAATAATAATAATAATAATAATAATAATAATAATAATAATATCCAATTTTAACTTTTAAAATAATTATTTTTTGTTGACATACTCACTTTTCAGTCAATCTTTCTACCTTATATACTTGATTAAAAAAGGATTTAAAAGGAGGAAAAAGAATTTTATAAATATTAAATCTAATTCACTTTTTTATTAAAAAAGAAAAAAATCTATTGAATTCTTTCATCATTTTAACATTTGATCAAATTAAAATTATTAAATATGGTGTTTCTGGGAAAAAAAAAGATTACATGCTTGCTTATAATTAAGAACCAAATACCCAGATATGCAAAGTTCAATGTAAATCTCTACAGATCTTTGGTAATTTTATCAAAGTAAAACTAAATAAAATGTATAAGAACCCAAAAATACGACCAAAAAAAAAAAAGAGATCCAGCAAATAAAGAAAATAACTATGAAGGAAAAATAGAAAAAAAACAGAGGAAGAAGAAAAGCAGAAGAAAGGAAGAACGAGATGCTATTCATAAATCATGGAGGGAGATGAAAGCTAAGAGATAAGGTTAGTGAGATAGACAACGTGTCAGAGTCTTAAAGATGGAGACTATTTGTTATTATTTATTAAACGTGTTTATTATTATATTTTATTTTACAATTGGTTTTATAAAACAAGTAAAACATGTATAAGTTGTTTTATAATTTACAACTGTCAAAGCTAAGTCAGATTCTGTGTTTTACAATTACATTTTACGAGAAGGGCTACCAAACGCTTATTTCACTTGAATTTATAAAAAGAAAATGGGAATGGCCCATGAAAAAGGATACCAAACGCCCCCTCAAAATTGCATTTTTTATCTATTGTTGGACCAAAAATAGAATAGGCCCAAATAAATTTAATTTCAACAAGTCACATCTAATAAATTTATCTCAATTGAGCTCACGAAGTGATGGACAAACCACTTAGGATAATCCTCTTAAGTAATAAGACTTCAAAGACTAAAGGGTCCCAAAGTCCAAGGCTAAAAGGTTATAAAGTTCTAGGATCCTATCATAAGACAAATCACCTAAGATAATCATCCTAAGTAACGAGGATTCAAAACCCAAAAGGTATCGAGGTCCTAGACTCCTATCTTAAGACTGTTAACATATATGTTTTCATAATATTGATTTTGATGATAACAAATAAGATTAAGAATGATTAATCTTTTAAGATCAAATTATTTTTTATACATCTTAAATAAATCATTATTTTCACATTTTAAAGGTTTTATACTTAATGAAAAAATGATTTTATGAAATTGATTGTTTCTATTCTTTTTAAATAAATCATTATTTTCACATTATAAATGTTTCATATTTAATGGAAAAATGATTTTATGAAATTGGTTGTTTTTCAAAGTTTATGGTTTAATTGAAAGAATTTTGAAAACTTTGAAATAAATAAGTATTGCTTCAAATTTCGGATTTGGACCTATTTGAAACTATTTAAATGTTTTTGGGCCATTCTATAATTTCACAAAGTTTGGGCAAAGTCATAATTTCAAAAAGTTGTGGGATTGACAAAGCATTATTCTAAAGTTCTGAAATTGGACCTTTTTGCAAACTTTCATAACTTTTTGGGCCACATTATAGTTTTATAAAGTTTTGGGGTCAAACTGTAACTTTAGAAAAATATTCACTGTAGCAGTTACTGTAGCAAGCGGAAATCCGGATTCTGACAAACGGAAGTCCGGATTTTAGGCAAAATCTATCCGAATTAAAAGCGGAATTCCGGATCCTGACAAACGAAAATCCGGTTGTTGGGCAGTAAACTACTGAGCGTAAGCGGAAATTCAGATGTGACAAAGCGGAAATCCGGATGTTCAGAAATTCAAATTTGTGGTTGTAACGGTAACATTAAGCGGAATTCCGAATGTCAATAACCGGTAATCCGGTTACGACCAAAATGTGCATAACGGCTAGTTTTTGAGCTCAAACTATATAAACTCAAAACCAATTTATTTTTGGTTAATCCAAGCAAGCAAGAACAAGTGCACACAACATATATTGAGCTTCAACTTCGTGAATCATCATTCATTAAATCATCTTTGTTCTTCAATTTGTATATCCACTCTTAAAGAGAGATTCATTGTTGTATTTATCATTTCTCATAAATTTGTGAGTGTACAAGTGTGGGAAACACTTGGGGTGAAGAGATTGGGGATATAATCTCTTGTTGTAAAGGTCCATTGACACCTTGGAAGTCAATTGTAAGCGTTTGAAGCATTGGGAGGCTAGCTTAGTGAAATCCTCAAGCCCGGTGAGCTTGGAGGCGTGGACGTAGGCGGGGATTGCCGAACCACGTAAAAATCCTTGAGTTTGCTTTCTCTTCCCTTGCTCATTTATTATTGTGCTTTCATTGAATTTATTGTTTTCGAATTTACTAAGGCATTAGATTGGATTGTTGTGTGGTTTGCTTAGCTTAATTTTTAAAATCCCAATTCACCCCCCCTCTTGGGTTGCATACTTGTATTTCAAAGACAAACTACTTAGAATATATCTTCTAGGTTTTAAGGTTCCCATCATTCTAGACTTTTAGTAAAAGCAACCTAAGGTTAAAACACTTTTTTCTTTACTCTATAGACAGGCTTGCATATCCATGTGTCGATCAACATGGGTACAAACAAACAAGTGTCGCCAAATGTGAAATGTGATAAGAACAAGGACACTTGTCATCAAGATAACTAGGACTAAAGTCAAATCAATTTGACTGATAAATATGTCTTTCATTCTCACTAAAAGGTAAGAAAAAAAATATGGACTCAAAAGTAAAAAGGCTAACTTTCTCTCTCTAATGTTTCTCTTTTTAAATTTATATTTTCAAAAGACCGGTGACTGACTTGACTGTCGGATGGTTTACGCGGGTAAAACCGGTCCTCTGATCGTTTTCTTATGTTTGTAGAGTATCACTAGACAAGGACTTCTCCCAGTCATATAAATACTCTATCTTGATTATTCATGAGATGTTTTAAATAAACCAGTGACGATAATGAACGTCCTTGGATGAATTCTAAATTTTCATAAACTTAACATATGAAAATTTTGTATCTTTATTCAAGATCAACAAAATAAATGAACATGTCATTTCAAGGATAAAAACTTAAAGAAACACATAAAATAAAATTCAAAGTTCATCTTCTAAGCAATCAGCTTATAGAAAATGTTCAAAACTCCTAAATTAAGAAAAAACACTTAGAAATTCCTAGTATGCTAAATATCATCATTTTGCTGCTCAGGATGCCTCCCGAAGAGATCCTCAAACCCTTCTAGTATAACTGTAGATATCTCTTCGGTCAAATGAGTATCTCTTGTTCCATCCGTACTTCCCTCATCAATGCACATCTTGGAGCCATTATCCTCATTCGGCTTGTTATCATCAAATTTCACACCAAGCTCTTTCAAGTGATTGTCAACCATTTCTATGTCAGCATCAGCATTGTAGCAAGCAAAGAACATACGACAATCCTTTAGTCCCTTCAGGTATTCCTCGTAGCCTTGGTCAAGGATACCTTCAATTTGCTCCTTAGTTGCAGAAAGTTCCTTCTTGAACCCCTTGGCTTTTTCCATCTCAGCATTTGCTTTATCCAAAACTGGCTCTTTCATTGGCCTTAGCATAATCTAATGAACATTGCATCTCATAATTATACTCTATAGTCTTAGAAAGTTGGAGACTCAATTTTTGGACTTTTCTTTCAGCCGTCTTAGCCTTATCCTCAGATGTGGATAGAGAGACCAAGTTCTGCATAAGATAAACTTAGGTTAGCAAGAGAATGACCTTAAAAAATAAATAAGTAATAAAGATAGTTAAATAACTTTGCCTTAGAAAGAAGGCTTGAGGCAAGCTTGAGGGATTCGACAAGATCAAGGCTTTCGATGTCATTCATCAATGTCGAGGAGTGAAGAGATAAAGAGGACTGATGCACCAAGGGATTTTTTGGTGTAAGATTACAAACTCGCTTCTCGGATGAAGGAGAGAGAGGAGGAGGAATAAATGATGTAATCTGTTGAGCTTGACATACAGACTGAGAAGATGATCCTCCTTGTTTTTGTTCTTTCTTTTGAATAATGTCTGGAATCACCAACCTCTTCCTTTTTTCACCTTTACCAGTGGCATTAGAAGAATTCTTGGAAGCCATCGCCGAAGTTTCCTTCTCAAAAAATGAGGTGCTTGGAATAATACCACGCTCAACTAAGGTTTCCTCATAACAAGAAGTTGAGATGGTATGCTTACGCAGGCTTAGGCTTAAAGTTTTTTCTATATTTCTTTCCTCTTCTGCTGAAAGGTCAGGACAAGTCCACTTATCTGCAAAACCAAGGAAGAAAAATTAGTTCTTGAGTTATAGAAAGAACTCATAATAAGAAATAATAAATTATTATAAGAAAATGAAATTCTACTTTATTGACAAAATCAAGTCTGGATTCTAGCCTCATGATGCTTTGTTCTTGTCCTGAACTCCCAATTGCCTCTAACAAAAAAAGGTAAGGTTTTCAAATCTTATCTTGAGGACTAGGTTCACCATAAAGAAGAATCTTGTCTGAATTAGGATAGGCAGATAAACGCCAAAATTCTTCAGCCTTAGAACATCTATGCGGATGAAAAAGACTTTGAAATTCAGCCACAGAAGGATAATTGAATCCTAAGTAACACTAAAGAGACCACATTCCAACAATACAACACCAAGCTTTAGGAGAAAGCTGAGTTGGAGCAAGTCCTAAGGCGTGTAATATCCTCCAAACATAAGGATGAAATGAGAATCGTACTCCAGAATTCAACATGCACCTAGTAATCCCAACAAAGCCCTTAGGAGGGTTGGTAATGCTCCTTCTAAGTGAAGCATGGCGAAGTCTTATTGATCTATGAATGCTATATCTAATCATTAATATTTCAAGGGACATTTCATCTAATCCAAATTTAATCATCTTCATCTACCATGGATAAGTATCTTCAACTACGGGCTCATCCTCATCCTCAGAATTTTCTAAGTTAATCACATCCCTTCTCTTTATTATTTCATCTACATATTCACTGCTATCCTCATCTATCTCATCTTTTAACTCACAACTACCTACATCACTCGTAGTAGCATGAATGATTGTCAAGGGAATAGCACCCACCATTATATTTTTATCCTTGGTCATTTCGATACTAGGTCTTGTTGAACTAAGAAAAACCTACAAAGTATAAATGATTATGATTACTCTCCTAAGGATAGCAATAAATAATAAAAAGTAATGAATAAATAAATACTCACGGAAAGTTGCCGAAAAATCACTAGAGAGTCAACAAAAGACAACCAAAAATTCATCTCCAGCCACTATGAACACCACCTTCGGGCACCTTGAGAGCTTTTCTCTCTAACCTCTTCTCTTTTATATTGTAAACTATTGCATGAGAGAGGGGAATGGGAAATGAGGCATTATATAGGAGAGGAAGAGTATCTTAGCCTATTAAAAAGGATCTGTAATTAAGGCAAGTATTGATGGAAATCAAATATTCTTAGAAAGGAAACAAATCGTCCTATGATAGTTTAATCTCCAAAAATGGAAAAAATCATTCTAGGATGGAAATAAAATAATCCTAGGATGGAAATAGAATTATCTGAAAATGGAAATAATCATCCTAGGATGGAAATAAAATAATCTTAGGATGGAAATAGAATCACCAAAGAATGATCCTAGGATAAAGATAAAATCATTCTAGGATGAAAATGAAATAATCCAAGGACGGAAAAAAAAAATCCTAAGAAGGAAATAAAATAACCCTCGAAGAAAATCCTCTTAAGGATGGAAATCAAGGATAAAATCCTCTTAAGGATATCCTAGAATCAAATCCTCCTAAGGATGAAATTTAAGAAAATCATCCTAGAATAAAATCTTTCTAATTATGAAATTTAAGGAAAAATT
Organism: Citrus x changshan-huyou; assembly: GCA_039657385.1. Lineage (NCBI taxonomy): Eukaryota > Viridiplantae > Streptophyta > Magnoliopsida > Sapindales > Rutaceae > Citrus > Citrus x changshan-huyou. Next base: position 12,976,260 of record CM077547.1, on the reverse strand, counting down.
CCGTAGAGAAAATCATCCTAGGATAAAATCCCCCTAAGGATGAAATTTAAGGAAAAATTCTTTAAAGAAAACCATCCTCGGATAAAATCCTCTTAAGGATGAAATTTAAGGAAAAATTTCTCAGAGACAATCATCCTATGTCAAAATCCTCCTAAGGATGAAATTTAAGGGAAAATTTCTTAGAGAAAATCATCATAGGATAAAATCCTCCTAAGGATGAAATTTAATGAAAAATTCATCAGAGAAAATCATCCTAAGATCAAATCTTCCTAAGGATGAAATTTAAGGAAATTTTCCTTAAAGAAAATCATTTTAGGATAAAATCCTCCTAAAGACGAAATTTAAGGAAAATTTCCTCAAAGAAAATCATCATATGATAAAATCATCATAAGGATGAAATTTAAGGAAAATTTCTTTTAAAAAAATCACCCTAGGATAAAATCCCCCTAAGGATGAAATTTAATGAAATTTTCCTAAAAGAAAATCATCCTAGGATAAAATCCTCCTAAGGTTGAAATTTAGGAAAAATTCCTTAGAGAAAATCATCCTATGATAAAATCATACCAAGAATGAAATTTAAGGAAATATTCTTTTAAAAAAAATCATCCTAGAATAAAATCCTCCTAAGGATGAAATTTAAGGAAAATTCTTTAGAGAAAATCATCCTAGATAAAATCCTCCTAAGGTTGAAATTTAAGGAAAATTCCTTAGAGAAAATCATCTAAGAATAAAATCCTCCTAAGGATGAAATTTAAGGAAAATTCCTTAGAGAAAATCATCTTAGGATCAAATCCTCTTAAAGATGAAATTTAAGGAAAATTCCTTAAAGAAAATCATCCTAGGATCAAATCCTCCTAAGGATGAAATTTAAGGAAAAAATCCTCAAAGTAAATCATTTTAGGATAAAATTCTCCTAATGATGAAATTTAACAAAAATTTCCTCAGAGAAAATCATCTTAGGATAAAATCATCCTAAGGATGAAATTTAAGGAAAAAATCCTCAAAGTAAATAATTTTAGGATAAAATCCTCCTAAGGATGAAATTTAACAAAAATTTCCTTAAAGAAAATCATCCTAGGATAAAATCCTCCTAAGGATGAAATTTAAGAAAAATTTCTTTGAGAAAATCATCTTAGGACCAAATCCTCTGAAGGACTAAATTTAAGGAAAATTCCTTAATGAAAATCATCCTAAGATCAAATCTTCTTAAGGATGAAGTTTAAGAAAAATTTCCTTAAAGAAAATCATCCTAGGATAAAATCGTTTTAAGGACGAAATTTAAGGAACAATTCCTCAGAGAAAATCATCCTAGGATAAAATCCTCCTAAGGATGAAATTTAATGAAAACTTCCTCAGAGAAAATCATCCTATGATCAAATCCTCCTAAGGATGAAATTTACGAAAAATTTCTTCAGAGAAAATCACCTTAAGATAAAAATCCTCCTAAAGATGAAATTTAGGGAAAATTCCTCAGAGAAAATAATTCTACGATAAAATCCTCCTAAGGATGAAATTTAAGGAAAAAATCCTTAGAGAAAATCATTTGACAATAAAATCCCCCTAAGGATAAAATTTAAGGAAAAATTCCTCAAAGTATGAAATTTACCTAGGATCAAATCCTCCTAAGGATGAAATTTAAGGAAAAGTTCCTTTAAAAAAAATCATCATATGATAAAATCGTCATAAGGATGAAATTTAAGGAAAAAATCTTTAAAGAAAATCATCTTAGGATCAAATCCTCCTAATGATGAAATTTAAGGAAAATTTTCTCAGAGAAAATCATCATAGGATAAAATCCTCCTAAGGATGAAATTTAAAGAAATATCCTCAGAGAAAATCATCGTAGGATAAAATCTTCCTAAGGATGAAATTTAAGGAAACATTCCTCATAGAAAATCATGGTGGGATAAAATCCTCCTAAGGATTAAAGTTAAGGAAAAGTCCTGAAAGAAAATCATCCTAACATCAAATCCTCCTAAGGATGAAATGTCAGGAAATTTTCCTTAAAAAAAATCATCGTAGGATAAAATCCTCCTAAGGATGTCATTTAAGGAAAAATTCTTTAAAAAATCATCCCATGATAAAATCCTCCTAAAGATGAAATTTAAAGAAAATTCCTTAGAGAAAATCATCTTAGAATAAAATCCTTCTAAGGATGAAATTTAAGGAAAAATTCTTTAAAGAAAATCATCCTAAAATCAAATCCTTGTAAGGATGAAATTTAAGGGAAAATTTCTTAAAGAAAATCATTCTAGGATAAAATCTTCTTAAGGATGAAATTTAAGGAAAATTTCCTTAAAGAAAATCATCCTAGGATAAAATCCTCCAAAGGATAAAATTTAAGGAAAATTTCTTGGAGAAAATCATCTTAGGATAAAATCCTGTTAAGGATGAATTCTAAGGAAAAATTCCTTAAAAAAAGTCATCCTATGATAAAATTCTCCCCAGGACATCCTAAGGAAATCCTCCTAAGGATGGAAATAAAAGATAAAATCTTCCTAAGGATGGAATCCTTAGAGAAAATCCTCTTAAAGATATTTAAAAATAAAAAAAGAAGAAAAAAGTCTAAATTTTTTAATTTAAAAATTTTAAGCTTGGGGGGCAATTGTTGGACAAAAAATAGAATAGGCCCAATCAAGGCTAAGGATGGAATACTTAGAGAAAATCCTCTTAAAGATATTTAAAAATAAAAAAAAAAAAGAAGAAAAAGTCTAAATGTTTTAATTTAAAAATTTTAGACTTGGGGGGCAATTATTGGACCAAAAATACAATAGGCCCAATCATGACCCGACTAAATTTAATTCCAATAAGGCCCATATAATAAATTTATCTCAATTGAGCTCATAAAGTGGTGGACAAACCACCTAGGATAATCCTCCTAAGTAATAAGGTTTCAAAGCCTAAAGGGTCCCAAAGTCTAAGACTAAAAGGTTATAAAGTCCTAGGATCCTATCCTTAGACAAATCACCTAGGATAATCCTCCTAGGTAATAAGGATTCAAAACCGAAAAGGTATCGAGGTCTTGGTTTTATAAGCTAGTAAACCAATAAAATATACCATAAGAAATCGAAGGCTATTGTATATATTTCACCACTGGAGATATATATCTTCCATGGCCATGCATTAGAATAAAATAATATAATATCACAGACTATATCCGATCCATAGATTTTGAAATTAGTTTGATTACATGATAATAGAATTATCTTATAACATTAAGGAAATGATTTAAGTACTATTTTAGCAATTTTGAGTTTCGCATTGATTTTTCAAATTAATTAAATGTTGAAACTCTTTCATGTTTGGCCTGAAATTACAACTTAATAAAATTAAAAAAAAGCCAATAATTAATGGCGTAGGGTACATAGTTAAATAAACTTTAAAATGTATTTAAATATTCCTATGAATTTTGTGTAATTAAACAAAATATGTTATTTAAGTGAAATTGTGAAAATATTTGAAATTATAGGGGTGGTCACTGAAATTTCTAGAAATTGAGCCAACTACATGATCAAGACAATTTATTTTGACAAGTACGGCTTGTTAACTACTTTGACTGGTACAATAAGTTCCTATCAGTAAAACACAATTCAAATTAATATTTGCAAACAACAAACAATATCTCATCAAAGATCAAATTTGAGAGGAGTTTTTGGTCAATCAATCCAACTAAATTTGAGTAGAGTTTTTTGTCAATTAATCAAGTTTTTCAGTTTTGAAAAAATTTATGTTCAAGGTAAATCTGGGAACTATCACTACAAAAAAACGATGGATATTGATGAACAAGGTTAGTTCTTTGTAATTTGATATTTAGAATTTTTATGATTATTTTGTTGTTGAGTAGAGAGATGGTTATGAGGAGATTTCGGCTATGTAACCATGTCATGACCAATGTTTTAAAATCAAACACTTGTTTGATTATTTGTCCAAAAAAAAAAAAAAAAAACATGTAGAAACATTAGAAAATTGAGCATATAATACCAGTCGTGCTTCTTGGAGAAAGAGGCTGAAAGAAAGAACTAATACATCATTTAAGTTGGTTGCTTCAGTGCTTCTGAGCATTTTGTATTGTTTAAATCATATCTTAATGTAGAAAAATTGAAATTGAACATTGTAAAATTATTTGAACTTCTAACAAGTAGAGTTTTCTAGGGATATATAGCTTCTAATTTTTTTCCTGAGGAATTGATATCATTTAATTCAAAAAATTTTAGCCTTATGTAGTTTGAAGACAACTGTGACCTTTGTACACTAAATCATGAATATCTCTAAGATGAGAAGTCCGAATTTGATTATGTAAAGTAGATACATTTGTCTATCCAACATATATAGTATGCAATCTCATATATTCTAGATCAATACAGTTAAATCTTAAATATTGGCTGACAAATGAATTTGTCAAAACCAATCTATCATCAAACAGATACACATCCACTTGCCTAGTTGCCTTGCGGATTAATTGATCATGCATGCTTTTTAGCACTGTAATAGCGTAATCACATAATCTACCACCAAATATAATATTTATGGATAAAATTAATGTCTATTAACAAGGTTATTATGATCTCTCTTTGGTGACAATAAAACAAAAAAAATGCAGGTGTCATTATATATTTAAACACATACTATATATATAACAATAAGCCAATAGTAAAATCTTTCCTAAATTAAAAAGTTAGAAAGTTAAATAATTAAAGAGATTTGCAGCTGGCATAAAAATGGAACTCTAAATATTTTGTTTATCCATACATCATGAAACTTGAAAAAAACCCAAAGCAAAGTAAAATTTCAACATGGCCGACCAACTAATTTTTCATTACCGAAAGATATAAAAAAGAAAACATCATGAAAGAGTTTGCAAAACCTCACACCTCAGTAAGATTCGGTACCTTACCTTAAGTGTACCTTGCCTCATGGTCGCTCTCCCCTTTGACTTTTTTCCATATGGCTGGCAATCTCTGTGAACCACACAAGCCTTTAAGCCGCCTGGTGCCTTTAGGCACGTTAAAGATTGATTTTAGTAGCGTAGGATAGACCTTAGGCCATGGCTGCAAATACTCAAGGCAATAAACTGACAATACAATAAAAATATGATTGTTACATTATTAAAAAAATCCAGTTTGAAAATACAACTAAAACTATAAAATTAATTCAAGAACAACTTACCGCAATATTTGTTAAGAACAATTTATCGAATCTCTTTTATCTAATCATTAGGAAACATAGATAGTTTTAAAGAATTCAATTGTAAATACATGAACGTGAGAGATAAAGAGAGAGAGAGTATTTTACTATATCTCTATTTCTTTTTCATTTTAAATTTAAAATTACCTATTTAACAAGTTTGTTAACCAGTTAACATAATTTTAAAATAATTAAAATATTTTATTAATAAAAATAATATGTATCATTAATTAGATCTGACAATATATATTACTCACACTATTAATGACGTAAAAAATTTACGCCAACGTAAAAGGGACCCTTTGTTTTATCATCCAAATTCAAAGCGCACTTGTTGAGAAATATAAAACTCTTTTATCAATTCACGCGCAAAGTTTCATTGGGGTTGTGGATCCCACAACGCGACTTCACCAATAGAAATTTGACATGCGCAGTTGTACATTATTATTAAGTGTGACTAGCAATACCCTGATCACTCTTCAGTCTTCACTACGTTACACTTATTTATGATTTTTATTTTTTATTTGAATAATCTTCAGAATTTTTACTAAGAAAGAAAAAGGGAGTTCAAGGAAACATAATTAAGTCCGATTATGATGGAGTTGCTCCACCGTAAGGTATGTTTAATAACCATACAATTGTGTGAATAATTTATTTATTTTTACTATTTATCACTTTAATTGTGTAGTTATTAATCAATATTCTATGATGAAGTAACTCCACCATAATCATTACCTAACTAAAATCCTCAATTTTGCTCATACAAACTCCTTTTCTATCACTTCTATTAGTCTTTTAGTTCATCTTACTATGTTAAACCCAAATAATTAAATTAAATATTAATGAAATTTGTTTCTCAATAAATATGAAAACGATATTTTTCATTAAAAAAAAACACTAGAACAACTTCATAAATTATTCAAAAGTTACGGCTCTTTTAATCTTAAAATTGTGACAAGAAGAGAAATTGGATTTGATTACATTCATGTTCTCAATCACATAACGTGACCTAACCTTATCTCATTTACGTGTAGAAACAATGTGGCTTGCTGCCAAGTCATGGATGTATAAACACCAACTACCTTTCAACTTCGACAAAGCAAGGAAAAAAAAAAAATTGAGGACAAAAGACAAAACACGAATAGTTGGTTTTATATATTTTTTATTTTCTTAAAGTTTTTTTTTAAAAAAAATGTTTCAGAATTTTTATGTGCTTTTGAAAATTATCTATGTAAAAAAAATTTCAAAAAAAATTATATCGAACAATTTGAGTTTTGAAAGTTGTAAAATTATGGGGGCTATTAATTTGCTCTGTTCAATAGCTATTTAAAACACCCACCTAAAACACTGATAAGCTTCATAAATTTGGAGGTACAAGCCTATACATACGGTAGGTTAATAAATGTGCTTGTTTTAAGTTGTTTAATCTTACTTTTTAACACTTCTTTTCTTTCTAATTAATTACAAAATTAAGACAAAATATGTTGAAGGATAGATCTAATAATTGTTTATTTACCCTTCTGTAAATACGTGCTGGTCTGGATGGAATGAACCCACCTAAGCATTCAGAGTGATTGGTATATATACGTGAAGCATGTCTCCAATAATTCTTCAAATTTATTTGAGGACATATGGTTCCACATTGCTTAATTATCATTAATTTTGAGTGTGTCATGTTCAAATCAATCATTTTCACTTGAAAAGAAACTTTATTCTCATTATTTTTGCCTTTTCATGCTCTAAGCATCCATGTGATAAGAACAAATGATAACCTATACATGTGATGGCAGCAGTTGCCCTGAAAAACCCTTTTGGCACACAATTCAGTCTCCGTTAATGAAAAATTGATACGTGTTTTATTGCGCACCATGACGGGTGTAATGATACGTATCTGATGAAAACCCCTTTCTAATTACTTTTTGTTGTTTACTTTTAAATTCCAATCCAATTGGGTATAAAGAGGAATCACTTATTTATTCAACAAGTTATTCCTCATGATTCTCTCTAGAATTTGTGGTAAGCTAAGTTGTGAAAATGAAGTGGTACTTTTGATTTTCGCCAACACAACAATGTTTGACATGTCCAATCTTTGTCCAGAAATGCCTAAAAATCTAACTAGAAATCAAAATAAATATCGAAATGAAGACTCGAGGAATTTGGATTGTATATGCTAATGACATGATCGCCCGCTAATTAATTTATTTTATTCATATTTTGAGAGAGAAAAATAAGGATAAACTTATGGTACCACAATTATATGGTACCATAGTTGGATATAACTATTGAATCTAACTTATAATTATCACTAAAATTAAATTCAATGGCTAGATCCAGGTATAGTACCATATAACTGTAGCACCATAATTAGACCCGAAAAACAAATCAACACACGTCTTTGGCATTTGAGATGAATAAAAACATCCCCATTGGGGATGTTGGTGCATCGTAAGGCTCTTTTATCTCAACTTTATAGTACATTATTCTTGATAAAAATATGAATTTTCGCAGGAATTTGTTAAAAAAGATGTTGTTTTGCATCGCATTAACTGATATTATTTCACAATTAATTAATAGAATAAAGACAGAAGACGCATGAACGCACGCAAAACCGGGATGTTCATTTTCAATCTGGTTCTAGTGTTTTTACAGTTTAATTGTTGGTCAAATCATTTAGACATTTGCTAATTTCCATTTACAGCGCGTGCGAGCTGAGCGCCCGGCCTCCAGTCTTTAAGGCTCCAACCTTTCAGGTTTCAGCTCATCAAATCCTTCATCATTCTTCGGCTACTTGCATTCTTGTCCCAAAACAATGCTAAAAGTCTAAACTTTTAGCAAAAGAAAGCAGAAAGTTTGAAACTTTGAGAACCCAGAATGCGAAATATAGCGCTCAAGGCAGGGAGCAGGCCACCATGGGTGGGCTTGGCAGCAGCAGTGTGGGTGGAGATAGCAGCTGGGAATGCTTACAACTTCCCTTTGTACTCGCCCGCATTAAAATCAGTTCTGGGTTATAATCAGCAACAGCTCACAATATTGGGTGTGGCCAATGATATTGGAGAGAGTGTGGGACTGCTACCTGGTATTGCTTGCAACAAGTTCCCTCCTTGGGCTGTGCTTCTTGTCGGTGTTGTGCTTTGTGTCTTGGGTTATGGTGTTATTTGGCTTACTGTTAGCCAGACTATCACTGGCCTGCCTTACTGGGTGGTAAGTATTCTCTCTTCTTTATTGATTGCTTTTTGGAATAGATTGCATTGAGAGAATATATCAGCAAACTCAGATGGGGATTTGATTTTATGGGAGTTTTTGCTTGAAGGGTGAGTATAATTGTTTCTCTGACTAGATTGTTTGAGTACTCACTTGAGGGTTGATTCCATGGAACTAATAGGGGTGAGTAAGATGGATGGATTTGAAAGCAAACTGGGTTTGCTTAGGTTGGTGCTACATGGTGTTGAGTTTTTATTTTCTCTTCATTATTATTATAAGTCTGATGTTTCTGAGAGTTTATGGATGTTTTGTCGACTGAATTGTGAGTTGATTGGCTGGAACTATGCCTCTAGGTTCAATGGAACATATCATTTCATGTTGGTGGACTTCTTTTCATGGCCATTAGAGGATTTGATCATTTGGAATTACTACTTCATGGGTATTGATAAATTTTGGATTTTGATGGCTTTGTTGCTGATTCAAATTTTTGGGATGATCAGCTGGAGCTATATGTTGATAGTTAATCTCTCTGTTTTAGTGAAAATATTGAATCTCTGGCTACCTACTCAAGGATTTTGATTCTCCGTGGGCTGTGAGTTAGATTCATCTTGATCTGATTGGAAAGTGCAAATTTTGTGTGTCTGTATCTTCGTGTTCTAAGTTTGAGTGTCATAAAATTTATATGAACTTATCTTTATATTTTCTGGTCAACCAGAATTTTACAAATGCTTGATCATGGCATTTTTTGCAGTTGCAAGATCTTACTAGTTTTCTGCAAATTTGACTTTCTTAGTTTCTACAACAGTCAAATACAAGCAAATTAGTGAGCTAATATGAGAAAATTGTTTGTGATTTGGAATTGCTACTTGCTTACGTATGTATAAAGATGCTTTAAAAGAAAAATACAGCATTGATGTGCTCATCCACAAAGGATGAATCTGTTGAATTTAAATTTTTATTGAAAGCCTTTTCTCATTCCTTTGCCTTTAGCATGTAGTAGCAAGTTCCGGGGAGTCTTTGTAAATACAAGTTGAAAATGAACATATCGTGCCTTTTGATGAAATATCCCCAATTTCTGAATTTTGAGGTTTGGTCCTTGTTAATAATGGTCCATCCAATGAAAGGTAAAAGGTCTGTGAATGTTGGAATAACATATGTGCAGTAACACGCTTGTTCTTGACATATTTTGTGTGAGGGGCTTATTTAAGTGTCTCTAACTGGAGTTTTGTCTAAGCCTTTTCTTTATATCACTGTACCTGGCCTGGTAATATTGGAATGTGCAGTTGAATTTTCCTTGTGTTTTGCCCCACTGGCACCCTCATATTTGTTTTTTCAATCGTTGAGAGTGTTGACTGTTGAAGCAAACTTTGCTCCTTGCTTATTTTTTTTTTTTTTGTTTTGTGGGTGTGTGTGGTTCTGAGGAGTGAAAAGTCTTCTGTTCGGGATTGTCACCTGGAATGTCCAATTTGTTGATATGGGGAGATCATACCATGAAATTGTAAAAAGTTTTATCTGTGTCCTGATTGTAATGCTCCGTTGTATTGTACTGTTTGAATGATAGGTCAATTCTTAATATGATCATGTTTTAAGAATTAAGACACTACATATTGTCTGCAATACCTTGAATCTTTGGTTTGGTGACCATTGTGCATAGACTAGGTTTATTATGTCTGACATATTCATCTACTCAGTGTGTTGGCGGGTATAGAGAAGAAAGCTGTATATTTATCCTTACCACTTCAAATCCTGGTTATCATCATAGCAAAGGGTTCGACAATCATCCAGTCCTGTGATAGCTGTTGTTTCAAGACTGATTGTTTTCTTCCCTCTTTTCTGATTTCATTACACTGTACCTTTTGCACTGAGCTATTTAGATGTGGTTCGTTAAATTCATTTTGTTTTGTACAAAAGGATTATTTATCTCATGTATTGGAAAAGAATAGTTGCTACTTTGCTGTCCATCCATCCTCCAGCTAGGGTTAGATTACCGTAGATGTTTAAGCTTTTGTTGCATTTGTTTTCACTTACTGCATATTCGGGACACAGAATTACCAAGATTTCCCAAGAAGTGTTATTTGGACCAGCACAAAGTCATATTTTCTCAACTTTTCATTGTTGTTCATGATAAAGAAAGTTAAGAGATGGTAAAGTGTAGGTGCTGAGTGAGAATGAGTTTATGGTACCAGGTTTTTTCATGCATCTATTGAATATACATGCATCTTAGGAAAGATATCTTACGTTGAATTTTTCTGAAAGATTTTTTCCCCATTTTATGCTAATCCAAGATATGTAAACTTCTCAACCAAAACCTCCTGATGAGATGGAAGTAATTGCATGATGCTAATCTTTGAGAAATGTGTTTGTAAATTAGCATTAGTTCATTCAAAAAGATACCTTTTTTAGTTCAACACTTTGTTTTCAGGCATATTAGCTGTTAGGGCTGGTCTCTTGGTATGAATGTGCCACTTTTAGCATATGTGCTCATAATCTTTGTTGTCAATATTATGGCAGTTATGGATTGCACTTGTTGTTGCTACTAATAGCAATGCATGGTTTGGAACAGCAGTGCTAGTAACTAACATGAGGAATTTCCCCCTCAGTAGAGGTACTGTTTCTGGCATCCTCAAAGGTTATGCTGGGATTGCTGCTGCAATATATACTGTGTTATACAATATGGTGCTTCAGAATTCTGCAACAACACTCCTGCTGTTCCTGGCACTTGGGATTCCTTTAATCTGCTTAGTCACAACATACTTCATCCGGGCATGTACACCAGCTTCTGGAGAAGACTCTTCAGAGCATGGTCATTTTGTTTTCACCCAAGCTGCAAGCGTTTTTCTTGCTATCTATGTTGTTGCAATTTCAATAACAAGCGATTATGTTTCTCTAAGCGATGCTCTTTCCTACATATTAGTTGCCATAATGGTTGTATTTATGCTGTCTCCATTGGCAATTCCTGTCAAAATGACCCTTTTCCCTGCTACCAAGAAACGTATTCGATCGGCCGGCTCTTCAGACAGTTTGGCTCAAGAAGGGGGTGATTCAACCCAAACAGATCCTTTGTTGACACCATCTTCATCTGCTGCATATCTTGGAAGTTTTTACGAGACTGAAGATTTCTCAGATGTGGAGATACTTCTTGCCATAGGGGAGGGGGCAGTGAAGGAGAAACGGAGACCCAGGAGAGGGGAGGATTTCAAATTAGGTGAAGCTTTTGTTAAGGCTGATTTCTGGCTTCTTTGGTTTGTATACTTTCTAGGTGTTGGAGCTGGAGTCACAGTTCTCAACAATTTGGCACAAATTGGGGTTGCATTAGGAGTCAATGATACTACAGAATTGCTTTGTCTTTTCAGCTTGTGCAATTTTGCTGGTCGCCTTGGCTCGGGTGTGCTGTCCGAACACTATGTTAGGTCATTACTCTTATGCTCTTACTTAAGAAGCATTAAACTGGGTAGAAAATGCAAATGTTTTCTTGTTTTGTTTGAAAAGTTCCAAACCACAGTTGAAGTTTTTGTGTCAGCATACATGACATGATTTCACCTTTGCTAAAATTTAAAGTTCTTATACCGTGCAGTTTACATGGATTCTTTCACCTTCTTTGTTTTTGCTCTCACCGAGTCCTGTTGCCTTTTATTTAGTATCTAAAAACCTTAGGAAGTGCATCCTGGCAATAATTTTCTTAATTTTTGAAAGATGATTGTGGTTTCTTGACAATTTTTTGAATTCTGTCTTCAAAACAAAATTCCAACCATATTTTTGTTTGATGTGATACTATGGGACTGTTGGAAGATCTTCTCCAATTTCATTTGGAATTATCATAATTGCAGATCAAAAGCAATTCCTCGGACAGTTTGGATTACATGCACGCATATTATGATGATCTTGACATTCCTCCTGTATGCATCAGCTCTCAGTGGTACCCTCTATGCTGCGACTGTACTGCTTGGAGTCTGCTGTGGCGTCATATACTCTTTGATGGTTCCAACTGCCTCCGAGCTTTTTGGCTTGAAACATTTTGGCCTTATTTATAACTTCATACTGCTGGGAAATCCTATTGGTGCGCTCCTTTTCTCCGGACTGCTTGCCGGTAAACTATACGATGCAGAAGCTACCAAGCAGGGAAGTTCCACCTGCATAGGTGCTGAGTGCTTCAGGCTTACCTTCCTGGTCCTAGCTGGAGTCTGTGGGCTAGGCACCATCCTGAGCATAATTTTGACAATCAGAATCCGACCTGTTTACCAGATGCTATACGCCGGAGGCTCGTTTCGCGTGCCTCAAGCATCAGACCGCTGAAATTTACAGAGTATAATGATTATCAATAAAATCCAGGCATGCCTATTTTTGGGTTGGTCTGTCCACCAATCTTATTTTTTGCTCTCTAGGAAGCAGATTGCGGCTTGCATTGGCTATATATATGATGTTGCATATTATCTGGGTGAGTCAGTGACCAGTGAGTACTGTGAAACAATGGCCAAGATTTTGTGGATACATAGTTAAAACATCCCATGATGCTGTACTTTAAACAGGAGCATGTGCACTCTCCTGAATTAGATGCTATTGATCAATATAATATAATTGAGCTTCTTCCTTTCCCAAGAGGAATTTATAATTTACAATTTTTCTTTCTGACATCTTATTTTGCATTAGGATCATACTTCAATGTATTCTTTGGATCATGTACTAATTGTATACGTTGTAAATATTATTGCAACATGAAGTAATAGAAATTTACCAATATAAAAATTCTCAGTAAATGGAACCTTTTAAACCCAGACATTTCTTTGTCGTTCATAAATATAAAATATGCGGACGCTCCCATTTGTGCTTTTTTAAATTTTTGGTCAAAATACAGCTGCCAAAATCCAATATTAAATATGTTTACACTTCAATAAAAGTGACAACACTATCAAAAGAGTCAAGATTCACCCAAAACAAATATATCTGAATATTTCTGCCAGTACAAATTTTCAGTATTTTCAACCCAAAAAACGGATACAGATACAATTCTTGCTACGTATTTGCGCATATGTAACACAAATTCTTTTCAAAAAGACACTAAGGACTAGTGCATTCTTGTCTATCAAAGGTAAAAAGAAAAAAGTTTATAGCATACAAAAGCTAAGTGGAGACAGCTTGATTGCCGAAACAGACCCTTGCTGCCCAAGTCTTCCTTTTTATCTTGACCCACCACTAAAGTAAAAGATCAATTCAATGATCTTCTTCTTTAACACACCCCTATAAATTAAGTAAAAATTTAATAAAAAAATAAAAATAAAAATCTGGTGGAAGAACCCCAAAAACCCATCTCTCACCATTACAATCTAAAATCAAATTCAGAACAAAATATTGAAAAGAAAAAATTTGACCTTTCATGTGGGTTTCAAGTTCTGAAACATTGTATCCCATCTGATCTCTTCAACTCCTGTTGACCAATACCGATCATCATCTGCAACCTCGTGATGATCATGATCATGTTCATGATGATCATAACCATTCATCTTCTCCTCCTTATTATGATCATAACTAAATACAGGGCTTGAAAAACTATTGACCCTTCCACTGGTGAGGAGCAGTCTTCCGGGTTTAGGCAGCATCAACTTCTTGTTCCTCTTCAACATGGCACTTCTCCATCTTGTGCCATAACTAGGCTTATTAGGCACAACAACAAGAGCTGTAGATGAATCTTCTCTTCGAACCCAAGTCCTCAAATACTTAGCAAGAGATCTTTTTGTTCTCTTGATAGCAACTATGAGCCTTGACACAGGCTTTGGACCAGCTGCTCCCTTTTCTTTTCTTGCCAGCTTGAGGATCTCTAGCCTGTGCTTGGCTATAGATATGCCCATGCTTTGAAGAAACTCATGGTTGAAATAAGCTATGTCTTCTTCTTCTAGCTCATTGTGAGCAAAAGCAAGGCCGTATTCATACACGAGAGTTGGCTCCAAGCCAGTTTTAGAGAGCCATGAAAACCAGTCCATGACTCTTTGAAGTGTAATGAAATGAATGTGTGATGCGTGTTGAAAGTTTGAGAGATATGTGTGTCTATATATATATAAAGTAGGAAAAGAGGAAATGGTTTTTTTTTTTTAAATAAAAAATAATTTTTTTTTTGTCCCTACGGATGAGAGAGTCTTAAATGGGATGCATGTGCATAATAAATAAATAAATAAAAACATACAGAAATGATTTAGTGCAGTGAAATAATTTAATTCACTGATGAGTAACTGGACATATGACGTAATTTTATAATTTTATTTGAATAATATTGAAATTATGGATCAATCAAATAATTTCAATATTAGTACAGCTCATTATAATAGTAGTAACATTACTCACTAATAGTAACATAATCAAATAATTTTGTTATATATATTTTTCTATCTTCTATTTTATGATATGGTTGTTGAAACTTGAGAATGAATAAAGCAGAAAGAAAAGTTTGAAGTGGGGTTTGCATGGCCAAATGGCAATGTTAACACCAAAAAATGTGATCAAGGAGTGTGAGCGAAGGATTGTTAATTCTTGGAGAGAAAATGGATTGCCATCAATCACGCTATGGGAAAAGAGTAACGTGTAGGGACCCCCCACTACTTCTGTTTTTGTGGAAAATTTTGGAATAAAAATTTCAAACAAGGCAACTCGACTTGTGGAAAAGATGGGTTCTCTGGTTTTTAGTTTAACTACAAGCAACTCCCTTTGAATCAATGCTACCAACTGATTTGAATGATAAATTTTATTAATTAGCTCTAACTCATCAACTACTAATCCTGCTTAAAGACTTTATTCAATTTCTTCCGTTGCTTTAAGACCATATTGAATAACGTGTGAAAAGCATGGTTTCATAGTTAAGATCCATTGAGTTTCTAGATTAATTAATCTCACCTAACAGAAGTAGATTGGGTTATTGCTAGGTCCTAGGCTTAGGCTTAACTTAAGAAAATAAAAGAAAGAAAACATTAGTTTTGCAAATTGACATGGGAAATTTTCAATTTTTCTTTTTAATTTTAGAAAACAATTACTAGTTAATTATGATGTCTTATAATATCAATGATATGTAGAAAAGTTCTTCCGAACTTGATCAAGAAACTACTTTATACAAATTGGTCGGTTTAAATATGAGGGAGGTTTGAAGATATACAATAAAAATAAGATGACTTGGTTGACATAAAATTTAATTGTTAATTATCATTGTATTAGGTGTTGTCCGCCATCACTAACTAATTAATTACCACTTTATTATATTTGAACGCGTTATCAAAAAAATTAAAAGCAAAAAGGAAAAGAGTTGACATTACAGCTTTGCCTCAATTTAATTCTTTTATCCTTACGACTCCCGAAGAAAAACTTTATTACATATGAATTTCTTGCATTTTTTTTTTGGCAGTGATTCATTTATTAATATTTGATAAAAAAAAATGTCTCCGTTTGGTTTCCATAAATATATATAATGTAATTGGTTAATTGGGTTGAATTTAGAAAAGAAATTACTTCTTACTCATATATTGTTATTAAAATATATATGGCAGAAAATCTTTAAAAACTCAGTTGAACTCAAATCAATAAAAAAATCTAATTTCATTGAATTTATAATAACATTACAAACATGTAATTTATTTCTTTTAACATAATTGTAATTTAATTGTATTAGTTGCGGGCTTGCTGCCTGCCATCACGTATAGGACTATTTTATTATTATCTTGATTAGCCTAAAAATAATATAAAGTAATCCTTCAGTTGAAAGCTTAAACTGTTGACAATTTAACTTAATTATGCCGAAGAATATAATCTATATGCTGAAAGAAATTTAAAACCTTGTAATATTGGCTTCCTAAGGGTTGAGAATTTCTAATCCCTTATAATTGGGCTTTTTTTAAAATAAAAAAAAGGTCAATGAAAGAGTACATATTCATGATATGAAAACTATTTTTGTTACATGCACGCACGCACACACACAAAGATTTCAAGATTAGAGGTGTAAAATGAGTCGGATCAAAATGACACTACTGAGAAGGAAAAAAATTACAAGTCAATTCGGAATGAGAGTTTAAATAAATTGATGAAATTAAGAATGATGAAGGGATCTAATTTTTTTACATGAGAGAACTCACAGATAAGTTTATAATAATTAAAAGTGAAAAAAAAATTGCGAGATTCAGAGACGGATTGCTAATGATGCCCAGATTGAAAGCATGCAAAAATAAAGATAAAGCCTTAATTAGATTAACTCCTAAGGAACATAATCATCATTAATTTGACGCCCAAATTATCACAGACAGCCCGGCCGCCTTACCAAAGACATAATTTCTTTTATTTATCTTGTAATCAATAATTTAATACAAAATCTTCCAAAAATAATTAACAAAAATAAAGTAAAAAAAAAATGGTAGATACGACTCTTTTGTTTGTGGCTCCATAACAATTGGGGATATTTGGTATCTACTTTTGTTACTTAATGACTTTAAATCACTTTCAGTACTAAGCACTATCTCAAAACCATATCTTTTAAAAGTGTTTTGTTGGTTATTCAATTTTCTTCCACATTCACATGCATATCTATCAATTGTGTATTTTACTTTTTGTTGCTTATTAAACCATGTCAATTCATTCTACTTAATTTATGGCTTCAGCACCAAGCATTACTGTTTCAAAAGCACTTCTTTATAAAGTGTTTTGTCTGTTTTTTCAATTTTCACCCACATTCACATGCATGCAGATATGGATTACATTTTGGACTAAAAAATTCTCACGGCCTCACTAGTGACTTGTGAGTGTAGAGTACTATTTGCACGTGAGCGACAAATGTTGTTGTTTTTTTTTTTTTTTTGTCTTTTTTTAGTAAAAAAAAAACAATGGTGAGAGGTTTAAACTATAATTTTTTTTTTAAAAAAGGAATTAATTGGCTGTTAAACCCTTCTATTATTTCTTTTTTAGCTCATGGGAAGAAGAATCTTTTCAATGTCTAGAGATTTAGATTGCACCATAACAGAGCTATCTAATTAGGATCCATTTAATTAACAAAGATTTCTTATCATTTATAATGAAACAAACCGTAAAGCTAAATTAGAATCTTTTTTTTTGAAATATTAAAATCCCTCAAATACTTCTTGGAAACAAAAAAAAAGTTTACTTAATATATATATATATATATATATTAAAAAGAATAGTCTCAAACACAAACATATCTTTAAAATTTGTTGATTTCTATTGTACATAAATCGAGTTTAATTGAGATCCCACATGATCAGTTCATTCACGTTGCACGCTTATGGAGACCCATGCAATTTTGAGATAATGAATACAAGCTCTTTTTGTCGTTGCCATTCCTAAATAAAATGATCATTCAAATGCCCAGTGAGGGCATAATCAATAATGCCTACTAGCCAACAGTATTGGGATCAATTCTTGTCCAAGTTAGTTTTTCATTTCTTGTTTGCTTATAATAATGCAAATTTCAACAAAATAAACTTTTTTTTTAAATAGACCACTTCCTTTACTGATGTATTTAGAATCATATTTGAATAACTATGAATCCTACTGTGTGTGGTTCTTATATATATATATATGAGTAGTTTTCTAGTCTGAGATCATAAAGTGCGGGAAACGTACGAGAAAACTTTAAAACCACGGGGTTTTAAAGGCTTAAAACTTAAAGCGCTTAAGCTGCACGGTTTATGTGTTTCCCCAGACGTTCCCGCACTTTAAAATTCTGGATTGGAACATTTCTCATATATATATATATATATATATAATATTCTCTAGTGCAGACGCCTTCATTTTTTTTTCATGCAAACACGTTGTTAAGCTATGAATTTAATAGAGTCAGATTTTAATATTATAAAACCGCATGGCCTAACAAAGTGTCTGCATTAAGAAAATGAAGGTGCCCACACTTGAGAATGTGTGTGTGTGTATGAGATCTGTTAAGAGAAATAATTATGCAAAAGAAAATCATAAAAATTACATCCAATTACAAACTACACAAAAGTTGCCCTCTTTTTCATAGCGATTTACCCCTCACAAAGATGCACTGAGAAACAAAACAAACTGGTTGTAAACCAGCTAAGAGACGCTTTCATTGGGACCATACCACCTTTCGTGGCTAGGAAATTCCTTATTTAAATTTAAGTAATTGCTCATCTAGAGAATCCTTGACACACACACATGCACGTGCGCACACGCACACACACGCACACTCACATACAGAGACTACGTTATGTATACTAGGGTTCATGTGGGAAATCCTAACGGAATTTGATATTTAATATTAGTAAATTTGTTAATATAATGCATCCAGGGGTTAAGTTGAGTAATTTTTAAATAGTTTTATTTAATTGACTAATTTAATTCGAATTCTAAATGACGGAATTTGATATTTAATATTAGTAAATTTGTAATGTAATGCATCCAGGAGTTAAACTGAGTAACTTTTAAATAGTTTTATTTAGTTCACCACTCGAATTCGAATTCTGAATGAGTAAGGGACTAAAAAATCATTACCTTACCTTTAAAAAAAATTGTTAATACAATATTTCAAAAAAAGAAATGCTCATACAATTTTTATAGTATTTTTTAAATTTATTTTTGATAAGTGTGGAATGGATGTGATCGATATATTTAATAATAGACAAACAAACACAACTGCTCTATACATAATTAACTATAACATTTACATCAATATTATTGTATTTTAGTGATAAATATAATGAGTGGTAAGCCAATATTATTTATTTTGAAAAAAAAAATCCCACATCAATGTTAGTCACTCATGTTGATTTACAATTGGTTTGGTAACTAGTGATGTTGCTTGTTATGGACACTAATTAATTAAAATTATTTTAAGAGAAGTTCACTAATTGCATGCTTTCATCATCTTTTGCACCTAATTAGTGATTTTCAAACATAAAACTAAATGAAGTTAGTTAACAGGTGATGATTTTGAAGCTTTTACTCTATATGCATGTGAATGTAATTTGTTCCTAACTATATATTAGAAATGTTGCAGTCCGAAATTTTAAAGTGTAGGAACGTATGAGAAAATACATAAACCGTACGATTTAAACGCTTTAAATTTTAAGTCTTTAGAACTTGCAGTTTTAAAAATTTTCCAAATATTTTCTGCACTTTATGATCTGAACTAGAAAACTACTCGTATATATATAATCTCTGAAATAATTAAACAATCAACACAGCTAAACAAAACCTTCTACAAATTAACTTCAATTAATTAATAAATTCATGCGATGAACCTGCAATGAGAGTGACAATTGATCAATGGCAGTTATCAAACTGTTTGTAGCGCGTGAGTCACGTGGGTTGGAAGTTTGGAATTTAATCATTTGAGTCCTTATCTGTTTTGATAAATGCTAATTGCACTTGTAAGATCTTTTCTGCCGACAGTTTTTTTGGACACTTTAGCGTGTACGTATCATTATTCTATGGATATAATATGCTTGTACTTTGTTGATGAATTATTGTCTTATATAACTGTATTTTTGTCTAAGCACCACAACAACAATAGTTGTGTTACACATAGTATTGTGACATAGTTATTTAGGGCCTATTTAATATTGTTTTTAATTTTTTTTTTAATGATGAATGAATGATACTTGTTCATTAATTTAAAAATATGTTTGATAATGTGTTTCTATAATTGTAACCAACCACGGGTGGACCCAAGACTTAATATTACTCCAGGTTAAATTTTAAAATTTATATTTTGAAGTGAACATAAAAATTTATAAGTAGAAAAAAGTAAATTAAATAAAGAGGAATACCAAGAACTTTATCCCTCTAAATATGTACTATATATAAAAATAATTATAAAAAAGAGTAGAAAATAAAAGACAACTCAAATATGAAAACACTACTTTTAAATTATAGAATTTGAAATTTCAACATATAATAACATGTAATTATATAAGGATTAAAAATTCAATTAATAATTTCAAATTAAAATAGATCAATACATGTAGTTACAATCAATTAAAAATTGCAAATGAAACTTTTATATTTGAAGTGAAATACTAAATTAACAGAACTAATAAATTAAACAATTAAAATTTATTCATCCTTTCAAATTGTAAAAGTTATTAGTCAAAAGTTTCAAAATAAACTAAACTTAATTCGGCAAAAAGGTATTTGGGTGCAATTGTTTCTTTGTCAGGCGCTCTGCCTCTCTTTAAAGAACTAGATGTTAATTATTCTTCTATCAAAAGCTCCTTAAAATACTCAAATTTTATTTTCTAACTTGTTCTCTTATTTTTTTTAAACTAATAAATAAAATCTGAAAATTCACATAATTTTTTTTTTGAAAATATTGATAATTGTTACTATATGTTGTTTGTGTAAGTACTTTTAATACTAATGACGATGTTATATTACATTGATAGATTTTTTTTTTCAATTAGAAGTTTTTAAAATAAATTAAAGCAATAATAAAATTTTAGCTCCCTAATTTTTCAATCTATTCAATAAATATGTAATTTAATCATTTTATAAAATAAAGTCACTAATTGCAATTGAAAATAATATAATTGAATTAGGACATATTTGTAAATAAAAATAAAAACTCTATTGTTATATAAAATTGATGAAAACATTAGGGTAATTTAGTTAGGGACATATTTGAATATAAAATAAAAACTCTATTGGTGTACTAAATTGATGAAAACATAAAGGTAATTGAGTTAGGGACATATTGGAATATAAAATAAAACCTCTATTGTTATACTAAATTGATGAAAATATAAGGGTAATTGAGTAGGGGACATATATGAAAATAAAATAAAAACTCTATTCTTTTACTAAAGTAATGAAAAAGTAAGGGGTATAAACAATTGTTTCTGGACTAAACCGGGCTGTCAGCCCGATTAGCCCACGTGTAGGTCCGCCACCGCTTGTAACAAGAAAAATAGAATTTGAAAAAGATGTATTTGATAGAATATTCTAAGGGAGAAATGTGAGAAGAAAACATGAAAAATGGTGATAAATATTGGCGTTTTTCATCTTTTTATTCGGAAAATGTAAGGCCATGGCCATCATTTTCATTTATAGAGTATAATATTCCTAGAACGCTTTTATCCAATCTGTTTTTATCATTCTTATTTTTTAAAAATAAAAAATAGTAATTTGTAAAACTAGTGATGACATAGTTACAAATTATTTTGTATAAGATGACGTGGTATAAATTTACTGGTTAGATGAAAAAAAAAAATCATGTGAATCAAGATCTCCTAATCTAATCTTTCCTAAACTTTGTATAAAATCATGAGACATGTTATTTTTTAAGTCTTTCTAAGACTAACGTGGTGTTTGCTTTTTTGTTTGAAATCTAAATAAATCTGAATTAGTCTAAATTATGAATAGAGCTATATGTCTGAATCTGAATGATATGTTTCTTTTTTTTTTTTTTGCCTGAATCGCTAAAAATAAATATTAAGTTATTTTTTTAACTTAAAATTTTGAAAACTAATATTTTTATATTTATCCTCTTTCAAATTATAAATGTTAAACAAATAATAAATATCTTTAAGAATACAAATAAGATAATATATTATCATAATGTAAATCATTTTCAATTGAATAAAACTCTTTAATATTCTATATTGTATATGTTAATCAATTGTATTATAGTTTATGATGTTTTTATATGAAAAATATTCATAAACAATTATGGAGATAAATAAAAATGCTAATTTGGAGAAAATAAAAAAAGATAAAAATAATAATAGTCTACCACTACATGTTATCACAAGTAGATGGGTAATAATGCTAATTATTAAATTTTATTTAGGTAAGAATAAAAATTAATTAATTAGATAGAGATATTTTAGAGAATATTTTTCAACGATTTCATTCAGACTTTTTAGAATAAGTAAAAAGATAAAAAGTTTAACTTAATAACGTAATTACTTAATGGCTGAAAAATTTCATTAAGTGAAAAAAACAAACATACTTAAAAACTTAATTGATTAAAATTAAGTCAACTAAGTCATTAAATTAAAAAAAAAATGGCCCCTAAGTCAATTAAATCATTAAGTCGAAAAAGAAAATGACCCCTAAGACTTAATTGATTTTAAACTTTTTTTACTAAAATAAAAATAAATCGTTTTCTTGCCTTATAAAACTCTAAGATTAATGCATGTCTACGGTTATGTTTGTTTTTTTTTTTTTTTATCCGAAATCTAAATAGGTCTAAATTTAACTGAAGTCTGAATAGGTCTGAATGTAAATATCTGAATGACATGTTTATTTTTTCTTTTTCAACATCTGAAGAGAAAATTTTATAAATTAGTAGTTTGACATAAATATGCTTTTAAATGGTGCATATATTTGTTATTCACAATATATAATTTTCACAAGTTGAGTAGTTTGGTAGCATTAAAAAGAAAATATCATTGTTGACCTTAATTTAACTTTGTAGTAAAAGATGTAATTATAACATCAAGTTTTATTATAAAGTCAACACTGCTATTTTATTTTTGATTCATCACAATGAACATTATTTGATTTGTTCAATATTTTAGTTTAGTTAACGCTATTATGTGAATAAAAATTTAAAGTAATTAAAAAAAATAACTTCAAGAATAATACAAAATATTAGTTTTATACATAATATTAAAAATAGATGAATTGTTAAGGGTATTTTTGAAATTTGAAATTAAAATTTTCCATTTAAACTTCAGACTTAAGATAAAAGTGGATTTTTTTCTATTTTTTATATTCATATAAAATTGTTTGTAATAAGTTAAAAAAAACAACCTAAAATAAATAAATATCTAAAAAAATTTAATTTCAGACTTCAGATTTCATACTAAAAAAAACAAACAACACCTGAATCTAACATCGCTAACTCAACTTCTTTTTTTTTTAGTCGGTCATTTTTTCTCTTTTCACTTTTCTATTGCCTTTCCTCCCATTTCATGAACACCCAACAAAGTTTGATAGTCAATCAAGCATGTCAGATGTCTTGCTTTGCTTTCTTTCTTTGTTTTTTTATTTTTTTATTTTTTTAATTTGTCTTTCTAGGGACCCAAATTAAATGGAGAATGAGGAAGATGGATAAATATTTATGAGATTAAATTGACTGGAGACGATTGCAATTGAAAACAATAGAAATTGTCTTCAATTGATGTTGTCTACTTCAAGTGTCTTTAATTGTTAATGCAGACTACCGATAATAATAATGCATTCAATTTTAATCTAATTCCATGATATAAATTCTTAAAAAAATTTAAGAACTAATTAGGAACGTTTCTTCTTTGCTCAAGTTTAAACTAAAATTTTAAAGCTTGTGACACAAGAAGTAGAGAAGAAGAAGCGATGAAGAAGCAGCGGTTTGTGATGAGGTCGGTTTAAGTTTCACACGTTTATTTAGCCAAGAAAATGATCAATTTTTCTTTTAATAAGAAAAGTCTAAGGTAAATTGATCAATCTCAGCCTTAGAAAAAGACTTAAATAACCATATAACATGTGTTATGATCTTATATAGAGTTTATGAAAGATTAAATAAGGAAATAATATAGATCCATCAATCGTACCACATTAATTTGTATAAACTAAATTTATATGAGATTTTATAATTGTACTATTATTCTTGAAAAACAATAACATACGTACTAATATCTTTTATTCTGTTTACGCAAATAAGTTTGAGAACATCATCAACATCGGTTTTAGTTATTTGTAAATTAGATTATCTTTGTTAAATAGAAATGGTACCTTAAGAATAGTTAAAAAAATCCTATGGATAAACATTATTAACAGTGATTAAGATCATCCACTCATAGTAACTTTTACTTTTACTAAATACATAAATGTAGTTGGTGGCCGGTTAATAAAATTAATAAAAAAAATACTTAAGGTGAGTATAGAATAGCAAATTACACATATTAGTTAAGTGTCACTCTCTTAGTTTTTTTTTCACTTAAACTGATTAATTTATCTTTTATTCATTAAATTCGTTCAATTCAATCGTGTATCCACTAGTCATTAAACTCAAATGCTTTAACATTCTCTACAATAAATCTAAAAGCTTTTGCATATTCCATGAATTGATTGTTTTAATTGAGTTTGATCAGTCTAAATCAAAGAGACTTGACTTGAAGTCAGGACCACGAGTTGTTTTTCTGGTTTTTATTTGCGCTATCATTTCATCAATGTCTCTAATCAAATAATTATCACCCCGCATTTGGAAATTTCTTCAATCAATGCACGACAAGGGCAACATTTATGGTCATGAGATTTAAATTTTCTTATTTGTCTTAGAATTTTGAAATATCTTACACCGCTTGCATCATAACCAAAACGTATGGTTAGGATTTATAATAATCCTATCATTTCTCAAATAATATTTCAAGAGTATCTATCGCGAAGTCATGACATTAAATAGATGATAAATTTTTATAAATTATGAAATTGCTGGTTAAATCATCTTATTTTTCAAAGGATGAAATCTCCTTCATTTTTTCGACAAACAATTTTTATATATCTCATATAAGAAGGGACTCGATTTCTTTATTTGTGCATTAATGAGGTCATTTTTCATATAAATGATCTTAAAGTAGATTCGACTCGTATTAGACTCAAATATTAATTTCAGCGCCAACTTTACAGTATCAGGGGCCTTAGGCAAATTTATTTTTTTAATGAGACCTTTTTTTATTTAGTAACTTCAATACTCAATAAAACAAAAAAGAGCTAAAAATCCATTTCAGTTTTAGTTCTTGAATTTCAACAAATAATTAAGAAAATTCTAAAACTTTTCAAAAACAAAACCTAAAATTTACCATTAGAAATTTTACAAAAATAAACACAAAAATAAACAAACGAATAAATGAGAACAATACTATTTCTAAATAGAATATTTGGAATGGTAGCACATAGAAAGTTGAGATCATAAATTGATGGTTAGATAATGGATATGGACTTTGTATTTCAAATAACTAATTTTTTTTTCTTTTTTGAATGAACTAATACATTTAATAATATTCATTGTAGAGAAGAGAACAAGAAATTTTTTATCTACGATTTTCTAGATTATAAGATTTTTAATAGAAATTAAAAGAAATACTCAAAGTGAACGATTCTAATGTTGAATAATTGAGCTTTTTAAAAAAATTTAAAAGGTAAAAAAATTTATTTATTTTTATTTGAAAAACTAATAATGAATAAATTAATGGTTAGACAAAATTATTAATTATATCTCTTTAACAATAAGATAAACAATTATAGGTTTTTATATAAAAATAATAATTCTTAATTATAGGATAATTATTAATTAGAGAGATATCTAATAGCTTTTCTACCACTTTTTTTTAAAAAAATCTTTATTAACTAGAAAATTATTAATAATACTAAAAAAATGAGGCCTTTTTAAAATTTGGAACCTACGACCTTCTTTTTCGCGTATACTTAAAGCCGCCCATGATTAATTTAAACAGCGGTTTTGATAAACTTCTTATTGCTATTGCTAATTAGAGTTTATAAAGAGTTCCGAATTTTGGAAAAGAAATGTCAAAGAGAAAGGCCCAGCCTAGGCCTTATTTTCTTTGTGCCCCTTGTCTCAAGCTAATGGGTTTCTTAAAATAAAAAAGATTTCTTAAAAAAAATATTTGTTGAAATTTTCGTCAGATTGGTAGGTGTTATTAATGATTAGGGTTTCTTTTAAAAATTTATACAGGTATAAGGAATTTGATCAACCTGTCTGTCGAGTTTGTGATGTTGTTTTGAAATCTGAGTCCCAGTGGGATGCCCACCAAGCTTCTCGTAAACATCATGAGGTGCCTCAGTCTTTTTTACTTCTCTGAGAACAAATTTGATTAATGGGTCAATTATTAGTGTTTCTGAAAATTTTGCTCGTAATTGAATGACTTGCTTATGCATGTTGTTGAGTAGGCAATTAAGAATATCAAAGCTAGTGCTACTGGAAATAATACCCGGGTGGTGAGTGATGCTGCAAAGCCTGATGCCAGTGTAGAGTCTTCTAGAAGTGAAAGCGGTTCAGCGTCACAAAATGCAGAGCTTGAAAACTCTGCAAAATTGGGTAAAGCTCGCCCGCCTTCTGTGCTTCCTTCGAATTTCTTTGATAATCAGGAGGTGAAGAGACCAAAAACTGGTGAGAACTTGTTTAACTTCGAAGTGATTATTAGAACATTACTTGCTTGCTGCTGGAATTGTGCAAAACGGGAACTTAATACATTTCTGAATAAGTTTCTAATGGTTGCTCTTGTCATGCTACATTGTTAACTTCAAAATGCTTATCTTGAAAGGTTTAGAATTTTCGCTGTTTGCAGTTTCTTCTATTAATCTTGGCATTCTAATTCATTTGCTGTTGCTAGTAATAGTATCCAGTATTTGAATTAGGCTGGAGTCTGTTGAAACTTTGAATGTTTATTTACGTGATAAAAAATAATGTACTTTTAGCTACAGATTCTGTCAAGTTGATGGATCCTGATTCAAACAAAACGTCTGGGGTTTCTGCTGAAACTCAGGCAATGAAGTCAGTAGTCTTGGAAAATGAGATGGATGAGCTGCCTAATGATAATGCTGTACATGCAAAAAAGGGTCAGCCTTTCAAGGAGCATCCAGAGAAATCAAAGCAGAATGCAGGTTCAGAAGCCAAGCAGATAAAGGGAGCTCTTCCTGAAGGCTTCTTCGATAATAAAGATGCTGATTTACTTGCACGTGGAATTAAACCTGTTAAACCAGATGTCAAGTAAGCTTCTATTCTAGACATGTATTAATATTATGTTCAAACCTGCCAAAATATTAATAAATAGTAAATGCATTTATAGTTTCTTGTATGGTTGCGTTTTTGAGTGCATTAATAGTAGTGTAAGGCCTGTATTTTGTTATTCTCATGATCCTAAACACTGTGCCTCCACTTCATTTATTTTAGAAGTGCTAAAGATTCTGTAAAGAACTTTTCAGAGTCTAGAGCTGTGCCGTGACGAGTTGTTGACTGATTTATGTTGATATGCTGCTGTTTTACTTTATGGGTTTTTGTGCTTTCAAAAAAAAAAAATTATTTGATCGATAGTGGTTTTAAATTTCTGTCTTGTCAGTGATCAATAGTTTCTATTTTAAAAGAGAAATTGCTAATTTGGGATTGCAATGAGACTATTAAGAAACAATGGCTGAAGACGTTGCAACCAAATGTGAAATATTGCTGTTGTTGTGATTAAGTGTGAAAGTTGCATGCTGGATAGCACATCTAATCCATCAATAAGAAACTTCCGGTGTTAAGTTTTAGACTTCATTCTGAGTTTCGAGGAAAGAAGGGAGTGGAGAGATATATTCTGATGTGTACTTACATCGTAATACAAGGGGAAATATCAGTCCTACACCTACAATTTTATTGCCAATTTTTATTGACTTCCTGATATACTTAGTCAATCTACTGGCCTCTTCTACTGTTTAGATATGATGGATTTTTTTCCCCCCTTATTTTGTATTTATATGGATCTATGACTCTCTGGTAATCTTGAATTTATGTCAAATCTTGATCAGAGATGAGTACAAGGAATATGAAAAGTTGATCCAAGAGGACTTGAAACAGGTGGATGACCGTTTAGAAGAAGAGGAGGTGAGCTGTTTTTCTCCCTTTTGCCACTCGCTGAACCATTCCTGTCGTGGGATTTACATGTCTGGACTTATATCAATAATCTAAAATGCACTTGTGAGATGCAGATTGATGCTGCAGAAATGATAGAAGAGTATGAATCAGTGGACCAAAAGTAAGTAGCACAATGTCAACAGCAGCCAAATATCATCTGCTGTTTGTTTATCTTTCTTATCCTACATTTTTTTTCCCCTCAAATCAATCTGTAGGACCTACGGGGAGAAAGTGGTAGCTCTAAGGAAGAAGAAAATGGAGTGGGAAGCGGCTTCCAGGTCGGCGAAAAGCGGAGGTAGTTCTGAGGTTGCTCGAAAAGAACCTACAAAAGAAGAGTTATCCAGTGATGATGATAGTGAAGAGATCTTTGCTGTTGATTGGCGGGCTCAGCACCTGTGATGTCTGCCCCCAAAGTTTCCGGTGGAACTCTTTTCATTTTTCATCTTGCTGTAGTAACTTTTATAAAAAGAGTGAAATTGGTTCGAAGTTCGGTATATTTTCGCGTATCTCAATCAAAATCCAACGACCAATTGGCATGATGGTGCATCATTTGCAATTTTTGTTCAGTCTCATTTCCTTTTCTCTGTTTTTCCACTATTAAATATGTAAATAGCTTTTGAATCCAAACCCATAACCTGAGTCATTAAAAGAAATTTTGCATTATCTGTTATCGATAAAGTATTTATAATGTTATCTATTCTTGATTTCTCAGATGTGGATGTCCATTGAACCAATTGTCTGTCTTAGCTAGAGAAACCGGAGTATCATTTCTGAAATGTTGTCACAGAAGGAGCTTTACTGTATACATAATCGATGGAACATAACATGTAAATTGGGCATTTACCAAGTAAATCTGTCTGTTGAAAGGTCGTTGAGGGACTTGCTGGGTGGGTCAAGTGGTTGTTCACAGCTTTACCAGGACTCGTTGACTTACATGGGCAAGTTTCACGTTAAGTTGTAAGTTGGTTTTGAACGGATTCAACTCAATTTTTGAATATTGATTCACTCGTGACATTCACGCAGCTGATTGAACGATGAATAATGTAATTGGTGAATGTTTGTAATCTGTATGTGCATCTTTTGGAAAGGAAAGATGAAGAATACAAATAATACTCAGAAACATTTTGAGATGTGATGATCATTTGGGATACATTTTTCTATTCTCAATTTTGAAAGGAATATTTGAAAAATACAAGGTTTATTTCTCAAAATCAATATTTATGCTCGAGTGTTGATATTTGACCCTTTAATTTATTTTTTATTTTTTTTAAAAAAGGCACTCCTGCTGTATATATTTTAGGGTACATTGAAGAATACAAATTAATACTTGGGAAAAAAAATAAAAGTGATAAAATACAAAATACAAAGTTATAATTGGAAGTCTCAAAGAGTGTAGGGATGTTTTGCCATGCATCTGAAATTGAAGAAATCAAATCACATGCTAGCTAATGACCAATCAAGCCAAAAGTTACCTAGATTATTACAAAGAGGATAAACATTATTAAGAATCTGTACTCGCAATATTATGTTTAGCAACTAGAACAAGAAATGGGAATGCAAGAAACAGAGTCTTATTTTACATGAAGGGAATTAACAAGATGATCAATACTAGAAAAAGCAGGCCACCTAATCTGTTCAGGAATCACTATCGAACTAATTGATAGACCGGAAACATGGAAGAAAAGCATTTTGAGTGTCTTGATCCTCCCATTGAAGCTGTTCCCACCATTTTCTGTGTCCACGAATAACAATCTTACACTCTTTTGCACTATTGGAATCGAATGGAAGCTTTCTAAGCTCATTGCAACTGTTTACAGTCAAATCTCTCAGACGTGGGAAGGGCAGCGGCCTCTTGTAAATGCTCTTCAAAACTGTTAGGCCACCTAATCTAAGAGAATAGAGTTGTGCAAAAGGCTTTATAATTGGCATCACCTCTGGAACATCAGCAAATTTTGCCTCACTTATGATTTCTTCCATAGCAAAGCAACTGCTAACTTCAATAGACCTGAGGTTTGGAGCAAAGAGAAGGAATGTCAAGTTCTTTAATCTATGGCATCCGTATATTTGAATCTTCTCGAGGCTCTGGAAAACAAAAGGTTGGCGAGCCATCTTCAATTCCTCCAATTCTTCACATTCATGAATCCATAATCTGTTGAGGTGCTCCAGACCTGCCAAAGCTGAAACATCAAGTCTCTCCAACCTTTTGAAGCTGTGAAGGTACAGAGCTTGAGTACAACTTCGTAACTTTTCCGAGTTCAAAACACATTGGAGATCTTGAGAATTATTCAAGGTCAAGCTTAACACCTCTAAATGTTTCAAACCACGCAATGCCTCCACTAAAAGGTCACCCCCGCAAAATAAATCGCTGTCATTTCTTTTTCTAGGAGGAGACCAATCACCAACTCCGAACATTCTTAACACAACTAAACTTGAAAAACTCGATATTAGTTGCCGTGGAATTGTAATTAAGAAATGTGTCTGCTCCAAATTCAAACACTTAAGGTTTTCCAAAGCATTTAACTCTTTTGGCAACTCTTGTATTGCTGTACCTGAGAGATCAAGATGTTGTACTGAAACCAACACTGAAATCCCTAAAGGAAGAGAAGACATCCGTCTAGCACCTGACAGGTTTAACACTTTGAGACAAGGCATTGATTTGAAGAACTCACTAGTGATCATCTCTAATTCTTCATTAAAGATAAGAAATAAAGTAAGAAGATGAAGGCATTTAGGAACCGCTGATAGATTCCTAATTTGAGTTTCCATCAATGACAATCTCCTCGCATTTTCCCATTCTCTGACATTTGGCGCCTTAGTTAATCCAGCACCTGCATAAACCAAATAGTTCTCTTTCTTCTTCTCCGTGTCTTCCGTCGTCTCAGTGTCACGAGCTATCCATAAAGTCATATCACGAATCACATCGTGCATTTTGACTACATCATCTCCTTCCTCTTCTAATAAACACGCATGAACAATATTACCCAAAATAGTGCGTCCTTTGTCTTGTACTTCATATTTGCCAGTTACTTTTAGGAAACCCTCCCCAATCCAACAATCTATCAAATTCTCCTTATAAATCCGATAATCTTCAGGAAATAAACAACAATACAAGAGGCAAGATCTAGTTGTGTCATCGGGCAAACTATCGTAACTGAACTTTAAAACACGAAGCACATTATCTTCCAAACCTGGAAACTCAGAAGCTGACGTTTGTAACACTTGACTTGCGTATCTCCATTCTGCTGGTGTTTTCTTGCAAGCCATAGCTCGGCCAGTGACAATAAGAGCAAGTGGCAAGCGCCCACACTCTTTGGCCACTCTTTCGGCCAGCTCAAGAATTTTAGGATGGCCATTCAGAGTTTCTTCCCCAACATTCTGTCGAAACAATTCCCAAGCGTCGTTGGCTGATAAGCACTCCACTTCAAATTTTTTGTGAGCTCCCATCCAACCGCAAACTTCAGTGGAACGAGTTGTGAATACCACTTTGGAGGCACTCTTGTCTCGGGGAGGAATAGGGACGCCCACTGTTGCAAAATCAACCCGCTGCCATACGTCATCAAGTAACAATACAAACTTCTTCTCCTTCAAAACGTTGTAGATGTCAACAGCTCTCTCGGCAAGATTTTTTTTCATCCAGGAATCATTAAACAAACCCACCTTCTTCCCGATAATTTCTTGAATTTTTTCACTTTGTAGGTCCTTTGACACTACAACCCATATCAGAAAATCAAAATGAAAATCTCTCTGGCCGAGAAATTTATTGTTGAGATGGGTCAGTAGTGTGGTTTTACCGACACCGCCCATGCCGTATAGGCCAACAATTCCAACTGGTTCTTCCACAAGACATCTCCAAACTGGTTCAAGTTGTGATTGCATGCCCACCGCTGGCTCGATCGGCCTTTCATCCGCTACAGATTCTGGAGCTCTCTGAGCTACCACCTTAAAATCTCTTTCGCCCATTAAAGTCCTGACATCTCTTAGCCTTTTAGCCACTTGTTTGCCGAACTTGTAGCTTGACATGCAGTTCTTGGAACAGTAGCCTCCGAGACACAGCTTCTCAATTTCTTGAGAGCCATCTCTTATCAATTCATCGGCTTCTGCTGTAACAGCGTCCACCCTCGAAAGCCACAACTGCACTTCGTTCAGCCTTGTCATCATTTGTTGCCGTTCAGCGTTGACGACCCTCACCATCACATCGTTCCTTGCTGCGATTAGTTTTGCCAATTCATCCTTCAAGGCTTCAACATTTTCTTGGAGGTTTTTTATATATGCTGCTTTTCCGAGAAAGCAATCCAGGCAACGATTGAAAATAGCACCATCGATTGCGATTTGAAAAATGTTACCCATTTTTTTTGGATAATAGAAATCACCTAAGAGAAACCAAGATAATTTTAACAGAAGCTGCTGCGGATTGAAAAGTTTTTGTGTTTCTGTAAATATAAAAAGGATAATCAGGCTGTACCATTCGTGAATACTTTACTTGCCTTCAACAGGTTAGCCTTTCGCTTTAAATTATACTTATCTTGTAATTTGAAAAAAGAATTCTACTTTTTGTTTTGCGTTTTTTTTTGGGAAATTTACGAATATAACCATAAAACTTTTGTTATTTTCACAATTAATCCTCTCAACTTTTTTCTATCAACATTAGCCAAACACACGTTTTTCTCCCCAAATTACCCTTCTTTACAAGCCAAAAGCAACTTTCTTTTTCCTCTTTCGTCAAACCAAAGGCAGCTTTCTATTCTTGAATCATCAACCAACGGCGACGGAAAAGGCAACGATAAAAGTAAAATCCGATCATAATTTATCCGGATCTAACACTAATCGGTATCGCATAGTGGTATGAGTTATTTTCTGAACTTGATCGAGAGTTTCGGAACTGCGAGTCGTGGGTGAATCTGGTGACAGACTGCCTGTCGCACGAAGCTTGGTGCGACAGGTTGCCTGTCGCACCAAAACTTGGAGCGACAGGCGCCTGTCGCACCAAGGCTTGGTGCGACAGGTTGCATGTCGCACCAAAACTTGGAGCGACAGGTTGCCTGTCGCACCAAGGCTGGTGCGACAGGCGCCTGTCGCACCAAAGGCTTATCCACCACAAATAATGTGCATGGCTGGAGCTTTAAGATCGGTGGGACTGCACGAGAACTGGATGTAACTATGCTCCCATTTCATGCACGGCCAAAATCTAAACAAGTCGTGCATAAGAAGGGATTTGCAGTTGGTATCACTCTTGCAAGCGTTATTCTGGTAATCTTTGTTATCATTGTTGCGATTCTTGTCCTTCGCAGAATTAGAAATGGAGATGACATCTTGGAAGACTGGGAAGTTGAATATGGTGCTCGTAGATTCAGATATTCTGAGCTCTACTCGGCGACAAAGGGCTTCCGGGAGAAGAATCTTGTCGGATCTGGAGGATTTGGGAAAGTCTACCGGGGTGTAAGCCCAAGCACTGGTCTGGAAGTTGCAATAAAGCGAGTTGCACATAATTCGCGTCAGGGAATGAAGGAATTTGTTGCTGAAATAACAAGCATGGGACGACTTCGGCATCGTAATCTTGCGCAGTTACACGGATGGTGTCGAAAGCAAGACGAGCTCCGTTGAATGTTCCGGTGAATCGGAGCTTCTATGAAGCCATGTCATATCTCTGGTTATAATTTATTATATTTGTCATATGATAATTTACTATATTTTCTTTTATTTCGTGCGTACATGAATATTTTTATGATAAATTAATTAACTTTGTTTTTTTAAAAATAATTGGAATTTCAGTGGGTGCTTAAGCCTTCATCAATTCTTTGAAGGAGTGGTGCCGGTTGCACGTCTTTGTCTTTGTGTTTGTTGGGGGAGAGATGAGAGAGAGGGATATTTTGGTCTCAAAGGCTTTTTTATGGCTAATGTTGATAGAAGTTTGTTTAGGGGGTTAAGATGGAAAAAGTGAAAATTTTTATGGTTATTGGTGTAAATTTCCCTTTTTTTTTTTTTTTTTCTATAAACAGATTATACAACTGAAATTTTTTTTTGGCATGTTCTGTGGAAAATAGCACCACCTTTTTTAGAAGGTGGTACCCACCACTTTTGAAGAAAAATGCGATGTTGCTGGCTTGCTGCATTCTTTGAATAAAAGAAAACAAAAAGAAGGATTTGGTGCCACCCAAAGAAAATAAGAAAAAAGAAGAAAGAGAGAAGAAAAAGAGATATGGGGTTGAAGAAGGAAAAGAAAAGAAAAATTAATAAAATAATAATAATAATTAAATATTAAATAAATAGTAGTTAATTTTAGCTATAAAAATGTTGGCTCCCTTTATTTATAAATTATCGAGTTCTTTAGTTCTTTTCTTTATTTAGAGAGTGATTTTTAGAATTCAGTAATTTGAGAGTGTTTGGTGTATTGAGGTTTTGGATAGTGAGCTAAAATATTACAATACTTATAACTCCTTTTAACTAGTAAAATATTTTCTTTCTGTTTTCGCCCGTGGACGTAGGCTAAAAGCTGAACCATGTAATTTCTGGTATCCTCTATTGTGCTTGTTCTTTATTTTCTTTCAATTTTATTTTAGCTGCGTGTCTGCTTCACCCACCAATTTCTTAACAGTGGTATCAGAGCTATTGGTTGTATTTTTAGAGTCGGGTATTGTTCACATATACGGTACTGTTCACGTATATGGTACTATTAACAAGAAACGGTGGGAGCGATCCAAGAATTTTACGGTGTAAAGCAGGGAATAGTGGTGTCAGTAAAGCAACTGTGTGGTTTTGTACATGTCTAGGAAAGTTCTGTCACAAAGGCAATAAGAGCTTAAGGAGTCTGGATTTTAAATGGGACCATTGTGACCCCTTCAGTCTTTCCTGGGAACTTTCCTAGTGTGCATTCTCACACATACTCACAACTATTCAAGGTGGCACACTAGCTTGTGTGCGGTATTTATCAACAAAATGGCGGCAAAGTATGAAATAGAGAAATTTAACGGAAACAATTTTCGTTGTGGAAAATGAAGATGAAAGCTGTATTGAGGAAAAATAATTGTTTGGCAGCAATTGAAGAAAGGCCCATGGAGATAACTGATGACAATTGGAATGAGATAGATGGCAACGCCATTTGTGATCTACACTTGGCACTTGCAGACAGAGTATTATCCAGTGTGGCAGAGAAAAATACAGCGAAGGAAATATGAGATACTCTCTCAAAATTGTATGAGGCCAAGTCACTACACAACAAAATCTTTTTGAAGAGGAAACTCTATACTCTTCGAATGACATAATTTACAATGGTGACCGATCACATTAACACCTTGAAGACTCTATTTTCACAACTCACAATGTTATGTCATAATATAGAGGAGAATAAACGTGCAGAGCTTCTACTTCAAAATCTACCAGATTCGTATGATCAACTCATCATCAACTTAATGAACAACAATCTAGTGGACAGTCTAGTTTTCGACGATGTTGCAGCCTCCGTATTAAATGAGGAGAGCAGACGGAAAAATAAGGAAAACAGACAAGCAAGTTCGCAGCAAGCGGATGCACTATCAGTGACGAAAGGGAGATCAATGGAACGTGGCCCCAGTGGGAGTCAAAATCATGGTAGATCAAAATCCAGAAGTAAGAAGAATGTTAAATGCTACAACTGTGGCAAGAAAGGGCACGTTAAGAAAGAGTGTTGAAGTAACCAGAAGAGAAAAGAGGGTAAAGAACCTGAGTCATCAAATGCTTAGGGGTGTGTAGCAAGTGCCTCGGATGATGGCGAAATTCTCTACAGCAAGGCAACAATTGTTTCATTAGACAGAAAACGACTATCTGATGTCTGGCTTATAGACTCAGGAGCTACATGGCACATGACCTCTCGGAGAGAATGGTTCCACACATGTGAACCTATCTCAGGAGGATCTGTATATATGGGAGATGATCATGCCTTGGAGATCGCTGGTATTGGTACTATCAAAATAAAAATGTTTGATGGTACAATTCGCACAATTGGGAAGGTACGACATGTCAACGGCTTGAAGAAAAATCTATTGTCTTTGGGACAAATTGATAGTCATGGGTACAAAACTCATGTGGAGAATGGAATTATGAAGATCGTTAAAGACGCGCTTGTATTGATGAAGGCATAAAAGATCAGTGCTAATCTATTCTTGCTTAAAGGAGAAACACTACAGGAAGCTGATGCGTGTGTCGTATCAAATTGAGAAGAGTCAAAGATGATGTGACATCTCAAACTTGGCCACGTGTCAGAACAAGGTTTGAAGATTCTCTCTGAGCGAAAATTGCTTCCAGGGCTCAAATCGGTAAGTTTACCATTTTGCGAGCATTGTGTTACAAGTAAGTAGGGATGGCAAAAATCCCCACGGGGACGGGTACCCTCGGGGATTTTCCCCATTCGGGGAGGGTATAGAGATAATTTCATACCCAATTTCTTATTCGGGGAGGGGACGAGGATGAGGTGGAATCCCCATCCCCTACCCATTTCCCCATTTTAATTTTTAATTTAATTTTTATTTTTTAAAATTACTAGTAAATAAATAATAAAATTTGAATTATAAAATTATAAGTATTGGTAAAAATAAAAAATATCAAAATATTTATATTATTAAACTTTTAGGCCTAATTAACTAATTAAAATCCTAAATTTTTATTTAGGACATTAAAAAAACCGGACAGATTCTATTAGCCCAAAACTTTTGTTTTAATTTTAATATTCATTAAATATTTTATACTTAAATCTATTTTTTATTTATCTTAAATCTATTATTTATTTATTTTTAGATGTTATAATTGCCCACAGCAAATCACAATTTTAATATCTAATCTAATCTAATATTTGCTCTTGATTTTCTTCGACTTAACTATTGTGCTGTAAAGGGAATAGTCCACATTTATAAAGTGCCCACGCCATCATTAAAAAGTTAATTTTGAATATAAATTTGATTTTATTTGTAACAATTTTGTATTAGGCTATTAATTTGTTCATGATAGTTTGTATCCCTTGCATGCTGCGTTACTTACTAATTTAATGTATGTGACTTTTGTAATGGATATTAATATAAGATATATTTCTAATTTTACTTTTATTTGAATTTTTTATTTTAATATGATTAACTCAAAATCGAAAATAAAAAAAAATGTATTAGTTATTCGGGGATCGGGGACCATCGGGGATCCCCTGTTATTATTCGGGGAGGGGATGGAGATTCTCTTAAATAATTTTAACGGGGATGGGGAGGGGACGGGGACATACGCAAAATATAGGGGATGGGTACGGAGAGATTGGTCCCCTCTCCTCCCCTCCCCATTGCCATCCCTACAAGTAAGCAGCATAGATTAAAATTCAGTAGATCTATTGCTAGAAGTAAATGCATTCTAGACTTGATTCATTCTGATGTTTGGAAATCACCGGATATATCCATGGAAGGTGTAAAGTACATGGTGACTTTCATTGATGATTATTCTAGAAGATGTTGGGTGTATCCAATTAAGAAAAAGTCAGATGTATTTTCAGTGTTTAAAGAATACAAAGCGCGGGTAGAACTTGAATCTGGTAAAAAGATCAAGTGCTTAAGAACAGATAATGGTGGAGAGTATACAGACGGCGAGTTTCTTGCTTTTTGTAAGCAAGAAGGTATTCAGAGGCAGTTCACGGTGGCATACACTCCTCAACAAAATGGAGTGGCAGAGCGGATGAATAGAACTTTTACAAAATGGATAAGAGTTATGTTGAGGACTGCTGGTCTACCCAATACATTTTGGGCAGAAGCAGCCAAAACTGCCTGTTATATAGTAAATCGATCGCCATCTACAGCTATTGGGCTGAAGACAACGATGAAGATGTGGACTGGAAAACCAGCTGATTATTCCTACTTATATGCATTTGGATGTCCTGTGTACGTGATGTACAATGCACAAGAAAGAACAAAGCTGGATCCAAAATCTAGAAAATGTATCTTCTTGGGGTATGCTGATGGAGTAAAGGGGTATCGTCTGTGGGATCCCACTGCCCACAAGATCGTTATCAGCAGAGATGTTATTTTTGTAGAAGATCAACTGCAAAGGAGAGATGATGATGATAGCAGTGTAAAAGAAAAGTCAGTGACTATACCGGTATATGTGGAAAATAATTCAGAAGATTCAGATTCTTCTGAAGCAGCACCAGAGCACGAGGAATAAGAACCAGTCAAGTCTGAGGCTCCAGAAATTCGTCGGTCAACTCGTGAGAGACGACCGCCGGCGTGGCACTTGGAGTATGTCACAGAGATCAATGTTGCGTACTGTCTTCTAACAGAGGATGGAGAGCCATCAACTTTCCATGAAACTTTAAACAGTTCAGATGTTGCTTTGTGGATGACAACAATGCACGAAGAAATTGAAGCTCTACACAAGAACAAGACATGGGAACTTGTACCACTACCACACGGAAGAAAAGCCATTAGAAACAAATGGGTTTACAAGATCAAACGTGATGGCAATGACCAAGTGGAGCGGTATCGTGCGAGATTGGTGGTGAAAGGATATGCTCAGAAAGAAGGTATTGACTTTAACGAGATATTTTCTCCGGTAGTTCGACTCACAACAGTCAGAGTAGTCTTCGTAATGTGTGCTACATTTGACCTACATCTAGAGCAGATAAATGTGAAAACTGCATTCTTTATGGAGAACTTGAAGAGGAAATTTATATGCTCCAACCAGAAGGTTTTGTAGAAACAGGAAAGGAAAACTTAGTTTGCAGGTTGAACAAATCTCTATACGGTCTCAAACAGGCACCGAGGTGTTGGTATAAGAGATTTGATTCCTTCATCATGAGCCTTGGATACAACAGACTCAGTTTAGACCATTGTGCATATTACAAAAGGTTTGAAGATAATGATTTCATTATTTTGCTGTTGTATGTGGATGATATGTTGGTAGCAGGCCCCAACAAAGATCGAATCCAAGAATTGAAGGCACAGTTGGCTAGGGAGTTTGAAATGAAGGACTTAGGACCAGCAAACAAGATTCTAGGGATGCAAATTCACCGAGACAGAAATAACAGGAAGATTTGGTTTTCACAGAAGAATTACTTGAAGAAAATCTTGCGGCGCTTCGACATGCAAGATTGTAAGTCAATTTCTACCCCACTTCCTGTTAATTTCAAATTATCCTCAAGTATGTGTCCTAGCAATGAAACATAGAGGAAGGAGATGTCTCGAGTACCGTATGCATCAGTAGTGGGAAGTTTGATGTCGCTATGATTTGTACAAGACCAGACATTGCACAAGCAGTGGGAGCAATCAGTCGATACATGGCGAATCCTAGTGGAGAGCATTGGATAGATGTGAAGAGGGTTCTGAGATACATCAGAGGAACCTCAGATGTTGCATTATGTTATGGAGGATCAGAGCTTACTGTCAGGGGCTATGTGGATTTAGATTTTGCAGGAGACCTTGATAAAAGGAAATCCACTACTGGTTATGTATTTACACTTGCGGGAGCAGCTGTAAGCTGGGTTTCAAAACTGCAGACCGTTGTGGCTTTATCTACAACAGAAGCAAAGTACATGGCAGCTACACAAGCTTGCAAGGAAGTTATTTGGATACAAAGGTTATTGGAGGAGCTCGGGCACAAATAAGAAAAAAATTTTGTGTATTGTGACAATCAGAGTGCCTTGTACATTGTAAGGAATCCAGTCTTTCATTCCAGGACAAAGCACATAGGAGTTCAGTATCACTTCGTTCGAGAAGTAGAGGAAAATGGAAGTGTCAATTTACAAAAAATCCATACAAAGGAGAATCTAGCAGATGTTTTGACCAAGTGGATAAATACTGATAAGTTTATCTGGAGTAGATCCTCTTGTGGTCTAGCAAAAACGTAGGCAACATGACTATGGCGAAGCAGAAAAGATGGTGTGGAGATTGATTGATTCTTAATCAAATCTCCAAGTGGGAGAATGTGGAAAATAGCACCACCTTTTCTAGAAGGTGGTGCCCACTACTTTTGAAGAAGAGTGCAGTTGTTGCTGCATTCTTTGAATCAAAGAAAACAAAAAGAAGAAGGATTTGGTGCCGCCCAAAGAAAATAAGGAAAAAGAAGAGAGAAGAAAAAGAGATGCCGGGCCGAAGAAGAAGAAAAAAAAGAAAAATTAATAAAATAATAATAATAATTAAATATTAAATGAACAGTAGCCAATTTTGGCTATAAAAATACTGGCTCCCTTTATTTGTAAATCATCGAGTTCTTCAGTTCTTTTCTTTATTTAGAGATTGATTTTAAAAATCTAGTGATTTGAGAGTGTTTGATGTATTGAGATTTTGGGTAGTAAGCC
Organism: Citrus x changshan-huyou; assembly: GCA_039657385.1. NCBI lineage: Eukaryota > Viridiplantae > Streptophyta > Magnoliopsida > Sapindales > Rutaceae > Citrus > Citrus x changshan-huyou. Next base: position 12,935,968 of record CM077547.1, on the reverse strand, counting down.
AAAATACTACAATACTTGTAACTCCTTTTCACTAGTAAAATATTTTCCTTCTATTTTCGCCTGTGGACGTAGGCTAAAAGTTGAACCACGTAATTTTAAGTGTCCTCTATTGTGCTTGTTCTTTATTTTTTTCTTATTTTATTTTAGCTGCGTGTCTGCTTCACCCACCAATTTCTTAACATGTACTCCTCTAACTCGAACCCGCCCATTGATACTTTTGTTTTGCGTTTGCGCTGTATGATCTTGCTTTTTATTGTTCCGTTTGTAATTAACTATAGCGTCTTTCTTGTACCGTTAACGTTTAAATTAAAAAAAATCAAAGTATGATATTACTTTTGTGACCAAGAGGTTTATCATGATATTTGGGAAAAAAATTAATATATCATTTAAATAAATCCATAAAATAAAGTAGAATTCCTGTATATTTTGCATTAAAATAGCGCCATCTATCGAGCAGGAGAAATCAAAATTTTTTTTGAACTCATTAACAAAGTATTTGAAATTCCTTGTTCTAATCTAAAATTCTTGTTCATTTATTTTATTTACAACATTAACGATGTTGATGAACACAATCTGCAGCGGAAGTGTATATCAAAAATTAAATAAAATTAAAATAGGATTAGACGGGTTCCATTCCTGACGGCTTTAATTGCCTTTAATAAAATAGCCTACCACTTTTCTTATTCCTATTCTTTTCATTTGAAAAAAAAAGAATTAATAAAAGAATCTTGGTTATTTTTGCCTTCGTAGGCAATTTGAAAACATTAGGCATGTCCCAATCTCCCATTCCTGGCGGCTTTAATTGCCTTTTATAAAAGAGCATATTGCTTTTGTAATTAAATATTTACCCTTGAAATTTGATAAAAGAATCCCGTTGTTTTGCTTTTGTGCGACATGATCATGCTTTCTCTGCTTTTATTTTAATTTAAAGGAACTAAAGGAGGTATGTAGGGATGACAAATATTTAATTATAGATGAATAATATCCATTTAAATAAAAATCTATAATTATCCATAATGAATATATCCATATCTATATCCAGTATTTAATATTGGACATGGATATGGATTTTATCCATATAACTATGGAGATCCATGGATATCCATGGATATTTTATTTTTATTATATAAAAATAATAATATAAAATAATTAAAATTTCAATATTAAATTTAGTTATTAAATTATTTATATATGTATATATGTGTGTGTGTATATATATATATATATATATTTCCTTCTGGTATCAGAGCCAAGGGGAGGATTGTGTAATATTGTTTAGAGATTTTGTGTTTAAAGACTTGTGTTTTATTTTGAAGTTTTGTTGTGTGGTGAATTCTTACTGGTAGTAAGTCCCGCTTTAGGATAAGGATTTCCGCTTAGGGCTGTAAAACCATACCTGTAGCCATTCTGACAAAACCATAAATAGACCATAGGTTTTTACCCATGGACCCTCTACTCTGTAGAACATCATCCTTTTCTAGCTCTTCTTCTGGGAAGACTAGTGATTCAAAGCATGTTGTGAGTTCAGAATAATTCGTTATTAAGAACTTTGATAAAGCAATTGATTGTTGGGAACTTCCAAAAATTTCTAAAGAAAAGATTTATAAGACAAAAAAACTTGATTTTCTTAAGAATGATTATGTTATAAAAACAAAAGAATGTGACATAACTCTTTCAGAACCATTTGAAACAATTCATTTATTTTCAGAAAAGTCTTTAAAGAAATTAAAAGAAAAGAATTTTAATTACATTCATATTGGTTTAATTCAAATCGGAATAAAATCATTAACTAAAGAAGGCCTTGATACTTCCATCCTTGTTGTCTTAAGAGATGGGCGATTCATCTCTTTTGATGATTCATTGCTAAGTAGCATTGAATCCAGTCTCTGTAAAGGCCCGATTTCCTTTTATTGTTATCCAAACATAACAATTTCCCTTAAAGACAAAAATATTCTGAAAAGCATGATTTTACAAATTAAAACACATAATTACAATATGATAAAGGGATCTATCCCAATTGCTTTAATCTTTAAAATCTCTTATAAAGTCATGATTTCTGCATTTAGCACGCAACATAAATTCCAGTCAAAAAGAGATGAGACTCTTCTCTTGCAGACTGATTTGTCCAGAGCCAACACGGTTATTCCAAAGCCAATCCAATGGAAAGATGTCCATCTTCCAGAGGAATGGATTCTTGAAGGAGCTGCTCCATCAGCAATTCCAAAACAACTTGAGCCAAATACAGAGTTGCAAAATGTGACTCAGTATTCAGATGGTAGAGTCAAACTATCTTTCAGGAGATCTAATTCAACCAGATTTTCTGATAAAGAGTCGCTCTCAAGTATTCCTTCATTAGAAAGGAAATTTACAAAAATCCCCTCAGTTACAAATCTTCCATTTCAAAGCCAACCCAGGTTTTCAACTTCAGATATACCTAGTACCTCTATACGTTCAGTTGACTATACCACTAGTGTTCCTCACCCGGTTTACACTAGTAGTCAACAAGAACAAAGACAGGAAGAGAAAGAACATTCTCCTCCAACTTCCCCTACTTTCTCTGCTGTCACTGAAAATGTTATAAATGTCATCGAAAAAGATTTTGAACTAGATAAAACTCTTCTCCATAATGATTTTTATTCAGATAATAATAAAGAAAAAAGACTTTGGTTTTTTAAACATTTTTTAAATCAAAGAAAAGAAATCCAACAGACTTACTATGAATTTGTGAATTTACATCAAATTCATATATTGTTTTTTAACTGGTTCAAGATATATTCTTCTGATAACAACATCTCTTACCCCTTTAAAGAGTCAAACCCTATTACCATCAGAAAGAAAATTCCTGAATGGAAGATTTCTGATAGTGATAGAACCATAGAATATGAGCATCCACCTCTTCGGAGTTTAACTGTTGATCACGGTGAACCTCCTGTCCAAATTAGAGCCTCACCTTATAAAATCCCTAAGCCAAATGATTCTGATGCGAATTTAAGTAGTATTATTCAACAGAATAATTTATGTAATACTAACTTAAATACAATCGGAAAACAATTGACCCGTATAGAAAACTGATTCCAAACCTCAACTATAGCTACTTCCACTGTTCCATCAAAATCGGATTCTGACAAAAAGCTTAAAGAACCTATTTTCAAACCTTTTCAGGTTTCGAAAAATAGTCAAAAGCTTGTACAAGAGTCAAAATCAGATTTTGCTAAAGCCATTAGAGAACAACTAGATAGGATAGAAGCTGCTTCTTCCTCATCTAGCAGAGTTCAAATAGCCCCTGATACTCCCCAATCTAGCAAGATTGGAGTATTAGAACACGACCAAATGTCTATAGCCTCTTCTGACCTTGAAGCCTTTAAAGAAGAACATATTCCTAAAGCCAACAAAATTCATTGGGAATTAGCCCTCCCAACTATCAAGTCTCCACCTGATTTGACCATAGACAACAGGCCTAGTGCATTAAATCAATCTCGATATAATGCATCCTCTGTCTATGAGTGGAATATAGATGGAATGTCTGAATACAACATCCTAGGTGTATTGCAGCAAATGACCATGGCAGCCAATGCTTATTAAACCCAATCAGGAACTTCTAACAAAGCCATTGCAGAAATCCTTATTGCTGGTTTTACTGGTCAACTTAAAGGATGGTGGGATCATCTTCTCACAAAGTTGCAGCAATTAGATATCCTAAACTCCATACAAGTAGATGAGAATGGTGCCCCAATTCTTGATGAGTTCAATAGTCCAATTCAGGATGCAGTAGCTACCCTGATTTTGACTATATCCCTCCATTTCATAGGTGACCCTTCTCACCTTAGAGACAAAAACGCCGAGTTACTACACAACTTAAGGTGTAGAAAACTTAGTGAATTCCAAAGCTATAAAACCACTTTCTTCACCAGACTCTTCCTTAGGGATGATGCAAATCATACAACTTGGAAGGAGAAATTCCTTGCAGGTTTACCAACCCTATTAGGAGAAAATGTTAGAAATTCCATTAAAGCCCTTTATGATAACTGTATTCCTTACGATGAGCTCACTTATGGTGAACTTGTCAGTTTCGTTAATAAGGAAGGCTTAAAGATTTGTCAAGATTTGAAATTACAGAAACGACTTAAATGGGAGCTTAAAAAGTCTAAGCAAGAATTAGGCAGTTTCTGTAAGAAATTCAATTATGACCCCTTTAAGACTTCTACTTCTAAAGATTGTAATGGTAAGTGTTCTACAAAACCTTATAAGAAACATTACAAATCTAAATTCCGTAGAAAACCCTTTCAAGACTTTAGAGAACTTCCTTATAAGAAACCTTCGAGGCCTTATAAGAAACCTAGTTTCTCTAAAAAGAAAGAGTTTAAAGCCAAACCAAAAACTCCGTTCAAAGCCCCGTTTAATTACAAAGAAGCCATATGTCACAAATGTGGTATGAAAGGCCATACTGCAAAGTATTGCAGAATGAGCAGAAAGCTCCATGAGCTTGACCTAGATGAGGAAACCCTCTCCAAAATTGCCTCTCTGCTCATAGAGTCTTCTGACTCTGAGTCTTCCATGTCGGGAGATAGTGACCCTCTTCAGGTCGATGAGTTAATTGACTCAGATGACTCTGCATCTAGCAGTAGTGATTCTGAATCAGATTCTTATTTAAAGAAAATCAATGTTTTGACTAAAGACCAAGAAATCTTTCTTGAACTTGTTAAACATATTTCCGATCCAAATCTTCAAAAAGAATACCTTGATAAACTTTTAAAGACTTTAGATTCTAACAAAACAGAAACTTCTAAAGTTCCAATTGTTAAAAAGAATTCATACGATCTCACTGAAATTCTAGATAAAAAGAAAACAAAAAAATCAATTCCTAATATCCAAGATCTTCAGAAAGAAATCAAAGATATTAAATTTGAAATTAAAGAATTAAAAGAAAAACAAAAGAAAGATTTTGAAACTATTCAACTTCTCATACAAAAACAATTAGAAGAAAACTCAGAGAAAGAAGTTGAATCTGAAAGCGATAATAAACAAAATGTTGACAACATTGAATCTGTACCTAATGATTTTCTGTTTGTCCTAAAACAAATCACCACCAGAAAATACTTAATTAAAATCACTTTGATTTTTTCCAAAGACTTTGCTATTGATGCCATTGCCTTTTTTGACACTGGTGCCGATCTAAATTGTATAAGAGAAGACATTGTCCCCAAAAGATTTCATGAAAAAACAAAAGAAAGGCTTTCTGCCGCCAACAATTCAAAACTTAAAGTCAATTATAAAGTTGAAGCCTCAATCCATAACAATGGTTTTGAATTTAAAACTTCATTTCTTCTTACAAATGACATACACCACACTGTTATTTTAGGAACCACATTCATAAATTTAATTACCCCTTATACTGTCAATTATGATAGTATATCTTTTAAAGCAAAATCCAAAAAACTTGTTTTCCCTTTTATTGAGAAGCCAAAAACAAGAAATCTAAATATTGTTAAAGCTTGTTCTGTTTACCAGAATCAAATCAACGCCATACTTAAATCCAAACAAAATGACTTGTTTTGTTTAAAAAAAGATTTAAATCTACAAAGAATTGAAAGCCAATTACAAAATGAATTTATACAAAGAAAAATCTCTGATTTTAAAAATCTCACTGAAAAAGAAATATGTGCTGATTTAGCATCTGCTTTTTGGGAAAGAAAACAACATTTGGTAGATTTGCCCTATGAAAACTCTTTTGATGAAAAACAAATACCCACTAAAGCCCGTCCAATCCAAATGAACATGGAATTGGAACAACACTGTAAAAATGAAATAAAAGATTTGGAAACCAAATGACTCATTACAAAATCCAGATCCCCATGGTCTTGTGCCGCTTTTTATGTTAATAAAAACTCCGAAATAGAAAGAGGAACACCAAGACTTGTAATAAATTACAAACCTTTAAACAAAGCATTAAAATGGATTAGATATCCTATACCTAACAAAAAAGATTTACTCCAGAAATTGTGTTCAGCTTTTATTTTTTCAAAATTTGACATGAAATCTGGTTTTTGTCAAATCCAAATTCACCCTAATGACCGTTATAAAACTGCCTTTACTGTTCCTTTTGGACAGTATGAATGGACTGTAATGCCATTCGGTTTAAAAAATGCACCCTCAGAGTTTCAAAGAATCATGAATGACATCTACAACCCTTATTCTGAGTTTTGCATTGTCTATATTGATGACGTGTTGATTTTTTCTCAAACAATTGATCAACATTTTAAGCATTTAAAAACCTTTTATTTTGCTACTAAAAAGGCTGGACTAGCCTTTTCTAGTTCAAAAGTTTCATTATTTCAAACAAAAGTCAGATTCCTTGGTCACTATATTTCTAAGGGAACCATCACCCCTATTGAGCAATCACTTTTGTTTGCAGATAAATTTCCTGATAAAATTCTTGATAAAACCCAACTACAAAGATTTTTAGGAAGTTTAAATTATGTTCTTGATTTCTGTCCTAATATTAACCGGATGTCTAAACCTTTGCATGACAGATTAAAAAAGAATCTTGTTGCATGGACAGATGAACACACTAAAGCTGTTCGATTAATAAAAAATTCTGTAAAGAATATCCCTTGTTTATTTTTAGCAAATCCTGCATTGCCTAAAATAGTTGAAACAGATGCATCTGATTTAGGTTATGGAGGTATATTAAAACAAAAAGAAAATGATAAAGAACAGATATTACAATATGTTTCTGCACATTGGAATGATTGCCAGAAAAATTATTCTACTATCAAAAAAGAAATTCTTTCTATTGTTTTATGCATATCTAAATTCCAAAGTGATTTATTAAATCAAAAATTTTTACTTAGGATTGATTGCAAAGCTGCAAAACATGTTTTGGAAAAAGATGTTCAAAATATTGTTTCAAAACAAATTTTTGCAAGATGGCAAGCCATTTTAAGTGTTTTTTATTTCGATATTGAATTTATTAAAGGAGATAAAAATTTTGTTCCTGATTTTCTAACCAGAGAATTTCTTCAAAACAGATAATGCCGCCAAAGAAGAAGGACAAAGGTAAAGCTGTTCTTAAAGACTCTGAGTCTCAAGCAACCTCTAAAGAACCTCTTTCAACCCCTTCAAAAGAAAAATTGCTTTCTTCTGCCATGCCCATCAAATCCTGGATTAAAATGGTTGAAGAACAAGAAGCCCAATATAAAGCCATTACCTTTGATGACCAAGTAAAGCAAGGGATGAATTCTATTACAAAATCCCCTGAGCTTATGCTCGCTTTACAAAGTTTTTCTCAAAGCCAAATTTCTCCTAAAGAAGAAATTGAAAAAGAAAAACCGATTTCTAAAGAAATTACAAAACCGTCTTCTCAAAATGTAGTTGTTTCTGGTGAAAGTTCATCATCTTCTCAAATTGTTCTTTCCCAACCAACTCCTTCAAAGAAAACTTCCGATTGGTTTGATAAAACCCATTTCCAAAATATTTTATCTATGGAAGATGGTTTTTACCATACTGATCTTTTTCAAGCTATTTCAAAGTTTTTTCCCACATGAGATTTAACAAAATCTCAGTCTTACTATCAAAGCATTTTAGAAGCTACTGAGTCAGTTAAATTCAAACATTTCTTTCTCAGTGAAACACATTCAGAGCCAGCCTATTCCACGGCTACTATACTAAAAGTCTTGAGCCCAAACCAGTGGGGTGACCAACTCCACTCACAGAAAAGATTCCCTCCAAATTTTCAAATGCATTTACCACATTGTTTGACCTATTCCTATTGGGACTACCAACAAGCCTGGTATAACACATTTTTTATCCAAAACCCTAAAAAATCTCACTCATGGTTATTTTTCTTTAATTCAAAAATAACTGTTCAAAGCCTCCCAAATTGGTTTCTACATTGGTGGAATTCTTTTGGCCCAATTCCACAAATTCTAACTCCAAATGCTACCTACTGCTTAAACTTATTCAAAGCCCATTACGTCCCTTCCGAATTAGAGAGAAGATTTCCCCATTTTCTTTGTTTCTGTACAAACTTCTTCCTACCTTGGGTTTGGATGTGGAACCTTAGGTTTCATACCCAAGAAACTCAACTTATCATTCAAAGAACCTTCAAAGTAAAGTGGTGGTCGAAATTTGACGAACAGACCAAACTGACTGACACCCTCATCAGAAATTGGCTTTGTTCTAAAGGTTTCCTTCAACCAACCGTTAAAAGCTCCAAAGCCCAACAAACATTCCTTACACAAAAATCCAAAGCCCAATCTCTCTTGGCAAGCGCCAAAACTGAAGAAGAATATTTCAAAGCCATGGAACAACTCCTCGCCTCCCGGTCAAAATCATCAGTAGCAGACTCCTCTGAAGATGAAGACCAAGATGAAGAGCCTTTTATTTCTCTTGGAGATGAAAATGAAGACGATTGTTTTGGAATTTTCTCTTCGATAAAGCATTGTAAATAATTGTTATAACTATTAAAAAAAAGTAATTATTTCCTTTACAATTATATTTTCTCTTTCTTCGGGTGGTCCCCTGGACACAAGTGAGAGCGCACATGTCTCTTCACCCGTATTATACTTGTATTCTAAAGATTGTACAAAGATTACTGTATGCTATAGCTCCGTTATGGCCTACAGTGCAGAGTTCCAAAAATTACTGTATGCTACAGCTCCGCTACAGTCTACAGTGCAGACTTCCAAAGATTACTGTATTCTACAACTCCGCTACAGTTTACAGTTTAAAACTTATTTTGTATATAATTCTGATCGAAGACCTAGACTCGACATAATTTTTGAATTCATTTTTAGTTTCCTCTTCTCTCTCTCTCTCTAGTTTTCATTCTCTCTTTCTCCCGATGAGAATCTGGAATTAAAAGACATTTACGGAATAATCTTCCTGTCTTTTAGTTAATTTCTCATCATCATCATCTTCTTCTCTCTCTTCTCTCTTCCAAAGATCAAGAGATAAGTCACATGTAAGATTTGTAATTTTTCTTTTTCAAAGCTTGTAAATTTAAAGTTCTGTATGTTTAAATTTCTGCAATTTACTTTAAAGCAATTTACTTTTCGCAATTTATTTTAAAGCATTTAAATTTATGTATACTCTGCAGACTGATCTGTATCAGATCTGCCATATAACTGCTACGTTCCTCTGAGGCAACGAGACCAGATCTCAATCCTCAGTTGTATTCTTTCTTTTCTCCCTCCATTCCTTCAGAGCACTATTTCCGGGAACCGGATCTAGTACTGTGTATGCACCCAAGCCTATAGATGTATGTTGTTGCTAAGCTTGCTTAAAGAATCTAATAATTATTTGGTAAATATATTTGGTATATCGGCTGGAAACTAGAACGTGCGGAATATTGATATGTTCTAAGTCAGATCTGGTTCCAAAGACAGACTTGGCTCTGCATCGATCTAGATACAACGCCACGTACCTTTATTAAAACCTGACTAACCGCGTTTCAAAGCAAATCTATTTAAAAATTTGATAAAGCCGACCCAATCCAAACATTGTGTTATTTGAGTCCTTAATATTTGATTTCCAACGAAAGCACATCCATCCTTCGATCCTATTTCCTTATATATATATATATATATATATATATATATATATATATATATATATATATATATATATATAATAATAATAATAATAATAATAATAATAATAATAATAATAATAATAATAATAAAATGGCGGTCCGGTGGTCGGTGGTGGCGGTCCGGCAACTTTCCGACAGTGGTCCGGCGAGGTCCGATGGTGGTCCGGCGACCTTTCGGTGCCATTTCGGCGATGTCCGATGGTGGTCCGGTGGTGGTCCGGAGACTTTCCGATGGATGTTCATTTATAATATTAAATTAATAAAATAAAATAATAATTATTAATAGTATTAAATAAGTTAAAAAATTAAAGGATAATTTTGAAAACTTTAGTTTTTAATATAAGAGGAATTTAAAATTTTCATTAGTTAATATAATATTTTTACAATTGTTTGTTTATTATATTTTTTATTTTTAATTTTATAAAATTAAAATTTTTTAAACTTGTGTTGGGTTAAACGGATATCCATTGGGTAAAAATAATTATTCATATCCATCCGTATCCATCTGGATATAATTTTAAAATATCCATTTCAAAATCCAAAAATTTTTGGATGGATATTATCCAATCCAATTATATGGATATTGTGGATATCCATTATGGAGCGATCCAGTTGCCATCCCTAGAGGTACGCTGCTGGTCCAGGAGAGCTCAGTATGGTTGTCCCCAACTCTTGTTTAAGAAGTTGGTTGGTCTGGTCCTTCCATGAGAAAAAGGCTCGCAATGGCTTGATTCTTTTAGTGAAAACGTGAGCCGAGGCTCTGCTCTCTTCAATAAAAGCAGTTGAAAGCTCATAACCCTCTAGAATCTCTTGTTCTTTAGTGATTGCAAGAAGCGTGAATCATGCTTCATTGCAATAAAGTAAAAATGGCTTATCATCAATTATTTTGTTCGTCTTCTTTTTGATAATTATATATTTTGTGGACCAGATCATCAATTGATGATAAGTCTTTTTAACAATTATATATTTTGTGGACCAGATCATCAATTGATGATAAGCCATTTTTACTTTATTGCAATTAGGGGTGGGCATGGGTTGATTTGGGTTGGATTTTAAGTCAACCCAAACCAAACCATAAAAATTTGGATCCAACCCAAACCAACCCAAATATTTTTAACCCAACCCAAACCAAACCATTTGGGTTTGGTTTGAATTTTATTATCAAAATAATTTTTATTTTAATAAAATTTAATTATATCAAAATTATAATAATTATTAATTATTATTAATTATTAAATTGATATTAAAATATAAAAAAAAATATAGTGGATAAAAATTATAAATTTACAATAACTTAATCCTTAAATTAAAGAATACTAGAAAATCAAAATAAAGTTTAATCACAAAAATTATTATTTCTCAATAAATTAAAAATTTTATTATTAATTTTTTTGCTCATATCAAAACATATATTTCTTGTTTTAATACTTAATTTTTTATTTAGTTTCTATTCATGTAATTTTTGTAAATAAGAAAAAAATTTATGTTATTTACAACAATATTTATTTAATTTAAATTTATTTTTACTGTTATTTTCATTTTCTAACTGTTGACAATTGATCACGCCGCAAAAAATTTAATGGTGGCCTTTCACTTATTTGTGTTCATTTATTTTGTTTTCATTTATTTAATTTGAAAAATTTGAGTGTTGTGGTTTTGTCCATAACCCATGGGTAAACCATACCCAACCCATAATGAAATGATTTTCTATATAAAACCCACATCTAACCCATTTTCATGATTTACTCAACCCAAACCATTAAATTTGGTTTGGGTTTGGGTAAACCCATGGGTTGTGGGTTTATGCCCACCCCTAATTGCAATGAAGACGAACAAAATAATTGATGATAAGCCATTGTTTTCTTCTGATATGGTCCACAAAATATATAATTGTCAAAAAGAAGACGAACAAAATATTTGATGATAAGCCATTTTTACTTTATTGCAATGAAGCAATAATGCAGGCCATATGTTCACATTTGTTGCTCCATTGTCTATACCATGCATTATTGCTTTGCTTTTGTTCGCAAGTTAAAAATGTTACCGATAGCATTGTGGACCAGATCAGACAATGTGTTTCACATTTGTTGATCCGTTGTCTATTCACTTTGTTTGTGCAGTTTCTGATATTATTGTGGACCAGCCCATACATATTTCGGACTCATCGCAATCTTTTAACCCTAGCCGTAGTCCTTAATCTTGGCAATTTTATGGATAATAAAACTTCAGCCGCTGATCCGTGCCGTTGATTCATAATCAATACCATGGCATTGTTGGTCACGTGATCTACACATCATATGAAACCAGCAGAAATAACAACTCGCTCAAGCTCTACTACTTACTTTTGATTACGGTTCACAAGAAGCTAGCCGAGAACTTTCCCTTTCTAATTTGAAGAATATATGGAAACTCCTCGCGCAAGAAAGATCGATGGGTTGGAGGGTTGGAGGTATCATCGTGTGTTTAGTATTGTTGATGATGAGGAGGACATAAAAGATGACGATCTTAATCTTCTTGTAATCCCTCGATATAGAGAGAATTTTAATTATACTAGTTAAATACATGTAGTGTTTTCTTTCGTATTATGTTTTATTCAATAAAAAATGGATATTTTATTACCTATTAATTATGTGACTATAAGTTTATTTTAACTAATAAAATCTCTTGATATATGTAAGAGATTTCCTTTGTCTGTATCTATATATTTTGTCTCTCTTAATTAATAAATAAACTGTTGTGTGTTAAAAAAAAAAAGTTTATGTGATATTTTTTAAAATAATGAGGTCTCTGTCTAAAAAACCATGAAGATGTCAGTATCTAACTTGTTATTAATTGAGGAATGAAAACTTTATTGAAGGAAAGAGCAAAAGTAGTTAATTTTCTGCAGGTAAAAGGGCAAAAAGGTACGTTTGCGCCAAAATTAATACAAACATTAATCTAACGTTGGAGTGACGAATAAAAAATAAGGGAGGGATTATGTTGCGCGTGGACAAAGGGACAGCAGTGAGAAGCTGTAGGGATTTTTCAGGCAACAGCTCATTGGAATTGGATCTTATATTTATTTTTTAAATTTAATTAATTGAAAATGCAAGAAAGTGAATGGTGTGCGCAGTGCGCACCTCCCCCAGCTGTTGGGTCAAGTCTATCCATTTTGATACTCCACCACCAGTTATATTATATTATAATATACTCCATAATTATTATATAGATGGATTATGCATACCAGCAATAATGATGGATTATTGAAATCTATGTATCAAAAGAAATTTTTTATTTATATATTCTTATTGTAAATTAAAGTTGGTCACAAAAGTAATATCATACTTTGATTTTTTTTTTTTTAATTTAAACGTTAACGGTACAAGAAAGACGCTATAGTTAATTACAAACGGAACAATAAAAAGCAAGATCATACAGCGCAAACGCAAAACAAAAGTATCAATGGGCGGCGGGTTCGAGTTAGAGGAGTACATGTTAACAAATTAGTGGGTGAAGCAGACACGTAGTTAAAATAAAATAAGAAAAAAATAAAATATAAGAAAAAAATAAAGAATAAGAATAATACCCGACTCTAAAAATACAACCAATAGCTCTGATACCACTGTTAAGAAATTGGTGGGTGAAGCAGACACGCAGCTAAAATAAAATTAAAAGAAAATAAAGAACAAGCACAATAGAGGATACCAGAAATTATGTGGTTCAGCTTTTAGCCTACGTCCACGGACGAAAACAGAAATAAAATATTTTACTAGTTAAAAGGAGTTATAAATATTATAATATTTTGGCTCATTATCCAAAACCTCAATACACCCAACACTCTCAAATCACTAGATTCTAAAAATCATTCTCTAAATAAAGAAAAGAACTAAAGAACTCGATAATTTACAAAAAAAAAGGGAGCCACCATTTTTATAGCTAAAATTAACTACTATTTATTTAATATTTAATTATTATTATTATTTTATTAATTTTTCTTTTCTTTTCCTTCTTCAACCCCATATCTCTTTTTCTTCTCTCTTTCTTCTTTTTTCTTATTTTCTTTGGGTGGCACCAAATCCTTCTTTTTGTTTTCTTTTATTCAAAGAATGCAGCAAGCCAGCAACATCGCATTTTTCTTCAAAAGTGGTGGGTACCACCTTCTAAAAAAGGTGGTGCTATTTTACACAGAACATGCCAAAAAAAAATTTCAGTTGTATAATCTGTTTATAGAAAAAAAAAAACGCAAAACAAAAAGTAGAATTCTTTTTTCAAATTACAAGATAAGTATAATTTAAAGCGAAAGGCTAACCTGTTGAAGGCAAGTAAAGTATTCACGAATGGTACAGCCTGATTATCCTTTTTATATTTACAGAAACACAAAAAATTTTCAATCCGCAGCAGCTTCTGTTAAAATTATCTTGGTTTCTCTTAGGTGATTTCTATTATCCAAAAAAAATGGGTAACATTTTTCAAATCGCAATCGATGGTGCTATTTTCAATCGTTGCCTGGATTGCTTTCTCGGAAAAGCAGCATATATAAAAAACCTCCAAGAAAATGTTGAAGCCTTGAAGGATGAATTGGCAAAACTAATCGCAGCAAGGAACGATGTGATGGTGCGGGTCGTCAACGCTGAACGGCAACAAATGAAGACAAGGCTGAACGAAGAGCAGTTGTGGCTTTCGAGGGTGGACGCTGTTACAGCAGAAGCCGATGAATTGATAAGAGATGGCTCTCAAGAAATTGAGAAGCTGTGTCTCGGAGGCTACTGTTCCAAGAACTGCATGTCAAGCTACAAGTTCGGCAAACAAGTGGCTAAAAGGCTAAGAGATGTCAGGACTTTAATGGGCGAAGGAGTTTTTGAGCTACTTGAACAAGTCTGGAGATGTCTTATGGAAGAATCAGGGGGAATCATTGGCCTATATGGTATGGGCGGTGTTGGTAAAACTACACTATTGATCCAAATCAACAATAAATTTCTCGAGAGTCCAACCAACTTTGATTTTGTGATTTGGGTAGTAGTTTCAAATGACCTGCGACTCGAAAAAATTCAAGAAGATATTGGGGAAAAGATAGGTTTGGTTGATGATTCATCATGGAAGAGTAAAAGTGTAGAGGAGAAAGCTCTCGACATCTTCCGGAGTTTAAGAGAGAAGAGATTTGTATTGTTGTTAGATGATATATGGGAGCGGGTTGATTTAACAACGGTGGGCGTTCCACTTCCCGGACCACAAAATACTACCTCAAAAGTCGTATTCACAACCCGTTTCATCGATGTTTGTGGTAGCATGGAAGCTGACAGGAAGTTCCAAGTGGCGTGCTTATCAGCCAACGACGCTTGGGAACTGTTTCGAGAAAAAGTAGGGCAAGAAACTCTTGAGAGTCATCATGATATCGTTGAGCTAGCCCAAACTGTGGCCAAAGAGTGTGATGGTTTGCCACTCGCACTTATTACTATTGGTCGAGCTATGGCCTGCAAAAGGACAGCCGAGGAGTGGAGACGTGCAATTGAAGTGTTAAGGAGATCAGGTTTGGGAAAAGAGGTGTATCCTCTTTTAAAGTTTAGCTATGATAGTTTGCAGAATGAGACGATTAAATCTTGTTTCTTGTACTGTTGTTTATATCCTGAAGATTATGCCATTCTTAAATGGGACTTGATTGATTGTTGGATTGGTGAGGGATTTTTGGGGGAATCTGACAGGTTTAGTGCAGAAAACCGAGGATATGACATTTTGGGCACTCTTGTTCGTGCATGTTTATTAGAAGAGGTGGGAGATGATGAAGTAAAAATGCATAACGTTGTTCGTGATATGGCTATATGGATAACCAGTGAAATTGAGAAGGAGAAGAGAAACTTTTTGGTTTGTGCAGGTGCTGGATTAGAAGAGGCACCGGATGTTAAAGAATGGGAAAATGTGAGAAGATTGTCATTGATGCAAAATGACATTAAAATTCTGTCAGAGGTTCCTACAAGCCCTCATCTCCATACTCTATTTCTTGCCTCCAATAATAATTTGCAGAGGATCACCGATGGCTTCTTCAAATTTATGCCTTCTCTCAAAGTTTTGAAGATGTCACACTGTGGGGATTTGAAAGTTTTAAAATTACCTTTGGGGATGTCAATGTTGGGTTCACTAGAACTTCTTGATATTTCACAAACCAGCATAGGAGAGTTACCAGAAGAGTTGAAGTTGTTGGTAAATCTGAAATGTTTGAATTTAAGATGGGCAACTTGGTTAAGTAAAATTCCACGGCAACTAATATCACATTCTTCAAGGTTACATGTGTTGAGAATGTTCGCTACTGGCTGTTCGCATTCTGAAGCATCAGAAGACAGCGTTTTATTTGGTGGGGGCGAAGTTTTGATACAGGAATTGCTCGGTTTGAAATATTTAGAGGTATTGGAGTTGACCTTGCGAAGTTATCATGCTCTCCAATTATTTTTGAGCTCAAATAAGTTAAAAAGTTGTATTCGATCTCTTCTCCTCGACGAGGTCAGAGGTACAAAGTCGATTATTGATGCTACGGCTTTCGCAGATCTAAACCACCTCAATGAATTGCGCATTGATTCCGTTGCGGAATTGGAAGAATTGAAGATTGATTATACAGAGATAGTACGGAAAAGGCGGGAACCTTTTGTTTTCGGCAGCCTTCACCGTGTTACTCTAGGGCAGTGCCTTAAATTGAAAGATTTGACATTCCTCATTTTTGCTCCAAACCTCAAGTCTCTCCAGCTACACAATTGCCGTGCTATGGAAGAAATAATCAGCGTCGGAAAATTTGCTGAGGTTCCTGAGGTGATGGGACATATAAGCCCTTTTGAAAATCTCCAAAGGCTTCATTTATTCGATTTGCCACGTTTGAAGAGCATCTACTGGAAGCCATTGCCTTTCACTCATCTCAAAGAAATGAGGGTACATGGGTGTAATCAGCTTAAAAAGCTTCCACTCGATTCCAACAGTGCAAAATTTGTTATTCATGGAGAAGCAGACTGGTGGAACCGACTTCAATGGGAGGATGATGCCACTCAAATTGCTTTTCGTTCCTGTTTCCAACCATATCCCTGAGCGGTGGTCGCAAAATTTGATTTCTGGTGAGTGCATTTTTGTTAACGCTTATATATATACTTGTCATTTGCTTCGTGCAAAAGACTATGTCTTTTGTTCTCTGTTTTTATTCCAGTGTGTTTTTCTTCTGGCTTCTGCAAATCACAATTAAATGTTGAATAATATGGAATCAATGCTTTATAAATTTTCCGGCGCTGCCATTTCCTTTTCCCTTTTTTTTTTTTGGGCGTGGGTCGAATTGATGCTCTAGTTTTTTACTTTTTGTCGTCGAACTTTGCTCTGTTTTTCAAATTGATGCTTGAATATATGAATTCAATTAATGCTCACATAAATTTGTTTAGTTGCCGCAAAAGGATATAATTAGACTGAAATTCGCACTTCTAGAATGAATAGAATTAAAACAGAGAAAATATTAAGCATACTAGCCCTCTTTAAACCCCTTATAATTTCTTCTGTTCTAACGATAACCAAATCCTTTGCTCTAAGGATTTTTATTTGGGGTATTGATAAGAGTCCACCAAAATAATGAACGCTAATGAGAAGGCGGTCACAACTCTGTACAAAGCCATGCAGCAATTGCTATTCATCTTAATAATTATGAAGCTTTTGTAAAATTTTCAAACAAAGTTGACATGTTATTTTGAGATTTGGTTCCTGATTTTGTATGAATATCGTTGCTTGGTTTGAGTTGGGTGTGAATTCAAATCCAAATATTCTTTGTTTTTCAATTCTGAACTCAATTTCTTTTTTTCATGCATGTTATGCAGAAATGATTTTTACTAAATAATTTTTGATAAACTATTTAAATTAAACAATTGGATTAACAAATTGTGACGATTTATCATAAGCGTGCTAATATAATAACTTGTTTTATGAATCATTAATATTAAATTATATATTAGTCAATTAGCTATGTGTAACATTTGTCATGTTTAAAAAATTATTTATTTATATTTCAAATAAGTTTGACCAGACGTTATGTAGGTAATACTACATAATTTCTAAAAGAATGTAATAAAAACACGTTAAAGTGTTATTTTTATGAAGAAAAATTTAAAATATTATTAAATAGGTGAAAATAATTAATGGATTCGAGTATGTTTGAGATTGTTGATATAATTATTAAATAAGTTGGATTCGAAATAGCTCAATTTTGCATGATTTATTTGTTGTCCAGATGGCGGATTTTGTACTGTTACCTTCATTTCATTTTTGAGAGCCACGTACACTACGAGGATACCAGAGAAACCAAGGTGGCATTCAAGTTGCCCCAGTGGTTAGTTTTCTGATCATTTTTTGAAATTAAAAGGGTGGGCGTTCGGATCGGGTAACTTGATCCGAACCTAACCCGAAATTCATTTCGGGTTCGGGTTATCGTACGAAATCCGATCGCGTTAGCCTATATATACACACACGTGCTCCAGCGTTGCTTCCTTTCCTTCAAATCCCTAATTCCTCTTCTTTGCGCTTTCACATTTGCGCTCCACAACAGCACAGCGAGCACGTAGCAGTGAGCACACACACTCACACACGACATACCCATGTGCCGCTGCCGCTGTTGATTCCGTTCAGAGCACCGACGTTGCAGGCTTACAGCTTCTAGCCCTTCCTCCTCCCTTGAGTCGATCTGGTTCCTCATTCAAGACTTCAAGCTACTGTCGCCTTGAGCCGATCTTGAATCGTTTGCGTCTGCTCAGTCTGCTGCCGTCACTGCCTCCGGCTTCATTCACGGTCGTCAGCTGCACAAGTTTATGTATGCGGTTCCAAATGGTGTATGAATGGTTGTTTGTAAATCAATCTTCTTTTGGGCATGGGTAAGAGGCATTACTGGCACTGAAACTGTTCAATCTTCTTTTGTGTAACGATGGTTGTAATTGTTCCTGATTCGGTTTCTTAACATTGAAATTTTTGTTGTATTGAGTGTTAATGGTGATGGGTATTAATGTATTATATATGTTGTCATTTTTGCTTTCATTTTTGCATCTGGAGTTGGGCTGGTGTTTGATTTTGGAATTTTAGGCGCTGCCTGGGTGGGATTGATTCATTTTGAAATTGAATTAAATTTTGGAAGAGGTTGTAACCCGAATTAGAATCCAAACCAAAATCTTGATTTGTATTTTCAATCCGATTCAACCCGAAATTCGAACAGAATTTCAGTTCGGCTCGATTTGTGTTTCGAACCCCGATTGGGTTGAATTCTCCAACTCGAATGGGTTGTAACCCAAGCCGAAACTTGAACAACCGAACCGAAACCCGATTTGTCCACCGTTAATTTTTTTCATTCAATTATTTATGTTCTAGAAAAATGTAAGAAATATTGAGAGATGTTAAGAGCTATAATTTTGAAACTTTGCCTAAAATTATTATCATTACTTATTGTTTCTTATTTAAGGAGAGTTAAAATAAATGTGTCTGAGGTTGCTGCACAATTGTTTGATAATATACCTCAATGAAGGCATTGGCGGGAACTCATGAATCTCTTGAATTAAGCAAACCATCTGATGTTTGAATATCAGTCGTTGGATGGCTAGAAGCATCAAGTGTCAGGATTGGATGGTAATCAAGCTAAAGGAGCAAGATATCTCAGCTTGCTAAAGACATGACTGAGCAATTGAAGACAAGAAGACAAACTGCAGTGTCAGGTTGTTATAACAACTTTTGTAATGTCTTGTGATGAAATTGAGAGCCGTTGATGCTAGGTCTTGATGTAACTAAAACATGAGAACGTAGTTCTATATAAAGAATTGTAAAGCAATGAATCCACAGGCTGAAAAATAAAATCGATTCTTTACCTTTTGCTTGTGAAAACTACTAGCCTCCTTTTTTATCTTGGTATCAGAGCTTTAAAAATCCAGAAATGGATAATCAAGCAACAAATGAGCCAACCCCAGAAGCTGTGATCAACAACACACCACCAGCTCAAACACAAAGTCCTTTACCCACCCAAACACAAACTGAATCATCATCCTCGCACACAAATTTGCATGTACCCATAAGTTTTTCCTTCACAGCCCCTGTGAAACTTGACAGAGGAAATTACATTATATGGAAAGCCCAGGTCTTGCCTGCTATCTGTGGCAATGGCCTGGAAAACTTCATTGATGGAACATCTGTATGTCCAGAAAAGTTCCTAGTGGATGCTGATGCAGAAAACAATTTCATAGCATCTGCAAACCCTGCATATGCACTCTGGCATAGACAAGACCAACTTCTCTTAAGTTGGCTTCTTTCTACAATATCAGAGAATATTATCACTGCTGTGACACATTGCACAACTTCACAAGAACTGTGGTCTGTGCTGGAAAGGCTTTATGCCTCCCAATCAATAGCCAGATCCATAGTTCTCAAGATGCAATTGCATGGTGCAAGAAAAGACACACAAACTATCACTGAGTTTTGCACAAAAGTAAGAAACTTGGCAAATGAGTTGCAAATGGCAGGAAAGCCAGTTTCAGAAGAAGATCTTTGCTCTCATGTGCTTACTGGTCTTGGCCAATCTTTTGAGTCCGTTGTTGTTAACCTCACTTCAAGACTTCATGAACTGACCTTTGATGAAATGTATTCTGTGTTGTTGAACCATGAAGCCAGACTGGAGCAGAATGCAACTCATGACAACAATTTCGAAGCAAATGTGGCCTCAAGGCAAGGAAGGAACAACTGGACCCAAAAGAGGAATGAGAGACCAAGGAACCAACCACCAAACCAGTACCTTAGTCCACAAAATCAATACTTTGGACCTCTCAACAATGGTGCTGGAAGACCAAATAAAGGAAAAGGAAGAGGGAGACCACATGGAGCAAAGAAGACAGTATTCAAGCCTGGAGTTTTTTGCCAAATCTTCCACAAAGAGGGCCATACAGCTGATGAGTGTTGGTACAGAAAAGAAGATGACTTTGAACTAAAGCCTCAGAATTGTCAACCAAGAGGGGCCTTTCTGGCAACAAATGAAGGAAGCAGTGAACCAGGCTGGTACTTAGACAGTGGAGCAACTAATCATGTCACAAATGACCTCAACAACCTCAGTGTAAGGTCTGAGTACAAAGGTAACTCCTTTCTCTTAATTGGAAATGGACACAAGCTTAAAATCACACACACAGGAACGATACATTTGCCTATATATGCTGGTAACAAATATGAACATCTTGTGCTTAAAAGGGTACTTGTAGTTCCACAAATAACCAAAAACCTGCTAAGTATCTCTAGCCTTACAACAGATAACAAACTAACAATTGTATTTTCTGATGAAACGTGTGTTGTTAAGGACAAATTGGAGAATGTTCTTCTTCAAGGAATTGATATAGGAGGGCTGTTTCAGATTGTTGGAAGTCAAGAATATGTAAGTCCGAGGAAGGGATGTGCTGCTGATAGAGTCTACAAATCAGAGTCTTTGTTTGCTTCAATAAGTGAGGCTTCTGTCTCAGAAAGTGTTGATGAGTCTTTAAGTCCTAAGCCTAGTAGTGAGTCAATTAATCAACTTGACATGTTACACAGAAGGTTTGGTCACCCTTGTGAACAGACCCTTATGAAAATCATTTCAAGTTGTAAAAATTTATCTGCTTTCAATAAAGAAAAATCTTTAGGTTTCTGTACTGCATGCCAATATGGTAAAAATCACAAATTGACTCTTAAAAGCTCACAAACACAGACAAAGCAGCCCCTTGAACTGATCCATGCAGATCTTTGGGGTCCAGCACCTATAATTTCAGGAAAAGGTTACAGGTACTACTTAAGTATTGTTGATAATCACACAAGATTCACATGGATTTACCCATTAACCAGCAAAGCAGAAACAACACAAACCTTCATTGACTTCAAGAATCAAATAGAGAAAACATTAAATAAACAGATCAAGTGTCTACAGACTGATATGGGGGGAGAATTTAGACCATTAACCGAGTTTCTTAGGAACAATGGAATCATGTTCCGACATTCCTGTCCATATACGTCAATACAAAATGGTCAAGTTGAAAGGAAGCATAGGCACATTGTAGAAACAGCACTCACTATGCTAGCACAAGCAAACATGCCCTTAAAACTGTGGTGGAACGCCTTTGAAACTGCTGCATATCTTATCAATAGAATGCCTACGCAGGCCCTAGGTCATATCAGTCCATACAAAAAACTTTACAACAATGAGCCTGATTATGCCTTCCTAAAAACTTTTGGGTGTGCCTGTTTTCCATATTTAAGACCCTATAATCAACATAAACTTCAGTACCATACCACTAAATGTGTGTTTATAGGGTATAGCTTACAGCACAAAGGATACAAATGTCTAGATAGTACAGGCAGAGTTTATGTAGCTAGACATGTGATTTTCAATGAGAATGAGTTTCCTTTTGTTATAGATAAGAACTTTGAGACTAACAAAAGTGAAAGCAGGACAAGTAGTCAACCTAACTATCAGCAGCTTCTATTACTTCCTTGTGGCACTTTCTCAACTCCACAATCAAATAGCAATCCATACAAAACATCCAAAGAGGGTGAACATAACTCCACACAAGATACAATGCAAGCATCATTCGAAAATCAAATCAGAACACCAAACCAAGACCAGATCCAAACACATCAACCAAACACAGAAACACAATTGGATGAGAGCCGACCTGAGCCAAACCATCAACAAGAGAGAGTCAATATAGAACCTGAGCGACCATTAGAACCATTAAACACACACCTTATGGTAACCAGATCCAAACATGGAATCTACAAGCCTAAAATATACCTTGCACAAAGGAGCTCATATGAGTTACCAACAAATATAGCAAGTGCTATCAGGAATGTGAAATGGAGAAATGCTATGTTGGATGAATACAAAGCTCTACTGGAAAACAACACTTGGGAATTGGTGAAAGTTCAAGAGGGTACAAAGGTCATCGGAAACAAATGGGTCTACAAAGTAAAGCACAATCCAGATGGGACAGTAGCGAGACACAAGGCGAGATTAGTGGCAAAAGGCTATAACCAAACAGCGGGGGTTGATTACACAGAAACCTTCAGTCCAGTGGCCAAGTCATCCACAATCAAGGTACTCTTGAGTTTGGCTGTCATCTATGGTTGGGACATCAAACAAGTAGATGTCAACAATGCCTTTTTGAATGGACAACTAAATGAAACCGTGTTCATGGAGCAACCAGAAGGATTCAAAGTGAAAGGAAAGGAAAACTATGTATGTAGACTAAAGAAAGCACTATATGGACTGAAACAAGCTCCAAGGGCTTGGTATGAAAAGCTCAAAGCTGCCCTACTCAGCTGGGGATACAAGAACTCAGTCTCGGATACCTCACTGTTTCATTGGAGGGATAATAGAGAAGTTATATACGTACTTGTGTATGAAGATGACATACTCATAACTGGTAGTAGCCAAGATCTTGTCAATGACATGATTAAAAAACTTAATGAGAGTTTCGTGTTGAAGGAGCTAGGCTCATTAAGTCATTTTCTTGGAATTGAAGTAAAAAGGGATCGTGCAGGGATGCATATTTGCCAAAGCAAGTATGTGCAAGAACTTCTAGAGAAGACAAACATGAAAGGGTGTAGAGAAAGCATAACCCCATTAAGTTCAAGTGTGAAGTACACATTGGAGACTGAAGAAGAAGAGGGAGGACAGCTTTTTGAAGACAAAACTCTCTACAGAAGTGTCATTGGAGCTTTGCAGTATGCAACCATCACCCGACCAGACATTGCTTACAGCGTAAATAAACTAAGTCAATTCATGCAAGAACCGAAAGTGATACACTGGCAAGGCTGCAAAAGGATCTTGAGATACCTTCAAGGCACCATAAATTATGGTCTGTACTTCACATCTGGAAACAAAATGGAAATCTCAGCCTTTACAGATGCCGATTGGGGAGCTGATAGAGATGACAGAAAGTCTACAGGTGGTTATTGCATGTTTTTGGCAGGAAATCTAGTCTCGTGGAGTTCAAAGAAGCAGAAGGTAGTATCAACCTCCAGCACAGAAGCAGAATATAGATCACTGTCAAATGGAGCAGCTGAATTGACTTGGTTACAATCCTTACTTGCAGAGATGAACATCAAGTTGGAGAAGAGGCCAATACTATGGTGTGACAACAAGAGTGCAATAGCTCTTGCTGAAAATCCAGTTTTTCATGGAAGAACCAAACACATTGAAATAGATGTTCACTTCGTGAGGAATAAAATCAGCAACCGAGAGTTTGATTTGAAGTATGTGGAAAGCAAGAACCAAGTTGCAGATATAATGACCAAGGCACTACCTAATCGAAGTTTCGAATACCTAAGAAGCAAGCTCAACGTCTTAGCAGACGATTGAGCTTGAGAGGGGGAGTTAAAATAAATGTGTCTGAGGTTGCTGCACAATTGTTTGATAATATACCTCAATGAAGGCATTGGCAGGAACTCATGAATCTCTTGAATTAAGCAAGCCATCTGATGTTTGAATATCAGTCGTTGGATGGCTAGAAGCATCAAGTGTCAGGATTGGATGGTAATCAAGCTAAAGGAGCAAGATATCACAGCTTGCTAAAGACATGACTGAGCAACTGAAGACAAGAAGACAAACTGCAGTGTCAGGTTGTTATAACAACTTTTGTAATGTCTTGTGATGAAATTGAGAGCCGTTGATGCTAGGTCTTGATGTAACTAAAACATGAGAACCTAGTTCTATATAAAGAATTGTAAAGCAATGAATCCACAGGCTGAAAAATAAAATCGATTCTTTACCTTTTGCTTGTGAAAACTACTAGCCTCCTTTTTTATCTAGGAGATCCTGGAAACATGAAATGATTATTCTATGGCGTAACTACAACAAGAGAAAAGTAGAGATAATTTGTAGTAAATTAATTGATCATTTTGATGAAAATGATTCCCTATTAAAAAATTCAAGTCAGAGCTGAATTGCACAGCCGTTAGTTGTGCTTGCACTTCGAATTAAGTGTTGTATTTTCCGCCTGGTTTGGTTGATTAAACTATGTGCATTTGCATAACGGAGATGCTTATGAATGTTGTAGTATAGAAATCGAAGCATCTTGTCTTCTGCCAAGCCCAGAAGCAAAGTTCTTTATATTATACTCATCACTTTTATTCGTTCTCTTCGTTGAAATTTTATCCAAACAACGGTTTCTTCGAATTTATGCCTTCTCTTACACTTTTAAATCTATCAAAGAACCGCTACCTGGGAAGATTGCCATCGGGAAATTCGAAATTGATTTCACTACAATACCTTAATATTTCAGATACTTCCATCACTGAGTTGGCAAAAGAGCTAAAAGCCTTGGTAAATCTTAAGTGTTTAAACTGGAGTACACAAATTATCTCTCTACAATGCTGATTTGTTACTTTTCAATGCTCTACATGTTCTGCGAATATTCGGTTTTGGTTATCTTGTTGAAACACCAGAAAATAGCGTTCTATTTGGTGGTAGTGAATTCTTGGTTGGGGTGTTGCTTAGTTTAAAACGTTTAAATGTATTAAGCATCACCTTAAAAGGTTTTCTGCTGTCCAAAAACTTATAAGCTCCCAAAAGTTTCAAAGCTGTACAAAATGTTTGGAGCTTATAGACTGTGATGATTCAAAGTTGTTTGCCTTGGCAGAGTTGAAGCATCTTGAAAAACTAGGTTTTTCAAATTTTGGAAATTTGGAAGAGTTTAAGTTCTGCTGTGTCGAGGCTGGAAAAGCTCGAGAATGTTTTATGTTTTCATTTGAACAGCCTTCACCGAGTTAAGATAAAGGCTTGTCATAAATTGAGGGAAGTGACATGGCTTGTATTTGCTCCATATCCTAAGGTTATTCAAATAGAAAAATGTATGGAGATGGAAAAAATAATCAGTGTAAGGAAATTGGTTGAAGTTCCAGAGATGATGGCAAACCTATACCCTTTTGCAAAACTCCAATCCCTTGGCCTACAAGTTCTACCAAAATTAAAAAGCGTCCATTGGAATGAGTTGCCCTCTCCACACGTCAGGGAAATTTTTGTATCTGAATGCCCAATTCTCAAGAAGATTTCAATCGGTTTTAACAATGGAAAGGAATCTAAAATTGCCATTGAAGGAGAGGAACACTCGTGGAATGAGCTGGACTGGGAGGATGAAGCGGCCCTCAATGCTTTTCTTCCTTGTTTCGGATCCATTTGACGGGCATCAACATGGATTGATATTTTGCTGTGAACAAATTCGAATAAAATTTATGCTAAGTGCTTCTCCATTTATTGCATGTTTATATCTAACTTTTGTTTTCCTTTATGGCTGAATTTTACTCTATATATGTTGTTGTACGGTGACATTCTCGTTTCAATTATTAGCTTTTTAATCCTCTTCTCACGTTAACTGCCCTTCTAATCATGGAGGATATGCCGATGTCAAAGAGTCGTAATTTGGGACACAAATGTAAGAATTAGACAGATGACATGTTTTGAATCTCTCAAAGTACTAGTGAAATTGGGAGATTTATTCATAAGCTCGTCGTTTTGAAAAGTACCCCAGTTTAACTGATGATGGTCCCTTTTTGGGATTCTTCTTTTGCGAGGCTGCAATTCGGATATGTACATGATAGACAATATTTTGTGGGTTTAGCATATCTTCTCTGATTTTGTCTTCTATTCCCCAATTTTACAATTACCCACCATGAATGTTGGGTGATTGTGCAGAAAATTGTTTTAGAACAAAAGCATTGTGAAGGAGCTTCTGCGCTATAAGTTAGCGGCTTCTGTTTTTATTGGCATTAATTGAGTAGATTACGTGTTACAGTGATTCAATTTGTGATCCAGAATTTGCTTTGATTTTCTCTTTTCCCTAATTATTTATGTCAAATTTTAACTCCAGAAGTATGTACCGATTTTTTTCTTTTTGTATTTATCTGTGAAGTTTATTTGGAATGGAAGTATCCGGGTTTAACAGATTAAATTATGACATTGAGGAGAAGGCACTAAAGGGTTTGCTTGACACATTTGGTTCTGTGTTTACTCTGCAAGAAATAGCTTTTTCTTATTGCAGTGCAGGGGGAAATCCCGATTTGACTGGTGAATTTCTCTGTGACAAATAGGCAAACACCTCAACCTCTTCTGTTCATCCTTCTGCTGGTGAGGCAAGGGGTAAAGAGTCTTCAAAATCATCAAATAGTAACATCTCTGAGAATTTATTTATGCAAATGGAAAATCTAGACCTTCTAAGACAAAATAGTGTCGGGTATCTGGAGGTACCATTTCAAGTTTTCTTGGTAAAGATTATGTTTAACCTACACAGCAAGCTAATGGCACTTTTCTGGCATCAAAGCTATTGAAGTTGGATCCAAAGGAGTTTCCCATGTCTGCACTTTGCAGAGAATAAACTAAACCGAAACAATCAAATGATGACCATTTGCAGAGGGATATGAAAGATTTTCCGTTTAAATTACTAGGAGAAGGGTTCCAGCTGAACAGGGATGTGATTAAGGAAGTTCTCGGTAATGTCTTAAATATATTTGTGCCAATTTAAGACATCTTGTCCCCGTCAATGTTCTTTCTTTCTTTCTCTTCTTTTATTCTTTCTCTTCTTCTTCTTCTTCTTTTTCTCCTTCTCATTCTTTTTCTTTCTTTTCGTGTGCAAGTGATCACTAATTTAGTATTATAATTAACTTGCAGATAGTTGTGGATATGATATGCAAAATGTAAGGACTATATCTTCCTGAAGGAGGCCTCTGCTTTTTCCCTTCTATGTAATTTAGCAAATCGCATCTTCCTTTGTGATAGAAACTCAAGTATTTGTGTCTGGCAGTTGAGAAAACTAAGAGAAAATGAAAGAAAATATCATAATAGAAACGTCTTATTAATCAAATGAATACAGCTTACATATACATATACATACATACATACATACATACATACATATATATATATATATATATATAGAGAGAGAGAGAGAGAGAGAGAGAGAGAGAGAGAGAGAGAGAGAGAGCCAAGCTTGTTACAGATTGTTAGTAATGTGTTACATGCACGTGACACAGCTTAAACCAAAATAACTAACTAAGCCACGTCAGCTGAGTGAGCTGCTTAGCTGCTATCGGATGCACAATAATAGCATGTACTCGTTTCCTCTGTTTCTTCACATTTTATCAACTTCACTAACATCCCCTCTTGAACTGGAGTTTCTTCTTTTCTTATTACTTCCTTCCTCTGCTCCTCACATTTTATCAGCTTCACTAGCATCCCCTTTAGAGCTTAAGTGTATGGGTTGAACATTTAGCTTACTGCGCAAGTAATGAAATTGAGTGAAAGTGAGAGCCTTAGTTAAGACATCTGCTATTTAATCTTCACTCGACACAAAACAAACTAATATTTCCTTTAATGTCGCCTTATCTCTAATGAAATGAATGTCCAGTTCAACATTCTTTGTTTTCGCATGATAAATTGGATTATAAGTTAAGGCAATTGCACCTTGATTGTCACACCACATAAGTGGTGTTGTGCTTAGCTAAATCTGTAACTCAGTAAGTAAAGGTTGTATCCAAATAACCTCTAATGCAGCATGGCTCAAAGATCTATATTCAGCTTCTGTACTTGACCTTGAGATAGTTGACTGTTTATTGGAGGACAATGAAACCAAGTTGGGTATCATCTTGATCACAGGCCCAATCTGAGGGCCAGTTTGGTAATGCTGTAGCTTTTAAAATAATTATTGTTAGCTGTGCTGTAGAAATAATCAGCTGTGAAGAGAATCAGTTAAGTGTTTGGTAAATTTTATTTTCAAAAATACTGTGAATTTTGAAATCAGTTATGGGTGTTTGGTAAATCTTATTGTTAAACTGCTGTAAAAAAGTAAATGACTAAAATATACATAATATAGGATGAAATTTACTTATACATATAAAAATGTACACGTACAATATCTCGT
Organism: Citrus x changshan-huyou; assembly: GCA_039657385.1. Taxonomy (NCBI): domain Eukaryota; kingdom Viridiplantae; phylum Streptophyta; class Magnoliopsida; order Sapindales; family Rutaceae; genus Citrus; species Citrus x changshan-huyou. Next base: position 12,907,486 of record CM077547.1, on the reverse strand, counting down.
TGAATCAAATAAATTTTTTTTTTATAGAACACAAAATATGAAGAAATAGGGTAAACGAAAGGTGTGCGTTAATTATAATAAAAAATTATTAAAATATTAATTTTATTTTCAATTTAAATAAGGATAATTTCGGGTTTAAGTAATAATTGTAAGGATATTTATGAAATTATATTAAAGGATAAAATTGATTTTCAAAATCAGAATCTAAAAGTTACTCCTTCCCTGCTTTTCAAAATTAGATGTAGGAGGAGCTGATTCTGGCAAAAGTGATTTTGATTTTTTTTTACCAAACACCAAAATTAGCTTTTAGATTTTTAAAATCACTTTTAACCCTCCCAAAAGCAATCCCAAACGGGGCCTGAGTCTGAGAAGCAGTTTATTTGCATAGCTCCACAATTTTAAAATTGGAGTCCAAATTGCTAATGATGCCTAGATTGAAAGCATGCAAAAATAAAGATAAAGCATTAATTAGATTAACTCCTAAGGAACATAATCATCATTAATTTGACGCCCAAATTATCACAGACAGCCCGGCCGCCTTACCAAATACATAAATTCTTTTATCTATCTTGTAATCAATAATTTAATACAAAATCTTCCAAAAATAATTAACAAAAATAAAGTAAAAAAAAAAAGAAAAAAAAGCGGTAGATACGACTCTTTTGTTTGTGGCTCCATAACAATTGGGGATATTTGGTATCTACTTTTGTTACTTAATGACTTTAAATCACATTCAGCACTAAGCTCTATCTCAAAAGCACTTCTTTTGAAAGTGTTTTTGTTGGTTATTCAATTTTCTTCCACATTCACATGCATATCTATCAATTATGTATTTTACTTTTTTTGTTGCTTATCAAACCTTGTCAATTCATTCTACTTAATTTATGGCTTCAGCACTAAGCATTACTGTTTCAAAAGCACTTCTTTATAAAGTGTTTTGTCTGTTTTTCCAATTTTCACCCACATTCACATGCATGCATATATGGATTACATTTTGCATGTGAGCGACAAATGTTGTTTTTTTTTTTTTGTCCTTTTTTTAAAGTGAAAGAACAATGGTGAGAGCTTTAAACTAGAATTTTTTTTTAAAAGGAATTAATTGGCTGTCAAACCGTTCTATTATTTCTTTTTTAGCTCATGTGAAGAAGAATCTTTTCAATGCCTAGAGATTTAGATTCCACCATAACAGAGCTATCTAATTAGGATCCATTAATTAACAAAGATTTCTTATAATTTATAATGAAACAAACCGTAAAGCTAAATTAGAATCTTTTTTTGAAATATTAAAATCCCTCAAATACTTCTTGAAAAAAAAAAGATTTACCTAATAATTTTTCTTTTTTTTTATAAGAATATTCTCAAATACATCTTTAAAATTTGTTGATTTCCATTATACATAAATCGAGTTTAATTGAGATCCCACATGATCAGTTCATTCACGTTGCACGCTTATGGAGACCCATGCAATTTTGAGAAAATAAATACAAGCTCTTTTTGTCGTTGCCATTCCTAAATAAAATGATCATTCAAATGCCGAGTGTGGGCATAATCAATAATGCCATCAATTCTTGTCCAGGTTAAGTTAGTTTTTCATTTTCTTGTTTGCTTATAATAATGCAAATTTCAACAAAATAAACTTTTTTTTTTTAACATAGACCACTTCCTTTACTTGTGTATTTAGAATCAGATTCGAATAATTATGAATCCTAGTGTGTGTGGTTCTATATATATAATCCCCTGTAATGCAAGCGCCTTCATTTTTTTTTTTTAATGTGAACATGTTGTTAAGGCATGAGATTTAATAGAGTCATATTTTAATACTATTAAACATTTAAACTATATAACTTAATAATGTGTTTGCATTAAAAAAATGAGGGTCCTCGTACTTGAAAATGCGTGTGTATATATGTGAGATCTGTTTAGAGAAAAATTTATGCAAAAGAAAATCGTAACAGTTATATCCAATCACAAACTATATGAAAGTTGCCCCCTTTTTCATGGGAATTTACCATTCACAAAGATGCACAGTGTTAGTGAAGCTGCTTAATATGAAGAACAGAGGATTCGAGTGCAGCTTATTTAGCTATGCTTGAACTGCAGCAGATTTACTTACTCAGCTGATGTGGCATGGTGACGTGGCCTAGTTAGTTATTCTAAGCAAGCATTCTTCATATGTGTATAACAGATTACTAACAAAGTGTAACAAGTAACTCTCGTGCAATATATATATAAGTGTAATCTGTTCAGATCCAAAAATAACAAAGTTTCTCAAGTTTTCTTTATGTTGCTTTCTTTCATTTTCTTTAGCTTTCTCACTTGCCAAACATAAATACTTAAAGTTCTTTCATGGTATCAGAGCCATCAATGGCAAGCATGAATCAATCTAATGCTTCTTATAACTTTGTTACACCTGTTAAATTGGATCAGAACAATTTTATTCTGTGGAGAACACAAGTCTTAGCATCAGTCAAAGGAAATGGATTAGAAGGCTTCATCAATGGTGTTTTGAAATGTCCAGAGCAATTTCTTCCACTTACCAGCACTGGAGAAGCCTCGTCGTCAAATATGAGTGAGCTACGATCTGCAAATCCTGACTTCATTGCTTGGGTGAAAACAGATCAACTCCTTTTGAGCTGGATGCTATCTTCCATTCAGCAAAATTTGCTGTCAACTGTGATCGACTGCACTACTTCAAAACAGCTTTGGGACTCACTTAACAGTATGTTCATTTCTCAGTCTCAAGCTCGAATTCAAACTCTTAGAATGCAAATCCAAACTGTCAAGAAAGGATCTATGAATATGGTTGAGTATTTCACTAAAATCAAACGAATAGCTGACACGTTAGCCTTAGCAGGAAAACCAGTAGAACTTAATGATTTTGTTATGCATGTGTTGACTGGTCTAGACTCTTCTGATTATGAGTCTTTGACAACTGCTGTCCTAGCTAGAGAAGGAACAATTACCTTAGACGATCTGTATTCATTGCTTCTAAATCATGAAACTAGAATTGAACAAAAGAAAGGAAAGCTTGCTAGTGATGTTATGCATCATATGTCAGCAAATGTAGCTCAGAAAGGTTCATTTTCTGGTAAAAATAACAATGGCTTTCAGAAAAACTTTGGAGGTAATTTTGGTGGTGATAATAGTTCAAATAGTGGTTATAACAATAATGGATCTCAATTTGCTGGTGGTAGAAATTTCTCAGAGGTTGTCTGTCAAATTTGCTTCATTCCTGGACATGGAGCAAATAGGTGCAAGAACAGGTTTAATCCTTCTTTTGTGCCTCAGAAAAATTTTGGTAGAGGAAATTTCAGAGGTCAATATGGTAGAGGCAGGTCTTTTAATAGTTTTGGAAGAGGTTCAATGTTTCCTGGTCCTCATTTTGGGTCAAATTTTGGAAATTCTTATGTGCCAAGAGGTGTTACTTTTCAAGCCAATATGGCATACTCAGATTCTGCTATCAACTCTGGGTATCCTCCTTTTAATCACACCACTGGGCTTAATAACTTTCCTTCTGGTTTCACTAATGGATTCACTAATGGATTCACATCATATGCACCTGGGTTCACTAATGGAGTGCCTAGTAATTCAGCTCCACCAACTCAGCCACACTGTGCTGCACATCCTGAGATGATTGAAGATCCATCATGGTACATTGACAGTGGAGCCACAAATCATATCACAAATGATTTAGGTAAGCTTGTCAATTCTAAAGCTTATACTGGTAATGAACAATTACTGGTTGGTGATGGAAATGCATTGCTTATTGAACATATTGGATCAGTTCAGCTTGTCACAAACTCTTTTGAATCACTGCTCCTAAATCATGTTCTACATGTACCAAAAATTACCAAAAATTTACTTAGTGTTTCTAAACTGCTTGCTGACAATAATGTTACACTTGAATTTGTTGGCACATCTTGTTTCATTAAGGCCAGGAGCACAGGGATCATCTTGCTTGAAGGAGTTGCTAAAGGAGGTCTCTATAAAGTCAAAAGTTCAGTCTCTTCCTCCCATCTTCAGTCTGTTAATAAGTCAGCTGCTGTCAATACAGTCACTCTTAGTCAAAATAAGTTTCAGTCTCTTTTTGCTTGTCTTTCTCATTCAACTTGTGAAAAACTTAGTTCAGATTTCTGTCAGGGCAGTGGCAAAGTTTGTTTGTCTGTTGTGACTGAGAAAACTCTTGATGTAAATCTTCTTCATAGAAGATTGGGGCACCCTGCCATTCACACTTTAAAAACAATTCTGAATTCATGTAAGAAGTTTGTTGATATCAATAAAACTCAAGAGTTAGAATTCTGTAATGCCTGTCAATTTGGGAAGAATCATCTGCTTCATTTTAATTCTGTTCAAACTACTTCTATAGCACCATTACAACTTCTTTATGCAGATCTTTGGGGACCTTCTCATGTTGTTTCCAGCCAAGGTTATACCTATTATATGTCCATACTTGATGATTTTAGCAGATTCACTTGGATTTTCCCATTAAAAGCAAAATCTGATGCTCTGCCTGTGTTTGTCAGTTTTAAAACTTTCATTGAAAAACATCTACAAAGAAACATCAAGGTTGTTCAAACAGATTGGGGTGGGGAATTCAGGTCTTTTTCATCTCTGCTCAATAACTCAGGGATACACTTTAGACACCCTTGTCCTCACATTCATCATCAAAATGGGAGAATTGAGAGAAAACATAGGCATATAGTTGATATTGGTCTCACCTTACTTGCCCAAGCTCATCTACCTTTACCCTTTTGGTGGGATGCCTTTCATACAGCAGTCTTCCTGATCAACAGACTCCCTACACCAATTCTACATAATATCTCTCCATATCAGAAACTTTTTCATCAAACACCAGATTATTCAACTCTCAAAGTCTTTGGTTGTGCATGTTTTCCTTACCTTAGACCTTATAACAGACACAAACTAGAGTTTAGAACTGGGAGATGTATTTTTATTGGTTACAGCTCTCATCATAAGGGGTATAAATGTCTTCATTCTTCTGGGAGGGTCTACATTTCTAATCATGTAATCTTTGATGAAAAATCTTTTCCTTATGCTCCTGGTATAGATTTTTCATCAGTAACAGAAGTTGTTTCAGTCAATTCTTCAGTTGAGTCAATCCCTGAGTCTGCTTCTGTTACACAATTCCAGGCTCCTTTAACAGCAACTTCAGCAGCTGATCCTGTGTCTCCAGTTTCCAACTCTCATCAGGTATTATCTCAAACTTTTAATACACATGATACCTCTTTATCACACTCAACTACGGCCATACCTGATATCTCATCTTTTAATTCTCACTCTCAAAATTCCCCCCCTCATATTCTTCCTGCACCTCCTCCTATTGGCCATTCTATGATAACTAGATCTAAGAATGGTATTTTCAAGCCAAAGTCTTATCTTTCTGTTCTCCTAGCACAAACATCTGAGCCTACCTCTGTTCCTCAAGCTTTATCTGATCCATTATGGTTCAAAGCTATGCAAGATGAGTTTAAGGCATTAAAGGTTACCCACACATGGGATTTGGTTCTGCCTACTGCTCCTGTTAAGGTAGTTGGTAACAAATGGGTTTTCAGAATCAAATACAATCCTGATGGAACCATTCTAAAGTATAAAGCACGGCTGGTTGCTAAGGGCTTCCATCAGATCCATGGTGTTGATTATACTGAAACTTTCAGTCCAGTAGTAAAGGCTTCTACTGTCAAGGTAGTTCTTAGCATTGCAGTCATGAACAATTGGGTTCTTAGGCTAATAGATGTCAATAATGCCTTCCTAAATGGTTTTCTTGATGAGGAAGTATATATGTCACAACCTGAAGGCTTTATTGATCCTCACAAACCTCAGCACATTTGTAAATTGAGGAAAGGTCTCTATGGTTTGAAACAAGCTCCGAGAGCTTGGTTTGCTAGGCTTAAAGCAGCTATTCTTTCTCAGTGGCATTTCCAGAATTCCAAGTCAGATAATTCACTTTTTTATAAGAGAGAAAATGGGCACTTAATTCTGGTTTTGGTGTATGTGGATGACATTATTGTTACTGGTTCCTGCTCAGCAAAAGTTCAGCAAGTCATTCAAGATATGCAGCAGACTTTTGCCTTGAAAGATCTAGGAGACCTCAGTTACTTCTTAGGTATTGAAGTCTCTAAAATTCAAAATGGAATTCATTTGTCTCAGGCTAAGTACATTGCTGATGTTTTGGCAAAGCATGATTTAGTTAACTGCAGTCCAGTGCCAACACCTATGTCTACAGGCCAGCAGCTCACCAAAGCTTCAGGTTCTGAAATTTCCAACATATCTCAATATAGAAGTATTATTGGAGCACTGCAATATGTTACTCTCACTAGACCAGAAATAGCCTTTACTGTCAACAAGCTCAGCCAGTTCCTTTCCAATCCAAGAACTGCTCATTGGGAAGCCTGCAAAAGGCTGTTAAGATATCTCAAAGGCACTATACATTTTGGTCTGCAGTTCTACAATTGTGGAGTTATGCAGTTAAATTGTTTCACTGACTCAGACTGGGCTTGTGATCGAGGTCATAGGAAGTCAGTTGCTGGTTTTAGAGTTTACCTAGGTGCTAATCTTGTTTCATGGTCATCTAAGAAGCAAGCAGTTGTCTCAAGATCCAGTACAGAAGCTGAGTATAGAGCTTTGGCTCATGCTGCATCAGAGGTCATTTGGATACAGTCCTTGCTTGCTGAGCTAAGAATTCAGTTAAGTACTACCCCAATTATATGGTGTGATAATCAGGGTGCAATAGCATTAGCTTACAATCCAGTTTATCATGCTAAAACAAAGCATGTTGAGCTGGACATTCATTTCATCAGAGATAGAGTGGCATCAAAAGAGTTAATTGTTTGTTTTGTTCCTAGTGAAGATCAAACAGCTGATGTCTTAACTAAAGCTCTCACTTTCACTCAGTTTCATTATTTGCGTAGCAAGTTAAATGTTCACCCTAGAAGCCTCAGCTCAAGAGGGGATGTTAGTGAAGCTGATGATTTGTAGAGAACAGAAAAGAAGCTTCAGTTTAAGAGGGGATGTTAGTGAAGCTGCTTAATATGAAGAACAGAGGATTCGAGTGCAGCTTATTTAGCTATGCTTGAACTGCAGCAAATTTACTTACTCAGCTGATGTGGCATGGTGACGTGGCCTAGTTAGTTATTCTAAGCAAGCATTCTTCATATGTGTATAACAGATTACTAACAAAGTGTAACAAGTAACTCTCGTACAATATATATATAAGTGTAATCCGTTCAGATCCAAAAATAACAAAGTTTCTCAAGTTTTCTTTATGTTGCTTTCTTTCATTTTCTTTAGCTTTCTCACTTGCCAAACATAAATACTTAAAGTTCTTTCACACAGAGAAACAGAAAACTGCATGTAAACCAGTTAAGAGACACTTTCATTGGGACCATGCCACCTTTTGTGGTTGGGAAGTTCCTTATTTAAACTTAAGTAATAGCTCGCTAGAGAATCCCTTGTACACACATACACACACTGACTACCTTGTGTATGCTAGGGTTGATGTAGGAGATCATAACAGAATTTGATATTTAATCATAATGAATTTACATCCAGGGCTAAGTCGAGTAGCTTTCAAATAGTTTTATTTATTTGACCACTTAAATTTAAATCCTGAATGAGTAAGGGAATAAAAAAATCATCGCCTTATCTTTTAAAAAAAAATTGTTAATATAACATTTAAAAACAAGAAATGTTCATGCAATTTTTATTGTATTTTTTTAATTTGTTTTTGACAAGTGTAGAGTGTGGAATGGATGTGATCGGTATATAAGTAATAGAGAAACAAACCCAACTGCTCTATACATAATTAACTATAACATTTACATCAGTATTATTGTATTTAATTTTAGCGATAAATATAATGAGTGGTAAGCCAATATTATTTAGTTTGAAAAAAAAAATTCTCACATGTTAGTGAGTCACTCATGTTGAGTGACATCTGTTTTGGTAACTAGTGATGTCGCTTGTTATGGACACTAATTAATTAAAATTATTTTAATAGAAGTTCATCATCTTTTGCACCTAATTAGTGATTTTCAAACATAAAACTAAATGAAGTTAGTTAACAGGTGATGATTTTGATGCTTTTACTCTATATGCATGCTCATGTAATTTGTTCCTAACTCATAAACTAAGGATTCATATATGGGATATTATCATTTTCCCACCAAAGGTATTCTGACACATCATGTCAGAACCACGGTTTGGTAAAACTATCAATTTACCACTAAACATTTAAATTGTTAGCATTTTCCCATCATTCCGTTAAAACTCAGTTAATAAGTAATGGAAAATTTCTAAAAGGTCAATTTTACCCCTGGAGCATAAAAGACCATGTAATTAACCTTTTATGAATTTTGTAATTAAATCATTATTTGTTGTTCTTCCTTCTTAAAGGACAAAAATTACCCTTTATGAATTTTGTAAAATTGACCGTGTGATGTTAGGTACTTCATAAATTGATTTAATTTATTTAATTTTTAAAGAGCAAATTTATTTATTTAATTTTTTGTGTAAAATTATTATCATCATATCAAAGATTAAATTGCTTCTTTTGCACATTCTTTTTTTTTTCCCTTTCATAAATTGATTTTTAGTAGTAGAATAAATTGTCTTTAGCTCGTCAATTTAATAAATAAATTTGCCCTTTAAAATTTAAATAAATTAAATCAATTTATGAAGTACCTAGTACCACACGGTCAATTTTACAAAATTTATAAAGGGTAATTTTTGTCCTTTAAGAAGGAAGAACAACAAATGATGATTTAATTACAAAATTCATAAAAGGTTAATTATATGGTCTTTTACGCTCCAGGGGTAAAATTGACCTTTTATGAATTTTCTGTTACATATTAACTGAGTTTTAACGGAATGGTGGGAAAATGCTAACAATTTAAATGTTTGGTGGTAAATTGATAGTTTTACCAAACCGTGGTTCTGACATGATGTGTCAGAATACCTTTGGTGGGAAAATAATAATATCCCTTCATATATATATATATATATATATTAAAAACATCATCTCTAAAAAAAAATTAAACAATTAACACAGCTAAACAAAACCCTCTACAAATTAACTTCAATTGATTAATAAATTCATGCGATGAAGCTGCAACGACAGTGTCAAATGATAAACGACAGTTATCAAACTGTTTGTAGCGCGTGAGTCACGTGGGTTGGAAGTTTGGAATTTAATCATTTGAGTCCTTATCTGTTTTGCTAAATGCTAATTGCACTTGTGAGATATTCTTTTCTGCCGACAGTTTTTTGAACACTTTAGCGTGTACGTATCATTATTCTATGGATATAATATGCTTGTACTTTGTTGATGAATTATTGTCTTATATAATTGTGTTTTTGTCTAAGCACCAAAACAACAATAGTTGTGTTACACATAGTATTGTGACATAGTTATTTAGAGCCTGTTTAATATTGTTTTTTAGATCTTTTTTTTAATGAAGAATGAATGATACTTGTTCTTTAATTTAAAAATATGTTTGATAATGCGTTTCGTTCTGTAATGGTAACCAACCACGGACGGACCCAAGACTAAATATTACTCCGGGCTAAATTTTAAAATTTATATTTTGAAGTGAACATAAAAATTTGTAAGTAGAAAAAAATACATTAAATAAAGAAGAACACCAAGAACCTTATCCCTCTAAATATGTACTATATACGAAAATAATTATAAAAAAGAGTAGAAAATAAAAGACAACTCAAATATGAAAACACTACTTTTTAATTATAGAATCTGAAATTTCAACATATAATAACATGTAATTATATAAGGATTAAAAATTCAATTAAAATTTTCAAATTAAAATATAAATATATGTAGTTACAATCAATTAAAAATTGCAAATGAAGCTTTTATGTTTGAAGTGAAATACTAAATTAACAGAACTAATAAATTAAACAATTAAAATTTATTCATCCTTTCAAATTGTAAAAGTTATTAGTCAAAAGTTTCAAAATAAACTAAACTTAATTTGGTAAAAAGATATTTGGTGCAATTGTTTCTTTATCAGGCGCCCTGCCTCTTTTTAAAGAACTAGATGTTAATTATTCTTCTATCAAAAGCTTCTTAAAATACTCAAATTTTATTTTCTAACTTGTTCTCTTAGTTTTTTTAAACTAATAAATAAAATCTGAAAATTCACATAAAAATTTTATGAAAATATTGATAATTGTTACTATATGTTGTTTCTGCAAGTACTTTTAATACTAATGACGATGTTATATTACATTGATAGATTTTTTTTCAATTAGAAGTTTTTTTAAATAAATTAAAGCAATAATAAAATTTTAGCTCGCTAATTTTTGAATCTATTCAATAAATATGTAATTTAATCATTTTGGTCTTATCCAAATAGGTATAAAGCCCCTTACCAAAGAAGGCTTGGATACTTCTATCCTTGCTGTTCTTAGAGATGGTCGATTCATCTCTTTTGATGATTCTCTGCTAAGTAGCATTGAATCTAGTCTATGTAAAGGTCCCATTTCATTTGATTGTTATCCAAACATAACATTGTCTCCTAAAGACAAAAACATTTTGAAAAGCATGATTTTACAAATCAAAACGCATAATTATCATATGATTGAGGGATCTATCCCTGTTGCATTGATTTTTAAAATCTCATACAAAGCCATGATTACTGCCTTCAGTACTCAACATAAATTCCAGTCGAAAAGAGATGAAACTCTTCTCTTACAGACTGACCTGTCTAGAGCAAACACTGTCATTCCAAAACCAATCCAATGGAAAGATGTCAATCTTCCTGAGGAATGGATTCTTGAAGGAGCCGCTCCACCAGCGATTCCAAAACAACTTGAGCCCAATACAGAGTTGCAAAATGTAACTCAGTATTCTGATGGTAAAGTTAAATTATCATTTAGGAGATCAAATTCTTCCAGATTCTCCGATAAAGCATCATGCTCAAGCATTCCTTCAATAGAAAGGAAATTTTCAAAAATCCCCTCTGTTATAAATCTTCCTTTTCAGAGTCAACCTAGGTTCTCCACTTCGGATTTACCTAGTTCTTCTATTAGTTCTGTTGACTACACTACAAAAGTACCACATCCCATTTACATTAGCAGTCAACATGAACAAAGACAGGAAGAGAAAGAACCTTCTCCTCCGACTTCTCCTACATTCTCTGCAGTCACAGAAAATGTTTTAAATGTCATTGAAAAGCATTTTGAATTAGATAAAGCCATGCTGCATAATAATTTTTATTCAGTTGATAATAAAGAAAAAAGACTTTGGTTTTTTAAACATTTTTTAAATCAAAGGAAGGAAATCCAACAAACTTATTATGAATTTGTTAATTTTCATCAAGTTCATATATTGTTTTTTGATTGGTTCGAAATATATTCTTCTCAAAACAACATTTCCTATCCTTTCAAAGAGTCAAACCCTATTACTACCAGGAAGAAAACCACTGAGTGGAAACTCTTCGATAGTAATAGAACAGTCGATTCAGAGCATCCCCCTCTCAGGAGTGTAATCATAGATCATGGTGAACCTCCTGTAGAAGTCAGAGCTTCACCTTACAAAATCCCAAAGCCTAATGATCCTGAAATCAATTTAAGTAGTATTATTCAACAGAATAATTTCTGTAATACTAACTTAAATACCATAGGAAAACAGTTGACTAGATTGGAAAACCAATTTCAACAGTCAACCATATCTGTTTCTCCTAGTCCAAAACCTGTTTCCTTAAAATCAGATTCTGATAAAAAGCTTAAAGAACCTATTTTCAAACCTTTTCAGGTTTCGAAAACTAGTCAGAAGCTTGTCCAAGATTCAAAGTCTGATTTTGCCAAAGCCATTAGAGAACAACTAGATAGGATAGAAGCTGCTTCTTCCTCATCTAGTAAAGTTCAAATAGCTCCCGATACTCCACAATCTAGCAAGATTGATACTCCTCAGCTGAGTAGAATTGGAGTACTCGACCAAGACCAGGTTTCTATTGCCTCCTCTGACTTAGAAGCCTTTACTGAAGAGCCTGTCCCTAAAGCCAACAAAATTCATTGGGAATTGGCACTCCTTACTTCTAAATCTCCACCTGATTTGACTATAGACAACAGGCCTAGTGCATTAAATCAAGCTCGATATAATGCATCCTCTGTCTATGAGTGGAATATAGATGGAATGTCTGAATACAACATTTTGGGTGTATTGCAGCAAATGACCATGGCAGCCAATGCCTATAAAACCCAATCAGGAACTTCTGATAGAGCCATAGCAGAAATCCTGATTGCCGGCTTTACTGGTCAACTCAAAGGATGGTGGGATCATCTTCTCACTAAATTGCAGCAATTAGACATCTTAAATGCCATTCAAATCGACGAGAATGGTGCACCCATTCTTGATGAGCTCAATAACCCAATTCAGGATGTTGTTGCTACCCTGATTTTGACCATATCTCTACACTTCATAGGTGATCCTTCTCACCTTCGAGACAAAAATGCTGAGTTACTACACAACTTGAGGTGTAGGAAACTTAGTGATTTTAATGACTACAAAACCACTTTCTTTACCAGACTCTTCCTAAGAGATTATGCAAATCATGTAACTTGGAAGGAAAAATTCCTTGCAGGTTTACCTACTCTTTTGGGAGAAAAGGTAAGAAATTCTATCAAAGCCCTTTTTGATAATCGTATTCCTTATGACGAACTTACTTATGGCGAGTTAGTCAGTTTTGTAAACAAAGAAGGTTTAAAGATCTGTCAAGACTTGAAACTTCAGAAACGTCTAAAGCAAGAGCTTAGGCAATCTAAGCAAGAATTAGGCGGGTTCTGCAAGCAGTTCAACTATGACCCCTTTAAAGCTTCCACTTCCAAAGACTGTAATGGTAAGTGTTCTTCAAAACCTTACAAAAAACATTACAAGTCTAAAAGCCATAGGAAACCCTTTCATGATTTTAGAAAACTTCCTTATAAGAAACCTTCGCGGCCTTATAAGAAACATAGTTTCTCTAAAAAGAAAGAGTTTAAAGCCAAACCTAAAACCCCTTTCAATTTCAAAGATGCTACCTGTTTTAAATGTGGTATGAAAGGTCATACTGCACGATTTTGTAAAATGAACAGGAGACTCCACGAGCTCGGCCTCGAGGAGGATATCCTTTCCAAAATTGCCCCTCTTCTGGTCGGGTCTTCTGATTCTGAGTCTTCCTGGTCGGGTGATGATGACCCCCTTCAAGTCGATGAACTGTTCGATTCAGATAGCTCTGCAACTAGCAATAGTGATTCTGATTCGGATAATTCCTATTTAAAGAAAATCAATGTTTTGACTAAAGACCAAGAAATTTTTCTTGAACTTGTAAAGCATATTTCGGATCCAAATCTTCAAAAGGAATATCTTGATAAGCTTTTAAAAACCATGGATTCAAGCAATACTGAGGCTTCTTCTTCTAAAATCCCTGTTGTCAAAAAGAATTCTTATGATTTAACTGAGATTTTAGATAAAAAGAAAACAAAAAGGTTTACTCCTAATATCCAAGACCTCCAAAAGGAGATTAAGGATATTAAACTTGAAATAAAGGATTTAAAAGAAAAACAAAAAACTGATTCTGCAACTATTCAACTCCTTTTACAAAAACAGTTGCAAGATACTTCCGATAAGGAGGTTGAATCAGAAAATGATGATGTTGAACAAAAGATTGATAATATTGAGTCAATTCCAAATGATTTTCTGTTTGTCTTAAAGCAAATCACCACCAGAAAATATTTGATTAAAATTACTTTAATTTTTTCAGATGATTTTGCGATGGATGCCATTGCTCTGTTTGATACTGGTGCTGATTTAAATTGCATCCGAGAGGATATTGTTCCAAAGAGATTTCGTGAAAAAACAAAGGAAAGACTCTCTGCTGCAAATAATTCAAAGCTTAATGTTACTTCCAAAGTTGAAGCATCTATTTATAATGACAAAATTGAGTTTAAAACCTCTTTTGTTCTTACAAATGATATACACCATGCTATCATTTTGGGAACACCTTTTATAAATTTGATAACCCCATATACTGTCAACTATGATGGTATATATTTCAAAGCAAAATCCAAAGAACTTGCTTTTTCATTTATTGAAAAACCAAAGACCCGTAACCTTAACATTGTTAAAGCCTGCTCGGTTTACCAAAACAAAATCAATGCTATTGTAAGGTCTAAACAAGATGATTTGTTTTACTTGCAAAAGGATTTAAATTTTCAAAGAATTGAGAGTCAAATACAAAATGATTTTATCCAAAGAAAAATCTCTGATTTCAAAAGCCTTATTGAAAAGGAAATTTGTGCTGATTTACCAACTGCTTTTTGGAATAGGAAACAACATTTGGTAGATTTGCCATATGAAAATTCTTTTGATGAAAAGCAAATACCTACTAAAGCCCGTCCAATCCAAATGAATTCGGATTTGGAACGACATTGTAAAGAAGAAATCAATGATCTTATTTCCAAAGGTCTTATCGTAAAATCCAGGTCACCTTGGTCTTGTGCCGCTTTTTATGTCAATAAAAATTCTGAGATTGAAAGAGGTGTACCTAGACTTGTGATAAATTACAAACCCTTAAATAAAGTTTTGAAATGGATTAGGTACCCTATACCTAATAAGAAAGACTTGCTTCAAAAACTCTGCTCGGCCTTCATTTTTTCCAAATTTGATATGAAGTCGGGTTTTTGGCAAATTCAAATTCATCCTAAAGACCGTTACAAAACAGCATTTACTGTTCCTTTTGGTCAATATGAGTGGACAGTAATGCCCTTTGGTTTGAAAAATGCACCCTCAGAATTTCAAAGAATTATGAATGATATTTACAATCCCTACTCTGAGTTTTGCATTGTCTATATTGATGATGTTTTGATTTTTTCTCAAAGTATTGACCAACATTTCAAACATTTAAAGACTTTTTACCTCGCTACAAAGAAAGCTGGATTAGCTCTTTCTAGTTCAAAAATTTCATTGTTTCAATCTAAAGTCAGGTTTCTTGGTCATTATATTTCCAAAGGAACCATTACTCCTATTGAAAGATCTCTTTTGTTTGCGGACAAATTCCCAGATAAAATTTTAGATAAAACCCAATTACAAAGATTTCTTGGTAGTTTAAATTATGTTCTTGATTTCTGCCCTAACATCAATAGGATGTCAAAACCTTTGCATGATAGGTTAAAAAAGAATCATGTTGCCTGGTCAGAAGAGCATACAAAAGTTGTTAGATTAATAAAGCAGTCTGTTAAAAGCATTCCATGTTTACATCTTGCAAATCCTGCATTTCCTAAAATTGTTGAAACTGATGCATTAGATTTAGGATATGGAGGTATTTTAAAGCAAAGAGAAAATGATAAAGAACAGATAGTGCAATATGTTTCTGCTCATTGGAACGACTGTCAGAGAAACTATTCTACTATCAAAAAAGAAATTCTTTCCATTGTTTTATGCATTACTAAATTCCAGAGTGATTTGCTAAATCAAAAATTTTTACTTAGAATTGATTGCAAAGCTGCAAAACATGTTTTAGAAAATGATGTTCAAAACATTGCATCAAAACAAATTTTTGCACGTTGGCAAGCTATTCTCAGTGTTTTTGATTTTGATATAGAATTTATTAAAGGTGATAAAAATTCTGTTCCTGATTTTCTAACTCGGGAATTTCTTCAAAACAGGTAATGGCCCCAAAGAAAAGAAGTGACAAAGGGAAAGCTCCTGCTTCCCAAGAACCGTCCAAAGAACTTCAAGCCACACCTTCTAAAGAAAAACTCCTTTCCTCAGCCATGCCAATTAAATCTTGGATTGAATTGGTTGAAGAACATGAAGCCAAATACAAATTCATTTCTTCTGAAGACCAAGTAAAGCAATGGATGAGTTCCATTACAAAGTCACCTGAACTTATGATAGCTTTACAAAGCCTTTCCCAAGTCTAACCTAAAGAGGAAGAAAAACCCACTTCTAAAGACATCTCAAAGCCTTCCTCTCAAAACATTGTTGTTTCTGGTGAGAGCTCATCTTCCCAAATTGTGCTCTCTCAGCCAACACCTTCAAAGAAAACCTCCGATTGGTTTGATAAAGCCCATTTTCAAAACATTATTTCAATGGAAGATGGATTTTACCATTCTGATCCTTTTCAAAGTATTTCAAAGTTTTTTCCTCCAGGCTGGTTTTTCAAACCATGGGATTTGACAAAACCCCAGTCTTATTATCAAAGCATTTTGGAAATTACTGATTCAGTAAAATTCAAACATTTCTTTTTAAGCAAAACCCATTCTGAGCCGGCTTATTCTACGGCCACAATTTTAAAAGTTTTGAGCCCTAACCAGTGGGGTGATCTGCTCCACAATTTTAAAACTTTCCCTCTAGATTTTGAGACCCGTTTACCACACTGTCGGTCTTTCTCCTACTGGGATTACCAACAGGCTTGGTATAACACTTTCTTCATACAAAACCCTAAAAAATCCCATTCCTGGTTATTTTTCTTTAATTCAAAAATAACCGTCCAAAGCCTTCCAAATTGGTTTCACCATTGGTGGAACTATTTTGGTCCAACATCTGAAATCCTTACCCAAAATGCCCTACATTGCCTAAACCTTTTCAAAGCCAACTACAAACCCACTGAGTCTGAGAAAAGATTTCCTCCTTTTCTCTGCTTCTGTACAAATTTCTTCCTCCCATGGGTCTGGATGTGGAGTCTTCGACATCACACACAAGATTCCCATTTTATCCTCCAAAGAACCTTTAGAGTCAAATGGTGGTCAAAATTTGACGAGCAGACCAAATTAACTACCAACCTTGTCCAAAACTAGCTTTCTGCTCAAGGCCACCTACAACCAACTATTAAAGACGTTAAAGCCCAAGGCACTTTCCTCACTCAAAAATCCAAAGCCCAAGCCCTCCTCGCAAGTGCCAAAACCGAAGACGAATACTTCAAAGCAATGGAACAGCTCCTCGCTTCTCGATCCAAATCCTCAGTTGCAGACTCTGCTGAAGATGAAGACGATGATGATGACGAGCCAACCGTCTCTCTTGGAGATGAAAACGAAGACGATTGTTTCGGGATTTTCTCTCCAATAAAGCATTGTAAATAGTTCATGTAACTATTCAAAAAAAAAAAAAAGTATTTTATTTTCTTGCTTATTTTTCTCCTCGGGTGGTCCTCTGGACACAAGTGAGAGCGCACATGTCTCTTCACCCGCCTTACAAAGTTTCCTGCTCAGCATTTCTGCTCAGCTTCAGCACTAAAGCTCCTGTACACCTTTCCATTTGTTACTGTGCACTTACAAACCCGCTACAGTGAACAGTCCAAATGTTACTGTACAATTTATATCTTTGTATATAATCCAAGAGGAAGACTTAGACTCCTCACGGGTTTTTATTTTGAGCTTTCATTTCTCTCTCTTCTCCTCCTTCTCTCTAAAACCCTCTCCAAAGCAAGAAGTGTTCAAAGAAATTTTCTGTTTACGCAATAGTTCTATCCTAGAGCTTTGAGTAATCAGACTAGTTCTTTGCCTTCAATAATCTTCCCGTTTTTCAATCTTCCCTTTTGGAAAGATTTGAAAATTGTAAAGCAACAACAACAAAAGCAAAGTGTATGTCTAGATCAAAGATCTAGTTTTATTTATAAAGCAATTTCAATTCATGTAATTTAAATTCCAAGCATTTAAATTTCTGCAATTTAAATTTTTAAAGTATTTTTCTTTTACAAAGCATGCTTGCAGACTGATCTGTATCAGATCTGCTTTATAAAATATACATTCTTCTGAGGCAAAGAGACCAGATCTCGATCCTCAGTCGTACTCTTCTCTTCTCCCTCCATTCCTTCAGAGCACCATTTCCGAGAACCGGATCTGGTACTGTGTATGTTTTAGAGCCAACCTTAATGTATGTTTATTTCTGTAAAGCCCTGTTGGTAGGTTTGCTAAAATCAACCTAACTCAGATCTGGTAAAGACACTTCTAAAAATTACAAATCGCGTTTCAAAGCAAAGTAGATCTCCAGATCTACCAAAGAATCTAATCAATATTTGGTAAAAGCGCACTAATCCGGTATATCAGCTGGAAACCAGAACGTGCGAACTATTGATCTGTTCTAAGTCAGATCTGGGTCCAAAGGCAGATTAAGTTCTGCATCGATCCGGTAAAACAACGCCACGTACCAGTTTAGATCTAAAATTTTGATCAACCGCGTTCCAAAGCAAATTAATTTAATAAAGAAACGGTAAGTACTTTTAAAATCTGACGAAGCCGATCCTTTGCAAACATTTGTTTCTTTAAAGTTTTTAAATAAGTCACTAATTGCAATTGAAAATAATATAATTGAATTAGGACATATTTGTAAATAAAAATAAAAACTCTATTGTTATATAAAATTGATGAAAACATTAGGGTAATTTAGTTAGGGACATATTTGAATATAAAATAAAAACTCTATTGGTATACTAAATTGATGAAAACATAAAGGTAATTGAGTTAGGGACATATTTGAATATAAAATAAAACCTCTATTATTATACTAAATTGATGAAAATATAAGGGTAATTGAGTAACAGAGTAAGGGACATATATGAAAATAAAATAAAAACTCTATTCTTTTACTAAATTAATGAAAAAGTAAGGGGTATAAACAATTGTTTCTGGACTAAACCGGGCTGACCGTGCAGGTCCGCCATCGCTTGTAACAAGAAAAATAGAATTTGAAAAAGATGTATTTGATAGAATATTCTAAAGGAGAAATGTGAGAAGAAAACATGAAAAATGGTGATAAATATTGGCGTTTTTCATCTTTTTCTTCGGAAAATGTAAGGCCATGGCCATCATTTTCACTTATAACGTATAATATTCCATAGAACGCTTTTATCCAATCTGTTTTTATCATTCTTATTTTTTAAAAATAAAAAATAGTAATTTGTAAAACAAGTGATGACATAGTTACAAATTATTTTATACAGGATGACGTGGTATAAATTTACGGGTTAGATGAAAAAAAAATCATGTGAATCAAGATCTTCTAGTCTAATCTTTCCTAAACTTTGTATAAAATCATGAGACATGTTATTTTTTAAGTCTTTCTAAGACTAACGTGGTGTTTGCTTTTTGTTTGAAATCTAAATAAATCTGAATTAGACTAAATTCTGAATAGAGCTGTATGTTTGAATCTGAATGATATGTTTCTTTATTTTTTATTTTTTGCCTGAATCACTAAAAATAAATATTAAGTTGTTTTTTTAACTTGAAAATTTTGAAAACTAATATTTTTGTATTTATCCACTTTCAAATTATAAATGTTAAATAAATAATAAATATCTTTAAGAATACAAATAAGATAATATGTTATCATAATGTAAATAATTTTCAATTGAATGCAACTCTTTATATTCTATATTGTATATGTTAATCAATTGTATTATAGTTTATGATGTTTTTATATGAAAAATATCATAAAAAATTATGAAGATAAATAAAAATGCTAATTTGAAGAAAATAAAAAAACATAAAAATAATAATAGTCTACCACTACATGTTATCACAAGTAGATGGGTAATAATACTAATTATTAAATTTTATTTAGGTAAGAATAAAAATTAATTAATTAAATAGAGATATTTTAGAGAATATTTTTCAACGATTTCATGCAGACTTTTTAGAGTAACCAAAAAGATAAAAAGTTCAACTTAATAACGTAATTACTTAATGGCTGAAAAATTTCATTAAGTGAAAAAAACAAACATACTTAAAAACGTAATTGATTAAAATTAGGTCAATTAAGTCACTAAATTAAAAAAAAATGGCTCCTAAGTCAATTAAATCATTAAGTCGAAAAAGCAAATGACCCCTAAGACTTAATTGATTTTAAACTTTTTTTACTAAAATAAAAATAAATCATTTTCTTGCCTTATTAAAACTCTAACATTAATGTATGTCTTCGGTTATGTTTGTTTTTTGTTTTTTATCTGAAATCTAAATAGGTCTAAATTTAACTGAAGTTTGAATAGGTCTGAATGTAAATATCTGAATGACATATTTATTTTTTCTTTTTCAACATCTGAAGAGAAAAATTTATAAATTAGTAGTTTGACATAAATATACTTTTAAGTGGTGCATATATTTGTTATTCACAATATATAATTTTCACAAGTTGAGTAGTTTGGTAGCGTTAAAAAGAAAATATCATTGTTGACCTTAATTTAACTTTGTAGTAAAAGATGTAATTATAACATCAACTTTTATTATAAAGTCAACACTACTATTTTATTTTTGATTTATCACAATGAACATTCTTTGATTTGTTCAATATTTTAGTTTAGGTAACGCTATTATGTGAATAAAAATTTAAAGTAATTAAAAAAAATAACTTCAAGAATAATACAAAATATTAGTTTTATACATAATATTAAAAATACATAAATTATTAAGAGTATTTTTGAGATTTGAAATTAAAATTTTCCACTTAAACTTCCGACTTCAGATAAAAGTGAATTTTTTTCTACTTTTTCTATTCAGATAAAATTGTTTGTAATAAGTTAAAAAAAAACCTAAAATAAATAAATGTCTAAAAAAAATTTAATTTCAGACTTCAGATTTCATACTAAAAAAACAAATAACACCTGAGTTTAACATCGCTAACTCAACTTTTTTTTTAATCGGTCATTTTTTCTCTTTTCACTTTTCTATTGCCTTTCCTCCTATTTTCATTAGTCAATCAAGCATGTCAGATGTCTTGCTTTGCTTTCTTTCTTTGTTTTTTTATTTTTTATTTTTATATTTTTTTAATTTGTCTTTCTAGGGACCCAAATTAAATGGAGAATGAGGAAGATGGAACAATATTTATGAGATTAAATTGACTGGAGACGATTGCAATTGAAAACAATAGAAATTGTCTTCAATTGATGTTGTCTACTTCAAGTGTCTTTAATTGTTAATGCAGACTACCGATAATAATAATGCATTCAATTTTAATCTAATTCCATGATATAAATTCTTAAAAAAATTTAAGAACTAATTGGGAACGTTTCTTCTTTGCTCAAGTTTAAACTAAAACTTTAAAGCTTGTGACATAAGAAGTAGAGAAGAAGAAGCGATGAAGAAGCAGCCGTTTGTGATGAGGTCGGTTTAAGTTTCACGCGTTTATTTAGCCAAGAAAACGATCTATTTTTCTTTTAAGAAGAAAAGTCTCAAGGTAAATTGAATCTCACCCTTAGAAAAAGACTTAAATAACTATATAATATGTGTTATGATCTTATATAGAGTTTAGGAGAGATTAAATAAGGAGAGAATTCAAATTCATCAATCGTACTACATCAATTTGTACAAACTAAATTTGTATAAGATTTTATAATTGTATTATTATTCTTGAAAAACAATAACATACGTACTAATATCTTTTATTCTGTTTACGCAAATAAGTTTGAGAACATCATCAACATCGGTTTTAGTTATTTGTAAATTAGATTATCTTTGTTAAATAGAAATGGTACCTTAAGAATAGTTAAAAAATCCTATGGATAAACATGATTAACAATGATTAAGATCATCCACTCATAGTAACTTTTACTTTTACTAAATACATAAATGTAGTTGGTGGCCGGTTAATAAAATTAATAAAAGAATACTTAAGGTGAGTATAGAATAGCAAATTACACATATTAGTTAAGTGTCACTCTCTTAGTTTTTTTTTCACTTAAACTGATTAATTTATCTTTTATTCATTAAATTCGTTCAATTCAATCGTGTATCCACTAGTCATTAAACTCAAATGCTTTAACATTCTCTACAATAAATCTAAAAGCTTTTGCATATTCCATGAATTGATTGTTTTAATTGAGTTTGATCAGTCTAAATCAAAGAGACCTGACTTGAAGCCAGAACCACGAGTTGATTTTCTGGTTTTTATTTGCGCTATCATTTGATCAATGTCTCTAAACCAATAATTATCACCCCGCATTTGGATGTTTCTTCAATCAATGCACGACAAGGGCAACATTTATGGTCATGAGATTTAAATTTTCTTATTTGTCTTACTTAGAATTTTGAAATTTCTTACACCGCTTGCATCATGACCAAAACGTATGGTTAGGATTTATAATAATCCTATCATTTCTCAAATAATATTTCAAGAGTATCTATCGCGAAGTCATGACATCAAATAGATGATAAATTTTTATAAATTATGAAATTGCTGGTTAAATCATTTTATTTTTCAAAGGACGAAAACTCTTTCATTTTATTGACAAACAATTTATATACATTTAAATAACTCATATAAGAAGGGACTCGATTCCTCTATGTGCATTAATGAGGTCATTTTTCATATATATGATCTTAAAGTGGATTCGACTCGTATTAGACTCTTGATATAAACAATGGTTTTGATAAACTTCTTATTGCTATTGCTAATTAGAGTTTATATAGAGTTCCAAATTTCGGAAAAGAAATGTCAAAGAGAAAGGCCCAGCCCAGCCCTTATTTTCTTTGTGTCCTTGTCTCTAAACTAATGGGCTCGGCCCAACATAAAACGAGGTCGGGTTATACCCGTCCAGCAGGGCCCATTTTCTTTCAATTTTCACTTGCAAATCCCTGAAAGCAGCACGAAAATTAGAAGGAAACGAATCAAAATCAGTGACGACGGGAAGACGACGAATCCCTTTCGCTTCAATCTTCGTAAAAGATGGATGCAGCGAGGAAAAAAGCGATATTCCGCGCTAAATTGAATGCTCAGAAGAAGGAGAAGCGGATAAATTCTCCTCTTGTAAGGTGAGAAAATAAAAAAAAAGATTTAAAAAAATTTTTTTATTGAAATTTTCGTCAGATTAGTTAGTGTTATTAATGATTAGGGTTTCTTTTAAAAATTTATACAGGTATAACGAATTTGATCAACCTGTCTGTCGAGTTTGTGATGTTGTTTTGAAATCTGACTCGCAGTGGGATGCCCACCAAGCTTCTCGTAAACATCATGAGGTGCCCCAATCTTTTTCTCCTCACCGAAAAAAAATTTGATTAATGGGTCAATTATTAGTGTTTCTGAGAATTTGGTCATAGTTGAATTACTTGCTTATGTGTGTTGTTGGGTAGGCAATTAAAAATATCAAAGCGGGTGCTACTGGAAATAATAGTCGGATGGTGAGTGGTGCTGCGAAGCCTGAGGCTGGTAGAGAGTCTTCTAGAAGTGAAAGCCGTTCAGCATTGCAAAATGCAGAGATTGAAAGCTCGGCGAAATTGGGTAAAGCTCGAACGTCTTCTGTGCTTCCTTCGAATTTCTTTGATAGTCAGGAGGCGAAGAGACCAAAAACTGGTGAGAACTTGTTTAACTTCCAAGTGATTACTAGAACATTACTTGTTTGCTGCTGGAATTGTGCAAAACGGGAACTTAATACATTTCTGAATAAGTCTCTAATGGTTGCTTTTATCGTAGTTACATTGGTTAACTTCAAAATGCTTATCTTGTTTAGAATTTTCACCATTTACAGTTTCTTCTATTAATCTTGACATTCTAATTCATTTGCTGTTGTTATTAATAGTATTCAGTATTTGAACTAGGCTGGTTGAAACTTTGAACGTTTATTTACATGATAAAAAATAATGTACTTTTAGCCACAGATTCTGTCAAGTTGGTGGATCCTGATTCAAACAAAACGTCTGGGGTTTCTGCTAAAACTCAGGCAATGAAGTCAGTCGTCTTGGAAAATGAGATGGATGAGCTGCCTAATGGTAATGCTGTAGATGCAAAAAAGGGTCAGCCTCTCAAGGAGCATCCAGAGAAATCAAAGCAGAATGTAGATTCGGAAGCCAAGCAAATAAAGGGAGCTCTTCCTGAAGGCTTCTTCGATAATAAAGAAGCTGATTTACTTGCACGTGGAATTAAGCCTGTTAAACCAGATGTCAAGTAAGTTCCTATTTGAGATATGTATAAATATTATTTCCAAACCTGCCAAAATATTGATAAGTAGTAAATGCATTAATAGTTTCTTGTATGGTTATGTTTTTGAGTGCATTAATAGTAGTGTAAGGCCTGTATTTTGTTATTCTCATGATCCTAAACATGGTGCCTCTACTTCATTTAGTTTAGAGATCGTAAAGATTCTGTAAAGAACTTTTCAATCTAGAGCTGTGCTGAGATAAGTTGTTGACTGATTCACGTTGATATGCTGCTGTTTTACTTTATGGGCTTTGGTGTTTTCCAAAAAAAAAAAAAAATTTGATCAATAGTGGTTTTAAATTTCTGTCTTGTCATTGATCAACAGTTTCTATTTTAAAAAAAGAAATTGCATAATTTAGGATTGCAATAAGACTATTAAGAAACAATGGCTGAAGACGTTGCGACCAAATGTGAAATATTGTTGTTGTTGTGATTAAGTGTGAAAGTTGCGTGCTGGATAGCACATCTAATCAGTCAATAAGAAACTTCCAGTGTTAAGTTTTAGACTTCATTCTGAGTTTCGAGGAAAGAAGGGAGTGGAGAGATATATTATGATGTTTACTTACATCATAATACAAAGGGAAATGCCAGTTCTACACCTAAAATTTCATTGCCGATTTTAATTGATTTCCCTATATACTTAGTCAATCTGCTGGCCTCTTCTACCGTTTAGATATGATGGATTTTTTTTTTTCCCCTATGTGTATTTATACAGATCTACAACTCTCTAGTAATCTTGAATTTATGTCAAATCTTGATCAGAGATGAGTACAAGGAATATGAAAAGTTGATCCAAGAGGACTTGAAACAGGTGGATGACCGTTTTGAAGAAGAGGAGGTGAGCTGTTTTTCTCCCTTTTCCCAGTTGCTGAACCATTCCTGTCTTGGGATTTACATGTCTGGAAGAGTATTAATAATCTTAAATGGACTTGTGAGATGCAGATTGATGCTGCAGAAATGATAGAAGAGTACGAATCAGTGGACCAAAAGTAAGTAGCATAATGTCAACAGCGGCAAAATATCATCTTCTATTTGTTATCTTTTTTAACTTACGAATTTTTATTTTTTATTTTTTTAAATCAATCTATAGGACGTTCTGGGAGAAAGTGGAAGCTCTAAGGAAGAAGAAAATGGAGTGGGAAGCGGCTTCCAGGTCAGCGAAAAGCAGAGGTAGTTCTGAGGTTGCTCGCAAAGAACCTACAAAAGAAGAGTTATCCAGTGACGATGATAGTGAAGAGATCTTTGCTGTTGATTGGCGGGCTCAGCACCTGTGATGTCTGCCCCCAAATTTTCCGGTAGAACTCTTCTCGTTTTTCAACTTCTTGTAGTAACTTTTATAAAAAGAGTGAGATTGGTTTGAAATTAAGTATGTTTTCACAGATCTCAATCAAAATCTAAACACCCAATTGGCATGATGGTGCATCATTTGCAATTTTTGCTCAGTTTCATTTGCTTTTCTCTATTTTTCCAGTATTAAATATGTAAATAGCTTTTGAATCCAAACCCATAACTAGTCATTTAAAATAAATTTTGCATTATCTGTTATCAATGAAGTATTTATAGTGTTATCCATTCTTGATGACTACTCTTTCTCATATGCACATATCCATTGAACCAATTGTCTGTCTTGGCTAGAGTAACCAGAGTGCATCATTTCTGAAATTTTGTCACGGAAGGAGCCTTATTGCCTACGTAATCGATGGAACATAATATGTAAATAGGGCATTAACCAAGTAAATCTATCTGTTGAAAGGTCGTTGACGGGACTTGCTGGCTTGCTCAAGAGGTTGATCACAGCTTTACTAGGACTCGTTAACTTATGTAGACAAGTTTCATGTTAAGTTGTAAGTTTGTTATCGACGATGCAACTAAATTTTTGAATATTGATTCACTTGCGACATTCGTGCAGCTGATTGAACGATGAATAATGTAATTGGGGAATGTCTGTAATCTGTATGCGCGTCTTTAGAAATGGAGAGATGAGCAAAATGTGATGATCATTTGGGAAATATTTTTCGATTCTTAATTTTGAAAGAAATATTTGAAAAATACAGGGTTCGTTTTTCAAAATTAATATTTATGCTTGATTGTCGATATTTGACCCTAGTTTTTTTTTTCTTTTTTAAATGAAAAAAAAAAACTCCTGCTGTATATATTCTATGGTACAATGAACAATACAAATTAATACTTGGAAAAGAGAACTAAAATGAAACATAGTAAGTGATAAAATACAAAATGCAGAGCCATAATTGCAAAGCCCCGAAGAGAGTAGAGATGTTTTGCCACGGATCTGAAATTGAAGAAATCAAATCACGTACTAGGTAATGGATCAATCAAGCCAAAAGTTTCATAGATTATTACAAAGAGTAGGGGTGGGCATATTTTAACCGAACCGATCCAAACCGACGGTTTGGATCGGTTTCATTAATAAAAACACTGGTTTCGGTTTATTGGATTGCAAACCGACATCACTCGGTTTGGATTTTGGTTTGGAAGGATTTCAAATGGATTCAAACCGATCCAATCCAAAATTTACACTTTCATACACAAAGGAAATGTACACTTTCATACACAATAGCATATCTCTTACTATAAAAACAAAAAGATAAACCTAATTTTCCAAACACTCACGCCTCCGCCTCCACCTCCACCTCCAGTGCTTCCTAATTCCTATCATTCTCTAACTCTCTCAATCTCAAATTCTCAATCGCTCATTCTCAAGTCTTCTAAGGTATGTTTTGATTTTATTTTTCTTGCTAAGATTTTATTTTTCTTGCTAAGATTTTATTTCATTTTAGTCAAAAGTAAAAATGGATTTTGGTATAATTGATGATAATTTAATTAATTAATTAATTCCATAACTAATTTTTTAATCTTTATTAATTATAGAAGCTCTCACCTCTTGTCGTTCTCAACTCTCTCAATCTCAATCGCTCATTCTCAAGTCTCATCGTCATAATTTTAAAAATCGGAACTTGAGGTATGTTTTGCTTTTGAAAGGCTTGAAGAAGAGGAACATGATGGACCATATATGAGTTTTTTCAATGAGAGGAAGGCACAACAGATCAGGCCACCCACTGCTGAAGATTGGAAAAATGCTGAAATATTTATTGAGTTTTTGAAAATTTTCAATGATGTTACAGTTGATTTCAGTGCTTCATTATCAGTGACATCTAACTTGTATTTTCATCATCTTTGCACCATTCAAACCCAATTGCATTTGTGTATTGAAAATGAGGACGTGCTTCTCAGTAAAATGGCTGAAAAAATGTATTCTGTTGTGAACAAATATAAAAGCAGTATGTATTCTGTTATTAGAACTCAAACCGAAGATCCAAACCGATCCAATCGGTTTGGATCGGTTCGGTTTATAAAAAATTTATGGCTATATCGGATTGGGAATATTTCAAACCGATAAGTTTGGATCGGTTTGATATTATGTCTCAAACCGATCCAAACCGAATTTGCCCACCCCTAACAAAGAGGACAAACATTATTAAGAATCTGTACTCGTGAAATTACTTTTAGCAACTAGAACAAGAAATGGGAATGCAATAAACAGAGTGTCTTATTTTACGTGAAGGGAATTAACAAGATGATCAATACAAGAAAAAGCAGGCACAAAACCGGAAATCAAATACAATCTCTGCTCAGGAATCAGGATCGGAACCAATATCGAACCCCATTGATAAGAAAAGCATTTTGAGTGGCCTGATATTCCCATTGAAGCTGTTCCCACCTTTCTGTGTATCCACGAATAACAATTTTCCGCTCCTTCGCACTACTGGAATCAAGCGGGAGCTTACTTAAGCTTATCGCAACGAATTACCTTCATCTCTTTCAGATGTGGGAAGGGCAGGGGCTTCCTGTAAATCCTCTGCAAATTTGACAGACAAGATAAACCGAGATAATGGAGTTTTGCAAATAGGTTTAGATTTCGAATCACCTCTGGAGCATCACTGACGATTTCTTGAATATCACGGCAACCGTTTACTTTAGTACACTTGAGGTTTGGAGCGAAAGCAAGAAATGTGAAGTCCTTCAATTAATTGCAATCGTCTATTTGAATCTTCTTGAGGCTGTGGAAAACAAAAAGGTTGGCTCCTGTTTTGCACTACACCTGTATAATCCATCTTCAGTTCTTCCAATTCATAACACTCTACAATCTGTAAGCTGTTGAGGTGCTTCTGGTCTGCCAAAGCTGAAACATCAAGCGACTTCGAACGTTCAAAGTCTTTTGAGGAACAGAACTTGAGTACAACTTCGTAACTTATGCAAGCTCGAAACACATTGGAGAGCTCGAGAATTATTCGAGGTCAAGGTTAATTCCCAACACATGCAAACTTGAAAAACGGGATATTAGTCGCCCTGGAATTACAGTTACCCTCCATGCGTTTTCCAAATTCAAAGATTTAAGATTTACCAACGCAATTAACTCATTCTGGCAACTCTGCTATTTCTGTATCTGAAAGATCAAGATGTTGCAATGAAACCAACTTTGAAATCCCTAAAGGAAAAAGAAGACAGTCGTACAGCACCTGACAGGTTTAAAACTTTGAGACGAGGCATAGAGTGGAAGAAGTCACTGTCAATTCTCTCTAATCGTTCGTTATTGTAAAGAAATAAAGTAAGAAAATTAAAACACCCTTAAAATCATTAGCCTAAAATACTATTTCTCTAAAATAGATATACAATAATAGTAAAACAAAAAAAATAAAATAACCTGTGTTACAACTTGCTTGCCTAAGAGGTGGTCCATTAATATAGACTTGTTGAGTTGCAAATAGCCGCCCCGCCCTTAACTTGGTTTTTGAATAGTCATTCGTGACATACATGCAGTTGATTAAAAGATGAATGTAATAAAGTTGTTGTATGTCTGTATGCAGTTGATTTATCTTTCACTGAACTATAAGAAATTTCAGAAGATTTAACAATACTTTCGTTTCGTTAAATAAAAAAATGAACAACGGGTAATTTAATAAATGGCTACGATGGAACCCTCCTCCTGAGGGAGTCTTTAAATTGAATACCGATGGGTCCAGAAGGAGCTCAGGTACTGCAGGGGCTGGCGGTTTAATTCGAAATAGCAACGGAGAGTGGGTGACAGGATTCAGCATTAATATTGGTGTATGTTTATGGGGAATTTATTAGGGACTGTTGTTGGCTTGGCAGGTTGGCATTCGTAACATTCTCATAGAAGCTGATGGTGAGTGTGCAATTCAAATGATTGCCAAGGGTTGTAGTACTGTTAATGCTTGTTATCCTCTGATTTGTGACATAAAGGGGCTGATGGATCGTAATTGGCGAGTAGTTTTGCACCATGTTTATAGAGAATCAAATAATGCAGCGGATTTTATGGCTTCTCATGCCCTCAAGCTTCCTCTGGGAGTTCATATATTTGCGTTCCCCCCTCCAGAGATCTCTACTTGGCTTTTGTATGATGGCCTGGGAATCTCGATCCCTCACCGAGTGATTGCTTAGCCTAGTTTGGGCTGCTTGTTGTACCAAAAAATAAATTAAAGGGTAATTATTATATAATTACTTTATGTTTGCCATGATATCAACAGGATCGAAGGAGTTCCGCAAGACATATAACTAAACTACAAGAAGTTTAAAAAATGTACAATTTAATTACTTTATGTCACTACTTGTTACCTCATTTAATTGAGCGCTGTTATGGTACTTATAAGAGTGTGAAAATTTAGCTTTAAAAAAATATCAAATGAGCATACAGGGTAGAAAATTGTCCAAAGCATATTTTACAATGTAAACAGACACACTTAAAAGTAAATCTCACGTCACGTCAATGCGATTGAAAGTAAATAACACATCAGCATATATATTTCACATCACAGTTAACATCCGCGCAGGGCAAGGAATTTTATTTTTCTGCTTGATTGAAACTAAATAATCCGCCGCTCGATTGAAACCGCATCTCAAAGAGTACCTTCAAAGGGATCAAACCAAAAGATTGTTAGATGACAAAGAGGATACCATTATTAGGAATATTGAAGCATTGATGCACCATTTTTATTCATTTATTTTTTTTTCCCGATTTCCACTTGTCCAAAATTATAGTAATCAATTTTCGTAACTTTTTTTCTCATAAAATTATATACAGCAAATGAATGCAAGAAAAAGAGTCTTGTACATGAAGGAAATTAACAAGCAGAGTGTAAGAAAAAGCACGCACCAGAAATTAATCAAATGTGATCTCTGCTCAAACATCTCTGAAACAGCGAAGAAAAGCATTTCGTGTGGCTTCATCCTCCCATTGAAGCTGTTCCCGCCAATTTCTCTCTCCAGAAATAACAATTTTACGCTCCTTCGCGCTGTTGGAATCTAGTGGAAGCTTTTTAAGCTTTTTGCAATGCAAGAAACTCATTGCTTTCAGATGTGGGAAGGGCAGGGGCTTCCAGTAAATGCTCTTCAAATTTCTAGCACCAGCTACTTCAAGATTTTGGAGTTTTTCAAATGGGTTTAGATTTGCCATCACCTCTGGAACTTCTGCAAATTTTCCCTCACTTGCGATTTCTTCCATAGCATGGCAAATTCCTACTTTAATAGACTTGAGGTTCGGAGCGAAAACAAGGAATGTCAAGTCCTTCAATTGAATGCAATTGCATATTTCAACCATATTGAGACTGCGGAAAGCAAATTGTTGAACTTCCTCTGCATAATCCATCTTTAATTCCTCCAATATTACACTATTTGCAATCTGCAATCTGTTAAGTTGCTTCAGATCTGCCAACGCTGAAACTTCAAGCAATGTCGAATCGTTGAAGCATTGGAGTAAGAGTGCTCGAGTACAACTTCGTAACTTCCACGATCTCAAAAAGCTTTGGAGACCATGAGAATTTCTCAAGGTGAAACTAATCACCTCTAAATGTTTCAAACCAAGCAGTTCCTCTACTATGAGTTCACCCCCACCAATTAAAATGCTGTTTTCTGATGCTTCCTTAATTGCCTTATGACTAGCACCAAACATTCTCAACACATGTAACCTTGAAAGATTAGATATTAGTTGACGTGGAATTGTAATTAAATTCCTTGTGTATTCCAAATCCAAACACTTAAGATTTACCAATGCCTTTAGCTCTCCTGGCAACTCTTCTATGTCGGATTCTGAGAGGTCAAGATGTTGCAGTGAAACCAACTCCGAAATCCCCACTGGTAACTTGGTTAGTTCGCAGTGTGACAGGTTTAGAACTTTGAGAGAGGGCATAAATTGGAAGAAGTCATTGTGGATCTTCCGTAAGTTATTTTCGTTAAGGAGCAAAGTAAGGAGATGAGGACATGTAGGAATCTCTGAAAGATTCCTAATTTGATTCTGCATCAATGACAACCTCCTTGCCTTTTCCCATCCTCTGACATCGGGTGCTTCAACTAATCCAACGCCAGCATAAACAAAAAAATTCTCCTTCTCCTTTTCAATGTCGCATGCTATCCATAATGCCATATCTCGAATCACGTCATGCATTTTTACTTCACCGTCTCCTCCCTCTTCCAGTAAACAGGCATGAAGAAGAATGCCCAGAATATGGTATCCTTCTTTTTGTTCTCCAGTCCTGTCCCTTTCTGTCAAAAGTCTCTCGCCGATCCAACAGTCTATCAATTTCTCTTTAGAAATGCAATAATCTTCTGGATATAAACTACAATATAAGAGACACGATCTAATTGTGTCACTCGGCAAACTATCGTAACTGAATTTTAAAAGAGGATAAACCTCATTTCCCAAACCTGGGAACTGAGAACTTGATGTTCTTAGCACCTCAATTGCGTAACTCCATTCTTCAGGTGTCTTCTTGCAAGCCATGGCTCGGCCTATGGTAATAAGTGCTGGAGCCAAACCACCACACTCTCTAGCTGCTGTTTGGGCTAGTTGAAGAATATCGGGATGACTGTTCATGGTTTCTTCTCCAACGTTCTGCCGAAACAATTCCCAAGCATCGATATTTGACAGGCACGCCACTTTAAACCTCGTGTGAGCTCCCATCAAACCACAAACTTCTTCGGAACGGGTTGTGAATACCAATTTGGATGCATTATTTTGCGGGCCAGGAAGAGGGACGCCCACTTTTGTTAAATCAACCCGCTGCCATAAATCATCTAGCAACAGCAAAAACTTCTTCTCCTTCAAAATCCTGAAGATGTCTTGAGCTTTCTGTTCAATTCTTTTATTTTTCCATGTATCGTTTAACAAACCAATCTGCTCCCCGATAGTTTCTTGAATGTTTTCAAGTCGCAGATCTTTTGACGCTACGACCCATATCACATAATTAAAATTAGTTGGACTCTGAATAAATTTATTGTGGATATTAGTCAATAGTGTGGTTTTACCGACACCGCCCATGCCGTATAGGCCAACAATTCTGGCTGATTCTTCTTCAAGACAATTGCAGACTTGTTCAAATTGTGATTGCAAGCCTACTACGGTTGGCTCGGTGGGTCTCTCATCTACCGCAGGTTGTGGTACTTCCTCAGCTACCGCTTCAAAAGCTTCTTCAGCCATTAAAGTCTTGACATCTCCCAGCTTTCTAGCCACTTGTTTGCCAAACTCGTAGCTTGACTTGCAGTTCTTGGAACAGTAGCCTCCAAGACATAGTTTCTTAATTTCTTGAGAGCCACATGTTATCAATTTGTCACCGTCGGATTTAGCAGCTTCGACCCTGGAAAGCCAGCCTTGAACTTTGTTCAGCCTTTTCATCATTGGGTGCCTTTCAGCGGTGTTGACCCTCCTCATCACATCTTCCTTTGCGTCGATTAGTTTTCCCAATTCAGTCTCCAAGTCTGCAAGATTTTGTTTGAGGTTTTTTATATATGCTGCTTTTCCAAGAAAGCAATCCAGGCAACGGTTAAAGAGAGCGCCGTTGCATGTGATTTGGAAAATGTTACCCATACTTTGGATGAGAATTCAACCAGGACAAACCAAGGAAATTTTAACGATGGAGTTCGATGAATAGAAGCCGCTGCGAACAGAACATCAACTTTGAATTATGATCTCTTTTGTTTGTGCTTGAAAAGATTACGCGTGTTCGGTTTAAACAACTAAACTTTAATTTCCTTTAACAAAAGAGACTATCCCGCTTGTAATTAAATAATTAAACGTCTCTTTTGCCAGTTGTAATTAAGAAATTAAACTTTAATTTGTTGTTTACAGCGTTACTTTTGTTTGGGGGAAATACTCCGGCGAGACCAGAAGTGATGAGCAGATATTTGGTGGCAGAGTCCTGCGAGCAGGAGTGTCCTGTAAGAGCCTGGTAGCAGGGGAACAGGAGCAGGGATATTCTGCTCGTCCACGAGTATGCCATTCACGAGGACGAATTCCTGTTAGAGGCATAAGGCCATTCCTGCTAGGGGTCGAGGCGAGGAGACCCAGTCAACGACAGTTGGCAGGACGTGCGTTCCTATTCGAGAATCAAGGCACGAAGTCCATCTCCATTCGCCCACAATGACAACATTGGGGCATCCACATCCGAGGGTGGGCAGAATAATGGGCGTGGACTACGGAAGACCGGGATTCAGAGGAAGCCTATAAAAAGGTAGCCAACGAAGGTAAAAAGGTTAGACTTTTTGCTATTAGAACTGAGAAAAGAGAGCTCTAAGAACTGAGATTAAAAAGAAGCCATAAGATTCGTGGCAAAGATTCCCAGAGCCTTCATTTCTGACTTGAGCATCGGAGGGTTTGCGCCGGGGAAACAACCGGCGTACTCTGACCTGTCTGTGTACGCAGGAACCTCGGGAGAAGAAGCTTTACGAGGAGAAATCCTGATCGTGGTGAAGTTGATCGAGCAGAGACCCTGGTCGTAGAACGAGGACAACCAGAATCTCGCATCAACATTTTGGCGCCGTCTGTGGGGAGCTGAGCAAAAAGCTTCTGTTGATAGCAAGAAGAGAAGGAAAGCAACTGAAAAGTAATGGAGACAGGAGGAAGTAGTGCACAAGGGGGTGATATGAGGCTTAACGATTCCGTGACACTGAGGGAGATAGCCAGTGAAGCACGGGAAAAAGCCATGTTCGACCGGATGGAACGGATGGAAAAGCAGATGGAGACCTTGACAACCATCCTGCATGAGCTGCGGAGCGAACGAAGTGTAACCCAGGAGGAAAGGGTGAGAGGTGGTGGAGTGGCACCAGGTCCCGATAGTGCAAGGAGAAGTCAAACCACCGGGAGATTTGGTGGTGAAAGAGGTAACATACCTCTGCGGGGAGAATTGCATAGAGAGGAAGAGCAGTCCCCGGCAAGACAGATTTTTGACGAGGACGACGGGGTGGCGAATGCAGAGGAAACAGAGATGAGGCAACACTTGCATGATGTAGTGCAAGAGCGGGATCAAGTCGCAGCACGTGACCCTGGTCGTGCAGAGCAGCTGGAGGAGGAAGTGCGCAGGCTAGCGCAGATAATTGACGACATACAAGGGAGGAGCAGAGCTCCTGGTTGGAGGATAATGCTGGACGGAGAATCACCGCTCGCAGCAGAGATCATGAGGACAGTTATTCCAAGAGATTTCCGCCTCCCAGACCTTAGATACTCGGGAAGAACTGATCCGCTGGTACACATAGAGCGCTTCATCGACATAACTGGGGTACAAGGATTATCTCAATCCCAAAGGTGCAGGGTGTTCCCACTATCCCTTGAGGGACGTGCACGAGAGTGGTACAAGAAACTTCCTCGGGGCAGCATTAAAACCTTCGAGCAGATGTGCCAAGAATTTGCAGAGCAGTTTAGTGGGGCAATGGCACCAGAAGATGACATGATGGAGTTGAAAAGCATGAAACAGGGGGAGCAAGAAACCCTTCGGGAATTCATCAAGAGGTTTCATCGTGCTGTCCTCGACTTGGGAGCCTTCAACCATCCTCAAGCGTTAAGAGGATTGAAAGAAGGGGTGAAAATAGGAAGGCTGTGGTACAACTTGAGAAGCCCGGTTATTCAGACGTATGCGGCCGCATATGAGCAGGCTAAGAGAGACATTGAGATTGAAGAGGAGAAGGCAGCACGAATTAAGACAGACCAGTTAGAAGAGTGAAGGAGGAAAGAGAAGAAAGCATTACCGGGGAATGGGCCGATCAGGAGGAGGGACCACCAGGCCTTGGGTAGTGGAGCAGGAGGTCGGGTAACTGCTTACCAGCCTCATCAGAGGCCACCACAGTATCAGCACAGCAGGGCGCAACCTCCTCGTTCCCCAGCTGGGGAGCCTTGGAGAAGGCATGACTCGGCGTATGGTGGTCTTCATCAACACTCCCACAGTAGTAGAGGGGGCAGACCAGAAGCGCTGCCACCGCCCCCAACTTAGAACGGAGCAAATAGAGAAAGGGCAGTGCACCTGATCGACCAGAACCAGGACTATGGGCGGTATACTTCCTTGAAGATATCCCTGGACGAGGTGTACGAGGCCATAAAGGATCGATGGTTGCTATACCTCCCTGCCCCAATAACAAAGCTACCCAGCAGGAGGATAAGGGACGCTATTGTAAGTTCCATGGCACTCATGGCCACACCACAACAGATTGCAGGGATCTCAAGACCCAGGTTGAAGATTTGGTGAGAAATCGATATCTGGACGAGTTTATAGATGGGACCTTCCCAATGGCAGCCTCGACCAGCGAAGGGGAGCAGAGTGACAGGAACTTGAGGCGCGAGCAGCCTGTAGTAAGGGTGATAGCTGGGGGCCCAACATTGGCCGGAGATTCCAACAGGTCGAGGAAGAATTACGCTAGATACGCCATGACCAGCAAAGATGTATTCTTCAATACCCCAGCAGCCAAACGTGCAAGAGTCAGGCAAGTGCCAATCATGTGGACATATGAGGATGAAGAAGGGATTCTATACCCCCACGAGGATGCTTTGGTCATCAAGGCCACTGTTGCCAACAAGAAGTTTGACAGAATACTGGTTGACACAGGAAGCTCAGTTGATGTGTTGTTTAAGTCAACCCTGGAGGAGATGGGAATAGCAGACCTGAAGTTGGATTACACCAATACCTCCTTGAAGGGGTTTGGAGGAGGAAAGTTGGTCCCTCTGGGCGTGGTCGAGCTGTCTATCACGATTGGGAGCTCTCCGACAGAAAGGACAATGATACTATACTTTGTGGTAGTGGATGAGGAAGGTCCTTATCAGATGATCCTAGGCCGGCCATTTCTGAGGATGAGCAAAGCGGTGCTGTCCAACCATTATTTGGCTCTCAAGTACCGGGTGAATGGGGTAGTTGGAGTGGTACGAGGAGACCAGAGAATCGCACGAAGTTGTTACTCCTCGGCAGCAAGGGAAGCAATGCAGATAACATCCCTTGATACCCGAGTGGAAGCCAGGAATGGCAGCTAGTTGGACCCGGAGTTTACAAGTTGGTTCGCACAGAGGGCCACGAGGTGAAACGCCCCTGGAGCGCGGCACACCTCAGGAAATATTTCTAGTAAGACTTACTCGTGTTTTAAAGTTTTTTTCTGTTCGTGTCCGTTGTTTTCTATTTTTTATTTCTTATTTCAAAGCAACCTCATGTAAGCCGAACTCAATAATAAATGAATCAATGAGGAGTTTCAGTCAACTACACTGTTCAAGAAATTATCAAAGGCATGCAAAGGCTCACCAAGTCTCAAAGCCTGTTTATGGCGAGACCAGAAGCCGAGCGTGCCAGGATCTGCTCAACCACGAGAAGGCGAGCAGAATCCCAATCCTTGAAGAATTGAAGGCATGCAAAGGCTCGTCAAGTCTCAAAGCCTGTTTATGGCGAGACCAGAAGCCAAGCGTGCCAGGATCTGCTCGACCACGAGAAGGCGAGCAGAATCCCAATCATTGCAGAGATTACCTAAGGCATGCAAAGGCTCATCAAGTCTCGAAGCCTGTTTTATGGCGAGATAGAAGCCAAGCGTGCCAGGATCTGCTCGACCACGCGAAGGCGAGCAGAATCCCAATCCTTGAAGAATCTAAGGCATGCAAAGGCTCATCAAGTCTCAAAGCCTGTTTTATGGCGAGACAGAAGCCAAGCGTGCCAGGATCTGCTCGACCACGCGAAGGTGAGCAGAATCCCAATCCTTGAAGAATCTAAGGCATGCAAAGGGTCATCAAGTCTCAAAGCCTGTTTATGGCGAGACCAGAAGCCAAGCGTGCCAGGATCTGCTCGACCACGAGAAGGTGAGCAGAATCCCCATCATTACAGAGATTACCTAAGGCATGCAAAGGCTCATCAAGTCTCGAAGCCTGTTTTATGGCGAGACAGAAGCCAAGCGTGCCAGGATCTGCGCGACCACGCGAAGGCGAGCAGAATCCCAATCCTTGAAGAATCTAAGGCATGCAAAGGCTCATCAAGTCTCAAAGCCTGTTTTATGGCGAGACAGAAGCCAAGCGTGCCAGGATCTGCTCGACCACGCGAAGGAGAGCAGAATCCCAATCATCGAAGAATCTTCTAAGGCATGCAAATGCTCATCAAGTCTCAAAGCCTGTTTTATGGCGAGACAGAAGCCAAGCGTGTCAGGATCTGCTCGACCACACAAAGGCGAGCAGAATCCCAAACATTGAAGAATCTTCTAAGGCATGTGGCAAAACCATATACCAAGCCAGAGCCTGCTCGACCAGACGAAGACGAGCAGACTCTCAAGCGGAAAAATAACTCGTAATTACAACACAAGAGAGTAATAAAAAACATTTTTATTAATTTGTTAATAATTAACAAAGCAGATAATCTTCACAAACATTGTTCGTTACAATACAAGAAACATGTTTAAGAAGACGGTGGGTCCGCAAGCCGAGCAGCCTCAGTCAGCTGGTCCACCTCAGGTGCTGGGGGAGTATCTCCAGTTGCGTCTGGGGGGGTACTCTCCTCACCAGCATCAGCAAGGATTACACGAGGAGGAGAGTTTTCCTCCTCTATCACCATTGGCGCCACCTCTTCGGCATCCTCCTTTGCAGCCTCCTCGTCCATATGTTGGGAGACACCAGCTGCAAGGTCGTCCATCTTTAGATCAGGATGCTGCTTCCCGAGGACGGCCATGATGCAGCGATAGGAATGCCGAAGTCCCTGGTCGTACTGGTTGTCGGCCTCCTTCTCCAAATTCTCGACCTGAACCCTGTGGGAATCGCGGAGAGATTCGAGCTGAGCCTCATACATAGCCTTCTGCCTTTGAAGATCCTCCTTGACCCTGGTCAGCTCCTCCTCGAGGGTAATGACTTTTGCTTGAGCAAGAGATTCTTGCTCTATCAGCTTCAGGTTCTCGATATTCAGCTCTCATGCTTTCCTCTCGGCGTCGTCAGCTCTGGTCATCGCCGACTGAATGTCCTCCTTCATCTTCCTGTCATAACGGCCAACCTTGGCCTTATAGTAGGTGGTCATGCAGCTGAGATGGAAAGAGCTATACTGCATGGCTCCCACCAGCTCGCCCAGGGTGCAGCCATCAAAGTCCTCCAGGTCTTTCTTGCTCACGAGTTTAGATAACTCATTGAGATAAGGGACCAAGTGTTCTGCTCGGCTGTCAGATAAGCAAGATCGAGGCCCGACAGGAGGAGAAGAGGAAGCAGAATCTGTGGCTGCTCCACTAGTTTCCCCGACTTTGGCAGGAGCAGGAGGTAGAGTCTTCAAGGGAGAGACTTGTTGTACGATGTTGGCCCGCTTTGCAGTAGGGGCGTCCTTGCTCTGGTCCCTCTTCGTGGTTTGAGGTCTAGAACGTTTTCTGTTTAGAGCCCCAATCACAGCGTCCTCCATCTTATGGCCAGGGAGTACCAAGCGAGACTCGAGCAAGTTGTAAATAGTTATCAGTTCTCGGCTCGGGCAGGAGTTGGCTAGTACAACCTCGACCCGTTTGAGATGATCAGGCTTGAGCGGGAAATGAACACCCCAAAAAACTACAGCACAAACAGACACTTGGTTAGAGACAAACCAATAAAGCAAGAACAATTATGGATACAAGACATCTAAAGCGAGCAGGCAACCTGGGACAGTGAAACGGGGTGGGACGCGACAATTCTTCCCGTCTATTTGTGCAATTTGACCCCAAGGACCCCCAGCAAAAAAAAATTTCCTCTTCCAAGTCCCACCACCACCAGTTAGAAGATCAGTTATGGGTTTTCTGCTCTTGGTACTAGATTGGAAGTAGTACCAGCCGGCATCTTTAGGGCTGCTCTTCAGCTGGTACAGGTGCTTCACCTCGTCAACCGTGGGCTCGCTTTTGTAACATCTGTCCCACATTATGAACAGACCAGAGAGCACTCTCCACCCATTAGGGTTCAGCTGACCAGGAGCCAGATTTAGCCCGTTAAGTATCCGGGCGAAGTAAGGTTGCAAGGGACACCTCAGCCCATACTTAAAGCTCTCCAGAAACAGGGTAACGTATCCCCTAGGAGGCCGGCTAGGTGTATCCTTCTTTCCTGGGATCTTAAGAGGTATCTCACCAGGAATACTATACCTAAGTCGGAGGTCATTGAGCTCGTCAAACGTGGTCGTGCACGACATGTAATCAATGGCATAATCACGCGACAAGGCTCTACCTCCTACTGTACCCCGTTCTTCTGGTCGTGATGTTCCAGATGGAGACACCTCACCAGAATCACCTTCCCCATTCTCACTCAAGGTGCCTTCAGAGCCAGAAGATCTCTCCTCATCATTACTTCCGCCCGTGGAGGTTGTTTGGGGGGACATCCTCCTAGCACTAGTCCCGACACTAGACCTAATGGGTTCTAAGGGGATCCCGGGGTCAAAAGCAGGATCAGTGAGTAGATTAGGCAAGAAACCTATTTCGTCGTCATCAATCTCGACGACTTTCTCCTTACCCTTCGACATTCCCTAAATAATAACCAAAACGCCACCACCAACTACTACCCCAAGCAAAGCAAAGAGAAAAGAAATTATCTACAACCAACCAAGACCGGAAAAATAGAAGAAATACCTGAAGCAGGGACTCGGTCAGAGAGAGACAGGGATGACAACTTTAATGCCGAGGTTCATTCGCCGGAGAGACAAGAATGGAGAAAATGACGAGTTCGTGTTTGAAGATTTTGGGTTTTCTTACTGAGAAGCAAACTCTTCGGTTGCCAGCATTTGATGACGCATATTCCGAGAATCTTGCAACCGTAGGTTTGAAATTCAAATGGAGGGGTAGATTTCTGCCACATCACCGCATCCGCAATTAAATACGACACGACTCTTGGCAGCCTTTTCCAGTCCCACGCGAGCAAAAACCGTTGAGTTTCTACTGCTGGTCCATTACATTACCCAACACCAGAAACTGGGGGACCGGTGTTTGAGGGAAATACTCCGGCGAGACCAGAAGTGATGAGCATATATTTGGTGGCAGAGTCCTGCGAGCAGGAGTGTCCTGTAAGAGCCTGGTAGCAGGGGAACAGGAGCAGGGATATTCTGCTCGTCCACGAGTATGCCATTCACGAGGACGAATTCCTGTTAGAGGCATAAGGCCATTCCTGCTAGGGGTCGAGGCGAGGAGACCTAGTCAACGACAGTTGGCAGGACGTGCGTTCCTATCCGAGAATCAAGGCACGAAGTCCATCTCCATTCGCCCACAATGACGACATTGGGGCATCCACATCCGAGGGTGGGCAGAATAATGGGCGTGGACTACGGAAGACCGGGATTCAGAGGAAGCCTATAAAAAGGTAGCCAACGAAGGTAAAAGGGTTAGACTTTTTGCTATTAGAACTGAGAAAAGAGAGCTCTAAGAATTGAGATTAAAAAGAAGCCATAAGATTCGTGGCAAAGATTCCCAGAGCCTTCATTTCTGACTTGAGCGTCGGAGGGTTTGCGCCGGGGAAACAACCGGCGTACTCTGACCTGTCTGTGTACGCAGGAACCTCGGGAGAAGAAGCTTTACGAGGAGAAATCCTAATCGTGGTGAAGTTGATCGAGCAGAGACCCTGGTCGTAGAACGAGGACAACCAGAATCTCGCATCAACAACTTTGATAAAATATTTGATGACAAAATTTTGATAAAGTTATGAAAGAAACAAAATATTAAAGTTGTTACGCACAATTTACTTTTAGTTAAAATATTTCTATTTTTTTATACAATTTGGAGGAAGCTATGTGCTCCGGGTGCACGGTACCCCTTGTGTTTGAGGAATTAAATAGAGCGACCAGGATCTCCTCCAAGTGAAAGTAAGCAAATGATTGAGCAGACCACCTCGACCATGTACTATGAGGTTCAGCAGATCACCTTGACCAGGTGGTAAGAGCTTGAGCAGATGACCATGTGGTATGAGCTTGAGCAGACCACCTCGACCATGTGGTATGAGCTTGAGCAGACCACCTCGACTAGGTGGTATGAGCTTGAGCAGACCACCTCGACCATGTGCTATGAGGTTGGGGAGATCACCTCGACCAGGTGGTATGAGCTTGAGCAGATCACCTCGACCAGATGATGACCAGGAATCAAGACTCAGTTAAAATAAACCACCACAAAGCTCCTCCGAAAAATCAGGGCACGAATTTGATCAATTAATGGTTATTGTCACGATCTAAGGTCATGGGTGTGGGGTGTTTATAAAAACCCCGAGAAAACCACGCCAAGGGAGAGCTCTTTTTGTCTTGATCTCACTGAGAAATTCTTTCTGGATACTTTACTTTACTTTTCTGCAAATTATTCAAAAAGCTTTTGGTTTTAAGGCAATGTTTATTAAGCCATATGAGAAATGGCATAGTTTATTTTTCTCGTAAACCCATAAACTGACTTGGGCGTCGGAGGGTTTACGCCGGAAAAACTTCCGGCGCCTTTGACCATTCTCTATAATTTCATGTACTTATTGATTATCAGCTTGAAGATTATATGCTCATGAATGTTCTGCTCATAGTCAGAGAATATTCTTGGAGATCAACTAGCAGCTTCCCACCAAACAAATTTAATGCTGATGCGGGGATCTGAAATTGAGTCACTAACCAACTCGTTCGGATTTCAGCATCAACACCTTGTTTTTGGTAAATTACTCCCTCTTGTTTGCTGAAAAGTGAAAAAATTAGAAGTTTTGAAATTTTAACATGTAAGTCTAATATATTTCTACTATTTACAATTAGAGTATATTTCTATTATTTATATTTGAATACTTAACCATTGTTGATTATTATGAAATTTTTAACATTGTCATTTGGTCATATTATTATTGATAAATTAAAATTTAATTATATATTTAAATTATTTATTATAGATTAAATTGATATTATATTATTTTCAAAAAATAAAAAAATTTATGTATTCAAAAGTTTTTTCAAGTTATTGCACTTATATTGTTATTAATTTTAATAGTAAATTAAATCAATTGATCAAAATATAAAATTTAAAAATAATCTAAAATTATGTATCAAACCTTTGACTATTTGCTTTTTTGAAAACTATAGAGATGTCAATGTTAAAAACCAAAGAGAATACATCTATGCCGTTGAAGTGAGTTCTATGTTATATCTAACGGGCAACTCATATATGGACAAAATGCGGATACCATACATCAAGTGCATGGTAGTTGGACCTATATAATTAACTTTTAATTAAATTTTTTTTATTTTTTTATTTTTTGAAAATTTTATAAACGAAGTTGTTGTCAAAATAGCTTTTCCAACGAATCCTGCTAGCTTTAATTTTGTGCCATATCCATCCCACTTTTTTGTTAAACATTTGTAGATTGTAATTAATTATATCAACTTTCAAATGCCACTAGCATTTGCGATACAAACAATCAACGCGTGATAATACTGTTTTGACCAAAGGTTCAAGGACTAATCATGACAATTGGAAACGTCCAAAAGACATTCGCACTGAAATTTCTTTTATAAAAATAAATAAATAAAGAAACATTTGTTTATGGGAACTTTCCATCAGATGAAGGAAGGGATGGCGACATTCCCGCGAGCTCCGGGACCCGTGGGCTCCTGATGAACTTGAATTTGGTATGAGTTCTCAGAAACCTTAAGAATAGAATAGGAGCTATTTCGAGAATAGGCGCAAGACCTAATAAAAATTTAGGTTTGAATTTAGAGATTCTTTTGGGCACCCGAATCCGAACTTCAAATATTTTTAATTAAATATAAATAATGAAATACAATACAAAAAGCTCTCTTTCTCTCCCTCTCTCCCCTCACTGGCGTTGTGCGGGGGAAGGGTTTTTTCTTTTGCTTGATTAATATAATATGTGTGTATGTGTGTATGTGTGTATGTATTTATATGTGTGTGCGTGTGTGTGGAATTATTAATATTTGTTATTTGAGCACTACGCAGCTCGTCTATTATATTTGAAAAAAATGAATACATAACAATCACGCTACTGTACTATATAATTGGGCAATAAAATTCAAAAGAGTTGAGCTTTTAACACCCCTCTAAAACTCTTACAATAACCATTTTGGATTTATTTTCTAAAATACCTCAGATTAATTTATAAAATACAAACCCATATATTAAAGTTAATCATCTTACTCATAAAATTTCATCCTAATAACAGGCATTTCTTTTAATGTTTTATTTATAAAATATATATAAATCCTAAAATCTTAAATAATTTCTTCTTATTATATAGTTTTTATCTCCATAACTCTAAATTCTTACAATTTTCTTTAAAAAAAATTAATTGGTTGGAAATTGTTTACTGTGTAAATTGGCAAACTTTTTGTTTGGTTCATAAGAATATCCATTAAAAAAATGCAAGTAATAGCGAAATTATCATGTTTTAAAAGTTCTTAATTGAGTATATACATAAAATTATTATGTTTTTTAAGATAAAATAAATATAAAAAATTTGGGGATTGGACCCCGTTTTAATCCCGGCCCTATTCGGGAATTATTGGGGATGTCCCCAAACTACACCCAAAATTGAATTTCTAGGTATGGGGGCGGGTTCGAGGATTGCTTCTAATTCGGGGATGTGGATGGTGGCATGGTCCCCGTCCCGAACCTGTCCCATTGGCATCTCTAGATCAAGTGATTTGCCTAAGTTATATTTACTGTAACTTATATCACATTAAAAATATGCCTCAGTTATATTTAGTGTAACCAGCATGGGGGATCGTGTGGGGCTAGAATCTTGTTTTAGCTTATCTTTAATGGGTTATAAGTTACACTAATGATACGTTTACTAAACTGGAATTAGAATGGGCTGGATTCGGAATGGGCAGAAATGGCAATGGGTTGGAATCGGAATATAGAATGAAAATCAAAATAAGTTGTTTACTTGAATTATATGAATCATAATTGGAATGAGTCAAATTGCCATTAATGTATTTACTTTGTCTTAGAATCGGAATCAAAATGAGTTATATTGTATCAAATTACTAAAAAGTACTTAATGAACTATTGTCATAATTATTATTGTGTATTTTAATTATTGTGATTATTTTTTCAAAAATTATTATTAGTAGTAATTATTTTAATAATATATTAATATATTAATTAATTGTTAATTTTTTATCATTAATAATAATAAAAATAATACTAGTAATTAACATTAATATATTAATTAATTATAATATACTAATTAATCAAAATAATTTTTAACTGAGGACAAATGAATTTTTTTTTAATTTTATGGGGGGTAAAATAGTCAATTTTAGGAATGAGAGGTTGGTTCCCACCACCAGCCTTGGGAATCAATCTCTTATTCCCCATTCCTAAATTCGAGTGAGTCCTACGATTCCAATTCTAATTCCTACCTTTATTTTGTGAAATAAATATTGTCAATAATTTCAA
The DNA here is from genome assembly GCA_039657385.1 of Citrus x changshan-huyou. Taxonomy (NCBI): domain Eukaryota; kingdom Viridiplantae; phylum Streptophyta; class Magnoliopsida; order Sapindales; family Rutaceae; genus Citrus; species Citrus x changshan-huyou. The sequence goes on along the minus strand of CM077547.1, from coordinate 12,862,899 downwards.
TTCCCCATTTTGAAAAGTAAACATGCCATAAATGGAACTTGGGTCAGACCCTTGTTCAAGATTCTATGAAAGATTGGATTGTAGAAAGAAACATTGGTTTCTAGGAGTTTTCAAGTGCTTTTATTTCAAGAATTACGAAAAATAAATAGGTGCAAGAAGTATTGGTGTTTGACAATTTATTGTTATATTTTTCAAAAAAAATCTTATATTTAATTATATTTTCGTTATCACAGCTCTTGAAATGATTACATCATATGGATGTCACAGGGATAAAATCATAAAAATAACTTCGTACTTAAATTTTTCCAAAGCCACTAATTTTTCTATCCATTATAAATCTTCCTTTACACATTAAAAAAAAAAAACAAAGAGAAAAAAATTGTTGTAACTTATTTCTTATTCATTAAATGGTAAATTGATATTTAACAAGTTAACTAACAATTAACTAATATATAATAATATACTGTTGAATTTTTATTATCTATATATTCTTACTAGATAACTCGTAACTCTCAATCACACCTTTTTAGAAAGTTACCATAAAAATGAGATCATGAATGAATCGTTATCCTAGGAAAATTGCATATCTAATTATGTAAACATTCTCTTTTTCTTCTTCTATGTAAGTGAGCACTATTTCAGTTCCATGAGCCAAGACAATATTAAAACTGTTTATTTAATTGATAATTAAATTAGTTTCAGAAATTAAACACGATAATTTGTAAGATCATTGAGTTTTAACTTTCAAGTCTTATTGATGAAATTTGGGCATTTCGTAATGAGAAGCTTCACGTTAAGCATTTCTAGATGCATGCCTGCTTGTTACATCATATGTGTATGAATTACAAGTGGAAACTTACATATGCGACGGTCGAACAACTGAACAAGGGGTCAACATGAAAAAACAATCCAGTCTAGCACTCGTGCAAACATCATCTTTGCAGGTTCCGATTCCGTGATTGAATACGCACTTTCACATATAACTATTAACTAACTAATAAAATGCTGTGCAAGAGTACGAGCTGCTAGTCAAGTCAAGACGTACAAACACAGAACTCATCAAAGTGGTCAGTCCAAATATTAAAACTTTTATCCAATTCCTCACTTGCAGAAGAAAATAATGACAAAGGAATTGATTTCAATGGCAGTACTGTTCTTGCATTTGTACAATTATAAGTAGCGAAAACATTCAACAGTATCACCTCCCCGGGATCAATCATCAGACTTTTTTCCAAACTATATATGTTTCCAATAACTCCGACAAAGCTTAGTGCAATAGCCAATATATACTAACATCTGCTCTGACAGGAACTTCTCCCCAAGGCGTAAACCACTTATATGTAAATTTGAAAGCAATCCAATTGTTGGGAGTCATGGCAGAGAACAACGCCAGAAGCACCCTTGTCAAAGCCAGAGACCTCTTCCTACTCTCCGAAAGTGGAGCTGCTCCCTCAAAGAATAAGGTATCCCTCGAGGAATCAACGTTTGCTAAATGATCAATCAAACCAAAAGTTTCATAGATTAAAAAGAGGATAGCATTATAAGGGATATTAAAGCCGTGAAGTAAATATTTTACATTAAAAATTATCTTTTTGCTAGTACTTTAAAATGCTAGTAACCAATTTTCATACTTTTTGCTCTCATAAAACTATTTTCAGCAGATAGAACAAGAAATGAGAAATCAGGAAATAGAGTGTTTCTTACATGAAGGGAATTGACAAGTAGAATGCAAGAAAAGTAGGCACCACATTAGAAATCAAATATAATATTCTCTGTTCAGGGATTGAAAACTCCACTCAGAATGGCTTGAAACAGGGGAGAAAAGCATTCTGAGTGGCTTCATCCTCCCATTCAAGCTGTTTCCACCAGTCTGGTTCTCCACGAATATCAAGTTTATGCTCCTTTGTAGCATTGGATTCGAGTGGAAGCTTTTTCAGCTTATCGCAATTAAATACTTTCATTTCTTTCAAACGTGAGAAGGGCAGTGGCTTCCAGTAAATGCTCTTAAGATTTGGCAAAGCAGCTAATTGAAGATATTGGAGTTTTACAAAAGGGTTTAGATTTGCCATCACCTCTGGAACATCAGCAAATTTTCCCACACTTATGATTTCTTCCATGGCAAAACAACTTCGTACTTCAATAGACTTGACGTTTGACGCGAAACCAAGGAATGTCAAGTCCTTCAATTCTTTGCAATAGTCTATTACAACCGAGCGAAGGCTTTGGAAACAAAACTGTCCCCCTTTATAATCAATCTTCAATTCTACCAATTCATGACTGTTGCGAAAACGCGGGTTGAGTAATTACTAATACTGCGACTTTTGGAGAAATATAAATGTGATGATAAACAAATGTAAAGAAAATAAAACACAATGATTTACGTGGTTCGGCGTAATGCCTACGTCCGCGGGCAAAGATTAAAAGATAATTTTACTAACAATGAAAATTTACAAAAGTGGGAAAAACTCACAAAACCCACAACCCTAATACACCCAAATGGAACCACATCAGAACACTCAAGTGGAAGCTCTCTCAAATTCTCTCAAAGAACTCACTTGCAATTGCTCTCTACTTCTCTCAAATTGGGATGCATTACAAATGAACAATGACCCTTCTATTTATAGGAACCGTAGCTCACCTACCACTTTCAATTTGGCTACAACTTGCCAAATTGACAAATTGAATTTAGAATGAAAAATCAATTTGGTGGGCAACAAAATTAATAAATTTGAAAAAAAATCAATTGGCTTCTAGAAAACCATCACATTTTTTCTCCATGCAACTTCAACAAAATCATGCCACCAACCTTGCCTTTTGAAATTGGCAAGCCCACCAACTTTGTCTTTTGAAATTTGCAAGCCATTCTTTAACTTTTCAACAATTCTCCACCTCGGCGAAGATTTATTCAATTCTGAGCCGAATACTAAACTCCCAGTACATCAAATCATCCTCCAATCTCTGCCTTCTCCGACTGCTTTCAAACTTGTAGGATATTGATCAAGTTTAGAAAATTCTCAAACTTGATCACCATCACCACCTTAGTCAACATATCTGCGGGATTATCTGTAGTCTTAATTTTCTGAAGAAGAATCTTCTCATCATCAAAATTTTCCCGCACAAAGTGAAATCGTACATCGATGTGCTTCGCACGCGCATGATAAACTTAGTTTTTTGTTAAATGAATAGTACTCTGATTGTTGCAATGCACATTAATGTGCTCCTGTGCTTATCCCAAGTTTTCAAGCAAGCCTTACAACCAAATAGCCTCTTTGACAGCCTCTGTAATTGCCAGGTACTCGGCCTCTGTGATCGACAGTGTAACTATAGACTGTAGTGTAGACTTTCAAATAATTGGCCCTGCAGCAAAAGTAAATACATATTCAGTGGTTGACCGTCGTTTGTCAAAATCACCAGCATAATCAGAATCAACATACCCAATCACACCTTGACTAAGTGTATCGTCTCTCTCAAATAGTAAACCAACATCCATGGTCTTATGAATGTACTGTAGAATCCATTTCACAGATTGCCAATGTCCTTTACCAGGATTATGCATATACCTGCTCACTATACCAACTGCAAGTGAAATGTCAGGCCTTGTACACACCATTGCATACATCAAGCTACCCGCTGCATTTGAATACGGAACTTGTAACATGCATTCCACATCTGTTGAAGGAGATAATTGTGTAGAAGGCTTAAAATGAGAAGCCAATGGGGTACTTTCAGGTTTTGTTTGCTCAGTCATGCCAAATTGCTGTAGTACCTGTTGAGTGTTAGAAAATGCATATTTATAAAGGAGAAAACCGTCATTTTACATTTCAAGTCTTACTAACAACCCTTACTTTTATGTATTTAACCTTCTTGTGATTTAATTACGTGTGTTTTATTTTAATTAAGTATTTTATGTATTTTAGGGGCATTATAGTCATTTCACAATAAAGGAGAGATCAGACGGCAAAAGGGACATCATTTTTGAACTCAGGACGGTCGAAAACCTTAGGAGGAGCATAAAAGGAAAAATGACACTATTCACATGTACGGTACTATTCATGTGTACGGTACTGTATATGTTACTGTTCACGACACTGTTCGCATAGACGGACGATGACGTGCCATTGACCGATGATGTGGCATTGACTGATGAAGTGTCACGATCCTGTTGGGCTAAAATTCTTATGTACTGTTGATGGTTACGTGGCAACATATCAGTGGACGAAAAATCTCGCGTACGGTACATGCATCACACAAGATTATTTTCAACCAAACCGTGTTACTGTTCATCTGGGTCAAACCGTGTTACTGTTCATCCACGTGGTCAAACCGCGTACTGTTGACTGATGACGTGGCGCAATCCTGAGCGTCCAAACTGTTTTTAATCCGATGGCCATGATTTACTCCATGTATCTATAAAAAGGGGGCCTCTCCCCCCTAATTTGATAGCTCTGAATCCATTTTTGGGATCCATTTTCTGTAATTCCCTCTCCATCTTGTATTTTCTATGTATTTTAATAAATTTCCATTTTGCCCCTAGTTCAATTATGAGTAGCTAATTTTCTTTCAAGCTTGGGTTGAAGGTGAAGTCTCAACATGTGTCATGGGCTTTATTTGGTAAATTTATTTTCTCTTCCCCTCTAGTTTTTGTGGATGTTTTGACTTCTCGTCGACAAATAATAATAATCTTGTCTAGATACCGCCTTGGTTACACCGGCTCTCTAGTATAAGGTTATTATTATTTGGCACGATAAGCCCTTAGCACCATATTTATTAGAGTGTGGTTCATGAGGTGTGGATTCCCCCCTCATGATTTAATTGGTATTAATAAGGAATATTTAGCCCATGGTGCATGTTGATACGGATCCGAATACCCAAGTACGTCATTTCAATAGAATTATCTTCAATTTATTCTCGCCATTGCAATTCCAATTTTAGAATTTATTATCGACATTTCAATTCCAATTTTAGGATAATTTAAATCACTTCCACCATAATTCCAACCACCAATTTACAAAATTAATTCTACATATAATTAAAATCCACCTCCTCGTGGGATCGACACTCGTCACCATTAGTCTATTCTACAATAGATTCGAGCGCTTGCGAGTACATTAAAATTTGCACAACAAGTTTTTGGCGCCGTTGCCGGGGAGGTAAGTAATTTTAATTCATAGAATTAATTTTTGTGAATAATTCCATTTAATTGTTTTCTTGTAATTTTTTTTTTAAAAAAAAAAGAACAAAAAAAAAGTGAATCTGCATTTAAAGGTTAATATTTTTTTTTCTCTATTCTTTACAATTCTACAATTTAATTTTTAAGTTATTTTTTTCTTTGTAATTTTTTTTATTAAGTTATTTTTAGTTAATTTATTTCACGTATTTGTTTTTGTGTATTTTTATAGTAAGGTTGTAATAGCGCAATAAGGTTAGTATCGTAATTTCTCCCTCTTCTTTATTTTTATTTGTTTTGTTCCCATCTTTATTTTTATTTTATTTGTTTTGCATGCATGGTCGTAGGTCATTATTTCCTAATCTTGAACCTATAGACCTTGAATTAGAAAAAACACTTCGCACACACAGGCACGTTAAAAATAAATTTGGAATGGATTTACAAGCACCACAGGAGCGGCCATTTAAGGACTATTTTAGTCCCTTAGCTAATTTGAGCACATCATGTATAAGATACCCAAATGTAGCTGCTAGGAGTTTTGAATTAAAACCTAGTGTGCTAAATTGTCTCCCCACATTTTATGGCCTAGAAAATGAGGACCCATATAATCATCTGAATGATTTTAATGCCATTTGTCAAACTTTTAAATATGAAAATTTTTCAGACGATGATGTTAAACTTAGATTATTCTCATTTTCTTTGAAGGATAGAGCTTGTTCATGGTTAAATACTTTACCTGCTAATAGCATTTCATCATGGGAACAAATGGTAACAAAATTTCTAAATAAATATTTCCCAATGCATAAAACCAATGCTATTCGCAGGGAAATCTCAGAGTTTACTCAAAGAGAGGATGAGCAGTTTTTCGAAACTTGGGAGCGATTCAATGGGCTACTCTTGAAGTGTCCACATCATGGGTACGAGAAATGGCACCAATGCCAATACTTTTTGGAGGGATTACTACCAAATGTGCAAGAATGGCTAATGGCAACAAGTGGAGGAGAGCTAATGTCAAAAAGTGCATCAGAAATTTGGGAATTCTTCCAGCGACAAGCAGATAATTCCCAACAATGGAGTCGATCACTCAGGAATACTAAAAGAATTAAAGGAGTGAATGAGGTTCACATTGGCGAGTCAACTTCGGGAATCAAAGAAGTCAAGGAGATGGTTGAAGGTCTTGCTCGACAAATAGCATCGTTATCGACTGCTAAATCAACTGAACCACATGACCTTGACTCATACTCAGATCAAGCCAATGCCATAGGTGTAATGAGAAAACCATCAAATTACAACCCATACTCCAACACATATAACCCTGGATGGAGAGACCACCCCAATTTTTCATGGTCTCAAGGATTCCAACAGAATGGACCAGCAGCTCCAGCTCCACCAATGCAACAAATTCCTCAAGTTCCTCAAGCCTCTCAGCCACCATTTAGACCATACAATCAGAACCAGAACTACTCTCAACCCAGACCATGGGAGGATTCATTCCAGAATCTCAAGAATCTTACTCACTCCACGATTGAGCAACAAAACCGCACCATTGATGGACTACGAAATGAGTTGAGAGCGGGTTTCAACTCACAAGCTCAATCAGTTTCAAGCCTCGAGAAGATGGTGGGACAACTTGCTTCTTCAGTTCAGACCTTGGCAATGACCGTTGAGAAAGGTAAGTTTCCAAGTCAACCAGTGCCTAATCCTAAAGGAGTACATGAAGCAAGTACCAGTTCACCACAGCAGCATGGAGAGGTCAAAGCAGTCATGACCTTGCGAAAAGGAAAAGAAGTCGACAACAAAGTGGAGATGCCGGTGGCAAAAGAAAATCAAATTGTACCTGTAAGTGTTAAGGACTCATCACCGGAGGAAAAAGAAGAAACCAACCCACGATAATACGTTCCCAAAGCTCCATTTCCTCAAAGGTTAGCTAAAGGCAAGAAGGGAAAATCCACAGGTGAAATTCTTGAAATCTTCAAACAGGTAAGTGTTAACATCCCTTTACTTGATGCTATTAAACAAGTTCCATCTTATGCCAAGTTTCTTAAAGACCTTTGTACTAAAAAGAGAAATATGCATGTTCAAAAGAATGCATTTTTAACAAAAAACGTTAGTTCTATACTCCAACACAAAATTCCTCTAAAATGTAAAGACCCAGGTTCCCCCACTATCTCATGTAGTATAGGGAACCATACAATTGAGAATGCTTTGTTGGATTTAGGAGCTAGTGTAAATCTGTTGCCTTACTCTGTATTCGTGAAACTTGGACTTGGAGAATTACACCCAACTCTAGTGGTGTTATAGCTTGCAGATCGGTCCACGAAAATACCTCGTGGTATTGTGGAGGACGTGCTTATCCAGGTAGACAAGTTTTATTTTCCTGTTGATTTCATTGTAATTGACACTCAACCAATACAGGATTCGAGGAAGCACATCCCCATTATTTTAGGCCGACCTTTCTTGGCAACTGCGGATGCTCACATTCAATACAGAACTGGAAATATGCAGTTGTCCTTTGGCAACATGACTATGGAGCTAAACATTTTCAACATTGCCAAACAACCTCACAGTGCAGATGATGGAATTGTTGATGTGGATTTAATAGAAACAATAGTTGATAATACTTTTCTTTCAAACCTTAGTGATGATCCTTTACAAACATGTTTAACTCACTTTGGTTTGGATTTTGATATTGACAGATCGGTCGATGAGGTCAACGCCCTACTTGACTCAGCATCATCTATGGACACTAATAAATGGAAGTCAAGAGTTGAACAACTAGCACCATCAGAAAAGAAACTCATCCCATCATCTGAATCACCACCGAAACTCGAGCTCAAACCATTGCCCAACACATTGGAATATGCATTTTTGGGAGAAGAAAGTACTCTACCGGTAATCATCTCATCATCCCTAAATGACGAACAAAAAGGTAAGTTGTTGGATGTTTTAAAAGAGCACAAAGGAGCATTAGGATGGACTATAGCAGACATAAAAGGTATAAATCCAGTAGACTGCATGCATTACATTCATCTTGATGAAAATGCTAAATCTACTAGGGAAATGCAACGTCGGTTAAATCCTAACATGAAAGAAGTTGTTAGAACAGAAGTCCTTAAGCTATTAGATGCAGGTATCATTTACCGAATTTCTGATAGTTCATGGGTCAGTCCTGTACAAGTTGTCCCCAAAAAGTCAGGAGTCACAGTAGTTACGAATGCTGATAATGAATTAATTCCCACTAGAGTGACTACAGGATGACGTGTATGCATTGATTATAGAAAGTTGAATTCTGTCACACATAAAGACCATTTTCCTTTACCATTTATCGATCAAATGCTTGATAGATTGGCAGGCCATGAATTTTATTGCTTTCTAGATGGCTACTCAGGATATAATCAGATTCCCATAGCACCAAAAGATCAAGAGAAAACTACTTTTACTTGCTATTTTGGCACATTTGCATATAAGAGAATGCCATTTGGATTATGTAATGCACCTGCTACATTTCAACGATGCATGTTGAGCATTTTTTCTGATATGGTTGAACGATTCCTTGAAGTCTTTATGGATGATTTTTCTATCTTTGGTGACTCGTTTGATCAATGTTTACATCATCTAACACTAGTTCTGCAGAGATGTATCGAGAAGAACTTGGTCTTAAATTGGGAGAAGTGCCATTTTATGGTAAAACAAGGTATTGTTCTCGGTCACATCATTTCGAGCAAAGGTATTGAGGTTGACAAAGCCAAGGTGGATCTCATTTCTAATCTTCCTCCACCTAAAACAGTCAGAGAAGTAAGATCTTTCCTTGGGCATGCTGGTTTCTATAGACGTTTCATTAAAGATTTTAGCAAAGTTTCTAGACCCTTATGCAATCTACTTGCTAAGGATGTACCTTTTGTCTTTAATGATTCATGTCTTGTGGCATTTGAAAAATTAAAGCAGTTGTTGACATCATCACCCATCATTCAAGCCCCAAACTGGAGTTTACCATTTGAGCTCATGTGTGATGCATCTGATTATGCAGTAGGAGCAGTATTAGGACAAAGAGTTGATCGAATTCCCCATGTTATTTACTATGCTAGTATGACATTAAATGATGCACAGTTGAACTATTCAACTACTGAAAAAGAAATGCTAGCAGTAGTGTTTGCATTGGAAAAATTTCGATCCTATCTCATTGGTTGTAAAATAATTGTATTCACAGATCATGCTGCTCTTAAATATCTTCTCACAAAGAAAGATGCAAAAGCTAGACTAATTCGTTGGGTGTTACTTTTGCAGGAATTTGACTTGGAATTCAAAGATAAGAAATGCACAGAAAATGTTGTGGAGGACCATCTCTCTCGTCTCCATTTTGACACAATTACAGAACCATTACCATTAAATGAGTCATTTCCAGATGAACAATTAATGAGTGTGGAAGTATTACCATGGTATGCTGATATAGTTAATTATCTTGTTACAGGGAAACTTCCAGAGCATTGGACCAAGCAAGACAAGGCTAAATTCTTTGCAGAGATAAAGAATTTCTTTTGGGATGACCTGTATTTGTTCAAGTATTGTGCAGATCAAATTGTTAGACGATGTGTCCCAGAAAATGAAATTCAGAATATTCTTTCATTTTGCCATGAACAAGCTTGTGGAGGCCACTTCAGTGCTAAGAAAACCGCGACTAAAGTTTTACAATGTGGTTTTTATTGGCCAACTATATTTCGAGATGCTTACACTCTCTGTTCTTCATATGATAGGTGTTAACGAATGGGGAGCATTACACGAAGGAACATGATGCCACTAAATCCAATTTTAGTGGTTGAGATTTTTGACGTATGGGGTATCGACTTCATATGACCATTTCCCCCTTCTTTTGGCCATCAATACATATTGGTTGCTGTTGACTACGTCTCAAAATGGGTAGAAGCAATTCCATGTAGAACCAATGATCACAAGGTGGTGATAGGATTTTTTAAAAGCAACATTGTTTCGCGCTTTGGATTCCCTCGAGCAATAATCAGTGATGGTGGTGCCCACTTTTGTAACAAAGCATTCAAAGCTCTTTTGACAAAGTATTCAATCACACACAAAGTGGCGACCCCGTATCATCCGCAAACCAGTGGCCAAGTTGAGATCTCCAATCGAGAAATAAAGCACATATTAGAAAAGACGGTGAGGCCGGACAGAAAAGATTGGTCATTAAGACTTGATGATGCATTATGGGCATATAGAACGGCTTTCAAGACCCCGATTGGGATGTCACCCTACAGGCTAGTGTATGGAAAAGCTTGCCACCTACCTGTGGAACTTGAGCATCGTGCGTATTGGGCCATCAAGAAATTCAACTTTGACATGCAGCAAGCCAGCTCAGAAAGAAGATTACAACTGGCAGAACTTGAAGAAATTCGCAATGACGCATACGAAAATTCCAAGATTTACAAGCAACGGATGAAAGTCTTTCATGACAAGTAAATTATGAGAAAATCGTTCACTCTAGGTCAGAAAGTGCTTTTATTCAATTCTCGCTTGCACCTATTCCTAGGTAAGTTACGCTCTCGATGGTCCGGTCCATTTATTGTTCATACTGTTTTTCCACACGGGGCAATTGAAATTAAGGACCCAAAAAACGGTGTCACGTTTAAAGTTAATGGTCAAAGATTAAAGCCATATCTAGAGTGCCAACCACATGAAGAAGACATCGAAATAAATTTGAGTGACCCACCAGATTTGAATTGATATTTTTTTCTCTTTTCGTTGATTTGATTTTTTTTCTTTCTTTATATTATTCTTCTGCTAATTGAAATTATTTTTGCATAAGTGTGTTTGTTTAACTATTAAGTTTTCTCTTATCATTTTTAATCATGAGTACCTTACTTAGACCGTTCCTCCTGAACATTCTTAAACCACTTCAACGTGTCAAAACTCATCTCAAAAGGCAAATTCAATTTTGTAAAACACATCGTATTTGGGCTCTACAACCACCAGAGTTAGTAGCCTATGTTGAGGGTTTAAAACGCCAACTTGGAGACATTGAGAGAAGTGTTTACGACATCCAGTTGGAGCTTGAGGTAAATTCAATAAGAGGACGATTTTAATTTTCTTTGTGTGTTTTAATTTGTTTTTCTGTTTGTGTGCTTTAGTTTGTTACCCCGGTGAAGTGGCGGATAACGGTACTCCGTGACAATCAAGTCGGTTACTTCAGTTTCCCATAATAACTGACATTCTTAGGCGAAAGTATGGACAGAAACGAGATTCTAGCGAAGCTTCACAAGCGATTCCCTTCACTTCCTCAGAATGCCCTCCTTACGATCTATAAAGCTCGGTCCGAACGCATGCGATTGCTCATGATGAATAACATACCTGCTGATATCCGTTGGTTAATCGAGGCGAAAGTACGATCGGCAGGTGAGTTACCTCCAAAATTTATTGCATACATGCCTGGTTGTGGTAAAGAAAATTATGCAAGAAAACGACGAGCTCAAAGAATTTCTGTTGCTTGTCATAAGTGTGCCAGAATGAGATGCGATAAAAACTCATGTTCTTTAGGAATGGTGTCTGATAACAGAGAAGATAAGATTCAATTCATTAGGGATGGCTTGAATAAGGAGTTATTGGATGATATTCTTTTGTCTCTTGAAACGCATCCCAGTGGATATGTGCAAGGAGCGATTCTCCAGTTGTGGCCATTATTCCAGAAAGAGCATGCACGATATAGTCTCGGGAATCTGACTATAAACGACCCTGTTTGCCAGTTTATAAGAAAACTGGATGGGAAGCCTATCCTCGACCCATAGAGGGCGTTCAAGCCGTTTCTGGACGTAAAACCAGAGGAAGATGTGAGCCATAGTCGCAACTACCTGTAAATATCCTTTTACTTTACTGTTATTTTATTTCACTATTGTTTTATTGTTTGCATTATTGTCTTTAATAATTTTATTACTGTTTGCTTTTTCCTTTTTACTATTTCCTTTTTGACTCGCGAGCCATGTGCTTCACGCGTTATTTACACTAACATGTTACCTCATTCACAGCTGTGATCCACTGTCACCAAGATTTTTAAATGTGATTTATTTTTTGTCAAGCACTCAAAAATTATTTTTGAGAAGTATCACAATGGCAGCTACCCCCAATAGACAATTCAAGAACATTTGTGTGCTTTCTGGATTTACCTATGGCAAACATAAAGAGTTCGTGAAGGCAGCCATCGATCTTGGTCGAAGCATAGCAGCGAGAAAATTACACTTGGTGTATGGAGGAGGTAACCGAGGGTTATCAAAAATGGTCTCAAAAGCATCTTTTATTAGAGGAAGTCAAGTGTTAGGCATCATCCCAAGAGTCCTAAAACCATTGGGCAGTTCGTCTGACTCATCAACTGGAGAATAGTTAGTCGTCTCAGGTATGCAAGAAAGAATAACTGAAATGCTTAATCATGCTGATGCTTTTATTTTCCTTCTAGGAGATCTTGCAACACTAGAGGCACTTATCACACTAGCATCTTGGGCCCATATGCACATACACCAGAAACCCATCGGTTTGTTAAATGTCAATAACTTTTATGATGGCTTTATCGCATTTCTTAACCATGCAATAAAAAACTACTTCATTCCTTCCCATGCGAAAAAACTTTTTATTTGTGCTCACACTGCTAATGAGCTACTTGATCTGTTACAAGCTTATAGACTGGAGCCAAACCCCTGGACCTTTGTGTTGGAGCGACCAAATAATGATGGTAACAGTAGCAGCAGTAAGAAGTACAAATTAGATTTAACTCTCCGCCTGTAAATATTTTCTTCTGTGTTGCACCACCCAGGTGATGTCTTCTAAACTCTACTTCTTTCCTTTCAAACATTGAGGACAATGTTTCGTTCTGGTTGGGGGGAGGGAATAGTTGACAATTGTGGAATTTTGGTTAAGTTTTTACTGATTTTTTGTTGTAGAAACTAACTGTTGCTAACTTTTTGTGTTGAAAATGGCTGAATATGGAGTGTAATGACTCTAGAAACGCATCTTCATTGTTAAAAAAAAAAATTCAGACATTTTCTTTTTCTTTATTATGTTTTGATGTTCATTTTTCTTCTACTTTTTACTTTCTCCTTATAAATATACATTTTCCAACTTTTGAGTCGAAGATTGCTGAATATGGAGTGTAATGCCTCTAGAAACGCATCTTCTTAAAAAAAAAAAAACCATTTTCGTTTTCTATCATTTTACGTGTAACTTTTCTAATTAGTTTTTATGCATCATTTTCACATTTCTGCATGCATATTTTCCTTTCATGTTTAGAATAGGTTGGGGGGTAGAATGTTGTTTAAAAAAAAAATTGTGTGATTTGTTTTAACATTGGATGACATGATTAATTTCAAATTTTAGTATTTGTATTATCTTTGGTCTTAAGTGATTTTACATTATGTTTGCTACTCTACATGTTGATGTCAGAGACAAATATGAGTTGCTTGAAGGAATGAATATGTCATAATAAGTGCCAAGTGAGTTGTTGAGCCTATCATTTTCTTAGAGAGTAACCCTTTTGCTCATTCTCTATACAGCTTAGCAGTTTATTATTTTATACACGATCTCTAGATTTCTTTTGAGTTAACCCTTAAACAAAATGGTAAATTCAAAAAAAAAAATGTGTGTTGCTACATTGGGAGGCCTGTCTAACTTGGATGATTATTTAGAGCCCTAAAAGACGATGGAAAGGCCATCTTTGATCCGTTTGAGCCTTTCTAGCCATCCCTTTTATTAAATCTCCATAGTTAACCCTTTTGAGCCTTTAAAAAAAAAAAAAAAGCCTTTTCTTTGTCAATTTATCATCTTGACCCACTCCGATTTGGAGTATTACCCGATATCTTATAAGTTCCATCACCTATTTATGTTTGAGAAAATGAAAATAATTATGTTGTTCAGTGAAGTTATGCCAAATAAAAGCAAAAAAAAACAAAAACAAAAAACAAAAGTTGTTGTTTCAAAAGAATAAAAATAACAATAATAGGTGAAATTCACCTTGCAACTTCCAAAAAAAAAAAAAAATTTCTCTGCATTTTTCTCAAACATACACTTTGTTTTCCTTATTTCCTTTCTTTGTTAGCCATATCCCTAGCCTACGTTACATCCTAATAAAAGTCCTTCTTGATTTTAGGGAACTATAGTCTGAAGTAGAAGCTAGTTATATGGGCTAAAAAGATGTAGTGATGCATAAAAAAATAATAAAAAAAGATAAATAAAGTGGGTTGACTAACATTTTTTATTTGACTTGAGATCATATTATTTCTAAGCTGAGGGCATATTTATTTCATCTTGGTGAGAGCATGTGATATCACTTCTTTATTATTTTCTCTCAATTACCATTCATTGGAGTGACTATTTTTATTGGGTTTAATTTCTTTGTAAGAGTGTCACTACTTCCAGTGAGATTTTGGGGTTTGACATGGCATTCTTCAAAGTAGCTATAACAAAGTCTACTGGGCTAATTCATGTGGATGGTTGATGTGGGTGTGATGTTGCTTTAGACTGGAGATAATACTTATACTTTTATTTGTTTTATTTGATTGCTATCATTAATCTGATTGAATAAACACGAGTGTTTCTAAAAAAAAATAGAAAAAAAAAAACAAAATCATTTTGAATTTGAATTTTGTTTTCGCTTTATTTGCTAGGGACTAGCAATAAGTTGGTTGGGGGGTGTGTTGAGTGTTAGAAAATGCATATTTATAAAGGAGAAAACCGTCATTTTACATTTCAAGTCTTACTAACAACCCTTACTTTTATGTATTTAACCTTCTTGTGATTTAATTACGTGTGTTTTATTTTAATTAAGTATTTTATGTATTTTAGGGGCATTATAGTCATTTCACAATAAAGGAGAGATCAGACTGCAAAACGGACATCATTTTTTAACTCAGGACGGTCGAAAATCTTAGGAGGAGCATAAAAGGAAAAATGGCACTATTCACATGTACGGTATTGTATATGTTACTGTTCACGACACTGTTCGCATAGACGGACGATGACGTGCCATTGACCGATGATGTGGCATTGACTGATGAGGTGTCACGATCCTGTTGGGCTAAAATTCTTATGTACTGTTGATGGTGACGTGGCAACATATCAGTGGACGAAAAATCTCGCGTACGGTACATGCATCACACAAGATTATTTTCAACCAAACCGCGTTACTGTTCATCCGAGTCAAACCGTGTTACTGTTCATCCGCGTGGTCAAACCGCGTACTGTTGACTAATGACGTGGCGCAATCCTGAGCGTCCAAACTGTTTTTAATCCGATGGCCATGATTTACTCCATGTATCTATAAAAAGGGGGCCTCTCCCCCCTAATTTGATAGCTCTGAATCCATTTTTGGGATCCATTTTCTGTAATTCCCTCTCCATCTTGTATTTTCTATGTATTTTAATAAATTCTCATTTTGCCCCTAGTTCAATTATGAGTAGCTAATTTTCTTTCAAGCTTGGGTTGAAGTTGAAGTCTCAACATGTGTCATGGGCTTTATTTGGTAAATTTATTTTCTCTTCCCCTCTAGTTTTTGTGGATGTTTTGACTTCTCGTCGACAAATAATAATAATCTTGTCTAGATACCGCCTTGGTTACACCGACTCTCTAGTATAAGGTTATTATTATTTGGCACGATAAGCCCTTAGCACCATATTGATTAGAGTGTGGTTCATGAGGTGTGGATTCCCCCCTCATGATTTAATTGGTATTAATAAGGAATATTTAGCCCATGGTGCATGTTGATATGGATCCGAATACCCAAGTACGTCATTTCAATAGAATTATCTTCAATTTATTCTCGCCATTGCAATTCCAATTTTAGAATTTACTATCGACATTTCAATTCCAATTTTAGGATAATTTAAATCACTTCCACCATAATTCCAACCACCCATTTACAAAATTAATTCTACATATAATTAAAATCCACCTCCTCGTGGGATCGACACTCGTCACCATTAGTCTATTCTACAATAGATTCGTGCGCTTGCGAGTACATTAAAATTTGCACAACAGTACCTTCTTCAAATATTGCTTCTGAGACAAGCTTACTTTGCCACGTGCTCTATTTCTGCATATCTCCATGCGAAGAATCTTCTTAACTTCACCCAGATATTTCATCTCAAACTCTTGATTGAGTTGAGTCTTCAACTTCTCTATCTCATCTTTGCTCTTTGATAATATTAGCATATCATCGACATACAATAGCAAATAAATAAACGATCTTTCTTGTAGCTTGCGAAAATACACACAATGATCAATTTTGTTTCTTGTATACCTTTGCCCTTTCATAAATTGATTAAATCGCTTGTACCACTGCCTCAAAAATTGTTTCAACCAATAAAGCAACTTTGTTAATTTGCAAACCTAATTTTCTTTTCCAGCAACTTTAAATCCATCTGGCTGAGTCATATAGATTTCCTCTTCCAAATCACCGTGTAAAAATTCAGTTTTTACATTAAGTTGAACTAGTTCAAGATCAAATTGTGCAACCATAGCTAGCAAAATTCGAATAGACGAGTGTTTCACAACTGGAGAAAATACCTCATTATAGTTTATTCCTTTCATCTGAGCGTAACCCTTCGCTACCAATCTAGCCTTGTATCGAATTTTATTTTTACGAGGAAATCCTTCATTTTTTGCATATACCCATTTGCACCCAATTGTCTTCGATTCCTTGAGCAATATAACTAACTCCCAAGTTTCATTTTTGTGAAGAGACTCATTTCTTTGTTCATTGCTTTCTTCCACTGTATACTTTCTAGGCTACTTACTATTTTTCTGTAAGTGGAAGGAACATCATCATCTACAATTGGAAGTGCATAGGCCACCATATCAACAAAGCGAGCAGGTCTGCAAATCTCTCTACGTGACCTTCTATATGCAATTGAATCTTGTTGTTGTGAAGGTTCTTGGGTCAGAACCTCTTCATCATCATCGGTCGATGAAGAATTACTATCCATCTCATCGACACCAGCTGAATCAACTTCAATTATTTCAAACTCTACCTGCTGCAAAGTGCTACTGGTCTTGTCATCCTCTTGAGAATATTTTTGTTTGAACATGGTTGATTCATCAAAAGTTACATCTCTGCTGAAAATAATTTTCTTCGTAACAGGACACCAGAGACAATATCTTTTTACTCCACCAGTTATACCCATGAATAATGCTTTCTTTGCTCTTGGGTCTAACTTAAATTCCTTTACATGATAATAAGCAGTGGAACTAAAAACATGTAAAGAATTATAATTAGTAGCAGGTTTACCAGTCCACATCTCCATGGGTGTTCTGCCCTCAATTGCAGTTGATGGAAAATGGTTGATCAGATTGCACACATATACAATTGCCTCAGCCCAAAACTCTTTGCCCAATTCAGCATTGGACAACATACACTAAACTTTCTCCAATATAGTCCGATTCATGCGTTCTGCCACCCCATTCTGTTGTAGTGTATCTCCAACAGTGAATTGTCACACAATACCCTCATCTAGGCATATTTGAAGAAATGAATCATTCTTGTACTCACCACTAGTCTAAGTCTCAACCATTTTCTTTTATTTCAAAAATATACCCAAAACTTCATTCTTATTCTTCATCAAATACACCCACACTTTTCTTGAATAATCATCAACAAAATTAACAAAATAGTGCATACCTCCCAAAGAAGTTGTTTTGGTAGGTTCCCACATATTACTGTGAACATAGTCCAAAATTTCTTTTGTATCGTGAATTGCTGAACCAAACTTTACCATTTTCTGCTTGCCAAGAACACAATGTTCACAAAATTCTAATTTGCAAGAATTTGTACCTTTTAATAAGCCTTGCTTCGCCAAAGTCTGCAAAACGTTTTCACCAGCATGTCTCAAACGCATATGCCACAACTTGGTTGCTTCTAAATTTGTATCTTTTCTAGAAATTGTTGATGCTGATCCAATAACTGTACTTCCTTGAAAATAGTACAAGTTATTTCTTCTTGTTCCTTTCATCACCGCAATGCCCCATCTACTACCTTCAACAATCTATTTCTTAAAGTAATTGTAAGCCTTTTAAATTCTAAGATTCCTGATGAGATGAGATTTTTCTTCAAGTTTGGTACATAGCGAACATATGTCAAAACTTGGATTGAGCCATCATGATTCTTTAATTGGATTGTACATATTCCCATGGTTTTACAAGCTGTGTTATTGCTTATAAAAACAACTCCACCGTCTAACTCTTTTAAGTTAGAAAACCAGCCCTTGTTAGGACACATATGATAAGTACAACCCGAATCCAAAATCTACTCATTTGAGTGACATATTAATGTCATGCCAACCAGACTAAAGTCTGACTCCTCATCATGCTCTGCTACACATGCATTAGAATTAGCCTTGCCCTTTTGTAACTTAGGACAATTCTTTTTCCAAAGCTCTTTCTCGCGACAAAAAGCACATTTATCTTTGGCAGGTCTCCCTTTAGACTTGCTTATTTTTCTAGGTTTGCGGCTTTGCGAACAACCTCTCACTGTCAATGCTTTTGCAATTGTATCTTTGTGATCCTTCCTGTCTTTCTTTCTGGTCTTAGAGTTGTACAATGCACTACATACAACATCGAACGTGATACTGTCTATCTCATGAAACATAGTAGTGGTGAGATAATCATATTCATCAGGAAGGGAATTCAACAACAACAGTGCCTTATCTTCATCTTCAAATTTCTCATCCAAATTTAGCAAATCTGCAAATATTTTATTGAATGAGTTCACATAGTCATTCATTGAGATGCCTGGTGTGTATGTGAATCAATAACGTTTCTTCTTTATATAAAGCCTATTTTCAAGGCTTTTCTTCATATACTTTTCTTTCAGTGTCTCCCACAATTTCTTTATTTGTCTCCCTCATAACAGAGTATTTCTAATCTTTAGCCAAACATAGGCGAATAGTACCACATGCCTATCTGTTGATCTTTATCTACTCCTTGTCATCCATCTTGTCAGGCTTTTCTTCAAGAGTAATGTCCAACTCTTGTTGGCATAAGACATCTAACACCTCATATTGCCACATACCAAAATTATTAGTACCATCGAATTTCTCTACTTTAAACTTTGCATTAGTCACAGTAGTCCTCGCTGATAAAGACGACGACGACGCCTCTACTGTTCTTTTTATCTCAAATGATCAGTTTTTTCAACAACTATTGACACTTAAAAAACAAACTCTATGATATTTAGTTTGCGTTAATAAATACATCAGGAAAGTTCCCAGGAGACTCAAGGGGAACTCGGTCTTAATTAAAAATCGGAATCTTTAGACTCTTATCGCCTTATTAACAGAACTTTTCTAGCCATGCAAAAATACACACTACTTACAATAGATTGTCTCCCAAGTATAAATGACCGTCTCCACCGTATTTGGGAACAATATCATATATGAGAATAGTATCGTATACATTAACAATACCATATCCCCCAAGTACGAACCGTCGGCTCTGATACCACGTTGCGGAAATGCGGATTGAGCAATTACTAATACTGCGACTTTTGGAGAAATATAAATGTGGTGATAAACAAATGCAAAGAAAATAGAACACAATGATTTACGTGGTTCGGCGTAATGCCTACGTCCATGGGTAAAGACTGAAAGATAATTTTACTAACAATGAAAATTTATAAAAGTGGGAAAAACTCACAAGATCCACAACCCCAATACACCCAAATGGAACTTTACTAAAACACTCAAGTGGAAGCTCTCTCAAATTCTCTCAAAGAACTCACTTGCAATTGCTCTCTACTTCTCTCAAATTGGGATGCATTACAAATGAACATTAACCCTTCTATTTATAGGAACTGTATCTCACCTACCACTTTCAATTTGGCTACAACTTGCCAAATTGACAAATTGAATTTAGAATGGAAAATCAATTTGGTGGGCAACAAAATCAACAAATTTGAAAAAAAATCAATTGGCTTCTAAAAAACCATCACATTTTTTCTCCATGCAACTTCAACAAAATCGTGCCACCAACCTTGCCTTTTGAAATTAGCAAGCCCATCAACTTTGTCTTTTGAAATTTGCAAGCCATTCTTTGACTTTTCAATAAGGACAGCCTACAATCCATAATTTACTTAGCAGCTTCAGGCCTACTAAACATGAAACATCAAGTGATGAATCTTCGAAGCGATGGAAGAGCAGAGCTTGTGTACAACTTTGTAACTTACGCGAGCTCAAAAAACTTTTGAGGGCATAAGAACTTCGTAAGGTGAAGCTCAATACCTCTAAATGTTTCAAACCAAGCAATTCCTTTACTATGAGTTCATCCCCACCATATAAAACACTTGTTATTGCATGACCGAACAGTCTCAGCACATGTAACCTTGAAAAATTAGATATTAGCTTCCTAGGAATTTTAATTAAATCAAATGTGTATTCCAAATTCAAACACTTAAGATTTACCAACGCCTTTAACCCCTCTGGCATCTCTCTTATCCGTGAGTTTGAAAGATCAAGTAGTTCAATTGAAACCAACCTTGAAATATCTGAAGGTAATTTGAATAATACCTCATTACGTGACAGGCTTAAAACTTTGAGAGGAGACATCTACTGAAAGAAGCCATCAGGGATCCTCAACTTATCATTATTGTTAAGAAATAAACTTAGGAGATGAGGGCGTCTAGGCATCTCGAATATATCTTTAATTTGATTTTCCATCAATGATGTTTCCATCAATAGCAATCTCCTCACCATTTCCCACTAAGCCTCTTGTAAACATCATGAGGTGCCCCAATCTTTTTCTCCTCTCCGAAAAGAAATTTGATTAGTGGTCAATTATTAGTGTCTCTGAGAATTTAGCCATAATTGAATTACTTGCTTATGTGTGTGTGTGTTTATTTTTATGGGAATACCACCTATTGGTGGGGGGGGGGTTAGACGAGACCCCTACCTATCATTTAGAACAGAAAATGAAAAATACATGTGGAAGGGGACATAAACTAAAACCTCCAATCAAGAGAAAAAAAATATAACAGTAAAAGAAATAATTAAGGCATAGCCTAACATAAGACTTATAATAAAATGACTAATGCAAACGATGATAATATTTCTTACGATACTTCCAGCCGACAAGTAATTTAATGCCCTTTTCGAATGACTGACAATGTTAAAATCAGGGATAGAGTCAATTCTCTCATAATTCTCAGGTGCAGATAGAAAATGGTCATTATTTGCCAGGTGCTCGATAGAACTATCATCATTATTAGTATGAGAATTGTATTGCCTGAAATTTATGCTGGATACTTAATGAAGATGTGGATTATATTCACCGGGTTTTCGGATCCTAGAATCATGAGTTGTGAGATCCTAGCCAATCGGCTCCTGAATGGAAGTAGAGTTTGTGTCGTTGGCTCGGTTCTTCGTAGGTAAGACAACCGAAGACCCCGCATCTACAATCTGCTTAGTGATGAAAGGCTCAGAATGTGGAGTATCTAAGGGTTGTGGAGTATTTGATGGCATAACTTCTGACTTCTTATTATTTACTCTGGTCTGCCAGTTCCCACTGGCTGCTGGGGACGGAGCCCTAGATTGGCCATGTAACACGTCTTAATGGTATGGTTAAAGTGCTTGCAGGAAGTACAGTGGAGTGAGATTTTTCTCAAAAATTACATTATGCCAAAATCTAGAATCTTCCACACCGATTTGTATTCGTAGCAACAGAGGTTGAGTGACATCATACTCCATTAACACCTTTGCTATGAAAGGGCGAGCTAAAGAGGCAGTAGCTTGGTCAATTCGCAATGGTTTACCAATAGTTGATGCAATAGAAAATAATGCTTCCTTATAGTGCATGGAGTGGACAGGCAAGTAAGGAAATGAAATCCATACTGGGACTATAGGGGACTCCTCGTAACATCAAAAATCGGTGCTCCATTTAAAAATTCTCATGACACTCCCGTTAATGTACCATATCTGCCTAACTCATAGGCAAGAGTAATCCTCTTCAACATCCAATTAATTAACAAAAGTCGATTATCTAAAAGGGACACATTGGAAGTTCCCTTCAATATCAAAGTATTAAAAAATTTATGAATGAATTCCATACTAGGTCTGTTCTAAGAAAATTTACCTATCAATGTCAGCTTGAAAAGAATAGCCATCGCTTGAATTTCCGCAATGGAAAATTGCACATTAGGCTCTCACTTGAACGAAGTGACGGTCTTGGTTGGAATCATCGAGCTAGTTGGGTCGTTCATAATATCCACAAAAGATTTTTTAGTGGGTTTATTTTGATTCAGATTAGGGATGTAATTCAAAATCGAGGCATGTGAGGGTGCGGACGTGGGCTGAGTGGTATTTTGGATTAATAGATCATTTAGGTGGTTATTTAATAAGAGTGTGGAGGGCATTCGGGAGGGCTGGGTGTTTGGATTTGTTTTGAAAATGGATTGGGCTTGAATTTGACTAGTGGGACAAGGGAAATGCTACTGGGGATCACACATAGAGGGACAAAAGATTTGCTACCGAAAGTGGCTTATGAGGATGGGAATTACAGCACGCATGAAGACTTTTGAGCTGGCCTTGACTGGGTTCGGTGATGGTCGCATGCAGCTGACATTCGGTGGTTGACAGTTGTAGCTAGCGGTGAGCACTATCTCGAGTGCTTGTTTGTGACTTGCATGAGATTTTTTGGCATTGTTTGTGTAGGTGGTGATTGAGGCTGACTAGTGGCTGTATCTTGAACCGATTTTTGAACCAAATGGCCATAGGGCATAGGCTGGTTTTGAGGGGTGAGAGCAGAATGTGCATCTCCTTTGAGGCCTAGGCGCTTGACCTCATCTATGGACACGAACTTGTGCATCGCTCCCGCGTTTAGTAGTGTGTGAACGGACTGGCCATTTATCTTTGCACTTATATACATGAGCCCTTTTTTTACGAATGCAGGTTGTTGGCAATTGAGTGCGTCGAGGCGTTGGAGAGAACCCATGCTGAGTTGGGGTTCTTCTGCGGATATTGTGGGGTTGCTCTTGAGTTGGGCAATAAGAGCATTGAACGACTTGTTTTTCGAACAGTCACGTACCCAATGAGGACCATTGTATATGAAGCATGGGCTTCACGGCTTTGGCACCTCCTTCTTGCCCTCCAATTTGCTTTGCCCGCTCTTGTTGCTAGGATGCTTTTTCTGCCCCCAATCTTTGCGGTTGTTGTCCTTGTCCTTACGACTCTCTCCCCCACCTTTGCCTTGGTTGGCCTTTTTGTCTTTAGATTGGGTAGAGTATTCGGTGAGCGACTCTACAATGGCGATTGCGTCGTCAAGTGTTTGAACACCCCACCTATCAAGCTCGGTCTTGGCCTAATCCTTAAGGCCATATTAGAAGTAGAAGAGTGAATCTTTGTCTGACATGTCGCTTATCTCCAACATGAGAGTAGTGAACTCGTTGATGTAGTCTCGAATACTACCTGATTGTTTAAGGTGACGTAGGCACGCTTCACGCTTTTTTCTCCGCATTGCTTGGGGTGAATTGCTTTCTGAGTTCTTGCTTAAAGTCGGCCTAGGTGTTGATAGTGCAAATGCCTTTGCCCATCCCGCCATGGTTCTGACGCCACTATAGTTGTACAGCGCCTTAAAGATAAGTGGGTGTTGTGCCCACTTTCGATGCCTCATCTCGGACACCCATGGCATCGAAATATTGATCTAGCCCAAAGAGAAAATTATCCACAATTGTGGCATTGCGTGTGCCAACGTAAGTGTCAGGCTTTGGCACATCAATGCATCGCGCATCACTCGTGCTTGCAAAAACTGGACTAGCGGAGAGTGTGCGCTTGTGCCATGTTTAATCCGAGCGGACAACGAATAGTTCATCCTGAACAAAGTTACGAAGTTTAAGCAACTCATTATGAAAAGATCGAAAGTCACCTCGGAGAGTGTTCGCTTGATCTTAGATGAGGGCTTTTGTCGTCACCGTGAATTCGGCGTATTCTCCTTCGAGACCCTCCACTCTTTCCTCTAATCCCTCGAGGTTGTCTTGAGCGATGGACAAGGCAGTTTCGAGAGTGGCTGCATGAGGCTCCAACGCATCCACGAACGGGGGCTTGGACTTGCCGCGTTTGCCTTGGGCGTGATCTCCATCACGGCCGCGGCTTGGTTCCGGTGGAACATCCACACCAACAACGCCCTCTTGCACTGGATTTGGCAAGTTGGCCATTGCTCATTAGCTAACTTGCGTGGGTGTAAACCTTAGCTCTGATACTACTTGTCACGGGATGAGTGTTTTGTACAGCAAACCCGTGCGACACTTAGACAACCTTTACCGAATGTTGCTAAGTAAGTTTTGAGCCTCTCGACTAGCTAAGCCTAGAGGTTTTCGAAGAGTTAGA
This sequence comes from Citrus x changshan-huyou, assembly GCA_039657385.1. Classification (NCBI taxonomy): domain Eukaryota; kingdom Viridiplantae; phylum Streptophyta; class Magnoliopsida; order Sapindales; family Rutaceae; genus Citrus; species Citrus x changshan-huyou. Next base: position 12,838,383 of record CM077547.1, on the reverse strand, counting down.
GAGAAGAGAGTAATGGAGCCGAATAAGAGAAATTGTATTGCTTACAAGAGAGATTACAGGAATGCTTAAGTTGCTTGCTTGAAGCTTGTTACTCAAATGCTAAATGTCATACCTTATTTATAGGGGAGGTTTGCTAAGCTCTAGAGATTCTAGATAATTCCACCAACTATCTAGATAATTACATGTGCTTGAAATGTATGGAGTATTCTAGATATTTACAAGCTCAAATGTGTTAGAGTTGTCTAAAACTTTCCAGAATCGGGCCAAGCTAGCACCCTTGGCCTTGTCTTGGGCTCTTTAACCCGAAATTGTGGGAAATTGGGCCAGTAATTTGGGCAGTCCGCAACATCTAGCTGTTTAACATGTGTGCCTTCCGAAGAATATCACCAATATATTTAGTTTAAGAGAGATGTAAATCATCCAGGCTAGGATTTAATTCTATGCCAAGAAAATAGTTTAATCCTCCTAAGTCTTTAAGGGCATAAGTAGAGCCAAGCTTACTGATTACCCCCTCTACATGCTCTGTATTTGATCCAGTGATAAACCCCATTGCATTAATTAACCTTTCAGCTGATCATACCAAGCCCTTGGAGCTTGTTTGAGACCACATAAACCCTTGTTCAACTTGCATACATGAGAAGGAAATCTGGAATCAATAAAACCCTCTGGTTGGTGCATATACACATCTTTAGTAAGCACTCCATTCAAGAAAGTATTGTTGATGTACAGCTGCCTAATAGTCCAGTGTTGCATCACTGCTAAGCTCAGAATAATTCTTACTGTACAGGGCTTTACAATAAGGCTAAAGGTTTCAAAGAAATCCATTCCATGTGTTTGGTGAAAATCTTTCGCAACCAAGCGTGCCTTGTATTTAGAGATGCTTCCATCTGGATTGTATTTAACTCTGAAAATCCATTTGTTACCTACAATCTTGGTGGCTGAATCAGAAGGAACCAGAGTCCATGTCTGATTTCTATGCAAAGCATCTATCTCTTCTTTCATAGCTAAATACCATTTCTGACTAGATAGAGCTCCTTTGATACTTCTTGGTTCTATGTCCTTAGTTGCTGCTAGATAAGTTTTGGGTTTGAATATTCCAGATTTTTCTCTAGTAACCATAGGGTGTATAGATGTTGAAAGATAGATGGGGTACTTGTTGGTGTTGGAGGATGACTTAAGGCTAGACTTGGCTCAGGGCCAGCAACAGGAAGTTGAGTTTCACTTTTTGATTCTGAAATTGCTATAGATGGAAGCCATTAGAAAACGAATCAGGAAGGCACTGATACCATATTAAGTTTTATATGAATCTGTGATGTTGTTTGGTTACCGACAAAATAAGAAGAAGAGAGAACTTCTGTAAGCTGAAAATTATGTTCTATTGATCTTAATGAATCTGGAAATTACAAGGCTTTTTATATGTGATTGGAAGATTCTACACAAATGACATGCACGCACAGCTCACTGCTAACAACCTCTAAAACAAATTATAACAAACTTTAGCTGACTCAGCTACCATCTCAACATAATCATTAACTAACTAATTGTATACTTAAAAGGCTGAAGACATTGGAACCAAATGTGAAATATTGCCGTTATTGTGATTAAGTGTTTGCATGCTGGATAGCACATCTAATCTGTCAATAGGAAACTTCCGATGTTAAGTTTTAGACATTCTGAGTTTCGAGGAAAGAAGGGAGTAGAGAGATATATTATGATGTGTACTTACATCGCAATACAGGGGAAATATCAGTGCTACACCTAAAATTTCACTGCCGATTTTTATTGATTTCCGGATCTACTGGCCTCTTCTACCGTTTAGATATGATGGATTTATTTTTTTTTCCCCCTTGTGTATTTATATTGATCTACGATTCTCTGATAATCTTGAATTTATGTCAAATCTGATCAGAGATGAGTACAAGGAAAGGAATATGAAAAGTTGATCCAAGAGGACTTGAAACTGGTGGATGACCGTTTAGAGCAAGAGGAGGTGAGCTGTTTTTCTCCCTTTTACCAGTCGCTGAACCTTTCCTGTCTTGGGATTTACATGTCTGGACTTGTATCAATTATCTAAAATGCACTTGTGAGATGCAGATTGATGCAGCAGTAATGATAGAAGAGTATGAATCAGCGGACCAAAAGTAAGTAGCACAATGTCAACAGCAGCAAATATCATCTGCTGTTTGTTTATCTTTTTTAACTTACGATTTTTTTTTAAATCAATCTATAGGACCTACAGTGAGAAAATGGAAGCTCTACGTAAGAAGAAAATGGAGTGGGAAGCAGCTTCCAGGTCAGCGAAAAGCAGAGGTAGTTCTGAGGTTGCTCGCAAAGAACCTATAAAAGAAGAGTTATCCAGTGATGATGATAGTGAAGAGATCTTTGCTGTTGATTGGCGGGCTCAGCACCTGTGATGTCTGCCCCCAAAGTTTCTGGTAGAACTCTTTTCATTTTTCATCTTGCTGTAGTAACTTTTATAAAAAGAGTGAAATTGGTTTCAAGTTCGGTATGTTTTTGCATATCTCAATCAAAATCTAACAACCAATTGGCATGATGGTGCATCATTTGCAATTTTTGTTCAGTTTCATTTGCTTTTCTCTATTTTTCCACTATTAAATATGTAATAGCTTTTGAATCCAAACCCATAACCTGAGTCATTAAAAGAAATTTTGCATTATCTGTTATCGATAAAGTATTTATAGTGTTATCCATTCTTGATTTCTCAGATGTGGATATCCATTGAACCAATTGTCTGTCTTAGCTAGAGTAACCAGAGTGCATCATTTCTGAAATGCTGTCAGAGAAGGAGCTTTACCGTATACGTAATCAACGGAACATAACATGTAAATAGGGCATTAACCAAGTAAATCTGTCTGTTGAAAGGTCGTTGATGGGACTTGCTGGCTGGCTCAAGAGGTTGTTCACAGCTTTACCAGCACTTGTTGACTTACATGGGCAAGTTTCACGTTAAGTTGTATGTTGGTTATCAACGGATTCAACTCAATTTTTGAATATTGATTCACTCGTGACATTCATGCAGCTGATTGAACGATGAATAATGTAATTGGTGGATGTTTGTAATCTGTACGCGCATCTTTAGGAAAGGAAAGATGAAGAATACAAATAATACTCGGAAACATTTTGAGATGTGATGATCATTTGGGATACAATTTTCTATTCTCAAATTTGAAAGAAATATTTGAAAAATACAAGGTTCATTTCTCAAAATTAATATTTATGCTTGAGTGTTGATATTTGACCCTTTAATTAATTAATTAATTTTTTTAAGGCACTCCTGGTGTATATATTTTAGGGTACATTGAAGAATACAAATTAATACTTGGGAAAAAATAAATAAATAAAAGTGATAAAATACAAAATGCAAAGCTATAATTGGAAGTCTCAAAGAGTGTAGGGATGCTTTGCCATGCATCTGAAATTGAAGAAATCAGATCACATGCTAGCTAATGATCAATCAAGCCAAAAGTTACATAGATTATTACAAAGAGGATAAACATTAGTAAGAATCTGTACTCGTAATGTTATGTTTAGCAACTAGAACAAGAAATGGGAATGCAAGGAACAGAGTCTTATTTTACATGGAGGGAATTAACAAGATGATCAATTCTAGAAAAAGCAGGCCACCTAATCTGTTCAGGAATCACGTTCGAACTAATTGATAGACCGGAAACATGGAAGAAAAGCATTTTTAGTGTCTTGATCGACCCATTTAAGCTGTTCCCACCATTTTCTGTATCCACGAATAACAATCTTACGCTCTTTTGCACTATTGGAATCCAGTGGAAGCTTTCTAAGCTCATCGCAACTGTTTACAGTCAAATCTCTCAGACATGGGAAGGGAAGCGGCCTCTTGTAAATGCTCTTCAGAACTGTTAGGCCACCTAATCTAAGAGAATAGAGTTGTGCAAAAGGCTTTAGATTTGCCATCACCTCTGGAACATCAGCAAATTTTGCCTCACTTATGATTTCTTCCATAGCAAAACAACTGCTAACTTCAATAGACTTGAGGTTTGGAGCAAAGAGAAGGAATGTTAAGTCCTTCAATCTATGGCATCCGTATATTTGAATCTTCTTGAGGCTCCGGAAATCAAAAGGTTGGCGAGCCATCTCCAATTCCTCCAATTCTTCACATTCATGAATCCATAATCTGTTGAGGTGCTTCAGACCTGCCAAAGCTGAAACATCAAGCGGCTCCGAACGTTTGAAGCTGTAAAGGTACAGAGCTTGAGTACATCTTCGTAACTCTTTCGACTTCAAAACACATTGGAGATCTTGAAAATTATTCAAGGTCAAGCTTAATACCTCTAAATGTTCCAAACCACGCAATGCCTCCACTAAAAGGTCACCCCCGCTAAATAAATCGCTGTCATTTTTTTTTCCATTAGGAGACCAATCACCAACTCCGAACATTCTTAACACAATTAAACTTGAAAAACTCGATATTAGTTGCCGTGGAATTGTAATTAAGAAATGTGTCTCTTCCAAATTCAAACACTTGAGATTTTCCAAAGCATTTAGCTCTTTTGGCAACTCTCGTATTGCTGTACCTGAGAGATCAAGATGTTGTAATGAAACCAACACTGAAATCCCTAAAGGAAAAGAAGACATCCGTCTAGCACCTGACAGGTTTAAGACTTTGAGACGAGGCATTGATTTGAAGAAGTCACTAGTGATCATCTCTAATTCTTCATTAAAGATAAGAAATAAAGTAAGAAGATGAAGGCATGTAGGAACCGCTGATAGAGTCCTAATTTGAGTTTCCATCAATGAGAATCTCCTCGCATTTTCCCATTCTCTGACATTTGGCGGCTTAGTTAATCCAGCACCTGTATAAACCAAATAGTTCTCTTTCTGCTTCTCCGTGTCTTCCGTCTTCTCAGTGTCCCGAGCTATCCATAAAGTCATATCACGAATCACATCGTGCATTTTGACAACATCATCTCCTTCCTCTTCTAATAAACACGCATGAACAATATTACCCAAAATAGTGTGTCCTTTGTCTTGTACTTCATATTTGCCAGTTACTTTTAGGAAACCCTCCCCAATCCAACAATCTATCAAATTCTCTTTATAAATCCGATAATCTTCAGGAAATAAACAACAATACAAGAGACAAGATCTAGTTGTGTCGTCGGGCAAACTATCGTAACTGAATTTTAAAACACGAAGCACATCATTTTCCAAACCTGGAAACTCAGAAGCTGATGTTTGTAACACTTTAATTGCGTCTCTCCATTCTTCTGGTGTTTTCTTGCAAGCCATAGCTCGGCCAGTGATAATAAGAGCAAGTGGCAAACTCCCACACTCTTTGGTCACTGTTTCGGATAGCTCACGAATATCAGGATGGCCATTCAGAGTTTCTTCCCCAACATTCTGTCGAAACAATTCCCTAGCGTCGTTGGCTGATAAGCACCCCACTTCAAAGTTTTTGTGAGCTCCCATCCAACCGCAAACTTCAGTGGAACGAGTTGTGAATACCACTTTGGAGGCACTCTTGTCTCGGGGAGGAATAGGGACGCCCACTGTTGTAAAAGCAACCCGCTGCCATACGTCATCAAGTAACAATACAAACTTCTTCTCCTTCAAAACGTTGTAGATGTCAACAGCTCTCTCTGCAAGATTTTTTTTCATCCAGGAATCATTAAACAAACCCACCTTCTTCCCGATAATTTCTTGAATTTTTTCAATTTGTAGGTCCTTTGACACTACAACCCATATCAGAAAATCAAAATGAAAATCTCCCTGGCCGAGAAATTTATTGTGGAGATGGGTCAGTAGTGTGGTTTTACCGACACCGCCCATGCCGTATAGGCCAACAATTCCAACTGGTTCTTCTACAAGACAACTCCAAACTTGTTCAAGTTGTGATTGCATGCCCACCGTTGGCTCGATAGGCCTTTCATCCGCTACAGATTCTGCAGCTCTCACAGCCACCACTTCAAAGGATCCTTCAGCCATTAAAGTCCTGACATCTCTTAGCTTTTTAGCCACTTGTTTGCCAAACTTGTAGCTTGACTTGCAGTTCTTGGAACAGTAGCCTCCGAGACACAGCTTCTCAATTTCTTCAGAGCCATCTCTTATCAATTTATCGGCTTCTGCTGTAACAGCGTCCACACTCGAAAGCCACCGTTGCACTTGATTCAGCCTTGTCATCATTTGTTGCCGTTCAGCGTTGCGGACCCTCTCATCCACATCTTTCTTCCTAGCGATTAGTTTTCTCAAGTCAATCTCCAAGGCTTCAACATTTTCTTGGAGGTTTCTTACATATGCTGCTTCGCCAAGAAAGCAATCCAGGCAACGATTGAAAATTGTACCATTGCACGAGATCGAGATAGAGATACAGCTGCCCATTCTTAGGATAAAAATTCAAAAAGACAAGTCAATAAAATTTGAACAAAAGCTGCTGCGGATTGAAAATATTTTGTGTTTCTGTAAATTTATAAAAGATTATATAGGCATATACCATTCGCGAATACTTTACTTGCCTTCAACGGGTTAGCCTTTCGCTTTAAATTAAATGCTTAACTTGTAATTTGAAAAAAGAATTCTACTTTTGTTTTGCGTTTGCGCTATATGATCTTGCTTTTTATTGTTCCGTTTGTAATTAAATATAACGTCTTTCTTGTACCGTTAGCGTTTAAATTAAAAAAAAAAATCAAAGTATAGTATTACTTTTGTGACCAAGGTTTATCATGATATCTGGGAAAAAAAATAATATATCACTTAAATAAATCCATAAAATAAAGTAAAATTCCTGTATATTTTACATTAACATTTCAAAAAAAAAAAATCAATTGTGTTTAGAGTATATTACCGTTGGCCTTAATAGCATATGAAGGTTTGATTATCAATATAAAATCATCAACGCTACAATAATTTTTATCGATTTTAGCGGGATTAATAGTTGATTTATTATTTTGCTAAAGAACACACTACTAAAAAATAAATAAATAAATAAAGTGATTTTCACAAGCCATTGGATTTGTTTCCCATATTTGCATTTGGTATTTTCTGTCATAAAGAATAGAATGTTATTGTTCTAGAATTCGTATTCGGAGTGCACCTTACAAAATAAGCCATCGTATGCCAAACATTAATGTTGGAAGTGCATAATCTTGCCTTGCGTTTAAAGTAAAAGCGATTAAAGCAGAGTGATACTTTTCGGGAAATTTACACAAATAACCTAAAAAAATTTGTTATTTTCACAACTAACCCCTCAACTTTTTTCCTATCAACATTAGCCAATAATCATCCCTAGTACCGAAAATACCCCTCCCATAACTCTCTCTCTCTCTCTCTCTCTCTCTTTCTCTCTCTCTCTCTCTCCCGCCGAATTCACTCCCAACTTATGTTCATATTAATAAGATATGCTAAGATAATGTCATGAGTTCAATATACAATTTGATTGCAAAACTACAGAGAATAAAGGTCACTTCTGAAACTCGTGGCATGTATTTCAATCAATGAGGTGAATCTCTAGCTTGGTAACCAACGTAGCTAGTTCTCTGCACTTTTAGCTTCAGACAGCAATGGTTCAAGTTCCCCTTTCTGATGTCGCTTCACTGTATCTGCATAATGTAAAAGTGTATAGCATATCAGAAACTACAGGAATTATTCTATAAATAACAACTGTCAAACATTGTCGCCCAGAGAAAGAGGGGGAGAAAAACTCTCAGAAGAAGGAAATTTTGTTGCCATAAATAATAGGTCAAAACAACAACTGGTATGTATGGCGTACCTGTACAACCGCCGATGTGTTTGCCCCCTGGTCATGGAAAGGAACAAAGAATTTGAGCATTTTATTCATACCATGCAATCAAATATGAAGACAAGAGAGTCTGTGGAATAATGTAAAAGTGTACTTCCAAAAGCATTTGATCATTTTCTCGTTCCAGTTGGGTTGAGATTTACTGTCACTTTGAAAAAGAATCTTTTTAAACAACATGAAAGTATGACTGTTTTAATCATTGCTCCCACAACTTGATTACTTTAAGCAATATCTATAGTGTGTCAACTATTGTCATTCCGGTACACGGTTCCAGCAAGATCAAATAACCATAAACTTAATTCTATAAACATGTTTTTACTTGGTTTGACTCAATTCCAAAGCTAAATCTCAGACGGAGTTAGCTTATCTTATTCAGTTTCCAGCAAAATCCAAGTTGTTTGCTGTACTGTGGTCAAGAAATAAACCTTATAGCCGAAATCTCTCCGTCCAGTACATCCATCTCAATCAACATTCCAGACACAAAGACAGGCATTCCAGAAAATAATGTTGGTGCAACAGGCAGCCTGTCGCACCAACATCGTGCGACAGCCTGCCCGTGCGACAGACTTCTTGTCGCACCAAAATCGTGTGACAAGTGCCTGTCGCACCTATCTGCGGACACCTTGGCTAAACATTGGCAAACAACTAGAGGTGCTGAGATTTTGTCCATGGTATCCAGTCAGCTCAAGGATAAGCAGCAGGAGCATGAAAAGTTTCTGCAGTTTCTAGCTTTGTCCAAGCGGCATTAAGCGGATTTATGGTGTCCAAAATTGCCTGTCGCACCAAGCCTTGGTGCAACAGGCACCTGTCGCACCAAGCCTTGGTGCGACAGGCACCTGTCGCACCAAGTTTTGGTGCGACATCCAATCTGTCGCACCAAGCTTCGTGCGACAGGCAGTCTGTCGTCAGATTCACTCACGACTCACAGTTTCGAAACTCTCGATCAAGTTCAGAAGGGTAATTTGGGGAGAAAAGCGTGTGTTTGGCTAATGTTGATAGAAAAAAGTTGAGAGGATTAATTGTGAAAATAACAAAAGTTTTATAGTTATTTTCGTAAATTTCCCAAACTTTGAGATGCCATCCTGATTTCTTGAGCCAGCGGAAACAGTGGCAGTGGCAAAAAGAGTGTCGAGGGTTTGCCACTTGCACTTATTACCATTGCCCGAGCTACGGCCTGCAAGAAAACACTTGAAGACCAGATTTACGCAATTCAAGTGCTAAGAACATCAAGTTCTCAGTTTCCAGGTTTGGAAAACGAGGTTTATCTGCTTTTAAAATTCAGTTATGATTAATTGTTCAATGATGCAGTTCAGGGGTCAAAGCCAAGAATTTTTTTGGTATATTGAGCTAAATTAATTTTTTCAAGTATGAAATTTATCTTAAAGACAAATAAATCTTAAAAAAAAGTTTCCATTGAACATAAGAAATTTTTTCAAGATTTCTTTTTTCTACAAATGGTGTTTAACAATGTAAAGAGTCTAAGAGAGTCTATAACATCAACAATCTTGGAGTTTTGTCGTTGAAAGAATTATGGAAATGAACAATAAAAAAATTCTAAAAGTAAAATCTGTAAATATAATGCCCGGAAACCAAGTGAGTAATTATTAATATTATTTTGATTGTATTGTTATGATTATTAGTTATTTTCCTAATTATTTTTCCGTTGCGTTATTATTACTGCTAACTATTATTTTATTGCAATCAATAACATCAACGTGGATATTGTCATATTGATATAATAATAGAGGTTATACTTAATTTTGAGCTTAGGATTTTTGTTGGGCCAAGTTTAGTGTTGGACTATTTGTACTCCTTCACTGATATCTTAAAACCCCTATTTTATTAGAATATTACCATCATATTTGAAGACAAATATAATAAAATTAGTCCCACTATATTTTTTATTTCACTCTTTTTTTTCTTAAATAAGCTCTTCAATTTCTTTAACATGCACACGTATGATTTTTTTTTTTAATTCAAAATACAATCTATTAAAATGATAGGTTTTGATGCAGTAGAAGTTTAAATGTTCAAAATATTATGTTGATTCTAAAGAATATCGGAATAAAAGAACAAAGTAAATTCACGTTGATTCAAAGAATATGGCGAATTAGGTGTCAAAACTCGTTGATTCCGTAGAAAACTGAGAATGAATTCAACTCAAAACTCACACAGAGATTTGAAAATTAAAATATTATTGAACTCGAATCTCAAGTTTATTTCAAGACATAATCAATAACAAATAATCAAGATCTGTTTGTAGAAGTTACAAAAAACACTTATTTATATTGATTATGATATACCCTAATTTGACTAGAAAAACTTATTTTAATAAGACTTATACCTAGATTAGGAATACAACTCAAATAGGGAATGCCTACACAATAAGACTGTAAATAGGCAACTAAGTTAAATTAGAATACAAATTAATTAGAATATTCCTAAATATTATAAATTTCAATGTAATTAGGATTTCTTCAATTTCTTACTCTGCATCATTCCCGCCAGGTTGGAGAAAATTCGTCCTCAAATTTTGCTCGTTGTAGTCTCCAAGATAATCTTTATTTGCCTTAAGATTAATCTTTAAATTACAACGTTGATGCTAATGAATAACCCTGAACTTTCCAACCTTGGTGATATATCCATCCAATTTGTCCAACAATGCAAGATAAAATCTTCAATCAACAATTTTTCTAAGAATACCCTATCGTAACATCCTTCCAAGCTCTCAGAAAAACCAATAACAAAAGAGTGCTTCTTAGCCCCCAAGAGCATGGTCGGGCTGGTAATAGAATGAAACTTGTAGCAGCTGACCACCCGAGTTCGAGCCTTGGGGGAGGAAAGGGGAAAATAAAAATGATTTGGGTTTGCCCCACCCCCTTACCTTTTAAAAAAGAAAAAAAAGTGCTTCTTAAAATCTTCCACTTGTTGAAAAATCTTATGATACCTCTCCCCATTTGAATCGAATGAATAATATGAGACTATATTAATTGCTACCTCATCTTGTTCCACAGGATCAATATAGTCATCAAATTTTGGTGGTTGATCCAAATCAATGTATGTATGTGGAGAATTTGTTGTAGACATGAATGGCCAATTAACAGTCTCCCTGGAATGAATACTATTGTCAAGTAAAGAAAGTTATCATTCTCCTTATTATTCTCACAACATGCATTAACACGAACAACTTCGTCAAATCCATATATTTGCTTTATGTGAAAATATTTTCTATTTCAAAGTTTCTCTAAATCTTGAGTAGTCGAACTCAAAATTCTAAACATTCTAATTAAAACATCTTCTTTCAAGATAACATATTCACGGCGATGTTGTAATTTCATGACTCAATTTTTTTTACTATTTTCTCTCTTTTTTCTCCTTTTTTTGGTGTTTGGTTGGTTTTTTTTTGCTAAGATCACAAAACAAAAGCGCAATAATGGTATAAATGAAAGAACTGAGTCAAAATTGTAAATAAACAAAAGATAAGGTTATCGGCGACGGTGGTCGGAAAATTGGATAAAGATGGTTTGATCTAGAAGATTTGAGGACGATGAGTGTGATGGCAGTGTCGTTTTGTCCAAAAAGTGGTGGTTTGGCTGGAAATTTGAGATAAGTTGCGGTGATTTTGAGGGCTTCGATCTCCGGCAATTTGAGCGTCGATCGGCGGTAAGGAATGGTGGGAAAGATCGAGCTCCTGGAGAAGAGCTAATTAGTGGTGGTGGATCTGGCTAAACCAAGGCTAAAACCGGCGAACGACAGTAGTGGCTTTGCGACTAATTTGATTGTTTTCCGGTGGATTTGGTGGCAGGAAGGAGAGTTTGATCATTGGGATAGGATCGGCAGCTTTGTTTGATTGGAATGCTGATGGTTACGACCAAAACGGTGACCGAAAATAAAAGCTGGCGGCTGTGGATGGTGGCTGACATGGCAGGCATTTCTGTATCTTGTCTTTTTTTTTTGGGTTTTCTGATTTTTTTTTAAGATACCGAGTTTAAAGGAAAAAAAGGATAGGAATTGAGGATAATTTAGAATTAAGGTTAGACTTTGATACCAAATTGATGCAGCGAAAATTTAAATGTTTAAAATATTCCATTGATTTTAGAGAATATCGGAATAAAAGAACAAATTAAATTCACATTGAGTCAAAGAATACGACGAATTTAAGAGTTAAAACTTGTTGATTCTGCAGAATATTGAGAATGAACTGAACTCAAATTTCGAGTTTATTCCAAGGAATAATTAATAATAATAATAAATATAGTCATTTTTCTCTGCAATTTGATCAGAATATCGAAATTCGAGTTCAATGACTTTGAGTTTGCTTCTAAAACAGCTAAACTTGTGGTGTGGTAATGGCTTGGTCAGCACATTTGCAATTTGATCATTGCTGCCAACATAGTTTATTTCCAATTCGCCTTTTGTAACTTTGTCTTTGAGGAAATGAAAGTCTATCTCAAAATGTTTTGTTCTAGAATGATACACTGGGTTTGCTGCTATGGCTGCTGCATTGATGCTATCACTTAGGATAATTGGTACATTTTCAACTTCCATCTTTAGCTCACCAAGTAGAGAATTTATCCATGTGATTTCAGTGCTGCATAGAGCCATTGCTCTATATTCTGACTCTACTGTGGACCTTGCAACAATGCCTTGTTTTCTCGAGCTCTAAGCAACTAGATTATCTCCCAAGTACACACAATATCCACTTATGGATCTTCTGTCATCTGGATCAGTTGCCCAATCTGCATCTGTGTAGGCAATGAGATCCAGATGCTTAGATTTTTTGAAACTTAAACACATATTCATTGTGTTTTTGAGATACCTTAGCACTCTTTTGCATGCCACCCAATGTGGCTGTCTAGGATCAGACATGAACTGACTAAACTTGTTAACTGAGAAAGCAAGCTTTGGCCTAGTCAACACTGCATATTGCATGCTTCCTATGACACTTCTATAGAGTGTGGGATCATGGAATCTGTTCTCAACATCCTTCTTCAATTTCTCAGAAGTGCTGAAAGGTGTCTCTATTCCTTTACAGTCTGTCATCTCTGTTTTGGCCAGCAAGTCTTGAATATATTTTTCTTGAGAAAGTATAATAGAGTTTTGACTCCTCAGAACTTGTATCCCAAGAAAGAAATTTAAATTTTCGAGATCCTTCAGAGTAAAGGATGTATTCAGATCTTTAATGACTTCCTTAATGCCTTGACTGTCACTTCCAATGATTATGATATCATCTACATATATGAGCATGATAAGTATCTTTGATTCAACTCTTCTGAAAAACAAAGATGTGTCATTCCTGGAATTTTGTATCCCCAAGAACTCAAGGCACCTTTTAGTTTATCAAACCATGCTCTTGGAACTTACCTCAATCCATACAGAGCCTTTTCCAGTTTGCAAATATAGTTTGGCTTGTTCTTGTCTTCAAAACCTTCAGGTTGTGGCATGTATACTGCCTCTGTCAAGTCATCATTCAAGAAGGAATTGTTTATGTCCACTTGCCTAAGCAACCAGTCATTGTTTACAGCCATGGTTAGGTTGATTATAATAGTTGCAGCCTTAACAACAGGGCTGAAAGTTTCATTGAAATCAAGTCCTGGGGTCTGCAAGAATCCATTTGCAACTAATCTGGCCTTATACTTATTAATGCTGCCATCTGAGTTTTCCTTTACTTTGTAGATCCATTTATTTCTAATTAGTTTGTAATTGTGGTTGTTTGGTATCAAGGTCCAGGTTTTACTCTTCATCAATGCATGATACTCATCCTCTATTGCCTTTTTCCACTTGGGATCCTTCAAAGCATCTAAGGTGTTTTTGGGAAGTAGAGGTTGTGTTTTACTGGAAACCTAGTACAACTTTGGTTTGAAGATGCCAGCCTTGGATCTTGTTACCATAGGGTGTGAAGGTAAGGCCTTTTGTGTGGGAAGGTTTTGATTGTTTGTTTCTGTAATGTGAGGTGGACTGTGAGTTGAAGGGCTACCTGATATTGTGTCAGTATCATTTACCTATTGCATTTCATTCTGGACTGGACTTAGGATGCATTCTGTGTTTCCAGTAGTGTCTGGAGAGTTGCTATGAGCTATTGCCACTTATGTGAGACTATGGGAACTGTTAACAGAGAATGACACAACCTGAAATTTCTCAAGTAAAGCAACTTCATCACCCTCCTTTACTGACTCTTGTTTCCTAAAGCTAGAATCATTTTCGAAAGGAAAAGATTTTTCATTGAATTTGACACTAGCTGAGATATAAATTCTACCTAAATTATTCATACAAACACAACCTTTGTGAGCACTGCTAATCCCCAATAGGATGCATTTTGAGGTGTGAAAATCAAATTTATGTCTGTTGTATGGTCTTAGAAATGGAAAACACCCACAGCCAAAGATTTTAATTTGTGTATAATCTGGTTTGAGAGAATATAATAATTCAAATGGTGTCTTGTTCTTGAGCACAGGTGAGGCAAGTCTGTTAATGATGAAGGTAGCATAACTGAAAGCTTCTTGCCAAAATTTTAAGGGCATTTTGGCTTGAGCAAGCAAGGCAAGTCCAGTCTCCACAATGTTTCTGTGTTTTCTCTCTACCTTGCCATTTTGTTCATGTAATTATGGACATGAATGTCTTAGAGTTATTCCTTCTCTTTTCAAATATGGTTCAAAGGCTTTGAACTCTCCTCCCATGTCTGTTTGTAGTGCTTTGATTGTTAAGTTCAACTGTTTTTCAATCTGATTTTTAAAGGTAATGAAGGTTTCAAGAGCTTGAGACTTGGTTGCTAAAGGGAAGAGCCATGTGTATCTTGTTCTGTCATCAACAAAGGAGATGTAATATCTGTGTCCATGAGTGGATAGAATTGGTGCTGGTCCCCAAAGGTATGTGTGAATCAGTTCCAGGGTTGTCTTAGTTTTGGTTTCAGTGCTTTTGAATGATTGTTTTGATTGCTTTCCATATTGACATGCAGAGCAAAATGAGGGAACATTATCTTTATTAATTTTGAGCTGATTACAAGATAGCAAGGTATTTTTCAGGACTGAAGTACTAGGGTGTCCTAGTCTGGACTGCCATACATCAATTTCTTCAGCAGCTTGCAGATTGTTGCTACTTGACTCATCATCTATATTTGACTCAACACTAACTTTGACTGATTCATTACTCGAATTGAAAGACAACATGGACACTGGACAACTAATGTTATTCATTGACTCTGAGTTTGACAAAACAGAAAACAAAGCAGCATAAGGAATTTTGTTCCTGCTCAGGATAGCAGGTAAGTGCATTAGCTCATACATCCCATCTCTAGCCACTCCTTTCACCAGAATTTTCCCTTGTCTCTTGTCCTTAATAAAACAAACAGATTTTTGAAACTCAACATCAACATCATTTTCATGCAGTAATTTAGAAATGCTAATAAGGTTTTTGGTTATGTCAGGCACATATAATATATCAGTCAAGGTAATGTGCTTGTGTGGATCATATGTGGGCAAAGCAGAATAACCAATATGATTAATCAAAAGCTTTTCACCATTACCAACAGCTAGCTTATTTTTACCTTGGTATTCAGAGTTGATGTTGAGATTTCCAAGAGTGTTAGTCACATGATTGGTGGCACCACTGTCAAGGTACTAAGCTCCACTACTTTGACCTTTAGCTGCAGCAACATAAGCACCCATCTGCTCTCTTCTTCTGTTTGGCTGAGGTACAAAGTTCTTCTTGAATCTGTGTCAACACTCAGCTGTTGTGTGCCTCATTTTCTAGCAGATTTGACATGGCCCTTTGGATCAGAACCATTGTCATCTGCCACTGCTTTTCCTTTTCCATTATCTTGAGAGTTTTGATTGGTTTGGTTGTTTGTGGGGTTGTTTCCAGGGTTTCTAAAAACAATTCCAGGCAGCTATTGATAGGCAGCTCTTTCATTGTTGTTCCAGCTCCTTCTTCCATTCCTTATTTGAGCATAGTTTGCTTCAATATTCCCTGAGCTCAAGTTTTGCTCAGTTCTGTTTTCTTGACTCAAAAGCATACCATACACTTCTGAGATTGAGGGACTCTCCTGCATTGAGTTGATGTTAGTGACTATTGAGTCATATTCTGGCCCCAACCCAGCAAGCACACATATGATGAAATCATCATCATTCATACTATTCCCTGCAGCTCTAAGTGAGTTCAATAAAGTTTTCATTTTTGAGTAGTATTCATGAATGGTTGATGAACCCTTTTTAGTGGTTTGAATTTGAGTTCTGAGATATAGGATTCTTGCCCTTGTTCTAGCACCAAATTGGTTGGCTGGAGTTGTCCACACCTCACAGGAGGTGGAACAATCTACCACTGTGCCTAGGACTCTTTCACTTAGTGAAGAGAGTAGCCAACTCAGTAGGATATGATCATGTTTTCTCCAAATATGGTATTTAGGGTTAGGTGTGGTTATGGTGGTTTGATTTGGTCTAGGACTCATAAAAGCTTTAGGAGGGTAGACAT
Source organism: Citrus x changshan-huyou (assembly GCA_039657385.1). NCBI lineage: Eukaryota > Viridiplantae > Streptophyta > Magnoliopsida > Sapindales > Rutaceae > Citrus > Citrus x changshan-huyou. The sequence continues at coordinate 12,822,128 of CM077547.1, read as the reverse complement.
GGCTGCCATCAACAAATCCCTCAAGCTCATTTGCTCTAATGCTAGAAATCACTTGTGATTTCCAGAGCATAAAGTTGCTTTGAGTTAGTTTGATTAGAGTAGTGAAGACATATGTGTTGCTAGTGATGTGCTGGGTGGATGATGCACTTATTTGTGCTGTGTTTCTGGTATTAAGACCTGGACTTTGTAGCTCAGTGTTTTGGTTTTGGTTTTGATTCAATTCGTCTGGTTGATCACTTGAATCAACCTGTGTTGGATTAACATTTGTTGCATTGTCACTGCTGCTTGCCATAACTAAAAGAAGGCTTTGATACCAACTTAAATTCCAGAGAATTGCTTTAGTGTTGCAAGCAGAGTGAACAAAACAAAGTTTCCTTTTTATTATTGCTTACTGAATCGATCGTAATACAGAGCTATTGTAGTATATATAGAGATAAGAGAATAATGACAGCTAATAAAGAATATTACACAAAAACCAATTTGTCAGAATGGCAATCATGAGCCAATCATTTTAGAATTCTAGAAGGTTCAGCTGCTCCATGCTTATGTGCTGATATTCTTTAGCACAGCTGTTCTGCCAGCTCAATAAACCTGACTCATCTTCCATGTCAGTTGGCTACAGATTACAGAAGCTTAGGTGGCATGCCAGCTTGGCTTCAAGGTCAATCTTTGACTCCTCACAGCTGATGTTTTCAACACAAGTAACAGCGTTGGGTAATTGTGGAGGTAGTTAAGGTATGCAATACTATTACATTTATGTCCTTTATTTCTTGTATAAACTTAGATTTATTGTATTTGATCTTTATAAGATTAGGATTTGGGAGTTTTGAATCTTTATGTGATTGTATGATTTTCATGGACATTATGTTCAAGAAATTGTTGATTAAGAGAAAGTCATGTGGAATAATGAAATGTGTGCAGAATGTTATGTGACTGTCACTCACTCCATAATTTTTTTAGAATTATGACTTTTGGGTTATGAAAATTTGATTATATCTGATAAAGCTAGACATTTTAAAGGTTACATAGGATTTATTTCATTAAGAAAATGGTTTATATTCTATTTTTAATGAATTTTCAAGGATTCTGAAAATCGAAAATTTCTACAATGTTATAGAATGAGAAAAATGTTTTGACTGATAAAAAATTACCCGAAAAATATGAAACGTTTCAGATTTACCCCTATATATGTCCAATAGATCATATCCAAAATTGGGATCTTAATCCCTTGTATTTCAATTGTTGTGTGTCGATGAGTAAATGGCCCTTCGTTACAGATTTTAGATTTCAGGATTTAATCGATGAGTAAATGGCCCTTCATTACAGATTTTAGATTTCAGAATTTAATAGTCTTCAAATAAAATTAATTTGGAATATAGTTTTTGGCCTTGAAATTTTTACGCATGCATATTTATGTGTCTGTTTAAGCCCCGAAAAGTTCCATGATTTTCAGATTAATATTTTATTTTATAAAAATCGAAGAATGAAGCCCTGAAAAGTTTTATGATTTTCGGATTAATATTTTATTTTATTCTGGATTCTAAGAATGAAACCGTTTTGATTCATGAAGTTACAGGAAATAATTCCTTAAGGAGAATAGATTTTTACCACCTTTTTAAATGATTATGATGTTCATGAGAGTCCAATCTTTAATGTTAGGCTATAGCTGTTATATTATGAGGTTAAGCTTGTTGTTACCACCAAGAGATAAGCAAATGAGAACTTTAAATTGGAATCACAATGGACATATTCATTGGTGTGGAATTTGTAAATATTATTTTGTGCATTATGAAATTTTTTCAAAATGTGTTTGATATATGCTTTGGCATAAGCATGGACATGCAAATGTTTCTTTTAAGTCTTTACATGATAAGAAGAGTTATGTTTATTAATTGTGTTTGCAATTTATGAAATTTGTTATTATGTTATGTTTATGAATGCTTGTATGAGAGTCACCTCTTGAAGTTGTATAGGGGCCACCTCTTAGGGCATGCAACGGCCATCTCTTGAGGGCTAGTGTGAGGCAAAGTGTTATGCATAGTGTAAAATGCCACGCACAACACAAACTACCAAGCATAACACAAAGCACCACCTCAAAGTGAAGTATTTTTGAAAGTGACAAGTAAAGTTTTAAGGAGTTGTTACTTGCTAACAAGCACCTATTCGCTTTTGTGGAGCCATTTGATATGTATAGTCTTTTCGTTGGGGTTTGTTGATAAAGTGCCTATTCGGTTTAACTTATTTAATGATCATAAGTTTTTCTTTAATCTCATAAGCCCGTGTCAAATTTTTTTTTTTTTTTAAGTAGAGTTTTGAAGATTAAATAAGTTATTTTGTCTCAAATTTTAGACTTTTGAGGATAAAGGTTGCAAATTTTTTTTTTAAAATATAAAATGTCTAAAATATCATTTCCTTATTTAACAATCTTATTTCATTTTTTATAATATAACTTCAAAAATACTTGCCTATTAAATTAATTATATAATTTTTAATAAAAACTCTCATATACGATCAAACAATTAAAATTTTTAGTTAAAATCTCTTCTAAGCTCTATTAATAAAAGTTTTACTTAAATAAGCTATATTTGAAAAGTTATACCAAACGTATTAAAAATTATAGAGTGTTATGAGTTAGGCAGAATTGAAGATGGATTATAAAAGTGTAGAGCAAAACACGAGCCAACCTTTTGTTTTCCACAGCCTCAAGAAGATTTATATATACTATTGCAATAAGTTGAAGGACTTGACATTTCTTGCATTCGCTCCAAACCGCAAGTCTATTGGAACAGACAGTTGCAAGCCTTTGGAAGAAATCGTCAGTGATGTTCCAGAGGTGAGGATGGGAAATCTAAACCCATTTGCTCAACTACAATATCTTAGATTTTTTAGTCTGCAAAATTTGAAGAGCATTTACAGGAAGCCCGTGCCCTTCCCACATCTGAGATGAAGGTAAGTCATTGCGATGTGCTTAAAAGTCTGCCACTCGATTCCAATATTGCGAAGGAGCGGAAAATTGTTATTTGTGGATTCAGAGGATGGTGGGAACAGCTTCAATGGGAGGATCAAGCCACTCAAAATGCTTTTCGTCCATGTTTCCTATCTTTCTGATGTAGTTGACAGAGAATGGTGGGAACAGCTTCAATGGTGTTGATTTCTGAGCAGAGATTTCATTTGATTTTTAGTGAGGCGCCTTGTTAATTCCTTCATGTAAAAAATACTCTGTTTCTTGCATTTCCATTTCTTGTTTTCTTTTCGCTAAAAATAATTTTACGAGTACAGAAATTACGAAAATTAATTACTAGCATTTTGGAGAAGCACAAGTAGGAAAAATAAATAAATTAATAAAAATAGGTACTTCAAAGCTTTAGTATTCCTAATGATGTTATCCTTTTTGGTAGTCTATGAAACTTTTGGTTTGATTGATCGTTAGTTAGCTTGTATGTTAAGTACTTGGATTTTTTCAATTTTCATAAACATGGCAAAACATCCTAACACTCTTTGAGACATTTGCATTTTGTATCTTATCACTTTTATGTTTCATTTAAGCTTTTCTTTTTTCTTTTCCAAGTATTAATTTGGATTCTTCACGGTACTATAAAAATTTATACTGTTTATTTGTATTTGTAATACAATAATTACTGTTATAATTGAAAACCAGAATCCTTTATTTGCATGCAGTTTGAATCCTCATATCCTAATCAAACAACGTTTCAACTGATTGGACTTTCATTTTCCTGGAGCAGGGATAAAATATTTTAGCCACTGTGGATAAAAACTAAATAAGGATCATTGCTTGAACAATGAACACCTACTGATGATACCATTCATTAATTATTCATCTTTCAATCAGCTGAATGAATGTCACTAGTGAATCAGCAATATTCAAAATTTAATTTGAATCCAACGATAGTCAACTTAGAACTGAAGTGAAACTTGTCCACGTAAGTTAATGAGTCTCGGTAATTAAAGCTATGAACCACCTCTTGAGCCAGCCAGCGAGTCCCATTAACAACATTTTCATAGCCAGATTTACTCGGTTAATGCCCTATTTACATGTTATGGGCAATCACTTAGAAATGATCACGCATTTGCCCTCTGGTTAACTGACTTCTCTTAACACAGACAGTTGGTTATTTGCATATCTGCATCCCAGAAGGAGTCATCAACAATGGATATCACGAAAAGTACTTTATTATCGATAACGGATAGAAAACACAAAATTTCTTTTGATATGGGACACTGGTTACGGGGGTTTGAATTCTAAAGCTATTTACGGAAAAATAAAAAAAAAGCAAATGAAACTGAACAAAACTTGAAAATGATGCATCTTTATGCCAATTTGGCTGTTCAGACTTTGACTTATGATGATTCAAAATAAATAAATAAACAAACACCAGCTGATATTTTACTGCTGTTGAACATGTGGCACACTTACTCTTTTGGTGCGCTGATTCATTCTCTTCTATCATTTCTGCACCATCAATGTGCATCTCACAAGCGCATGCATTTTTAGATTATGACTATGAGTCCAGGCGTGTAAATCAGAACACAAGAATGGTTCAGTGTCGGGAAAGAAGCAGCTCACTCCGGTCATCTACTTTTTGCAAGTCCTCTTGTATCAATTTTTCATATTCCATTTAAGCAAACTTTAATTGTGTGGGTAGCTTTTTCCCAGAATCAATTAAATTTAAACATAGAGCTGACGTCTTAGGTGTTTTGATTCGTTTCAATCTGCCCAAATGTTCCATCAATCACATATGCAGTAGGGTTCCTTCTGTGACAGGCGCTTTCACTCTGGTTAACTGACTCTTGTCAAGACAATTGGTTTAATGGATTTTTGCATCTGAGAAAGAGTCATCAAGAAGGGATAACACTGTAAGTACTTTATCCATAACAGATAATACAAAATTTCTTTTATTATGGGTGTGGATTACAGTTTTAGTGGTGGAAAAATAAAGACAAGCAATTGAAACTGAACAAAATATGCAAAAGATGCACCACCATGCAAATTGGGTGTTCAGATTTTGATCAAGAGTTGTTATGGCAGCTGTGCCACATCATCAAAAACTACTGAGCAATACAACAGCTTAGCATAGTTAGTTAAAATTGTTGTAATGTATTGAATGTATACTGCTGAAGTTTAGCTAGATATTATAATTAGTTAAGTGTAATTAGTTACAAGTAGTTATGATTAATTAGCATGTATAAATATAAGATGTAAGTTGACATAAGTTAGTCGATGGAAGTTCCAAAATCAAGAAAATATTTTCTTTGAGATTTTCTCAAGCCAAACATCACTTTTCTTGCTTTCCTTCATGGTATCAGAGCGAGACATGGTCTGTAACGCCCACTTTTATTTATTTATTTATTTTCCTCTTTTGCCCTTATTAAATTGAGTAGGATAGTTATTATTGAGTGTTTGTGTGTGAGTAAAATTTATCGGATTGTTTTAAATAAGTTACTTAAGTTATTATTTTTTAAAAAAAATATTTATTAATTATCAAGTATTTAAGAGAAAGCCATCTTTTTAAGAAGTCGTCTTTTATTTTTTTTACACCGTTGCAAACTCTAGAAAGAAAAGAAAGAAATATAAGTCTTTGGAGAAGGAAAAAAAAGTTTTATCACTTCTTTTCTTAGTGTTTGCCATAAGGTATTAAGTATTTCTTAGACTTACATGATTTATTTTGATGAAATTGTTTCCCTTTAATTACTTGTAGTATAATTTGGGTAATATATGTGTGTTTGTAATGTTGTGATGATATGAACAGTCTCTATTCCTTGCCTAAAATCGTTTTCTTTGTTTAGAATCACGTGAATATGCTTACATATCATGCAACTAGACATCCTAAGCCTTCCATTGATAGGTTTTGTGTTGAAATCGTCTGAGAATGCAAATTGTTATTGGTTGGGTTACTGGTGCTGGAAAATTCCGATTTTCAACAGCGGTTCTCAATTCTGAAAATTTTTCTATAAGGTTACACATCCTTAAAAATTATGCCCATTTTTTTATCAACAGATCTATGTCTCCTATGCTTTCATGTTTAATTTCGTAGTTTTATTCTTTATGATTGAATTATTAAAAATCGTAACATATGGCTGCTGCAAATCTGGAAACTGTTTTCCAGAATTGCAGAAGCTGAAACGGGTAACAGTTGGGCTAGTTTATGAATATTACATGCCATGTTAGGATTTTATAATGAAAATTTAATCTTTCCTCTGTCGTTAAAAACTGGAATCGCCATTTTTGGGCATGTAAAATAAAAGATACGAATTTTTGAAATTCTGTTTTCAAATCTGGAATTTTCTGGACGGGTTAGATATTCTCGGAAATAAAACGTTTTAAAATAGTTTCAGGGGTCCAAAAATTATGAAATTTAATTACGTGCTTTCTGAATGTGTCTTCTGTGATTAGAAAAAAGAAACATACTATTTCGGATACTAAAGAATATTTTATGAATTTTCTAAGTGGAAAAGGTCTGTTTTGGTCAGTGCTAGCAGTTTTGTTACTTTGGTGAAATGTCAATATTCTGACTCGATTTTGACTTGTGCTGATTTTTATGAAATATTGTATGCAATGCTATGCATGTTCATAGTCCCTCTATAAATGTTCATGGTTTTCCAACATGTGTATAGGTTAATAAAAATCTGCATGTGCAGGATACTCATAAGTATAGGATATGTTTAGAATATGTATAAGTATTAAGCTGGTATAAGTGCCTATGATTTAAGGATGATTGAGATTACGTTTAAGGTTACAGATGATATTGATAAGAATATTTTTATGATGATTATAGGACGTGGGTGAGCTCGTTAGTTGTTCTTGAGGTATTGAATCGATTGCTACGGATCGAGGTAAGTAGATTTATGCATGATGTGCTCTATAATAAATGCAATTTATGTTATAAGAATTATGTTTAAATGGAGGTTTTCACAAAACTGATTTCTAAAATATTTAAATGAATCTTGTAAAATAAAAACACTTTTAAATGAATTTATAGAAATGTGTTTTAAAATATATTTTTCTTAAGAAATTAGTTTTTCTTAAACAAAGTGTTTTCTTAAAGAATTTTCTAAAAGAATTAAATGATCAAAGAAAGGTTCTTAAATGTTTTAGAAAACTTAAAAAGCTATTTATGAAAGGATGTAAGGTGGATTCAAAATGTTTTGGCTCATAGTCCGTAGTAATGTATACAATGCAAATGTTATGATGTTATGTAATGTTATGGCCAGCTTGCTGGTATGATGATGATCTTGTGCACAAGGATGTTACGAACAATGCGGGTTATAGTACCCGGAATGAAGAACAATGCGGGGTATAAAACCCTAAATGATGAATGATGATGACTACGGTGCATGAGCTACCAAATGTTTATGTTTTAATGTTTTTAATGCTTTTATATGAATCCACCCCTTATGCTAAATGAAGATGCTGTTATAAAATGTTTAAAAGTATATGACAAAGGTTTCAAATATTGTGCATGGATTTGCTACCGAGTTGACGGCTCACCCCTCGTCTCCAATATTTTGCAGATTGTTTAGAGATGTGGCTTGGGTTCTTAGATGGAGAATTTTTCTTAGTGGATCTTTGGAGTTGCTTTAAAGATTAAATTTGGCTAGACTTCTTATTTTGGATTAGAGACTTTTCTTTAGAGACTTCATTTCATATGTTTTATGAAAGGATTCAGTTGGAGTATGAATAAAGATTGTCTATCTTGAGATTTATTAATAAGAATAAATGATGTGAGATTTCATTACAAATTTACCCTTGTTATTTCATGGGTAATTTTTGGGGTGTACATGGTCAATTCCATTACAACGAATACAAATTCAATCGTTCTTAACCAAAATCAGCCTTCACATACTTCATCTACATTCACTGCTCCTGTAAAACGCAATCGATATAATTTCATACTTTGGCAAAAGCAAGTGCTTTCATCCATAAGAGACAATCGACTGGAAAGCTTTATTTCAGAAACTCAAACTGTACCAGGTCAGTATCTCCCAAATGTTGGGATTATATACTCTTTAAAGCATATTAATTAATTAATTTTCTTATTAATAAAATATTTGAGACATTTTCAATTGCACAAATATTTTGAATAAAGGTTCATTTAATCATATTATATGTATTTATATGATCATCATATGGATTCACAGAAGACATAAATACAAGTTATCTTATGATTAAATAAATTAAGTTCGCAGTTGATAAATAGAGTTGTGCACTCTATTTATGCTTAAACTGTAATAAATTCATTGAATAATTTGTCTTAATCATGTATAAATTTATTGATGTGGTATGACTACATTTAACAGTATCACATATGAGATTTAATTAACTTTGTAATAACTGTCAGACTTATTAAATCTCATAGGCATTGATTTTACTGTAATCTTAATCTTGAGTTAGTTATGATTTCATGATTGTAATTGTTATTCCATTTAAGTTACCAGTGGGCACGACACATGTAGTCAAGATTACTCGGTATCTTGGCGGTAGCAATGATGAGTATTGAAGTTATAGATTAACAATATAGAATTTGTACAACATATCTCTTGACGGGTTTTCGACAATTGATCATAGAATTCTCTGGCTAGAGTGTGTCAACATATTTAATATGTTGAAAATGATCATTAGAGAAAACCAATAAGTATAAAGGAATAAGATGTAATTAAATTGATTGGACAATTGAGATATCGATTTAATTAACGATGTGATACAAATGATTCTACAGTAAAGAAATCAATGTGGCATGGGTTAAATTATTATTCGAGTACACTATCCTAAATAGCATATAATTATGGAGGTCAATTCTAATCTTTTAGTGGAGTAGATTTGTAATTAAATAATTGAGCTAGTTTAATTACAGACCTAATTATTATAGACACTATTGTATGTACCCATATGATCCTCAGGTTATCTTATTTAATTGACTGCGCCGCTTCTGGATTAATAAGTAAGATAACTAGTTATTTGGGTTAAAAACCTAAATATATTATTTACTGGGAGGCTTCATATAATGTGCTTGTGTCTAAGGGGTCTTGTGTTATTTTACAAGGTGGGCCCCTATGACAAGAAAAAGTAACGTTACTTTTGATTTTATTATTTTTAATTTAAATCAAATTTGATTTAATAGAATTAAAAATATAAAAATATGGAGCCTAGGGTTTCTACTAAGATAGATATATAAAAGGACTTGTTTTCTCCCAAAAAGAAGAGAGAGACCACATTAAACAGATCAGAGAAAAATATATTTTCTCTGATTTTGAGAGAAAACTTTTCTCATGCTAGTTGCTTTTAGTGGTGATAAAGGTATGTGATAAAGGCACCCACACATCAAGTGCAGATCAAACCTGATTCATAACCTGAAAGATCATTGGTGACGGATCGTGATCTAACAAATATGGTGGTGATGGATCATGATCTGGGGAGCCTGGATTAATTTCGATTGTTCATCTTCTCGGATTATCAAGGTATGATTTTCTAGATTACAAATTCTTATGTATTGTATGAGATCGGTCATAAAAGTTTTTATAAAAATTTAAAAAACTAATTTTTCTCTAACACCAAATTCATCAGTTAGTGGTTTAGAGCAAAGAGCTAAAAATCTAGCCTAGATCAATTAGTGAGCTTAAGATCGGATCCTTCTCATTTGGCCGTTATATACCATTAGTAAAGGTATTTTGAGCTCTTTTCTTGGCTGTGACACTTCATTTAATATTTGAAGATCTATTGAAAAACAATTTGGAGTGCAAGTTATGGCTAAAGTAATGCAACTTCGATATGAAATGAATGTTTTAAGGAAGGATTCAATGTCTATAAAAGAATATTGTGGAAAGGTGAAAATGCTTGCTGAATGTGCTGAAGACTCTATAACTGGAAAAGATTGATGCTGAGGATATTGAATGGTTTAGTGCCTAGTTACTTAGATTTAGCTTCAATAAAATGGATTATGATGAAGCATATGCCTTACTCCTAACACATAAGGCTCGATTGGGACAAAGTTAGAATGCTAAGGATATGTTTAATGCAAACTTTAGCATGATAAATGCAAATTACTCACAAATCAGGGGGAATGCTAGAAGAGGATCATCTGGAAGTGGATTTCATGGTTTTAATGGTAATTTTGGTGGAAGAGGATCAAACTTTGGTTGAGGCATATTCTTTAACAGTCATCCATAGGCTTTCCCATAGGCAGTGGCAATTTGGTAGCTATGGCAGAGGACAACAAATGCAATTTCATATATCAACACCTAAAAACATTACTCATCCTACTGGAAATTCTTCGATTAACTATAGGGATCCTGATGAACAATTGCCTATTTTCCAAATCTGTCATAAACAAGGACACACGGCTTATGCTTGCTGGCATAGGTAAGGAGACGGTTATATACCTCCATTCAAATCTTTCGGCAGAGGCAGAACCCCTAGATCTGCAAACATGGGTGGATTAAGCCACTCAAAATGTGGGAGATTATTATAAATCCTAAGCAATGATTGTATTTGATTTTTGGTACGGTGCCTGATTTTTCTTACACCCTTCTTGTCAATTTCCTACTATCATCTCATTTCTTATTCTATCTGCTGAAAATAGATTTATGAGAGCAAAAGTATGAAAATTGGTTATTAGTATTTTGAACGAGTTCTAGTGAATATATATTTCTAATAATGTTATCCTCTTTTTTAATCTATAAAAATTTTAGTTTGATTGCTCACTTAGCAAACGTTGATTCTTTGAGGGATGCCTTATTCTATGAGGGAGCAGCTCTACCTTCGGAGAGTAGGAAGAGGTCTCTTTGACAGGGGTGCTTCTAGTGTTATTTTACTTCGGTTCTACCATGATTCCCAACAACTGACTGCCTTCAAATTTACTAGGGCAACTACCGCAGTGTCATTGGGTTTTATATTCCCTCCTCTTGAGGCATTAAGACTTAACGAAGGAAGGGCCAGGTTTAAGCCTTCCTTTATTAAGTCTTGGGGAGAAGTTACTATTAGGGCAGATGTTGGTGTATATATACGCTACTGTAGTTAACTTTGTTGGAGTTATTGGGAACATATATAGTTTGGAAAGCAAGTCTGATGATTGATGTCCGGGAGATGATACTGCTAGATGTTTTCGCTACTTATACTTGTATAAATGCAAGAACAATACCGCTATTGAAATGAATTCCTCTGTCATCATTTTCTTCTACAATTGAGGAATTGGTTAAAAGGTTTTAATATCCAGAGTGACTGCTTTGATGAGTTTTGTGTATGTACGTCTTGATTTAATTAGCAACTCCTACTCTTGCACAATGTTTTATTGGTTAGTTAATAGTTACATGTGAAAGTGCGTATTCAACCATGGAATATGAACCTGCAAAGATGATGTTGTTGAAAAGTCAGCCCACCAAAGCTTATTTTTCCACACGGTTTTTCTTGACAAATTGGAGGTTGGTGGCATAAATATTTGACAGGTTGTTGCCATGCATGCATGAAGATTTTTTTGCCCACCAAAATTGATTACTCATTCCAAATTCAATTTGTCAATTTAGCAAGTTGTAGCCAAATTGAAAGTGGTAGGTGAGCAACGGTTCCTGTAAATAGAAGGGCCATTTTTCATCTCAATTTAAGAGAAGTAGAGAGCAATTGCAAGTGAGTTCTTTGAGAGAGCTTTCACTTAAGTGTTCCAGTGAAGTTCCATTTAGGTGTATTGGGGTTGTGAGTTTTGTGAGTTTTTCCCACTTTTGTAAATTCCCATTTGTTAGTAAAATTATCTTATAATTTTTTGCCTGTGGACGTAGGCATTACGCCGAACCACGTAAATTATTGTGTCCTATTTTCTTTACATTTGTTTATCACTACATTTATATTTCTCTAGAAGTCACAGTATTAGTAATTGCTCAACATGCATTTCCATAATAATTGGTATCAGAGTCGAAGGTTCGTGTTTGGGGCATATGGTACTGTTCACGTATACGAAATTGTTCACAAATACCGTATTGTTCACATATATGAAACTGGTGATTGATACGGTGGAGACTGTCATTTATACTTGGGAGACAGTCTATTGTAAGTAATGTGTATTTTTGCATGTTTAGGAAAGTTCTGTCAACAAGGCGATAAGAGCCTAAGGAGTCTGGGTTTTAAGTGGGATCATTGTAACCCCTCCATTCTCATGGGAACTTTCCTGGTGCATTTATTCACGTGAAATAAACATCATAGAGGCTGTTTTTCAAGTGTAAATAGTTGTTGAAGAAATTGATCATTTGAGATAAAAAGGATGGCAGAGGCATCATCGTCATCTTCATCAACGGGGACTATTGTAACCAATGCAAAGTTTGAAGTGGAGAAATTCGATGGTACCAATAATTTTGGCATGTGGCAATATCAGGTGTTGGATGTCTTATGTCAGCAAGAGTTGGACGTTACTTTTGAAGAAAAGTCTGACATGATGGATGACAATGAGTGGATAAAGATCGATAGACAAGCATGTGGTACTATTCACCTACGTTTGGCTAAAGATCAGAAATACTCTGTCATGAGGGAGACATCGGTAAAGAAATTGTGGGAGACACTAGAAGAAAAGCCTTGAAAATAGACTTTATATGAAGAAGAAACTCTATCGATTCACATATACACCTAGCATGTTAATAAATTACCATGTGAATTCATTCAACAAAATATTGGCATGTTTGCTAAAATTGGATGAGAAATATTGGCATGTTTGCTAAAATTGGATGAGAAATTTGAAGATGAAGATAAGGCACTGTTGTTGTTAAATTTACTTCCTGATGAATATAATTATCTCATAACCACTTTGCTTCATGGGAAGGATAGTGTCACATTTGATACTGTATGTAATACATTGTACAACTTTGAGACCAGAAAGAAAGACATAAAGGATCACAAAGATACAGTTACAGAAGCATTGATAGGGAGAGGTCGTTTGTAAAGTCGCAAACCTGAAAAAAAGAGCAAATCTGAAGGGAGACCTGTAAAAGATGAGTGTGTTTTTTGTCGCGAGAAAGGGCATTGGAAAAAGAATTGTCTTAAGTTACAAAAAGGCAAGACTACTTTTGATGCATGTGTAGCAGAGCATGATGAGGAGTCAAACTTTAGTATGGTTAGCATGACGTTGATATGTCACTCAGATGAGTGGATTTTGGATTCAGGTTGTACTTATCATATATGTCCTAACAAGGGCTGGTTTTCTAGCTTCAAAGAGCTAGACGGTAGAGTTGTTTTTATAGGCAATGAAAATGCTTGTAAAACCATGGGAATAAGTACAATCCAATTAAAGAATCATGATGGCTTAATCCAAGTCTTGACAAATGTTCACTATGTACTAAGCTTGAAGAAAAATCTCATCCTATTAGGAGTCCTAGAATCTAAAGGGCTCACAATCACTTTGAGAGATGGATTGTTGAAGGTAATAGCTGGGGCATTGATGGTGATGAAAGGCATAAAAAGAAATAACTTGTACTATTTCTAAGGAAGTACAGTTATTAGATCAACATCAACAGTTTCTGGAAAAGATGCAAATTCAAAAGCAACCAAGTTGTGGCATATGCGTTTGGGACATGCTGGTGAAAAAGTGTTGCAGACTTTGGCGAAGTAAGGCTTATTAAAAGGTACAAATTCTTGCAAATTAGAATTTTATGAACATTGTGTTCTGGGCAAGCAGGCAAGGGTGAAGTTTGGTTCAGCAATTCACGATACAAAAGGAATTCTGGACTATGTTCACAGTGATGTGTGGGGACCTACCAAAACAACTTCTTTGGGAGGTATGCACTATTTTGTTACTTTTGTTGATGATTATTCAAGAAAAATGTGGGTGTATTTGATGAAAATAAGAATGAAGTTTTGGGTATATTTCTGAAATGGAAGAAAATTTTCGAGACTCAGACTGGTCGAAAGGTCAAAAGACTTCACTCAGACAATAGTGGTGAGTATAAGAATGATCTATTTCTACAAATATGCCAAGATGAGGGCATTGTGTGACACTTCACTATTCGAGATACAGCACAACAGACTAGAGTGGCAGAACGCATGAACCAGACTATACTGGAGAAAGTTTGGTGGATGTTGTCCAATGCTGGATTGGGCAAAGAGTTTTGAGCTGAGGCAGTTGTATATGCCTGCCATCTGATCAACCGTTTGCCATCAACTGTAATTGAGGGCAGAACACCCATAGTGATGTGGACTGGTAAACCTGCTACTGATTATTACTCTTTATATGTTTTTGGTTCCACTGCTTATTATCATGTAAATGAATCTAAATTAGACCTAAGAGCGAAGAAAACATTTTTCATGGGTATAACTGGTGGAGTAAAATGATACCGTCTCTGGTGCCCTGTTACGAAGAAGATTATTTTCAGTAGAGATGTAACTTTTGATGAATCAGCCATGTTGAAACAAAAAGATTCTCAAGAGGATGACAAGACCAGTAGCACTTTGCAGCAGGTGGAGTTTGAAAAGGTTAAAACTGATACAACTGGTGTCGATGAGATGGATAATGATCTTTTATCGACCGATGATGATGAAAAGGTTCTAACCCAGGAACCTTCACAACAACAAGATTCAATTGCATATAGAAGGCCGCACAGAGAGATTCACAGACATGCTCACTTTGTTGATATGGTGGCCTATGCACTTCCAATTGTAGATGATGATATTCCTTCCACTTACAGAGAAGCAGTAAGTAACTCAGAAAGTATACAGTGGAAGAAAGCAATGAACGAAGAAATGTAGTCTCTTCACAAAAATAAAACTTGGGAGTTAGTTACACTGCCAAGGAAAAGAAGACAATTTGGTGCAAATGGGTATATGTAAAAAAGGAAGGATTTCCTCCTAAAAATAAAATTCGATACAAGGTTAGATTGGTAGCGAAGTGTTATGCTCAAAATGAAGGAATAGATTACAATGATGTATTTTGTCCAGTTGTGAAACACTCGTCTATTTGAATTTTGCTAGCCATGGTTGCGCAATTTGATCTTGAACTAGTTCAACTTAATGTAAAAACTGTATTTTTACACGGTAATTTGGAAGAGGAAATCTACATGAATTAGCCAGATAGATTCAAAGTTGCTGGAAAAGAAAATTGGGTTTGCAAATTGACAAAGTCGCTTTATGGGTTGAAACAATCTTCGAGGCAGTGGTACAAGCAATTTGATCGATTTATGAAAGGGCAAAGATACACAGGAAATTAATTTAATCATTGTGTGTATTTTCGCAAGCTACAAGAAGAATCTTTCATTTATTTGCTATTGTATGTCGATGATATGCTAATAGCATTGAAAAGTAAAGATGAGATAGAGAAGTTGAAGACTCAACTCAATCAAGAGTTTGAGATGAAAGATCTGGGTAAACCTAAGAAGATTCTTGGCATGGAGATATCCAGAGATAGAGCTCCTGGCAAAGTAAGCTTGTCTCATAAACAATATTTGAAGAAGGTACTACAGTAGTTTGGCATGACTAAGTAGACAAAACCTGTAAATACCCCGTTGACTTCTCATTTCAAGCTTTCTGCACAATTATCTCCTTCAACAAATGTGGAACGAGAACACATGCAAGTTCCATATTCAAATACAGTAGGAAGCTTGATGTATGTAATGGTGTGTACAAGACCTGACATTTCACATGCAGTTGGTATAGTAAGCAGGTATATGCATAATTCTGGTAAAGGACATTGGCAAGCTGAGAAATGGATTTTACGATACATTCAAAAGACCATGGATGTTGGTTTATTGTTTGAGCGAGATGATACACTTGGTCAAGGTGTGATCGGGTACATCGATTCTGATTATGCTGGTGATTTGGACAAACGACGGTCAACCACTGAATATGTATTTACTTTTAGTGGAGGGCCAATCAATTGGAAGTCTACAATACATTCTACAATTGCACTGTCAACCACAGAAGCCAAGTACATGGCAATTACAGAGGCTATTAAAGAGGCTATTTGGTTACAAGGCTTGCTTGAAAACTTGAGATTGGTACAAGAGCACATTAATGTCTATTGCGACAGTCAAAGTGCTATTCACTTAACAAAGGACCAAGTTTATCATACACGTACGAAGCATATTGATGTACAATTTCACTTTGTGCGGGAAATTGTTGATGATGGGAAGATTCTTATTCAGAAAATCAAGACTGAAGAAAATCTCGCATATATGTTGACCAAGGTGATGACATCGATCAAGTTTGAGCATTATCTAAACTTGATCAATATCTTACAAGTTTGAAAGCAGTCGAAGGAGGTAGAGGCTAGAAGATGATTTGTTGATAGTCGGCTCAGATTTACTAAATTTTTGCCAAGATGGAGAATTGTTGAAAAGTCAGCCCACCAAAGCTTATTTTTCC
This sequence comes from Citrus x changshan-huyou, assembly GCA_039657385.1. NCBI lineage: Eukaryota > Viridiplantae > Streptophyta > Magnoliopsida > Sapindales > Rutaceae > Citrus > Citrus x changshan-huyou. The sequence goes on along the minus strand of CM077547.1, from coordinate 12,805,783 downwards.
ATATGGTTTTTCTTGACAAATTGGAGGTTGGTGGTACAAATATTTGACAGGTTGTTGCCATGCATGCATGAAGATTTTGTTGCCCACCAAAATTGATTATTCATTTTAAATTCAATTTGTCAATTTGGCAAGTTGTAGCCAAATTGAAAGTGGTAGGTGAGCAACGGTTCCTATAAATAGAAGGGTCATTGTTCATTTATTTTTCATCCCAATTTGAGAGAAGTAGAGAGCAACTGCAAGTGAGTTCTTTGAGAGAGTTTCCACTTGAGTGTTCTAGTGAGGTTCTTTTCGGGTGTATTAGGGTTGTGGGTTTTGTGAGTTTTTTCCACTTTTGTAAATTTCCATTTGTTAGTAAAATTATCTTCTAGTTTTTTGCCGGTGGACGTAGGCATTACTCTGAACCATGCAAATTATTGTGTCCTATTTTCTTTACATTTGTTTATCACCATATTTATATTTCTTCAGAAGTCGCAGTATTAGTAATTGCTCAACCCGCGTTTCCGCAACAGATGTTTGGACGAGGGCTAGCTAAACTGGATTGCTTTGCATGTTGAGCACTTGTTCAATTGTTTGACCGTCACATATGTAAGTTTCCACCTGTAATTCATACAGATATGGTGCAACACACAGGTATGGATCTAGAAAAGCTTAACATAAAGCTTCTTATTACGAAATGCTCATATTTCATTTATTCAGATACACACTTCTGCTAAGGCAATGATTCACTCCTGATCTGATTTATATGGTAACGTTTTAAAAGAGAGTGATTGATAGTTATCATGTAAGAATATATAGATAATTAAAATCCAACAGTATATAATTATATATTAGTTAATTGTTAGTTGACTTGTTAAATACCATTTTCACCCTTTAATGAGTAAGAAATAAATTACAAGAATTTTTCTTCTTAGTTCTATTTTTTAATGTGTAAAAGAAGATATATAATGGGTTAGAAAAATTAATAGATTGGGCAAATTTGAGTACAAAGTTATTTTTATGATTTTATCCCCGCGACATTCATATGATGTAATCATTCTAGAATCTATGATAATAGAAATATAATTAGATATAAGATATTTTAAATATATATATAACAGTGAAGTTCAAACACCAATACTTCTTCCACTTATTTATTTTTCGTAATTCTTGAAATAAAAGCAGTTGAAAGCTCCTAAAAACCAATTTTTGTTTCTTTCTGTAATCCAATTTTTCAAAGAATCTTCCTCAAGAGTCTCCTTAAGTTACAGTGTTACGCCAGTGTAACTCTCAGCCCACTCAAGATAAGCCAAAATAAGATGGCCCCACATGATCTCACACGTTAGTTACTCATTTTTACATATTTTTAGTGGGATGTTAGTTATATTAAATTGGTATAAATAATATCAGAAAACGGCCCGTACAGTAGTATCTCACAAAAACTCAGCCACTGGACAACTACAAGGCTAGTGACTTGAATGTTATGTTACAAGAGAAAGCATGATCATGTTGCACAAAAGCAAAACAACAGGATTCTTTTATTAAATTTCAAGGGTAAATAATTAATTACAAAAGGCAATTAAAGCCGACAGGAATGGGAGATTGGGAGATGCCTAATCTTTTAAAATTGCCTACGAAGGCAAAAATAACCAAGATTCTTTTATTAATTTTTTTTAAATGAAAAGAATTGGAATAAGAAAAGTGGTAGGCTATTTTATTAAAGGCAATTAAAGCAGTCAGGAATGGAACACGTCTAATCTTTTGTTAGTTTAATTTAATTTTTGATATACACTTCCGCTGCAGATTGTGTTCATCAACATCGTTAATGTTATAAATAAAATAAATGAACAAGAATTTTAGATTAGAACAAAGAATTCCAAGTACTTTATTAATGAGTTCAAATTTTTTTTTGATTTCTTCTGCTCGAATTCTTTACCAAAGTATGGGTAACATTTTGCAAATCTCAATAGATGGCGCTAGTTTTATTTATTTTTTTTAGGGATTTCTCTGGTCGTATATTATTCCAAATATTGCTTTCCCGCCAAGACTTCATCAGTGGGGCATTTAATCGAACACGTAGCTGGAACCATCAAGCACCTGTAAAAACCTGTAATTTAACAAACCAGAATCGTAAGCTAGCAACATATTCTTTTAACCACCATTAACTAAAGTCAAGAGAACGTGTTTAAAGTTTAAAAATAAAAATGCCAAAGAATCTATAGAAATAATGCACATTTAATTTATATGATTTGCAGACAGATAGCCAGCCATTGAAAAACTTTAACATATCTCGCAGAAATTTGATCAAACATAAAGTTTCTATCAAGTATTGTTCTTTTATCAAAAAATGATATTAATAATCGGCCTGCATTTTTGTCAGAAAAGTATGGGAAATTTACGAAAATAACCATAAAACTTTTGTTATTTTCACAATTAATCCTCTCAACTTTTTTCTATCAACATTAGCCAAACACACGCTTTTCTTCCCAAATTACCCTTCTGAACTTGATCGAGAGTTTCGAAACTGCGAGTCGTGAGTGAATCTGACGACAGACTGCCTGTCGCACGAAGCTTGGTGCGACAGATTGCATGTCGCACCAAAACTTAGAGCGATAGGTGCCTGTCGCACGAAGCTTGGTGCGACAAGTTGCCTGTCGCACCAAAACTTGGTGCGACAGGTGCCTGTCGCACCAAGGCTTGGTGCGACAGGTTGCCTGTCCCACCAAGGCTTGGTGCGACAGGTTGCCTGTCCCACCAAGGCTTGGTGCGACAGGCAATTTTGGACACCATAAATCCGCTTAATGCCGCTTGGACAAAGCTAGAAACTGCAGAAACTTTTCATGCTCCTGCTGCTTATCCTTGAGCTGACTGGATACCATGGACAAAATCTCAGCACCTCTAGTTGTTTGCCAATGTTTAGCCAAGGTGTCCGCAGATAGGTGCGACAGGCACTTGTCACACGATTTTGGTGCGACAAGAAGTCTGTCGCATGGGCAGGCTGTCGCACGATGTTGGTGCAATAGGCTGGTGCGACAGGCAGCCTGTCGCACCAACATTGTTTTCTGGAATGCTTGCCTGTCGCACGATGTTGGTGCAACAGGCTGCCTGTCGCACCAACATTATTTTCTGGAATGCCTGTCTTTGTGTCTGGAATGTTGATTGAGATGGATGTACTGGACGGAGAGATTTCGGCTATAAGGTTTATTTCTTGACCACAGTACAGCAAACAACTTGGATTTTGCTGGAAACTGAATAAGATAAGCTAACTCCGTCTGAGATTTAGCTTTGGAATTGAGTCAAACCAAGTAAAAACATGTTTATAGAATTAAGTTTATGGTTATTTGATCTTGCTGGAACCGTGTACCGGAATGACAATAGTTGACACACTATAGATATTGCTTAAAGTAATCAAGTTGTGGGAGCAATGATTAAAACAGTCATACTTTCATGTTGTTTAAAAAGATTCTTTTTCAAAGTGACAGTAAATCTCAACCCAACTGGAACGAGAAAATTATCAAATGCTTTTGGAAGTACACTTTTACATTATTCCACAGACTCTCTTGTCTTCATATTTGATTGCATGGTATGAATAAAATGCTCAAATTCTTTGTTCCTTTCCATGACCAGGGGGCAAACACATCGGCGGTTGTACAGGTACGCCATACATACGAGTTGTTGTTTTGACCTATTATTTATGGCAACAAAATTTCCTTCTTCTGAGAGTTTTTCTCCCCCTCTTTCTCTGGGCGACAATGTTTGACAGTTGTTATTTATAGAATAATTCCTGTAGTTTCTGATATGCTATACACTTTTACATTATGCAGATACAGTGAAGCGACATCGGAAAGGGGAACTTGAACCATTGCTGTCTGAAGCTAAAAGTGCAGAGAACTAGCTACGTTGGTTACCAAGCTAGAGATTCACCTCATTGATTGAAATACATGCCACGAGTTTCAGAAGTGACCTTTATTCTCTGTAGTTTTCCAATCAAATTGTATATTGAACTCATGACATTATCTTAGCATATCTTATTAATATGAACATAAGTTGGGAGTGAATTCGGCGGGAGAGAGAGAGAGAGAGAAAGAGAGAGTTATGGGAGGGGTATTTTCGGTACTAGGGATGATTATTGGCTAATGTTGATAGGAAAAAAGTTGAGGGGTTAGTTGTGAAAATAACAAATTTTTTTAGGTTATTTGTGTAAATTTCCCAAAAAATTTCTTCCCAAGCATTGTTATCTAATAAGCACACCACTTTAAATATCTTCGACGACTTTTGGCTCAAATATCCTGTCTTGTGAAAGGTCAGCAGTTACCGAACCATTCCTGTCTTGTGATTTACGTGTCTGGACTTGTATTCATAATCCAAAATGCACTTGTGAGATGCAGATTGATGCTGGAGAAACGATAGAAGAGTGTGAATCAGTGGACCAAAAGTACTACATGGTTTTGGTCTACATGGTCAACAGCAGCAAAATATGATCTGCCGTTTGTTTATCTCTTTTAACTTACGATTTTTGTTTTCAAACAATCTGCAGGATCTGCAGGGAGAAAGTGGAAGCTCTAAGGAAGAAGAAAATGGAGTGGGAGGCGAGCTGCCAGGTCAGCCAAAAGCAGAGATATTTCTGAGGTTGCGTACTAAAGAACAGTTATCGAGGGATGATGATAGTGAAGCAATTTTTGCTGTTGATTGGCAGGTGATATCTTCTCCCAAAGTTTCCGGTACGACTATTCTTGTTCTTCATCTTATTGTAGTAGCTTTTCATAAAAGAGTGGAATTGGTTTGAAGTTCGGAATGTTTTCACAAATCTCAATCAAAATCTGAACACCCAATTGGCACGATTACTGGCATAAACATATCTTTTGTAATTTTCAGTCATAAATTAATATAAAGTATTTATTGCCTCCATTATTATGTGTCCACGTTCAAACGCTTTCTTATTAAGACATCAGCAATTGAACATATAAGTAATTTTTAAAGAGAAATTTTATCAAACACGTAACGTGCATTCAAATAATAAGACAAGATAAGAACCCAAATTAATAACAATATGTAATCTGCTCCAAGAGAAGAAAGAAAAGAAAATTTTCTTAGGTTACCTGAACGATAAATCAACCAAAAACTGAAGAGAAGTTTATTAATCGAAGATAAATTAAATTGATTATTTCGAAATTGAGAATGAAAGTGTGAGTTCGTCGTTTTTTGAATGGAACAGAGCTGAATCTTAGAATTAATTAAATATAACCCTAGATTGATTAAAGAACAATTAAATCAAGCCATAACCCCAAAATTATCAAAATTAGAGGAGAAAAGTAAAAAAATTAAATTAAAAAAAAAACTGAAATTCGAGAAGCAAATGAAGTTGAAGCGTGATGGAATCCTTTATGATTCTTCGTTCCTGAAAAGAATGGAGATGAGATTCGAAAATGAATTTCATTTAAAAATACTCATGACGTTTTATGAAGTAAGTGACAATTATATTATACATTTATAGAATAATTATAATTTACCAAATACTTTTTACTTCTATTGACTCAAGGAAAAAAAATATTGTCATTTATATTTCACAATCACTCATTTTTTAACATAATGCCAAATATACTTAATATTTCCTAAAAACTGATAAATAAAAAATGTCAAGTATTTTACTTTTTCTTGTAGTGCGCATCCTTATAAATGGAGAGATGAAAAATACAAGTAATACTTGGAAACATTTTCAGATGTGATGATCATTTGGGAACCATTTTTCTATTCTCAGTCTTGAAAGAAATATTTGAAGAATACAAGGTTCTTTTTCCAAAATTAATATCTATGCTTGAGTGTTGATATTTGATCCCTAATTTATTAAGAAGGAAAAAAAATTCCTGCTATATATATTTTATGGTACAATGAAGAATACAAATTAATACTTGGAAAAGAAAACTAAAATGAAACACAAAAAGTGATAAAATACAAAATGCAAAGCTATAATTGGAACGTCCCGAAGAGTGTACGGGTGTTTTGCCATGCATCTGAAGTTGAATAAACAAATCACATACTAGCTAATGATGAATCTAACCAAAAGTTTCATAGATTATTACAAAGAGTATAATCATTATTAAGAATCTGTACTCGTAAAATTATTTTTAGCGAATGGAACAAGAAACGGGAATGCAGGAAACAGAGCGTCTTATCTTACATAAAGGGAATTAACAAGATGATCAATACAAGAAAAAGCAGGCACCACTCCAGAAATCAAATACAATATCTGCTCAGGAATCACTATCAGAATCAATATTGAACCGCATCGAGAGACTAGAAACATGGAATAAAAGCATTTTTGGTGGCTTGATTCTCCCATTGAAGCTGTTCCCACCTTTCTCTGGATCCACGAATAACAATTTTCCGCTCCTTTGTACGGTTGGAATCGAGTGGAAGCTTCTTAAGCTTAAGGCAATGAATTACCTTGTTGTGAAATTAACCCTTATCTGTCAAGATTAATCACACCCCAAGACCTAACTCAAACTTAAAGGCACAAGAACCAACCTTATGCAAACAAAGGACAAAGATCACAGCCTAAAGAACAAAGAACACACAGAGCTCAAGTGGTTCAGCACCTGTAAGGGTGCCTACATCCTCTGGAGAAAATCAACACAGGGAGCAGTTTTATTAAGCTTTCAAGGTTACAGAGAAATCATGCACAATACAGAGACCACTCAGTTAAGCTTTTCTCTCACTACAAATGCCTTATCTCTCTCTCCTTGATCACGCAACATAACACTAGAACCAACTCATTTATATATCAGTTGTGCAGGTGAAACAGATCCAGATTTCCCTCCAAATCTAACGGCCTTTCAACCAACCTGTCACGAGCTTCTCACGCTCTATTATAAAGCTTTCCTTAAACGACTGCTAGCTCTGCCGTTTAAGCTTAAGTAAGGCATGCGTTAGACACGTGAGGTTTAAAGGTCTTGAACGACATTGGCAATTTGTCAGTTCTGTTATATTGCTTAAATGAAACGACATTGCACTCATCTTCACAACTTACAAACGACATGTTGTGCTGACGAGTTTGAGTTCATTTCAACAATCTCCACCTTGAACTCAACACTCCCAGCTCCCTCCTTTCACGTTGTCTTCTCCCCATCTGCAACTTCTTAAACTCTGCAGATACCTGCTAAGTTCATGCAAAGGATGAACTTGGCAGTTGGCACAACCTTGGTTAACATGTCAGCTGGATTTTCTTCAGTGTGAATCTTCAGTAACTTTACAGCTCCCCTTGACACCTTAAGCCTCACAAAATGCAACTTAACATCTATATGTTTTGTTTTCTCGTGATGGGACTGATTCTTGCTAAGATGTATAGCACTCTGACTGTCACTGTATACTGTTACAGACTCTTGTTTTGCTCCCAACTCAGTTATCATGCCTTTCAGCCAAATTGCTTTTTTGAGAGCTTCAGCTGCTGCAGTATACTCAGCCTCTGTTGTGGACAATGCCACCACATTCTATAATGTTGCCTTCAAGCTGATTGTACAGCCTTCCAGAGTAAACAGATATCCTGTTTGTGACCTCCTTTTATCAAGATCACCAGCAAAATCAGCATCCACATAACCAATCAATGTGTGTCCCTTTTTGTCTTCTCCACCATAGACCAAACCAACTTCCAGAGTCCCCTTCAGATACCTCATAATCCATTGAACAACTCTCTAGTGTTCATATCCAGGATTTGCCATAAACCTACTCACCAAACTCACAGAATGTGAGATATCAAGTCTGGTGAGTACCATGGCATATATGAGGCTACCTACTGCACTAGAGTAGGGTATGCAAGCCATTTTCTGTTGTTCTGCTTCAGTTTGAGGATACTGAGCAGCAGATAACTTGAAGTGGCCTGCCAATGGTGTCTGCACTTGCTTAGCATCATCCATTCCAAATCTCACCAGAACCTTCTGAATGTAGCTCTGTTGAGTTAAGAACAAACTCTTCTTACTCTTGTTTCTGATTATATCCATTCCCAGAATTCTCTTGGCTTCTCCAAGCTCCTTCATTTCAAATTTCCTGCTCAAAAGCTTCTTTAAATGATTGATCTCTTCCATGTCATGGCATGCAATCAGCGTGTCATCTACATACAACAGAAGATATATCATCCCTACTCCACTTGTCTCCTTGAAGTACACACAGCAATCATAGCTGCACCTGTTGAAGGCATGTGTTATCATGAAGTTATCAAACTTCAGATACCATTGCCTAGGTGACTACTTTAACCCATACAGAGACTTTTTAAGTAAGCAAACACAATCTTCTTTTCCAAATGTTACATACCCCTCAGGCTGCTGCATTACAATTTCTTCTTGTAACTCACCATACAGGAAGGCTGTTTTTACATCCATCTGCTCAAGATGCATATCTTGAATAGCCACAAGTGCAAGAATAACTCTGATGGAAGCATGTCTCACTACAGGAGAAAATTCTTCAGTGAAGTCAATTCCCTCCTTTTGTGTGAAACCCCTTGCCACCAGTCTACCTTTAAATCTTCTAGGTTCAGCTCCAGGTATACCATCTTTAATCTTAAAGATCCTTTTACAGGTTACTATTTTCCTCTTGGCTGGTTTTTCAATCAATGTCTAGGTCTGGTTTTTAATCAAGGATGTCATCTCTTCATCCATTGCCCTCTTCCATTCCATCTTGTTTTTGCCTGTGATAGCTTCTTGATAAGTCCTAGGTTCATCATCATTCAGCTCTTGAGCAGCATTCAAAGCATATGCAATCAAGTCAGCTACTGCATATCTTTTATGTGGTCTTATTGTCCTTCTCTTTCTGTCTCTAGCCAACTGATAGGTGTCCTCTTCACTTTCTGCTGATTCATGTTCAACATCAGCTTCAAGTTCTGCTTCAGCACCCTCAGTTTCAGGCTCAGGTTCTTTCAAGTTTTGAGGCTCCACCTGAAACTTCACTTTATCAGTCTCAGTGCCTGATTCAATGTTGTTACCAGGGCTCCTTGGTTTATTCAATAACTCTTTTTCATGGAATCTTACATCCCTACTTATGATGCATTGTGGTGGTTTTGAGTCAACACACCACAATCTATAGCCTTTGACACCCTCTGGATACCCTAGAAACCTGCATTTTAATGCCCTTGGTTCCAGCTTACCCTGCTTCACATGAGCATATGTTGTGCAGCCAAAACTTCTGAGTTTTGTATAGTCAACCCTTCTTCCTGACCAAAGTTCCATTGGTGTTTTACAATCTATAGCAGTTGATGGGCTCCCGTTGACTAGGTAGCATGTTGTGTTTAAAGCTTCTGCCCAAAGGGTTTTTGGGAGCTTAGAGTAGATTAGCATGCATCTTACCTTCTCCACCAAAGTCATGTTCATCCTCTCAGCAAGGCCATTTTGTTGAGGGGTATAGGTGACAGTTTTGTGCCTCTGAATACCATTCTTTTCACAGAATTCTTCAAACAGCTTGTTACAGTACTCCAAGCCATTGTCTGTCCTCAGAGTTTTCACCTTCAGACCAGTATGGTTTTCAACAAAAGTTTTCCAGTTTTTGACTTTTTCCATAACCTCATCTTTGCTTTTGAGTGCATAGACCCAAACCATCCTTGAAAAATAAAAGTCGAGGTCGGACTTCAGGTCAACCAACTCACTCTCAAGCTGAAAAGACTTGGATTCAGCAAGAGCAACTTTCTCTTCTAAGTCCATGACCTACCTGTACAACTCGAGCATCTTCTCCTTAGAGCAGTCAGCAGATTCAACCTTTTTCTTTAGGTCCTGAATCTCTGCCTGTTATTTTCTCTCATGACCTGCGGTCCTGAGTTTGTAGCAAGAAGCCAATGTAGCAAGCTTGAAAGCAACCCTTTAGTGAGAACCCCCCAACTCGCCAAGATCCATGCTCTCAACATCTTTAACCATTTTTTGCCTCACTGATTTGGTGCATTTCCTCTTGTAAGAGGCCAAATGATCGCATCGGTCACAAGGCGAGGGCGACAAAGTCCGATTTCTAGATTGAACCCTGCCCTTATGACTCTTTTCACGAAGTTTCTCCCCACCATTCTTTCGAGTCGGATGAGGGGGCAGAGCAGGAGCAGAAGTTTTGGAAGGGCCGGTATTGCTTTTCTTCTGAAGAAATGGAGCGATACTGGATTCGCCGACACCTGAGCACGTTTCCTTGACATGGCGCTGAGGATCTTATTATCCATCCCAGCAACTACGTCAACTAGACGGGATTTGACGAGACTGGTAGGTGATAAAAGATCCTGGCAGTTGAAGGCGTTAACCAGAGCAGTTTCGACTTTGAGCAGTGGCTCGTCGTCGAGTTTACTGACTAGGCCCCACGAGTCCGAAAACATAGACAAGGTTAAAGAAACAAATAAGTGACGACCAGAGACATGAAGTGTAAAGAAAAATAAACGACATGGGGTGACAAAACGCGTGGGAAGGTGAATATCACCACCAAGCGACTGAATCGCTAAGTACCAGTTTCCCCAGCAAAGAAGAACTTGTTCTTCCAATTTTTACATGAAGAGGGAAAGCCGGTGATGGGTTTCCTCTTTGCAGAGCTCAACATGAAGTAATATCAGCCTACCTCTTTTGGACTACTCCTCAGTTGATACAAGCTCTTTATTTCCATAATGGAGGGTTTCCCGAGCTGACACCATTCCCACAACACAAACAGGCCCGCGAGTACCATTCGCCCATTAGGGTGAAGCTGACTAAGAGCTAGATGCATGCCACCCACAATCTTGACAAAATAAGGTTGAAAGGGCAATCTAGCTCCTAATTTAAAGCTCTCCAGATGCAAAGTTATATAACCTCTAGGAGGACGACTAAGAACATCACCTTTCCCAGGATAGTAAGGAAAACATCGTTAGGGATTTGATAAAGAGTTCTCAATTTAAATAGGTCAGAATGGGTGGTGGCATATTTGAGGTAATCAATGGGGTAAAAATCGGCTTTCATTCTATGACCGAGATTTCTTTTCTTGGCTGGTCGGCTCAGCTCGGAGTTACTCTCCTCATTGCCACCATTTTCTCCAGGGATCTCAGTCCCGTCAGAACTGCGATTCTCCCCAGAACCAGATGCTTGCCCACCACGGTTCCCATTAAGCTCGCAATCATAAGGTGGCGGAATAGCTTCTGATTGGGAGTACCTAAGAGTGTTCTTTCTAGAATAAGGACCTACATTACTGGAAGGGTTTTGGGGATCAATGGCTCTCAAAAAATTAGGGTACGAATCTATCTCCTCATCGCTCTCAACTACGATTATTTTTCCTTTTCGTCTTAACATAGTGAAGTTTTAAGAGGAAAGTACTGCAAATCCAGACATCAGAGCACGAAAGAACAGTATAAAACCCACGCAACAACAACCAGAGAGGGGGTTAAGGGCGATACCTAGGTAGATGGGCACTGGTGGCGTCGCTGTGACGGCGAGGGAGCCAAGCAAAAGGAAATCTCCGACATAGAAAGTGTGTTTAATTTCATAAAATGAGTTGGTTCACGATAGAATGGTGGAAAATGGAACGCCGTAAAAACCTTCAAATTAGGGATTTTACGCGGGAAAGAGAATGGAAGCGTTTAAGTAACGTGGGTGTCAGTTCAATCAGCATGTATCGAGGGCAGATAAATCGTCGTTTCAAATTTCAAACACATGGTGTAAATAGTGCCACGTCATCGACATTTAAGACGACATGACAAGATGTTAGCCTGGTAGCATATGTGGAGACACTAACATACATCTACATCCTGACTAGAAATCCTCTAAATAGAAAGCGTCACCTTAAATCCATCACAACAAAGCAATAAATAGGAAGACGCAACCCGGATGTGGCCAGGTTCGACTCTTAATTTCTAATCTTAACTAGCCTTACTCGCAATACTAGAAACTTGGGGACTAGTATTCAATAATGAAAAAGCATCAGTCATACATGTCCTCATTTCCTAGCCGGGGGCGAATCTCCTCGACTAAATGGTATGAATAGATTCCTGGTGATGTCTTCTTCATGGAGCACGTAACAGCCGACCAGAAACAAGTACCGACCAGAAATGAGTACCGACTATAGACGCGTGCCGACTCGAAGCTTGTCATTCAAAAAGAATGCACGATCCCGCAACAATGCGATAGTTTCGCCACGCCCCAAACCGCTGGGGAGAACACGCGCCCTACATTTACTCACGTTTAATAGTTGGAACCCGTTAGGGCCCTTGACCGCCCGAGTATGATGGACGTGGGAAATGCTCTATGAACATGGGACGATTTCCTATAAAAGCTAGGAAAATCGATTGAGAAGGGGGAGAAAAAGAAAAAGAGAGGGAAAATTCTGCCAAATTGACATCAGAATTTTACTTCATAAAAACCTTTAATACACTTTTCTTTGAGAACATTGCTGCTAGTGTGCACGAACTTAAATTACACAGTTTTCCCAAAAACCCTGCATACTGACTTAAGCATCGGAGGGTTTTTGCCGAAAAAACCACCGGCCCCTGTGATTTGTTTCTGTGAACGCAAGTCTTGAAGGAGGAAAAAAAGTGATCTAAGCCTCAAGAGTTTGTGTAATTGCAAAAGCTTGTGGAGTGTAGTGTTTTCATCATTGTCAGTACAATCGTTGGTGAGCCAATCTAATCGGGCAAAGAGCAACCAGATTTCAGCATCAACATCTTCCACACTTTACCCATTTCTTCAATCGGAATTCCCTTGGTCTCCGCCAAGAAGAAGTAGATGAAGAATGACATCACCATTACGAAGAACCCGAAGAAAAGGAACAAGCCAAACTTAAGATGGCATAGCTTGTTCAAGAACACTTGCGCAACCAAGAATGTGCATAACATGTTGACAGAAACATTCACACTCTGTGCTGCTGATCGTATTTCGAGTGGTAAAATTTCACTAGGCACCAACCATCCAAGAGGACCCCAAGACCAGGCAAATCCAGCAACGTATATGTAGAAGAAAAGCACTACAACAATTGCGTACCACTTCGGCAGCTCCCCAGGATTCCCATCAATTCCAAATTCAGCACCAATGCAAGCAGCAACAATAGCCTTCGCAATCAGATAATGAGTTAAAAGCCATCCCTAATGGAAAGATTAAGTGATTCAATTGGATCAAATGATACCAAACCTACACAATTTTCTAGAGGTATTCTTGGTCGGTTCACTATATATATATGAATCTCATATGGACACGTATACATACATATGCGACTATCAAACAACTGAACAGGGCTCAACATAAAAAACAATAATCCAGTCTAGAGCTTGTGCAAATATCGTTTTTGCAAGTTCCTATTCCATGTTTGCATATGCACTTTCACATATAAACAACCAATAAAATGTTTACAAGAGTAAGAGTTGCTAATCAAGTCAAAGAGTAGAAACACAGAACTCAAATATTAAAACCTTTTATAATAAAATAATGACAAAGGCATTCATTTCCATGGCAGTATTGTTCGTGCATTTATACAATTAAAACAATAATCTAGAAAATTAAAAAAAAATAACAAAAAATAAAAATAAAACTAGGAAAAGGTATTGACAAAAAAATGTTTGATATTAATTGCCTTTAATAAATTAGCCTATCACTTTTCTTATTCTTATTCTTTTCTTTTTGAAAAAAAAAAAGAAATTAATAAAAGACTCTTGGTTGTTTTTGCCTTTGCGCATTATGATTTGAAAAGATTAGGTATCTTATTCCTGATGGCTTTAATTGCCTTTTATAAACTAGCATATCGCTTTTGTGCAATATAATACTTGCTTTTTCTCGAAACACTACATTCAAGTCCCTCAAGGCTTATAGGCTTATAGTTTACCAATGGGGCTCATTTCTTTTATCTAAGTAGATTTAGTCATAGAGTATATATAAATGTAATTGACTCTAAATAAAAATTTTATGGATCAACTCTTCTTGATCAAATTTGAGTATTTCCTAAGTAGAAGCTTGGTAAACTGGCATGATCTCCCTTCAGTTCAAATACCCAAGAAATATCGTCAACAAGGAGGCATCCGGAGTTTGAATCTTACACAGTTACAACTGCATTACCGAATAACGAACTATTACTGCTGTGAGAAATTTGTTTCTTCTAGTGGCTTAAAATCTAATTGTTGTAACCTACACGATTTTCTAGAGGTATGCTTGGTTGGTACACCATATATGTATGAACACCATACATGTATGAATCTCAGATGGACACACATACATGACAATCAAACAACTGAACAAGGGCTCAACATGAAAAACAATAATCCAGTCTAGAATCTGTGCTGACATCGTCTTTGCGAGTTCCTATTCCATGATTGAATATGCACTTTCAGAAATAAACAACCAATAAAATGTTCTGCAAGTGTGAAAGTTGTTAATCAAATTGAGACGCAAAAACACATAACTCATAAAAGTAGTCACTCCAAGTATTAAAACCTTTTATCCAATTCCTAACTTCGAGAAGAAAATAATGACAAAGGAATTGATTTCAATAGCAGTATTGTTCCTGCATTCATACAATTATAATAGTAACTAGGACAAGATATTGATGGATTTATTGGGCGGGGAAAAAAATGTTTGATTAACTTACATCTGGGGCATGTCCATGGAAGTATTCTCCCTAAATACTCCAAGGGTGTGTCAACTTATTACAGCTCCTATGAAGAATATATAACAACATTGTATCAGTAATGTGTGAATGGCACCAGATATTTCCAAGCTTTTGTCTCCACATCTTAGCTAAATCAACAGACTGAGACTAAAAGAATGATGTCAAAAAAACTAAAGCTCAGTCCCATCCGTGACTTCATAGTTCATATATAGGTTTGCCAAATTAAAACTTAGCAAAAACATCCCACAGAATCACCCCTCAGGGATCAATCATCAGACTTGCTTTCCAAGCTATATATGTTTCCCATAACTCCAACAAAGCTTACTACAATAGCCAATACTAACATCAGTCCTAACAGGAACTTCTCCCCAAGGCTTAAACCTGGCCCTTCCTTCCTTAATCTTAATGCCACAAGAGGAGGGACTATAAAACCCAATGACACCGCCGTAGTTGCCCCTGTAAACTTGAAAGCAGTCCAAATGTTTGGAATCATTGTGGAACCAAAGTAAATCAACACCATAAGCAACCATGTCAAAGCCAAAGACCTCTTCCTACTCTCCAAAAGTGGATCTTGAACCAACGTGTAATTATTGTAAGCACCAGATTCAATCATCAAGGAGAGACCTGATCAGACATCAAAGGGCTGAGATGAAGAGCTAGCATTAGAGAGAAATCTAGAAAGACCTAGAAATTTGGTTCAAGATAAGGGTTGTGAGCTGGTCATCAAGCAATGAGACAAAATGTACCAGAGTTAAGAGGTTGTTATGCTTTCTTGTAATGTAGTGAGAATAAATCAGGGCCCTTGCACTATAAATAGTGATGTTATTGTCAAGGAAGCTCATAATACATGGAAGGATGCAGCACACGTGTGAGATGAATGTAGTCAGCTGAATCAATTGAAGAATGGTGTGCCAGCTCAGCTGAAGTTAGTTAGACACGTTAAGATCTAGTTTTAGTTAGTTCTTCATTTTCTGTTTTAAGCTGAAAAACAGCTGAGTATAAATACAAGCATGTTGTAATCATTTAGTAGTTAAGTAAAATGAAATAAAGCATTTGATTCCAGAAGTTCTTTTACAATTTTCTTAGCACGTTAAATACATTTTCTCAGTAACCAAACAGTCTGTTCATTCAAGCTTTTAAGCTTTCAAACATGGTATCAGAGCCATACAAAGCTAGTTCCAGTAATCAACAGTCAAGCCTTCGTAATCAAACAACAAACAACACAAATCAACCTACTCAAATCAACTTCTCTTTACAAATCCTATCAAGCTAGATCGATCAAATTACTTACTCTGGCGTTCTCAAGTTTTGGCCTCAATAAGAGGCAATCGTTTGGAAGATTTCGTCACAGGAGCCAGATCAGTACCTGATAAGTGTCTTCTGTTAACTGAAGCAGATGGATCTACACAACAAGTTGAAAATCCAGAATATCAGATCTGAAGATTATAGGATCAGACACTTCTTGGCTGGCTACTGTCGTCATTAAGTGAAGGTATCTTAAGTCTTGTAATCAATTGTGAGAGTTCATTTGATATATGGAAAACTTTGGAAAAGAAATTTGGAGTTCAATCTGAAGCTCGAGTTCTTCAGCTCAGATATGAACTAAACACTCTTAAAAAGGAAGCTCTTAGTGTTGAAGATTATTGTATTAAAATGAAAGCAATAGCAGATAA
The DNA here is from genome assembly GCA_039657385.1 of Citrus x changshan-huyou. Taxonomy (NCBI): domain Eukaryota; kingdom Viridiplantae; phylum Streptophyta; class Magnoliopsida; order Sapindales; family Rutaceae; genus Citrus; species Citrus x changshan-huyou. Next base: position 12,789,569 of record CM077547.1, on the reverse strand, counting down.
GCTGGCCAGTGCTGGTAGTTCAATTACAGAGAAGGATCTTATGTTAACTATTCTTAATGGATTAGGATCAGGATATCGTGATATTACTACATTTATAACTGGTTCACGAATGGAATTTAATGATGCTTATGCACTGTTACTCACTCATGAGACTAGATTAGAGCAGGAGCAAGGTGACAAAAGTATGTTTAATGCAAACTATGCATACACAAATGCATATTATCCTATAGCTTATTTTGCACAGCCTAGAGGAAGTTTTAAACGAGGAGGTTGTTCTGGTGGTAGAACTCCTTTCTTTGGCAGAGGAAATATGACTTACTCTCCAAGAATGTTTAATGGAGGCTTTAGAAATGGATATGGCAGAGGATTTTTTCCTAGAAATAACTCAACTGATTTCAATCATTTTCCAGCTCCTAGGAATCCAGTACCTAGGAACTCATCTTTTCCAACTAGAAATGGATCTGCTAACATGAGTGGATCACAAGGAAGTTTTAATAATACTGGAGAGATGACATGTCAGATTTGTTTTAAGAATGGCCATACTACTGATGTCTGTTGGCAGAGATTTGTTGAAGATTTTGTACCTGTTCCAAGAGGTTTTGGCAAGGGCAGAACACTAAGGCAGCATATTTCTCAAACTTTGATGGTTCCATTTCTAATCCAGATTTTGGCTATGAAAATCTTAATACTATGTTTCCAGGTTACGACTCTATATCTGGCAATAGCTATTATTCTGGAATGGATGGATACACTTCTGGAGCAGCTGGAACATCTTTCATGGCAAATTTTGAAGGGACTGCTAATGATGGATGGTATCTGGATAGTGGGGCAACTCACCATTTAACCAACAATATGGAGAATTTGCAGATCAATGAAGAGTTTAAAGGTACTGATCAGCTTATCATTGGAAATGGTCAAGGTTTGTCTATTACTCATATTGGACATGCATTTCTGGTATTAAGAGCTTCTAAACCCTTATCCACACATGCTAGAATAAAACTTAAAGATATGTTACTTGTCCCTTCAATCACTAAAAATCTATTAAGTATTTCTAAACTCACATCTGATAATCCTTTATCTGTTGAATTCTGTAGAAATGCTTGTTTTGTGAAGGACATGAAGGGTCAAGTTCTTCTGCAGGGTATTGCTAAAAAAGGCCTTTACAAGCTGCTGCTGAACTCAAATTCTCTTTCTTCATCACCTATATCTTATCTTTGTAAATCCCAGTCAAATAAACTAGTCTCCATGTTATCTACTTTCAACACTGTGATAATGGTACTCGAGCTTGTTTTCAGTCTGTTTTAAATAAGTGTAATGCCAAACCTAATGTAATAACTTTGTTACATAGAAAGTTTGGTCATCCAAGCTCAATGACATTGGTGCATTTGCTCAAATCATGTAAACAGTTTAAAGTCTCTTCAAAAGACATGTTATCCTCTGCAAGTACTTTATGTGAAGCATGTCAGCTAGGCAAAGTCCATAAACAACATTTCTCAATAACCGAAACAAAAACAAAAGGGGTATTAGAATTGATCCATACTGATCTTTGGGGGCCTTCACCCACTGTGTCTAGAGATGGATACAAATACTACATTAGTTTTGTGGATGATTACACTAGGTACTCTTGGATCTATCCTCTTAAGCTCAAATCACAAGCATTTGAAGTTTTCAAATTGTTCAAAACTCAAGTTGAGAATCAGTTTGATACCAAAACTAAGATGCTACAATCTGACCTTGGGGAGAGTTTAGAGCATTTACTGATTTTCTCAATCAAAATGGAATAATCTTTAGGCACTCATGTCCTTACACCCATCACCAGAATGGTCTTGTTGAGAGGAAGCACAGGCATATAGTTTAACTAGGATTAACCCTCATGGCTTAAGCAAACCTTCCTCTTCAATTCTGGTGGGAAACTGTTCATACAGCAGTGTATCATATTAATAGATTGCCTACCCCTGTTCTGAAATTCTTATCTCCTTATGAGAAACTTTTCAAACACAAACCAGATTACACATTCCTAAAGTGTTTTGGTTGTCTTTGCTATCCATACTTGAGAGACTTTAACAAACATAAGTTTGATTTTCACACCTCTAAATGCATTTTTATTGGATACAATCCCTCTTATAAAGGATACAAATGCTTAGCAAGTTCTGGTAAAGTCTATGTTCTTAGACATGTCATTTTTTATGAAAACACATTCCCTTATCCAATAAACACTGCATTCTCAACAGAAAATCCCATATCTTCTGAAACCTCAGTGTCTAATTTCTCTCAGCAACATATCTATCATCTTTCTACAATGGCCTTACCCAACAGCAGCTTTGAAGGTCTTCAGTCAGCAAGCTCAGCAAGAAATGAACAAATGTCCTCTGTTCCCACACATACAGATGTTTTGAATCAACAAGAACATCCATCACACACATCCTTAGAGTTATCATCCTCAAACTCACCATCACCAAACACATTGCCAATGCAATCATCCATTCTACAACCAGAGGAAACTTCTTCACAGAACATAGACCAAATTCAAACCAGAAATCATTCCCAACCATCTTCTCATCCAATGATTACCAGATCGAAATCTGGAATCTTCAAACCAAAGGTCTATACAGTCACCTTAGCCAACAAAGAACCTAGTACAGTTCAAGAAGCTCTTAGTAGTCAGAATTGGCATCAAGCCATGGTAGATGAGTATGAAGCTTTGATAAAGAATGAGACTTGGTCACTGGTACCATTTTCAAATGCATACAAAGTAGTTGACAACAAATGGGTGTTTAGACTCAAGCAAAATATTGATGGAAGCATAGCCAAACACAAGGCTAGATTGGTTGCCAAAGGTTTTCAGCAAACTGAAGGTGTGGATTACTTTGAGACATTTAGCCCAGTTGTAAAAGCTTCAACAGTGAGGATTGTTTTGAGTTTAGCTGTGATGCATAAATGGAAAATAAGGCAAGTGGATGTGAATAACGCATTTTTGAATGGAGACTTGACAGAGGATGTCTATATGTATCAGCCTGAAGGTTTTATTGATCAACAAAAACCTAATCATGTATGCAAGCTGAAGAAGGCCTTGTATGGCTTAAAGCAAGCTCCTAGAGCTTGGTATGACAAGCTTAAGAATTGTCTGATTGCTAATTGGAAATTTCAGAATTCAAAGGCTGATACCTCTCTTTTCTTCAAAGAAGTGCAGGGCTCAATGATACTCATCTTAATCTATGTAGATGACATTCTAATAACAGGACCTGACAATGGTGAACTGGAGAAATTCATCTCAAAATTCAGTAAGACTTTTGCTTTAAAAGACTTGGGAATTCTGTCATATTTTCTAGGAATAAAAGTGTCCTATGCTGAAGATTGCATCTATCTATCTCAGAAGAAATATATATTGGATTTGTTATCCAAAGCTGATATGCAAAATTGTAAAGGCTGTGACACTCCCATAGTTACTGGAACAAAGCTTCAGAAAGAAGTTAAAGGCTGTTTGGGTCAATATATTGAGGATGCAACAAGCTATAGAAGCTTAGTTGGAGGTTTACAATATCTGGTATTAACCAGACCAGAGATAGCATTTGCTGTGCATAAGTTGAGCCAGTATGTGACAGCTCCAACACTCCAGCATGTTATGGCTTGTAAAAGAGTTCTTAGATACCTCAAGGAGACTGCAGATTATGGTTTGAAGTTTTCAGCAGGTGGGGAAATGAAGATCACAGGATTTACAGATGCAGATTGGGCATGTGATGTTGATGACAGAAAATCAATAGGAGCCTATTGCATTTATTTTGGAAGCAATCTAATTTCCTGGTCATCCAAGAAGCAGGCTGTGGTTACACGATCCAGTGCAGAGAGTGAATATCGTGCTCTGGCTTCTGCAAGTGCAGAGATAACATGGATCCAGTCGTTATTCAATGAACTCAGCATTAAATGTACTTCATTACCAACTATCTGGTGTGACAATATAAGTGCAACAGAGTTGGCCAAGAATCCAGTTTATCATTCAAGGACTAAACACATTGAACTGGATATGCACTTTATTAGAGACAAGGTTTTGGCAAAGGAGTTGGAGATTAACTATATTCCCAGCGAGGAGCAAATTGCTGATGCTTTGACAAAGCCTCTGACATTTATTCATTTCAACTATTTCAGAGCCAAACTCAATGTGCAACCATGCCCCTTGAGTTTGAGGGGGGCTGTCAAGGAAGCTCATAATACATGGAAGGATGCAGCACACGTGTGAGATGAATGTAGTCAGCTGAATCAATTGAAGAGTGGTGTGCCAGCTCAGCTGAAGTTAGTTAGACACGTTAAGATCTAGTTTTAGTTAGTTCTTCATTTTCTGTTTTAAGCTGAAAAACAGCTGAGTATAAATACAAGCATATTGTAATCATTTAGTAGTTAAGTAAAATGAAATAAAGCATTTGATTCCAGAAGTTCTTTTACAATTTTCTTAGCACGTTAAATACATTTTCTCAGTAACCAAACAGTCTGTTCATTCAAGCTTTTAAGCTTTCAAACAGTTATGAATGAGAATGTAAGCAGCAAAATCATTTTCTTATTCATTGCGGTGTGTCTTATAATTCTTTCTTTTTTTTTTCCAAAACTAGATTTGTTTCATTTCATTATTGAAAATCCTATTGGATAGATGTGGGACTCCGAAGGATATTAATTTGGTGCTTCAGGATACTTTTCAGCGGATGGTTCCAGTTTAGCATTTCCGCAAATGGCAGACTCATGTTTTATTCAAGTTTGATTTGACGGTTAATGTTTTTTGTTGTTTGACTGAATTAATTGCCATTGGGAATTCGACACTGCTTTACCTAGAATTGTTAATTTTAGTTGTCAGTTGGTGAGCATTGGATTAATCCAATCAATAGTAAGGAGCGGCCTTCCTAAGCTAAGGTCTAGCTCTACTGTTCCAATCCTAAGTTCGATCTTCAATGATTGTGTGAGTTAATAATAAAATTAAAAAAGGCTGGATTCTACTTACTTTTCACATGCAGCTGATTGAAAGATGAATATAATTGGTGTTTGTCTGTAGGCACATTTCCAGCAAAGTAAAAATGAACAATATATATTCAAGCATGAGTAATGGCCTTCATTTAGTGTTTTGTTACTTCTGCACAAAGGTGCAGCAGAATTTTACAGAGATTGATTTAATTTGCACCAATCTAAGCAAGTTTATGATGTTGAAGAAGAAAGAAACGTCTATAATAATGAAATCAAGCCGTAAAAATAGTATTTTATTTAACTTGGAGAAGCACGCACCAGAAATTAATCAAATGTGATCTATGCTAAAGATTGAAAACAGGAAAGAAAAGCATTTTGAGTGGCTTCATCCTCCCACTGAAGATTTCTCCACCAGTTTGCAGCTCCACGAATAACAATTTTACGCTCCTTTGCACTGTTGGAATCGAGTGGAAGCTTCTTCAGCTCATAGCAGTCACTTACAGTCAATTCTTTTAGACATGGGAAGGGCAAGGGCTTCCAGTAAATGCTCTTCAGATTTGGCAGATTTCCTATTCCAAGATATTGCAGTTTTGCAAATGCGTTTGGATTTCCAGCAAATTCTCCCACACTTATGATTTCTTCCATAGCCTCGCAATCTGTTACTGCAATGGACTTGAGGTTTGGAATCAAAACAAGGAGTGTCAGGTCCTTCAATTTAGAGCAAAAGTTTACTTCAAAACTCTGAAGGCTGTGGAAACCATAACGTTGTACTTCCCCTGCATAATCAATCTTCAATTCCACCAATTCATAACAGTCTGAAATCCGTAATCTTTTTAGCTGCTTCAGATTTGCCAAGCCAGGAACATCAACTGAAGTCGAACCTTCGAAGTCTTGGAGGAGCATAGCTTGAGTACAACTTCGTAACTTATGTGAGTTCAAAAAACTTTGGAGGGCACGAGAACTTCCCAAGGTCAAGCTCAATACCTCTAGATGTTTCAGACCAAGCAACTCCTCTACTAAGAGTTCTCCCCCACCGAACAAAACGCTTTCTATTGGATAATCGCCACACGAAAAATAACCATTACCGAACATTCTCAGCACATGTAACCTTGAAAAATTAGATATTAGTTGCAGAGGAATTTTTAATAAAAGACAAGTGTTTTCCAAATTCAGACATTTAAGATTTACCAACGCCTTTAACTCTTCAGGAATCTCAGATATAAGTGAGGTGGAAAGATCAAGGTGTTCAAGTGAAACCAACTTTGAAATTCCCAAAGGTAAGACACATAATCCCATGTAACGTGAGAGGTTTAAAACTTTGAGACTAGGCATAGACTGCAAGAAGTCACTGTTGATTCTCCGTAAGAGTTCGTTATTGTTGAGAAATAAAGTAAGGAGATGAGGGCATGTAGGAACCTCTGATAGATTCTCAATTTGATTTTCCATCAATGACAATCTCCTCAACTTTTCCCATTCTATGACATCTGGCTCCTCCCTTAATCCAGCACCTGCATAAACCAAATAGTTTTCTTTCTCCTTTTCAGCGTCACAAGCTAACCACAATGCCATGTCCCGAATCACGTCATGCATTTTTACATCGTCTTCTTCTACCTCTTCAAGTAAACATGCATGAACAAGAATGCCAACAATGTAGTATCCTTCCTTCTGAACTCTAAACTCGGCCCTTTCATTCAAAAGACCCTCTCCAATCCAACAATCTATCAAATTTTCTTTAGATATAAGACAATCTTCTGGATATAGACAACAATATAAGAGACAAGATCTAATTGTGTCGTTTGGCAAATTACCGTAACTGAATTTCAAAAGAGGGTAAACCTCGTTTCCCAAACCTGGAAACTGAGAACTTGACGTTCTTAACACCTGAATTGCGTAACTCCATTCTTCAGGTGTTTTCTTGCAAGCCATGGCTCGGCCAGTAGTAATAAGTGCTAGTGGCAAACCCCTGCACTTTTCGGCCACTGTTTGGGCTAGCTCAAGAATATCAGGATGGCAGTTCAGAGTTTCTTCCCCAACTTTTTGTCGAAACAATTCCCAAGCATCGTTGCCCGATAAGCACTCCACTTTAAAATTCTTGTGAGCTTCCATCAAACCACAAACTTCTTCGGAACGGGTTGTGAATACCACTTTGGATGCACTAGTTTGTGAACTAGGAAGAGGGACGCCCACTTTTGTTAAATCAACCCGCTGCCATATGTCGTCTAGCAACACAACAAACTTCTTCTCCTTCAAAATCCTAAAGATGTCAAGAGCTTTCTGTTCAATTCTTCTATTCTTCCATGCATCATTCAGCAAACCTATCTTCTCCCCAATAACTTCTTGAATGCTTTCGAGTCGCAGGTCTTTTGACACTACGACCCATATCACTAAATCAAAATTAGTTGGACTCCCAAGAAATTTGTTGTTGATAGGGGTCAATAGTGTAGTTTTACCGACACCGCCCATACCATATAGGCCAACAATTCCAACTGGTTCTTCTACAAGACATCTCCAAACTTCTTCAAGTTGTGATTGCAAGCCTACCACGGTTGGCTCAGTGGGTCTCTCATCTACAGCAGGTTCTGGTACTTTATCAGCCACCACCTCAAAAACTCCTTCGCCCATTAAAGTCTTGATGTCTCTCAGCTTTCTAGCCACTTGTTTCCCAAACTTGTAGCTTGACTTGCAGTTCTTGGAACAGTAGCCTCCAAGACATAATTTCTCAATTTCTTGAGTGCCGTCTCCAATAAATGCACCAGCTTCCGTTTCAACAGTTTCCACCCTTGAAACCCACACATGCACTTGGTCCAGCCTTCTCATTTGTTGCCGTTCAGCATCGTTAACCCTCCTCATCAGATCGTTCTTTGCTGCGATTAGTTTCCTCAATTCAGTGTCCAAGGCAACAAGATTATCTTGGAGGTTACTTATGTATGCTGCTTTTCCAAGGAAGCAATCTAAGCAACGATTGAAAAAAGCACCATCGCACGAGATTGAGATTTGGCAAATGTTACCCATACTTTGGATAAGAATTCAACCAAGAGAAATCACAAAAAAAAATTTAAAGATATTGATGAACACAATCTGCTGCGGAAGTGTATATCAAAATTAAAAATTAAAAAAAAATAGACATGTTACATTCCTGACAGCTTTAATTGCCTTTAATAAATTAGCGTATCACTTTTTTTATTCTTATTTTTTTCTTTTTGAAAAAAAAGAAAAAGAAATTAATAAAAGAATCTTGGTTGTTTTTGCCTTCGCGCGGCATGATTTGAAAAGATTTGAAAAGATTTGAAAGGCATCCCATTCCTGATGGCTTTAATTGCCTTTTACAAAATAGCATATCGCTTTTGTGCAATATGTTCTTGCTTTTTCTTGAGGCACTGCATTTGGGGTCCATTCGTTTTATGCAAGTAAATTTAGTTATAGAGTAGATATAAATATAATTTACTCTAAATAAAAATTTTATCGATCAACAAGAGTTGATCAAATTTGAGTATCCCCCAAGTAGAAGCTTAGGGGTGTTAAAAAAAACCGTCCGGACCGGATCCGAGCAAAACCCAGACCGTATACACAAAAAATCGGATATGGGTTTAAAATTCTCAAACCTGGATATTTCCGGGCCTGGGTCCGGGCTCAACACAAAAAAAAAACTGGAATCCGGACTCGGTTTCTTAATAAATTAAAAAAATATATAAATATATTTTAGGGAAAATATCCACCGTCCACTTATTTTTTACACCTTTTTCAAAAATACACAATTCCTTCATTTTTTGGCTGGAATCCACCTAAAGTTACATTTTTTTTCACTTTTCCACTTCCGTTTTGAATCCGTTAAGAAAACTAATGGAAACTTAAAAAAATGACCATTTTACCCCCAAAACGAAAATTACAATTTCACCCTAAAAATGTCAAAAATAATAAGATTTAATGATGAATATCATTATTGGTACGTTAATGAAGTACAAAAAAATCTTAACTACTAGAGATTATAACTCAATGAATAATAAAATTTTACTTATCTTAAATTCAATTGATGGTTTGTGAGATTGGGCTATTTTTAATACTACTGTTATAATTTAGCATTCTAATTACCGACATATTTTAAAAAAAAACATGTATTTGATGGTTGTGGAATTAATTTCTTTACTGACCGATGGGAAAAATTATTAGATTTAATCTGATTATTTTTTATAATTTTTAAGGTGAAATTGTAATTTTCGTTTTGGGGGTAAAATGGTCATTTTCTTAAATTTCCGTTAGTTTTCTTAACGGATTCCAAACAGAAGTGGAAAAGTGAAAAAAAAATAAAACTTTAGGTGGATTCCAGCAAAAAAATGAAGGAATTGTGTATTTTTGAAAAATGTGTAAAAAACGGGTGGACGGTGGATATTTTCCCTATATTTTATATAAATATATAATTGTGAATTTATGATATGTTGGATGTTAATTAGATTTATTTTGTGATTATTGTGTTTAATTTAATTTAATTTTTTTTTATATAGATTGAATGAGTTTAGATTAGAAATTGAATGAATTTAGGTATTAGAAAGTAGATTGAAACAATTTTTATTTATTATTTGTGTAAAATTTGCATTGTTAGTATGTTATATATTTGTATTTGACATTTTTTTTTAAAGCTTGAGATTGAATGAGTTTATTTGACTATTTTCTTTTTTAAAATTTGTATTGTTAGAAAAATGAAAGAAAAAATTGAAAGAAAAAAAAAATTGAAGTTATCACATGCGGGCTTCGAAGCCCAAATCAAAAACCCGAACCCGGGGGGTGCTGAGCTTGAGCCCGGACCACACCTAGAAAAATCGGGTTTTAACCCGAGTCTGGTCTTGCGTTTCACTCACCCGGTCCGGTCCCGGGCAACACCAAAACCCGGACCGGACCCAGGTTTTGCCAAGCCTATAGAAGCTTATGTTGGGTGGCGGAATTTGTAATTTCGAGGCTAGTACAAGTGAAATAATGGAATGCTCAACTTGAATCCCTCCAACTATACTGGCATGATCTCCCTTCAGTTCAAATAGCCAATAAGCCAAGTAATATCGTCAACAAGGAGGCGTCCGGAGTTCGATCCTTACATAGTAACAACTGCATTACCGAATAACGAACTGTTACTGCCGTGAGACATTTGTTTCTTCTAGTGGCTTAAAATCTAATTGTTGTAACATGCTACAATTACATAAATCAAAGCCATCGGAAAAATTAAGTGATTCAATTGGATCAACTGATAACAAGCCTACACGATTTGCCAGAGGCATGCTTGGTTGGTAGACCATATATGTATGAATCTCAGATGGACACACGTACATACATGACAATCAAACAACTGAACAAGGGCTCAGCATGAAAAACAATAATCCAGTCTAGAACTTGTTCTTGAATATGCATTTTCACAAATAAACAAGCAATAAAATGTTGTGCAAGAGTAAGAGTTGTTAATCAAATCAAAATGCAGAAACACATAAGCCGTAAAAGCAGTCACTCCAAATATTAAAACCTTTTATCCAATTCCTAACTTGTAGAAGAAAATAATGACGAAGGAATTCATTTCAATAGCAGTATTGTTCTTGCATTTATACAAGTATAACATTATTCTAGAGAAATGGAAAAAAATGACAAAAAAAATAAAAATAAAAATAAAAACTAGGACAAGATATTGATGGATTTATTGGGCGGGGAAAAAAATGTTTGATTAACTTACATCTGGGGCATGTCCGTGGAAGTATTCTCCCTAAATACTCCAATGGTGAGTCAACTTATTACAGCTCCTATGAAGCATATATAACCACATTGTATCAGTAATGTGTGCATGGCACCAGATATTTCCAAGCTTTTCTCTCCACATCTTAGCAAAATCAACCGACTAAGACTAAAGGAATGACGTCAGAAAAACTAAAGCTCAGTCCCATCCGTGACTTCAAATATAGATTTGCCAAATTAAAACTTAGCAAAAACATCCCACAGATCACCTCTCAGGGATCAATCATCAGACTTGCTTTCCAAGCTATATATGTTTCCGATAACTCCAACAAAGCTTACTACAATAGCCAATACTAACATCAGCCCTGAGAGGAACTTCTCCCCAAGGCTTAAACCCGGCCCTTCCTTCCTTAATCTTAATGCCACAAGAGGAGGGAATATAAAACCCAATGACACTGCTGTAGTTGCCCCTGTAAACTTGAAAGCAGTCCAAATGCTTGGAATCATGGTAGAACCGAAGTAAATCAACACCAGAAGCACCCCTGTCAAAGCCAAAGACCTCTTTCTACTCTCCAAAAGTGGAGCTGATCCCTCAAAGAATAAGGCGTCCACAGTCTGCCGTAGTGAAAAATGCACGACAGGGAAAACAAGGATCAAATGAAAAATGTAACCAACCCGGACAATATAATTCAAGGCAGTGCTGTAACCGATCCCAAGATCCTTATCAAAATTTGTCAGCACATCAGATTCAGTGTCCTTTCCAAAAAGTAAATACCCTGATATGGCTGTCGATGAATAAACCACAATGCAAAGAATAGTAGTAAGTCTTCCAACATGGTTCATCTTCTGGGGGGTCCGCCCTTCTAGCTCATTATAGATAGGTTGAACATTGAAGTGACAAACATATGCATTTGTCATAATCGGAATCACTACAAGCAGATCCAAAATCGCCTTTTTTGATCCAAAGTCCGGACTCATCCTAGGAGGATCAAGTTTTCCTTCAACAAGTTTAATAAACGCAATAAAGAAACAAACCACGACAAACACGACAGCAAGAGCTACTGAAGCAGCTGAAGACATGCTCAAAGATTCAATCCTATCCAGAGCACAAAGCGGCGCAAGAAATACCACTAACACTATCAAAATCAATAATTTCCTATGATCCCACATCCCTTTCCCCAACCATTGGTCGAAAACCCCAGTATGATGAAGTGATCCCGACATGACATCTCCTACAATGATCAAATACACCACCAAAACACCAGCATTATTTAAAATTATACAAATTTCCGACAAAATCTTGGCGGGCCTTCCCAATGCATATTGCACAACTTCCCCATATGATGTTGCCTTGCACAAAACTGAAAACCTGACTAACAATTCAACACTAACTTCAGATAAGATACCCATAAAGATAATCAACACAAAGCCTACAGCCAATCCAAGAACCTTCATTGCAGCAGGCAATGCCATGATCCCAGCACCAATAACCGTAGTGGTTAAATTAAAAACAGCACCAGCAACACCAGACCCTTCATTGGATTTAGCACTAATAAGGGGGTAATCATCATGTTCATCATCATGTTCATCATCTTGATTATTATCAACATGATCAACAAAATTCTTGGAATCTGAATCGTGTTCTTCATCAAAAGTTTGCATTTTGACGTGGGATTTTATTCGGGATGGCGGGTTTTGATCATTATCGTATACTTGTAACTCTAAAAATGAATTCTTGGGAATAACTGTATAATTACTATCCATTCCTTACGAGGAAAAAAATATTTTAAAAAAGGAAATTTTTCTAGGAAACTAAAGAAATGTCAAGAGTTGAAGATGAAATAATGAAAATGAAAATGTGGGTAAAGATTAAAAACTTACAATGAATGAATGAAATCTTGAAATGGGAAACAAACAGAATCAACGTCTCATCAAGTTCTTGGATGGAATTGAGATGCGAACAACAATGGAACCCTAGATCTCAGGGTCAACTGTTTGTCTCCCTCGGGTTTTGAGTTCTTTTCTTGGCTCTTGAACAGAGAATGGTTAGATGTACTTCACAGGAAACTGAGGTTCTCTTATTGGAGGATTTTTTTTCTTACGTGGACTTTCTTTATATTTTGATTTTTATTTTTGGACTTTTCTTCTACATTTTTTTTAAAAATTTTCTAATATAATTTTAGTTTGATTAAAATTGGCAGCAAAAGTCACATCTTATATGTAGTTAGACACTATGTCCGCGTAATTCTTAACTAGCTAAACAAGTATTGTAAGTTGATAATTTATCATAAAAATTATAAATTAATTAAATGTAAAGTAATTTTATTAATTGACGTAATATTATCGAACTCTTAAATAACTACAAATTATGACATCAAGATCTTTTTGAATATATCATAATTAAAGTTTAGCTCAAAAAATAATTTTGTTCAGACAACATGCTTAGATATTAAACATTATTAATAAATAGAATTTTTAAAATCTTTTAATGAATAATTTTTTATTTATATTCTTTGCCACCAAGTATAACACACAAAATAAATTGATCCCTCAACAAAGGTTGATGGGAACAAAATATAAAATGAGAGGAGTGGTTGGAAACATATTCTTTTTTTAAATTCTATTTTTTTTTATATATATATTCAAACTTTGACGTTCATAAAAAGAAAAAAATCAATAAATTTGATTAAAATTTTTATAAATATCTTATGTTCGAAGTTGTTGACCAAAATATAAATTAATAATTAATTTAACACAACTTTGCTTTTCTTGGACTTCTTCTTAGTTCTCTCTTTGACTTTGAGATTTTGGGTTCGTTCTGTCATGCTTTTGCGGTCGTTTTGCTAAAGAGGGGATTGAACGTATACGCGACGAACAGAAAGCTTAAAACTAACAACAATTCATCAAATTCTTGCTTCAATTGTACAATTTTAGGACACCAAGACAAAACTGTAAGCCTAAACTGCCTCATGCAACTTTAATTGCAAATTACAAATGAACCCATAATTTAATCTTTTATCAATAAACGAACTCATAATTTGCATTTTTTTTTCGCTCAAAGAATTAAAGGAATCGTTTGTAAAGTAGAGAAAAATGAAAAAGGGGGAGATTGAAATACAGTGTCAATGAAGTCACTCAGAGAATTCCCAGATGAATCAAATATTAAAATTTGTATTTGTTCAAAGAGTTAAAAAAGTGAATTTGAGGCCCAGAAGAATTGAATTTAATGGGCTTTTAGAGTTCTCAAACATTAGACTTGGGCCCAATCGAACTCAGTTGAACAGAGCTCAATCCTCGCGCCACGCCAACCCAGGAATTTTTTTTTTTTTTTTTTTTTTTGGGGGGGGGCAAAATTACAGCAAATTACAAAGTTTTTATTATTTGATTCTTTAACCTTTCGTCAATAAATGAACTCATAATTTGCAGTGTTTAATTTTCACTCAAAAAGAATTAAAAGGAATCGTTTGTAAAGTAGAGAAAATGAAAAAGGGGGGGATTGAAGAAGCGTCAAAATAAAAACACCAACCTAACCAAAAAAGAAAGGCGATGCATGCACATGCCAGTCGGCGGTGGAACGTGGGAGGCACGTGCTTTTTGACAATTCTTCAATCTTAAGCAAATCAAATAAAATCTATATACAAATCTTCTTATAATTTTTTTTTTTATAGAAAAAATGGAGAGAGAGAGAGAGAGAGAGAGAAATTTGTGAAATTGTCAATGTCAATGACGAAAGAGGAGTCTCAATCACAGCGCATCTATCTTTTGTGTGTTATCTCGTTTCACCACCTCCCTCTGAAACAATGACTTATTATTATTATTATTATTTAATTATTTCATTTCATTTTCTTTGGTCTATGCATGATGACAGCGACATTATTATTTTATAATTAATTTCATACATTATATAACGATGTTTGGCATTTATGATATTATAAATGTGAAATTACGGAATGAGACATTATCAATAGCTATGCTTTGGATAGTTAAGGACAAATGGATGATGGAGCACCCAACCATGACAAAATGAGTGGACATGTGGAAATTAAATAAACATGATAAGCTTTGATTTGTAACAACTCCTATTAACCTCAAGCTTCTTCTTGCTTACTTCTTTTGAAATAATAATATTAATAATAATCTATCACATTATTGAGATTTAAGAACTAACATGACGTAGGATGAATAGTTCTTTTTATCTCAACGTAAAAATTATTTTAGTACATAAAAGATTAGTCAAATGACTAGACACATAGTTTACTTATATAAAGTAAGAAATCCGAATTTTTAAGGATATTTTTTGTTTGGATGAGAGCATATTTGTGTAAAAGATATTAATAATTATTAAATAATAATAATAATAATGATAGTAATAATGTTTAGGATATTATGACTTACAATTTTTTTTTAATAAAAAAATTATGACCTAAATTCTCTAGTGGCTTTTAAATGTAATACACATTTAACACTCTTATATTAATTGATGTGACATTATTATGCCATTATCATTTATTACGTGACCCACATTATTTATTTTTATTTGTTCGACATATTTTCTTTGGAGCATTAATTCCATGCCCAACATCTTAGAGAGATGGTGTTATTTTAGATTTGGATTTGCAATACTTACTGTCGTTAAACCAACTACTGCCCTTTAGATACATACAAGTGACTAATTAAAGTTTTGTTCCATTTTAAGTTAAAATTTAAAATCTTAAGACCCTATTAATTTTAGATTATGTACTCAATCTTTAATGCTTATCCTTTCATATATATATATATATATTGCCGAATTTTAAATTTATATGAACTTCAACAAATTCTGCGTCATGCCACCGTTTTTGAACCCAAAAGGAGTTGGTAAAAGCGACCAGTCAACTAATTTAAAGATGTAATGTTTATTCCGATAAATAATATCCCATGATTGCTTACTTTAATCCTACTTTTGATAAGATCAAACAACACAACACTAAATATATACAATTGCCCACAGGCTAAGTTACATCAATTAAGATTGAATATCTTGACGTGTCTCGTGGATATTAATTTCTAGATAATCAGAGTTGGCAATTGCAGTCCATTTCTCCCTTTATCAACCAATCAACCACCATTTTAGTTTCTTAATAAATGGTTAACATTGCGCGTGCGGCTCCTCTGATGTTATTTTCGAAGCTAATATCGTCGTAATAAAATATCTTTAACAACAGAGCCTGAAGATATTATATTGATATTTATAATTAAATATATAACTAACACTTATATTATTGTATTAATTTTATGAAATACATACTTAGATGTATCACCATCACAGACGAGAATGTCTTTACTCTACTCATATTTCACAAGGAATAAAGACTTATAAATTAACTCTACATAATTTTTTACTTAATTAAAAGAGAATAAGCGTATAGAGAATCGAACTACTGCTCTCATAATTCTGATTAACTTTGAGAATAGTAATTTACTACTGCACCAAAACTCAAGTTGCATCTTTCTACATCAAATTGAATATGAGACGCAGCGTCTTTTTATTGATCATATAAGCATCATGTCATAATGAAATGGACCAGAATTAGCTCATTTGTCCATTCCCCAAAAAAAAAAAAAGTACACTTGCAGCACTTTCATCCATTAATTTTGTGCATATAATTTGGATTACGACACTAAAGAGACTCATTGGCTCGAAATGATTGGCTCCAATTATCAAGATTCCGTGCCCAAAATACCGAAAACGTCGCGTATACTGCTACAATCAATCAAAAAAAATACAACGTGTAATTATTGTAACCTTATAATGTACTGATAATCATAACAAGAATTTTTTTGAAACCTTCCAAAATTAACTTTGCGACAGACTTACTTTTAAACATTTAATTAAAAGAAAATAAAAATTTTCACAATATGCATGGAATGATTTAAGCATGTGCCCATCACTCCATCAAGAAGTGGTTCAAAGTATTGATATTTAAAAATATGTAAGAATGATAGTACGGAAACCGAATTTATATTTTATTGTTATTTTTTCAAAGGTGGTGAGATAGGAAGCAGATCCGTTACAAACGGGCCCCGTTTAAGGCATCACACAATTTCGAATGATTTGACCGCACAGTGTAAACAAAATATGGGTCCAACCCATTTTGTAGGGTCAGCCCGGCCCAACTGTCTCTTTACTATTATTGTTGATGATTTTGGTACTCCTTTATGTGACTATTCGTCGTGTCGGCAGGAATTGTCTCTTTTAATATTAATATTAATAAAAAAATAAAATTGGGTCCAATGAGGGATCAAACGTGTGCAAAAATCATATCTCTTGCTTAGGAATTTTGGATCAATTATGATAAATGTTTTTTTTTTTGGCAGAACATTTTATTTGGATCAATTATCATAAATGTTTGTGGATTACATACAATCAAATAATTAACTTTGTCGTTCTAATTTGTCGGCACTATAATTTTAAGGTCAAATTTTAATGAGGTGGGAGTGGGACACCTTTGCAAGTTTTTTTTTTTTTTTTTGAGGGGGGAGTTTAAAGAAATTAAATTTTTCTATTTAAAGAGTGTTCCAACATTTCTTTTTTTAAAGACATGTTAAGGGTAAATTCGGCTTTTTACTTTATATGTAAAAATCATATTCACCTGAACTGAACTACTGAAGGGATTTTTTTGTAATTTTTATTTATTTTTTTTAAGCCAACCAAATTTGAATAGATGAATATGAAAGTTAAAAACAGAAACTAAAATTAACTGATAAAGATATTAATTTTTAAACTCAAAATTAGAAAATAAATTAATTCATTAATTGAGGGGTTGGGGTCTCAATCACAGCTCCTCATTTATCTTTAAATCCCCAAAACCACGGTAGAAATCACGTCACGTCAACCTCAGATTGCGGTCAATATATCGGAATATTGTGGATTTTTCAATTTATCGCATAGAATACTTTGGCGATACTTTGATTTTCAAATATTATTATATCGTACTTTTATTCGGGGAATGAATCACGTTGTTTATGATGAAAGGGAAACGGAAGTGTGGATAAAAATGCTAAGAGAAAAGCTTATCCTCGTTTCTTTTTTTATTGAAAAGAAAAGAGAGAAAGAAAATGGAAAGATGAAATTTTCCTTTGGGACTAGATTAGTCCTTTTCTACTAATAAAAATAAAAAATAAATATGAAAAATAAAATAACTTGAATGTATATTAATTTACGTCTCATATCATCCCTTAATACGTGAATTCAATGAATATGATTTTTAATATTAAATTGAGTGTAACAAATTTTTTTTTTTTATGAATACAATATTGAGTTAAATTAAACTTAATATCCAACAACTAAGAAAAGAGACTCTGATTATATTTTGTCTAACACATTAACCTTTTTTTAAAGGAGTAATGTTATGTTTATAAAATTAAAATATTTGAGATTTGTTTTCGAACTGATATAACATAGATGTGACTATTATATAATCCACGTCATGTTATAACTAGTGCGATAATAAAATAAGTAATCACTTATTACGTACATATCAATTTATACGAATATCATGTTTTAGATTACATTGGTTAGGATATACACATAATTTATATCCCAACTTAGCATTGTTATTCTTTAAATTTGGTTAAACAACATACCCTTAAATAAATTTGAAAATCATATAGACATTATTAAAAAAAAAAAAAATTGCCCTTACACTAGGTAACAATAATGACAAAAGATCATAGCTATGCCTCCTACATGTTTCTTTTCTTTTTCATCTTTTTCACTTATCCAGCACTAAGGAATTGTATTCTTGCCCTTTTTACTTTTCTATCCATCCAAACAGAAAAAAAAAAAAAAAAAAGGATAGAAAGAAGAGAAAAGAGAGAGTTTCAATTTCTCGCAGGAGTGAAACAGTGGGGTATTTATAGAAAGTGGATCATCTCCAGAGAGAACGTGGGGCTACCAAAAAAGTCCTTAACAAATTAAATTAATAATAAAAAAAAATTGAATGGACGTGGAGAATGGGACTAATAAAAGTTGGTGATAAGCATTGCATACATCATCGTCATTACTTAGATGGACCTTACCCACATCCATTTATTTAATATTCCCATACCAAGTAGTCTCGCCCGGCTGCGATGCATGCATGGTCAAGCTCAATTATGTGGTCCAATCAACATTGTGTTTGTAAGGGGGTTTAAAATCAAATAATTTTTAAATTTTTAAAAATTATTCTCATCAGATAAATCAAACATCATACGTAAGTTTGATTATAATTGTGAGGATATGGTTCTCATAACACGAAATATTGTTTTCATAAGTGACGAAATAGAAACTTGAAAGATGGGATATAATTTTATTTGATTGAAAATGCTTAATAATTAAACTATGATGGCTAATCTTTATGTAGCTACAAAAAGCTAAAGATGTACGTAATTCGATTTTTTTTTTGGGGTACTAGATTTTTATTTTTTCTAAAAACGTACTAGGAGTTAGAAAGTTTTGATCGATGAGCTATTACTTGTCCAAATATGAATTAACACCAATAATCTAATGTCAACAATGTCACAATTATTATTATTTCGGTGATGTTACAAAGAATGTTAATTCTAGATTCTATTTAAATTAATTATAAAAGAATAAAATAAAATAAGAATGATACAAGAGGTTTGTTGTTTGGATTTGCTCACAAGGAATTGAGAAAGGGTTTAGTTTTCTTTTGAAAAAGAATTCATGTGGGTGATCGTTCTAGCCACACAAAAGTTTGAAAGAGCTCAAATTAATACAGAATTCTAAATCTTTATTTGTATATATCCTATATTTAAACAAAAACAATATTGGTGTGATAATTATTAAGATTCAATCATCTTAAACTCCTTCCTTACACAGCAAGAGACCTAACAAATATATTGCTTTTGTTTTGGACAAAATAAAAGACAAACTGTACATGATGTCAAAGTCCCCTATTAAATTAGTCGGTCGTATTTGATAGCAACAGTTCTAGCTAAACCGGAGCATATAGAGAATGCGTGTGAGATTAGTTCTTGTCCGATAAAGATTTTTTTGTTTATCTAACTGTTCATAATAGAATATAAATGCAATGACTAAGTCATGGTCACCGTTTGATTTGGACTTACCGACGATGGTGATATTCAAGACCAATTTAAGAAGAAGGACGCAGGCCACCACTACCGGCTCACAAATTACAGCATCTTTTCGAGTTGACTGTTTCCTTTTGTTTTTTCCCTTTTTTTCTTTATACTCTTCTCTTTAATTTCTTTCTTTGAATCATTCTTGAATGCGAAGCATTTGCTTTCAAATTTCGGAAACAACTTCGTGGGTATCACACACTTTCCGATATTAAAGTCTTTTTGTTTCTTTTATTATAATTTTGGTTGTTAATTATAATAAGTTTCATGTGAAAGTTTGAACAATTGAATTGAATTTTTTTTTTTAAGAAAAAAAAAACTGTCAAGGGATTTAACATTCAATTTCGGTAGAATAATCTCCAAAAATTATCTGTTAGGACCATAGATTATTGTTAGTTCAGTCAATGTCGGATGGACGTAACAGTTGGCTGGACCCTAGGAGTATTAGTTTGCTGCTCTTATATTTATAATTTGGTAACTAAATATTATTTTGTTATACAATTTTCATAAAAGTACTAGGATAAATAATTATTATTTTTTTCCAATTCTTAGTCGATGACTAAAAATGAGGGCAAAAAGAACTTTAAAAATATTACATGTGTCTCACATTGGCCCAAACCCGTTGGTAAACAAGAAGAGCGATGATTTTTTTTTTTTTTTTTACAATTATTTAACATAACTTAGATAAGTCGAAACACCACGAACCTCCCATTAAATAATTTTTTTTTCCCTTTGAATTAAGAAAATATTTCAAGAAAATTAATATCTTATTCTTAAAAGTTCAGATCATCTCTTATTATTTGGCCAAGAGAAACTCAAATCATGAAAGGAATCTTGATTTTATTTTTATTTTTATTCTTCGCCAAATCCATAAAATTAAGGTAAAAATAATAAAATATATCTATTTTCAATACTTTGTGTGGCAGCTATCTACTTAGGTTTAAGAAAGTGACAAATTCTATTTATTTGATTTAAAATAAATAAAAGCAAATTCTTGATCTATTATTATAGTATGAGAGTGTAGTTCGCAACAATCAAGAATCAACCACAATATTACAAACATGCATTAATTAAGTGGGTGGTGTAGATATTAGGTAGAGAATCAAGCTCTTGCTCCCCAGCTACTCTCCATTTTGTTGTATATAAATAATGCAAAATCATGTATTTTGAAAACCAATAGAAGATCAAATCTTGAAGTGCGTGGGAGCTGCCAACAGTTTCGTGTTCTTGGCTAGGATTTAATGCTTTTTTTTCTTTTTTTTTGAAAAGCAAGATTGGAGAGTAGCATGCATTGGCTATAAGCTTCAGGTTGACCAATCAAGATGAAGATGTTATTTAATCGTTTTTGCAGGATATATTTTAATGGGGAGATATTGCTGACCATTTCCTTGATGAACGAGAGAAACGCCATCATTGGCCATGCATTTGTTTAAGCAATCCACGTACACGCTTCTCGTGTTTAGTTGGAAAAAAAAATTAGAGGCAAGATCATGGAAAAGAGAAAATGAGGTGTTAATATTAATTTTATTATTTAATTTGACGTGTAATTATCTCCTTTTTTTTTCTTTTTTTCTCTCTCTCTCTCTCTCTTTCCACTCCTTTTATTTTTTCAAATCAAACATGCTAGTTATTTAATCATAGTGTATTAGTCTGAGGCTTGAAAATACAGTTATGTTAAATATTTGTTAGCAGAACTTTGCCGCCCTAATGGTCATACCCGGCTCGAAATTAAATTAGTCGGGATTTAATGTAATATTCGAACACCAGATAGTTTAATACACTAAAAAAAATATATTAATTTTTTATATATACTACAAAAAGAGGAGTACAGTAAGAGTTCGATTCCTCACCTATTCTCTCCACCCATATGGTTTGTTTTTAAAATGATGTTGTTACAACCATTTTCTCGTATAAGAATTCACATTATTTTATCATATAGATAGAGTTAAAAAGACAAAAAAAAATTGTATAAGTTTTAATAGATTGAAAAGTAAAAAAAAATTATATATTAAATTCATGTTTCTCTCTTATCTTTTAATTTTATCTACACTTGTCTAAAATGCAAGTATCATTATAAGATAATTAATTTTTCGTTTGCCATTAAGTCATATTATCACCCGTTAATTATATTATTATCTTTTAATTAAATATTATTAAAAACTTCTCACTTATTCAACTAGAAAAAAAACTATTTAAAAATCACTGAAACTGGAAAGCTGTTAGGTATCTGCACCACATTCGATGTATCATACATTTTTGTCATGTAACGGATTTCACCCTTAAGTAACCAGGGTTATGGAATATTTTTTTTAAGGAAATTGTTGGAATTTTCGTAATTTTGCTGAGCTGACAGGTCACTGTCCAACATGATTAACCACTGAAAATAAAAAACAATAAAAAAAAATTAGGAAATTTTAAAATAAAAGAAAAGGAGAAGATGAAAGGAAAAGTCATTGCTAGCTTAACTCCACTTTCCTTATTTAAATAAACATAAAATAAAAATAAAATAAAAAAACCTCCTGGCACGTAAACTGAGAAACTTTAAACTCAAAACAAACAAATTCTGAGCGATCCATTTTTCTCATATCATCATCCTCTCACGATATTTCGGAATCCACCCGTTTTCTCACGAGTCCTTAAAGAGAATTTAGATTGATAGGTATCTGTTGAAACCTAACACTCTTAACAGGCTGCCTTGACTCTTCGGAATTTTAAAGAAATTAAATTTTAACGAAAAAAGAAAAATTATAAGCGATGAGAGCGACGCATCGTGGACCTCATAAAAGTGCTTTTAAATTGGAACCTTAAGAGTTCATTCTCGTGCTAGGCGCGTGGAGTTCACGGGGACTTAGGTTCGCGGTGTGGGGCCCATGATGGGTACAGCTTTGCCCAATAATGAACTCGTCCATCCGTTTGGTACAGACACAGTCACCCCCAGCTGTACGTTGCAGGTTTTGCAGGAGAGAGTTTATTGTTTAATGTTTTTCTTTTATTTTTTAATATTTATTTAAGGACAAAAGTAAAAAATAAAATAAAATTTTTGGGTAAATTTGTCATAAATGATTTAGGGAATTTTTTGCTGCAAAAATAGTACACCTCCCTATGCTTCTGCGAAGCAGGGCCGGTTATATACTGTTGTTCTAGACTTCTAGTACTGAAATTTTGTCCTTTCTAAGGCTAAAATTTATTCTTCAACTACAATATTGAAAAAAAAAAATTATGTATTTATATAATGATATATATACAGTTAGAAGTCTACTGATATATGCATTTCTAAGTATTTTACATTACGTTTACGAACTTTTGCATTGTATTTATGGAAAACATGATGATATGTTTAATGAAAAAAATGAAGAACTTGTGATTGTTGCAACATACAACAATTGTAAGTTAGAAGGGCGCCCTTCAAAAAATATAAGAACTTATTAACATTAAAAAAAAGTCATATTTTACCTTTCTTTTATAATAGTTAAACTCGTTGAAAAATGAAAATTTTATTATTAAATAGGGTGCAGATTAGCTCAACAAGTAAATACTCTCGAGACGGTGCAAAAATTTTAAGATTTGATCCACACCCACATATATTATGTGGTAAAAAAATTAAGATGTTATCAAACTAATCGAAATAATATTCATCAATCATGAAAGTATATTGCCTAAGTCCAACAGTTATTTTAAGAGGCCAAAATTTTATAATTTTTACTTTAGAGATTGAAATCCGGCCCCACAAATAACAACTGATTTCATTTATAGTATGTGTTTTTTGAAAAGTATACTATGAGGTTTCAATAATGACAAAGATGTATAATTAGCATCCTTTCAAAAATTTGATGGAGAATTCAAACAACTATAATGTTGCCAACTAAAAACCATCTTCAAATTTTCTTGAACAAGCGACATTTTTAAGATTTGTGGTTTGAACCAACTGAAAATGACATACAATTATAGTGACCCAATTGATTTTTTATTATGATATCTTCGATGAAGACATTTAGCATCCAATAGAAACCTTCTATTTTTATTCTTTCATTTTTATTTTGTTTAAAAAGAAGCAATAATCGAAAGATACCCCCCAAAGGAAGTAAATCATGCATGATAAATTGTCCCTTTCTTGTGAGTTTCATTGAAAGCTCTCTCCATAAATGGCTGCCATTATCAACACCTTTCTTTTCTTTTCCATTTTATTTTTTATTTAATCTTTTTAAGTGTCTTTTTCCATCAAAACCTAAGAAAAGCATTTGCCCCCCCACCAAGAAAAAAAAAAAAAAAACTTATTCTTCTAGCTAAGCTAGCTAATTTGCTGGGGCTCGGCTCATGAAAATAAGCCTTTTTGCAATTGTGCCTTCAAGTGGCTACAACTCATTGCGTATGCAATCTCTATCATTTAAGGATTTTTTTTTTTTGAGTTACTTTATGATAAAGATTTAATATGAGACAAATTACAAATTCAAAATTCAAAATTCTATTGGAATAATTTTCTTTTCTTCTTAATCGGCAAATAAAATATATTATATGTGTTCAAAAAAATTACTTGATATGTGTTCATATAAAAGTTCATTTCTTTCTAACAAATTGTGTTTGCTTTTTAATGGTTCCGCAAATCATCTAGTTTAATCTATCATAGTGAGTTTGCTTTTAAAGATTCCTAAAAAATATAAATATTACTTCAAATACATGATAACAACACCCCAAAGTGATAAAATAGAGAGCACATTTGAATTATTGGGAGGCATCAAAATAATACAAGTGATGTCAATGTGGCATAGATGAGATATTGTGTATTTTATTTTATTTGTATGGTTTCAATAAAAATAAGAAAGTGACACATGATGCATTGACCAATAAAACCCATTTGGAACGCAAAATTTGACAATAATAGCATTACATTTACAGTATTTATAGTCTTAAAAAAATGACATCTGGTCATTTTCTTGATCTCTTATGACAATGTGCAGTCTTAATCTTAGTAGTAAAAAACAATTAATTAAAATAAAATAATGTAATCCACAAAGATGATTCAACTCCCATAATGGGGACCAATATTTTCCACAGGGTCCACATGTAAAGATGCAATTCACTAATTGGCTCTTGCAAGGATTTTTTTTTTATAAATATTTTTAAAAGAAATTGAATTTCATAAATATAAATCAAACGTCATTCTCACTCTAGTGGCAACAATATTTGAATATTTTCAGTACCTTTGTATCACTTCAAAGGACCTTGTTCCTCGAATCAACTAGTGAATACCGGAAAGATGCAAAAGTTGTTATGACTAATATTCAAATTACTATAAAAATAATGAATATATATTGGGTGAGAGTTTTTTGCATATGCATGAAATATAAGTTTTATTATTATAGCTATGGTTATGTTGGAGCTGATATATGGCGGAGCAAGAATCTTAACCACACATGTAAAGTGATAAATAATAAAAAAAATGCATTATAATTTTAATTGTGTGCTTACGAAGGGATGATCTACCTTAAAGCAATTACAAGATAGTCGGACCCTATTATTATAGTGTTCAAATTAGAGCTTACGTGGAAAAGTTGAAAATAAATCTTGATGATCAATATATGATTTTTGTTAACTAAAGTAACATTTCAATTATTAAATTGAAATGATTATTTTCATTTTTAACTTTTCGGCAGAATTCTTAAGTTTTAGATATAAAGTAGCAAAATTCTTTTCTTCCAAGAAAAATTAAAAGAAAAAGTAAAGCAAAATTCTTGCCCCTTTAACCTCGTAGAGATATGGTAACAAATTCCTAAGAAAGAAAAGAAAAGATGTTTCAAGTGCTTTTGACTTTTGATGCTTCAATGTGTAATGTGCTGTTGACATATCCCAATGGTTTATATTTATGAAAGCAATAAAAGGAGACAAGTAAATAACTTGTGCAATCAACTTGCTTGCCATTTTCTTCACTTTTTGGGTTCAAATTATTCCTTGTGCCACCAAATTTGTATCAAGACATTTTCATTAAAACGTACTTATTGATTTATCTTTTTTCGTGGAAGCATAAAGTTTAACAATCAATATCCTTTCCCACAAATGTTAAAGAAAAATTTATTTAGCTGATTTTTGTGCATGGGTGAATTCATGGGGTGAAACTAAGACGTGGATGATAATTTCACATGAAGATGTAGATTTTTTTTTTAAAGGTAAGGGGTGGGCCAAACCTAAATAATTTTTATTTTCTCTTTACTTCCTCCAAGGTTCGAATTCGGGTGGTTAGCTGCTACAAGTTTCATATTGTTATCATTCCGACCACGCCCTTAGGGGTGAAGATGTAAATATTTATTAGTTCCTAATTTTAGAGTTCCCTTCTATTAAGGGATCTTTTACATCGACTAATTAAGAACCAAGTTAAAAAAATGTAAATTTTAATATAATATAAGGTAAAATATATTGCAGTATAGTATACATTTTTTTATCTTTTTAATTTGATCATTATTTTAAAATAAAGGATCTGTTATTGTAAAATTACATCTCCAATCTTGCATGGAAGGGTTCGGATCTTATTAAAGTGATTGGAGAAAATTTGTTGTTTGATATTTTACTTGACCTTTATCAAGTTTTATTTTTTATTTTTGAGTAATATTAATACACAAATAAGTTTGTATACAAAAGTGATCAACACAAGACAAGAAAAAGGGGGTGTACGCACTCGAAATATTCTAAACTTTAATCGGCATTTGGGTCGACAACGTTTTAATTTTTTATTTTTCTAAAAGAAAGTTTGGTTTCAAAGGAACCCAATTCACACAGTGTGACGATCTCAACATGATATCATCATAAGAGAATCAAGATGAAGAAGAACCCAAAACTTTAGTAATACACAAGCAAAGTGCCACTCAACTTTTTTATCTTTAAATACTTTCGAAAAAAAAAATCTTTAATTAGAGTTGACAGGGCGCGTGGAGCTATTGTTATCTTGCTGATTTGTTGATATATATCAAATATTTTTTCTATGCTAATAATTAAAAAAAATTATACAAAGTTATATGAAGATAATTAGGCGTAGCCGAATTGCACTTTATGATTGTTTGATAACATGCTTTTGCAAAAGTGTTCTATTTTTTTCTCACGACAAAGAGCAATGGAAATATAACATTATAGAGATTAAAAGTGTTTCCCAAGAAAAAGTTATCGCTCCAACTAGTTGTCATATAATGGTTGCTAGACATGCAAAATAATAATTATTCAAACTTCAATCTATCAATTTTCAACATTCATAAATATTGATTAGGAGGAGGTGAGATGTCCTTACAATTATAGTAAAATCACTTTATAGTTATAAAAAAAAATTTGGTTCTATCTCCACTAAACACCCCATTTGGAAAGGGTAAGAAGCTTTAATTGTGACTACACCCTGAATTCAAATTAGTCGGAGCCCAATGCGGTCGCTGAAAACCGGATGACTTAAAATCAAAAAAAAAAATTTGGTTCTATTCGAGCAATTGAACACAGATTTAAATAAGAATAAATTCTATATTTTAATACGTTATAATTTTTCTAAATCCTCCCTTAAGGAGCTCGCCTCCACATATTAATAATTATTGTTTATTGTAAAAAATATATGCTATATGTTATATTAAATGTTTAAGATTAAACAAAATGTTTTTCAAAATTATTTGGGGCAATAACTTATTCTTTAGACTTAATAAGATGACTTTGCATATTCCGTTTTAATAAGATGATTTTTCATATTCCCAACACTACATAGATGATAGATAGGATTGCGATCCTCTCCTGATTTGAGCACTCCTAATCTTTTACAGATCTTGTGCCACTTGTATTTTAATATTAATGAATTATTAAGATTTAACTATTTTTTCTTTTCATTTATTAACCACCAATCATATTAATAGCATTTGCTCAAATAAAGATCAGATCATGAGAGGATCTGATCTTAATAGATATTTGTAATAACTTTAGAAATTTTGTCTATCTATTTTATCAATATTTATATATTAGATTTGACATACTCTTTTCATTAATTATCAATGTAGCACATACTTTTCCTCTATATCTTTTGCATTAAGAATAACTAAGGTAAAATAAAAATTTTTGTAACCACACCTCTACTAAGTTATAGCATCTTTAGAGTAATAGCACGACTATAGAGGAGTTTTACTCTATTAGTATTTATTTTGAGAACAGTAACAAGAATATTCCTAAATAATTTGATAATATATATTAAATAAAATTATTTTATTATACATGGGGTTTCCCTAAATTAAATTTAAAGTGTGTTTATTTTTTGGATTCTTCATTGATAATGTTTGCTTACTAAAGTTATAAAGAAATTGAATAGATTTTGAGTGGGACCCATAAATTTAGAAATGAAAAATAAGAATCTCATTTTCACGTGGAGGTGGAAATAAAAGTGGGGAAAGAGAATGGGAAATGAATTGAGATTTTACCTATAAACGAAACCTATAATTCCTTTATATCACCATTTAAATATTTACCAACAACAACAACAATAACAATAATATAATAATAATAGTAAATTAATAATAAATAATAATATTAGTGGTAATAGTAATTATTATTGTTACTATTATCATTATAACTACTATAATAAATAAAATAATTATAATATTACTAGTACTATTATAATTATAGTAATAATATTGGTAGTGATAATACTAACAACAACAATAATAATGGTAATAATTATTATACTTAATATTTAATAATAATAATAATTATTTTTATTATAATAATTGTAATAGCAATGATGGGAATAATATTTATAGTAAAATATAAACTCTTTATTTTATTAGTGAATAAATACATAACTATAATTAAGGACATTTTAGTAACTCGTAACAATCTATTTCAATTAGGAGATAAAATAAGCACATGAATGAGTATACAGCTCATCCTAATCCTGATTCTTACAATTCAAATAAATAACTTATTTTGATTTCTGTTTCTTATTGCCATTCTAGTCAATTTCAATTCTGAAAAGTAAATACACTGTAAATTAGTAAAACAATGCAATAATTAGTAATACAGGCCAAATGAGCTAGTGAATGAATTTTGCCAGACTCTAAACTATATTAAGTGTAACTTAGTTAGACCTATTATATATAAATATGTGATTGTACCATGGATTTGATTTTAATGAAAGCTACGGTTGTAATGAAAAAGAAGTTTTTAATAAGTTTGAACTTCGTCACCAGTGGACTAATTTTAACCTATAATTTAACTAATTATATAAGGTAATGTGAAAAGCGGCTATGTTGCTTGATGACAAAGTTGGTAGTTAATTTATTTAACTAATTAAATAAATTTCTTGGTTTGTGAGTGTGAAAGGTTTTTAATTAAGGCTATATTTGGAATAAAAGTAATGCGGAGAGTTGTTGAGGATTATTAAATAATTGTGCGGTATAAATTGTAGGGAATAGTTTGTAAATATTAACTAACAAATAAATGTTAATATTACCAAATATGTATTGTTTTTGAGTAAACGTTAAACTTTTAATAAAATAAAAAAATTTCAAAATTAAGGAACAATTGCTAGTGCAAGAGCAATCTCACGACAAAATCTATATTTCTGCAAATCCCATAAATTCTCATGCATGAGTTTTTTAGGTAGTCGAGGAGGCTCCTTTCACCAAAAAGAGAAAGAAAAAAAGAGAAAATTTTGGATTATTTCTCTCATGAATTGATCGTATTCTTTATTTTTGAAGATTTTAAATTATTTTTATTTTTATTTAAAAGATAAGAGAAAAATAAGAATGAGTTGATGAGTTTGTTTGGTATTCTTAAAAAAATAAAGAGGTAAAATAAAGTTTTCAAAAATAAAGAGAATAATTTAAAAATAGTCAATTTATGAGAGGATAATCTAAAATTAATCTCGAACAAAAATATGTACATGTCACACCTATATTTACTGGATAATCAACTACACAATTGCCTCACAAAAATGTATACGTACAATGGAAACCTTTTCCGTAGCTATTAACGTTGTTTTTCTAAAGAGTATTGATATACTCAATGAATGGGGTGCCAATCCGGGCCTCGATAAAGTAAAAAGAAGTTTTAAAAAAATTTTAAAAATGAAATTCTTATGACTATCAGTTACTAGTTCTGGTTACTTGGAATTATCATTTTCCCTTTTGAAAAGATAAAGAATGGGCAAAACCTAACCAAATTTTTGACCCTACCTTAAGGAAGATTTAAATTTAGGTGGCCTATTAAATAAAACTTTTGAAAATTATTTGATAGGTTTTTGGGAGCCTAAGGACGATGGAAGTTAATCATACTTAATAATCATGATGCAATATTGCAATTTAACTAACAAGAATGAATATGTCAAGTAGGGTGAAATGAAGAGCTCTTAATTAAGTTCTATTTGGTATAACTTTTCAAATATAGTTTATTTAAATAGAACTTTTGTTAGTAGAACTTTTACCTAAGAATTTTAGTTGTTTGGTTGTTAAGGATAAATTTTATTAAAAATTATAAAATTACTCAAATAGACAAGTTTTTTAAAGTTACATCATAAAAAGAATGAAATAAGATTGTCAAATAAGTAAAAGATATTTAACCTCTACTCCCAAAAACTCAAAATTTGAGCTTTTACTAATAGAGGCAAAATAAATTATTTAGTGTTTATTTGATATGACTTATCTAATTGTTATAAGTGCTTATTTAATCTCATAAGTACTTTTTAAATTTTTTTTTGTGTTTGGTTTTTTTTTGGATAGAATTTTTCAAGTTTTAATAAGTTAATTTGTCTCTACTAGTAAAAGCTAAAATTTTGAAAAAGCCAAAAATTTGAGCTTTTATGAGTAGATGCTAGACATCTTTAACAAAAAATATGTAATATCATAAATGACCTAAAAATATTTCATTAATTACATCGTACACTTATTTATACAAAACTTGCACAATAAAAATTATTGCTACCATTTGATAATAAACGTATTGCCGCCACTTCACTTTTTTTTTTCATTGAAATTGCCGGCACTTTAATTATACAAAACCCTATGCTTACCCACCACTTGAGAGAAAACTCATAGCCAACACTTTTCGTGAGGAGCGTACCAAGTAATGTTTCTTGCTATTGTTTCAGCATTGTTTTTATTATATTATTGAATATGCTTATTGCCATAACTTAGTACTGTTTCATCTTTCTTTTAAACTTGGTCTTAGTTTCTAAACAAACTCCTAATAGTTATTGGTTAATGATTCAATAAGTTCATGTGTGGGTGCGATCTTACAATGGATTTGGTAACTAGTTGATTATTACCTTATTGGTATATGTTTTCTATGTGAGTCTTTTAGTTTTGCAGAACCCAACAGTTTAATAGTTTAGAATAGCTTTTGTAATTTACAACCAAACATCCCACAGCTTTTGGTCAAAAACTCTACTAGTATAAGCTCTATTCATAAAACCTCGACTAAATAGAGCTTTAATATTCAAAATTTATTTAAAAAAAAAACTAAATAACAACAAAAATTTTGATAAAAACTTATGAAATTAAATAAGTACTTATGACAATTAGATAAAATATATCAAACAAACACCAACTAATGCCCCTATAGAATCACTCTCTAGCCAAAGGCAAACCCTTTGAGCAATTTCAATCACCTTCAAATGATAGCACAAAAACCTTTTGCACAATTACCAGATCTGTATTTTAGTCGTTATATTTTTAAAATAACAATAATTATTAAAGATATAAATTCTACTTATGCACACAGTGTGTGATGTGACATGGCATATTAATTTTTATCTTGGGCATTGACTTCATAAAATCCAACCGAACATAAGATTAACGAGTTTACAATATCGAATATTGTTTTCTAACCATTAAGTTTTAATTATTATTATTTTTATAATGAGATTATTGAAGAAAAAAAAAAGGCTCTCATCTCCCTCCTCCAAACGTGAAAAATGGTTTAATTTTCTTTGTTGACTTACCGATTAGCTGGTGCGCGCCTTAAAGAGCACGAGATCCAGAATTTTCATTCACTACTAATTAATGCACGATTGAAATTTGAATTTCTACTACCACAAGAGTCAATTCATGTTACCAACTAAACTAGTTGGCTGGCATGTATAAAATTTAAAAGTTAGGTCTTAATTGATTTTTTTTTTAAAAAAAATAGAGTATATATTACAGTATGAAACTACGTTTGGAAGATGGGATTGACTAAATGAACTTCTAGAATTAGATTGAATTGAATCATATTATATAAATTATTGACTTTTATTTAATATATTGTCCGACAAGACCGAATAAAATTTAATTTAATGAAACTTAAAAAACTATTTAAATAGTATTTACTATTTGTTAAATTGTATTATCAATTGCTTCTAAAAAAGTTATATTAGTAATAGTTGATTCTAATATTAAAAACTCAATATAATTGTAAATAAATAATTGAAAATTCTTTTTATGCTAAATATGCAATACTAGTATAAATAAAAGGAAAAGAGTCATCAAGAGGAGAACAACTTTTCATTTAATCCTTTCAAAATCCACCCTCAAATAAACATCAATAATCCTATAACTATCGAACTAATTTAATTACTAATTCTTACAAACAAACATAACATTAAATAAAATTAATTTATTTACCTTTTAAAATTAGTTTAATATGACCCTTTATCATAACAAGTAAACATGGCCCAAGTATTGTAAAAAAAAAAAAAAAAATTCCGCCAGCATTATTATTATTATTTTGTGTTTTTAATAGTGCCTTTATTGTTTAATATGCATTACTATTTCCTACATTGTACGTTAAAAAGTAATCATTTTCATAATCCCTATTTTTTTTCACTTTTGTTTTTATTTATTTATTTTGTGTGTGGTACAAATTTCAGGAAACCTAGTTAAAAGCAGAATCTGCCAAAAAATAAAAAATGTAAAACCCACGCGCGGAATAAGGCAGGTCCACACAGAACCAGTCGCAGTTCATGGCGATGGCAGTACAACAGCTAACTTCAAATAATCAGAGATCTGGTTTCCGGACTGAAATTAACAATACCGCGTGGGCCCCACCTTTCTGACACAAGTCACACGACCACTTCGATCTGCTGTCAGTACTGAGAAAAAAAAAAAAGAGAGAGAGAGAAAAATTGTTAACCACGTGCACGTCCAAATGGCGCGTGAGTAACATTTAATGCTCCCGGTGTTTTGTCTGATCGCAAGACTAGAATCTTCGCCCTTTTATTTTTCTGATCTTACGTTTGGTGTCTCTGTCTTTGTTGCGTTAAATTTTTCTCGCATTACGCACCCATCTGTCTGTCATCTGTCCTTTTTCAGCATTCACTCTCAAAATTACTAAAAATCTTCAATCTAATTTGATGGGAAATTACACTGTGACACGTGTCGTGATTTTATAATTCGACGATAATAATATGGAAGCCGTGAATTAATTAGATAATTTCACGTGACAATTTCTTATGTAATAATGTGAGTATAGTCACTTATTATATTATTATTTTAAATTTAATTAGTGATATTTATTGCATGACTCTACTTATTTTATAATGAGCAACACAAACATACGATACAAGCTCGATTTAATATTGAGATTCAGCAGTTGTGATTAAACACTTGGTAAATACTCATAACTATATTATGTTACCACAATATCTTGTTAAAATCATTAACCATATAAGTTTTATTCTAAGGTTAGAGCTTTGGTTTCAATATAACTACGGTTCAAGCTTTTATAATTCACACAATCATAATACTAAATGAAGATACAGTTTTATTAATTCATATCTGTAATTCTTTTTGCTAGATATATATTATCGGAAAGCGCCACATATTCATTTGTCCTTTACTTAATAATCACGATTAGCTTTAGCTTTTTAATACATTTTAGTTCGTTTATGGCCGGATTTTTTTAATTTTTATTTTAATTATTGGGAGGAACAACTGAACATCTTTACTCTATGTTTAGGTTATCGAGGCTAACCATTTTTTTTCTTCATTTAAATAAATAATTCTAACTACAATCATTTACTAATAGAGTATTACCAATTGTTTTCCTCAGAGCAATTTAACTTTTTTTTTTTTTTACTTTTTCTTTTAAATAATACAACTCATGTCTCACGTAAATAGTTAATTTGTACATATGTATCTCCCATTTTCCCCAAAACACGCCATTCTCATTTAGATTTTAAACACAAAAGTAATGTGTGGTGTAATATTACGTGACTATTATTCACTATGATAAAAAAACATGTCATTTTCTAGGTCAAAAATGAGAGAAAAAAAAATTGTCATTTTCTACTCAAGTCATGTTTTCCAACTCACGATGAAATGCATTTAGAAAAGCATCCTATAAAAGGTTTATAAATTACAACCGTAGGTTCATACATGTAACATAAATGCTTACATACTTTTATCTTTAAATATAACATCATTTGGAAAGTGGGCATTGACAAGAAATTCAAAAACGTATCCATCATTAAAAACATTTCCCATGTAGACTTTTTATTAATACAATTTTGGCATAATACAACTATTATTATATATAAACAAATCAATATTCTTGCAAGCATAGTCCATACCATTTATGAATGTACCAAACTAAAAGCTTATAATTATTGTTATTATTTTAATATCGCACTGACAAATCAGAAATTTATCAGGTTCTTTTACATCAAGTATGACGTAGTCTGAATATCTGAACTCATAAGTGACCGAATCTACTTTTTGACTAAAAAACATGGGAGATAAATAATTATCAATAGTAAATAAAAAAAAAGAGAAATACTAATTACAACTAATTATGACGTTATTCATTTTCAAATTTTTTTTTATGTATCAAAAATTTATTAAGTTCTTTTACATTAAGCATGACGTAATGTAAATATCTGGACCCATAATTGACCGAATCTATTTCGGACTAGTGAAGCCAAGATATTGATAATTATGAATAATAAATTTATAAAAAGAAAAATAATAATTACAGCCAATAATGACTTTATCCATTTTCAAATATGTTTCTTTTTTAAATATTTATACGGACTTATCCATCAATATGGAGTGGGATAGATACCAAACTCCGACTACAACTCCCCACTCAAAACGATAAATCTTATTTCTCAATTAATCATAAAACTTTCCATTAATTAATTATAACCAGGACATTATCAGACGGTGAAAGCGATATCTCACAACACGATAAAAACGACTCCATCTTCTCGCCGAGAAATCATTATTATTCCTTCAAAATTTCAGAAACCGTCTATCGTTCGTTTCATATCGAAATCGTGAACAACTTTCATTGTATCACGTGATACAATAAGTAAACCCCAATGGCAAATACCGTAATATTCTACTACATCTGGGGTCAATTGTTTATTGCGCCCCATCCCAGAAAAAGCTTGTCGTTTCCTGGGGGGATCTGAGAGGAGTGAAAATCGCTTTCCCAGCTTTATTACCATATTCCCCAGCTCCACCTGAACCTCCATTACTAGCCGTCCGATTAATCCGACGTGGACCTAACGTAAGGATTTTCAGAAAATTATTTGCTGTTCTTTTAAAAACGAAACAGGTCTTGACAGTATCAAGCCTGTCTTGCCATGTAGGGAATCATTGCTCCAAGTTATACAGCTGTGTTAGCTAGAGATTCCGCGCCGATAAACTCGACAAAACGCAGCCGGCTTAGTGGGGCCCACTCGATAACTGTGCTTATCAAAAGTATTACAACTTATTGAATAAGCTATCACTTTCCGTGATAAGTTATTTGTATAAGCGCTTGGACTTATCATCCTCTCAATCTGTCTCCTCTTCCTATAAAAATCGCAATTTCTGCAAGGTTTAATGTCGGTATATAAATTAGAAAAGGCTTAGGAGGATATATAAATAGAGAGAGAGAAAAAAAAAGTCTTTTTTTTTTAGAGAGATAAAGCTCCATTTCTTAAGAGAGAAAGCTCCAATTCCTTGAGGGAGCTCGTTTTAACTCTCTGTCTCCGTCTCTCTCTTTCTCTCTTGCAAATCGATTCACCAGGTGAGTTTTTTAAAATACTGTTTTTGTTTAATTTTAGCTTTTATCATATAATTTTGTATTTTTTAATATTTTAAAGCTGTTTTTTTTTTCTTGTTCGTTTGATCTCTGAGATTAACATGATTTGCTTGCTTCAAAAGCTCCTACTTTTTTGGGTGATTCAACTTCATTTATTTCTTTTTTTTAATAATTATACTAATCTTTTTTTGGGTGTGTTTTTTAAGGCAGTTAAATCATCTAGTTCAAGGCAGGGTTTTTTTTTTGGGTTACTTTTAATCATTTTTAGCAGAGTATTTTTTAATTTAATTATTTTTATTAAATTTTTATGTTTGTGTAAATTGATTTTTGGCAGATCTACGGTAATAGTTGGTGAAAATTGTACGCTTGGAATTAAAAAAACTGGGTGCTTAAACGATGTCGTCTCTCAGTAGAGAGCTGGTGTTCCTGATCTTACAGTTTCTGGATGAGGAAAAGTTCAAAGAAACTGTTCACAAGTAAGCATTTCTTGTAACGTCTCACTTTTGTTATTTATTTATTTCAAAAAAAAATTTATGATTTTTTTTAACTGTAGTGTTTAATTAAGTGGAATTATAATTTGGTTTTTACTAAGTAGTAATTTGGCAGCATTTGGTTGATTAATTAATTAATTAATTGACTAATATTTTTTTAATTGAAAATAGGCTTGAACAGGAATCTGGGTTTTTCTTTAACATGAAATATTTTGAGGATGAGGTGCATAATGGGAATTGGGATGATGTTGAGAAATACCTCTCTGGTTTTACTAAAGTGGATGATAATCGCTACTCGATGAAAATATTTTTCGAGATAAGGAAACAGAAATATCTCGAGGCATTGGATAAGTAAGTGCACTGTTTTATGGACACATTTAATTTATTATCATTGTAAGTGTGTTCTGGATATGGTTGCCATATAATGAGTGTACGACTGATTCTTAATAGGCATGACCGGGCAAAGGCTGTGGAAATATTAGTGAAAGATTTGAAGGTTTTTTCTACATTTAACGAGGAACTATTCAAGGAGATTACCCAGCTGTTGACATTGGAGAATTTTAGGTATCATGGTTGTGTTTATTTGGTTTTGGATTAATCTTTGAATGCAGAATAATTTACAGGTAATGGAACTTAAAATGGGTAATTTTATATCATTGTAGGGAGAATGAGCAATTGTCTAAGTATGGAGACACAAAGTCTGCAAGATCAATCATGTTGGTTGAGCTCAAGAAGCTTATTGAAGCCAACCCCTTATTTCGTGATAAATTGCAGTTCCCCAACCTTAAAAATTCAAGGTTACGCACTCTTATCAACCAAAGGTAATTTTTATAGAGATTTCTTATATCCTGAAATTTAAATAGATTGATTGTTAAAAGTTTATCAGGGGCACTTAGAGGGATATTTGCACTTGATCATGTTTTTATTAAAAGGTCTATGTATACCATGGACAGAGTCCATTTGGCTTTCAGAATGTTAAATAGTTTTGAAAAACAGTTGAATGAACTTGGGCCATTTTTTCTTTTCTAAAAACCTCTTGTAATAATCACTTCAATTTGAAGTTCAAGTGGAGAATTCCACTAAGTGCCATAGAAAGAAAATGCTGTTATCCTGGTTGATTGAATTGCATACAAATAGTATTCTAGTTCTTGTCAATGGGTATACTGTACAAGGCATACTTACAGAGTGCAATTATAAACTTCTAACCACCCACATTCTTCCAGTAAATTATTAAGGTTTTCATGACATTGGCATTTTTCAAATCTGGTCCTGTCAGCTGTAATTGTTGACTAGTACAATAACTGATTCTTCTCATGGAAATCGCAGCCTGAATTGGCAGCACCAACTTTGTAAAAACCCAAGGCCAAATCCAGATATAAAGACTCTCTTTGTGGATCACACTTGTGGACAACCAAATGGTGCACGGGCCCCATCACCTGCAAACAATCCATTGCTTGGATCCTTACCAAAAGCTGGGGTTTTCCCTCCTCTGGGTGCACATGGGGTGAGTCATTAAGCTTCCTTCCATTGCTGTTTTTTGTTTCTCAGTCTTTGCATGTATTCTCATCATTCTTAATTTATGCATTCAGCCTTTTCAACCTACACCAGCCCCAGTTCCAACACCCCTTGCAGGTTGGATGTCTAATCCTCCCACTGTAACTCATCCAGCAGTTTCTGGAGGAGCTATTGGTCTTGGGAGTCCATCCATCCCAGCTGGTACATCCCTGTCTCACTGTAGGCATCAACCCTCTCTGTATTAAAGGTTTGAGATCTATGTAATGCATAAGCATTATTTTTAACTTTGGATGTTTTACATTGCCTTGTTCAGCTGCTTTGAAGCACCCCAGAACTCCTCCAACTAATCCCTCTGTTGACTACCCATCAGGGGATTCTGACCATCTTTCCAAAAGGACTAGGCCAATAGGAATATCCGATGAGGTAATCTGGCTTTGGCTTTCACTTGACTCATGAAATTATACATCTCACGGTGAAGTTCTGTAGTCATTTCTCCTGATACAAGTTATTTTCTTCTTAGTGACTTCTTTAATCGACCTTTTGTCATTTTTTCAGATAAACCTGCCTGTTAATGTATTGCCAGTGTCATTTACGGGTCACAGTCACAGTCACAGTCACAGTCAGGCCTTTAGTGCACCTGAAGACTTGCCAAAGACTGTGACAAGGACTTTGAATCAGGGATCATCTCCTATGAGCATGGACTTCCATCCTGTTCAACAGACACTTCTTTTAGGTTTAAAATTTTGAGCCTTTTATTTCTTATGTGCTATTTGGTATGTTTCTGTCCTTAAAAAGCATTGTTCTTTTTTCCTATGATTGACTTTTATCTTTTTTTCCTCAATGTTGTACTCAAATGTAATGGTTCAGTTGGAACTAATGTGGGGGACATAGGATTATGGGAAGTTGGTTCTAGGGAGCGACTTGTTTTGAGAAACTTTAAAGTTTGGGATCTCGGCGCATGTTCAATGCCTCTCCAGGTGTGTCACCTCTTTCCTTATCAATTAAAGACACCAGTTATGTTCATGCCCTATGATTAATGCATGTAATATTGGAGTGGCTAAATCTGAATATTGATGGAATCCAGGCAGCTCTAGTCAAAGATCCTGGTGTGTCTGTTAACCGTGTCATATGGAGCCCGGATGGTAGTTTATTTGGTAAGCTTGAGGATTTTGGACTTTGGATTCTACACTAATTTTGGTGGAATAGATCATTAATTGATGTCCATTCGATGTAATTGACAGGAGTTGCATACTCAAGGCACATTGTCCAAATCTATTCATATCATGGGGGAGATGAAGTTCGACAGCACTTGGAGGTATGTATTCATTGTTAAGTTATATGCGTGTCCAGTTTTTTGACCTTTCTGTTATTTTATTTGAGTTTCCCATATGCAAATGATTCTAAAATTTGTTATCCAGATTGATGCTCACGTTGGTGGAGTAAATGATATTGCTTTCTCGCATCCGAATAAGCAACTTTGCGTGATAACCTGTGGTGATGACAAAACGATAAAGGTTTTTTTTTTCTATATGATTATTTCTTTATGTTTATTTGTGGAATATAAGTTGCTATTCCTTGCTAATTTGGTCTGTAAATTTAGGTGTGGGATGCTACTAATGGTGCGAAGCAGTATATATTTGAAGGCCACGAGGCTCCTGTTTATTCTGTCTGCCCTCATCACAAGGAAAATATCCAGGTAGCTGTGTTATATTTTTGCTTCATTGTCTTGATTACATTGTTGGATATTTTCTTGCTTATTTTGCCTGCTGTGTCTATTTTTGTCCTATCTTTTCTAGTTCTTGATCCTCTATTTTTGATTTTATGTTTAGTTCATCTTTTCAACGGCACTTGATGGAAAGATTAAAGCTTGGTTGTATGACAATTTGGGATCTCGAGTTGATTACGAAGCTCCTGGCCGCTGGTGCACAACAATGGCCTACAGTGCTGATGGTACAAGGTTAATATGCTGGACTCAATTCTACCTGTGTTTCCAGTATTATGCTATTTGTTGTTGAATGGCCTCATGCTTGAATGGCTTTGTTTTTGTGTCACTTCCCCTTACTATATTGGTGGGTGGATACTGCAGGCTCTTTTCATGCGGGACAAGTAAAGATGGGGAATCATTTATTGTTGAATGGAATGAAAGTGAAGGAGCTGTGAAGAGGACCTATCAAGGATTCCGCAAACGATCTCTGGGTGTTGTTCAGTTTGATACAACTAAAAACAGGTTTTTGGCTGCTGGTGATGATTTCTCTATTAAATTCTGGGATATGGACAATGTGCAACTTTTGACTAGTATTGATGCTGATGGAGGTCTTCCAGTAAGTGTAGCATCTCTAAGTTGATTGTTAGAATCTTTTGAAGATTGGCAATTGCTCACTTTCATCCTTCCATATTTCTTAGGCAAGCCCTCGAATCCGCTTTAACAAGGATGGCTGTCTCTTGGCTGTTTCTACCAATGATAATGGAATCAAGATTTTGGCAACTTCAGATGGCATTCGTTTGCTGCGTACATTTGAGAATCTTTCTTATGATGCATCACGAACATCTGAAAACTCGAAGGTAGAAATATTGTTTATTGGTGTAGTAGCTCATTGTGTCAGTGTTGAATGAGTGTAACCTCATATGTGTTACCTAACGCAGCCTACGATAAGCCCAATTTCAGCTGCAGCAGCTGCTGCTGCAACTAGTGCTGGACTTGCAGACAGAGCGGCTTCTATGGTTTCAATTCCAGGAATGGTCTGTTGAATGTACATGCTTTTTATTTAATCTCACAATTTTACTTAACCATTTACAGTTACCCCTCAATGTTATTTAAGTATATTTATTATATAATAAACATTTCTACATTCACAATTTTATGATTCTTTTATCATATCTTTATCAATAAGCAAATTAATATTTTGCCAGAATGGAGATGTACGGAGCTTGGCGGATGTGAAACCTAGAATAACTGAAGAATCCAATGACAAATCAAAGGTTTGGAAGCTAACTGAACTCAGTGAACCAAATCAGTGTCGATCTTTGAGGCTTCCTGAAAACTTGAGAGCAACAAAGGTACAAAAATCTGCTAACTGGCTTTGTTCGTGGCTGCCTGTCATACAAATAAAAAACAGTTGTCCTGGTTGTGAAGCCTGTTCTGTGACATATATAGCCATTTCTTTGTTTAGAAAATGTGAATGTTTTCTGATGATTTTTTATCATGCAATATTTTTATTTTCTATTTTAGTTTCTTTGTTTCTTTTTCTCTCTCTATGTGTGTAAGTAATTATTGCCATTATTGAATGGCAATTCACAATCATGCCTTCAGGACCTGCTTAGTGGTGCTAACCCTGGATGTTGACAGTTTGATTTCTTAAGAAATTTGATGCTTACTTTAACAAACTTATATTTGGTTTTATGTTGTGCAAACTGATGGACAATGAATTACTTTCCTTTGCCCTTCTTGAATTACTTTCCTTTGCCCTCCAAGAAGGTTATCCTTATAACTTGTTACTTGAATACGACAGATATCAAGGTTGATCTTCACAAATTCAGGTAATGCTATCTTGGCATTAGCTTCGAATGCAATTCATTTGCTCTGGAAGTGGCAGCGAACTGAGCGTAATTCATCTGGCAAGGTATTTGGATATGTAGAAAGTAGTTTCTGTCCTGAGAGTTTTTGACAGTTTTAAGTCATTATTAAGAAACGAACCATGTAGTTTCAATCCTGAGACTTTTGACAGTTTTAAGTCATTAATTAGAAACGAACTATATAGTTTCAATGATTGCTGCTTCATCCTGTAGGCAACTGCCAGTGTGGCACCTCAGCTATGGCAACCGCCGAGTGGCATTATGATGACTAATGATGTTACAGACTCTAACCCTGAGGAGGCTGTACCCTGCTTTGCGTTGTCAAAGAATGATTCTTATGTAATGTCGGCCTCTGGTGGAAAGATTTCCCTTTTCAATATGATGACATTTAAGGTAATCCATGAATCTTTTTCTATAATTTGATGTTCATATTCAAATTCATGTCACTAATCTCAAACTTCTTTTGCAAATGCAGACGATGGCAACTTTTATGCCACCGCCACCTGCAGCGACATTTCTTGCTTTTCATCCTCAAGACAACAATATCATTGCTATTGGAATGGATGATTCCTCAATTCAGATATATAATGTTCGAGTAGATGAGGTATGGTAGGGATTATACAATTGTCTGACCCCCTTTTTTTTTTTTTGAGAATGCATTATTCATCTACCTTCTCTTCTTCCAGGTTAAAAGCAAACTTAAAGGCCACTCCAAAAGAATAACCGGCCTGGCCTTCTCTCATGCATTGAATGTGCTAGTTTCATCTGGAGCAGATTCTCAGGTAGTTATTTTCCTATGTTGATGTGCGTCATCAACTGGCATTCTCTTTTGGTTTATTATTATAATGACCTAAATACATGACCTATTTTTCTAACATTCTCTACTTTCTACCCACACAATAATTGGTTGCTTACTCTGTAGCTTAGTTGACTAAAAGATTATGATCAAATTTCAAATTAAAATTATTAGCACCAGTGAATTATCCCTGAATACTATTATGCTCAGCAAAATAAAAGTTTCCGTTATTTGGGCTCCCATTTGGAGCTCTCATGTTGAAGCCATAATCTAAGCTGTGATGATGGTTGACCTATCTTCTTGCTTTTTCAACAGCTTTGTGTATGGAGCTCCGATGGATGGGAAAAGCAAAAGAATAGATTCTTGCAAATTCCAACTGGGAGGACACCAACTGCGCAGTCAGACACACGTGTACAGTTTCATCAAGACCAAATACACTTCCTGGTTGTACATGAGACACAGCTTGCTATATTTGAAACTACAAAACTAGAATGTGTGAAGCAGGTATTTTCTTTACCAAGTTCACTTTGTTGTGTGTGAAGCAACTTTTTATTATTTTTTTTAAATATTATAAATAATTTGTGATCAGTGGGTCCCGCGTGAGTCTTCTGCTCCAATCACTCATGCAACATTCTCATGCGATAGCCAGCTGGTATATGCTTGCTTCTTAGATGCAACTGTCTGTGTTTTTAGTGCTGCAAATCTCAAATTGCGTTGTCGTATCAACCCGTCTGCGTATCTTCCTGCTGGTGTCAGGTACATCTCTTGCGACATGCTCAAATTGGGTGTACTGGTTCCTCCTTTGCCTTAGTTTGTGCATGTTTTCTAGTTCATTTTGCTATGTATTTGGTTCTATATGATCGAAGTGGGTTCTATTTTCATGATCAAAATCAATTTTGAGTTGAATTAACATCATCCTTTGTTTCATTAGCAATTGGGTGATATTCATTAGCCTGATAGTGCTTGACCATTTACACAAAACACAGGCAACCTAATGCTGCATACATTTTAGAACTGCCCCTTGCTATGGCACGTCCTTACGTCAAATTGCCACTTTTGCATTCACCATCAACAGTTTATCTTACTTTTTGAGATCTCAGCACCCTGATTTATATCTAACCTTAGAAGATCGGCTTCTACATTATTCCAGAACTGAAGTATTATTCCTTCTCTTGTGCATGGATAAGAAAATATTCTGTGGGACTTGGTCACTATGGAGATAACAGTCAACTCCAATCTTGAGCATTTATCTCTTATTTCATCTTCTCAATGGCTGAGTCGATCTATTCAGTTTGAGCTTTTGCTTTTCAAATAACTCTTCCCCCCAATCTTACATTTGAGTGTCTAGTAATAAAAAAATTAACAAAATTCCCAGTGAAGATTTTTTCAAAAATAAACCATTTGATAATGAAGTTTATTTGATTTTGGTTGTCTGAGGTTCATTTCTATAGAATCTACTGAAGAAGTAAAGTGCTTAAATTTTATGTAATCTTGAGCTTTTGAACTTTGACCTGGTAAATTTTTTTTTCACGATGCCGAATGTTAAG
This sequence comes from Citrus x changshan-huyou, assembly GCA_039657385.1. Lineage (NCBI taxonomy): Eukaryota > Viridiplantae > Streptophyta > Magnoliopsida > Sapindales > Rutaceae > Citrus > Citrus x changshan-huyou. The sequence continues at coordinate 12,745,863 of CM077547.1, read as the reverse complement.
TCAGATTGATGTAATCTTCTTGAACTAATTGCTAGAATTTTTCAATTATAAATATGCAATTTACTAATTGATTGGAAAGTCAAATAATGCTCCAACTCCTGCATCTGTTACTGTGACTGCCATTGATAATTCATCACTATGCCTTTATGCAGCAGTTCCAATGTCCACCCGCTTGTGATTGCTGCGCATCCACAAGAACCAAATGAGTTTGCGTTGGGACTATCTGATGGCGGGGTTCATGTTTTTGAGCCCCTTGAATCTGAAGGTAAATGGGGCGTCCCACCACCTGTTGACAATGGGTCAACAAGCAGCATGCCAGCTACTCCTCCAGTTGGAGGTTCAGGTTCAGATCAAGCACAGAGATGATGAAATGGCTGGCAGAGCATAAGTTCTTTTAGATGCTTGCCTTGCCAGCCACCATTCCAAATTAGGTATACTTCTTATAATTATTTCAAACTAAGACCGTTGCATTGAGTTTTGATTCAGTCCAATGTCATTATTTCTGTTTTACTTATGAATTTTAAACAATCTGTCCTCGTTCTTATCTAATTGATATTCGTTTCCCCAATTTTGCAGTTTGAGGTTCGGGATGTGTAATTTAAATGAAGAAGGACATGCAAAGATGTAGATTTTAACATGTTTTCCTTAATCAAGATAATTATAAGAAGATGTAAGGTAAATGCTGTGGGAGAATTGATAGTGAAATGATTTCCCTTTTTAACTCTTAGAAAGATCCTTTTTAAAGGAATTGCTATTTATCTTTCCGCTCTTGATGTTGAATATCATCAATGCAGTTTTTAAATATCAACTTGAATGAAATTTTCCTTAACATTGTATTTAACCCCTTGGTTTTTGTTCCCAATTTATTGTCAACCGGAAGGATACTATGCACGTTCCTTTGTAGCTTTTCAAAATTGCAGCAACTCAACCTTTGTAATATGCAACAAATATTATTACTACAATGTTCGAGCAATGGATTTTGTTCTGCCCTTTGTCATCTGCACAAGAGCTCGATGAGACTGAATTTGAATGACAAGCTTGCAGTAAATAGCCTTGTTTCATGCAGAGCTGGCAGAACGGGTCACCAAATCGTATTCATGTCGTGTCAAATTTAGGTCTTTAATAATTGTGTCAAAATATTGAAACCTAAACTTGACATGAAAAACAAAGGAGGCTATTTAATAACTTGTTTAATATTTATATATTTAACGAATGTTTTACACGCACGTATTAAAATATTATAAATTTATATTATTAAAGTTTTAATTATATACATGTAAATAATGTTACATATCGATATTATAAAATATACATGTATGCCGATATCAAAAGTTTATAATTTATATAAAATTTTCCAAGTAAATTTGTGTCTATGTCCAATATTTGAATTTTAATAACAAAAACTAAAACATTAATTTAAAATAGAAAATATGATCACGTCGTTGGTTGGATAAATGAGTTAAAAACTTCAAAATTATGTTGATTCAAACTCAACTCATTAAATAATCGTGTCAAATTTAATAACGCATACTCATTTATTCTTGTCGTGTTTAGGTTGTGTTAAATTTTATTAGTTCTAGTTTCACGCAAAAAATAGAAAGCACCATGAGGAATTTGTAGGGATACGTCGTTTAGGTGGTTAAAATTGAGTAATGCAGGCTCATAAAGTTAGAATGTAGAAGTTAATATCACAAATGATGTATCCTTAGTTAAATTGATGACAGTCACGAGTAAGTAATAGTTGATATATATAATTATTCAATACTCTTAACTATATGACACCAATGAATGAATGGTATGTTAAGTGTCATTTCAAATCTTGGCATTGATTTAACAAAATTCTACCAACGTATATTCACATGACAAATATTTAGAGTACGTACCAATGGTATGTTAAGTGTCATTTCAAATCTTGGCATTGATTTAACTAAATTCTACCAACGTATATTCACATGACAAATATTTAGAGTACGCTTCGTATGTTAAGACTAAACTAGAATGAATTGGATTAGATAAAATATTATTAGACTTGTTATATATAATTTTTTCTTGTGCCTTGGGTACTTATAATTGGACTCGACAAATTAAATTAACTTAGAAGAAATTTAAATATATTAATGTTAATTGATCAATTATTATATATTTACTACTTTTGATAAAGATTTATAAAATGCGCATAACAAATTGTTTTTATATTCAAAACATTACTTACAATTTACCCAATGCATATGATATGCCGTTCATAGTCTCAATTCGGAGATCACATGTTACTAAAACCTTGACTCCAGAATAAAAATCGTATGAGCTGTTGTACATGAACTTTATCATACAAATGACTTACCAACACATTCATGAAATTATATGGTGCGTCGTTTACAATATTTACTCATAAACGACATAATTGACTATATTATTTAAAAAAACTAATGTAGGTTTAATTATTTTACGTTAATATATGTATTAGAGCTCTAACTTGTAATTGAAACCCTTCATTCCATCTTGGAGGGCCATACCATCGTAAACAATTCAATATTTATATGCGCTCGATAAATCTCAATTATATCAGATGTAAACTTTTGATGAAAAGTAGGAATCCATATTATACTAGGATTAGTTTCCTTATTAACTAAAGTTTAAGACTTTTTAATTCCTTTCTAATTTAGAATTTTTTTTCCCTTTCAATTTAGGATTTTATTTTTACTTCATGAATTAGGATAATTACTACTACTATAAATAGCTCCCTCTTGTAGCCTTTGAAGGCAGAATTTTGAGTTTAATAATATTTCAATTTTCAAATCTCTTTGTGAGTATTTGAACAGTTAATTCTCGGTATTCTGCGGAATCAACGAGTCTTAACCCCTAAGTTCGCGGTATTCTTTTGAATCAACGTGAATTTAGTTGTTCTTTTATTCCGGTATTCTCTAGAATCAACGGAATATTTTGAACATTAAACCTCCGCTGCATCAGCTTAGTATCAGAGCCAAAAACTGGTATTACTCATCTAATCCCATCTACCACCAAACGTTTCCTTTCTCCTTTTTGTTTTCTTCCGTTTAGCTTCATTATTTAAAAAAAAAAAAAAAACCGAAACAGAACAGAAACAAAAGCTTCAGCCCGCGGCCACCGTCCAAGGTTGCCGGCTCTCGTTTTCCGTCACCGATCCGGACGCAACCACCACTAAATGGATCATAAATCGCCGGCCATCAAACCCCAAGCATCTGCCACCGTCGATTAGCCACAAATTGCCGGAAAAAGAGCCAAAACAGCCGCGATCGTCGCCACCTCCGTTCACCACTTTCTGGCACGATTTGGCCAGAAGCACCACCATCAATCCATTCCTCTACATCAGCTGAACCTTTCCCACCATTCCTCACCGCTGATCGACGCTCAAACCGCCGGAAACCGAAGCCCTCCAAAACCGCCAGCTTTATCTACAATTTCCGTCCAAAACACCACTTTTTCGGACAAACCACCACCACCATCATACTCGCCAACCCAAAATCTTTCAAATCCACCCATCCTTACTCGATTTCCGACCACCGTCATCGGATATCTAAAACTTTTGCTTAATTACAGTTTCAGCCTAAATTTTTTATTTACTTTCAGTTTAGCCCCACCACCTTTTTCAATCCGAATTTGAAAAAATGCCTCCAAGAAAAGCTCGTGATGCTCATACTGCAACTTACAATCAAGAAGATGTTTCTAAAGATGAAGACCTGACTAGTATGACAGCCAGAATTGATATGTTAGCTGCACAAATGGCACGAATGACAAAGTTACTTGACGAATGCCATCGTACTCCAGAACGTGAAGACAAATCAACTGGAAGCTTTGCTAACCCATTCTCTGGGCGTCGACCTAGAACTGAGTCTACTGATGACAGAAGATGGGAATCTGGGTTGAGAATTGACATTCCCGAATTTCAAGGAAGTGGTCGACCTAAAGAATTATTGGATTGGATTAATGCTATTGAGGAAGTTTTCGAATACAAAGAAGTTCCTGAAAATAAACTAGTTTCGCTTGCTGCAACTCGATTTCGTGGAAGAGCAGCAGCTTGGTGGCAACAAACTAAGCTCACAAGGATTAGGCAAGGCAAAAAGAAGATTGATTCTTGGGAAAAGTTCAAAAAGCACTTGCGTGGAGCATTCTTGCCTCATAATTACGCCAAACTGTTATACCAACAACTACAGAATTTAAGGCAAGGTAATCGATCAGTGGATGATTACACCACAGAATTCCATTGGTTGGTGGCACGCAATGACTTGACAGAGACAGAAGAACAACAGATTTCCCGTTACATTGGAGGCCTACGATCTCAATTTCAAGACCAATTAAATTTACTTGACCCATACTCTGTTTCAGAGGCACACCAATAAGCCCTGCAGTTGGAGAAGCAATTTAGTCGACGTACTAATGACTCAAGCTTTCGGGGTGCTCGAAGTGTTGTTCGTGATAATTCAAACCCGACTTCCCAATTTCGTAATTTCACTCCTCCAAATCCTCCAAATAAAACTAGTAAGCTTAGTGAAATCGGTCAAAGCAGCAAAACCCAATCCTCGGGTTCAGGATTACGCTGTTTTAATTGCGGAGAAAATGGGCACCAAATGACAGAATGTAAAAAGGGAGGAAAATATGGTAAATGCTTATTCGTAGGCATAGAGGAAAGCGAAGACTATCAGGAGGAAGAAACTGAAGAGTTCGCTGTAGAGCCAACTTTTGATAGTAGTGGTAGCGCTCAATCTGTTGAAGAACATGGCGATAACGGACCAATGTTGATCGTGAACCGCGCATTCTTCACTCCTAAAGGTCAAGACAAAGACAAGTGGCTACGACAAAATATCTTTCAGACTAATTGCACAATTGGGGGTAAAGTATGTCGTATGGTCATAGACTCAGGTAGTTGCGAGAATGTCATTTCGGAAGAAACCATAACAAAGCTAAATTTAAAGACATAACCTCATCAAACTCCATACAAGCTTACATGGCTGAAGAAGGGAAATCAAGTGACAGTATCGAAACGTTGCTTAGTTTCCTTATCCATTGGTTCAATTTATAAAGACAAAATTTGGTGTGATGTTGTGGCTATGGATGCTTGTCATCTATTACTAGGTAGACCTTGGCAATATGATCGAAATGCAGTACATGATGGGAAGAGAAACACCTACAGTTTTATGTTTAACAACACCAAGATCGTTCTCTTACCTAACAAGAAGTTCACTCTTCAGCAAGACTTGGGTAATTATTTGTTAGGCAAGAAGCAATTTATAGATGTTGTAGCAGAGACAAAGAGAGTCCACATTTTATTGGGAAAGAGAGTAACGGTGATTCGAAGATTCCTGAAGCTGTGACACCTATTCTGGAGGAATTTCAAGATTTGTTCCCCAATGAGCTACCACAGGGTTTACCACCTCTTCGGGATATACAACACCAAATTGATTTGGTACCTGGTTCTACATTACCAAATCGACCTTATTATCGTATGAGTCCTACAGAACATGAGGAATTAAGGCGCCAAGTGGAAGAGTTACTAGAAAAATGATTTATCCGTGAAAGTCTTAGTCCCTGTGCAGTCCCTGCTTTATTGACTCCAAAGAAAGATGGTTCTTGGAGGATGTGCGTGGACAGTCGAGCTATCAATAAAATTACAGTTCGATATCGTTTTCCAATCCCTCGATTAGATGACTTGTTAGATCAACTCAGTGGAGCAATAATTTTTACCAAATTTGATTTGAAAAATGGCTACCATCAAATTCAAATACGGCTTGGAGATGAATGGAAAACAACTTTTAAAATTCGTGAAGGGTTATACGAGTGGTTGGTAATGCCGTTTGGCTTATCCAATGCTCCGAGTACTTTAATGCGAGTCATGAATCAAGTTCTTCGCCCTTTCATTGGAAAGTTTGTGGTTGTTTACTTCGATGATATGCTTATATATAGCACCAGTCACGAGTTACATCTACAACATTTGAGAGAAGTGCTTTCAGCCTTAAGAGCAGCAAGTTTATACACAGTAGTAAACAAGTGTATTTTCTTGACAGAGAAAGTATTATTTTTGGGATATGTGGTGTCGAATAATGGTATATCTGTTGACCAATCAAAAGTGGATGTTATTCGAGATTGGCCTTCACCAACTACTTTATCTGCCACCAGAAGTTTCCATGGATTGGCCTATTTTTACAGGCGATTCATTCCTCATTTCAGTACTATTATGGCACCAATCACGGATTGCATGAAAGGAGGACAATTCTCTTAGACAGAGGCAGCTACTAAGGCATTCAAGATTCTCAAAGAAAAGTTGATTACTACCCCAGTACTTGCCTTACCAGATTTTTCGCTCACTTTTGAGGTACATTGTGATGCTTCTAAGGTCGGCATTGGAGCTGTTCTTAGCCAACGCGGTAAGCCTATAGCTTATTTAAGTGAGAAGTTGAATGGAGCAAATGCACACTACAGCACTTATGACGTGGAATTTTACGCAGTAGTCCAAGCGTTAAAACATTGGCGACATTATCTAATTCATAAAGACTTTGTTTTATACACTGACCATGCCGCGTTAAAGTACCTCAGTAGTCAAGACAAGCTCTCTCATAGACATGCCACGTGGACAACATTCCTTCAACAATTTACTTTTGTGGTGAAGCATACCTCTGGTGAATCCAACCGGGCAGCAGATGCACTTAGTCGACGAACTTCTTTATTGACACAGATGCATAATCAAGTTCTCGGATTTGACACATTTTGAGAGTTATATGCTTCTGATCCTTACTTTGCTCCTATATTAGAAGACGTTGTTGCAGGGTTTCGCTCAGATTATCATTTACATGACGAATTCCTTTTCAAGAGTAATCAGTTGTGTGTTCCTGACTCAAGTTTGAGATTGAAAATCATTTCAGAGTTACATAACGAAGGGCACATGGGTCGTGACAAAACTCTGGCTCTAATCGCCAACACTTATTTTTGGCCTACTATGAGGTGTGAAGTCTATCACTATGTCGAGACTTGTCGCATTTGTCAAGTTTCCAAAGGCGCAGCAACTAATGCTGGGTTATATATGCCGCTGCCGATTCCAACACAACCTTGGGCTGACATTAGCATGGATTTTATTTTGGGATTACCCCGCACTCAGAGGGGTATGGATTCAATATTTGTTGTTGTTGATCGATTCTCGAAAATGTCTCACTTCATTGCTTGCAAGAAGACTACAGACGCTTTGACTGTTGCTCGCCTATTCTTCAAGGAAGTTTATAGATTGCATGGTTTACCAAGTTCTATAGTATCTGACCGGGATACACGATTTCTTAGCCATTTTTGGAAGACATTATGGAAGTTGACTAACACTCGCCTGAATTTTAGTAGTGCTTACCACCCACAAACAGATGGTCAAACTGAAGTTGTCAACCGCTCTTTAGGAAACCATCTACGTAGTCTAGTTGGCGATAACCTGAAGATGTGGGATCAGAAGTTATATCAAGTCGAGTTTGCTTATAACCGTGCAGTTAATCGTAGTACTGGTTTAAGCCCTTTTCAGGTGAATTACGGATATAATCCACGAGCTCCCATCGACTTGGCTCTGATTCCAGATTTAGTTCGCAACAGTAGTAAAGAAGAAGACTTTATTGAGCAGCTTAAGAAAATTCATGAAACTACGCAAGAGTCTTTGAAGCAGACAACCGAAGGTTATAAAATTGTAGCAGACAAAAAACGTCGAGCTTTGAAATTTCAAGTGGGAGATCTTGTTTGGACTGTCCTAACTAAAGATAGATTCTCAGTTGGTGAGTACAACAAGCTTTCTGCCAGGAAAATTGGCCCTTTAGAGATTATTGAGAAGATAAATCCTAATGCTTACAGATTAAAGCTTCATAGTCATATCCGCACCGCAGATGTATTTAATGTTAAGCATCTTATTCCTTACAGAGGTGATCATGATGAATATGTTGTTGCTGACAATCCTAATTCGAGGGCGAATTCTCTCCACCCTAGGGGGAATGATGAAGAGTAGGAATCCATATTATATTAGGATTAGTTTTCTTATTAACTAAAGTTTAAGAATTTTTAATTCCTTTCTAATTTAAAATTTTGTTTCCCTTTCAATTTAGGATTTTGTTTTTACTTCATGAATTAGGATAATTACTACTACTATAAATAGCTCCCTCTTGTAGCCTTTGAAGGCAGAATTTTGAGTTTAATAATATTTCAATTTTCAAATCTCTTTGTGAATATTTGAACAGTTAATTCTCGGTATTCTGCGGAATCAACGAGTCTTAACCCCTAAGTTCGCGGTATTCTTTTGAATCAACGTGAATTTAATTGTTCTTTTATTCCGATATTCTCTAGAATCAACGGAATATTTTGAACATTAAACCTCCGCTGCATCAACTTTCAAGCTATATTTTAAAGAGTAATGATACAGCCACAAACTCTTGTACAAACTTATTTTGTACAAATTGATGTGGCATGATAAGATTGGTTGAATTAAATATCACTTGGCCCACATGATTTGTTTTTATTAATTTATATTTTCATTCAACCAATCTTATCATGCCACGTCAATTTGTACAAAATAAGTTTGTACAAGAATTTGTGGCTGTATCATTACTCTATTTTAAATAGACCTAACTTAATATATTTATACCTATAATTGTATAAATTAATATTCAATAGGAAGTGCTGTACCATTACCATACAGCCAGTCATAAATCATAGTGGGGTAACTTTTCCGAAAACTGATGACGAATCAAAAACACAATTTCATGTCAGGACCCATAACAATTCTTAATTAATCTGAAAAGACGTGGAACAAAACTTGAATAGACCATATGACTACATTACACCAAAAAGGCGAAAATGAAACAAGATGGTTAAGAAAGCAGGAGGTATTGAGGTTTTTGGGTTTGAGGTTGCGTTAAAAACAAAAGAAAGGCTAACTTTTCATATACGAGGAGCGAACAAATGAAGGGAAATATTCTTAAAATTTTGAAATTAATCAATAATCATAACCCCAAAAAAAATTGAAGTACCCAACAGTTGGATTGATAATCGAATCGACCGTTCCAGACATTCAGTTATCTGAATTCAAAAGAAACAAGAAATCACAAGACTCACCTAAGTAACAAGACTAGTGGTATATATTTAATGATATAAAATGGCATGGTTCAAGAGTCTGTACACAGAATTACATGCGGGAACTTTTCTTTAGTCATCAACCAAAAGTACCGGCAGATACTTAGTTCTTGAAACAGTACGAAATGATGAAATGATGCTCGTTAGACGAGCTACGAAATGTGCTCGTTAGACGAGCTACGAAATGTGCTCGTTAGACGAGAAATTCAAACTACCGTCAGAGAAGTTTCTGTACAATTACTTAAATACAGGAAATAATTCAAAAGAACGGTTCTCATAGAGCAAAGAGAATCATCACATAAACACCTTTAATTACTGGTGAACCCACTTCCAAGTCTAACCCGTATGTACAGTTCGTCAAATGTCTTCTTAGGCATATAAGTAGCAGCTCTTCCATGCCAACATAGCTATTTACAGGACATCATATTCAACCTCCAGAACTACTCAGGGCGGAAGCTTACCAGATTGGGGAGGTCCCTTGATTGAAGTCTCTTAATGTCATTAGCAGTCACCTTGCATGACTCCAAAGTCAGTGATCTTAAATTCTTCAGTGGCTTCAGGTGACGTAATCCTGCACTTGTTATCCGGGAATTTGAAACATTCAAAGAGACCAACCCTGTTAATCCTGCATTTACAAGAACAGAGGTTATGGCAACAAGGTTAAAAGATCCCCAATATATATATGAGCATATCCAATATGATTTTTGTTATTCCTTAACAAGCTAAAAATTCTAGTTTCTAACTTCTTGTGAGTTTTTGCAAGTTCAAAAATTTTACCCACTGAAAATTAGCAAAGGATAATCATATGGTTACTTTTTCTTCTTTAATTAAAACTTCTCTTTGATTATATGACAGGATAGGGCTAACTATTTTGGATTGCAGCATTCTTAAGCTTCCTATGGTTAAAATAGCAAAATGAAACTATTTCTGGATGACATGATATCTAGTAGGCCAAATGCAGAGTCGGAATTCACCAACCAAAGGTAAGTGAAATACTCTCCTAATTCACTAGATGGTCATGGTAACAATTTTTATTTCAGAAATAAGCTTATGAACTAGTACTACCAATCATTAATCATTGATGAATGCACATGTATATCCTGCACATAACATTTGAATCCAAGATCCACAAGAAGGTGCTTTCAACAATTTCTCTATGATAATCATCCAAAGTAACGAGATGAAGGTAGTATATGGTTAAAAGTTCATCAAGATACCAGAAATCAACTCCAATGTTTTATCTGTCAGGTTGCAGTTTTGTGACAGATTTAGCAGTTTGAGGGATGAAAGATCTTTGATATGCTTTACACCTGCATCAGTCAATCCTCCTCCACATATTTCCAAGGACCGCAGGTTCTTAAAATCTGTCGAAGGATAATAAAGATTAGTAACCATTTGCATATATAACTAAATTCAAATCAAGGGCAGTTAGTGACAACCAAAGTAAACTTCATAACTTAGGTTGAATAATTAATCTACAAGCCGATGCGTCCAGTATCAAATAATTAGCAGATAAGTTCCAATTTCATGAGAACTGCCTTCTAAGGTTCATTAATACACTTCAAGTTCTTTCTCTGTACAATCACATAGGATAAGTAAATAACATAACCCAGGATGTCATTCAGTTCCAAATAAATAAACTGGATAATTGGAAATCGTTTATGCATGCATCCATCCATCTTTCTAGTCCACATTGGGTGTTCTAGAATGGCCGTCGGTAAGGTTAGGGTATCTAGTTTTCATTAATGAAAATTGAACCTCACTGCCAGAATCTATTTAGCAGGTCCAAAAGTGCAAGTGTAGTTTTCATGTAGTGAACATCAATAGTAAAAGAATATTTTTCTCCTTCTATCTGAATCATTTAAGCACGGTGGAACTTACTTCGCAAATAAGCTGCTCCAGAATCTGTAATACGAGCTCCAAAAAGATCGAGATGGGTCAATCCAGTCAAACCTGTACAAGAGACACATAAAAATTTCACAAGTTCAATACATCTCAAGAATAAAAAAGCCAGAGCTCACATCCATTCAACTTAGCATTAATCTCAAAAGTTATAGCATATAAGGACCAGCAATAAAGTTTAAACAATAACATGCCCTACTAAATGGCCAAATTTATATGAGAAATTTATTACATGCAAATAAGCACAAAAAGACAAATAAATTATTAGAGTTCAGGAAAAAATAATACAAAACTTTTGGGCTAGCCTAGCTTGTGATACCATGTGGTGATTGCAACTATTAAAGGAAACATTCATCTTAAAGATGAGTAATCAAATCTGCAAAGGTTCCATTCATTTAAACACACTCACTTGTGAGAGCAGCAAGTCCAGTATCTGTAATTTGCCGAGCATCGAGATTAAGAGACTTAAGTGATGACAATCCAGCCAATTTTCTTAAACTACCATCCGAGATTCCAGTGAATGAAAGATTTATACTCTCCAGATTTGTCAAACCTACAACAAGATATAAAAGTAGAAGTCGCGTTAATACATAATATAAAATCCAGGGAGCATTTTAAGATTGAGTCAATGCCGAACAAGTCCAAATTCAAGGCTTTCAGCAAGTTTACTGTCTGTCAAGACTGAGTACAACAGAAACTATTTCTTGTGAAAGAAACCTTAGATCAGCAATCAGTAGAGTTTTCAAATTGATTTCCAGAGGAACCTTAGAGTGAACAGACATAAAGCACTATGAACAAAGAAAGAAAGAAAGATAGAAACTATTTGAGATTGATGAGCTCATCACAGATGAAAAGACGTATTTTGAGGAACTGCCATCCCAAAATCATGATGGCAGAACAATAAATTTGAAAAATAATAATAGTAAAACAGGCTTCAAAACCAGCATCCTACTACACCAGGAAAGGACTGATGAGGTATAGGAAGCAAACCAGTTTAAATCCAGCTAAACTAAAAAGAAAGTATATCCAGACACATTAAAGTCGAGTGCTCAGGCAAAACAAGATAAATCAATCTACAGAGACCAAGACTACATTCATTTTTTAAAGCACATATATCTGTACACATGAAATGTGATATTACATCAATAGAATCATGACCAGAAGGTGATATGTCTAACCAGAGAGATGGCGGAGCCCGCTACTTCCGACTTGTGTGTCAGACAACTCCAAACATTTTAAATTGCAAAGGCCTGAATCCAACACAATTAATGCAAACTTCAGCATCTCGTGAAGCACAAAAGAATATACAGGGGCTAAAATAAAAGATGAGGAAGAAGTATGCTAAACTCATGTAACAAAACGGGGGGGAGGAATAAAACCACAGTGCATAAATAATAAATAAAAAAAGGGTAACACACCACTCAAGAAATCCCCACGTAAAACAAAATGGTATCCTCTGGTACCTACTACCCCTAGAGACTAGTTCATGTTTCCATTCTACTAAGTCATACAATTTCCTGCCTAGACTTAAAGAGTTCAAAACATCACAATTTCTGTCGGGTTCATGATCAGAGGATTGTTTTCAGTTGGCAGAGATGCAAGACATTTATGTTCATCATTCCCAGTACAAATCTTGTGTTATTAGTTACAAAAAAATGATTCTAACATATGAGGGCAACCTCATCAATGATTTTAATCCAATGGTTGATTTCAGCCCTCAAAATATGAAGTTTGTAACGCAAGTAAAAGTTTGATTTCATCAGGTGCTCAAATTCACAATAAACATAGCTGCGTGATAGAAATTCCATTATCTTTCTTTGTAAGCAGAAAACTATGGAAGAACAAGTAAATCAATCAACAGTAATTCCAGCCCGAAAAATTTATTATAACTATTAAGCATAAGTAAAACGTGACAAAGTAGAGGTTACAACTACAGAAAAATTGTTATGAGTAATCACCTGTCAAATTAACCAGTCCTTCATCACCAATCCCACATGAATCCAAGTTCAAGCTCTCCAAGTTTGTCAATCCTGTTTCAGAGGAAAAATTAAATAAATATTATCCCCTCCGTTTATCTCTTTTTCTTCTTTCTAATTTCTTTTAAAGAAAACTATTGTTCCAATCTGTAAACCAAGTAAGATGTATTCACCAAAAAGCTGCAGAAGATAAAGGCCATAAATCAAGAGTCGTTTACTCAACCATGAAACAGAAAAATGCAAGCTATACCAGGTAATAGAATAAGTTATAGAACTTTCAATGTGGAGTCTCTCATTCTATGGTGAAAACAGCAAGACGACTTTCTTTACCATGATATAAATAAACAAGTACTGAAGAGGATAACACTAATCACAAGAACTAAGCTTTATAAGATAGAACTATAGCAGAATCTAGCCCACCTTTCAGGTGTACCAAACATTCATCCGTGATCTCATTGAAACCCAGGTTTAAAACTTTTAAACTCCCAATCTCTGCACACAACAAGTATATCAACTTCTTATCTACTGCAGTATATTCCACGATTCCAGAATGTGCGGATAAGTGAGCATTAAGGTTACTTACTGGAAAACTTCTCGCATCCATCATCGGACAGTTGACATCGATTAAGATTCAAGTAGAAGAGTGAACCAAGAGCTGCAGAAAAATAGGCAAAAGGATGTAACAACGTAAATTCTAAGCAAACAATCGCTTCTAGTAATGTAACTGATAATTTTCTATATATTACCTCCATGTCTTACAACCATATCAGATGTCAATCACCCCCCGAAAAAAAAAATTCCTAGGTACATGAGTTGGTAATTGCAGGCTTGATACCAACAAAAAATAAAATAAAATTAATGATTACTACAAACACAAAACACTCAGCAATTCTGACCTGAAAGAGAGTCCAAACATGCAGCAGTCACTGGGCAACCTTCCAAGTTAAGTAGAGTAAGCTTTTGCAGACCTGGAACAAATAAATCCAGTTTCAAAGGAAAGCAGTTTGAAATATTGAGTTAAATGCCCCAAATGTTAGATAAAATGGGGGTAACGAAACCAAGAAAAGTTACTAGACAAGGAAGTAGGAATACTTGTCAGAAAGACGTGCAAACAGAACAATCTTATAATCATGGAACATAGAATAAAGATGACACTTGAAATTGATAATCCTGAAACATAGATCAAAGACGACGGTTCAAAATTGTGAAAACAATGCGTATGATTGTTGTTCAAGGTATTTGCAGCTGTATGGATTGTTAAGTATTTTGGTAATTTTAGGTCTTTTCAGAACTAAGACGTGGCAATGGTCTGTCGTTGTAATTCAACTATTGTACCATCAGATAGGTCTAATAGTCACAGCATACTGATTATTTTGCTTTTAGACTAATTCCATACGTTGAAAATTATAGCTTTCAAAATATTTTTTCAATAGTAAACCTTGCACATCCCCTCAAACCAGTCTTCTCATTTGGTTAACAGGTTTTTCTGCTTTCCAAGGGACCTTGAATAGCGTGAAAAAAATAACAGCAAATTACAGATAGCAGAAATCCCACATTCATTAAAGGAAGTGAAATGTTCATATGTCCAGGATTGATGTGTAACACAACTTGTCACTGAAGTAGTAAAAATGAGCATGAAAATAAATAACAGAATTAAATACCTTTCAAGTAAGCAATGCCAGAGTCTGTGACCTTACTGCAGGAAATTTGTAAGCTTTTCAAGTTTGTAAGCCCTGACATATAATTAAAACATTAATTTACACGGGAATATTTACAGCTTAAAAACTCACAATAGATATCAAAAGTTTACTTCACAGATCCGTCAAATACATTTAGACAGATGTGAAGTACTATTTTTAAGGTAGAAGGGGGGGAGTTCTTACAAGCAGAACTTGGCACTGAAAACATATTCAATTTAACTAAGGTAAGCCTCATGCAAACAAAGTGCCATTCAGTTAATTGACTAACAGCAAGGTTCAATGGTTGCAAACCCCATGATCAAGAATGGCCGATTGAAGTGTAGAAAGGCATTTTTTTTTTTTTGGGGGGGGGGGGGGGGGGTAAGGTTAAAATGAATATAAGCTCTTAATGAGAACATTTTAAGGTCATTATGACTAATGATACAGCCACAAATGGTTTTGTACAAACAGATGTATTATCATTGGCTGAATTAAAATCATGCTAGGACCCACATAATTTATTTTTATATTTTTAATCAACCAATTACATATCGCCATATTAGTTTGTCTAAAATTGTTTTGTTTGCACAAGTATTTGTAGCCGTACAATTCTTTTAACAATAACTAGTGATGATAAACAAACTGTTGCTGCGAATATGAATTCATATGATCAACTGAGTGGTGTTTTTAAAGAAAATTCAGGAACAGGACAATTGCTAAGTTCCTGTTCTGCAACAAGCTATGCATGATAATACATCTATGCTTCAGTTTGGGGAGAGTGTTGAGATGTTTAAAAATGGAATTTATTATCATACGCGCATCCATCAGAATTTTCTGGTAAGTCTATTAACAGACAGAAAGCACATTTGACATGATTGAGTGTATATCACACCAATTTGATATTAATAGATCCAGCCTTTTTAAACTTGTAACACATTTCTTTTCCCAAAATAGAAAGAAAGATCAGCTTACCAGAAAGAGGCTTCATATCAGAATCTGTGATGCAATTGCACCATTTGATATTAAGAGACTCTAACTTCATTAAACCTGTAAAACCATAAATATGGTACACATTAAACAGATTATTAGACTGCCGATTAGGAATTATCAACAGTACTTGACAACTCCAATCGAAATCTATTGCTCTATGATCAAAATTCAACAGGAAAGACCGAGCTTAACACAAGTGATTTTTCTTTTTCCAATATCCTTTCTAGTTCCAAATACAATTATTTTTATCAAGAAACACTAGTTCTAAAAATTTAACCTCATATAGGAAATCAAATCTATACCCCACCTTGGAAGAAAGAGAGTAGGGAGACAAAGGGTTTGTGGACAATACGAATGCAAATATTCCCAAATCTGTTACCACAATGGGTTCCACTCCAGTGATTTTTTAGAATGCACTTGAGTATTTTCAAATATGTTGAGATCAACAATTACACAATAACAGTGAGAAAAATATATTTTTACGGTCTAGATTTACACGTAAACATACCTTTGAGATTAACAAGACCACCATGAATTCTGGTACATCTTTCAAGGTCCAATTTCACCAAGTTTATCAAGCCAGCAAAGGCCTTCATTCCTTGTGCAGTAATTGCATTGTTTCTTCTAAAACTCAAACTTGTGAGGTTTGAGAGACCTGAAAGATTTTCAGTCATACTTCTAATCCATCATAAAGCAACTGGAAGTGTAAAGTGGCAGAGTTAATTCACTTGAATACTAGAAATAAAAGGGAGAGCATTAACAAAATGCACACCAGTGAGGTTTCAAAATAGAAAGCCACTTAAGCTGCACAAGCATACACATACAATGAGGTCATTCAAATACAATTTTTACAAAGCTAAAATTATTCCTGAATATAGAGGGTTTAAAGTCAAGTACTAAAGGAATATAAAATTGAAACAAAACCATACAATTAAATTTGGTAGAAGTTATACATAAGATGCAATTACCTCCTTTGCAAAAACTTCATTCAGCAATAAGATTTCTGGCCGTAAAATTTACATGCAACATGTCAAAAGGCGAAAATTCTAATATATTTCACAGACCTAAGAACAGTTCAAAATAATGGGAGAATTAAAGGATTCTCAACAAGAAGAAAAAGGCATGCATGAAAAAAGTGCTTTGAGTAAAAAATATGCAGTTATGAAACACAGAAAAACAAAACAAGTTGAAAAATCTTTGTAATCGGAGTAACATCAGGTAATTTTTTAAATTTACTCATAAGGATGCACGCAAGATTTGATGAAAGATGAATTAATACTGAAAGCATTGCTTTTAGCTGTTTACATCATCATAAAGAGAATTGCAGAAACCAAAGATTCTGCAGCTTATTTGCAGACAACACTAATTAAAGGAAGAAAGTGAATAAATATGTTCTACAGCTGTGGCAGATACGAAGTTTTACAAAACAGATAAATGAAAGGAACTTCAACCAAATCAACCAGAATAAAATTAAAATCAAGAAAAATAATTAAAACAAATTAAGCAAGCACCGTAAGTAAGTGAATAAATAATAAGAATTTAAAATTTCACTCCATCACATCCAGGTCCAGATAGTCACAACCATTCAATGCATCTGGATCTGTTGATATGCCATACCTTCAAGCTTAATCTTAATTAAATTCATAGGGCAATCCACAAAATCTAGCTGTTGAAGCATGCATAAACATTTTTCTTTCAATGGAGTCAATAATAACAAAGCATCAAAATCTTTGCTACACGTAAATCATTAGAAAAAGGTTCTATTGAAAATGCATGGGGAAGGATAAATCCAAAAGAAGTAAAATGGAGATATCTCCCAATTCCATATCCCAACTGATTGTTCGCTAAAATGAAATGATAAAATGAAAAAAAAAAAAATAGATGAAGAGAAATGTGGCTTTGATTAGTTATGCAAAGATTTAAATGTCTTTAGTCCGCTTTTCTTGAGTCTAAACTTATTGTATGGAAAAGCAAAATGCCGTCATTTTACTCCTCCATGGCTCCTTTTTCACTTCAAAATCACCACTCTTCTCTTTAGATAAACTCCTAGTCTCTTGTACCTGTTTCTTTTTGTCATATATTTTTTGGACCACAAAACTACAGCATCTGGTTACTTAAGAAAAGCAGACAACATTCACCAATAATGATAGTTAAATCAAAAAAAGGAGTTGAAAAGGTACCTCGTAAATGTTCTAGACCACCATCTGAGATCTGGATGCAAAAATTAAAATCTAAGGACTGCAGGTTAGAGCAATCTTTGAGATGAATCAACCCAGAATCGGTGACATCAGAACCAGAAAGATCCACGGATAGTAAAGATGATCCCTGGGAAGCGATGACATCCATCCACTTGTCATTTACCCCAGGGTACTGTCCCAGGCAAAGGTCCTGTCAGAAAAATGTAAGAGATCAACGTGATTTACTAATAACTATGACTAGCACAACAATGATGATTCTAAAAGCCAAATTTCATGCTAGGAGTTACCTGGAGAGCGCAATCTCGAAAAGCTTCAAGAGAAACTTCAGTTAGATATCGGGAATAGACCAGTTCATTGAAAATTTGCTGACTGATATCCCTTGGAAGCATTGAGAAGGTGCTATATCTATCAATATCCTGTTTAAGTAAGCAGCTTAAAGATCAGAACAGAAAACAAGCTGTTGAGGTCTTCAACCAAGCATGAGATGAACACAGCATACCTCACAAATTTTGTAAGCACACAACTCCATAAGGGACGGGCATTTCCCTTCACCTCGTTGAATATCCAAAGGAGGTCTTGAAAATGAGGTCATCAACCACTTTGAACTACAACTTTTTTGATATCTTCCACAAACCCCTCCGTGCAAACCATCTTCATTGTCTACTTGGTCTCTCTTCCTAGAACAAGCTCCACCCATTGAGGAAATATCTTCTGATCAATACGGGTCATAAAAACTGCAGCAGACCACTACTTTAAGCCACTCAATTACCAAGCATGAAAACATGCACTCCACTTCACCCTGTAAAGCAAGAAAATGTATATTAATACAAGTATCAGTCCACGCAGTAATTAAGAAAAAACTTTAAAATGGAAGCCAGACAGCTTGCTTTACAGAATGTCACTCGATGATAGTAAACATAAGCATCAAAGAATGTCAAAGACAAATGCTAACTAAAAGCATAGTGAAACAGGATTGCACTGTGTTTTAATAACTAATCTCAGAATTAGTTCAACTGTCATGCCCACGATCAAATCTTCTGACTCTAGAAGAATGCAAAACAAACATAACTAATGACTGCCAGAGAAAACAAATTCATAGATTCGACAAAACAGCAATATCTCAAATTATGCAGAGGCAATAAATTGATGATATCACTCACTTCCTATAGTAACAAACCCCAATCCATGAAGTATTAGCTCTGTTTCAGTACCATGTCACCAGAAAGCAAAGGTAATAAAAATCTAATTGGCATAACAGTGACCTTGAGGCAGAGAAAAAAGCATGTGTATGTATGTGGAATTTCACTTACAGTAACACGAAATACTTAATGTCATAGAACAAGAAATAAGAAAATATCTTCCAATACAGAGAAATGTAGCGGAAATGTAAGTTCCTTAGTTCCAAATACAGCAAAAACTTCGATTTCAGCCATAACTATATGCTTCAGTCCAAAAGTGTAATCAATTCATTTTGTTTCTTCATACAGAACAATAAAGTTTTTCGGAGTCAAAATTTCCATTGATAACAAAAAAATTAAAAAAAAATTATAATAAGTCAAATATTCAGTTCCTATTGATTAAAAACATTTCTAACCAACCAACCAACTAACCAACCAACCAAACAGTAGCCTTCAGCTGACAAGAAGTTTTCAGTTTCAAATTTCAACACCAAAATCAGAGACAACTTTTTTTTTTCAAAATAACAAAATATAACTAAATAAATAAAAAAAATCGAATTCACGAATAAAATCAAATCAACAACAAAAATATGCTGAAAGTCATGATCGTCGTCGCAAACTCACAAAATAAAAAAAAAAATTATGCTGAAAAAAACTCTCAAACAAAAATATTATATGTTGAAGGATGACAAAAAGTCAAAAAAGTAAATATGAAAATAGCAACAAAAACTGCAACGACCTTACATCATAGAATTTTCGTCTCGCCAGAAAATTTTTCTAGCAATCGTTCATTTTCTCTGGGAACAAACAGAATCAAATAAAAACAAAAATATGAATAACAAACAGAAATAAATAGGGGTAAAAAATCTCTATCGATACCTCATGCCGATCATCAATTTTGGAATTTTTTAGAAAGAGAAATAGAGACACCAAAAGCTTTCAACAGTGACTCAGAGAGAGAGAGAGAGAGAGAGAGAAAGAGAGATGAAGAGAGATGGTTTCGGAGTGAAGCTGAGAGAAGAGTGTATAAAGAGACTAACGAAAAGTGCTTAGTGGCAATGAGTCACAGTCCGGACCAACGGATGGACGACACGTTGGCTCTTCAGTTTTGATCAGCGAGTGAGGTAGGCTCGGTGTTAGGTGTTCTGATAAAAGAAGATAGAGATAAAGGGCGAAGATATTACTGGCCCCAGTTTTATTATTGGGGGACCAATTCTTAGGATTTTATTTTTTAAAATTGTTTTATCGTAATAATAACATTTAGACACCCAAATTTTGTAAAATCTTAAATGAAAATACAGTTTGTAGTTACTTTGACGCAAATCGTTATCTAATCAGTGGCAATATATGCATGTGACAATTTGAATTAGCATATCGAATTTGTATCATATTAAATTTAACTGAACGAATTCAAATATTCAACTTATTTATTAAGTGCATTAAAATTTTAAAATATTAATTAGATTTATAATGTCATAATGTGTTTCATGCATTTTATGTAAAACTTAATAATAAATTTTGATATAATAATAACTAATGTTTAGAATAGAAAATAATAATATCTTTATTGTGATACAGATAGATTCATTTATAAATTTTTTTTAATAATGCATGACTTTCTTAATAGTAATATCGTTTTTTGTCAACTAAAAACTACTGAAACTCATAATAGATTAATGGATTAAATCAATTCTTTTTTATAATATGATTCAAATTATTGATACCACTACATTTATTTATTTATTTGAATAATTTAAAAGGTATAACATTTGAGACTTGAAATTAAAAAAATGAGTCAACATAATATGATGAATTGATCAAAAAATAACATAATATAAAAAATTTCACGTGTCAAAAAATATTTTGTATTAAGTGATATTCTTAATAATATTATTATTTTATGCTAATTTAAATCCACTAAAATGCGTAATATGTTGACGGGTGAAATCATTTTTTTTTTAAATATATATTGGTCAAATAATCCTTACTACCACATTTATTTGTTTATTATAATAATTTGAAGTGTAACCTAACGACAAATCGCCACGAAAAGAAGTAGATTGTCTTTATCTGTAATTGTAGTAAATTCAGGGATCTAAACGTATTTATCACACATTTGTTTATTTTTTGTTTTCTTGGCTTATCCATTGGCGACTGTGGAGGTGGGGCCGAGCGGGTTCGGCTTTGGCGGATTCTGCTTCTGCACGCTAAGTGGCAATGTTTTTTTTTCTTGCGGTTATCGTCTATCTCGTTAGATTAATTAATTATAATAATCATATTTAGTAATGAATTCAAATCATGATTATGATTGATTGAATATCATAATCAGTAATAAATTCAAGATTATGATTATGATTAGTTTTATATGATGACGGGGGTTTGGTGCATGTACTAGCGTGCGTACAAAGAAATTTTACAGGTTCTTTAAGGAGAGCCGTTGAAGGTGCTTGATTTCTCTTTTTTTTACCCCTTTTTTGCTGCGTTGAAGGTGCTTGATTTTAGAAGGTCGTTTAAGGAATAAATAATTTTGGGCTGAACGCGGAAATTAGAAAAAGTTGTGAATTGGTCTGGAGCTGGACTATTGACACCCTTTAAAGCTCTCTTGAAGCCCCATCATAAAAGCAAACGGCATTGCATAATACTAACAAATTTTGTTTATTGCTATTAATACTCCTTTTAATTCCGAAATTATCATCTTTCTTAGAAACCTCTTTTTTTTTTTTTTTTCCTTCAACGAAACATAATTTTCTTGATTTTTCCCGTGGAGTCTTCTACAGTTTTACTAGCTTCCTACCCACTGTCTTCAGTTTTCTTGGTGAGAAAATGTGTAAATACCAATCATTCTAAATATTTGAAAGCCAAGTTTGTGAGACATTACTTGCACGGTTGCACTTGTGCATTATTTTATAGCGTAAGTGTCTTCAAAAAATGTATTCTTAGATCCAAATTTAGTAGTCATTATATTAATCCATTCGATCTTGAGATTAGAAAGAAATGTGGCTATGGCTGATTGGGTGTGCCAATTGTAAAGAGTTTTGAGAAAGAGAGAGAGAGGAAAGGGAACAGGGAGCAAAGTAAGTTTTTGTTAGATGGTTTTGTCCTTTATTAAGTTGCACTAACTGAGGGAGCAACACGTAAAAACCGGCACTTAAGAGGGGAACAACAGCTGAAAACGGCTGTTAATGCCCGGTAGGCTAAGGAGCAAGAGGAGGAATATGCCCGAGGAGGGGCTCGCGTCTGATTAACCAGTTGGCGAGGCAATAGTTTACTGAGACGATGATCAATAGCTGATTCGAGAGGATGATCAACCACATTAGGACTGAGATGCAGCCCAAACTCCTAGGGGCAGCAGTGGAGAATTTTCCGCAATGGGCGTAATTTTGAAGGAGCAATGCCGTGTGGAGGTAGAAGGCTCATGCGTGGTGAACTTCTTTTCTAGAGAAGAGGCAATGACGGTATCTATGGAATAAGCATCGACTAACTTTGTGCTAGCAACCACAATAATATAGAGGATGCAGGCGTTATTCAAAATGATTAGGCGTAAAGCGTCCGTAGGTGGCAATAACACCACTCTTTAGTTTATAATAAAGCCCATTAAACGTACTTTGAAACCAATTCAACAATAACATGCTGCTACTATTATTTTTTTTCAGTCACTAATTATAATAAAAAAAATGATTAATATTTTGATAAATAATGGTTATTTTCTAAAAATTATTAAATCGATCAAGTTTTGGTCTGGTTATTGACATCTATTTATCTTGTTTTTTAAGTTTAAAGTTTACTATATACGAAACCATTTTAAATGCGACTTAACCTAGTAATCTATAAAAGTCATGATTAAATTTACTTTAATCAAATTTAAGAAAAACAATTGTAATTAGACTTTTATAGATTACTTATTAAGTCGCATTTACAAACGCTTTTGTCTACAGTAAACTTTAAATTTAAAAAATAAGGTAAACTACTAAACAGATGCTCCAAATCCTTTTCTTTTTTTATTTTTAATTTTTTGCATCCAGCAAGTGCTACGTTCTGGCTTGAGCTTGTCTTTTATTCATCTTGATTTTTTTTTTTAATTTTTACATTCAGCAAGTGCTACATTTTGGCTTGAGTTTGTCTTTTATTCATCTTAATTTGGGTTTGCCTTTTATTCAGCTTTGTAGATTTAATTATTATTTCCTTAATAGTACTACAAATTTGCTATATATTTAATAGTTTAAAATTTTATAATGACTATTATCACTATTGCAGTTTGTTAATAACATTTTATTTACTTGTCGGTGTATGATTTTTGTTTTCAAAGTGATAAAGACAAAATGAAGAGAACTAAAGAAATTACCTTGCTCTATAATTTGAATTTTAAATATTGTTATTTGTATTATTAGGGATTTGTAATTTGGAATTTGTATGACTGTGTATAGTTTGGGTTATTTGTATTTTGTTGTGGGATATTAAATTTGTGGCTTTTTTTATTTTATTTTGCTTAATTTTGTTTATTAATTATATTTTTCTAAACGAATTGTAAATGAATCCTAATTTGATTCGATTCGTTATGGATTCGTAATAGGATAAACGAATAATAAACGAAGTCGGATTCAATTCGATTCGTTTATTAATTCTATTAAGCGAATCAAACTGAATATTCATTTAATAAACGAATCGAATCCAAATCCTGAAATTTCAATTCGTTTAATAAATGAATCGAATCCAAATTAGGAAAATTTTGATCCAATTCATTTACGATTCGATTCATTTATTAGTTTTGCCACCCTAAAAATAGACATAGCACCACCACCACCAGCCATCATGCTCAATGATGCGACAGCAGCAGTGATTGATCGTCAATGCAGTAGTAGCAGTTAATCCACCATCAGTTGAAGTAGAGCAGAGACACAACACTACCACCACCAGCAGTTGAGACGGAGCCGAGATGCAATAGTAACAACTGATTTGCTTGAAGAACTGCGATGGAGAGAGAGAGCTGTGTTAGTGAATTGTCGTTGAAGAAGAAGTGTATCCACAGAGAGAGAGAGTTGTGAATTTAGAGGGAGTGTTAGTTATGGTTGAAGAAGAAGGATATCAAAGGTTTTATTTTTAATTTATTTTGGAGTTTGGATTGTGATTCATTGAGAACGTGTTTAATACGTTCTCAATTTTATAACTATAAAGTGAGATCCAAATTATCTGTTTTATAATTTATTTTTTAAATTTAATTTATGAAACATATATTATATCTGTACTCTCAAAACGAGAATGAAAATACCACTTTAAAAATAGTCGGAACAGGCCCTAAAATTCTTTAAAATGGGTAGCGTGAGTTGTATCAAATGAACCTCCAACAACCCCGTCACAACACCAACAAAAGAGACAAACACACACAAACGAATCCAATTGCAAGTCCAAGTCCATGTAATGATCTCATCAACATCATTCAAATTGATCAATCCGAACTTAGCTGCTGCCTCTTCATCATACTGCTTCGTCCTCTCTAATCTATGAAAATCAATCAAAATGAAATTTAATAATCATATAAATTAATTATATAGAACGAAGCCCAAGTTTAGCGAGGAAACTAATAAAGAAAATTACAATGAAGAACATCATTATTACAGTCTTACAAGATTTATTTATAGAAATTGATTTATTGTTTTCCTATATGGATCATTAGATGCTCTAGTGGTAAAGAGTAGTCTTATTTGATCTCAGGTCCTAAATTCAACATGAGTTAATAATAAATATCACAGAAAATATTTTTTATTTGTGAAATTAATCGTGTTTTAGGGTTTTAAAATTACCGAGAATGCGACTCCTATATGAAGAAAAGAGAACTGATTTCCGTAAGAATTTATTTCATGAAATCTGTAAAATATTATTCTACTAGAATACTGGCAATATTTTAAGTTCATGAAAATAATAAATTAAATCAAATTATTTAAAAAATGCTATTATACCATTCAACTTCAATGACATAAGAAGGGGGGGAAAATCTTTCCTTGTGCCTGGACATAACAATTTATTCCTAGATAAAAAAAAAAAAAACTCAATTTTTTCTTCACATCTAAAAAAAATAACTGATTTCTCCTATCTCATTATGTTATTTAAACAAATAATAATAATAAATTTACATACGATTTAATCATAAATAAAATGACTTAAAAGAAAATACAAAAACATCCTAACCTTTATTCAGAGAACGTACTGCTGGTTGTCCGACTTGGGAAGACAAATTGAGAGAGAGAAATTTGAGGATGTGTACTTTGCAATCTAGCTAGTTGGTATATAAATAAAAATAGGGAAAAAATATTTTTTCTATGTGTATTTATAATTTATAAAAAATACAAAAAATGGGGTAATTAATATAAGTATTGGGCTTATGACATTTGTTAGGCGGAAAAGGCCCATCAATGAAAATATAAGATTATAATTTAGAACAAAATTATATTTTTTTTTATTTTTTTCTGTCAATCAACAAACTGTTTTATGGGGTCCAGTTAAAACACCAGTCATTTTGTCATTAAATTTATTACGCTTAAAATTACAAATTTAATGGTTGTAACATTTCATTAAATAAGATATAAATCAGTTGTTACTTGTTCTTTAATTTAATATAGTTGAAACTCATATCTAATTTTTTAAATGTAATAATCTTAAATATATATTTTTAATTAATATAATATTTATTTAGTGAATTAATTCATATTTAATTAAAATTTTAATTGATTAAATGCCTATCATTAAAATATAAATATATTCCATAAAATAATAAATTTCTATCCCAATACTGTTAATTTATAAAGATTTTATTATAATTTATCTATAACAAGATGATTGGGCAAGCATGGGTATAGCAGGGCTTACTATAACGATGTACATGCATACACAATAGAACTTGATCGAGTGATGACTCATTATAAATAATAATTAAGTTTTGAAGTGCTTCAATAATGTTATGTATTCACAGGGTAATATTTTATTACTTATTTGAAGACCTATATTAATATTTAAAACTATAAAAGATACTTTAATTAATATTCTTCAAATAAGAGATAATTATCTCTCTTCAAATTTAGAGAGTTAATTTCTCACTCTTCAATTTATATTTTATTATTTTTATTGGAGAAAGAGAGAGAAGTCCTTTAATTACTATTGATTTTTCTTTTAAAAAATAATTATTTGATTAAAATAATATTAATTTATTTCTATTTGAAGAGTTTTTTGGCGAATAACATATTTTTTTCACTCTTTTATTTATCATATAAATAAGTAAATAGATATTTAAAGAGTAAAATTAATAGAGACTTTTTGAAGATGCTTTTAAGTGTAAATCATTTCCCATTATTCATACATAAGAGAGTTATGTGGATCCAGCTATCGTACAACTGTGATACGGTACCACCGTTTTTGTCATTATCCAATATAACCATTGGATGCTTCAGAGTTTAATCTAACGGATTAAATTATTTTTTAGATATTTGACGCAGCAACTTACAACCGTTGAAGCTGGTTGCATATTAATTTAATATCATTTGAATGAGCGTGCGGTCAGAAAGTTTCGTAGTACGGCAACAATGAACAATTGACGAAGAGCTTTTTCGTGTTTGATTGCTGCGAATTTGATGCCTAAGAGTTTGCATTGTTTGACTATGAGTTTGATGGAAGAGCGAATTGCTAATCTAGAGATCCATAATGATAAAAGGAAGCCCGCGCCTGCAGAATTCGAGGATTCCAAACTTTATCATTATGCTATTTTTTCGGTTATTCTGCTTCCAGCTTCGGTGGTGGTGAATTCAGCTATTAAGAACTCAAAGGAGCCATGGAAACATAAACATATGTTGTAACAGATAAAATGAATCTTGGGGCAGTGCAGATTATATTCAAATTGAAGGATTATAATGGGGCACATAGAGAGGTAAAGGAAGGTTTTATTTGCTTGAGATGTATCCAAAATTGCATAGGATTTTGTTCTTGGATGATGATATTGTGGTACAACGGGACTTAACAGGGTTATGGAAGATTGATATGGATGGGAAAGTGAATGGGGTAGTGGAGACTTGTTTTGGTTTGTCTCATATATATGCACAGTACCTGAACTTCTTGCTTCCTTTGATTAAGGCAAAGTTTAACCCAAAGGCATGCGCATTGGCTTATGGGATGAACTTCTTTTATTTGGATGCTTGGACAAAGGAGAAGTGCAGAGAAGAGTATCATTACTGGCAGAATTTGGTAAGATTGATTTTAATATTTAGCCATTTTCATTGATTAAGGTTGAATAATTAGTTTTTATGCCGATTTATGCTTCAAATGCTTGCTATGAACTATAGTGGTTAGCTACTTACTGAGATTGCACTTGTTGTACAATCCTAAACCTTTAGTTGTCTGATGAGATCGGCTGGGATTGGTACAACTGCCAATCCCTTTCATAGCTGATATGGTTGCATGTTCATAAACTTATTCTGCATGATAACGTTTTGGAGAAAATTTTTGTGTTTCTTCAATTGTGAATTTATATTTGGATTGTTATTAATTGGCAATGCATTTTGTGTTACAGACTGAGAATAGGACATTGTGGAAATTGCAAACATTTCCTCTAGATTTGATCACATTTTACTTGACCACAAAACCATTGGGCCAAACACGGCATGCATTGGGACTTGAATATAATCCAAATATTAGGATGGAAGAGGTACAAAATGCTGCAGTTGAATATAATCCAAACCATGGTATGTATAGGGCACTTTAATGGGAACACAAAATCTTGCCTTGATATTGCCATGAACTAATTCAAGCCGCTTTGGACCAAGTATGTTGATTACCATCTGGATTTCGTTCAAGCATGTAATTTTGGTGCCTGAATTAATTTTCTAAGCAAAAAGTCATAGTGAAGCACTAAGTTATAATAAAGTCATTATCTCACTTTAGGATTTTATTTATATTTGTCTATACAAGTCATCCAATTGCAATTAAATTGATTTGGCAAGTGTAACACTATTTAAGAACATCGTTGAATTTTGAATTTTCAGAAGTTTTAAACTACTTATTTTCATCATTATCATGTTTGTGTCGAACTGAAAGTCCATAATTTTACTTCAGTCTAATGGGGCTGCATGTGCTCTTTTTTTCTCAATATATAATGCCTGGTCAATGTTTTGCTTCCAGAACTTTGAACAGCTACTTGCATATTTGCACACGCTGAAATACACAATATCTTATTCCCGCTACATAATTATTAACAAATAACTAAATTTCTACTTAGTCGTTTCATCCGGGTGGTAAATTAGAGTTTTGTAAGTAATTTCAATCATGTCAGAGTGCTTATACTTGTCAGACAAGGAAAAAAACACAATCCATCCTCCATGAGACATTATTCAGAACATGTTGAGCAAGATTTGTAATCTAACTACTATATTATTAACCATATAAGAAAAACATAGATAATCATCATTTGTTTAAAATGAAGATTACAAAATATATCTTCCCAGGATATTAGACATATAATGTAAGTATACCAAACAAAAACACATATACCCAAGACCACTCAATTACAACAAACGTGGGTAAGGGCCAACATCATTCATTAAGAAATATCACTCATAAGCTCATCCACAAAGGGCAAACAAATCCTAAACATAATAAGACACTGAAAAACAATAAAGAAAGGTCATGGCAGCAAAATCTTTGTTAATTTGCATAGTATATAATACGAGAAAAATTTTATGTAATACACACAAATAATCAAAGGGAAATAACTGGAAAATCAGTGGTATATATATTGATCAAATGTCATTACATCAACACCTGCTGCTCTCACTTCTCAATTGTAATCACAACTTCATCATGTTTTTCCCCAACTGAACATTATTGAGGTCTTGATAAGTGTTCCAGCAGAAGCATAGTCTTTGGTCATCATTATAACATCGAAGGATCGCTTATAATTACCACAGTCATTCCCTCACACCACTTTGAAGCTCTTCAACCGTCTCAATACTATGAGCAAAATCATCCAAACACAACTAACCAACTTCCCCCACACAACCATTGTTTCTGATAATCAGGAACTATACCATCAACACAATGCATGCAAGATTAATTACAATATCTATAGACAACAACCAATGCTTCAATAAGCATATTCCGCTTCAATTCTTTCAACTTCCATATCGTTTTAGCAAAATGATCACTTCACTTAACAGCTAAATTATCTCTATCAGCATTAGTAATAACTAAATATCCTAAACCCCAACATGCAATTGCCTCAACAACATTCGTGGGTTCCCAAAGGTCAGGTGGTAATGGTAGAGGTGCAAACAACTTCTTCCCATTGCAAATCCTATCATTTCCCATCAATCTAACCTAATTAACACACATTCCAAATTTCTATTAACACAGGTGTCATTTAATAAATCTGAGTAAATACCTTCAACCGTGAGTACAGGCATCCTAAAGATCAAAATTGTGTCAGTAAAAAGTTCTCGTCTCGCCGGCAGACCAGCGATCCACCAAATTAGGGCACTTGCCCTCTTTACAAAATGTGTGAAGCTTCGACTCGCCCAATTTCTTCTTCCTCCGATGAAGGAATCGCCTCTATTTATCGATTCCTTCACCCGTTTGGCCTTTTGCCAGGGGAGCTTCTTTCTATTATCACCTCGACTTCATCAGATCGTCAAACTTTATTTTCCGTAACAGTCACCGTGTGTTTTCATATGCGAGTAACTTGGCTCTTTTTAACCTATTTCTCCGGTAAGCTATGTTCCAAACGTGGCCATCTCTTAAGCGTTCAATCTGGTGCTTTAAATCCAATAGTTATATTGGATAAGGACAAAAACGGTGATACCGTATCACGGTTGTACAATAGCAAGATCCGAGTTATGTATTGTTATTATTTTTTTAAAGGACTTGACTAGCTTACAGAATCTGTAAGCCACAGACAGCAGCATCAGCCGTTGGATGTGGCTGGATGTGGAGTGAGAAACTAAACAATAGGAAATGGCCTTTTTAAAATCCTCAACTCTCAATGGAAGATAATATATGGCACATAAAACGATAGAACAATCTAGAACATTAAAGAGACGAAAATATTACAATTCAATTGATTCGTCTCCTTCCACTCTCTGAAATATCTAAAACCCCCAGCAAAAACCTCCATTATCCAATTCCAAAACACGAGCCGCGGTGAAAACAAAAATGGCTTCTTCACTCTCAACGGAAATGGCCACCACCTTCCTCTCCTTCACCGCTCGCCCACAAAACCCATTTGCTAAAATCCGAACCACTGTTCTCCCCGTCCTCTTCAAACCCAGAGCCCGAAACTTATCCTACAAAACGATGCCGTCCTCAACTCACTCCGAATTTATCGCCTTCAAAGTCCCCAGACCCTACCGCCGGTTCACGGCCTCTGCTTCTGCCGCCGCCACTACTGCCAGCGAGGACTCTGACTTGTTGACAAAGATTCCACCCGATAACAGAATTCCCGCCACCATAATCACCGGCTTTTTGGGTTCTGGAAAGGTACAATTTTTGGCACTTTAATGTATTTGTCTTTCAATTTTTCATTTTATGGGATTTCTTTTTCAATTATTTGGACGCTAACAAAGCTGTGTGGGTGGAGGGTACTAACAGACGACATTGCTCAACCATATCTTGACTGCAGAACACGGGAAGCGCATAGCTGTGATTGAGAACGAGGTATTAACTTGAGTTTTTGACATTATTGAATTTGTTGGTAGGATTTGCTTAAGTGGGATATGTTTATTGATGGGTAAGTTATGGTCTTTTATGTTGAAATTGCAGTATGGTGAAGTGGACATTGATGGGTCATTAGTTGCTGCTAAAACTACTGGGGCTGAGGACATAGTTTTGCTTAACAATGGCTGTTTGTGCTGCACAGTAAGAGGTGATCTTGTGAGGATGATTTCAGAATTAGTCAGTAAAAAGAAAGGGAAATTCGACCATATTGTAATTGAAACTACAGGTACGATTTTTGTTAACACACGGGCTTTGGTATAGTTATGTGATAAGACTTTGTTTGGATCAACTGAATCAGTTGGGAGTTTTGAGTTGTTTCAACTTGTTGAGAATTTGAAATTTTACTTTTCAGGATTGGCTAATCCGGCACCAATCATTCAGACGTTTTATGCTGAGGATGCGATTTTTAATGAAGTAAAGTTGGATGGTGTTGTTACTTTGGTTGATGCTAAGCATGCTGGTTTTCATTTGGATGAGGTTAAGCCAAAAG
The DNA here is from genome assembly GCA_039657385.1 of Citrus x changshan-huyou. Taxonomy (NCBI): domain Eukaryota; kingdom Viridiplantae; phylum Streptophyta; class Magnoliopsida; order Sapindales; family Rutaceae; genus Citrus; species Citrus x changshan-huyou. Next base: position 12,714,585 of record CM077547.1, on the reverse strand, counting down.
GAGTTGTCAATGAGGCAGTAGAGCAAATTGCATATGCAGACCGTATTATAGTAAATAAGGTATATCAAGGGACTTGTTTCTTCATGTAATGCTCATTCCATAGGAGGCCAGCTGTGGCTGCCAGAGGCATCCTGTGGCTGTTCTGCCCATGTGGCCAAATTCGCTGATAAATTCTCCCAGATTGATGTCTTAGAAATGAAACATTTGGGCTTCTGATTCTTTTCAGAATATAAAAGCTTCCTTATGTTTCTGATGTGGTTTTAATTGCAATCAATAATTATTTTGTGTTATTTACTCTGGCATCTAGGTGTGATAGAATATTCTATTTTACGTGTCAGATTTGTTCTATTGCCCAACTAATATGCTTATTCATGTTATTATCAGACTGATCTTGTTGTTGAGCCACAAGTTGCTTCATTGGTTGAGAGAATAAAGGTCTGAGTTCTGCTTGCCTTTACTAAAAATGCATCATAGTTCTCTTATTGTTCTAGTTCATTTTCATTATTCTGTTGAAGCTGGTTTGGGTGAATGCAGAACATAAATAGGATGGCTCATATGAAGCGAACGGAGTTTGGAAAAGTTGACTTGGATTATGTTCTTGGAATTGGGGGCTTTGATCTGGAGAGGTTAGTTTTTCTCATTGATTCTCTTGTTTCTGAGTTTACATGGGAGTCGTCTTCACAAAAGACCATGTTTCTGATTCGCCTCCTAATCTGGATTAAGTCATTTAGGTGGTTTAATATTGTTTGTCACATAGCCGTTGTTACATTTGGATGTTTCTTGTGAATATAATTATTTTCTTTCTTTGGCTTTTCTTTTAATTAACATGTAATTGGAAGCTTGACAAAGATCTTTACTTGATAATTCCCATATTGCTTGTGACCCATGCTTGGCACTGGTTAATGTTGAGGACTCATTCTCATTATGTTTATCATCAGAGTATAGAGAATTCTAATTGGTGCTTGTTGGCGGCACTGGTATAGATCCTAACTGCAGCCTTCACACTTTGTAAGGGAATTCAAATTATGTGCCCTTAAGATTTTCATGGGTCATGCTAGACTAATTTGTAGTCACAGATTATTAAATGGATGAGTGCTTTGTTGATTTTATTTGCGTGGCATCTTCTGGCATCAGGCCCAAAGGTGAATTAGTTTGGATTGTCTCTTGAATTAGATAGACTCTTTCCAGGTGATTAGTTTTAGCCAGAGGGAACATTTTTTCTTGCCTTCTGGTGTGACTGCAAGAAGTGATGACCGTGATAGGGTACATTCCACATGCTAATTAAAATCAACAAAATACGGGACATAAAATATCCAATGAAAAGATAGGGTACTTTGTTAATTTATTGTCAACTTGAGATGCTTGTAACTTGCAGCTATTTTTTCCGGTTGTCCATCTCCTGATTTATTTTTGATTCTGAGGTTGTGGTCTAACATTTCCTAGTACTTGCCAGGATAGAGAGTGCTGTCGATGCAAAGGAAGATGATGCTGCTCATGACCGCCATGATCATGATCACGATCACGGTCATCATCATCATCATCATGAACATGACCACGAGCATGGTACGGTTTTAAAAATAATTATAGATGCCTCATCTTGTATGCTGTATTTTGTTTTCTTTATATATTCTATGTTTCATGTGGGCAATGGCGTGTATTCTGTTGTTTGTTGTGCTAGGCTACTTGGTGATCGCTTGGTGCCCATCAGATTAATACACGTGATTTTCCATAAATCTATTAGTGGGAACTTTCCAATTTCTTGCGTACTAGAATTTATTCCTTCACTGACGTATGGAGGACTTGTTTTGGAATAGAGTGCCCATTTCTTTTAGTGTCCTAGTCTTTGGCTGGAATCAGAGTCTAATTTTCTTCTCATATCATTATCAATATTATGTACTAACATTAGTTCTTCTGGTTGCTAATATGCAGAACATCATCATGATCACCATTCACATGATCACACACATGATCCTGGTGTCTCATCTGTCAGCATAGTTTGTGAAGGGAATTTAGATCTTGATAAGGTTGGTTTCACATGGTTAAAGTCTCCGGATGCATGTCATTTCTTTCTAAGTGACATGAGTAGTTCTTTCTTCTCCGTGGTTGCTTAAAAGACCCATTTTCTCAATTATGAATGTTTTTTAAGCTTGAAACTGTCAGAAACTCAGTACAAGGTTGACGTGCGATACCTTATTGTTCAGGCTAACATGTGGCTGGGAACATTGTTGATGGAACGTAGCGAAGACATATATCGGATGAAAGGCCTTCTGTCTGTTCGGGGTATGAATGAGCGATTTGTCTTTCAGGTAAGCAATAAAGTTCTTTCGAAAGGCTGTTACGAGAATTGACCCATTCGTTCAGCATTATTATAATAATTTCCTGATCAAGTTTATCTGTTCTCAGTTGATCATGGTTTGCTGTCTGACAGGGTGTCCATGACATATTCCAAGGCTCGCCTGATCGGATGTGGGGCCCAGACGAACCAAGAGTAAACAAGATTGTGTTCATCGGAAAGAACTTGAATGGAGAGGAATTAGAGAAGGGATTTAAAGCCTGTTTGCTGTGATCTCTAAAAGAATTCATTTTGCTCGACTTTATTCCTAAATGGATCTTGACAGAAACCATGTATCACTGTTAACAAATGTCTCTAAATAGAAAGAAAATTTATTTTCTAATGACTTGAAAGCGGCTAATAAGTTTACTATTTCTTTGTTTGCAATTACAAGTTTAGTATTAAAAGTTTGTTTAAAACAAACTTTGAGATAGCCAAATATTGTTGTGGCCGCAGTTTAATGGTACATCGTCTCCAATATGGTAACAAACAGAATTTGCAAACGAAATTCTAGATAAGTGCCTGATGTGATGACACAATTCCCATCAAAGTGAAAGAAAACCAGCCGAAAGAAAAATTATTAGAGCAAGTTTTGGAAACTCTCTTCTTGTGCATTGCCTTATATTTGTCTTGCATGAAATCAGAGCAAAGGCTGAACCCAATGGAGAACTTATCAAGGTACCACCATTTAACACAAGCCCGAAGGATTTGCTGCAACATTTGATGCATGTAGATGACGCCAAGTTTGATGTGCCAGCTCTCTATGTATTTGGTGATTCTGTGGTTGATGCATGTAGATGACGCCAAGTTTTATCAACGTTTATTATAACACAATCTCCCGGGCGAATTACACACCGTATGGAATTGATTTTGATGGTGGAAGAGCCACTGGTCGATTCATCAATGGTCGAACTGAGGCAGACTTTATTGGTAATTTCATGATTAGTAATTAAATTTTTCCTGCAATGAAGCATTGATTTTTTTTTTTTTTAATTATAATTATGATTAATCATTAATGAGTAGTTATTAATACAGCAACATTTCAAAATTTACTTGAGTTTGGTTTTAGAACCAAACTGAATTAACAAACATTTATTTATACACAAGGTTTTGCGGATCGAGAAGCCAATTGAATGATACATTAGTACTTATGGCCTATAGCATGATCACTGATTGAGTACATATTTGTAAAGGCAATAGTAGCATAAATCAATACATGCATCAATGAAATAGAACCATCGTTTGCGCCAAAATGAATTTATCCATAGGATTGCAAACAACCCCAATATCACTGTCACATAAGATGCACCGAAACTCCAATATAATGACACCATGTCAATTGCAGAATCATCTTCGTCTTCTCTTCCTTTGGATTTTATTGCTGGTATTTCCTCAGCACCGTTGCAACTCTTATTAATTGTTGGACCATAAAGATAGAGGTTACCTCTGTAACTGCTTTCATCAAACGTGGAGTATTGTCCTTTGTCTGGGATTAGGCCGGACAAGTTATTGTACGACACATTGAAGTTGGACAAAAAATTGAGCTCAATCAGTTGAGCAGGAATTTGTCCACTCAATCTGTTGTTGGAAAGGTCTAGGCTCTCTATCATTTTTAGATTGGAAAAACTCCTTGGTATAGATCCTGACAAGCAATTGTGAGACAAATTCAACCCACGAATCTTTTGAAGATCTCCAATTTCTGATGGGACGTTTCCAGTCAATTCGTTGCATGACAAATCCAGCCCAACCATATAGTTAAGATTGCTACCGTTATAAAGTTCATATCTATTCTTTGTCATAAATTCTACTTTTACTTGTTGAAGGGATGTATACACATCTCCATTAGACACGCTCAAGTCAAGAGTAGAGTTGTAGTAAGTGCCAATGGAGCCAAAACCTAAATCAGGAAAAATCGAAAGTTCACCTCCAAACAAATCAACATTTTCTATGGTCCACTGCAACATATTAGTAAAGCAAGAAGGTATTGATCCATTGAATCTGTTATGCGACAGATCTATCATACCTAATCTCCTTAATTGACATATTTGATCCGGAATTTGTCCTTCTAGATTGTTCCCTCTCAAAAGAAGAACACGTAGATTTGAGCGATCATTAATCTGACGGGGAATTCTACCAAAGAATCCATTATCTCTCAAATCTAGAGTCATTAACTTGGAACTTCTAAACAACATATTTGGAATTGGCCCACTTAGAGCATTCTTTTTCGCATACAGGTGCTTCAGTGAAGAAAGATTGAAGGAAGATGTCATGGACCCAGACAAATAATTTTCGGAGACACTTAAAAGTTCAAGCGTTCTATGATTGAGGAGTTGGACAGGTATATTACCTTCCAAACAATTGTTGGACATCAAAAGAATCTCAAGATTTGAGAAATTACCCATCCAGTGAGGAATATGACCGGACAAAAAATTGTGGGATATGTCTAACACCCATAAATCAGGGGAGTTCAATAGTCCCTCCTCAATTTTCCCACTAAACTTATTGTTCTCCAAATATAAGAGCTTCAAATGAGTCAAGTTCATATACTTGGAAAAAATTTGGCCGTAGAAATTGTTATCAGATAGGTCTAAGAACCATAGTGAGATGCAACCAGTGAGAAATGGTGTTGATAAGTCTTCTGAAAAATTATTTTTTGACAAGTGTAGAACTCTGAGTTCTTTCATCTCACCAACTGAAGAAGGAATATTGCCTTCAAAATGATTGTTGGAAATATTCAGAAACAACAATTTTTGAAGGATAGTTCCCATATCTTGCGGAAGCGTACCAATGAAGTTATTGCTAGAGGCATCTAAATGATGAAGAAAATCATGTTTGGTATTGGGTAGTTGGAGATTCCCTGTGAATGAGTTGTTTGTCAAAAACAAGACCTCTAGCTTGGTGTTGTTTTGTAACACCCAAGATGGGAAATCACCAACCAAATTATTGTGAGAGAGATCAAGGTATTTTAAGTCATATTGGTGAAGAAGAAAAGTAGGAACGACATTTAAGCTACAGTTAGCTAACACAAGAACTTTCAATTGAAATGTAGGGAGAAAGTTTTCAGTTTTCACTAGTATCGTTGATGAGAGTAGCAAGACCTCAAGCTTTGAATGATTAGCTAATGAACTGAGGGGGCATGGTCCTTCAAAGTTGTTGTAGGAAAGATCCAAATATTCAAGTGAAGTGAGGCTGGTGATGGTAGAAGACAAACTCCCACTGAACTGATTGAAAGAAATATCAAGAACTTTGAGGTGGGATAAGTATTTGAGACAGTTAGGAAGATGACCCTCAACATTATTTCCTTTAAGATTCAACTCAAAAAGATTCTTCAACTCACATAATCCTGAAAGTAAAAAATAAAAAGTTCAAAATTCATAGAAAGAATGACTTTATGGTTTTCTAATTTTAGTGAATTTAGTCAAAACCCGTATGATTTATCAAAAAAAAAAAAAAACTAAAACCCTGTAAAATTATTCTTAGGAATCAATTTGTATTATTCTCGTATATTATGGTGTTTATTTCTAAAGCATTTCAAATAAGAGTGGAACTATTGGCACCCCTCTAAATACCTCTTAACACCCATTTTCTTTATTAATCCCATTAAAATATTTAAAATTATTATAAAATTATTTTAACACCACCTTCAACGAAAAAAATACCCTTATTAAAACTTGTTAGTGTAAACCCCATTCTTTAGTTTTTATTTATTTTTATTATCAAACTCGTTTCTTCTATTTAAAAGAAAAAAAATGATTTCTTCCATGTAAAACCAATGAGATTTTTTAACACTGTATTATGAGACATAAATTTTCTCAATGATATTCATGAATAACTAATATGACATGAAGAGTTATTTTTTTATTTCTACTGATACTTTAATATCTACCGTCCCTTTTAGCATTACTTAGATTTGGAGTATCTGAATCATAATTCTTAAATTAGTTTGCACTTTGAGTGAACTTAAAAATGTGAAAAAGTAATTAAAAAAATGGAAATACATTATCATCTTGATTAACATCTAAAACAATTTTTGTCATTGAAGGAAGTAATTGTTATATACCTTGAATTGTAGTTATCCCACAATAACGAAGATCCAATGCTTTCAAGTTTGGCAAATCTGCGAATCCTACATGAACCGATAAAAAATGAAAGTATTACATGTAAAGGCATTGTATGTGATCCGCGCATTTGATGAACATTAATTCTTAATTTGCTTCTAATATCATATTCAGTGGCTTACCTAGCGCTGTCAAATTTTGATTATAGCGTAAATCCAACACTTGCAAGTTTGTCAAATTTGTTAATCCTGTTAAAAAAAACATAAATTTGTTAAAGAGCCACTACAATCTATCAAAAAAAAGAAAGAAAGAATGACTTCCTAATTTTCTAAAAGTAGATAATTTAGTTAGAGCCCCTATAATCTATCAAAAAAGAAAAAAAATCAAATCCCTGTTAAATTATACCTAGAAATTAATCAGTATTATTCTCGTATATTTTGATGTTGACTTCTAAGTCATTTCAAATAATCTAAAAAAGAGTTCGGCACTTCTTGTTCATCATAATTGCCTACTACATATTAGGTATGCGCTCATTGGACATTATATTGGTTCTCTAATTTTTAAGTTGTTTTCATAAATAATAAATGGTCTAAGAGGCACTAAATTAATTTGTCTTGAATATTTAAATATTTCCTCTCATAAAATCAACAATACAAATAAAGAACTCGATTTTAAAAGGTATTTTTAATTAAAGGGGAGAAAAATTGGTCTTCATAATTTTGCCTTTCAAGTAGCTTGCTTGACCAACAAACAAGTCACTAGAAATTGGGGGTATAAATCATTAATGTAAGTATTAAAAATTATCATGTTTCAACGAAAAATAACTGCCTATGTTTATTTTAAAAATTTTACCTTGAGTTGTAGTTATCCCACAATAACTAATATCCAATGTTTTCATGTTTGGCAAATCTGCGAATTCTACATGCGCCGATAGAAAATGAAAATATTACATTTAAAGGCATTGTATGTGATCCGCGCGTTTGATGAACATTAATTCTACATTTAATTTGCTTCTTATCTCAGATTCAGTGGCCTACCTAACGTTGTCAGATTTTGATTATAGCTTAAATCCAACACTTGCAGGTTTGTCATTGAAGGAAGTGAATTGTTATATACCTTGAATTGTAGTTATCCCACAATAACGAAGATCCAATGCTTTCAAGTTTGGCAAATCCGAGAATCCTACATGCGTCGATAAAAAATGAAAATATTACATGTAAAGGCATTGTATGTGATCTGCGCGTTTGATGAACATTAATTTTTAATTTGCTTCTAATATTAGATTCAGTGGCTTTACCTAGCGTTGTCAAATTTTGGTTAACGCTTAAATCCAACACTTGCAAGTTTGTCAAATTTGCTAATCCTGTTAAAAAAACATAAATTTGTTAAAGAGCCACTACAATCTATCAAAAATAAGAAAGAAAGAATGACTTCCTAATTTTCTAAAAGTAGATAATTTAGTCAGAGCCCCTATAATCTATCAAAAAAAAAAAATCAAATCCCTATTAAATTATACCTAGAAATTAATTAGTATTATTCTCGTATATTTTGATGTTGACTTCTAAGTCATTTCAAATAATCTAAAAAAGAGTTCGGCACTTCTTGTTCATCATAATTGCCTACTACATATTAGGTACGCGCTCATTGGACATTATATTGGTTCTCTAATTTTTGAGTTGTTTTCATAAATAATAAATGGTCTAAGAGGCACTAAATTAATTTGTCTTGAATATTTAAATATTTCCTCTCATAAAATCAACAATACAAATAAAGAACTCGATTTTAAAAGGTATTTTTAATTAAAGGGGAGAAACATTGGTCTTTATAATTTTGCCTTTCAAGTAGCTTGCTTGACCAACAAACAAGTCGCTAGAAATTGGGGGTATAAATCATTAATGTAAGTATTAAAAATTATCATGTTTCAACGAAAAATAACTACCTACGTTTATTTTAAAACTTTTACCTTGAGTTGTAGTTATCCCACAATAACTAATATCCAATGTTTTCAAGTTTGGCAAATCTGCGAATCCTACATGCGCCGATAGAAAATGAAAATATTATATTTAAAGGCATTGTATGTGATCCACGCGTTTGATGAACATTAATTCTACATTTAATTTGCTTCTTATCTCAGATTCAGTGGCCTACCTAACATTGTCAGATTTTGATTATAGCCTAAATCCAACACTTGCAGGTTTGTCAAGTTTGCCAATCCTGTTAAAAAAAAAAAACATAAATTTTGTCAATAATAGTTATGTCACTCTCGTCTAAATTGTTTAATTAAAATAATAAGGTAAATATTGAATGAAAATAAACTGTGCACATTGTTTAATTAAAAAATGATCTTATAAAGAACCGTGTATATAATAATAATTAGAACTGAAATCCAACGCTTCCAAGTTTTTTAATTTCGCTAATCTTGCACCAAGAAAGAAGAAAAATCTTAGTAATCATCTTTGGGAAAAAATAAAGAATTAAGAAATAAATTTCAAAGTTAGATTAAATAATTGTAGTAATAAAGCTTCTGATTCAGATCTAATTAAATTGATCATATACTCAAAAATGATTTTATTTTTTTATTTTTTTTTAAATTTTACTAAGACATTGGAGAGTAAATTTTGCCGTGTACCAATTGTAGTCAAGTTTATCAAGTTTTCCAGTCAAAAATTGGTTTTAATTTGACATTATACATATGTAAAAATTAAGGCCATAATAATATCACGAAGGAATTTGGGTAGTGACTTGTTGCCGTGTACCTTGAATTGTAGTTATTCCACAATAATAAAGATATAATTTTTTCAAGTTTGTCAAATTTGCCAATCCTACACCAACAAAAAGCAAACTATTATTTTTAAAATTATTGTAGAAGGTTGTGATTAGTGTGCTGACTTGGTAATTATCTCAGTAGCCTACCTAGCCTTGTTAAAGAGCCACTAGTTATATTGCCGTTCCCGCTTAGATCCAACACTTGCAAGCATCTCAAATTTGCTAATCCTGCTCAGAAAACATTAATTTTGATCAAGACAATAGAAATATATATTTTAATTAAGAAATTAATTAAGTTGCACGACATGTATATCTGCTGGCCTGAAACGTATATGTATACCTTGCTTGGTTCTGGAACCTTCAATCTTATTGAAACCAAGATTCAGAGTGGTAAGTGAAGTTAGTGTATTCAAATATGGTAATATGCTGTCGTTGAAGTAATTAAAACCAAGATTTAACATCTTCAGCTGCTTCAAACTCCCAAAGCTATCGTAAGCTGCAAATGCATATGAAGTGTTATTATTAATTATTGATCATCTAATAATAATTATGAACGAGAAATATATGCATATACACGCAATAATTATGAACGAGAATCTCTCACAGATGCCTGTAAACCCATCCCCATATAAGTCAAGGCTTTGCAATTCTTCAAAAGGATGAAACAATGACATATTCAGAAGCGAAGCCGAAGTTCCATCATAATAATTCAATCTCTCTGTATAATTGAGTGAGAGTTGCATCACACGTCGTGTGGTGGCGTTGCACATAACTCCCTCCCAATCATCACAACAATCAGACGGCATTCCATCATCCTCACCAACCCATGAAGGAAGAATTTTGTCATCACTGATTGATAGGAAGAAGCTCTTGATTTCCAACAGAGCAGTCCTCTCTGTTTCCAAGCATGCTTTGTATCCATGAATTTCATTCATCAATACAATAATCCAAATTAGTGACATTAATGAGAACTTAAGACAGGAAGTACTTTCCATTGCAGAGCAACTTTTCATTTGGTTAAAATTAAATGTGCAATGAGCAACTTTCCATTGCAGAGCAATTTATACTAAAAGTTTATCGCAGGTCTTGCAATTTGATTGGCTGAAGATTTTTTTAAGACTTTCCAACACATCGCCATCTTTGAAGACTTGTAAGCATTGCATGTTTTGCAACATTCGACCAACGGGAAAAAGCACTTCATTAATACCCCGTGGAAAATATAGATAAAGTGATTGTAAACTATAAATTTTTCCAATAGTTTGATGGAGATAATCATAACTAATAAAATAAAAGTTGACTAAGAGAATTTAAATAATTTAACCGTATATTTGGATTTCCATTGCATTATCGGTCAATCTATTAAATAATGTGTTTTGAGAAGAATTTGATTGGATGTTTGATAAGTTTAAATTAATTTATTAGAAAATCAATAATTAATCAACGTAAATTTTCATACATGTTTAGTTTAATTACTCATAAATTTGGGGCGTAATCCGAAATGACTAAACACATCAAAGTTATTTGAAGCTCTTGTGACTCTTTGTCTTCATGCATTTGAATCAAAGCTCTACTAAAATCAAAGATATAGAGAATCCTTAACGAGGAAAGTGTCCATTGCTCTCAATCTGCAGCTTGACTCCTATTACAATCACTTGAAATGACAAAAACATAAATTTCATATAAACTTAGGACAGCTGTACGAGTTCAATTTAAATGAACCTATCTAATTTTCCATATATTATTACAACCACGTGGGAAATTAAAGTTGACTGACTTTTCAAATTAAGCCTGCAAACAAGTGGCCATCAATTCTTTATCCGCTAACCATTAGTGGAGACGGTCAACACTATAAAATAAAAGTTGACTAAAAGTTTATGTAATTTAAGAGTATGATTAGGCTTTTATTGAATTGTATGAATATGATTCGGTTTGCACTGAATTATCAAATAATCTATTCAAGGATTGATATTCTAAAATATTTAGTGAGTTTCGAAATTTATTTTATTAGATTTTTGGTAAATTTTTTTTTACTATTAGATGATTAATAATTAATCAAGTAATTTTCCTTATATATTTGATAATTTACTCATAAAAGTGTGGACTACATCCAAATGACATTTTATATGATGTATGACATATGTAGAGGTGCAATTTAAATAGGGTTAATTTTATATATAAATACTTATATATTGCAGCATTTAATCATTGTGTTAAAGCGCCAATCATGATGACCACCAAAACCTGTGAATGATTAGTATGACCACTAAAACCTGTGAATGATTAGTCCATCGAAACCCAATGTATGCTCAATTAATATTTTCTACTAATATCAATTTTTTCGCTCTATTACTTCACCGATCATGAGCATAAAAACTCAATTTATACAAAAATTACGAATTTATGAAAAAATGTCACAATTATTATAATTGGAAATTTGATTGCTTTTTACAGATTGATTCAATCAATCTTATTGTTACTGGACAATCGATCTTAATATTAATTCAAAATCAATCTTTATAGCAATTGGTGCATACAAAGATAATTAGTTTTGGTCTCTATAATGACTAACAAAGACTTGTAGGACCTGGACCAATGAGGAAAAACACTTCATTAATACTCCATGGAAAATAAATGTTGAGTGACTTTCAAATTAAGCCGACATACAAATGGCCGTCAATTCTATTTTGTACAACAATTGATGGAGATAGTCAACTAATAAAATAAAAGTTGATTGAGATAATTTAAAGAATTTAGGCGTAAGTTTGGATTTGAAATTATCAAATAATTTATTCCACTATTGATACTTAAAAGAGTGCTCTGGAATTAATAATTCAATAGGATATTTAATATATTGAAATTTTTGAAAATCAATAATCAACTATTTTTTTATACATGTTTAGACATTTTAATAAATTACTCATAAATTTGTGGTGGACACTGATATAATGACACATAAACGACATCTGACTCTAACCTATTTTTCATATATTATTACAAGGCCATCAATTCCTTTTCTTCTATCAAATGAATAATTTAGGGGTGGGCAAAATCGGATTCAGATCGAGTTGAACATAAATTAATTCAAATGCAACTCGAATTTATAACCCAATCTAATTAGATCAAAAAAATTGGATTGAATTCAGATAGGATCAGGTTCAGAAAGGGAAACTCAGGTCGGGTACTGGAATCGAGTTGCACATGCAGCAGTTGCCAGATTGTTTGGAGCTTGGAAATATCCGGCAACATGGAGCACAGATCTCGCGGATAGCAGCATTACAGTGTTCAGCAGTGACTGTGACTGTGATCCGTGAAGACAGTGCTTGACTTCTTGAGATGCGTGTGCGCCGTGTGCATGAAACCGTGACCCTGAGGGGCGTGAAGAGTGTTCTTGTGGGAGGGAGATGGTTGTGGTTGTGGCTGTCGGCGACGTGTTTTGAGTTTTGTGAGGCTTGAGCTATGAGTGTGAGGTTGTGAGCGTTGTGTGCATATTGTATAATGTGCCATGTAATTTGTTGTGTGGTGTGTGTGTGTGTGTTAGGTTAGTGTTTGCCGTTTAGGTTTATTTTTTATTTATTTTTAATTCTAAAGCAATCCGATCAGGTTTCGAATCAGATCGGGTTAAGAAGAATTCATCCGATCGGGTTTCAGTAACAACCCGATCTTATCTGAACCCAGTATTTTTTGGATTGGATCGGGTCGGATAATTTGCCCACCCCTACTATTAATTACTGGAGATTGTCAATACTATAAAATAAAAGTTGACTAAGAATTTATATAATTTGAGAGCATAATTGGGTTGAATTGTATGATTCGGTTTGCACCAAATTATCAAACAATCTATTCGAGCATTTTTTTTAAAGAGGATCACTAGATTTCACCTCATTCTCCTCTAATGAGACTCAAACTCAAGACCTTGGCCTTAGGCAAGCAATGCTCTTACCACTTGAGTTAAGCCTTCACCTCAACAATCTATTCAAGCATTGATGCTTGATATTCTCAAATATTTAATGAGTTTTGAAAATTATTTTAATAGATTTTTGGTAAATTGGTTTTTATTATTAGATGATCAATAATTAATCAGTTAATTTTTCCTATATATTTCTTAATTTACTCATAAAAGTGTGGATTACATTAACATGACATCTTTTATGATGCACAACATATAGAGAGGTGCAATTTAAATACGACGAATTTTATATATAAATACATATATATTACAACATTCAATCATTGAGTTAAAGTGCCAAACCACGATGACTACTAAAACCTATGAATGATAAGTCCATTAAAACTCTGTGTGGTAAATTAATATTGAGTAATGATACAACCACAAACTCTTGTACAAACTTATTTTGTACAAACTGATGTGGCATGATAAGATTGGTTGAATTAAATATCACTTGGCCCATATGATTTATTTTTATTAATTTATATTTTCATTCAACCAATGAATTAATGCCACGTCAGTTTGTACAAAATAAGTTTGTATAAGAGTTTGTGGCTGTATCATTACTCATTAATATTTCCCACTAGAAGGGCAAGTAGAATAATATGTGGACCTAACTCATATTTAAGTGTTATATAGCTCAGGACTTGAGGTTTGTTCAAATATTATACACGTAAACCAGGATAAATTTTTTCACTATATCAATTCACTAATCATGAGCATAAAAGCTCAATTTATACAAAAATTAAAAATTAATGAAAAAAATGTTACAATTATTATAATTGTAAATTTGATTGATTTTCAAAGATTGATTCAATCAATCTTAATGCTACTGGACAATCGATCTTTATAGTGATAGACATATATTAAGATAATTAGTGCCTGTTTGGTATAGTTTATTTAATGGCCATAAATGCTTATTTAATCCCATAAGCTCTTATCATAATTTTTATTTTTATTTGATTATTTTTTTAGTAAAGCTTTTAAAGCTTAAATAAATTATTTTGCCTCTACTAGTAAAAACTCAAATTTTGGGCTTTTGGGAGTAGAGGTTGAAAAACTTTTTTTGAATGTTAAAATATTCAAAATATCCTCTACTTATTTAAAAATTTTATTTTATTCTTTTCATAACGTAACTTAAAAAAACTTGTCTATTAAATTAATTTCATAGATTTTTAATAAAAGCACTTATTGATAACCAAACAACTAAATTTTTTTAGGTAAAAACTCTATTTGTAAAAGCTCTACTGACAAAAGCTTTACTTAAATAAATTTTACTTGAAAAGTTGTATCAAACGGAGCCTTAGTTTGGCCTCTATAATGACTAACGAAGACTTGTAAAACTTGAACCAATGCGGATGAAAAATGCTTCATTAATACTGTGAAAAATAAATGTTGACTGGCTTTTGAATTTAAGCCAACATACAAGTGGTCGTATATTCTATTTTTTCCAGTAGGTGATGAGATAGTTAACCAATAAAATAAAAGTTGATTGAGATACTTTAGAGAATCGATGCGAAAGTTTAGGTTTGAAATTATCAAATAATTTTTTCTAATATTGATTCCTAAATCACATACTTTGGAATTAATAATTCGATAGGATGTTTGATATATTGTGAAACTTGTGAAAATCAATAATAAATTAATTTCGTACATGTTTAAACATTTTAGTAAATTACTCATAAAATTGTGGTTTACATTGAAATAACAAGACATAAACGATATCTGAAACTCTTCAGTCTTTTTGTATCTTTGCATTAATGTGAATCAAAGCTCTAAATTAAAATCACTCTAAATTAAAATCAAAGGCTGATAACGAGAATTTATATAAATAACTTAAAGAGTATGACTGGGCCTACATTGAATTATACATTAAGTAATACATTCAAGCGTTGATATTGTCCCAAAAAAAATGAAAATGGACAATCAATCTTTGCGTCAAGTTGGTCTTATTGATTGGCAATGAATCTTTCTAGTGATTAACAAAAATTGGGATAATCACTCTCGGTTATTTAATAGTCTTTGTGATGCAGTATGAGAGCCAAGATAGTGGAATAGAGTAGGTTTGGTTTTTCTCAGTGGAATGTAATTGGTGTGTCTAATAATCAATTTATCATCAATTAAAATTTGAGTTTTCTGTCATTTGGGCTTTGGTTTGAACTATTACTTTCAAAGTTAAGTAAGACTATGTGAGTCGGGTTTAGTTAATGCGGCAAATTGCCGTATTAGATTGGCCCATTATGCAGTGTTTCTATAGCTTTTAGTTTACCAAACATGGGCTTGTATAAATTTAATGCAATGAGGAGTTATAATACATCAACCAAATATACCCTTATTTAATTATCAATCTAGTCAAATTATAACACTAATGTAACTATTATTATTATCAGAACAGATGCTATGTGACAAACAAGGCATTGCTCATAAATTTACATAAATTCAAAGAAAAAAAATTATATTTCATTTTATTATCTATTAAATTGTTGTCTCTTCAAATTGATTTAAAAATTTGATGAGACTTTTGAACAAACGTCTCGAATATCAGGGTAGGAACTCAACCAAGTCATTCAAGCATGTCAACAAAGTCATGCTCTCGATTTAAATGATAAGTATAAAGCATTGCAAGTCCACAGTATGATCCCACAATTCAATTTTCTCCATCACGCGGTGGAAATTTTCGACAATTGAATTGTAAAGGATTTATTACAAGCAACTGATAAGAGTCAAATGGCCAATCCCGTAAATATATTTCCTAGCATCCACAAATTAATTCTAAAAGATTTAAGGTCAATAAAATCGTAAAAGACTTTTTTTACATGGACAATATAGTCAAATGGCCAAAAAAGAAAATCAAAATCAATATAATAAGACAACTTTAAAGAAATCAAAAGGAAGTAATAATGTGCTTCGAAAATAATATGATTGGATGTTTGATATGAAAAAAAACACAATAATCAACTAAATTTTCAAACATGTACAGTAAATTTCTCATAAAAATGCTCCGCGCACTCAAATGACAAACACATAAGTTTTCCATCTATTGCAACGTTCTACCATTGAGGAAAATAAAAGTTGACTGACTTTTTAGCTAACAACTCTACAGTTCTAGTAGTAGATAGAATTTGTCATTATATTAAAGAGAAGTCATGCTCTCAATTTAAAAGGTCCAGATCAATGGTTTGTATAAAGTTTGTTTGTCAGTGGTATGACGCCACTCTTCAATTTTCTCCATCACGTGGTTGAATTTTGTTGGCAATTGAGTATTTTAAACTAAATTAATGCAACTGGTTTATACTTTCCTCTTTTTCATCTTCTCGATTAAAGATCACCAATGGGCCGTGCCGGCATAAACCAAGGCTTTTTGCGGTCCATGAGCTGGCACGGCATGACCTACTAAGTGAGCGGATTGTGCTGTAGGCTGTACTTAAAAAAAGTCCATTATTATTATTTTTAAAACTCACATGTCTGACGTGCTTTATTTAAGTTTATGTGTCTAACGTATTTTTTTAAACCCATCAAGTCATGCACTTATAATAATAATAATAACAACAACAACAACCATAATAATAATTATAATTTTTATTAGGAGAATAATTAACATTTTATTATCGATTTATCAAAATTTCATAACTATATATTTAATTTCACAATAACCAATTATAATATAATAATGCATAAATTTAATTCCTTGGATTATAGCAACGATTAATACAAATTTATAAACTCAAGCTGTCAAAATATGAAAATATTCAAACAAATTATTCAAATTTCATTTATTCATTTAATAAATTATAAACATAAAATAATTAGAATTTTTTTTTAAACTAAGACTTAAATTAATTTTTAAAAGCCTATACTAATAAAATAAATTAATAAACTATTTCTTGACTGGAAGTGTAGGTCACGAAGAATTATGATAATGTTGATACTCGTTTTCTAATTAATAACAGCTCGGGAAAAGTATGCTTTCACTTCAACTACTTTAGCAAAACAAACGAATGAGAGAAGCGGGTGTTGGATGTTTGTTCTTCTCTTATAAACTATTTTATTGTTGGTAGTTATGCAGACGATACTGTAACTTTTTTAACCTTAGTCTTCTTCTACTGCAATATCTCCGTAGAAAAATGCATGTTGATTGACTTTCAAAATAAGGCAACATATCTACCAGTGGTCGTCAATTCTATTTTTCCAACAGGTGATGGAGATAGTCAACTAATAAAATAAAAGTTAATTGAGGCAATCTAAAGAATTAAAGCATAAGTTCGGGTTTGAAATTATCAAATAATTTTTTGCCAGCACTGATTCTTAAATAACATGCTTTGGAATTAATAATTCGATCGGATGTTTGATATATCAAAATTTGTGACAATTAATAATCAACTAATAAATATGTGGTGTACACTAAAATAATAACACATAAACTATGTCTGAAGCTCTTGAGTCCCTTTGTATCCTTTCAATCTTTGTGTCAATCGATCTTATTGACTGAAAATAAATCTCTCTAATGATTGAATAAATTGGACCATCACTCGGTAATTAAAAAATTGAGACAGTCACTCTCGGTAATTAATAATATTTGTCCTCATCTTTATTTTGATCATTGTCACATAGAATGAATAATGTCTTGGAGAAAAATGATCCAAGTTGACTAGGAATAGAGATGGCAAAATGTGGGCTTGGATCGAGTTTTTTCAAATCTAAGCTCAAATCCATTAGAGGGAAAGTATAAAGGCCAGACTTTGATTTTTACTTATTTTTTCAATATTTTTTGAAATCATTGTAAACTTGAAATAAGTTAATAGTCAATAAATTTTTATAATAGATAATGAATTAAAGAAAATAAATATTTTAAAATAAAATAATTAATAAATAAAGCAAATAAAAGTTCAGAGATTTAATTTTTTAATACTAGATTCTCTAATTCAAGCACTCTCTTAATTAATTAACACTTAAAAGAGACTTAAATATTATAATTCTAGGTTTTCTGATTTATTATTGATATATAAATTAGAAATTTAAGCTTTTTTTAATTTTTTTAAATTTTAATTTATTATTCTAATTTATAATTATTTTTTTAAATAGAGGGTTTGGGCTTGACTTGAGCTTTTTTGTTTTTTCTGAAATCCCTGTCTTCATGTGGAGGCTCAGGCCGAAGCCCTTAGGAATGTGTTGGATTGGCTTGGACTTTTTTGTCATACCTAATTAAGAGAGGGTTTTCGAATTTATCACTAGTTATCTATGAATTAATGGTAGCTGGTGTAAGTTATCCTGCTGGTTATTTATGATCTAATTTGCCCCTCGAATTAAGTAGAAATAATTTATAAACTTCATTAATCAACAGATGCCTCTTGGTGGAACCACAAAAAGTCATGAAATTAATCAAAATCTAGATTTGTGACCGACAAAAGGTGAAGAAAATATTTGCATAATTTTAGTAAAATATGAAAATGTTGGGTACTGTGAAGACATGAATACTGTTTCTGGGCTAAAATGCAATCGAGTGAAAGTTTCTGGAGAAGTGTGCAGATCGACTTCAGATGAGGGGTCAATTTGTAAATTCTGAGCTGATGTGGCAGAACCGTTAAAGTTTGTTGAGCTTCTCTGGAAAATTTCCAGAATATAAAAGGGGCTGCTGTGCAGTGCCTTGTGTGTGTGATTTCTCTTTTGTTTCTAAGCCAAAACGTGTGATTCGAGATTCTTTGGAATTCTTGAAGTGTCCTCAAAACAATTGATCTGATTGTAAAGCATTTGAGTAATAAGAGCTTGTTCTTTTTCCTTCAGAAACTTGGAGGCTTGTTCACTGTGAATAGTTTTCTGAGTTCTTATTTTGTTGAATCTTTCTTTGTTATTGGTTCCATTCTGTCTGTAATCGGTCAAGACTGTGTGTGTTGATTAATTTCTTGTTAATAGCCATTAAAATACAGCAGGTACAATATGGTATCACAACCAAACAGAATTAACACACATTTATGAACTAGATTTTGCAGAAAAGCACTTAAGCACATCACCGCTTTTGGCCTAGCACATCAATGCATCTATCAATGAAAAAGAACCACAGTCTGTGCCAATGTGAGTTTCTCCAAAGGACTGCAGATAAACCCAAAATCAAAATCACATAGGATGCTCCAAAACTCCATCTTAATGCCACCATTTCAATCACAGAATCGTCTTCTTCTTCTTCTCCTTCTGTAGGTGTTGCTGGTGGTGTTAATGCAGTATTAAGTTCATAAATTTTCACAATTTTAATGAAAAAAAATTATATTTCATTTTATTAGATACTAAATTGTTCTCTTTTCAATTTAGATTAAACTTCTATGAGACTTCTGGAAGAAAGACTCGAATATGAGGGTACGAATCAAGTCATTATACATGTTAACAAAGTGATCATCATGCTCTCAATTCATATTGCTGCGCAAAAACTCCAGATCAAGGGTATGTACAAAATTTCCAAGTCCATGGTATGATCCCACTTTTCAATTTTCTCCACATGTGATTGAATTTTTCGGCAATTGAATTGTAAATCTAGAGCTGTCTACAAGTTGAAGTTGATAGTTGATACACCACTGAGATCCTGATCACAAATAACAGTCATCGGAATGCTTACTCCTCTTTTATTCAGGAGTTTGGACTATGATTCATTGAGAACGTGTTTAATATGTTTTCAATTTTATAACTATAAAGTAAAATATGAATTATTTGTTTTATAATTTATTTTTTAAATTTAATCAATCGAACATATATTATATATGTACACTCAAAACAAAAATGAAAACACCACTCTAAAAATAATGTTGAACATGCCTTAAAATTCTTAAAAAGGGGTAGCATGAGTTGTATAAAGTGAACCTCCAACAGCCCTGTCACAACAACGAAAAAAGAGACAAACACTGGCAAACGAATCCAATTGCAAGTCCAAGTCCTCGTAATAATCTCATCAAACATCATTCAAATTGATCAATCCGAAATTAGCTGCTGCCTCTTCATCATACTGCTTCGTCCTCTCTAATTTATGAAAATCAAACAAAAATGAAATTTAATAATTATATAAACTAATTATATAGAACGAAGCCCAAGTTTAGCAAGGAAACTAATAAATACAATTACCATGTACTTATGTCACAAGTCTTGGGGATTCTAGCAGAAGAACATCATTATTACAGTCTTACAAGATTTATTCATAGAAATTGATTTATTGTTTTCCTACGGGGATCATTAAATGCTCTAATATTAAAGAGTAGTTTTATTAGATCTCATGTCCTAAGTTCGACGTGAGATAATAATAAATATAACAGAAAAATATTTTTATTTATGAAATTAATCATGTTTTAGGGTTTTAAAATTACTGAGAATGCGATATTATTATCAAAATTATGTACTAACATCAATTCTTTTGGCTGCTGATATGCAGAACATCATCACGATCGCCATTCCCAGGATCACTGATAGGATGAACGCATATTGTTTAAGCACTCTCATAAATGTTATGCAAAAGTTATTATTTTTTTACAATTTTTTTTAAAATTTTTTTGTTGATATACTCAAAGGAATATCTATCCCAAGCCTTATTTTTTTTAATTTTTCCTCTCGTTTACTTTTCCATAATCTTTTGCAACACATACTGCAAGAACGGCTATTTAATTATTTATGCCATTAATTAGAGCATGAAGTATAGAATAAACCATTTATATTTAATTATCTATTAAATAACACAGCACGCAATGTATCTGTCTTTTCGTTACGGATATTTCTTGAAAATATGTGTGATTTGTGAACTTTAATTTCAAGCCATCCCGTGATTCCAGTTAAGAAAGGGTTTATTATTGGAAATATATTAAAACTATTTCTTGACTGGAAGTGTAGGTCATGAAGAATTATGATACTGGTGATACTCGTTATCTAATTAGTAACAGCTCGGGAAGAGTATGCTTTCGCTTCAACTACTTCAGCAAAACTCACGAATGAGAGAAGCGGGTGCTGGATGTTTCTTCTTCTCTTACAAACTATTTTATTAATGTAACATTTTTAGCCTCGAGTCTTCTACTGCAATATCTCCGCGGAAAAATGCATGTTGACTGACTTTCAAATTAAGGCAACATATCTACAGGTGGTCATCAATTCTATTTTTTCCAACAGGTGATGGAGATAGTCAACTAATAAAATAAAAGTTTATTGAGGTAATTTAAAGAATTAAAGTGTAAGTTCGGGTTTGAAATTATCAAATAATTTTTTCCAGTACTGATTCTTAAATAATATGCTTTGGAATTAATAATTCGATAGGATGTTTGATATATTAAAATTTGTGACAATTAATAATCAGCTAATAAATTTGTGGTGTACATTAAAATAATAACACATAAACAATATCCGAAGCTCTGAAGTCCCTTTGTATCCTTGCATTAATTTGAATCAAAACTCGAATTAGAATCAAAGACGGATATTGAGAATTTATAAAAATAACTTAAGTGTGATTGGGTTTACATTGAATTATATATCAAATAATACATTCAAGCGTTGATATTCTCAAAAAAAAAAAAATCAATCTTTGTGTTAATCGATCTTATTAATTGACAATAGATTTTTCTAATGATTAAAAAAATTGGACAATCACTCGGTAATAAAAAATTGAGATAATCACTCTCGGTAATTAATAGTGTCTTGGAGAAAAATGATCCAAGTTTACTAGGAGTTGAGATGACAAAATGTGGGCTTAAGTAGGGCTTTTTCAAGCCCAGACATAAGCCCATTAGAGGGAACCTCGGGTTTGCGTAATGCGGTTGTTTTGCGTCAATTGAGGCAACAGTTAATGCCTCAATTGAGGCATTAAGGCAAATTTATTTTATTAAAATATTATAAAATTAAATTATTTTATTATTAAATACTAATATAATGAATAAAATATAAAAATAAATTATATGATATATTATTTTATTTAATAATTCTATATTCTATTATAATATTATATTTATATATTAATGATTCATATAAAATAATATATTAATATTATAATATTATTTACATTAATATTAATTTTAAATTAATATTATTTAAATTTATTCAAATTTAAATATTTATAAATATTTATTGAATTATAAATTTATTAATATATTATTAATTAAAATATGATTTAATATTATTGAATAATAATTTATTAATTTATGTTAATAATTATAACATTAATTATAATATAAATTTATTATTTACATATAATATTAAATTTTATAAATTTAATCATTAATTTTTAACATTTACTAAAAAAATTGTTAAATTTCTAAAATTTAAGATTTCTATATTTATTGTGTTTTCTAAGTATTAATAAATATTATTTTATAATTATTTAATTTAATTAATAAAAAAATTAAAATAATACAATGCGACACCAAATATAATCTAATTAAAAATTAATACAGTATAATGTAGCACTAAACATTGTACAATATTGTTATAATACAATGCTAACGCAATACAACATAATATAGTACACCAGTATTAAATTTCTCACTCCACATCCAACGGCTGATGTTACAAGAGGTTAGTTACAAATTCTGTAACTTAACCCACTCCAAACTCGAAACTAAATTAAAGTGCATGTTATGTCATGATGATGACTTATTGCAATAAATCGCGTGGTAACCGTGAGAGTTGATGTTCTTTCTTTTTTTTTTTGGGGGGGGGGGGACTTACTATATTGGGATTTCTATCATTTTGATGGGCTTTTAAATTGTATTGTGTGTAATGTTAAACAAAAAAAACACCTGCGGTTTTTTTTTTTAACACATGCCTCTGGCTAAAAAAACATAAAGTGATGAAATTAAACAAAGTCCATTTCCGACCAACAAATACTGAAGAAAAGAAATTCATAATTATAGAGAAACCACCTGAAACATATTGAAAAGTTGAGCATTGTTTTTAACCAAATTGAATTAACACACATTTATTATAAACCGCTTTTTGAAGGCAAGCCACTACAACACATCACTGCTTAAGATCTAGCACGATTTCTTATTGAACACATATTTGTAAAGCCAATAGTAACATGAATCAATACATGCATCAATGAAATAGAACCACTGTCTGCGCCAAAATGAGTTTATCCACAGGATTGCAAAAAGCCCCAATAACACTGTCACGTCCGATGCACAAAAACTCCAAAATAATGACACCATATCAATTGCAGAATCATCTCCTTCTTCTCGATTGGAATCTGTTGCTGGTATTTCCTCTACGCCGTTGCAACTCTTATTAATTGTTGGACCACAAAGATGGAGATTACCTCTGTAACTGCTTTCATCAAACGTGGCGAACTGGCCTTTGTCCGGGATTAGGCCGGACAAATTGTTGTATGATACGTTGAAGTTGGATAAAAAGTTGAGCTCAGTTAGTTTAGGAGGAATTTGGCCGCTTAATCTGTTGTGGGAAAGGTCTAGGCTCTCTATCATTTTCAAATTGGAAAAGCTCTCCGGTATAGATTCTGATAAGAAATTATGAGACATATTCAGTACAGGAATTTCTTGAAGCTCTCCAATTTCCGATGGGATTTCTCCAGTCAATTTATTGCATGACAAATCAAGTCCAACCATATAGTCAAGATTGCTACCATTGTAAACTTCATATCTATTCTTTGTCACAAATTCTACTTCTACTAGGTAATCGAATGTGAAAGGACCTCGTTCTTCACTAGATAGTTGCCCCATGTCAAGCATAGAACTATAGTAAATACCAATGGAATTAACATCTAACCTTTCCACAAATGTTAGGTGTTCGAGTCTATACCTATCAAGATTTCCTACACTCCACAACGTTATATTAGTAAAGCAGGAAGGTATTGATCCATTGAATTTGTTATGTGACAGGTCCATCATTCCTAATCCCGTTAATTGACATATCTGATTGGGAATTTGTCCTTCTAGATTGTTCCCTCTCAGAAGCAAAAAACGTAGATTTGAGCATTCATTAATCTGATGGGGAATTACACCTGAAAATCCATTATCCCTCAAATCTAGAGTCAATAAATTAGAGCTTCTAAACAATGCAATTGGAATTGGCCCACTCAAAGAATTCTTTTGTAGATAAAGGTGCTCTACTGAAGAAATATTGAAGGAAGTAGTCATGAACCCAGACAAATAATTTTCAGAGACACTAAAAAGTTGAAGCCTTCTATGATTGAGGAGTTGGACAGGTATATTACCTTCGAAAAAATTTTTAGACATTAAAAGAACCTCAAGATATGATAAGTTACCCATCCAATGAGGAATATGACCAGACAACATGTTGCTAGACATGCGTAACTCCACTAATTTCTTAGATTTCAGCAGCCCCTCCTCAATTTTCCCACTAAAATTATTGTTCTCCAAATACAAATACTGCAGTTGAGTCAAGTTCATATATCCGGGAAAAATTCGGCCATAGAAATTGTTATCAGATAGGCCCAACCACAATAGTGAGAAGCAACTGGTGAGAAGTGCTGCCGATAATTCTCCAGAAAAATTGTTTTTTGACAAATCTAGAAATCTAAGTTCTTTCATCTCAGCAATTGAATAAGCAATATTCCCTTCGAAATGATTGTTGGACATATCCATATACAACAATTTCTGAAGGATAATACCCATATCCTGAGGGAGCTTACCAAGTTGTTGCTAGAAATGTCTAGATGATGAAGAAAATCATGTTTGTCATCAGGCAGTTGGAGATTCCCTGTGAATGAGTTGTTTGTCAACAACAAGACCTCCAACTTTGTGTTGTTTTGTAACGCCCAAGTTGGGAAAGCACCATCCAAATCATTGTGAGAGAGGTCAAGGTATTTTAAGTCAAATTGGTGAAGAAGAAAAGGAGGAATGACATTTAAGCTGCAGTTGGGTAACCGGAGGACTTTCAATTGAAATGTTGGGAGAAAGTTTTCAGTTTGTACTTGTAACATATTGTTTCTTGTTGAAAGTAGCAAGACCTCAAGCTTTGAATGATTAGCCAATGAACTGAGGGGGAATGTGCCTTCAAAGTTGTTGTCAAAAAGAGCCAAATATTCAAGTGATGTGAGGTTCGAGATAATGGAAGGGAAGCTTCCACTTAACTGGTTGAAAGAAATATCAAGAACCTTGAGGCGGGTCAAGTTGTTAAGACAATTAGGAAGATGATCCTCAATGTTATTTTTTTCAAGATTCAATACAAAAAGATTCTTCAACTCACATATTCCTAAAAGTAAAAAATAAATGTATCAAAATTCATTAAAAAAAAGAATAAAGAAGCTCTAAAATGGTTCTACTTTACAGTTTTCTAATTATAATGAATTAGATTAGAAACCCAATAAAATGACACTTTGAAATCAATTTGTATTATTCTCATATATTTTGAGGTTGATTCGTTAAGCGTTTCAAATAATCTAAGAAAGAGACCTATCTTGTTTAATTATGATTTCTGGAAAGACACAAGGAAAAGTATTTGGTGCCCTTGGAGCACTGCTTCTCTTTTATTCATTATTTGTCATGTGTATGCTTAAACCAAGCATAATAATTTACATACATACATGACAATCAGTAAATGGTTAAGAAAAAATGATCCAGGATCATTAAAGACCTTTTCAAGATTTAATCACTTCTATTAGGTGTTTATTGGAAATTGGTTATCTCATAAATCTATTGGAAATTGTAAAGAGAAACTCTTAATTTTTGAATTGTTTTCTTAAATAAGAAAATATCTAGAATAAACTTATTTTATCTTGAAATTTTATATATTTCCTCTCATGACAATTAATAAAACAAACAAAGAATTTGCTTTTTTTAAAAGGTAATTTAATTCGAGGAAAGAAAACATAATTTGTCTTTGAAGTAGTCTGACCAACAATTCACTTGAAATGGGGTATCATTAACATAATATTCGTGAACTATCATGTTTCAACAAGAAATGACTGTCTTTAATTAATTATTTAAAAGTTTTACCTTGGCTTTCCAGAGAACCGTTTATAAAATTAGAACTCAAATCCAATGCCTCCAAGTTTTTCAATTTAGATAATCCTGCACCAAGAAATTAAGAAGAAATGATGGAGTCAATAAGATGCGTAAATTTTTGAATAGGTGGATAACTTTCGTAAATTCAAACATTACATAGCCATGTTATGGATACTCTCATACCATTTCCACTTAGATCCAAGAATTCCAGATTGGTCATTTAAAAAAAAAAAATGAAGTCAAAGGACAAACATATATGATATATAGAAGAATTTTAGTCAAATTATTGTAGAAGGTTGTGATCAGTGTAATTGTTATCTGAGTAGCTTACGTAACAGAGCCACTACTTAGTCTCAGAAGACATTAATATTGATCAAGACAATATTAAGTAGCCTCACGTATCCGCTAGAAATGTATACATATACCTTGCTTGGTTCTGGAACCTTGAATGTTGTTTTCGCGAAGAATCAAAGTGGTAAGAGAAGTAAGTGCATTTAAATATAGGAATATGCTGTCGTCGAAGTAATTATAACCGAGATTTAAGATCTTCAGCCGCTTCAAACTCCCAAGGGTATCATAAGCTGCAAAGGCATACAAAGTGCTAATTAATCACTAACGTTAATACAGTAATTATTAAGTGGCGATAGATACCTATACATACCTTGATTCTCATAGACTCCTTCAAACGAATTGTTAGATAAGTCAAGGCTTTGCAATTCTTCGAAAGGATGAAACAATGACACATTCAAACTCAAAACCATATCGCCATAAGTATAGTTCTTAGAGTATTCGATGAATTTCGATGTGTCGTTGAGCAAGAGTTGGATGATCCGTCCTGTGGTGGCGTTGCACCTAACTCCCTTCCAATTACAACAATCAGACGACATTCCTCCATCATCAACCCATGTAGCAAGAACAGGGTCTTCATATTGAGTATCCATGAATGGTATAAAGAAGCTCTTGATTTCCGACAGGGCAGCCCTCTCTGTTTTTAAACAAGCCTTGTATCCATGCATTTGATTTAAAACAACCATCAAAATAACTGATGATATTAATGACAGCTTTATAAAGGAAGTACTCTCCATTGCAAAGCAATAACCTTTCATCGTTTGGTTAATCGATTTGCTCTTAAAATTAATTATATGTGCAGTGAGGGAATATATATTTATACAAGACATTTATCATAAACCATACATTTCGATAGGCTGAGGATAACCAACCACTCAACCCAACTTAAAGAAATAGCTTAAGTCGTTGATTGTCTTACCTTTGTTTTTCAAATTTGTTGAAGAGATAATATTTTCAATACATCGCCATCTGAAGTCTGTCTTTGACGAAGACTTTGTAAGCTTGAAATCACGAAGTTGAAAAATGAGGAAAAATATTTTTTTTCAGAAAAAAATTGAAAAATGCATCGCCATCTTGAGTGCTAATGGTCCATTATTATTACTCCGTGGAAAATAAAATTTGACTTTGTGTTTGCAGTGGTAGTCAAACTTTATTTATTTATTTTCCAAACGGTTGATGGAGATAGTCATAACTAATAATAAATCAAAAGTTGACTGTGAGGATTTCAATAATTTAAGCCTTTGTTTGTGTTTGCCGTGGATTATCAGGTAATCTATTATAGCATTGATTCTTATATAATGTTCTTTGAAAATAATTTGATTGGATGGTTTTTAACTTTAAATTATCAGAGAATCAATAATCAACTGATTGTTATGAAACAATGAATTTACCATCACTGTAATTGCACTCCATTAATCTTTTGAATTGCAGTTGTTCATTTCTTCAGTTTAAGGGATGAATATTTTCACTATAAAAGGCCATGAGATTGTGATGGAAAACACACGGCTTCAATACGAAGAATTCAGCAAAAAGAAAGAGTAAATAGCCTTTATTATTTTTCTCTTATCAATAATCTTATTTACTTATCAATCTAGTAAAATTATAACACGTATGTTATTAGCACTACTAGTTGATATAATTGCTGCTATTGTTAAGTATAGAAATTTAATTTTATAATAAGAATCCTTATAAGTATGCTCTGTGGTTGCTACTAGGTTGGATATTCCGCATTAGAAAACAAGGATTATGATATTGATATAGTATTATTAAAATTAATATTGGTTTATGATTATATTGTGTTTTCTTTCACATTTATAATTATATTAATATCAACATTAATATTAATCTTGCAACCTGAAGATTTGCAACACAAAGAGGTAAATTGGAACCTGAAGTTAATTATTAAACCAGAACCTGCAGTCCTAGATAATAATTATTCTATTTGAACTTGAAGTTCTAGATATTCTGTAACATATATAAGAACCTGAAGGTTTAAATATATGCGTGAAATTTTTACATTATCATTCTTTATGAAGGGCATATTTCACGGTTATTTATGGCACAAATTTTTTTCTTTGTTTTATTATGTTCTATTTTTTGGCGAGGACCATGTTGCACCGTGATTTCATACCCCCATTTTTGTCTTTTACACAATTGACCGTTAGATTTTATCCAACTGTTGATAATGATCCACGTTGAAGGGAAACAGTAACCTGACGTACAGGTCATCAGCCAGTCACCAAAGGTCTAACAGATGTTTGGTTAAAGAAAACAACTTCAGAAACAATTAATAAGTAATTAATTAATTTTCATCCATGCAAATGTCTTTTGGACCAGAATCCATGGATAGATAATGTTATAAAAAAAATATTATGAAAAATAAATTTGTGAGTATTTACAATTTTGTTTTGAGAAGGCAATTAATTACTTATATATAATTGATATGTAATTTACGTAATAGTTCCAGATAGTGGTGGGCAAATTACCCGACCCAAAAAAATTCGAATTCGGATCGAATCGGGTCATAAAAAAACCCAATAAGATGAAAACAATGAAACCCGTTCGGGTTCGATCCGATCCGATCAAAAAATCCAATCAGGTTGCTATAAAAAAAAAAAACTAAACCTAAAGCGCACACGCCACACACACAAATCACAATTCCCATTTTCACAATACACATTTACTTACACAAATACTCACAACCCTCCTCAATTCCCAATCTCACTACACAAAACACATACATTCACCCCCAACGGCGTTAGGCCAACGCCAAGCCGCCAACAGAGGCCGCCACGCAAGTCCATGCCCGATTTGCTGCACATCCGTCGATCTACTGTACGCGTCCGTCGATCTGCTGCTGCGCATCCATGGCCACCAATCTGCTACAAGTGCCGCCGATTTGCTGCAAGGTGCTACCGATCTGCATTTTGTTGCTCCAAGCCTTCAACCCAAGCCACCCGACCCGAGTTTCTCCCATTTGGATCTTGAGTTTTCACTTTTGAAGCTTTTTTGAAGATTTTTTTTTCTTTTTGAAGCTTTGGATTGATGGTATATATGGTTAAATTAAACAATTAATATTTAGTATTTAATTGTTGTAATTATGTGTTTTTAAATGGTTAGTAACAAAATCAAGAAAATTGGCCAACCCGAAACCAATCTACCCGAATTCAACCCGAATTTACAACCTGACCCGATCAGAATATAAATCAAATCGGATTGGGTCGGGTTGGAAGTTCTGGTTGTATTCGGATTAATTTTTTTCAAACCCGATCGGGTTGATCCGAATCGGACCTAAACTCGATTTTGCCCACCCCTAGTTCCAGAAACCCTTTCATCTATAAGGAAATCAAAATTGTTAAAACATATAAGGTTAATGCTAATTATTGGTACATATATTATCTGTATATATATTAAGAGGCCAAATTCGATGTTGAATAGTAAATGTACGAGGCACTGTGTATAGAATACATTAAATGAAAAAATAGAACAAAGTAAAGGCATTATTGTAGTATTGTACTAATATATTAAATTAAGTGTGTTAAGGAATTTTTTTTTAATGGAAGAATAATCGATTCATGCGTGTGACCATTGAAATCCATCTCGTAGATTTTGATGAAAATAAGTGAATAATATCATCATGAAGGGCATGGACGTAGACATGATTTTGATCTAGTTGGGGCACATTTAAAATCAAACATGACTCGAATGCGCGATTGCTTGTGTGGTAAGTGTGGGCCCCACAAACTCCAAATGGGAGCTTGCCACATGTACAACCGTGCTCCTTATAGAGTGTGTCTGCATGTATCTAATTAAAACACTATTTAAAATATAATACATTTCTAAAAATTTAGATGGCAATATATAACATTACAACTATAATATTCATTGATAATAAATTTACTTAGTATAATTATTTTCAGTGAAAACTCCTCAATGAGATTTTATGAGTTGAAAATAATGCATCATCAATACAAGGAAAAATATATTTTTCAATATACAAGATTAGGCTATTACTTAATTTGCTCTTAAAATCTTTTAATAATAACAAAGATATTTATATATTGCAACACACAAAACAAACATGAATGCATGATAAAATTCTAGATTTTAAAACTAAACAAAAGATTAATCAGAAAATTAAAAATTAGAATTAGGTAGACTTACAACTTATGGTTCAATGTCGAAAGACCAACTATTTGATTTTGCTTGAATAGAAAACAAAAAGATTAAAGACTGGTCCATTAACCATTTTACTAACATTTTGTTATGATTGTTTTTTATTTTAATATTTGTTCTTGTGTCTTTAATCGAGTTTCATGAAATGTTAATAACTAATTAAATTATTTATAATTAGAAATTTAAACTAGGGACAATATGAAATATTTTAAAATTACTAGAGTCAATTTCAAATTTTACAATTCAGCTGGGGCATTTTTCATAAATAACAAATAAAATATAATTTTTTAGTATAATTATAAAAAAAAATTAAAAGCCAGCAGAGGCCTGTGCCCCGGCTAGTTCCATGTTGGCTCCGTCCCTGATGAAGGGGTTATTTCATATAAGCATTTAATAAATTATGGGTCATTAAATTATTACAATTGACTTCCATTGTGTCAATAAACTTTTACAATTTCGAGATGAATACTCACCCACTTTTCCAACTATTTCCCATAGTTACAATCACTCAATTTAGATGTTGAATTGAAGTTTTCAAAGATTACACTCTCACAAGAATATATAAGCAAGTTACAATCCAATGATGTGATAATGTATGCGAAAATGTTCGTGCAAAAAGGAAAAACAAAGGAGGAAACAAAAATAAGCTAATGTGGTGGCTGTAGGGGTGGTAGTGGTGGACGAATGCTAAGAACTGTAAAATCGAAACAAAGTGACTACGATAGAAGATAAAAACCAAAACTTTTTCTGTCTTTTTTCATGGCTTCAAACTAGTAACTTCAGACTTAATTATTCAGATATCATATAACCATTACAAATTAAAATTCCATCTATTTATTGATAATTGCTATATCATCTGGGGTTGGGCACAGAAACCAATTGGAATTGACTCAACCTGATTCGATAAAAAAATCAGGTTTAGATCAGATTATTAGCCCAATTCGATTAGGTGGCATTTTATCCAATCTGACTGGATAGTGATCAGATTGGATTAACTCGACCCGATCCAAAAATCCAATTGAATTAGTTTTGAGAAAAAAAATCAAAAGTAGAAAACAATTGAGAAACTAAACCTAATTGCTAAATTTGCATATGCATCGTAATATTACAACATCTATTACTCTCTCCTCCATCGTAGTTCACACATACAACTACACAACTACACAAGTGACATAAACAGCAGTGGCAACACACAACACAGACCGACACATGCACAAACACATCGTAGACGGCACGACGTCACATCATATGCGACAATGTTGTGACTGTCTTTTCACACGCACAAGTGACAAAACCGCGGTAGTACACCACACACACCGACATATGCATGGCAACACCACACACATAGATTGGAGAGTCAGGGATGGCACAACAGTCTTTTTGGAAAATGTACCTCAATTTCAAATTAGATGTTCACGTATCCATATTTGATTCTCCATACTTATAATGGGTTCTTCAAGAACTCTCCTTCTATATGGCTCGTATACAACATGTCTTCTCCATTGAATGATGCAAGACTTGATTGGTACTTCTCATGTATAATCTTAACTGGCTATCGTCTTGCAAAAAAAAAAAGGGTCAATTCATGTTTGTCTTTATGTTTGATTAATGTCTGCAGTTGATACAACTCTGTAACTCAGAGTTTATATCACAGAGCTACACTTTTGGGAGTAAATGCTGACTCCAACAAAAAGAAGCAAAAAGAATTGAAATTAATAGAGAAACAAAGATTGCAGGAGAGACAGAGAGAGAAGAAGAAATATTTTCCATTCCCTTTTTTTTTATGACGTGTTCCCTTCTACATATATATTTTATCCCTCAACATTACACGTGTAACTAACCAACAAATGAATGATTCAAAGAAAAAACAATCACAACAAAATAACAAAATCACAGCTGCCATCTTTTCCACTCTCTTTGTGCCTTCTCGAATATTCCTTAGGTAATGTAATCTTTGAGGTATGTTGGTGCCCTGCGCATACGAGCTGGACCTTTTATGTGCTCCTCGACCAGCTGGGCTTCTTCCTCTGTTTCCAGTGCTGACTTGTCATTAATCTCGGGCAAGGTTGTATCATTCCCCATCCCTTGAAAATTTACCTTGTCCTCAAGGTGAAGCTCGGGATATAACTTGTAAAACTCATCATAAGCCTCCCAAGTAGAATTTTCGGGGGCACAATCAGACCATTGCACCAAAACTTGACGAAGCTCCTTCCCTTGTTTAAGTACCGAGCGCTCAGCACAAATAGCTATAGGAGAAGAAATGGGCTTGTTGTTCACACTTATAGGAGGCAGTGAATGAATATTAACATGAGAATCCCCAACATAAGGTTTGAGTAAGGATATATGGAAAACATGGTGAATTTTGCTGCCAACGGGCAATTCTAATTTATAAGCAACAGAACCAATCCGCTCCAATACCCGAAAAGGCCCATAGTAGCGCTTTGCCAACTTGTGAGAAGTGCGGTTGGCAACAGATGATTGCCTATAAGGTTGTAGGCGTACCAGCACTTTGTCACCCACCTGCAGTTGCAATTCCCTTCGATGCTTGTTAGCTTTTTGT
This sequence comes from Citrus x changshan-huyou, assembly GCA_039657385.1. Taxonomy (NCBI): domain Eukaryota; kingdom Viridiplantae; phylum Streptophyta; class Magnoliopsida; order Sapindales; family Rutaceae; genus Citrus; species Citrus x changshan-huyou. The sequence goes on along the minus strand of CM077547.1, from coordinate 12,681,461 downwards.
GCCATTCGGTGCTGAGCTTGATGTAAGTTTGCTCTCAGACAGCGCAATAATTCATCTCTTTCTAACAGCAGGTCTTCTAATGCTTGGATTGAAGTAGAGCCCTTGGAATAGCCAGGAATAGTAGGAGGTAATCGTCCATAGAGAGCCTGGAAAGGTGTCATTCGCAAGCTACTATGATAACTGGTGTTATAACAAAACTCGGCCCATCCCAAAAAGGTTGACCAAGACTGAGGTTTGTCTTGGGTGAAAGCTCGGAGATATTGCTCAAGGCCACGGTTTACCACCTCGGATTGGCCGTCGGTGTGTGGATGATAAGCGGTGCTATGGCGTAAGGTGGTGCGACTCAATTTAAATAATGTTTGCCAATAATGGCTCATGAAAATTGGATCTCGGTCTGAAATGATTGAACTGGGAAAACCATGTAATTTGACTACTGATTCAGTGAATAACATAGCTGTCTTGTGGGCTGTGAATTGATATGGCAATGCTCCGAAATGGGCTGATTTCGTCAAACGATCGACCACAACCAAAATAACTTCAAAACCTTTAGAATTGGGTAGCCCCGTAATAAAATCCATAGTCAATTCATCCCAAACAAGTGAAGGAATGGGAAGAGGCTGGAGTAATCCTGCAGGAGCTTGGGTGATATATTTAATTTGTTGACAAGTAAGACAAGCAGCAATATACTGTTCCACATCAGCTCGCATTTTGGGCCAATAAAAATTAGAAGACAATCGAATCAAAGTTCTTTTAATGCTTGTGTGACCCGCCATTGGAGTGTCATGGAATTCTTTGAGCAATACTGGTTTCAAAGATGAATGTGGGCTGATGTAATAACGGTGGCGAAATAATAAGAACCCATTGTGAACTGAGAAATCTGGGGAAAGTGTTCCAGCCGCCAACTTCTTATGGAGAAGTAACATGTCATCGAAAGTTGCATTTTCCTTTAGCAAGGTTTGTAATAAATCAGTAGAGGGTTGACTAACCATTGCTAAACAGAGTGCTGGAACCATTTGTGAGTCCGAAGGTGTATCTTCATGTACACAGGACAGTGCATCTGCAGCTTGATTCGAACTCTAGCCTTATAGTCAATTCTGAAATGGAATCCTAATAACTTTTGGATGTAAGCTTGCTAATCAAGAGTTCAGATTACTTGTTGAAATACTTCTTTAATACTTTTGTGATCTGTACAGATGATGAAAAATCTGCTGAGGAGAAATTGTCGCAATTTTAGCACGGCAGCAACAATGGCATGTAGTTCTTTGATGTATATTGACGATGCCCGCAACTGCGGTCCCAATTTTTTTGCTGAAATAAGCTATGGAGTGGCCCGCTTGCATTAATACAACTCCAATACCCACATTTGATGCATCGGTTTCAATGACAAATTCCAATTCAAAGTTAGGTAGAAGCAATACAAGGGCTTTTACCATGGCATATTTTAATTTATTAAAAGCTTTAGTGGCTGCCGCATTCCAACGGAAGGCATCATTGCATAATAATTCTGTAAGTGGAGCTGCAATAGTTGTATACCCCTGTATAAACCGATAATAATACCCAGTAAGCCCAAAAAATCCCCTCAGTTGCTTCACTGTTTTGGGCAAAGGCCAGTCCACCATAGCTGTAATCTTTTGAGGGTCGGCTTGAACACCATGAGCAGAGACTATATGTCCCAAGTAAGCAATGGTCTCTTGACAAAACAAACATTTGGAGAGTTTGGCAGAAAATTGATGTGATTGTAAACGCATCAAAACCTGCTCCAAGTGATACACATGATCAGCCAAAGAAGAACTATATACCAAAATATCATTAAAAAAGACTATAACAAATTTGCGCAAAAAAGAAGCAAATAATTGGTTCATTGTCGCTCGAAAGGTGGACGGGGCGTTGGTCAATCCAAAGGGCATGACAAGAAATTCGTAATGCCCTTCGTGCGTCCGAAACACTGTCTTGTATGTGTCACGTTTATGGACTCTAATTTGATGATATCCCGCTCTCAAATCTAATTTGCTAAATACCCTTGCACCACCAAGTTCATCAAATAATTCATCAATGGTAAGGATTGGAAACTTATGCTTCACTGTTACTGCATTTAGAGCATGATAGTCAACACATAAATGATATGTGTCGTCTTTCTTCCTTACTAACAACACTGGTGAGGAGAAAAGGCTATGACTTGGTTTGATAATTCCCTGCTCAAGTATTTCATGAACTAATTTCTCCATTTCATTTTTTTAAAACTGAGGGTAACGGTACAGCTTGACATTGACAGGTTTGCAATTGGGAGTGAGGTGAATTTTGTGGTCTATATTTCGTTAGGGAGGGAGGCTAGTCGGCGGAGTAAAGACTGCCTTATATTTATGAAGGAGAAGATAAATAGATTCTGGCAAAGAAGAGGGTAAGTCGATTTCAAAGGTTGAGGATGTGGAGTTGGGAATATGGGACTTGGATGTGTTACTGGAGAAGGAATATAGCTCGAATAAACTGTCAACTCCCTCGCTATGTATCAACGTGTGGAATTGATGAACAGAGATCATATTAGGGAGTTGAATAGGATTACCTTGTAATATGACTTGCTTACCCTCCCAAAAAAATTCCATAGTCATCTCTAAATAATCTATGGAGACACGCCCAAGGCATTGAAGCCACTGGATGCTTAAGGCGTTGAAGCCACTGGATGCCCAAAACTGCCTCCGGTCTCTTAATAGGTAAAACAAAGAAATCCAAGCAAAACTCATGGCCTTGAATAATAATTGGCACTTCCGGGCAGTGAAAACGAAAAACTAGAAAATTTCCGTTGCTGATATAAACACGAAAAGTTGAGGAGGATTGAATCGAAAGACCAAGCCATTTTGCTAGCTGCGGCTTGATGAAATTGTAAGTACTGTCGCTGTCTATGAGAACATGGAATTGATGTCCGTTAATTTCACCCAAGACATGCAGAGATCGTGGATTGGACTGTCCAGCCAACGCATTCAAGCTTGAAATGTCTGCGGTAACCACTTCCTCCGTTTGCTTAATGGCATTCACATCCTCCCCTAGGTCACACTCCTCATCATCAGTACCCATCAACAACAAGAATTTGTTGCGGCAGTGATGGTTTGCACTATATTTCTAATCACAATTATAACATAACCCTTTTTCTCTTTTATCCCGTAACTCAGCTGGAGTAAGTCGACGGATTGGTAAATTTGGGTTTGGTAATAATAGAGGTTGAGATGGTGGTTTTGGTGTAGTAATAACAGGGGCAATAAGAGTTTTGGTATTTTTAAAAGTGGAAGTGTTTGATAAAACAAGGGGAAAATTTTGTGGAGCTTGCGGTGTAGTAGGAGACCACTTTGACCAAGAATGACAGGTTGTTTTAGCTTTATCAGATCTAGCCTTATAAGCTCTAGTAAGAGCAAAGGCTTCCATAAGCGAAGTAGGTTGAGTAAACAACAACTCACGACGGATATCGGGTTTTAAACCCGTGATAAAGAAACTAATTAACAAAGGCTCAGATATACTAGTAACTTTGTTCATTAAGTCTTCAAAAGCATACTGAAATTCCGCAACTGTGGTGGTCTGTGTTAACTTTGAAAGATTCCTTTGATGGTCTTCATACATGGAAGCTCCAAAGCGACTCTTAAGACTGACTAAAAAACTTCGCCATGTGGTTAAGAGATTGTTAGCTTTCATCCATTGATACCAAGCAGCAGCTCTCCCTTCCATGTGAAACGATGCAATACGAAGACGCAAATTATTTGGGGTCCCATGGAGGTCAAAAAACTCGTTGATGCGAAAATCCCACCCGGTCGGATCAGAGCCGTCAAACTTGGGAATATCCATTTTCATGGAACGTAAAAGCGGGGAAAAATTTGTGCCCCCAACAGAACCATCTGTAAACACTGACATCAGCTCTGATGGTCGTGAAGGGCCACTCAAAACGCCGACAGACCCATGGATTTGAGATTGTAATTCCTCAAAATGGGAATCTATAGTGGACATGTATTGTTGTAAGGTCTGATGCACAGAGAGTGTTTGTTTATTAAGGAGCTCCTTCATGGCGGAAAGAACTTCAGAATCAATCGTTTTTGTTGTCTCGGTCATGGTGGATTTTTTTTTTTTTTAAGAAGAAGGTAATGAAAGCACCAATTTATACAACTCTGCAACTCAGAGTTTATATCATAGAGCTACACTTTTAAAAGTAAGTGCTGACTCCAACAAAAAGAAGCAAAAAGAATTGAAATTAATGGAGAAACAGAGATTGCAAGAGAGACGGAGAGAGAAGAAGAAATATTTTTCATTCCCTTTTTTTTTATGACGTGCTCCCCTCTACATATATATTTTACCCCTCAAAATTGCACGCGTAACTAACCAACAAAGGAATGATTCAAAGAAAAAACAGTCACAACAAAATAACAAAATCATAGCTGCCATCTTTTCCACTCTCTTTATGCCTTTTCGAATATTCCTTAGGTAATGTAATTTTTTAGGTATGTTGGTGCCCTGCACATACGAGCTGGACCTTTTATGTGCTCCTCGACCAGCTGGGCTTCTTCCTCTGTTTCCAGTGCTGACTTGTCATTAATCTCGAGTAAGGTTGTATCAACAATCCCCTTATCATCGACATTCCTAAATACAACCCTAATTTCTTTGAAAACCTAACTCAAATAGGTCGTATGGGTAACCAACTTCCAATGTGATTTGAAGGAATACGGATTGAAACTAAAATCTACGAATCTAGGTTTGAAGGAACTTTAAAGTGACATGAGATATTAAAGTAGTCAAATTCAAGAATACAGTTGATGATAATAAGGAGCCAGACACAGAATTTTTTAGTTCAACCTGAATGAAATACAAATTTTTTTTATGGAGCTTGTTTGCGACTGTGCAACTACCATGCTGAATGAAGGTTGTGCGAAGAAAAAGTATTGACATTGAAAAAGCCGGTAGCACTTAACCTGTTTGATCTGACCTATTCTATTTTAGTTGCTGGATTACAAGAGTTTCAATCCAACAATAGTTTTTGTAAAAGACAAAATAAGGGGATCACTGTTACAAAGTAGTTGTATTCTTGGTTTTTATATTGATACAAGGATTTGTACATTACTTTTGATTATGATTTTTGAAGTTATGTTATTATTATTTTGAAAGCAACTTAAAGTTTGTGAAAAATTTAGTAAACTAAAACTAAAAGTTTCATGATAATTTTCCAAAATCAAAACATGAAGTTTTGAATTATAAACTCCGAATTAGAACTTGAAGTTCTAGGGCATAAATTAATTAAAGTTCTAAATTGTAGCTTTCTAATTTGGAACTTGTAGTTCTGAACAGCCTGATCACTCAATAACATCATGAGTTCTGAGTTATTTCCAAATAAGAACTAAAAGTTTTCGGTATTTATCATAACTTCAAATTTTCAGCAATATTTCATATGTGTGAATTTGAAGTTCTATACATAAATATAAAAATTTCTACTTGTAATAGCTTATTGTATGTTATTTGTTTTGGATTCTATATGTCGAAATGCTCATTCATATCATGGGCTTGGAAGCCACCATCAAGAAAAGCCAAACATTCTTGAATGATGAATGAAAAGTGATGACTTTCTATGGTCATATTTTACATGTGAGCTTGAAGCAAAGGTATGAAAAAAACTGACTACTAAAGCAAAATACCTCACCGTTGAAACTGTATGGTAAAACGATTTTATATTAAAGATATTAGAGAAGAATTATGAATCATTTCATAGTAAGGTATTTACCATTCATTGAGGCAAAGTGAAATTCGTCAATTTTGATTTGTGTGAAAAGATCAGTGAAAAAGAGTACACGGTCATTACCCCGCAGTAGTCATAAATCCCTAGAATATGAAATGATATAATCACCAGAAATAAAATTTAAATGAGAAATAAGACAATGATGGATTTAGAGAATCCTTGAAAATTATGAAAATACTTAACTAATATGGCTTGTAAGAGCATTTGTCACATATCTGTATTACGTTAAAATAATGTATTATCAAGTACCTACAATGAAAGGTAAATGAAAATGTGGAGAACAATTGTATTGATGTTTAAAATCCAAAAGATCTCACTCATATTGATATCTCCATCTCTTTAAAAAAAAAAAAAAAAAAAAGAGAGAGAGTAATTGGTAACACCAAATAGGATCTAGTACTATGTGTCCTTTATCCTTTATGTATTGTCTTTATATTTTTTCATTATATTGAATGCTTTTTGTCTATATCTTACTTCTCGAAACGAACATTTTTTAAAGTTAAAATATACACTACATTTAGTCCAACAAAATTGAAGGATCTAGAAGAGCTATAATCTTGTTAGCAAGTAGAAATAAATTATGTATTCTAAATGCCTTATATTTAATCAGATCCAAAAGAAGTTTGTTGAATTTTTAAAGATATCTGTTGAAATGGTTATCATATCAAAATTTTTTAAAAAAGAAATGTGGAATATATTCGTCATGCTACAAATATCTTAGGTAAGGATACATGGTAGAAAATATAGTGGCTTTACCCTATTAGTTGTATCCTACAACCATAAAAGCAATAAAACTAGAAGTTCAATAATCCAAAAATGTTTATGTTGAGACATGATCACTTTGTTCATATAAAAGCTACTATGATTTGTAAAATTATTGATAAATCTCATGGATAACCATTAAAGAACAAAAGATTTTACTATCCAACAAGATTATTCACTCACAATAAAAATTTGGGATTAGGGTGCTTCTTCTAAAATGAGTCTTGAAACTTCATCATTTTCCAAAAATTAATGTTTCCACCTTTAAAAGAAAGAAAAATGTCTCCTAAAGTAAGACATGAACTTGCCTCTTGAAGAAAGGTGAGAACTTTGTCAAAAGGTTAATTACGTTTTATTTAGATCATCACACCAATCAATGTAAAAACAAAATGTGAAAGACAATTCATTTGGAACAAATTGTAAATCAATCACTAGGTATGTAAATAAATTTAGAAAAAAATAACCAAGTTACATATTCCAACTGCTAATACACTAACTCATGTGATTGTTCTTGTAGAATTAAGTGGAAAGTTATTGAAACAACCAGAAGTGTGGTAGACTACTTGGTTCTAAAAATACAGTTTCCTAGAATAAGAAAATGAAAGATCAGGATTCTATTAAGATAACGCTTGAGCAATGGATATTCCTATGAATTACTAGTTCCAGATGAACTAATAGTCTAAAACAAACACGTCCCAGAAAGACACGTATTAGAAGAGAGAAAGTCCTCAAAGAGACATAAGCTCCTAAGGTGACACGTCTCAAAAGTCATGGAAGTCCTTGAAGAGACATTAGCCCGAAAAGAGGTATGAAAATCTAATACAAAGGAATTGTCTATGACACACCTAAAGCGTGCTAGACCATTTGGTTCAAAAAAATGTTGTTTTAGAGAAAAAAAAAATGACGATCTTGCTACAAGTGATGCGTAATATATAAATGAAGCAAATTGCTAAAAAAGAATGAACGGTATGTAAAGCATTCACAGATCTTAATGATGTACAACTTCATAATGGGATACGAGGCTGTGAAGAGACAAATAAATCTAGAAATTATAAGAATTCTATTAATTTTACTTAGGAAAATATCTAAGAAAGACACATGGTCCTTGATGAGACCATTAACCTTTAAAAGACCTCTTGAAAAGTTATATACTGAAGAAATGGAACAAGCCTAAGAAGTGGCTTAAAATAAAGAAGAGTCTATGAAACTTCCATACCCAATAAAGGTGTGGAATCGTAAAGAGATAATTTTTTATGTTAAATTTATAGTTACAGTAGCTACAAACATCATAATTAATCAAGATCTACAAATCATTGATGAATGTAGGCAAAGATCTGATTGGCCACAATAGAAAAAAGTGATTCGAGTACAGTTGGCTTCTTTAGCCAAACATAAAGTATTTGGACTTATAGTCGAGGTACATAAAAATGTCAAACTTATGGGAACAAATGATTATTTGTATGGAAGCATGATGGATATAATATGATCATTAGATGTAACGTGCGCAAAAAGTTTCTTGGAAAAACCTAGTATTGATTTTATATATATAAGTATTCTCCAATGATGAATACTATTACATTTTAATTTTTAATCAGTTTGACAATATCAAAAAGACTATAAATATGTGTCTTATTATTAGGGAATTTTAATCCGACCCAAGGTATTCCAAGTAAAAATATCAAGCAAATAATAACAGAAAATAGATGGAGAATAAAACTAATCACACAACAGAAGAATCTATGTGGAAAACTCCTACACCAAGGGAAAACCATGGCCGCTAAAGAGACGGGAGAAAAATCCATTATGTCAAAAATTATTACAATCAATTTATATTTTTCTCACACCTAAAATCTCAATAACACCCAATCTCTTAATAGACTTTTTGTTTCTCTAATACTAGAAGTTGTCTACTTAAAGAGAATTGATTGTTGTATTATACCAACAAGTGAACTCAACCTTCTGATATATATAGTAATTGTTTCTTGTATAAGAAGTATTCCTTTTTTTTTATACTAGTTGTATTCCTCCTTGAATAAGTCAAGTCCTAAAGAAGAAATTACTTATTTTTTAAAAAGGAATCCTACTAAAGAAGAAAATATCCTAGAAAATATTTATTGAAAAATAAGACATATTTCCTTACAATCTCCATTTTGGCGAGTTTTCAATTAGGCGATAAAATATGATATGTCGTGCATCCACACAACCACGTTGTCTCCACCTTCTTTACTCCACCGAAACCGCACTCACATATGGCTTATGAGAATCAGTCAACCATGGGTAAAATCTTATCTTCTATTCAATTACACCAAGAATTACCATACTCCACCTTATTTAGAGTACTATAATTGGCATATGTCGATCACTTTGCTGAAAATATCCACTCTCATGCTTGGGTTTCTTGAGAGTCTTCAGCCGTCGACAAAAAAATTCCACCACACACCTTGCATAAATGCCAAACCATACCTTGTGTACAAATCTTGTGGACCTACTAGTAGTAGCACATTCTTTTTCATGGCATTAGCAGCTTACCATGAGGATGACTTCGTCATCTATTACAGGGGACCATTCTCTCCCACAATGATGCGGGAAATTTCGTTAGTAATACTCTAAATATCTTCATATACTGACTTAGAGCCACTTGTTAAATTTGCTCCATTTATATTTTGACAATTCCTTTTAAGGTGTCCTGATTGTCCACACACCCAATAAACTATTTTCTTCTTGAAGTTATTTTTTTTTTAATTACTAACCGTCGAAGCCGAATCATCAGAAGCTTCATTACTTCCACTATTCAACCTTCTTTCTTTTGAAAGTAGAGTATTAGAAAATTCTTCAAGATTCATAGTATCCTTCCTATATATTAAAGTAGGCAACAAATGCTTGTAGCAAGTTGAAAGAGACTATAATAACCAAACTGCCTTGTCTTTGTCTTCAATTTTAACTCTAATTGCTCCTAGTACTATCGCGATGTCACTGAGAATACTAAGATGATAAAAAAAATTTCTACCATCAACCATTCTCAGTGTGTAAAATTGCTCTTTAAGGTACAAATGATTAGAGATGCTCTTTGTTTGATACAAATTTTCTAGCCTCTTCTAAAGTTCTTTTGCCGAATGAATTTTTCCTACGTTCGCAAAAACATTCTTGCTAGACAAAATCATAGAGCACTTGTTGCTATTTAATCAAATTCTTCCCAATCTTCATCGCTCACAATAGATTTCCCAAAGTAACTGCTAGAAGCAGGGGATGTTTTGCCTTTCAAAACCTTGTGTAGCCGAGATTGAATCCATACATCCTTGACTTGAATTTGCCACAAGATAAAATTGATTCTTCTATCAAAAATTTCAACCTTAATCTTTACAGAATTTGAAAAATTGTTTGCATACATACAATGGTATGATAATCTCGTGGCAATCCACAAAACATACTTTTCTTGCCACATCCAATCACTCAAAGATTTATACAGGTAATATATATGGTTGCGATCTCTTATCCACCATATTCAGAGTATATGCAGTTTGACTGCTACTACAGACTTTTCAATCGTTACATATGGAGACCATGCTACTTGTGTTAGTCCAATTCGAGTTGAAGACCATGCTACTTGTGTTAGTCCAATTCGAGTAAGATAATTTGGAGAACATATCATGAAAGTTATTCTACGCTCAAATGCTCCAAGAGAGCAAGAAAATTAATATCCAACCAGGTATTCCCAATTAATGATTATGCAACTTTATCTAAGTCAAATGTTAGAAGTTGGAGTACAGCATTGGCATACACCTTCTGAGTAGATTATGTGATTAATAATGCTCTTTTGAGGAGAAGCATTCAATCAGGGGGAGTGAAATTTTCAATGGGAAGAATATATAGCAAACTTGATACTTGTGCACTATACTCTTTTTTCTTCGACCAAATTTTATTCCACTGGATTTTATTAGTAAGGTTTTAATGAGACAGTATTAAAATATGTCTAATGTTATTTATGATCATTTTAAGGTAATGGACATATAGGGGGAAGTGCTATGAAGCAATGGATTTACTATCCCCTTAATTGCAATTTGATTTGCACTAATCTCTTGAATTTAATAACCTTCAGTTCATTTCTTTTAAAGGATGGCTATTTTCATTATCAAAGGCCATGAAATTGTATTGTAAAACTCACCACTTCAAAACAAAGAATTCAATAAAATGAAAGACTTAATAGCCTGTATTATTTTTCTCTTATCAATACTCTTATATAATTATCAATCTAGTCAAATTATAACACTACTGGAACTATTATTATTATTTTCAGAACAGATGCTATGTGACAAACAAGGCATTGCTCATAAATTTACATAAGTTCAAAGGAAAAAAAAATTGTATTTCATTTTATTATTTATTAAATTGTTGTCTCTTCAAATTGATTTAAAATTTGATGAGACTTTTGGACAAAGGTCTCGAATATAAGGGTAAGAACCAAGTCATTCAAGCATGTCAACAAAGTCATGCTCTCGATTTAAATGGTAAGTATAAAGCATTGCAAGTCCACAGTTTGATCCCACAATTCAATTTTATCCATCACACGGTGGAATTTTTCGACAATTGAATTGAAAAGGATTTATTACAAGCAACTGATAAGAGTCAAATGGCCAATCCCGTAAATATAGTTCCTAGCATCCACAAATTAATTCTAAAAGATTTAAGGTCAATAAAAACGTAAAAGACTTTTTTTCCGTGGACAATATAGTCAAATGGCCAAAAAAAAATCAAAATGAATATAATAAGACAACTTTAATGAAATCAAAAGTAAATAATAATGTGCTTTAAAAATAATATGATTGGTTGTTTGATATGAAAAAACACAATAATCAACTAAATTTTCAAACATGTACAGTAAATTACTCATAAAAATGCGGCGCGCACTCAAATGACAAACACATAAGTTTTCCATCTATTGCAGCGTTCGACCATTGAGGAAAAGGGCTCTAGATGCGTGGAAAATAAAAGTTGACTGACTTTTTATCTAACAACTCTACACGGTTCTAGTAGTAGATAGAATTTGTCATTATATTAAAGAGAAGTCACGCTCTCAATTTAAAAGGTCCAGATCAATGATACGTATAAAGTTTGTTTGTCGGTGGTATGACGCCACTCTTCAATTTTCTCCATCACGTGGTTGAATTTTTTTGGCAATTGAATATTTTAAACTAAATTAATGCAACTGGTTTGTATTTTCCTCTTTTTCATCTTCTCGATTAAAGATCACTAATGGGCCGTGCCGGCATAAACCAAGGCCTATTGCGGTCCATGAGTTGGCACGATATGACCCACTAAGTGAGCAGGTTGTGCCGTGGGCTGTACTTAAAAAAGCCCACCAACGTTTTTTTTTTTAAACTCACATATTTAACGTGCTTTGTTTAAGTCTATGTATCTAACGTAACTTTTCAAGCCCATCAAGTCATGCACTTATAATAATAATAATAATAACAACAACAACAACAACTACAATAATAATTATAATTTTTATTCGGAGAACAATTAACATTTTATTATCGATTCATCAAAATTTCACAACTATATATTTAATTTCACAACAACCAATTATAATATAATAATGCATAAATTTAATTCCTTAGATTATAGAAACGATTAATACAAATTTATAAACTCAAGCTGTCAAAATATGAAAATATTCAAACAAATTATTCAAATTTCATTTATTCATTTAATAAATTATAAACATAAAATAATTAGAATATTTTTTTAAACTAAGACTTAAATTAATTTTTAAAAGCCTATGCTAATAAAATAAATTAATAAACTATTTCTTGACTGGAAGTGTAGGTCACGAAGAATTATGATAATGTTGATACTCGTTTTCTAATTAATAACAGCTCGGGAAAAGTATGCTTTCACTTCAACTACTTTAGCAAAACAAACGAATGAGAGAAGCGGGTGTTGGATGTTTGTTCTTCTCTTATAAACTATTTTATTGTTGGTAGTTATGCAGACGATACTGTAACTTTTTTAACCTTAGTCTTCTACTGCAATATCTTCGCAGAAAAATGCATGTTGACTGACTTTCAAATTAAGGCAACATATCTACCAGTTGTCGTCAATTCTATTTTTGCCAACAGGTGATGGAGATAGTCAACTAATAAAATAAAAGTTAATTGAGGTAATCTAAAGGATTAAAGCGTAAGTTCGGGTTTGAGATTATCAAATAATTATTTTTCCAGCATTGATTCTTAAATAACATGCTTTGGAATTAATAATTCAATAGGATGTTTGATTTTTTTGAAATGTGTGACAATTAATAATCAGCTAATAACTTTATGGTGTACGCTAAAATAATAGCACGTAAACGAGATCTGAAGCTCGAGTCCCTTTGTATTTTTGCATTAATTTGAATCAAAGATCGAATTAGAATCAAAGACTGATATTGAGAATTTATAAAAATAACTTAAGAGTGTGATTGAGTTTACATTGAATTATATATCAAATAGTACATTCAAGCATTGATATTCTCAAAAAAAAAAAAAAAAAAAAAAGACAATCAATCTTTGTGTCAATCGATCTTATTGATTGACAATAAGTCTCTCTAATGATTGAATAAATTGAACAATCACTCGGTAACTAAAAAATTGAGACAATCACTCTCGGTAATTAATAATCTTTGTCCTCATCTTTGTTTCGATCCTTGTCGCAAAGATCAAATAGTATCTTAGAGAAAAATGATCTAAGTTGACTAGGAGTAGAGATGGCAAAATGCGGGTTTGGATTGAGCTTTTTCAAATCTAAGCTTAAACCCATTGGAGGGAAAGTATAAGGGCTAGGCTTGGGTTTTCACTTATTTTTTCAATATTTTTTGAAATCGTTGTAAATTTGAAATAAGTTAATAGTCAATAAATTGTTATAATAGATAATGAATTAAAGAAAATGAATATTTCTAAATAAAATAATAAATAAAAAATGAAGCAAATAAAATCTTAGAAATTTAATTTTTTAACACTAGATTCTCTAATTTTTGCACCCTCTTAATTAATTAACACTTAAAAGAGACTTAATTATTATAATTCTAGGTTTTCTAATTCATTATTAATATATAAATTAAAAATTTAAGTCTTTTTTAATTATTTTTAAATTTTAATTTAATATTCTAATTTATAATTTATTGTTTTTAAATAGAAGGTTTGAGCCTGATTTGAGCTTTTTTTTCCCTTAAGTCCTTGTCTAAGCACTTCATGTGGAGGCCCAGGCCGAAGCCCCTAGGAATGGGTCATATTGGCCCAGACTTTTTTGTCATCCCCAATTAGCAGAGAATTCTCCAATTCATCACTAGTTATATATGAATGAACGGTAGCTGGTGTAAGTTATCCCGCCGGTTATTTATGATGTAACTAACTACCCCTTACCCCTCAAATTAAGTTGAAATAATTTATAAACTTCATTAATCAACACATGCCTCTTGGTGGAACCACAAAAAGTCATGAAATTAATCAAAAATCTAGATTTGTGACTGACAAAAGGTGAAGAAAATATTTGCATAATTTTAGTAAAATCACCAGAAATACGGTGAAAATGTTGGGTACTGTGAAGACATGAATACTGTTTCTGGACTAAAATGCAATCGAGTGAAAGTTTCTGGAGAAGTGTGCAGATCGACTTCAGATGAGGGGTCAATTTGTAAATTCTGCGCTGATGTGGCAGAACCGTTAAAGTTTGTTAAGCTGTTTCTGGAAAATTTCCAGAATATAAAAGGGGCTGCTGTGCAGTGATTTGTGTGTGTGATTTCTCTTTTGTTTCTTCGCCAAAACGTGTGATTCGAGATTCTTTGGAATTATTGAAGTGTCCTCAAAGCAATTGATCTGATTGTAAAGCATTTGAGTAATAAGAGCTTGTTCTTTTTCCTTCAGAAACTTGGAAGCTTGTTCACTGTGAATAGTTTTCTGAGTTCTTATTTTGTTGAATCTTTCTTTGTTATTGGTTCCATTATGTCTTTAATCGGTCAAGACTGTGTGTGTTGATTAATTTCTTATGAACTAGATTTTGCAGAAAAGCACCTAAGCACAATCACCGATAGAGTACATATTTGAAAAGTCAATAGTAGCATATGTCAATGCATCTATCAATGAAAAAGAACCACAATCTGCGCCAATGTGAGTTTCTCCAAAGGACTGCAGATAAACCCAAAATCACAATCACATAGGATGCTCCAAAACTCCATCTTAATGCCACCATTTCAATCACAGAATCTTCTTCTTCTTCTTCTTCTCCTTCTGTAGGTGTTGCTGGTGGTGTTAATGCAGTATTAAGTTCATAAATTTTCACAAGTTTAATGAAAAAAATTATATTTCATTTTATTATATACTAAATTGTTCTCTTTTCAATTTAGATTAAACTTCTATGAGACTTCTGGAAGAAAGACTCGAATATGAGGGTACGAATCAAGTCATTATACATGTTAACAAAGTGATCATCATGCTCTCAATTCATATTGCTGCGCAAAAACTCCAAATCAAGGGTATGTACAAAATTTCCAAGTCCATGGTATGATCCCACTTTTCAATTTTCTCCACATGTGATTGAATTTTTCGGCAATTGAATTGTAAATCTAGAGCTGTCTACAAGTTGAAGTTGAGAGTCGATACACCACAGAGATCCTGACCACAAATAACAGTCATTCCACTGATTAATCCTCTCTTATTCAGAAGTTTGGACTATGATTCATTGAGAACGTGTTTAATATGTTTTCAGTTTTATAACTATAAAGTGAAATCTGAATTATTTGTTTTATAATTTATTTTTTAAATTTAATCTATCGAACATATATTATATATGTACTCTCAAAATAAAAATGAAAACACCACTCTAAAAATAATGCTGAACAGGCTTTAAAATTCTTAAAAAGGGATAGCATGAGTTGTATAAAATGAACCTCCAACAACCCTGTCACAACAACGAAAAAAGTACGAAGTGCACGTAATAATCTCATCAAACATCATTCAAATTGATCAATCCGAACTTAGCTGCTGCCTCTTCATCATACTGCTTCGTCCTCTTCATCATACTGCTTCACCAAATTGAGATGAGTATTGGCCTGATGCCATCTGTTAGGCCGAAAGGGTCCATCAATAAAAATATAAGAATAAGATTAGAACAAAATTATTATTATTTTTTTATTTTTTTTTCTGTCAATTACAAACTTATTTCATGCCGTCCTGTTAAAACATTAGTCATTTTGTCATTATGTTTATTACACCTAAAATTACAGATTTAATAATCATAACATTTTATTAAATTAGATATAACTCAGTTGTTATTTTTTCTTTAATTTAATACAATTGGATCTCATGTCTAATTTCTCAAATGCAATAATTTTAAATATATTTTTTGTTTAATATAGTGTTTATTTAGTGAATTAATTTATACTCAATTAATTTTTTAATTGATTAAACGCCTATCATTAGAATATAAATATATTCCATATAATAATAAATTTATTCCCAATACTATGAATTTATAAAGATTTTATTATAATTTATCTATAATATTTGGGTAAATAATATTTAAGTACATGCATACGCAGATTAGAACTTGATCTAGTGATGACTCATTATAAATAATATTTAAGTTTTGAATTGCTTCAATAATGTTATGTAACGCTTTTGCAAAGTAGATCATTTCTCATTATTCATATGTAAAAGATTTATAAATTATTATTATTTTTTAAATCCTCAACTCTTCAATGGAAGATACATGGCACATAAAACGACGGAACAATCTGGAACATTAAACAGCCGAAATATTACAATTCAATTGATTCGTCTCCCTCCACTCTCTGAAATATCTAAAACCCCCAGCGAAAAACTCCATTATCCAATTCCAAAACACGGGCCGCAGTGAAAACAAAAATGGCTTCTTCACTCGCAACAGAAATGGCCACCACCTTCCTCTCCTTCACCAGTCGCCCACAAAACCCATTTGCTAAAATCCGAACAACTGTCCTCCCCGTCCTCTTCAAACCCAGAGCCCGAAACTTATCCTGCAAAAACGACGCCGTCCTCATCTCACTCCAAATTCATCGCCTTCAGAGTCCCCAGACCCTACCGCCGGTGCACGGTCTCTGCTTCTGCCAGCGAGGACTCTGACTTGTTGACAAAGATTCCACCCGATAACAGAAGTCCCGCCAGCATAATCACCGGCTTTTTGGGTTCTGGATAGGTACAATTTTTCCCACCATAATGTATTTGTCTTTCAATTTTTCATTTTATGGTATTTCTTTTTCAAATTTTTGGAGGCTAACAAAGCTTGTGTGGATGGATGGGACTAACAGACGACATTGCTCAACCATATCTTGACTGCAGATCACGGGAAGCGCATAGCCGTGATTGAGAACGAGGTATGAACTTGAGTTTTTGACATTATTGAATTTGTTGGTAGGATTTGCTTAAGTGGGATACGTTTATTGATGGATAAGTTATCGTCTTTTATGTTGAAATTGCAGTATGGTGAAGTGGACATTGATGGGTCGTTAGTTGCTGCTAAGACTACTGGGGCTGAGGACATAGTTTTGCTTAACAATGGCTGTTTGTGCTGCACAGTAAGAGGTGATCTTGTGAGGATGATTTCAGAATTAGTCAGTAAAAAGAAAGGGAAATTCGACCATATTGTGATTGAAACTACAGGTATGATTTTTGTTAACACACAGGCTCTGGTATAGTTATGTGATAAGACTTTGTTTGGGTCAACTGAATCAGTTGGGAGTTTTGAGTTGTTTCGACTTGTTGTGAATTTGAAATTTTACTTTTCGGGATTGGCTAATCCGGCACCAATCATTCAGACGTTTTATGCTGAGGATGCGATTTTTAATGAAGTGAAGTTGGATGGTGTTGTCACTTTGGTTGATGCTAAGCATGCTGGTTTTCATTTGGATGAGGTTAAGCCAAAAGGAGTTGTCAATGAGGCAGTAGAGCAAATTGCATATGCAGACCGTATTATAGTAAATAAGGTATATCAAGGGACTTGTTTCTTCATGTAATGCTCATTCCATAGGAGGCCAGCTGTGGCTGCCAGAGGCATCCTGTGGTTGTTCTGCGCATGTGGCCAAGTTCATTGATAAATTCTCCCAGATTGATGTCTTAGAAATGAAACATTTGGGGCTCTGATTATTTTCCGAAGAGAAGAGCTTCCTTATGTTTCTGATGTGGTTTTAATTGCAATCAATAATTATTTTGTGTGTTATTTACTCTGGCATCTAGGGTGTGATAGAATATTCTATTTTACGTGTCAGATTTGTTCTATTGCCCAACTAATATGCTTATTCATGTTATTATCAGACTGATCTTGTTGGTGGGCCGCAAGTTGCTTCATTGGTCGAGAGAATAAAGGTCTGAGTTCTGCTTGCCTTGACTAAAATGCATCATAGTTCTCTTATTGTTCTAGTTCGTTTTGATTATTCTGTTGAAGCTGGTTTGGGTGAATGCAGAACATAAATAGGATGGCTCATATGAAGTGAACGGAGTTTGGAAAAGTTGACTTGGATTATGTTCTTGGAATTGGAGGCTTTGATCTGGAGAGGTTAGTTTTTCTCATTGATTCTCTTGTTTCTGAGTTTACATTGGAGTCGTCTTCACATAAGACCATGTTTCTGATTTGCCTCCGAATCTGGATTAAGTCATTTAGGCGGTTTAATATTGTTTGTTGCATAGCTGTTGTTACATTTGGATGTTTCTTGTGAATATAATTTTTTCTTTCATTGGCTTTTCTTTTAATTAACATGTAATTGGAAGCTTGACAAAGATCTTTACTTGATAATTCCCATATTGCTTGTGACCCCTGCTTGTCACTGGTTAATGTTGAGGACTCATTCTCATTATGTTTATCTTTGCATCATAGAGAATTCTAATTGGTGCTTGTTGGCTGCACTGATATAGATCCTAGCTGCAGCCTTCACACTTTGGAAGGGAATTCAAAATATGTGCCCTTAAGGGATTTTCAAGGGTCATGCTAGACTAATCTGTAGTCACAGGTTATTAAATGAGTGCTTTGTTGATTTTATTTTTGTGGCATCTTCTGGCATCAGGACCAAAGGTGAATTAGTTTGGATTGTCTCTTGAATTAGATAGACACTCTTTCCAGGTGATTAGTTTTAGCCAGAGGGAACATTTTTTCTTGCCTTCTGGTGTGACTACAAGCTTACGTTGATGTTTTTCTGTCAAATATTCAGAGTCAATTAGCTAGTAAGTGATGACCTTGATAGGGTACATTCCACATGCTAATTAAAATTAACAAAATACGGGACATAAAATATCCAATGAAAAGATAGGGTACTTTGTTAATTTATTGTCAACTTGAGATGCTTGTAACTTGCAGCTATTTTTTCTGGTTGTCCATCTCCTGATTTATTTTTGATTCTGAGGTTGTGGTCTAACATTTCCTAGTACTTGCCAGGATAGAGAGTGCTGTCGATGCAAAGGAAGATGATGCTGCACATGACCGCCATGATCACGATCACGATCACGATCACGGTCATCATCATCATCATCATGAACATGACCACGAGCATGGTACAGTTTTAAAAATAATTATAGATGCCTCATCTTGTATGCTGTATTTTGTTTTCTTTATATATTCTATGTTTCATGTGGGCAATGGCGTGTATTCTGTTGTTTGTTGTGCTAGGCTACTTGGTGATCGCTTGGTGCCCATCAGATTAATGCACGTGATTTTCCATAAATCTATTAGTGGGAACTTTCCAATTTCTTGCTCCATAAATCTATTAGTGGGAACTTTCCAATTTCTTGCGTACTGGAATTTATTCCTTCACTGACGTATGGAGGACTTGTTTTGGAATAGATTGCCCATTTCTTTTAGTGTCCTAGTCTTTTGCTGGAATCAGAGTCTAATTTTCTTCTCATATCATTATCAATATTATGTACTAACATTAGTTCTTCTGGTTGCTAATATGCAGAACATCATCATGATCACCATTCACATGATCACACACATGATCCTGGTGTCTCATCTGTCAGCATAGTTTGTGAAGGGAATTTAGATCTTGATAAGGTTGGTTTCATATGGTTAAAGTCTCCGGATGCATGTCATTTCTTTCTAAGTGACATGAGTAGTTCTTTCTTCTCAGTAGTTCCTTAAAAGACCCATTTTCTTAATTATGAATGTTTTTTAAGGTTGAAACTGTCAGAAACTCAGTACAAGGTTGACGTGCGATACCTTATTGTTCAGGCTAACATGTGGCTGGGAACATTGTTGATGGAACGTAGCCAAGACATATATCGGATGAAAGGCCTTCTGTCTGTTCGGGGTATGAATGAGCGATTTGTCTTTCAGGTAAGCAATAAAGTTCTTTCGAAAGGCTGTTATGAGAATTGACCCATTCGTTCAGCATTATTATAATAATTTCCTGATCAAGTTTATCTGTTCTCAGTTGATCATGGTTTGCTGTCTGACAGGGTGTTCATGACATATTCCAAGGCTCGCCTGATCGGATGTGGGGCCCAGACGAACCAAGAGTAAACAAGATTGTGTTCATCGGAAAGAACTTGAATGGACAGGAATTAGAGAAGGGATTTAAAGCCTGTTTGCTGTGATCTCTAAAAGAATTCATTTTGCTCGACTTTATTCCTAAATGGATCTTGACAGAAACCATGTATCACTGTTAACAAATGTCTCTAAATAGAAAGAAAATTTATTTTCTAATGACTTGAAAGCGGCTAATAAGTTTAGTATTTCTTTGTTTACAATTACAAGTTTAGTATTAAAAGTTTGTTTAAAACAAACTTTGAGATAGCCAAATATTGTTGCGGTCGCAGTTTAATGGTATATCGTCTCCAATAAGGTAACAAGCCGAATTTGCAAACGAAATTCTAGATAAGTGCCTGATGTGATGACACAATTCCTATCAAAGTGATAGCATTCCTAAATGACTCTAATGAAGGAGAAATACACAGATTATATATAATATATTTGCTGATGATAGCTCAAGTACTTGGATTGCCACTCCCTCCTCCGAGCTTAAGTTTAAAGGATGAACAACAAATAAAAAAAAAGTGAGATCGGGTGTCAATTATGGATCCAGTGGCTGTGGCATTCTTCCTTATGATGATAATAAATTTGTGATATCTCTTTAGCTTAATATTGGATATTAACATATGTTTGAATTTTTATTTATTATATAATTAATTTCTTTTTTCCTGTAGGGAGAATGCTTATCCTTGGACAAACAAATCGATGGCTTTGAAAATACAGTGAAGAACTTGAAAGATGAGTTCAATCAACTTTTTAGAACCAATAAGGTATCGCACGTCAATAAGCAATTGATTCTAATTTATCTAAATCAACTTTTTTCATCAACACGGCTAAAGTTGATTTGAGTTTGACATACAATAATAAGGAGTTGAAACAAAAATACAGCAACATTTCAAACTTTGCTGAATATATGAATAATACTTGACTTTGGTTTTAGAACCAAACTGAATTAACAAACATTTATTTATACACAAGGTTTTGCGGATCGAGAAGCCAATTGAATGATACATTAGTACTTATGGCCTATAGCATGATCACTGATTTAGTACATATTTGTAAAGGCAATAGTAGCATAAATCAATACATGCATCAATGAAATAGAACCATCGTTTGCGCCAAAATGAATTTATCCATAGGATTGCCAACAACCCCAATATCACTGTCACATAAGATGCACCGAAACTCCAATATAATGACACCATGTCAATTGCAGAATCATCTTCGTCTTCTCTTCCTTTGGATTTTGTTGCTGGTATTTCCTCTGCACTGTTGCAACTCTTATTAATTGTTGGACCACAAAGATAGAGGTTACCTCTGTAACTGCTTTCATCAAACGTGGAGTATTGGCCTTTGTCTGGGATTAGGCCGGACAAGTTATTGTACGACACATTGAAGTTGGACAAAAAATTGAGCTCAATCAGTTGAGCAGGAATTTGTCCACTCAATCTGTTGTTGGAAAGGTCTAGGCTCTCTATCATTTTCAGATTGGAAAAACTCCTTGGTATAGATCCTGACAAGCAATTGTGAGACAAATTCAACCCACGAATTATTTTAAGATCTCCAATTTCTGATGGGACGTTTCCAGTCAATTCGTTGCATGACAAATCCAGCCCAACCATATAGTTAAGATTGCTACCATTGTAAAGTTCATATCTATTCTTTGTCATAAATTCTACTTTTACTAGCTGAGGGGATGTATACACATCTCCTTCAGACATGCTCAAGTCAAGAGTAGAGTTGTAGTAAGTGCCAATGGTGCCAAAACCTAAACTAGGAAAAACCGAAAGTTCATATCCAAACAAATCAACATTTCCGATAGTCCACTGCAACATATTAGTAAAGCAAGAAGGTATTGATCCATTGAATCTGTTATGCGACAGATCCATCATACCTAAGCTCTTTAATTGACACATCTGATTCGGAATTTGTCCTTCTAGATTGTTCCCTCTCAAAAGAAGAACACGAAGATTTGAGCGATCATTAATCTGACAGGGAATTCTACCAAAGAATCCATTATCCCCCAAATCTAGAGTCATTAACTCAGAACTTCTAAACAACATATCTGGAATTGGCCCACTTAGAGCATTCTTTTTCGCATACAGGTGCTTCAGTGAAGAAAGATTGAAGGAAGATGTCATGGACCCAGACAAATAATTTTCGGAGACACTTAAAAGTTGAAGCGTTCTATGATTGAGGAGTTGGACGGGTATATTACCTTCCAAACAATTGTTGGCCATCAAAAGAACCTCAAAACTTGAGAAGTTACCTATCCAGCGAGGAATATGACCGGACAAAATATTGTTGGATATGTCTAACTCATATAAATCAGGGGAGTTCAATAGTCCCTCCTCAATTTTCCCACTAAACTTATTGTTCTCCAAATATAAGAGCTCCAAATGAGTCAAGTTCATATACTTGGAAAAAATTTGGCCGTAGAAATTGTTATCAGATAGGTCTAAGAACCATAGTGAGATGCAACCAGTGAGAAATGGTGTTGATAAGTCTTCTGAAAAATTATTTTTTGACAAGTGTAGAAGTCTGAGTTCTTTCATCTCACCAACCGAAGAAGGAATATTGCCTTCAAAATGATTGTTGGAAATATTCAGAAACAACAATTTTTGAAGGATAGTTCCCATATCTTGCGGAAGAGTACCAATGAAGTTATTGCTAGAAGCATCTAAATGATGAAGAAAATCATGTTTGGTATTGGGTAGTTGGAGATTCCCTGTGAATGAGTTGTTTGTCAAAAACAAGACCTCTAGATTGGTGTTGTTTTGTAACATCCAAGATGGGAAATCACCAACCAAATTATTGTGAGAGAGATCAAGGTATTTTAAGTCATATTGGTGAAGAAGAAAACTAGGAACGACATTTAAGCTGCAGTTAGCTAACCCAAGGACTTTCAATTGAAATGTAGGGAGAAAGTTTTCAGTTTTCACTAGTAACATATTGTTCGTTGATGAGAGTAGCAAGACCTCAAGCTTTGAATGATTAGCTAATGAACTGAGGGGGCATGGTCCTTCAAAGTTGTTGTAGGAAAGATCCAAATATTCAAGTGAAGTGAGGCTGGTGATAGTAGAAGACAAACTCCCACTTAACTGATTGTGAGAAATATCAAGAATCTTGAGGTGGGATAAGTATTTGAGACAATTAAGAAGATGACCCTCAACATTATTTCTTTTAAGATTCAACTCAAAAAGATTCTTCAACTCACATAATCCTGAAAGTAAAAAATAAAAAGTTTAAAATTCATAGAAAGAATGACTTTATGGTTTTCTAATTTTAGTGAATTTATTCAAAACCCGTATGATTTATAAAAAAAAAACACTAAAACCCTGTAAAATTATTCATAGGAATCAATTTGTATTATTCTCGTATATTATGGTGTTTATTTCTAAAGCATTTTAAATAAGAGTGGAACTATTGGCACCCCTCTAAATACCTCTTAACACCCATTTTCTTTATTAACCCCATTAAAATATTTGAAATTATTATAAAATTCTTTTTACCACCTCCTTCAATGACAAAAGTACCCTTATTAAAACTTATTAGTGTAAACCCCATTCTTTAGTTTTGATTTATTTTTATTATTAAACCCGTTTCTTCCATTCCAAAAAAAAAAAGGATTTCTTCCATACCAAACCAATGAGATTTTTTAGCACTGTATTATGAGACATAAATTTTCTAAATGATATTCGTGAATAATTAATATGACAGGAAGAGTTATTTTTCATTTCTATTGATATTTTATTATCTACTGTCACTTTTAACATTACCAAGATTTGGAGTATTTGAATCATAATTCTTAAATTAGTTTGCACTTTGAGTAAACTTGAAAATATGAAAAAAGCAATTAAAAGAATGGAAATATATTATCATCTTGATTAACATCTAAAACAATTTTTGTCATTGAAGGAAGTGAATTGTTATATACCTTGAATTGTAGTTATCCCACAATAACGAAGATCCAATGCTTTCAAGTTTGGCAAATCTGCCAATCCTACATGTGCCGATAAAAAATGAAAATATTACATTTAAAGGCATTGTATGTGATCTCAGCGTTTGAAGAACATTAATTCTCAATTTGCTTCTTATCTCATATTCAATGGCTTACCTAACGTTGTCAAATTTCGATTACCGCTTAAATCCAACACTTGCAGGTTCGTCAAATTTGCTAATCATGTTAAAAAAATATAAATTTGTTAAAGAGCCACCATAATCTAGCCCCCCCCCCCCCCCCCCCAAAATGAATGAATGACTTCCTAATTTTCTAAAAGTAGATAATTTAGACACAACCCCTATAATCTATTAAAAAAAATGAAATCCCTGTTAAATTATACATAGAAATTAATTTGTATTATTCTCATATATTTTGATGTTGACTCCTAAGTCATTTTAAATAATTTAAAAAAGAGCCCAGCACTTCTTGCCCGTCATAATTGCCTACTGCATATTAGGTACGCGTTCATTGGACATTATATTGGTTCTCTAATTTTGGACTTTGTTTTCATAAATAATAAATGGTGTAAAATACACTAAATTAATTTGTCTTGAAACTGTATATATTTCCTCTCATAAAATTGACAATACAAATAAAGAACTCGATTTTAAAAGGTATTATTAATTAAAGGAGATGAAAATTGGTCTTCATATATAAATTTGCCTTTCAAGTAGCTTGTTTGACCAACGAACAAGTCGCTAGAAATTGAGGGTATAAATCATTAATGGAAGTATTCAAAATTATTGCGTTTCAACAAAAAATAACTGCCTGCATTTATTTAAAAATTGACCTTGAATTGTGGTTATTTCACTATCACGAAGATCTAATGTTTTCAAGTTTGGCAAATCTGCCAATCCTACATGCGCCGATAAAAAATGAAAATATTACATTTAAAGGCATTGTATGTGATCTGCGTGTTTGAAGAACATTAATTCTTAATTTGCTTCTTATCTCAGATTTAGTGGCTTACCTAGCGTTGTCAAATTTTGATTATAACTTAAATCCAACACTTGTAGGTTTGTCAAATTTGCTAATCCTGTTAAAAAATATATATATAAATTTGTTAAAGAGCTAGAGTAGATAATTTATCCAAAAAAAAAAAAAATCAAATCCCCGTTAAATTATATGTGATCTATGCGTTTGATGAGTATTAATTCTTAATTTGCTTCTTATCTTAAATTCAGTGGCTTACCTAGCATTGTCAAATTTTTATTAAAGCTTAAATCCAACACTTGCAGGTTCGTCAAATTTGCTAATCCTGTTAAAAAAACACAAATTTGTTAAAGAGCCAGAGTACATAATCTATAAAAAAAAAAAACAAAGAAAGAATGACTTCCTAATTTTCTAAAAGTAGAGATAATTTAGTCAGAACCTCTATAATCTATAAAAAAAAAAAAAATCGAATCCCCGTTAAATTATACCTAGAAATTAATTTATATTATTCTCATTTATTTTGATGTTGACTTCTAAGTCATTTCAAATAGTCTAAAAAAGAGTCCAGCACTTCTTGTTCATCATAAATATTGCCTACTGCGTATTATATTGGTTCTCTAATTTTTGAGTTGTTTTCATAAATAATAAATGGTCTAAAATGCGCTAAATTAATTTGTCTTGAAAAAATATTTTACCTCTCGTAACTATTACCAATACAAATAAAGAACTCGCTTTTCAAAGGTATTATTAATTAAAGGGGAAAAAAACCGGTCTTCATAATTTTGTCTTTCAAGTAGCAAGTTTGACCGACAAACAAGTCGCTAGAAATTGAGGGTATAAATCATTAATGTAAGTATTAAAAATTGTCACGTTTCAACGAAAAATAACTGCCTACATTTATATAAAAATTTTACATTGAGTTGTGGTTATCCCACAATCAAGAAGATCCAATATTTTCAAGTTTGGCAAATATGCGAATCCTCCATGAGCTCATAAAAAATGAAAATATTACATTTAAAGGCATTGTATGTGATCTGTACATTTGATGAATATTAATTCTTAATTTGCTTCTTATCTCAGACTCAGTGGCTTACCTAGCGTTGTCAAATTTTGGTTATCGCTTAAATCCAACACTTGCAGATTTGTCAAATTTACTAATCCTGTTAAAAAAAACATAAATTTTGTCAATAATAGTTACGTTACTCTCATCTAAATTGTTTAATTAAAATAATATGATAAATATTGAATGAAAATTAACTGTGCAAATTGTTTAATTAAAAAAATTACCTTCTAAAGAACTGTGTATATAATAATTATAACTCAGATCCAACGCTTCCAAGTTTTTTAATTTAGCTAATCCTGCACCAAGAAAGAAGAAAACTTTTATTAATCATCTTTGGAAAAAAAAAAGAATTAAGATTAAGAAACAAATTTCAAAGTTAGATTAAATAATTGTAGTAATAAAGCTTATGATGATTAAGATCTAATTAAATTGATCATATACTCAAAAATGATTTTATTTTTCCTTTTTTTTAAGATTTTACTAAGATATTAGAGAGTAAATTTTGCCGTGTACCAATTCTAGTCAAGTTTATCAAGTTTTCCAGTCAAAAATTGGTTTTAATTTGACATTATACGTATGTAAAAATTAAGGCCATAATAATATCACGAAGGAATTTGGGTAGTGACTTGTTGCCGTGTACCTTGAATTGTAGTTATTCCACAGTAAGCAAGATCCAATTTTTTCAGGTTTGTCAAATTTGCCAATCCTACACCAATGAAAAGCAAAATATTACTTTTAAAATTATTGTAGAAGGTTGTGATTAGTGTGCTGACTTGGTAGTTATCTCAGTAGCCTACCTAGCCTTGTTAAAGAGCCACTAGTTATATTGTGGTTCCAGCTTAGATCCAACACTTGCAAGTATCTCAAATTTGCTAATCCTGCTCAGAAAACATTAATTTTGATCAAGACAATATAAATATATATTTTAATTAAGAAATTAATTCAGTTGCCTGACATGTATATCTGCTGGCCTGAAACGTATATGTATACCTTGCTTGGTTCTGGAACCTTCAATGGAATTGTCACTAAGAATCAAAGTGGTAAGTGAAGTTAGTGTATTCAAATATGGTAATATGCTGTCGTTGAAGAAATTACCACCAAGATTTAACATCTTCAGCTGCCTCAAACTCCCAAAGCTATCGTAAGCTGCAAATGCATATGAAGTGTTATTATTAATTAGTCACTGACAAAATATTTATGAACGAGAAATAAATGTATACATATATACGGACCTCTATTCTCATAGATGCCTGTAAACCAATTCTCAACTAACTCAAGGCTTTGCAATTCTTCAAAAGGATGAAACAATGACATATTCAGAAGCAAAGTCGGAGGTCCTTCATAAACATAAAAGGAGTTAAAAGGGTAGTTGAATTTTGTCGTCTCATTGAGTGAAAGTTGCATCACGCGTCGTGTGGTGGCGTTGCACATAACTCCCTCCCAATCATCACAACAATCAGACGGCATTCCATCATCCTCACCAACCCATGAAGGAAGAATTTTGTCATCATATCCAATATCACTGACTGATGATATGAAGAAGCTCTTGATTTCCAACAGAGCAGTCCTCTCTGTTTCCAAGCATCCTTTGTATCCATGCATTTCATTCATCAATACAATAATCCAAATTAGTGACATTAATGAGAACTTAAGACAGGAAGTACTTTCCATGGCAGAACAACTTTTCATTTGGTTAAAATTCAATGTGCAATGAGCAACTTTCCATTGCAGAGCAATTTATACTAAAAGTTTATCGCAGGTCTTGCAATTTGATTGGCTGAAGACTTTTTTAAGACTTTCCAATACATCTCCATCTCTGAAGACTTGTAAGCATTCCATGTTTTGCAACATTCGACCAACGGGAAGAAGCACTTCATTAATACCTCGTGGAAAATATAGATAAAGTGATTGTAAACTATAAATTTTTCCAATAGTTTGATGGAGATAATCATAAATAATAAAAAAAAAGTTGACTGAGAGAATTTAAATAATTTTACCGTTTGTTTGGATTTCCATTGCATTATCAGTCAATCTATTAAATAATGTGTTTTGAGAAGAATTTGATTGGATGTTTGATAAATTTAAATTAATTTATTAGAAAATCAATAATTAATCAACGTAAATTTTCATACATGTTTAGTTTAATTACTCATAAAATTGGGGCGTAATCCGAAATGACAAAACACATAAATGTTTCCATTGCTCTCAGTCTGCACTTTTCACTACTATTACAATCACTTGAAATGACAAAAACAGAAATTTCGTATGAACTTGGGACAGATGTACGGGTCCAATTTAAATGACCCTAACTAATTTTCCATATATTATTACAACTACGTGGAAAATTAAAGTTGACTGACTTTCAAATTAAGCCAACAAACAGGTGGCCATCAACTCTTTTTCCTCTATGATTGTTTTTTTATTTATTGAATTATATGATTGGGTTTTGGATTGAATCATCAAACAATCTATTCCAGCATTGATATTTGATATTCTCAAATATTTAATGGGTTTTAAAAATTATTTATTAGATTTTTGATAAATTGGTTTTTATTATTAGATGATCAATAATTAATTTATTCAAATAATTTATTTCATTATTAATTCTTAAATAACATGCTTTGGAATTAATAGTTCGATAAGATGTTTGATATATTAAAATTTGTGATAATCAATAATCAACTAATTTTCATTCATATTTAAAGATTTTAATAAATTACTCATAAAATTGTGGTGTATATTGAAATGACAATCAATCTTGATATTGACTGACAATCAATTTTTATAGTGATTTGCACGTAAGACAATCAGTTTTGGTCTTCGTTATGACTAATGAAGAATTGTAAGCCTGAAATTCCACATGTTGCAATGTTGGACCAATGAGGGAAATGCTTCATTAACATTACATGGAAAATAAATGTTGACTGACTTTTAAATTAGGCCAACATACAAGTAATTGTCAATTCTATTTTTTCCAACAATTGATAAAGATGGTCAACTAAGAAAAAAAAAAGTTGATTGAGATAATTTAAAGAATTTAAGCGTAAGTTTGGGTTTGAAATTATCAAATAATTTATTCTAGTATTGATTCTTAGATAATGTGCTTTGGAATTAATAACTCGATAGGATGTTTGATATATTGAAATTTGTGAAAATCAATAATCAACTATTTTTTATACAGGTTTAGATATTTTAATAAATTACTCATAAATTTGTGGTGTACCCCGAAATAATAAGTTAATAACATAGAAACGATATTTGAAGCTCTTGAGTCCCTTTGTATCCTTGCATTAATTTGGATCAAAGCTCGAATTAAAATCAAAGATCGATATTGAGAATTTATATAAATAACTTAAGAGTATGATTGGGTTTACATTGAATTATATATATCAAATAATATATTCAAGCACTGATATTCTCAAAAAAAAAAAAAAAAGAAGACAGTCAATCTTTGTGTCATTGATATTATTGATTGGCAATAAATCTTAGTAGTGATTGATAAAGATTGGGAAAATCACGCTCGGTGATTAATCGCTTGTGGAATTTTCGCGGCCATTCAAGAATCATGATGGTTCTTGTAGAATTCCACGAGAATTGGTTTGGTCTACACAACACGTGTATATGTATATTTTTTTTATTAACTAGAATCATGGTTGTTTATTTTTTATTAAAAAAAATCTAGAATCACGTTAAATTTTAAATATTAAAACAATCTTGGGGTTTTGGGCATGAATGTCTCTGCTTTTGTTACAACTAGACACAATTGGGCATGGTATCTAGGCAGGCCCAAAGTTAACAAAAACTTGGGTTTTATCTTTTTCGCATTGGGCCCTATCAGAGCACTGGGCCGTATTTCGCCTTGTTGTAGTAAAACGCACTAGTCAATGGAGAAGCGGCAAAATGGTGCCTTGTTGTAGTAAAACGCACTATTCCGACATTGACACAATCTCCTCCACAGACTGCGACCTCGGAGGAGGAAATTCTTGATCAAACATTAATGATGTAATAAAAATCTCTTTAGTATTTCTCACTTTTACAACTTTAAAAAAAAATTATTATATCATCAATGTTATAATAATAATAATAATTTATAAACTGCATTAATCATCACAAGCCTTTTGGTGAAACCACGTGAAGTAATGATATGAATAACAGTTCGGATTTGGAACCAACAAAAGCCAAGGGAAAGATGTGCATAAACTAATTTTAATGAAATCACATTTATGAACTAGTTTTAGCAGAAAAGCACATCATGCGTATGGCCTAGCACGATCATTGACAGTGAATACTGTTAGAAAAATAACAACAATGAGTTAACAAATAAAACCAGTAGCTAATTACACGAAATTAATTGGTAACAGAATTAAACTGCAACAAGATAGCAACTGAAATTAAACAACAGCAAAAAAAAAAAAAAATCAGCAACTGGAAATCAAACGAAACAAATAAAATAAACCCGAGGCCTGTAATACAGTGTCCTTAAAACAGATTTACCACCTACTGCAGTGCTTTATGTTTGCTGGTAACTGTTTTCCAGGATACAACGGGTACGAATTATCCGTCAAATATAGACAGATAATTCCGGCAAACCACAACAACGGCAAACTAGATCAGAAAACAAGACGTAAGCAGGAAAGAAAAATTTAAGTGCTCTGTGTGCTGGTTTCTGTGTGTAAAAAACAGAAGAGGAAGCTGCCTTTTTATACACATGTGAGGATGTAACAGCAGCATAGTATTGAATTTTCGAATTCAATATATGTCATTTAATTATTGTAATAGCCAATTGAATTGTTTAAATTCAATTAAGCCAATTGAATTCAAAAAATTGAAATTGCATAACAGCCTAAAAAATAATTGCGAAGCTGTTACAAATCCTTTGAATTAAAAAATTTTGAAACTGTTACAAAAAAATTAAAAGAAAATTAAAAACATATCATGCAAGCTTAGGTGATTTTGGGCTGACATTCGCGTACACAAACGAGTTCAACCAAATCAATCTTGGATTCACACCCCTTTTGGGCACGCGCGTGTGAAGAGAGCCTATATCCTTATAATTCTTGCTCATGCAT
Organism: Citrus x changshan-huyou; assembly: GCA_039657385.1. Taxonomy (NCBI): domain Eukaryota; kingdom Viridiplantae; phylum Streptophyta; class Magnoliopsida; order Sapindales; family Rutaceae; genus Citrus; species Citrus x changshan-huyou. The sequence continues at coordinate 12,650,343 of CM077547.1, read as the reverse complement.
GGGTAAGTGTCTAAATATAAACACAAATCCATTGGCTTATTTTTTCCTCGTGGGATAAACCTCATTTACTTTCAAATTTTCAACTTCAAGGGTGCACTTTGAGAAACAATTTCTCATTCACCCAAGCACCATTTTCAATAAATAAATATACACTTTCGAAGTATTCACGGCGTAGAACCTGAACTTCACAAGATTTCCCACTTTCATTAAGTAGGACCCACTCAAAATGTGCTCTCAAAATAGCATATTGATATGCTATTTTTTCAACAAATACATGATTGTAATAGATCCACATTCTGCGCCAGTATGAGTTTATCCAAAGTATCGCGAAAAACCCCATGATGAATGTGACATATGATGAACCGAAACTCCAACTGAATGACACCATATCAATTGCACATTCATCTTCATATTCTCCTCGATTGGATTCTATTGCTGGTATTTCCTCCGCAACTCTTATTAACTGTTGGACCACAAAGATGCAGATTTCCTCTATAACTGCCTTCATTCAACGTGGCAAACTACTCCGAACCCAATCCGAACTCGAAAATGCCCACCCCTACCACCCACGAAGCCTAACCCACATCGACACACGCTACAAGGAAACCCGGCTTCACAACATAAATTGTATTTGTTTAAAAAAAAGAAAAAAATCATAAATGGAATGAAAATCCTCTCTTTCTCAAAAGCTGGAGCCGCTAGACAGTCGATGTTTCACATAAATGGTGATTTCAAAAATGTCATCTTTACCCCTTCCTTTTAATTGCTATCTTGCTCTCTGTGATTCTATAATTTTTATTTTTATTTTGTTTTGTTGCGTAAGTTTAAACTGATTTACATAAGGCTTCGGCCTAGGATTCATAAAATTTTAGATTTGTCCAAATTTGTGATTGGAAATTAATTTTTGCAGCTGAATTGATTTTCTACCTCATTGTCCTTATGAGGGGTTGTTTCTTTTGTGTTTGTTAAATTGATATTGCTGAGTTATTTCTCCACTTGGGTTCATAATTTTCTTTAAGCTGATCAAGGACCCTTCTTTCTCTGTCTTATCGTTACGGATATTTCTTGAAAATGTGTGTGATTTGTGAACTTCTAATTTCACCCCATCCCGTGATTCCAGTTAAGAAAGGGTTTATTATTGGAAATATATTAAACTATTTCTTGACTAGAAGTGTAGGTCATGAAGAATTATGATAATGGTGATACTCGTTAAACTATATCGCCCACTAATTTTGTATTGAGAATTTATAAAAAAGTTAGAATGGGCGATACTTTGGATAAACTCATTTGAGAATTTATAAAAATAACTTAAGAGTGTGATTGGGTTTACATTGAATTATATATCAAATAATACATTCAAGCATTGATATTCTCACAAAAAAAAAAAATCAATCTTTGTGTCAATGGATTTTATTGATTGACAATAAATCTCTGTAATGATTGAATAAATTGGACAATCACTCAGTAATTAAAAAAAATGAGATATTCACTCTCCGTAATTAATAGTTTTTGTCTTCATCTTTGCTTCGATCCTCGTCACAGAAGATAAATATTGTCTTGGAGAAAAATGATCCAAGTTGACTAAGAGCATCTCCAAAAGGGTCTTTAAATTTTACTCTTCAAATTTTAATTTGCTTACTGATGTGGCAAATAAGTGTATAGAAAAATATAATCTCCTCCAAAAGACTCACCAAATAAGAATAAATTAATATTATTTTAATCAAATCTTTCCCATTATCAAATTGAATTGTTATTATATTTTTTAAAAGAAACATAAATAATAATTATTGTAGTTTTATCTTTTCAATAAATAATAATAAATATTAATAGAAGAGGGAGAAACTCACTCGACAATATTGAAGAGTGAGAAACAAATCTTATTTGAAGAATCTAAATTAACGTGTCTTTTGGAGTGTTTAATATTGATATGGCTCTTCAAATAAGAAGTAGAATCTTATTTGAAGAGTCTTTTGGAGATGTAAAGACGGCAAAATGCGGGTTTGGACTTTGGACTGGGCTTTTTCAAGCCTATGCTCAAACCTATTAGAAGGGAAGTATGAAGATCAGAATTGAGTTTTTACTTATTTTTTTAATCTTTTTTAAATCGTTATAAATTTAAAATAAATTAATAGTTAATAAATTATTATAATTAATAATAAATTAAAAAAATAAAATAAATATAAATTTAGAGATTTAATTTTTAATATTAGATTTTTTAATTTAAACACTCTCTTAATTAATTAACACTTAAAAAAGACTTATATTATAATTTTTAGTTTTCTGATTTATTATTGATATATAAATTAGAAATTTAAGTTTTTTTTTTTTTTTTTTTAAATTTAATTTATTATTATGATTTATAATTTTTTTTTTTTTTAAGTAAAGAGTTTGGTCCTAACTTGAGTTTTTTTTTTTCCCCTTAAGTCCTTGTTGTCATCCCTAACTAGGAGAGTTATCTATGAATTAATGGTAGCTGGTGTAAGTTATCCTGCTGGTTATTTATGATGTAATTAACTTTCCCTTGCCCCTCCAATTAAGTTGAAATAATTAATAAACTTCATTAATCAACAGATGCCTTTTTTTTTTAAATTAAAATTTTATTAATAGAAAAAGATTACAGTTATTTATCTTTACATATATAAGCTGCGATCTCAGTTGGAACTTCTTCTAACCAAACTTTCTCGATGGAATTACAGAGAGCTAATTTAGCGAGATGATGTGCAGCTTCATTGCAGGACCGTGGAGCAAATTTCACTTGAAAAGAGCTCTCAGAGGAAGATAAGACTTCTTGAATGTTGGAGATTAACCACCCCACTTCACATCTGCTGTGTATTTTGTTATTAATAAGATTAATGACATTGAAAGAATCTGACTCAATTATTGCTGGAGCCAACCCAATATCCATCACCAATTGCAGGCCTTTGTGCACAGCAACAGCTTCCACAAACTCCATATCTCTGGAGAAAATCACCGTACAAATAGAAGCTGCCATAACCTCTCCTGTCGAATTACAAACCAATACTCCAATACCAGCATGATCTTCCGTAGAACTAACAGCCGCATCAACATTCAGTTTGTAACATGATGGGGGAGGACTTTGCCAACATGGCCTGGAGTATTGGGTTTAATGCTTGTGCTGGTTCCACATTGCAGAATGTCTGTTCTAAATGAGTTCACGGCATTCGCAGCTCGGTCGACAATTGCTTGAGACTCAGTGATAGCTTTACCGTAAAGATCAGAACAGAAAACAAGCTGTTGAGGTCTTCAACCAAGTATGAGATGAACACAGCATACATCACGAATTTTGTAAGCACACAACTCCATAAGGGACGGGCATTTCCCTTCGCCTCGTTGAATATCCAAAGGAGGCCTTGAAAATGAGGTCATCAACCACTTTGAACTACAACTTTTTTTATATCTTCCACATACCCCTCCGTGCAAACCATCTTCATTGTCTACTTGGTCTCTCTTCCTAGAACAAGCTCCACCCATTGAGGAAATATCTTCTGATCAATATTTGTTATAAAAACTGCAGCAGACCACTACTTTAAGCCACTCAATTACCAAGCAAGAAAACATGCGCTCCACTTCACCCTGTAAAGCAAGAAAATGTATATTAATACAAGTATTCAGTCCACCCAGTAATTAAGAAAAAAACTTTAAAATGGAAGCCAGACAGCTTGCGTCACAGAATGTCACTCCATGATAGTAAACATAAGCATCAAAGAATGTCAAAGACAAATGCTAACTAAAAGCATAGTGAGACAGGATTGCACTGTGTTTTAATAACTAATCTCAGAATTAGTTCAACTGTCATGCCCCACCCATTGAGGAAATAATCTCAGAATTATTATTGGGGGACCAATTCTTAAGATTTTATTTTTTAAAATTGTTTTGTCGTAATGATAACATTTAGACACCCAAATTTTGTAAAATCTTAAATGAAAATACAGTTTGTAGTTACTTTGACGCAAATCCTTATGTAATACGTGATCATATATGTATGTGACAATTTGAATTAGCATATCAAATTTGAATCATATTAAATTTAACCAAACGAATTCAACTTATTTATTAATTTCATTAAAATTTTAAAATATTAATTAGACTTATAATGTCATAATGTGTGCCATGCATTTTGATATGATAATAACTAATGTTTAGAATAGGAAATAATAATACCTTTATTGTGATACACAGGTCCACCTATCAAAAATTTTTAATAATGCATGACTAGTAATATCATTTTTTGTCAACTAAAAACCACTGAAACTCATGGTATATTAATGGATTACATAAATTTTTTTATAATATGATTCAAATCATCCTTACCACTACATTGATTTATTTATTTGAATAATTTAAAGGTATAACAGTTGAGACTTGAAATTAAAAAAAATGAATCAACATAATATGGTGAATTAGTCAAATAATTATTATGATATAGACAACTTCATGTGTCGAAAAAGATTTTGTATTAATTAATATTCTTAATAATAATATTATTTTATGTTAATTTAAATCGACTAAAATTCGTATTATATTAACGGGTAAAATCATTTTTTAAAAATATATTGGTCAAATAATCCTTACCGCCACACTTATTTGTTTATAATAATAATTTGAAAGGTACCCTAATGACAAATCGCCACGAAAAGAAGTAGATTGTCTTTATCTGTAAATTTAATAAATTCAGGGATCTAACGTATTTATCACACATTTGTTTATTTTTTGTTTTCTTGGCTTATCCATTGGCGACTGTGGAGGTGGGGCTGAGCAGGTTCGGCTTTGGCGGATTCTGCCTCTGCACGCTAAGTGACAATGTTTTTTTTTTTCTTGCGGTTATCGTCTATCTGTAGATTAATTAATTATAATAATCATATTAAGTAATAAATTCAAATCTATGATTATAATTGATTGAATATCATAATCAGTAATAAATTGAAGAATATGATTATGATTAGTTTTATATGATGACATTGTAAATATTTATTCAAAAAATAACTTTTTTAAAATTATTTTCTCGGTTTAGTCTTGCGTCATAACTTGGATGTAATGCATGTGGAAACAATTGTATGCGATAGCATCACTAGTACACTGTTAGATTTGAAAGGAAAATCAAAAGATGGGTTGAAATCTTGTAAAGATTTAGAAGAACTGAGAATTAGACCTAATTTACATCCAAAGTTAGAAGAGAATGGAATACGTTTATCAGCAGCCATGCATACGCTTTCTAAACTAGAGAAGCAACCATTTTGTAAGAGATTGTTTAATTTGAAGTTGCCATACGGATACAGTTCTAACATTGGAAAGTGCATTTCAGTTGAAGAATGTAAAATCACAGGTCTGAAATCTCATGATTATCACATTTTAATGCAACAATTGTTATCAGTAGCAATTAGGGGGCTTTTACCAAAGGACCACAAACTGCAATATTTCGACTTTCCACACTCTTCAATGAATTATGCCAAAGAGTGATTGATGGAACTAAGTTGGAAGAGATGGAAAATGATTTTGCTGAGACTTTATGTATGTTCGAGATGTACTTTCCGCCTTCTTTTTTTGACATCATGGTTCACTTGACAATCCACTTAGGACGTGAAGTCCAACAATGTGGTCCAGTGCAATATCGTTGGATGTATTCTTTTGAGAGGTATTAACTATAATTTCTCTTTTACATTATATTTCATTTTATTTTATGCTAAATACTTAAATATATTGATTTTTTTAATCTATTTTTTTTTTTAGAATTATGAAAAAATTAAAAGGATATGTTAATAGTGCACGACCTGAAGGATGCATAGTTGAATGTTATCTTGCTGAAGAGGCCATGAGGTTTTGCAAGCAAGTGAATGCAGTAGGTACTAAACGTGATTGCTATGAACAATTAGTATGAGGGCGTCCACTCATGGGTGGAAAGCCAACTATATTATCTGATGAATTATTACATATTGCACATCGTTATATGTTATATAATACTGTAGAAGTGGAACCATATATTGAATAAGTATAATGAAATTCAGCCTTACATTATTTACAATTATTATTAGTCTTAAATTTTTCTTTTATTTTTATATATAGAATGCACAAAATGGAGTTGAAATCTTTAGATAGACGATTGTGTAGACCAAAGAGTGAAGCTTTACTTCAAAAAAGGCACACGGAGACATTTTGCAATTGACTGTCAGACAAGGTTGTATAGTATGTAACTTTAGTTAACTATAAAATATATGCACTTTTATATGCTAATAGAAATTTAATTGAAACAGATTAAGTTCCAAGAAAGTGGGGTCAATGAGACATTGAAAGGGCTTGCATATGGACCAAGAAGATATATAATGTCATAACCTGGATACATTATTAATGGAATTCGTTTCCACACAAAAGAAAATGAGAAGTCTACAAAAAATAGTGGTGTCTCTATTGAAGCAGAAACAATATGCAGATCGAGTGCAAAAGACAACAACCAAGTTCTGGAAAAGATCATTTACTATGGAATAATAAAGGACATCATTTTATTGGATTACCATACATTTCGGGTTCCTTTGTTCAAATGTGATTGGAAGAACATTACTAATGGCATTAAAATTGAAGATGGGTTTACCATAGTGAATCTTCGGAAAGGACAGAAACAATTTGAAAACGATATTTATTTTTGCTTCACAAGCAAAATAAGTGTTCTATTTTAGGACAGATGATACATCATCATATTATATTATGTTGAAAGCACCATCACGGCGATCCTATGACATGGAGATGTACAAAGATTCAAATTTTACTTCTTATACAACATTAGATGCATCAGTACTTAACTTACCTTATAAAACGAATGAGGATATACAACATGTTAGAAAGGATTGTGAGGACATTTTTGTATAATTTGTGTATGTTTTCTTTGTTTTATTCTTTTTTTTTTGGGTTCCTTTTTTGTGCTTGTTATAACTTGAAACAATTTGAATTCAGCTAACATTTTTTTTGGGTTCATTTGACAGGATCTTGGCACATGTGATCAATTGGAAAGAAATACAACTGTAGCTAAAAGCTTTCTTTTTTCATAGTTCAGTGTAAGCTTTTTTTAGTACTATTTATTGTTATCATATATATCTTTTCCACGTATTGCTTTTGCTTTGTTTCTCTTTTATATATTTTTTTTCAAGTTAACATGCCCATTAACCAATTCAATGTAAGACTTAATGCAGCGTTCATCAAATGCTGCAAAAAGCAAGCTTTCTTATATTGTGTATTGCATCCAATGGGCAGCTGGCCACTTATTTTCCTAAACACGTTTGGCTTTTGTTTGTTTTTTTTTTTTTTTTTCTCCAAGCGGTGCATGGCAAGCGGTGCATGACATACCACACAAAAAACATGTTGCATTGATATAAATCGAAATTGTTGTGTAACTAGTGAAACAATTCAAATGGCTTCAAAATGACATGCATATTGTGCATTTTGAGTGCTTATTAATTCAGGAAAAACGACATCAGTCGCAGCATTTTGATGTGTTCACTAAATACTCATTGAAACGACTTCACGCATTATCATTTCTGGTTTAATGAAGCACATGAGATGAACGCAAATAAAGAAGCTTGGATTCAGGTTGTTAAACGTTGGTATCACTCGTGTCTCGCACGTGACTACATGAATTTCTGGAATTGCATCTGGGTCATTACAGACTGTTGAATGCCGTTGATTCTAGTGCAACAAATCGGAGTTACACTGAGGAGTATAAAGGAGAATATAGACCCTGCAATAAGGGGTTAATATTCTATGCATGCTAGGTACTCTATAAACTCTTTTTATCTTGAAGATCAATCAATGAAAGGCCTGTCAATTTGTTCCTCCGCAGAGGTAAGCTAATGAGAATTAGTTGAACCATGTTATATCCCTCTGTTCTTTGTTTTTCAATTCTTTGTTCATTTCAATTCTTGTTTGTCCTTTGTGTTTCAATTATCATCCTCTTGGTACGTTATCAATCTTGATTAAGATTTCATCAGATCTTCTCTATAGCATCTGTTGATCTGAATTAAGGGTCTTTGGGCAATAGCTGAAGGTGTAAGATACTGGAGCCCTCAGGCTGGGAACCAGACAATGCCTTGTGAAAAAAATGTGACCAAGCCGTGCAACAACAGAAATAGGCATTTGTTCTTTGATATATTCCTCCGCCCAAGTGAAGCTAACCATTTCATATTCACAGGACTTGTTTGAAAGACTCATCAATTTGTTCCCTTATCAATTTGGTTAAGTTATTGAAAGCTTGATTAGTTCTCACTATTGGAAAATCAAATCTAAAAAAAAAAACTACTTTTCTATTTTATGAAATTAATGAAAGACAGTAAATTTTATTGATTATGTATACGTGCATAGGATTAGAGAAATATCTTAATTTCTTGTTAAAGATCAAAGATCTGCAGAATATAGTTGCAATCTTCTCTACTATCCTTAATCGTCTTCGTCACACATGTAACCATGTAGATAACTCTAATTACCATGCAGGAGACGAAAATCAAGAAAAACTATATGTTAAATCATCTTTCTATTCTAGTTTCCTCTCATTTATACAGGCATTTATTAGAGCCAGATTTTGATTAGGAATTGAGCTAGCACTGTAGACCCATAGGCTTTCTAGCTCAACTTAATACCTAAAGACCAATCATCTCATGACACACCAAAACTACTAAGTAAAACATAGGCTATTCCACTAAAAGCCCAAAGTTGCTCTCTAATAACGCCTATAATTAAATAAAATCCCAATTAATTAGGGCTCCTTTTAATTAATTTTAGCCTCAGTCTTAGACCAATAGTAGCCTCTTTAAGTCTCCATATGATGCTCATAATTAAAGATAGGCCATTGACAAATGTCGTGTCTCTATTAATTACATATTTACCCCTAAGTCATTATTTGTTCAAATGATCATTTTTAATATATCTATCTATCTATCTATCTATATGTAAATAAATTTACAAATAAATATTATTATTCAATAAAAAATTTATTGAATAAATTGTAGCCATAGATCTAAATGATCACGTACCACAAACAGCTTAGGTAAGCATCAATAGTATAAATTTCATCTTATAAGTATATGTTCCCATGATCCATGAAAATTATATCTCCAAGCTATTGAGGTTTTGACTGTTTATATGGATCTCATTCCGTGATAACTCAAAAGACATAATACATTAATGCAAGTTCATTATCCACTCAAGATTAAGGTCGATTAAGTTTATTAAAGCTTATGTGAATTATGATCAACGACATATGTTAAATTAGATTATAATTCAATATCTAATTCAATATGCATATCACATATACATATTAACTGTTCCACTCAAATCTCCACTTCAATGGTCAAGATAAAATCACTCACAATAGAAGTAGAAAAGTTATGCCTTACATAATGAAATGCCCCTGTGAACAATCTTTTATTTATAAAGAAATTGCAATTTATTGGCATCAAATGGCTAACACATGAATCAAATACTTTATAAATGAGGGCTCATGATGCATGCTCAAATAAATATGAATAAATTAATTTTATGAAATTCAGAAATTGTTATTTATCACATGTTTTTCGGGCACAAAATAACAATAAGTCCAACACTCACAACTTATTGTAATATGAAAACTGAACAAGCTGTAGTATGTTGTAAACCTTTGTGCACTTGGTCACAACTTCTTTGGTTCTATTACCATCTTGATTGTACCTTGACTGTCATAAGATTTATTTTTAAGGTAAAAGATATTTTATTTTTAAGCCTTTATGTTGGATTGCTTTCATCCATCGTAGTTTGGAAATGATATGGAATTGATTCAATCATGGATCGATGGAAACGATATAGAATTGATTCAATCATGGACTCATAGCCACCAAAGACTTGCCTTGTGGGGAATCAGCAAAAAGAATTATTCAATAGGATTGTAACTTTTCCCCCCTAAATATTGGTAGTTTAATCGTCTAGGAAAACCAATAAGCTGAATAAGCTGAATGGCCAGCAGGGAAAATGCACAATAAGCTCAGAGAAATCCAGCTTGGAGAAACCAAAATAAATGTAACATACATAAAAGCATGTGACAATTTCAAAGAAATGGAATGGAAGTTAATTAATAACCTGCATGAATCAACACAAGCCTTCATCGTGATGAAATAGCATGAAGTCATTAAATTAATGAACTTTCAGATTTGAAATCGACCAAAACTAAAGAAAACATATGTACATAGTTGAGTATACCTTTAAAACCAACCTGAATTAACAAACATTTATTTGTACACTAGATTTGTAGATAGAGAAGCAAATTGAATGATATATAACTACTTCTGGCTCTGCACGATCACCGATGGAATACATATTTGTAAAGCCAATAGTAACATAAATCAAGACATGCATCAATGAAATAGAACCATTGTTGACGCCAATTGGAATTTATCCAAAGGATCGCAAACAATCTCAATATCATTGTCATATAAGATGCACCAAAACTCCAATACAATGACACCACATCAAATGCATATTCACCTTCATCTTCTCCTTGATTGAGTTCTGTAGCTGGTATTTCCTCTGCCCTGTTGCAATTCTTGTTAATTGTTGGACCACAAAGATAGGGATTACCACTATAACTGCTTTCACCAAATGTGGCAAACTGGCCTTTGTCTGGTATTTGACCGGACAAGTTGTTGCATGACACGTTAAAGTTGGATAAAAAGTTGAGCTCAGTTAGTTGAGGAGGAATTTGACTGTTTAATCTATTATGGGACAAGTCTAGGCTCTCGATCATTTTCAGATTGGAAAAGCTCTCTGGTATAGAACCTGACAATGAATTATGAGACAAATTCATTCCAGGAATTTTTTGGAGCTCTCCAATTTCTGATGGGATGTCTCCAGTCAATTGGTTGCATGACAAATCCAGTCCAACCAAATAGTTAACATTACTACCATCGAAAAGTTCATATCTATTTTTTGTCACATATTCTACTTTTACTAGCTGAGGCATTAAGTAATCATCTCCTTCAGATATCCTCAAGTCAAGAGCAGAGTTGTAGTAAGTACCAATGGAACTAAAAGTTAATTCAGGAAGAAACCGAAGTTCAAATCCATACAAATCAACATTTCCTGTGGTCCATAGCAACATATTAGTAAAGCAAGAAGGTATAGACCCATTAATTCTGTTATGTGAAAGATCCATGACACCTAATCTCCTTAATTGACAAAACTGGTTTGAAATTGGTCCTTCTAGATAATTCCCTCTCAAGATATGATGAGAAATTAGCAATCCAATGAGGAATATGACCAGACAACATATTGTTGGACATGTCTAACTCCTTTAATTGATTTGACTTCAACAGCCCATCCTCAATTTTCCCACAAAACTTATTGTTGTCCAAATATAAAAACCATAACCGAGTCAAGTTCATATATTTGGGAAATATTTGGCCGTGGAAATTATTATGTGACAGGTCCAAGAACCATAGTGAGACACAACCAGTAAAAAGTGTTGATAATTCTCCAGAAAAATTATTTTTTGACAAATGTGGAAAAGTGAGTGTTTTCATATCACCAATTGAAGAAGGAAGATTGCCTTCAAAACGATTGTTTGCTATATCAATGCACAACAATTTTTGAAGGATAATACCCATGTCTTGTGGAAGCTTACCGGTGAAGTTGTTGCTAGAAACATCTAGATGATGAAGAAAATCATGTTTGGAATGGGGCAGCTGGAGATTCCCAGTGAATGAGTTGTTTGTCAAACATAAGACTTCTAACTTTGTGTTGTTTTGTAAGATCCAAGCTGGGAAATCACCAGCTAAATTATTGTGAGAGAGATCAAGGTATTTTAAGTCATGCTGGTGAACAAGAAAATTAGGGACGACTTCTAAGTTGCAAACGGGTAACCGAAGAACTTTCAATTGAAAAGTAGGGTGAAAGTTTTCAGTTTTCAGTTGTAACATATTGTTGTTCCTAGATGAAAGCAGCAAGACTTTGAGCTTTGAATGATTAGCTAATGAACTGATGGGGAAAGTGCCTTCAAAGTAGCTGTTAGAAAGGTCCAAATATTCGAGTGATGTGAGGTTCACAATAACAGAAGGTAAGCTCCCACTTAACTGATTGAAGGAAGTGTCAAGAACCTTGAGACGAGTCATATTATTGAGACAATCAGGAAGATGACCCCCAATATTATTTCTTGCAAGATTCAACTCAAAAAGATTCTTCAACTCACATATTCCTGAAAATGAAAATAAAATGGTCAAAATTTGTTGAAAGAAATGACTTCATAGTTCTCTAATTGCAGCGAAGTCAATCACAAACCCTATAAAATTATAAATAGAGATAAATTTGTGTTATTCTCATCTACTTTGATGTTGATTTCCAAAGCATTTCAAATAACTTGAAAAAGCGTCCAGCACTTATTGTAACATGCATATAACAGTACAGATAAAGAACTCGCTTTTTAATGCATATAACAGTACAGATAAAGAACTCGCTTTTTAAAGGCATTGATTCAAGGGGAAAAAAGCTGGTCTTCATAATTTTCTCTTTCAAGTAGCTAGGTTGACCAACAAGCAAGTCGTATATATCATTAATGTAAATATTCAAAATTACCACGTTTCAATGAAAAATGAGTATATGTAAGTTTATTTAGAAATTTTACCTTGGCTTTCTACTGTGCCGTTAATATTATTAAAACTTAAATCCAATGCTTCCAAGTTTTTCAATTTATGTAATCCTGCATGAAGAAAGAGCATATCATGTTCAAAAGGATGGCGCCGAATTTAAAAATTGATGGACAACTTCCGAAAATTCAAGTATTACCTAGCCATGTTACGGATAAGCTTATACTATTTCCACTTAGATCCAAGACTCTCAAGTTTGTCAAATTTGCTAGTCCTGCTTAATTTTAAAAAAATGAAAAAGAGCGACACAAAAGAATTAAGTCAATAAATGGTAAAAGCAAATTTATAATCTCAATCCTTGGATTAGTTGTGTTATATATACACTTATCAATAACATTTCAAAAGCCCTTACGGTTGAGGGCTGCCGAAGTTTTTTTTTTGCCGCGGGGGGGGGGGGGGGGGGGGGGGGGTGTGGTAAGAAGGAGATTGTTGCGGCGGTATAGCTTGAATTGTGGTTATTCCACAATGACCAAGATCTAATGCTTTTAAGCTCGTCAAATTTGTCTATATATATATAACAACATAGATATTTTAAGAGATTAATTGCCTAACAATGAGAGTTATGTCAGTAGACATTCCATGAAAAATAACTGCGTAAATTTTGTTTAAAAATTTTACCTTGACTTTCTAAAGAATCGTTTATATGATTATAACGCAAATATAATGCTTCCAAGTTATTTAATTTATTAAATCCTGCACAAGAAAGAAGAAAAATCTTGTTAATCGTCTTTAATTTAAAAAAAAAAGAAACCAAAAGAATTAAGAAATAAATTTCAAAGTTTAAATAATTGTAGTGATAAAGCTTATGATTAAGATTTAATTAAGTTGATCGTATAGGCAAAAAAGATTTATGTTTTTTTTTTCAAAAAACTCTACTACAAATCTTGAAAGTAAACTTTTGCTGTATAGCAATTAAAGTTGCCACAATCTTCCCAAGTTTGTCAAGTTTGCCAACCAAAGCTTGGCTTTAATTTGACATTATATGTATGTAAAAGATAATATCATAAGGAAACTGGCAAGCGAATTGTTGCAGTGTAGTAATTCCACGAGCATCGAGACCCAATGTTTTCAAGTTTGTCAAATTTGCCAATCCTACACAGCGGAAGGAAAAAAAAGGGAAATATTACTTTAAAATTGTTATAGAAGGCTGTGATTGGTGCACTAGCTTGGTTATCTCAGTAGCCTACCTTGCCTTTCTAAAGAGCCTCGAGTTATGTTGAAGTTACCACTTAGATCTAACACTTGCAGGTTTCTGAAATTTGCTAATCCTGCTCAGAGAATATTAATTTTGATCAAGAAAATGTAGTTATATATTTAATTAAGAGATTAAGCCGCTCATGATTAAGATTTAATTAAGTTGGCATCATAATATCACAAGAAACTAGGAAGTGGATTGTTGCATTATACCTTGAAGTGTAGTTAATCCACAATAACCAAGATCCATCGTCTTCAAGTTTTCTAGATTTGCCAATCCCACACAACCATTAAAAACGAAAGGGGAAAAAAGAAGAAGAAGAAGACAATTTTGCTTTAAAACTATTGTCGAAGGCTATGATTAGTGCACTAGCTTTGTAATTGCTTCTTATCTTAGTAGCCTACCTAGCCTTGTTAAAGATCCACCAGTTATATTGGTGTTACCACTTAGATCCAACACTTGCAGGTATCTCAAATTTGCTAATCCTGTTCAGAAAGCATTAAATTTGATCAAGACAATATAGATATGTATTTTAATTAAGAGATTAACTTGCCTGAAATGCGTATCTGCTTAACCAAAATGTATATACCTTGCCTGCTTTTGGAACCTTCAATTTTATTACCACGAAAAATCAAAGTGGTAAGTGAAGTTAGTGTATTCAAATATGGTAATATGCTGTCGTTGAAGTTATTAGCTTCAAGATTTAAGATCTTCAGTTGCTTCAATCTCCCATTGCCATCGCAAGCTACAAATGGATATGAAGTATTACTAGTCTCTGACAAAATAATTATGAACAATATACAATAGAATTTCGTTAAATTAGTACTTAATAAATTGATAACCTCAATTAAATAATAGTTTTTTTGGGCCCAACTTTAGGCTAATGTGGTAAATTAATAATTTCAGTACATTTATTAGATAATAAATTTTCAAAAAATTCTCATTTTTCTATAGGACCCACTCAATACATAAATCAATAATTACATATGATATGTCTATGAGACTTTTGTAAAATAAGTTTCCACTGTCGTTTGCTTCTTCTTGAAATTGGTTTCGACTTGAATCTTATCTCTAACTTTTTGTTATGCTACAAGAAGTTCCGCGTGCTATTATCACTTTGCAACAAGAAATTATTCAATGTGTTGACAGGCAAGCAGTAAAATGAATTCTTTGATATTTGAGAGGTACTTCAGATGGTGGCTTGGTATAAGGAAAAAATTCCAAGACGCATAAATGTGTTGTTGGTTATGTGGATTCAGATTATGTTGGTGATTTGGATAAGAGAAGATCTCCGACTAGTTATGTTTTCACACTTTCAAGTTCTGTTATTAGTTGGAAGGCTAACTAATGCTCTGTCTATCACAGAAGCAGAATATATGGCAGGGACAGAAGCAATAAAGGAAGCAATTTGGTTGAAGCGTTTGGTTACTGATCTTGGCCTACAGCAAGAAACTACTGTTGTTCATTGTGATAGCCAAAGTATTATACATTTGATCAAAAATCAATGAATTTTGAAAGAACCAAATAAATTAATGACAGATTTCACTTTTATCCATGAGATTATATCAGATGGTACAATTGTTGTGAAAAAGATTTCTATAGCAGATGATCTAGTAGATATTATGACTAAGCCGGTCCTGACAGTCAAGTTCAAAAGTGTTTGGACTTGATTGGTTTTTGTAGTAAGTGATAATATGTGTGTGTATATAGATTCTCAGGCGCGGGTCATATATAATCTACATATGCATATACATATACATATACATATACATATACATGTGTGTATATCAGTTTCCTATCCGGGAATCCCAAATTTTATTAAAATGGTAACGAATTTCCAACGTTGTAAATCTCTTCCGGATTTTTATTTCCATAAGCTGCAAAGGCATTTTAGTGACTAAACACAATATCTGAACGAAAAACACACACATACCTCTATTCTCATAGACGCCTTCAAATTTTCAGACAAGTCAAGGCTCTGCAGTTCTTGAAAAGGATCAAACAATGACATATTCAGAAGCGAAACTCGATCAAGAGGGTCGTAAGAGTAATTGAATTTTGTTGTATGACTAAGTGAGAGTTGCATCACCCGTCGTGTGGTGGGGTTGCACTTAACTCCCTTCCAATGATCACAACAATCAGATGACCTTCCACCACCAACCCATGAAGAAAGAATTTCGTCCTCATGTCCAATATCACTGATATCGTCATCATATCCAACATCGCTTATTGATATGAAGAAGCCCTTGATTTCTAACAGAGCAGTCCTCTCTGTTTCCAAGCATGCTTTGGATCCATGCATTTCATTCAAAACAATAATCCAAATCATTAACATTACTGACAACTTAATAAAGGAAGCACTCTCCATTGCAAAGCAATTTTTAATATGGTTAAGATTCAATGTACGGTAAGGAAAATTCAATATTTATACTAAACATTTATCACAGACATTGCAACTCGATTGGATTAGGATTACCAACCACTAAACCCAACGAAAATGAAGTATCTTAAGTGGTGATTATATTTAGGGATATAAAGTAGTTAAAAAGTCTTAATTTTGCATTTAAGTTTGTGAAGGAGAAAATGTTTTCAATACACGCCATCTTGAAGTCTGTCCTGAATGAAGACTTTGAAGCTTGAAACTACATTACATTGAGATGTTGGACTAATAAGAAAAAACGCTTCATTAATACTCCGTGGAAAAACAGAAGTTGACTTTGACTTTCAAAGTAAAGCCATGGTTGTCTATTTTTTTCTCGATGCAGTTAAACTCGAAATCATGAATATCATCACATCCATTATGGACTTAAAAAAATTTCAATGGCTTAAAATTGCAAACACTCAACTGAAAATAAATATCGTAATTGGTGATAGGGGTGTAATTTTGTCAAGTCCAACTATCTGACTACGGAAAATTGATGTAAAGCCAAAACTTATTTTCTAGTATTGTTATGTTTTTTGGCTGTCGATGAAGGGTGCAGCAATGTAGCATGATTTAATAATTACGATCTTTTGCCCTCATTGCTCATTTATTAATTAAAACAAAAGGTTACTTCTATCTTGCCCTTGGATGTTTCGACAATTTTCATCACGCCCCCAAATGTTTTGACATGTTGCACCTAGCACCCAAATCCATTAATTTGATCATTTTTTCTAACAGTGAAATGATAAATTTAGAACTTCATGCCTTAAATATTATTTGATGGTAATAAATTAAATTTATTTGATAAATGAGTTGATGGGATTATTGTGTAACTACCTTTAATTAAGGAATCAATTGTTTGATTCGGCTTTATGTCAATTTAATTCTTTTTTAATTCAACATAAGGATAATTTATGACTTTTAACCAACTTTCAAACAGTTCCAATAAAAATAAGTCAAATTTATGGAAATTGGGGCGTGGCAGAAATTAGCAAAACATTTGGCAGTGCAGCGGAAATTGCCCAAACAATTGGGGGCAGGGCAGAAATAACCCTAAAACAAAAATCGAAAAGAATAATTGATTTTGAGAAATTACCATATTATCCGGTCCAAACTACTGTTTTTGTTAACTTGGCATATTTCTTTAATTTTGTTTTATTTCTCAACTTTTTTTATGGTTTGATTGTGAATAAAATATTTATCTTATAGTAATATAAATGTGATCAGGTCCCACTTTCTTCGATAAAATTATAACACAACACGCACGCATTTGATTTTTGAAGATGGACAATTGATGCATAGAATAATTACCATTTTCACTCAAGTAATTCTATTCATTCCAAGCGAATGTTGCAAAGTAGAAAAAAAAATTTAAAAATATTCTAGTAGTTCCAAATTTCTTTTTACTTTTTTCCAGATCAGAATTCAGATGTTACGTACCGCAGTATTTGTTCATAAATTTTCACATGTTAATTTTGATGAAAAAAATTATATTTCATTTTATTATATACTAAATTGTTGCCTCTTCAATTTAGACTAAACTTTCATGAGACTTTTGGAAGCAAAACTCGAATATAAGGGTACGAATCAAGTCATTATACATGATAACAAAGTGATGAACTTTCCAGTTGTTCAATTAATGGATACATTTTTTAAATATTGGTTTCCTTCTTATGTAAATCATGTATCTTCCTCATTTGCAGTGATTTATCAGTGAAAAATGATTCAATTGTCCAATTAGAATATTTTTTATTTTGTACATAAGCAAAGCATTCAAACGTGCTTGATTCAGATCGCAAAAATCGTACAGTTCTATGAAGGCATGTGCTATGGATAAGGGACTGCACCCTTTGAAGAACTCCCGATGCTTGTCAAAATGCCAAATAGCAGAATTAGGTGAACTAGCAACTTTCCAAGAGGTACCATCCATAATTTATTAAAAAAAAAAAAATCTACAGTCACATTCAACTCCAGCAAAATCTGCGAAACGGGTATAGAACTAAAAGGTCTCGAGATCCGATTACTATGATAGACACTAATTGTATCACCAGAGCCCACGGACCACCTAATGCTCCTCCGTAAAAGCTCCCTGGCCTAAAGAATACTGCCCCAAACATAAGGACTACCACCAGGCACCAGTGGCAGCATCAAGGAAGCTACTACTACAATAATACCGAGCTCGCAACACCCTTAACACAACATCGTCATGCAATGATTGTCTTCACCCCCTGCTTAGTCAACATGGATTGGTTAAAAGCAAAACAGATCACGAAAGTCTGATCTATCCACCTGATTTCTTTGACTTACTCAGCCTCCGCCATTCCATCCAATGAATTTGGAGGTTCTATTCAGTCGAACCCTACCAAAATGATGTGAATTTTCTCTAAAAACCGTCACAAATATTCGCAAGTAATCGGAAAACACTCATCATGTACGTTGAGATAGGCAGGGCCAACAGCTTTAATCAGAACCTCTTTACCCCCACAAGAGGACATCCATTCTTGCCATTTGCCAATTCAATAATTTTTATCCACCTGAAATTTGAGTTCATTGGGAAAAGCCCTCCGCTGCCTCCCGACCATTGCAGATAAATCCAAGAACCTATCAAAAGTAGAGACCTCAGTAATCCCAAGTAGATTCTTAATCTCCAACCAAACAGAAGGTGCCACATATGGACTGAATGAAATATAAGATTTCTCGTAACTAAATTTGACCGGAAGCCATTAAATGAGGAAAAAAAATCTCCTCCAGCGTACCGTAGTCCTCGAAGGGTGTCCGGAAACAACAAATGAGAGACCCAAATATCAGAAGAAAAACGGACCCGTCAAATAAGCCGTGTTAATTCAGCCGCATAAAGCATACAAGAAAATGCCTTAGCACAATTAAGGAAGAGGTACGGCGGTAGTGGACAGCCTTGATGTAGACCACGTGTAGCCTGAATAGAACCCCGAATATGAACATTAATCATAAAAGAAATTGAGCCGTGAAAACACAGGCCAATATAAAATTCACCCATTGTTCAGCAAAACCCAATCGAAGCAACATCTGCTATAAAAAGCCCCGCTCAACCCAATCGTACACCTTACTGATGTCCAATTTCATGGCCACCAATCCAGATTTTCTAGACATATGGGATCTCAATTTATGTAAACACTCATATTCAGTAATAACATTATCAGCTATCAATCTATTAGGGACAAAAGCATTTTGATTCTTAGAAATCAACTCGTCTAATACCTTGAGCCGATTTGCAAGAACCTTAGCAATAATGCGATAAATGACATTACAGATACTAATAGGACGAAATTCTGAAACTCGCCATGGAAATTTAAGCTTCGGAATCAAAACCAGTACAGCATTAGAGCATGAAGTTAATCAAGAAAGCTAGCTGTCTCGTTATATACTATCCCCCATCTGGCACATGCTGCCGAAACTATATCAGAGGCATTATCTCATTCTTTGTCAAATTCAAATATCCATCCTACTCTGTAATGTGATATTGATAAACAAAACAAATAAAAACTATAACCTGTATGAATCAACACAAACCTGAAAGATAATGAAAAGATGAGTATGGTTTTAGAACCCAATTGAAATTAACTATTAAAAAAAAAAAAAATCCCAACATACATCAGCGCATATGGCCTAGCACACGATCACCGGTAGAATACATAAGTCAAAAGTAACATGAATTTCAGTAACTAAATTCTACGCCGTATGATTTCCATAACTCCAACATGAATGTGAAATAATGCAGCAAACACCAAGTGCAGATTCATCTTCTTCTGTTCCACCTAATGGCGGGATTTTGTCAGGTCGATTCGTTCCATGACAAAACCAGTCCAGTCATGTAGTCAAGATTGCTACCATTGCATCTTCATTTATATTCTTTGTCACAAATTCGTATAATTTATCCATACCACAGGTCAAGAGTAGAAATTGTAGTGAGTGCCAAAAGGATCAGCACTTAAACCCCGAGTATAGTCGGGTTCAGATCCGCATTAATCACCAGGATAGATTGGTGATTGGCTTGTTAACTTTGGCTTAAAAGCGCCAGGTAAATTCATTAGCAAACCGAAGATTCCTCTCTTGCACATAAAAGCACTAAACATGAAAGTCGTCAATGGAGTTTAATGGATTGATAGAAACTACATACAATTGTAATTTCATCAGATGGTGAGAAATATAATCTCAAAATGTCAGCAAAAAATATGTTACTATGTTAGATACTTTTCTGAGTGAGATATACTTGTTATTCACTATTTAGAGATATACTTCTTCTGAATGTTAAGTTCCATTCAAGTCTAACATTTATTCTTTGAAAATAATTTGATTGGATGGTTGAGATATTTATTAAATTATTAGAAAATTAATAATCAACTTGAAGTGATTAGATTGCCTAATTTACTAGTTAGCAATAAACCACTGCCCAAGAACTTTGCCAAGATCTATTCAAGTTGCAATTAAACCAACAACTGACCTTAAACTTCAATGACGAAAACAAAACCTTAGCTCTAGGTTAATGGAGATTTAGAATACAAGATTAACTAATCAAGAAGCAAAACACACACACAAAGACAGGATTTAACGTGGTTCGATTGTGCATAAAATGCACAATCTACATCCACGGGAGAAGCCACAAAAAGAACTTTATTGATGATTCAAGATGATTTCTAACAGAGTTAATACAGAGAGAGATACAAGGAACAAGATGACTCTTTCTCACTTTCTTGGAACTCTCTGGAAAGCTCACTAACTCACGCTCAAACTGCTTCAACAACCAGCCTCTATATACCCTGTGTATGAAAACCCAGATTGCACAGCCTTTGGCCACGTGGTAATGGCTTCTTAACGACTTTGATTCCTTCCTCACACGCTATCTCACGTGCTTTACTTAAGTTTGCCCAAAACGACAGAAAGCAACGCCGTTTTTCCCTTAAGTTAAGTGACCCGTGACTGCACGTGACTTATGAGCAAAAGCATTTAATCAAAACGAAGCCGTTTTAGGGCTTTGAGTTTTGAATTCATAACACTCCAGTCCACACAACTAATGAAATTTTCATAGATGTTTAGTAAATTGCATATTGTGTACATGGAAATGACAAACACATGAACGTAATATGAAGCTCTTGAGTATCCATGCATCTGAATCAAATTAAGCTATTAAAATCACAGATATTGGGAACTTATTGAGGAAAGTTTCCATTGTTCCAATCTGCAGCTACATTACAGTGAATGCATGCATTTAAATATTTAGATTCGTATTAGATGGATTATTAATTTAATTAGGAAGTATTATTTCTGAAAAAAAATATCATCACAATCAAATACAATACAATACAATTTACTTGTAATAATTTAATTTGGCTTATAAGTGTAGCCACTCAACTGAAAAGAAATATCTTAATTATTGGTGATAGCTGATAGGATATTGTTTCGTCAACTCCAACTTCCTGACCTGGTCCACTTTCGATAAGAATTCACATCATTTAAGTATCGACTTCTTGACGATGGGAAATTGATAATACAAAACCAATTTTATTATTTTTTTCCCCTTTTGGTTCTCAATGAAGGGTCATGTAGAATGCTTTATTAATTACGATTTTTCCTTCTTTTATAAATTAAAAAAAATCAAAATCATTGATACTGATAAATTCTCTAGGAATTTTCCAATGCGAGGCAACTTTTTATTTGGTTAATTAATTTGGTCTTAAAATTATATGTGTAATTAGGAATTATTTATACTACCTGGTGGGATTCTTCCCCAGTCGACATTCACAGTTAAACTGATTCTCATTGATACTACGGAAAATTCAATCTACAAATTTCATTAACTTGATAGATTTCGTTAATCTGCTTTGGCTTTAAATGGATGATATAGCTTACATTAAACAAAAAAAAAAAAAAAGCAATATACAAAACATGGGACAATTTCAAGAAATCATAAGGGATTTAGTATAACTTGAATGAATAAGCATATGCCTTTCGGTGCTAATAATCCTTTACTAGGTTGGTCAGTATCTTTTCCTCCTTAATTTTAAGGTGGAGGAACTTCAAGGTGAGAATTCAATTCTCCTTAGTGATTATGAAAGTTGATTTTTAAATGTTAAGCTTTATTTGGACTTGTCTATATTTAGGCTATGTTTGGGCTTTAATTTGGCAAAAACTGAAGAAATGAACTGTATAATTTTGGAGAACCATATAAAGATATTGAAAAGTTGAGTATAATTTTTAACCAAACTGAATTAACACACATTTATTATAAATCGTTTTTGAAGGAAAGCTAATATAATACATCACTGCATATGGCTTAGCACGATCACCGATTAAATACATGTTTGAAAAGACAATAGTAACATGAATCAATACATGCATCAACATAATAGAACCATAGTCTCCGCCAACATGAGTTTATCCAAAGGATAGCAAGTAACCCCAAAATGAATGTGACATAAGATGCAGCGAAACTCCAATTGAATGACACCATATCAATTGCGGATTCATCTTCGTCCCCTTCACGATTGGATTTTGTTGCTAGTATTTCCTCTGCACTGTTGCAACTCTTATTAATTATTGGACCACAAAGATGGATATT
The DNA here is from genome assembly GCA_039657385.1 of Citrus x changshan-huyou. Lineage (NCBI taxonomy): Eukaryota > Viridiplantae > Streptophyta > Magnoliopsida > Sapindales > Rutaceae > Citrus > Citrus x changshan-huyou. The sequence continues at coordinate 12,627,463 of CM077547.1, read as the reverse complement.
ACCTCGATAATTGCTTTCATCAAACGTGGCAAACTGCCCTTTGTCTGGGACTAGGCCGTACAAGTTGTTGTAGGACACGTAGAAGTTGGATAAAAAGTTGAGCTCAGTCAGTCTAGGAGAAACTCGGCCTCTTAATCTGTTGTAAGAAAGGTCTAGGCTCTAGATCATCTTCAAATTGAAAAAGCTCTCCGGTATAGATCCTGATAAGTAATTATGGGATAGATTCAATGAACGAACATTTTGAAGTTCTCCAATTTCCACTGGGATTCCTCCGGTCAACTCATTACATGACAAATCCAATCCACTCATGTAATCAAGATTACTACCATTGTAAACTTCATTTCTATTCTTTGTTACGAATTCAACTTCTACATGTTGACCTGGCGGTCCATGAGCTCCATTAGATAGGTACAATTCAAGATTGGAGTTGTCATAAGTACCAGCAGCACCTTCACCTAAATCCCATTCAAGGTTAAGTTCGATTCCATACAAATCATCTTTTCCTAGACTCCAGAATGACGCATTAGTAAGGCAGGCATGAAGGTATCGACCCATTAAGCCTGTTATGCGAAAGATCCATGATACCTAACTTTTGTAATTCACACAATTGATTAGGAATAGGTCCTTGCAAGTAATTCCATCCCAAAAGAAGAACACGCAAATTTGGAAGCGTATTAATTTGATGAGGAATTCTACCCGAAAAGTGATTATCCGTCAAATCCAGAGGAAGTAATTCGGAGCTCCTAAACAATGCGTTTGGAATTGGCCCCTTAAAAGCATTCTTTCGAAGATAAAGGTGCTTCAATGATGAAAGATTCAACGAAGACGGCACGTACCCAGATAAGCAATTTTCAGAGACGTCTAAAATTAGAAGCCCTCTGAATTTGCTGAATTGGGGTGGAATATTACCTTCCAAACGATTTTTGGACATTATCAAAACTGCTAGTACTGGGAAGTTGCCGATCCAAGATGGAATATGACCAGATAACATTTTGTTGGATATATCTAAGACCTCTAATGGATAGGAGCTCAACAGCCCATCTTCAATCTTCCCGCTGAAATGATTGTTGTCCAAATATAACCAATTCAATTGAGTCAAGTTCGTAAACTTGGGAAAAATTTGGCCGTGGAAATTGTTGTTTGATAGCTCCAATGACTCTAGCGAGACGCAACCAGTGAGAAGTGTGGCGGGTAACTCTCCTGAAAGATTATTTCTAGACAAATACAACAAACGTAGTTGTTTCATCTGACCTATCGAATAAGGAATAACACCTTCAAAAATGTTTTTTGACATATCCAAATATGTCAATTTTTGAAGGACAATGCCCATATTCTTTGGAAGTATACTGGTGAAATTGTTGCTAGAAATATCTAGATGACGAAGGAAATCGTGTTTGGCACGGGGAAGTTTGAGATTTCCTGTGAATGAGTTGTTCGCCAAATATAAAATTTCTAATCCTGGGTTGTTTTGTAACAACCAAGTTGGGAAATTGCCAACCATCTTATTGTGTGAGAGATCAAGGTATTTTAAGTGGTACTGGTGTACAAGAAAACTAGGAATGACATTTAAATTGCAGTTGGGTAGCTGGAGGACCTTCAATTGAAATGTAGCGAGGCAGTTTTCAGTTTTCACTTGCAGCTTTTTGTTTCCTGGTGAGAGTACCAAGACCTCAAGCTTTGAATGATTAGCTAATGAACTGAGGGTGAATATGCCTTCAAAGTTGTTGTTAGAAAGATCCAAATATTCAAGTGAGGTGAAGTTGGTGATAACAGAAGGCAAGCTTCCTCTTAACTTATTGGATGAAATATCAAGAACCTTGAGACGGGTTAAGTTGTTTAGACATGGTGGAAGGTGACCTTCAAGATTATTACCACTAAGTTCCAACCCAATAAGATTCTTCAACTCACATACTCCTGAAAAGTGAAGATGGGCAAGAAACATGCTTTAAATTTAACAAAGAAACACTAAAATTTCAGTTTTAATTAATTATTTTATATTAACAGTGAATTCAGTCACATTTAAAAAGACAAAAAAATAAATAATGAAAGGCACCTTAATGATGAAATTTATCTTACCTTGGCTTTCTAGAGAACCGTTTATTTTATTATAACTTAAACCCAGTGCTTTCAAGTTTCTAAATTTCGCTAATTCTGCAACAAGAATATAATAAATCGGAGAAAATTAAAGTAAATAAGATCAAATAGATTGGTGTTTCTTAAATTTTAATTGCAGATCATTTTCAATACATATACAAATTAAATTTCGTACCTAACCCGGTTATGGATTCGCTTATCTTGTTTGCACTTAGATCCAAAACTTCCAGTTTGGTCAAATTTGCTAATCCTGGTTTAAAAAAATAAAAGAACCGAAACACAGAAGAATTAAGTCACTTTAAAAAAAAAAAAAAGATTGGGGTTATATAGACATTTCAAGTGCACGTGCTGTCAGAAATTGGTAATGCATGTTTGGGCTGTGCACGATGGATTGTCAAAAAATATCACTTATATGAGAATCCACTCTTCATTAAATTATTTTTTATAATAACTTATTTGATGTTTGTGTACACTGCATCCAATACAGCATACTTTAAAAAGACAATAATAATAATAAAATTACTTTAAAATAACTGTAGAAGGTTTTGATCATGCGCTCGATAATAGTGTTGGTTTGCTTCTTATCTCAGTAGCTTTGCTTACCTAGCCTTGTTATAGAACCACTCGTTATTCTGTTGTAAATAAGATCCAACTTTTTCAGGTTACTCAAATTTGTTAATCCTGCATACAGAAAATTAGATGTAACTATTGAAAGAGAAAATATATATACTTTGGAAAGTAGATAAACATTGATTATGATTAAATTCCATGGCATGGCATGACGCACATATCGAGAAAAATTACCTTCCTTAGGGTTGGAACCTTGAATGCTATTTTGTCGAAGATACAAAGTGGTAAGAGAAGTAAGTTTATTCAAATATGGTAATATACTGTCGTTGAAGTAATTATAACGGAGATTCAAGACCCTCAGCTGCTTCAAAATACCAAAGCCATAGTAAGCTACAAAGGAAATGGTAAGCATTAATTAGTCACCAATTAACACAATAATTACGAATTATTTACATATATATAAAAGAAATGATTTTTCTACAGCCTTGTATAAGACTTGTCAATTCGTGTTTGCACGAAATTTTGTATGGAAGTCCGCACCTAAATATGATCTATATAGTACCTTTATTCTCGTAGAAGCCTTCAAAGTCATTTTCAGATACGTCAAGGCTTTGCAATTCATCAAAAGGACGAAACAACGACAAATTCAGAAGCGGAACTGCTCCATCATACTGGTTATAAGGGTAGTGTCTCCTCGTAAAAACGAGCGAGAGATCCATCACCCGTCGTGTGGTGGCGTTGCACTTAACTCCCTCCCAATCATCACAACAATCAGACGGCAATCCATCATCATGATCAACCCATGAAGGAAGAATGCTGTCTTCATATCCAATATCACTGATTGATATAAAGAAGCTCTTGATTTCCAACAGAGCAGTCCTCTCTGTTTCCAAGCAGGCTTTGCATCCATGTATTGGAAACAAAGCTAGGCCAATCCACAATGACAACGTAATCAGAAACCTTTTCATTGTTAATTTAATAATTATTTGTAAGAGAAACACTCACAAGATTGACCTGTCACTTGTTGATCTCTTGAGGTTCTTATATCTTCTCTAGCAAATTGTACGACTTATATGTATGCATAACATATATATATATATATATATATATAGACACACACATAGAAATGTTAGGTGTTGAAAAGTCAGCACAATTGTTGAAAAGTCAGCAACCAAAGCCAACTTTTCAACAAACATGTGGCTGGCATGTAAGCTTGCCACAACTAACATGCAAGCTTGCTACAACTAGCATGCAAGCTTGGACAAATGGACAAAACGTGTTGAAAAATTGGCACCAAAGCTTGAAATTTTGGCATATGCATGTGGACCTTTAAAGGTTGGCACTCAACCTTGAAGATTTGAAAGGAGCTCAAGAATAGAGGAGCAATCATTCATTGAAGGCATCCCAAAATTTGAGAGCTTTAGAAGAAATAGTGAAGCAATCCTAGAGTTCTGAGAGTGTGAGCAATTGAAAAGTGTGTATGAGAGTGTTTTGGGTGTAGTTAGGTTTTGGAAAGTGAGGTTTTCATTACTCAAATATTGTACTTCAATAATTGTTAATAATACAATTATTTTTCACTTACTCCCGTAAACATAGGTATATTGCTGAACCACATTAAATTCTATGTTATTTATTTTTGTGATTATTTAGTGCGCTTATTCCGCATTCCACGCACAACATTAGAAAATTAAGACCTTGCTATAAGATCAGTTTTTTGGGGCAGATTCGATGGGGACAATGACATTTTTGTGCATTTTCACGTGCCCTTTCAATGCATGGATTGAGAAAAGTAAGTGGGATATATTATATATATGTAAGAGAACAACAAATTTGACCAGATTAAAGACTAAAAAGAGAAAAGAATGTTGAAATATTGACTTCAATATATTATGGTAAAGTTAACTTTAGTACCTACCAAAGAAATTGGAGTGTGAAATAGTCCAAGATGCAAATTAGTTTCACATGGCTTTCGGCAAAGTGAAAAGTTAGCTTCACACTTCACTTGCCAATATATTATGGTAAAAGTTAACTTTAGTACCTACCAAAGAAATTGGAATGTGAAATAGTCCAAGATGCAAATTAGTTTCACATGGCTTTCGGCAAAGTGAAAAGTTAGCTACACACTTCACTTGCCAACATTTGCTGCATGCAGAAATATTTTCGAATCCTATAAAATTATTGTGTCCCCATTAATTTTTGTATTTTTTTACGGCCGCAATTTTATTTCTCCATTGCTCATGTCGCCATAATTTCCATAACCACTCAAACCGCGTTTACCAATAAAGAAAAGGAGAAGACGAGTAGTGAATGAAGCAAAAGAAATCAATCACAATCATGCAAATACAATACTTTACATTAGATTCAAGAATCTTCGCAAAAGCAACTAAGCCCACTAACATTAACCAATAATAATTAAATAAAAAGGACAAATGAAATAAGACATCTATGTTCAAGCCTTCAAGGTCAAAAGTCCACTAGCCTAATTTATATTAAAAAATTAATTCACGTATTAAAAAATTATTACCAATCGAATATAATTCACGGTCGCAGTTAAGTTGCCAACATCCAATTAAGTTGTCCTCAAATTTTTTTAGCTTGATACTCCTTTTCCTCAAGTTCAAAAAGCTACTTTTTAAGGATAAATTGGACTTTACTAGATTGTATAAACGGTATTTTTCTAAGTTAAATGAGAAATAGTAACGAGACTACAAATAATAGCACAACCATATTATTATTTTTAAGGAGTCCCCCAACTGCTTAAAACTTTGGGAAGGGTAAGTAATCACTAAGATTTCTTAATAATATCTCAGCACTACTTCAAGTTTAGGTTTCATATCAGCTAATCACTTAAATCAATTACCATAAAGATCGTTATTTCCTACTCTCCAGAACAATACATTAGCAAAGCATGAAGCTATTGATCCATTATATGCAAACTATATAGTAACAATGCAAGTAAATTAGACTTGACAATTTTCTTATACTAACACCAATTTGATCAATCACCAATTGTTTCTGGAGATTTACCAGACAGACTGGTGAAAATCACATGTAATTTTGGCTCAAAAGCACCACGTAAATTCACTGGTAAACTGAAGTGGAAAATGGATTCCCCTCGTACACATAAAAGCATTAAAATGAGGGCGATGGTCTAAAAGTTTACTGGATTGACAAAAACTGCAATTGTTCTTTTCATTGGATGGTTTGATTGGCAAAGGTTGAAACAATCACTGTCGATAATTAACCCTCTTTGATTCTTTATCTTCATCTTTGTTTTGATTCTCATCAATAAGGGCTCATCATTACACTACATTGACGACCACCAAAGTCTTGAGAAGAACACCTGTTTTCTTATTATAAGTCTGGCTGTGATATATCTAACAAATATTATTTACTACGTACGGTCTGTGGCTACACACTTGGATTTCATCAGAGAGACCGCGGCAGCAATGTAGTAATCTCTTGACCACCTGTCCTGCCATTAATCATTTGTGCTTTTTCGTCTACTACATCTGCTTCAATAGGATACGAGTGAAGTGAGGCATACATATCTTTCCAGTATAAATTCTTGCCAAAAAAACTTGTCATTTGCTGAAAAACTAATTTCGAAAATTAAGTAATTAAAAAAAAATTCGAAAATTTAGTAAAACAATAGCGTAAAGCCAGTAAAACATTGGCATAAGATACAATTAATCAAAGTCTATATTTGCAACCAACAAAAATTGAAGAAAAGAAATGCATAACTTTAGATAAACAATCTGAAAGATAGTTAAAAATGTGGAGCATAGTTTCAGAACCGAATTGAATCAACAAATATTTACACATCATAAACAATCCCAATATCACTGTGACGCATATTAAAGATGGAGTTGAAACTATATTAGATGCATCGTCTTATTCTTTGTCAAATAATAATCTCCTATACGCCAGCCTTATTCCTGAACATTTGACTGAAACTAGGCTGCTGAGGTAAACTGCCAAATAATATGGTTTTGATCGTGTCGGAACAGGAATATCTTTAATCTCTTGGGTATCAAGATTGTAGCAGCACATCATTCCATCCTTGCCGTTCATGATAAGCTCATTATTCCAAAATATTAATGAACTTCGAAGTCTTGGATTGGGTTCAATCATTAACAACTTTTTCCAAGTTGCATTGGCACCAAATTCATCCAGTACCCATATTGTGAATGAACAAGGACACTCGTAGGTACTATGAAGGTACGCAAGAGATTCGTTGAACACCATAACCCTAAAATCTTCTCCCTCATCATAACAAGGCATTGATAGCTTTTGAAAGACCTCACCGCTCATGTCAAATGAAAGGATGAATTTTGTGTACTTCTTAAAAAAATCACCATATGCCAACCAGTAAGAAGCTCCATTGATGTATAGACCACCACAACCAACATAGTCAAAATTGTCAGTTCCTAAAATGTTCGTGGTGCTGACCTCTCTCCAGGATTTTGTACTCAAGGTGTACACCTTGACCTTATGAAAAACGGAATTATCTATAACAAGATGGATGATTACAACTTCGTAATCATTGGATTTGAGGTCATAACCAAAGCCAACACAAGCCGGAAACTTCTTCGGACCAATTGAACCTACTGAAGGAAGGATAAGGGTTTCAGGGAGTGCTTTGATTTCTCTGGTGGCTAGGTTAGCTAAAAGGAGTTCACCGTTACAAAAAGCAAGAAATATTGCTCCATGGCAATGACCCAAGAACCTTGAAAACATTAACTCCCTAAAGAAAGGAAAATCAACAGTCTTCCAAACAGCAGAAACATGATCCTGACCAGCTGATGTTCCTGCTTTCTTGTCAAAAGAGAAGAAGGACAAGAAATCTTTTACTTTGCCAGGACCAGTGACAATCAAGCCCTTGAAAAGAACACCAGTGTTCTTGCTATGTATCTGATTGTGGAGTTGCTTAGTTACAAAGCTGGGGTGTGAAATTAGAGAGCACCATGATTTTTGTACACATTTGGATTGCATCAGTGAGTCCACCGGCAGCACTGCAAGAATCGCAGCCACCAATTCTGGAGGTAGATCTCTAAACCTTGCCATTAATTAGTGTTTTTTCTTCTTCTAATATATCTGCTTTAATAAAAAATAAGTGAATTAAGACATATCTTTCGCAACGTAAGTTGCTGCCAAAATACTTATCATTTGCAGGAGAATTAATGTTGGAAACGGAGAATGACACTTTCCCCTCGCAGTTTTTTGTATTTTACCGTTTACCGTCATTACCCTTTTGATGCAAAATTTATGTGTCACGCAACAACTACCTTTTCCGGTTAAAATTTTCACGTCAATAGAGTAGTCGATTATAACTACTGCAGGGAAAAAGTATCGTTCTCCTTTTGAATACATAAAACAATGGTGTAAAGCAACTAAGAATTTGGGCGTAAAGCAAGCTGCTGGAAAATTCATAACATGATTGTAAATAAATATACTAAGTAGTTGCAATTGAACGTTTTCCCATTTTCCCAAATCCAAAAACTCTAGTTTCTCAGTGTCAAGGGATGACAGCATCAAAAACTCATATTTGACTTTTATATATATAATTTTAATCAAACCCTAGTAGCAAATAACCAAGTTTTCAGTCGAGATAGAGATTCACCTGGAGCTCGTTTGGTGTTTCTGGAAGGGAAGATGAAGCCAATAAATTGTAAACTCTTAATAATTTAATTGTAATTCTCTAAGTTACTAGGATTGAGAGTCCAAACAGATAGAGCGAGTGAGGCAGAAAGAGACTTTTAAGAGTGAGAGAATCCGCTAAACACTGGCCATTTGGCTATGTAACTTGTCTTTTCTATTTTGGAAGCGAAAAATTAAATGCTTTTGGCAGGCTAGACATTTTTCCCAAAAAGAAAAAAAAAACGGGGAGAATAAAATAGATATCTACATTTAAAAAAAAAAAACCATAAACATTATTATATTTTTTATCTCCGATTTATAACTAACAAAAATTGAACAAAATAATATTTCTAATATTTGAGAAACAACATGAAAGATAATGAAAAGATGTGTAACGCACAAATTTCCCTTTTTTTTTTTTAATGGAATTTTTAAATGACATTATTGCCCTTATAAATAGAGATTATATTGGGGTAATTTTCGAAAAAATGTTATTTTCCCAAATTCAATAGGGTTTCTTAAGACTTCCTATAAATTCATATTTTTTCCCTTCCATAACTCTAAATCCACTACGTTTATTCTTCTTCTCTGCTGCTCTTTACGCTCCTACCCAAACCCTAGGATTCAAACCTTTGTTTAGGAGAGAATCAAAGCGACGGGTAAGTTTACTCCCCTTATTCCCCACAATATTTCCAATCACTCTATCTAGAGTTTAGTTAATCAATCATTGACGTATTAAGCACACAAGATAATTCTGGACAGCATGAGTATCTCGAATTTAAACCTATATTTTCTGAATGCGTTTTCTTATGAAATTTATATTTCTGAAACTAGACATGTAGGGCTTCTTGAATATATTTTATTTCATTAAATTCGACTTCGTTTTCAATTTTATATGTATTTTCGAATTAGAAACCACTGCACTGGAAAACTGCAATTCCAGAATTGCGATCGGATTCACAAGATTATTTGTACCACCAAATGAACTCGAACACTTCTGAAATTTTATATGGAAGTTAATATATGTGTTTAGTATTCCCAGTTATAATTTCATAATTTTCTGATAGTATTTTATTTTATAAAAATCTCAGAACCCGTCCTGTTTGGTTTAGGTTATGTGAAAACAGTTTCGAATTTTTCGAGAAATAAATAGTTTTGAAAATGTTTTTGATATCGAATCCTCTTGAAAATTTTACATGGGGTACTCATGGATGTCCAGAATAGTTCCATAGAATATTATGTCATTCTGAGGTTTACATTAAGAGTTAAAATTCTGAGAATCAGACCTGTACGGGTATAAATTAGAAAATCAGATTCTTAGAATAAGTTATTGTTAGTCATATTTTGTATTTGTTTAAGGTATTGGAGGTGTTTAAGGCTCTTAGAGGCTTTGAGGTGTGTAGTTCAAATTATTTTGTCGAAGTAAGTAATTTCATTCCTAGTATACTGGATATGTATAAGTATTTTGATATTATTATTATAAATATAAATGTTTTATACTACTTAGAAGATTAATGGATTTTCATAACAAAAATTAGCTTATGAAAATGTTTTCAAACCTAAATTCTTTTTAACAAAGTATTTTATAAATGCTTTTAAATATGTAAATTATTTTATGACATGACTACCTTTTATGATTTTATCTATAAAATACTTTGCAAGCCTAAATTGTTGTTATGGACATTTATGAAATTGATACGAATGTTTTGTGCCTATGTATGATTTCAATTATTTATGATTGTACGGAGGCCACCTCTTGAAGGCCAAAGCGTCGCAAAGTACCACATATAGTGCAAAGTATCACGTATAAGTCATTATGTTTTGGCTCATTGTATGTAGTTATTCTGATTCTGATTCTGATCGTATAATACGATATATGCCTGTTCTGGACCAGTACTGGGTTTCTGTTCTGAGTGTGCACACGATATTCTGATTCTATTTCTAGTCGGGTAGGGATGGCAAAACCCCGGGCCGGGTCTGGGTATTGCAATGACAGGACCCTGCCCGGATGCAACCGGTCCGGGTCCGGGTCCGGGCCGGGTTTTAATCCGGGTACCCAAATTTTATATTTTTTAATATTATATGTGTATATATTTTATATTTTTTGGTAATTTTATAAGTTTTAAATTTATTTCAATAAAATTGGACATGAAAATATAAACTTTAAGTGTTTAAAACTTTATATATGTATAATAAATGAGTCAAATAAATATAAATATTTAAAATAATATACATTTTATAATTTTTTTTAATAAAATCCGGGTTTATCAAGTGATGCCCAAGACCGACCCGGCTTCATACCCGGGCCGGGTAATACCCGGCCCACAACGCCCGGGTACAGTTCGAGTCCGGACCCGGCGGGTATTTTTGCCACCTCTATGGCCGGGTCACCAGGACTATAGGTGACACTATGTGACATGAGCTAACCTTTTGTTTTCTGTGAATGTGATATATGATTTGCTTTTGTAAGTAACTATGCTTTTGATATTCTGAGATACAATGAATTTATGTTATTTTATTGTGATATATGTTTTTTTTTATTTATGGATTATGATATATGTTTTAAATAAAAGAAAGCTTGCAATCTTTTTGGTATCGATAGGTCTAGTGTGTTAGGAATGGTTTTACTTACCGAGTTGACGACTCACCTCTCGTCATTACTTTTTCCAGATCAAGTTCCTTTTTAGAGGTGTGCTTAGCTTTGGAGTTAGAGATTTCGTTTCCGTTTGCTATTTGAATAAGAAGAGGAATAGACTCATGTTTCTTTTTAGTATATTTATGTTATGAACTTGTAATTTGGAGTTTGAGACTTTTGTTATTGATATGTTTTGGGAGAGATTATTTAGTGTTAAACGTATGAATTTGTGGATTTAGTTGAATAAGAATTTGAGATATTTTAGTTTGGAATTTATGAGTAAGGATTACGATTTGTATGTAACCTCCTTCTTCACGTGCTTCGCACGTGTTAGATTTGGGGTGTTACAAGATGAGTATAGTTTTAGAACCAAACAATCCGTATATACATCAGTGCAAATGGCCTAATTACACAATCACCTATAGAGTACGTACTTGTAAAGCCAACAGTAACAAGATTCAATACATATGCATCAATGAAAAGTAAAACCATTATCTGCTCCAATATGAGTTTATCCCAAGGATCACAAGCAAACCCAATATGACTGCCACATAGGATGCACCAAAACTTCAATGTACTGCCACCATATCAATTGCAGATTCATATTCTTCTTTATCACCACCTGCTGATGTTGCTGCTGGTATCAATGCAACAGTGCATTACTTTTTTATCAACAAACCACAAAGATCAAGATCTCCTCTATAACTGCTTTCATCAAACGTATCAAATTGCCCTGATCTGGGGTTGGGCCAGACAAGTTGTTGCATGACACATTTAAGTTAGATAAAATAATTGAGCTGAATCAGTTGAGGAGGAACTTGGGCACTAAATCTTACGTGGGAAAAGTCCAAGCTCTCTCATCATTTTTATATTAGAAAAGCTCTCCGTTATGAGTTATGGGATAGATAATTCCCTCTCAAAAGACGAATACGCAGATTTGAATACTTACTGATTTGATGAGGAATTGTACCAAAAAATTGATTATCCCTCAAATCTAGAGTCATTAGTTCAGAGCTTTTAAACAACGCATTTGGAATTGAACTATTAAGAAAATTCTTTTGCAAATGACTGTGCTTCAGCGATGATAAAATATTGAAGGAAGATGTCAAGTACCTAGATAGGCTATTTTTAGAGACATCTAAAATTTGAAGCGCTTTAACGTTGCTAAGTCCGACAAGAGGGTGGTTACCTTCCAAATGATATTTTGACAAAGAGCCTGAAGATTTGGCAAGTTACCGATCCAACGAGGAATATATATGACCGGATAGCATATTGTTAGATACGTCCAAGACAAATAATTCGGTGGAGTTCAACAACCTGGATTTAATCATCCCACTAAAAGTATTGTTGTCCAAACATCACCATTGCGAATTCGTCAAGTTCATAAAATTGGCAAAAGATCTGCCCGTAAAAGTTATTACATGACCAGTGCAAGAACATGAGTGAAAGCCAACCACTGACGAATGGCGCAGATAATTCACCTGAAAGCTTGTTTATAGACAAATCCAGAAAATCGTTTGGAATAGGGAATATTACCTTCATAATTATATCTTGAAAATTGTTTCTTGACATACCTAATTTTCTGGGGAAGCTTACTAGTGAAACTATTACTAGAATGATCTAGATGACCAAGCAAATCATGTTTGGCATTGGGGAGTCGAAGAATTCCTGAGAATAGTTTGTGCCACATAGTCAAAACTTCTAGTTTTGGGTTGTTTTGTACAAACAAGTTGGGAAATTGCCGGCCAACTTATTTTGATAGAGAAAAATAGGATAAAATAAAATAAAATAAAATATCTAGAATTATTTTTGGAAGACAAACTTTTGAACATAGAATTTCTAGTATCATAATATAATCTCTTCATTTTCAAGATCCTTTATTTACAATTAAAGTTTTCAGAAACTTGAATTGAAAGACATTGCCTAGCATACCATATAGATAAACTGATTGTGCATAATGTTACGATATGAAAAGCTGAGATTAGAAAACATGTCAAATTAAAAAAAAAAAAAAAAAGCGCAGTTAGTTTGAATTTCGAGAAAGGAAAACTGATGAGTATAAATTACTAGTATGTGTGTATATATCTATACACACAATACATACATACATACATACATATATATATATATATATATATAACAACATTGGAAACAATCCAAATTGATTCAGATATAAGTAAACATTACAAGCTTCAACCAAAAGGATCCGAGGCTATTTTATTTAATACATACTTAATCATAAAGACTAAGGTATATATAGCTCGGTCCGTTTAGTAGGAATAATTAAAACCGCATACAAGGACACTCATTAAAGATACATTTTATTTTAAGCAACCTGCAAAACCAAGAGCAGAGAGTCTTAGAGAGTAATTAAAAAATTAACACACACATGGCGCTGCTGCTGGAACAATCTTAACAGGCAAAGCCGGCAGATTATTAGGAAGCACAGCCAGATGCTGAAGGCACACAGCGTCTGGTGAAAGGCCGATATGGTTGCAGAGTGTGCCGCAAGTCGAACAAACAAATGGACAATGAATAATCCTGTAAGTGTTTCTTCCACCATCACTCTCGAATTTAAACCAATCTAGCAACGTGAGGCCTCCCGGATTTCCTTCAACTCCCCCATCTGTTATAAACCATTGCGTAAGAGACTTGTCGTAATTGTCCACTGACCACGATGGCTTGCCGGGTAATGCTGAGAAGATAAATTTCAGGTCACTCCATTGCATGACAATGTTGTCACTCGAATAAACTGCCTGTGAAAATCTTATTTTGATTCCATAATTACTAATATTAGGATGTAGGATAACATCCATAAGCCCATTTCCGTGTCTGCCCGTGATTAAGCTAATGCCACCATAGCCACCACTTCTGCCAACATCACCCTTGGTGTTGGCTGGGATAACGTAGTAATCCATGCTAGTTTTGACAGCATTGCCATTGATATCAGTCACGGGCTTCTCTGAGCTACCTTTTGTTGCAATATAGGCATTACAATTAGGTACGGCGTTATTTTCAATCTGAGATTGGGAATTGGCAATGACAGGTATTGTGGCTAAGGCGAGGAGAGTGAAGGAGAAGGAAAGCAGTGCTGTTGTTGTTGCTGCTAATGAAGAACTCTTCATTTTGGAAATTTTGATTATTCTATTTGGATAGCTGTTGAATTAACCCGATGGAGAAATGACTGAATTTATAGACAGCTTGAGCTCAGAGTATAAGGTCTCTTTGTGATACAAAGCCGCATCTGCATGCATACAAAATTCATGCATGCAAGAATCACGATTGATGGAATTTTATTTCCTTAAAAAAGATATTCACACTGTCTCAAATAAACACATGCATACACAGTCTTATTGCATCAATATGGTCCCCTGCTCTCTCACTCACTCGATAAAAGCCAAACGGCTTCTTCTTAATGTCCCTACACTTCTGGACTCTTTTGGAGTCATCTCACTATCTCAAAAAAGCACATACTTACTCTACTCGTATCAAAATGGTCCCCCAATCAGCCAATCTCACTCACTCCAATTCTACAGTAAAAGCCAAATGGCTTCTTCTTATTGTCCCTACATTCCTGGACTCTTTAGAGTCATTTCTCTATCATGATAAAATCTTGAATATTAATAGCCTAACTTCACCAGCATCTCCACTGTTAAGGAAGCTCATGCAGCAGCCAAAGGAGCAGCTCAGTCAGCACGTGTGAATCAAAGCCAAAATCAGCAGAGTCTGTTAAGTAGCTTTGCCAGCTTAGCAAGTTTGTTGTAGCATGCTTTTCATTCTGTTTTGTAGTTAAACTTGCTTAATTAGTTTTAGTTCTCTTTAGCTTAGCTGAGTATATAAACTGATGTCAATTCCATTTGATTGTAATTCGAGAATAGAATAAGATAAAGCTTCAGAGTATTTTCTTTCATTTTCTAAGTTCCCAAACACATTTTACAGTTGCAAATTTAACTTTCAAACATGGTATCAGAGCCGAACAGAGCAAGCTCTAGTAATCAACAAATGAATTCCAGAAACGTAACATCAGCAAATATAAGTCAGATTAATTTCTCATTTAACACTCCGATCAAGTTAGATAGATCCAATTATCTGCTCTGGCGGTCATAAGTTCTGGCATCGATCAGAGGAAATCGATTGGAAGGCTTCATAGATGGAACCAAACCAGCACCAGAGGAAAAATTATTACTCGCTAGAGCTGATGGATCTGCTCAAGAAATTGATAATCCAGAATATCAAAATTGGAGATCACAGGACCAAACCATGCTTGGATGGCTGTTATCTGCAATTAATGAAGGTAATCTTAGTCTTGTTGTTAATTGTGTAAGCTCGTTTGATGCATGGAGAACCTTAGAGAAGAAATTTGGAGTTCAATCTGAGGCTAGAGTACTACAACTTAGATATGAATTAAATACAATAAAGAAGGAGGCATTAAGCATTGAAGATTACTGCATCAAGATGAAATCTATAGCTGATAAGCTTTCTAGTGCTGGCAGTCCTATAACAGAGAAAGATCTGATGTTAACAATATTAAATGGATTAGGATCAGGCTATCGTGATATAGCAACTTTCATAACTGGTTCTAAGATGGAGTTTGATGATGCTTATGCATTGTTGTTAACACATGAAACCAGGCTTGAACAAGACCAGGATGATAAGAATATGTTTAATGCAAACTATGCCTATGCTAATACATGTTATCCTAGAGCTTTCTATGGTCAAGCCAGAGGTAATTTCAGAAGAGGTGGATATGTTGGTGGTGGTTTTGGTAATATTGGTAGTAGATCTCATGGATTTGGAAGAGGAAATTTTGGTCCACAAAGAATGTTTAATGGAAGCTTCAGGAGTGGAAATGGTAGAGGACAGTTTTCTGGTCAAAATAATGTTCATAATTTTTCTTCTCAATCACCAAGAAACATGACTCCATTCACTAGAAATGGATTTGCTGGAATTAATGGATCAGCAAGATCTACTGGAACCATAGAAGAAACTACTTGCCAGATCTGTTTTAAAGTTGGTCATACAGCTGATATTTGTTGGCACAGATTTATAGAAGACTATACTCCTACTCCTAGAAATTTCAGTAAGGGAAAAGGACCGAGATCTGCATACTTTGCTAATTTTGATGGCTTCAACTCATATCCTAGCTATGAAGAATATGAGGGTTTCAACTATATGCCACAAAATTTCCATCCTACTTCTGGAACTTATCTTTGTCCTGGAGTTGATGCTTACAATCCTAGAGCTTATATGGCAAATCTTGAAGGAGTTGCTGATGATGGCTGGTATTTGGATAGTGGAGCTACTCACCACTTAACAAATAATATGGAGAACCTGCAGCTCAGAGAGGAATATAAAGGTAATGATCAGCTCATCATTGGTGATGGTAAAGGATTATCTATCTCTCATGTTGGACATGCTTTTCTGTCATTTAGAGCTTCAAATTCTTATTCTGCTCATCCTGTTATAGCACTTAAAGATATGTTGTTTGTTCCTTCAATCACTAAGAATTTGTTAAGCATTTCTAAACTCACCACTGATAATTCTCTCACTATTGAATTCTGTGGAAATTTCTGTTTTGTAAAGGACATGAAGGGACAAGTTCTTCTGCAGGGCCTTGCTGAGAAAGGTCTCTACAAGCTGCTATTAAAACCTAAGCCTATGTCACCTGCATCTCATCTATCTCAATCTCAGATAAATAAGCCAGTTTCTATGCTGTCAGTCTCAAATGTGTCTTCTGTTCATCAAAATTGTAGTGCTTTTACTACAACTTGTAATAACTCTTTTTCAAATGCTTGTAACCAGAAACCTGATGATCTGACCTTATTGCATAGAAGGTTTGGTCGTCCAAACTCAACAATATTGATGCATTTGCTTAAATCTTGTAAGCAATTTAAAGTCTTTTCAAAAGCTTTTTCATCTTCTCATTACTCTATCTGTGATGCTTGTCAATTAGGAAAGACTCACAAACAACATTTTCCCACCACTGAAACTAAGAGTACACATGTGCTGGAACTGATATACACTGATATTTGGGGGCCTTCACCTACTGTTTCTAGGAATGGATATAAGTATTATATCTGTTTTGTGGATGACTATAGTAGATACACTTGGGTTTACCCTCTCAAGCTTAAGTCAGATGCTCTTGCAGTCTTTAAACTCTTTAAAATCCAAGTCGAAAACCAGTTCAACACAACAGTCAAGATGTTGCAATCTGACTGGGGGGGAGAATATAGAGTGTTCACTAATTTCTTAAATCAAAGTGGGATTATATTTAGACATTCATGTCCATATACTCATCATTAAAATGGTTTGGTTGAGAGGAAGCATAGACATATAGTGGAATTGGGATTGACATTATTAGCTCAAGCTAATCTGCCCTTTAAATTTTGGTGGGATGCTATACACACTGCAGTTTATCACATAAACAGATTACCTACCCCTGTGCTAAAGCTTGTGTCACCTTATGAAAAATTATTCAACCATAAACCAGATTACAGCTTCTTAAGATGTTTTGGTTGCCTTTGTTATCCATATTTGAGAGATTTCAACAAGCACAAGTTTGATTTTCATACCAGAAAATGTATCTTTATTGGATACAGCCCATCTCATAAAGGTTACAAATGCTTGACAAATTCAGGAAAGGTTCATATACTTAGACATGTAAATTTTGATGAAAACATTTTTCCTTATTCAACCAGCAATATCTTTTCTCCTTCTGAGAACACTTCCTCATCTGAAATTCCAGTGTCATCCTTTACTCAGCAGCAAATTTTTCATTTAACAACACTTTCTACCCCTGATAGCAGTCTTGAAGACAATTTCTCAGCAGGCTCAGCAAGAAATGAACAAGTATCTTCATCATCTTTACATACAAATATTCTGCATCATGAGATACCTAATCATTCCTTGACAGAATTTTCATCACCCCACTTATCTTCTCAAAACTTAGATTCAATTCAGCCACAATTTGAACCACAAACTATCATTCAACAATCATCATCTCAGCATATTCCTGATACCTTAAACACAAGCCTGAATCAGAAACCCTCTCACCAAATGATCACCAGATCCAAATCTGGTATCTTCAAACCAAAACTATATACAGCAGCCTTAATTAATAAAGAACATGATACAGTTCAAGAAGCTCTTAGTGATCAGAACTGGCATCAAGCCATGAGAGATGAGTATGAGGCATTGATCAGGAATAAGACTTGGTTATTAGTTCCATCTTCAGCTGAACACAAAGTTGTAGGTAATAAGTGGGTGTTTAGAATCAAACAAAACAGTGATGGAAGTATAGCTAGATATAAAGCTCGGTTAGTTGCAAAAGGTTTTCAACAAACAGCAGGTGTAGATTACTTTGAAACATTTAGTCCTGTTGTGAAGACTTCCACAGTGAGAATTATTCTGAGCTTAGCTGCAATGCATAAATGGACAATTAGACAAGTGGATGTAAACAATGCATTCTTAAATGGAGAGTTGACTGAGGATGTTTACATGTATCAACCTGAGGGGTTTGTTGATCTGCAGAAGTCTAACCATGTGTGCAAATTAAAGAAGGCTTTATATGGTTTAAAACAAGCTCCAAGAGCTTGGTATGATAAGCTGAGAGATAGTCTGGTTACCAAATGGGGTTTCAGAAAATCAAGAGCTGATACATCATTGTTCTGTAAAGGAAAGCAGGGCTCCATAATATTTGTTTTGATATATGTTGATGATATACTAATCACAGGTCCTAATAGTTCAGAATTGGAGCAATTTATCTTGGAATTCAGTAGAGTGTTTGCTCTAAAAGACTTGGGGAAACTATCATATTTCCTTGGCATTGAAGTTTCTTATGTTACAGAGGATATTTATTTGTCTCAAAGGAAATATATCAAGGATTTGTTGAGTAAAGCTGATATGTTAGAATGCAAAGGATGTGATACTCCAATGGTGACAGGAGTAAAGCTCCAGAAGGAAGCAAAGAGTCATTTGGGCCAATATGTTGAAGATCCCACTGGTTACAGAAGCCTTGTTGGAGGATTGGAGTATTTAGTTTTAACAAGACCAGAGATAGCTTATGCAGTCCACAAGCTAAGTCAATATGTGTTAGCTCCTACACTTCAACATGTCATTGCCTGCAAAAGAGTTCTTAGGTATCTAAAGGAGACTGCAGATTATGGTTTAAAGTTTTCAGCAGAAGGAGAAATGAAGCTCTCAGGGTACACTGATGCAGATTGGGCTTGTGACATAGATGATAGGAAATCAACAGGTGCTTATTGCATTTATTTGGGAAACAACTTAATATCTTGGTCATCCAAGAAACAATCAGTGGTTGCTAGGTCCAGTGCAGAGAGTGAATACAGAGCCCTTGCAGCTGCAAGTGCAGAACTCTCATGGATTCAGTCATTATTTGATGAACTTGGTATTGAATGTATATCTCTTCCCACGATTTGGTGTGACAATGTCAGTGCCATAGAACTAGCTAAGAATCTTGTCTACCATTCAAGAACAAAACATATTGAATTAGACATGCACTTTATTAGAGATAAAGTCCTAGCTAAAGAACTGGAAATCAGGTATATTCCCAGTGAAGAACAGATTGCAGACATCCTAACTAAGCCTCTCACTTTTCTCCACTTCAATTATTTTCGAGCCAAACTCAATGTGCTAACATGCCCCTTGAGTTTAAGGGGGGATGTTAAGGAAGCTCATGCAGCAGCCAAAGGAGCAGCTCAGTCAGCACGTGTGAATCAAAGCCAAAATCAGCAGAGTCTGTTAAGTAGCTTTGCCAGCTCAGCAAGTTTGTTGTAGCATGCTTTTCATTCTGTTTTGTAGTTAAACTTGCTTAATTAGTTTTAGTTCTCTTTAGCTTAGCTGAGTATATAAATTGATGTCAATTCCATTTGATTGTAATTTGAGAATAGAATAAGATAAAGCTTCAGAGTATTTTCTTTCATTTTCTAAGTTCCCAAACACATTTTACAGTTGCAAATTTAACTTTCAAACATCCACTGACGCCGATATAAGGAATCGACATTTTTTCTTTTCTTTTCTTTCCTTTTTTTTGGGGGGAAAGAGTCCAAATTCGTTGAGTTCTGCTTTGCTATCGAGGTCTCTGGTCTTAGTATGAATCTTAGATCTGCACCGAAACACTTGCCAGCCACAGGTGCTCCCCCCCCCTCGGGGCGGCCCCCTTTCTTCGGCAAGGGTTAACCCAAAAAAAAGAAAATTCTGGGAAAGAAACAGTAGAAATAATGGAAAATGAAGAAGAAAAATTCTGCGGAAATTGAAATGCTGTAATGAACAAGTATGGTTTTTGAAGAGTAAAGCAAGCAACAGAGAGAATGTTTGTTTGCTTAAATATCACAAAAGTAAAAGAGTACAAACCCTACCACCAACAATAATTCAGCAATAACCAAGAGAAGAAAACTGCTTCTCGGTATGAGTGGGGTCATTTACACTCTAGAAAAATACTATGAACCATCATAATTTATTAAAAAATACCATGAAGCATGTTACTATTCAGGATAATATTGTATAATAAAATATTACATTATTACTTTAAACACTCATCCCTTTCAACATTCAATTATTTTATGCAAATCCTAAAAATTTGTCAAAGTTAACTCTCTCTCTCTCTCCTTTCTCTCTCTCTCAATTGAATGGGCTTGGCGTCAAGTCGTGCTCTTTTACAGAGTATAGATGAAATAAACATACAAATTCGTTTCACAAACTAGTGTAATTACAAGTTTCGACAATTATTTTTATAATAAAATGTCTACAATTTTCAAAATTAATAAAATGTAAGAATTTTATAATGTATTTTTTAAGAACTCAATAAAAGTTAGGATGATCAAAACAAAAGCCTAAGACCATCAGTTTTAATGGCTTGTAGTTCATCTTAAGAATTTTCTTTTAAAGTGTGCTGAATATTTTTATGGATGTGTAGAGTTAATGAAAAAAATTAATTTGAACTGCTTAAATGAGGATATTTTTGATATTTTATAGAGTGAATAGAGTAGAAAAATTATTTTTAAAATCTTATATATGAGTGTAGAGAGTAATAAAATATTTAAAATATATTTTAGAGTAGAGATAGTCGCATCATTTCAGTATCTCCTTTAGTCCTTTTTGCTTATTAAAGTATTGGTCAACTTCATTCATTCAAGCTTTTGCTTTTTTTTTTTTTCTAATCTTTATCAGCTAAGGCATCTTAAAAAGCTTTTATTTCCCCTGTAAGCTTTGTCGGTATTCTTTTCACTACACAGGATACAAGGAACGTATATGCCAGAATCTAACAAATCGAGTTCAGAAAGCAAGTAGTCTTCATATTTTGGTCCACAAATAATTTTTATTTATTAAATGTACTATGATTGGTTGTTGAAAGCAAAAAAGTTTCTAGCAATCTAAATTAAGAAATCATAATTTTGTGACACTGCAAATTATCGTAAATTTTGAAAAACTAAACTAAAAATAATTTTTCAGCAACAGTTAGGAATAAACTTGTCTTCATAATCTGTGCATGAAATAGTTTATTGACCAACAGTCGCTAGAAATGGCGGACCATTAACGACACTACACTCAATCCTTCCTTGTTGTTTTCTGCTAAAAGATTATAATTTTCAAAATTTTGACTGCGAATTGTTTAATTTTTACACACTAAGTTCCTTTGACCATGGTTGACGGTGAAATCGAGAATTGATTCAAGTTCAAAACGTTATTTTCAGCAGAAAAGAACCATAGCCATGTACGGGCTCTTTGGTTTTTTTTTTTTTTTTTTGAGAAGAAAGTAAACCTTTCATTAAACTAAACTTTCAGCCATACATAAAACATCAGCTGGGAAATTGTTTCTCCAGATAACAGATTCTGAGCTACACAAAGCTCTTTTAGCTAAAAAATGAGCAAAACTATTACACTTTCTTGGAACATGTTGGAAAGATATCAGTTGGAAATCTTGTGTGCTCTTGTGGATGTCTGACATAGTCCACCAAATCTCTGTCCTGTTACTAGCTTTCTTATTTGCTAAGTCAGCTACATTTTTGCAGTCGGTCTCTATGATCACACTTGACAGACTAAGATCCTTGGGCACCTCCATACCCCACTTGACAGCATGAGCTTTTGCTATTGCTACGTTCCCCTGGAAATTCATGCTTTTCACTGCTGCTGCTAACACTTGCCCCCGATGATTTCTGATGACCACGCCCAAGCCTGCAATCTTCCTATCTTCTTTGACTGTTGCATCAACATTGACTTTCACTTTGTTGTTTGGAGGTGGAGTCCATATCTGCATCTTTCCCTCTTCTGTATTTCTATGTACGTGCTCTTTGTTTAGTATGAGATTAACTAGGAGTGGGCAAAAAAAGCTGATTAATCAAAATGATGAAGCAAAGTTCAAATGATGACATTAGTTTGAAAAATGATGTTGAAAAGTACTTGACGGATGCTAATGAGAGTACTAGTAATGCCCATTTTGATATTTTGACTTGGTGGAAGTTGAATGGGCATAGGTATCCGATTTTGTCTCAGATTGCCAAGGATGTTTTGGCAATTCTAGTGTCTACTGTAGCTTCGAAATCAGCATTTAGCACAGGAGGGTGTGTTCTTGATCCTTTTAGAAGTTCTTTAACTCATAAAATTGTTGAGTCATTGATTTGCACTCAAAATTGGCTTCGCTCAACTCTATTAGGAGAACCGATAATACAACCCACTCAGGAGGAAACTGAATTCTATGAAGTTATTGAAGCAGATAATATGTTACTACTATATTTTGATATGTTGTTTTGGTTATTTAACTCTTAACTAATCATTCTAATATTTTTGTTTAATTTGTTAATGTAGAATTTAGTAGGCCAATAGTAGCTCAACAAGAACAAGCAGCTGAAGAGTAATTGAGATTTGGGAGTTGATTGATGTTTATTGCTTTTGTAGTTTTGTTAAAGTTTAAAAGACTTTTTGCTTATTTATTTTGATTTGAACTTGTTATTTGAACATATTATGTGTTCTTGAACATAATTTGAGACATATTTTGATTTTTTGTTTGTTAACTTTTTATGTTTGTGGTAGATTTATTAATTTAAGGTTTTAAATTTTAAAAAGCCCAAAATAGGTCCAATAGGCCCATAATCGAAATAATCGAACCGAATCGAATCGAATTAGTTCAATTAATTGAGTATTTGATTATTTCTGTAATTTGATTAATCACGATTATGATTTTAAAATAATCGTAATCGAACGATTATGAAAAATTTAGTAAAAAACCGAACCGAATCGAACCGTGCCCACCCCTAAGATTAACTAGAGTTACAGTAGACTAAAGCAACTAACCATTATTGTTTGCAAATATTCAAAGACAGCTTTGTCATCATTTTCTTCATATCATGTGCAATTCAAAAACAAGAAATTGAAAAGAGCAAAGAAATAAATATAAACCACTACAAACTAAATACAGCCATCCAACACAAATCATACTCAAAATGTGAGAATTTGTTTTTTAAATCTATGAGAATAATTGTGCAAATAGTGAAACTTTAGCTTGGCATTCTAGGGAACTGTTTATGTTATCATAACTCAGATACAATGTTTTCAAGTTTCTAAGTTTTGCTAGTCCTACACCAAGAAAGAAGAAATGTGTGTATATATATGGGTACAACAGTAGTACTGTACCACTTCTTTTGTCTTTTGTGATAAATTTCCATACAAACCCTCCACTCACTTTTATTTAATATTTGTTTCGTAATTATTAAGTTAATTTCTATCTGCATCTATAAGTATATTTCAATTAGCACCTTATACTGTATCATATTTGTAAATGTTTTATCCAATATTACATTTGTCACAGTACCCCTCCTTACATTTTTTTTAATAGATCTCTTTGCTATTTTGGAATTGAATCATTAGCATGTTTAATTTAAAACCGTACACTCCTTTTTAATTACATTATTTAAAATTTCATTTTTTTTTACATCCACTATTAAATTTCATTTAATACTTTACACTTTTTTGTTTCATTTTTTTTTATAAATAATATGGTACTTTTTTCTTACATTCACAACAAATTATGTAATTCTAATAACTCTATTACAAAAAAAAATATCATAATTTTTCATACTTTATTTTTATCATGTTATTTAATCCTTTAATTTGTTGTTGTAAATAATAATTCATCATCTCTAAATGGGTGCTAAATTAATTTTATGCAGTATAGACTGACATTATATTATTAAAAAATTTATTATTACATAAGAAGGATAAAATTTTTACTAAAATATAGTTTAATATAGCCTAATGTGATAAAAATAATGCAACACAACCTAATAAAACAAATAATGATGAATTATTAAAAAATTATTATTACATAAGAAGGATAAAATTTTACTAAAATATAGTTTAATATAGCCTAATGTGATAAAAACAATGCAACACAACCTAATAAAACAAATAATGATGAACCAGATGCACCCATAAGATAAAAATACTTCAAATAAATAATATGAAAAAAAACAAGTAAAAAAATTAAAAATAAAAAGAGTGAAAAGTGTTAAATAAAATTTGATAGTAGATTAAAAAAAATCCTAATATTAAAAAAAAAAGGAGTGTAAGGTTCTAAATTAAAACATGGCAATTATTCAATCTCAAAATAGTAAAGGGGGTGTATTGTGATACAGGTGCAATATAGAATAAAAATAATATTAAATAGGGCAAGGTGCTAATTCAAATGTGCTCATTGATGCAAATGGAAATTAGCTTAATACTTATGAAATAAAGTTTAAATAAAAGTGAGTGGAAGAGTTTTTAAGAAAATTTCTGGTGTGGAAGGGGTTTTAAGAAAATTTCTCGTAGAGCTGTCACAAAAGATAAAAGAAGTGGTACGGTACCACCGTTGTAACATAGCTAAACCCAATTCAAGATTTTGGTCTTTGTTAAAGGCCATTATATTATTAAATCATATAACTTAATAATTTTTTCAGACTTTAATAATATAGTACAAAATCCTTTATCAAATGAGTATTATATAAATATATATTATGCTCCATTAATTTGAAGGATCTCTTGATATGTCTACATTATTAATTCTGCACATGTATGGTTATGATCCATTAGTCCTTTGTTACTTTCTATACTTTTATTGACAACCAATTATGGGAAGCGCCAAAATGGAAAATCGGTTTGAAGGATCAAAAAGTCAAATTGATGAAGTTAGGAGGCCAAAGTCCAAAAATTTGGGAGCTTTCATCCAATTATCTATAGATGATTAAAATTGTAAACACGAGAAACATGAATTTCTTTTTGAGTTGGGGCTCCTGCAAGAGGACCCAAGGAGCTCAAGCCTATTGTAGCTTTATGTGCTTACCACCAATCACTAACGCATAAGTTCATATTAAGAGCGGAACTTATTTTTCTCATAAATAGATAGGCAACTTTCTACAAATTGAATTGTTAGTACCCAGTCTTGTCACGGATCCGCTTATTCTATTTCCTCGTAGATGAATAATTTTCAAGTTTACAAGAAGAAAAAAGAATATTAGGAAGCGTCTTCACAAAACATTAAAGAAAAATAGGAAATGAATAGTTTCATCATATACCTTGATTTATAGAAATTCGACAGTTATTAGATCCAATCTTCTCAAAATTCGTCAAATTTACCAATCCTACATGGAGCAAAAGAAAATATAATTACTTTAGAATTAGTTTTAAGGGTATATATAATATACTGTAGAAGCTTTTTAGTAATTAAATTCAAATCTCACTATACGTTTAGTTACCTTGTTCCTGAGCCATTTATTGGGTCGTTACTTAGATCCAACACTTATAAATTTGTCAAAATTTGCTATTAATCCTGCTCAGAGAACATAAATTTTGAAATAAATAGATTGATTGATTAAGATTAAATGCATGTAAATTCTGGTAAAGAGCATATATATATATATATATATATAGAGAGAGAGAGAGAGAGAGACGCCTTCCATAGGTTTGAAACCTACGATTGAATTGGATTTAAGAATAAGATAGTGGTAAGTGAGGTCATTGTAGTCGAATGAGGTAATGCACTGGCGTTGAACCAATTATTCTCAATATTTAATATTTAAGATCTTAAGCTGCTTTAAACTCTCAAAGCTATCATAAGCTGCGAAGACATATGCAGTATTGATTATTAGTCCTATATATGACCCGAAGATAGATAACCCCATGACTTGACCGAGTGTTTTTTAACTTTTTTTTTTTTTTTTTGGGCCTTGGTACTAAATTTGATTCATGAAAAGGTAGGAATTCGAAACCTGGCTCAGTCCTAGTTTTAAGAAGAATAATTAAAAAGAAATTAACAAAATTTAGATTTATATATGTATGTTTATTTCTCTTATTTTATTTTGATTTCTTTTACTGCAAGCTTTTAGTATTAACATGGAGTTCTTTATTGTATTGCGTTTCATGCATTGCTAGTTTATTGTTAGGTTTGTGTTTGATTTATTTATTTTATTTTATGAGGGTGAGACTTATTACATCTTCTCCCATCTAGGTATCTTTTTCTCTTTTCTCTTTTCTTTTTTTTTTAAAAAATCCTACCACGTACCGGGTTTACCAAAACAATATATATATATAATTACAAGATAAGTCAAGGCTTTGCAATTCTTGAAAGGGAAGAAACAAGGACAAATTTAGAAGTGGAGATCCATCATATATAGAAGTAATTAATTTTAGAAGTGGAGATCCATCATATATAGAAGTAATTAATTTTGTTCAGCGGTGTACCACTAAGTATTAAGTAAAAGTTGAATCAACCGTCGTGCGGTGCCGTCGCAAATTCGCAATTAACTCGCTCCCAAACTCAACAATCAGAGATTCTATCATCATCAACCCATAAAGTAAGAACTTAGTCTGCTAAGTCCCTATCACCTATTGATATAATAAAGAAGCTCTTGATTTCCAACAGACCATTCTTCTATTTATCAAAGCAAGCTTTGTATGCTTGCAATTGAATCAAAGCTATTAAAATCAAAGATATTGTGAACTTACTAATGAAGAAAACTTCCATTACAAGGCAATCTTTCATAGTTAAATTCGTAATGCTGTTGAGTAATGAGGAAGGACCATCAATTTATTCTTAAAATATATATATATATTGTCATATCCATGACAAGAGAAATTATAGAATACATCAGAGGTATCATGTCAATCATACAATAACCAAATGATATTATGACATGTGTGCATTTAATTTGAAAAATCATGCATACATCAATTGATTATAATACATCAGAGGTATTATAGAATTTCTCCCACCACAGACTTGATGTCTTGCAATTTGATTGGTTGAGTAATATATCGACCACTCAAAAATGACACATCTCAATTGGTATTTGGTAATGAGTAGGGGTGGCAAAAAAGCCCGGGCTGGCCTAGGCCCTCGGGCCTAAAGCCCGACCCGCAAGGGTGGGCCCGGATATGGGCCCAAAAATTACAAAGCCCACATATGTTGGGCCTGGACAAAGGCTTAGCAAAAAAACCCGGACTTGGCCCAGGCTTTTTAAATTTATGAATAAAAAATAAATATAATTTAAATAAAAAAGAAAAAAACTCAAAATATTAAATTAGTTTAATTTTTTATATTAGTATTTTTATTTTATTAGGTTGTATTACTAATATTTTATGTATTGGATTATTATTCTATTTATATATTAGATGATTATCTTTAATTTAAATTTTTTTTCTTAATTTAAAAATATTTTATAATTAATTTAAAAAGTTCAAGCCCCGTCCGAGCCCAGCCCAAGCCCCGTCCCGAGTTCGGCCCATCCAAGTTTGGACGGGCTTTTGAAGGGCTTGGACTTCTTTTGAATGATGTGGGCTTGGGACTGGGCTTTGAAAAGCCCGGCCCAAGCCCGCAAATTGCCATCCCTAGTAATGAGTAATTAATGACTAGGTCCACTCTCTAGCTACAAACAATATTTTTTTCATTTAAATATAACTATAATTTTATTGATTCAGGAAATTGTTTTTAAGTTGGGGATATCAATTTTGAAGGATTACTACTACAAGGAAAACGGGCATATTTGACAAATTTCAATTGTGAAATAACGCTGTATTTGACGATTGTAAACTGGCAAATATTCTTTCAGTGTCAAATATCTTTATTTGACAATTTTTATGAGTGATGATATCTCCACTCTACAATTTTTTGTGAATCCACTTTATTTTTAAAAAATAATTATAAAAATTGTACATTATTTTTAAAAAAAATAATGAAAAAGAGTTTTAGAAAATTAATTAACTAAATCTATGTTAATTCACTTTTTTGTTACGTAGATTTATTTAGTATATTTGATTATAAAGATTGTTTTGACACAAGATTAAATTAATTATTTTACCCTTATAAAGTAAAATTATCAAGAATTTACTTTAACTTCAATTTTTTTTCTAATTTGTACCAAACTCATTGTTTCTAATACTACTTCATTAGTGTGATTATTATTTTTTAATTAAACTAATATATTGTCTTGATGGCACAATTCTCATGTAAATTATTAGGCTGTTAAATTTATGTCACTTACTCCTAGGGTAGTGAAATAATAATTATGTTTCATTTAAAAATATTGGATTGTAAGTCACAAAATTAAATATCTAAATTATTAGATATAATAACTCATATTTTATGAGGGTAATTTTGTCTTTCATATCATAATAATAAAATAGTAAAATAAAACTTATATTAAAATTTATGATTAAAGATGGTCAAAGAATCTAAGAAAAAAAAGTAATAGAAGGATTTAATTGATTAACTGTACAAAACTTTTATTTATTTATTTATTTTAAGAATACTGTGAAATCATTATAATTATTTTCTAAAAGTGGGGTGCATTTACAAAAATAGTAGGGTGGAAATAACTCCATCCAATTTTTATAAGAAAAATTAATAATTTTATCCCTATTAAAATTAATACATACCATTTACTTCCCAATTGTTTTTATAATAGCCAACAACCCATTATGAACATAATTTTACAGTATTACCCTTATTTTTTCAGTATACTTTTGTTTATATTTATTATAAATTAAGCACTAAAAATAAGAAATATTTTCTTTTAATGTGAATAAAAGATTAATAATAAGATATTTTCTTGTACTTTTTATTATTCTATAAATATTTTCTTTTAATAAACATAAAATATAACAAAAATTACAAGAAAATATCTTATTATTAATTTTTATTCACATCAAAACATATATTTATTATTTTTAGTACTTAAATTTTTATTTCTTTTTATATGATTTATTTAATTTACAATAAATATGAAAATATATATTTAAAAATAAGGATAATATTGTAAAATTATGATGCTAGATGATTATTGACTATTATAAAAATAGTAAGAGATAAGTGACATATATTGATTTCAGTAGAGAGAAATTGACAAATTTGCTTTCTAAGTAAGTAAAAGACAGTAGCATCCCATAATTTGGCAAGATAATCAAGGAGGCCCATTGATTTTAAAACATGGCAATGGAACTTTTTTTATGGATAATAATGTCTTTGAATTATAGTGACCCAAGTTTATTTCATTTGGTATAATTGTTCAAAAACTTTTAGACTATCTCTAAAAATAAAGAAGTCTCCATGATCATTTCAACAATTCATGGGATTATCACGACTCTTTTCCCAAACACTAGTTACATTGATAACAATTTTTTTTTTAAACCCATAAAAAATTCTTTCTTTTATTTGTAAACTAGAAAATAGAACCGCGCTTCACGCGGCTTTGAAAAAAGAATTTAGTATTATCCTTTTTTCTTACTTTACACTTGATGAAACTGATAAAAAATATGAATTGATTTTTTTTAAGATGAGGCAGCCTTATAAAAAATAAAAAAAGCTATTAGCCAGCAATACAAATAAAGAAGCAACGCAAGATAAAAAATAAAATGAGAGAATATATTATAGAGTGATTTTATTCATTCCAATTGTGTGTGTACAAAACAAAAAGATGAGTTCTCCTTTTATAGTTACATAATCACTCCATGAAATTAATGAAAAATTATGGATCACAATTCCTTGTGAGATAGTGGGAGTTATAGGGAAGGTAAATGTTGCTAATGGGAGATAGTGGGGAGACTAAGAGATATATGTTATGAACATCTACATTTATTTTAATTAATTCATAACACTCCCCTTTGGATGTTCATTACAAAAAATATGTCTCATTAAAATCTTTACATAATTGTTATTGTGTAATAACAATCAAATTAATTATGAGAATATGAAAAGCCAAATCTAAAAAAAAATTTCTCTATTTATTAGATAATAGAGAATATACAAAGATGAGAAATGGTGATGCCACATCACCTCCTCAAGTCTCAGCTTTATATATATATATAGATATAGATATAGATATAGATAGATAGATTAGTTGATGTATTTTAAGGCACTAAAGTTTAATTGCTAGCATAATAAAATTTGAAGAAGCCAAAAGGCACTCAACAAAAGGTTGCATAATTAAATATGAGATTATGGTATTAAAATTAAGCCCTAGTGGCATTGTTGAGGGAAGATGAAAGAACCTCTCTTCCTATGTTAATTAATTCATGTATTTTAAGCCACTAAAGTTTAATTGCTATTATAATAAAATAAATAAATGTTTCAAAAGACTTATAATTAATTATTATTAATGGTTACATATTGTTGGATTTAAATAGAAAGAGGAAGAAATATGTACAAAGAATATCCACCAATATTTTAGATAATAGAGAATATAAAAAGATGAGGTTGAGGGAAGATGAAAGAACCTCTCTTCCTATGTTAATTAGGTGATGTATTTTAAGGCACTAAAGTTTAATTGATAGTATAATAAATTTTGAAGAAGCCAAAAGACACTCAACAAAAGGTTGTATAATTAAATATGAGATTATGGCATTAAAATTAGGTCTTAGTGGCATTGTTGAGGGAAAAATGAAAGAACTTATCTTCCTATGTTAATTAATTCATGTATTTTAAGCCACTAAAGTTTAATTGCTAGCATAATAAAATAAATAAATGTTTCAAAAGACTTATAATTAATTATTATTAATGATTACATATTGTTGAATTTAAATAGAAAGAGAAAAAAAATACAAATAATATCCACCAATATTTTAGATATTTTAGATAATAGAAAATATAAAAAGATGAGGAATGATATATTTTAATAAAGTTACTATTTATTAAATGAGTTAAATACAATCAAATTAATTATGAGAAGATGAAAAGCCAAATCTAAAAAAAAAATCTCTATTTATTAGACAATAGAGAATATACAAAGAAGTAAAATGGTGATGCCACATCACCTCCTCAAGTCCTAGCTTTATATAGATATATAGATATAGATATAGATAGATTTATTAAATGAGTTAAATACAATCAAATTAATTATGAGAAGATGAAAAGCCAAATCTAAAAAAAAATTATCTATTTATTAGATAATAGAGAATATACAAAGAAGCAAAATGGTGATGCCACATCACCTCCTCAAGTCCTAGCTTTATAAATGAAAGAACCTCTCTTCCTATGTTAATTAATTCATGTATTTTAAGCCACTAAAGTTTAATTGCTAGCATAATAAAATAAATAAATGTTTCAAAAGACTTATAATTAATTATTATTAATGATTACATATTGTTGAATTTAAATAGAAAGAGAAAAAAAGTACAAAGAATATCCACCAATATTTTAGATATTTTAGATAATAGAAAATATAAAAAGATGAGGAATGATATATATTAATAAAGTTACTATTTATTAAATGAGTTAAATACAATCAAATTAATTATGAGAAGATAAAAAGCCAAATCTAAAAAAAAATTATTTATTTATTAGATAATAGATAATATACAAAGAAGCAAAATGGTGATGCCACATTACCTCCTCAAGTCCTAACTTTATATATATACTAGAAAATATAACCGCTCTTCACGCGGCTTTGAAAAAAGAATTTGGTATTATCTTTTTTTTTTATTATTTTACACTTGATGAAACTGATAAAAAATATGAATTGATTTTTTTTTTTTAAGATGAGGCAGTCTTATAAAAAACAAAAAAAAAAGCTATTAGCCAGCAATACAAATAAAGAAGCAATGCAAGATAAAGAATAAAATGAGAGAATATATTATAGAGTGATTTTATTCATTCCAATTATGTGTGTACAAAACAAAAAGATGAGCTCTCATTTTATAGTTACATAATCACTCCATTAAATTAATGAAAAATTATGGATCATAATTCCTTGTGAGATAGTAAGAGTTATAGGGAAGCTAAAGGTTACTAATGGGAGATAGTGGGGAGATTAAGAGATATATGTTATGAACATCTATATTTATTTTAATAAATTCATAACACTCTCCTTTGGATGTTCATCATAAAGAATGTGCCTCATTAAAATCTTTACATAATTGTTATTATGTAATAACAATCAAATTAATTATAAGAAGATGAAAAGTCAAATCTAAAAGAAAATTTCTCTATTTATTAGATAATAGAGAATATACAAAGATGAGAAATGGTGATGCCACATCACCTCCTCAAGTCCCAGCTTTATATATATATATAGATAGATATATAGATATTTTGTTACAGATAATGCCATATCACCAGTAACTCCGAGTAAACAGGAGGTTAAAGAGAAAATCCTTTATGTTCGATAATTTAGGGAGATTCGAATTAATAATTCAACGGTTACATTTTTCATACCTATAAAAACCAAAAGGAGTCTTCAAAACATGCATGAATATTTATGTTTGATTACAATTTCTTTTCTATTACTTTCCGAATTAAAAACCTTCTTATTTTTTTTTTCTTCATCTCTTTTAATTTTTCAAATAAAAACTCATAAACTAACTTGAGCGTCAAAAAATTATTTGCCATTAAAACGTTTTGGTGCCCTTTAATAATTTGTATAATTTGATGATTGAAACACGAGTTCTCAAGAAGTTAGTCACTAAAATCAAGAGGAGAAAATCACTTTCGCTAACCTACAAATTTAAGCAGTGGCATCAACGTCTCTATGAAGACTTCAGCCTCATAATTATTAAACTAAATTTTGTTGTCAACATAAATAAAGGTTTCAGTATATTTATTTTGTAAAAAATTAAAGTTTTATTATATACATAAGAATATAGTTGAAAATAGAATTAGTTATTATTTTTTTAATTTTAAAGAATTAATTCATTTGAATTCAATCAAAAACTACAATATTTTTCTTTTCTTTTCTTATTTTTTTTTTAAAAAAAGGGTTACTTGGTTGCAACTGTTCAAGGTAAGCTAAATGCTGACGCAGAGTTTTAACAGCTACAACTCAATGCGGACAAAGTACAACTCAACAAGTCCAAATGAAGACAACACAGTCAAAACCCTAAACAATTTTCTATACTTTACTCTCGAGTCTTGACTCTTCACTTACCCTTTAAAAACCCTTCACTCTTTTCTGTCTTGATCTACTCTCGTTTCATTTCTTCAGTTGTTTTTTGGTGTCTGTTTGGTTCTTCAAGCTGTCATTTTGAAGCCTGTACTCCCAGCAATGGAGGTGGGTACTCTTTTGCATAGCAATACCGTTGTTATGGGGATCATTTTGAGCACTGTGATGCAATCTTTGGTGGGAGAGACTCAAAAGTCCCTTCTTTGCCTTCTCTTGGTGGTACATTACTGTTTACCTGAGCTCTGTCTTACACCATTTTTTTTCTCATATTGTAAAATTGATGTATGTTCGCTTCTTTGATTTGATTGTAGTGACGTTTTTGTTGGTGGGTATGTTTTAATTGAGTAGGGTTTTGTGATTTTGAGGATGTTCTTGTTGATTGTTGATTGGTGAGCAAGTTGACGCCTTTTGTGACCTAACAATGGCAAAACGGGGTTTTGTATTATTTGGGTTAAGTTTTTAAGCGGGTAGTTCTTGAAAGACAAGGGCCTAGCGAAATGAATTGAAAATTTTTGATTTGTGATTACGCGGGTGTTAATTTTAGCGGGCTTTTCCTCTGTTCAAAGGATTTGAAAATTGAAATTATTGGGGTTGTGAAAATGTCTTGGGGATTGTTGGAATATTGATGGATTAATTCGGGTGGATTGAATATTCCTCTTATTAGTTTGTTGTTACCAAATTTGTTAGGGTATTATTCCCTTGGGGCGTTGGAACATTTATGGATGAATTCGGGATCCTTGTAGTAATTTGTTGTTAACAATTACGTTAGGCTATTTCTCCTGGGCTTTTTGGAATATTTATGGATCGATTCAGGTGGATCAAATATATTATTAGTTTACCAATTTTGTTAGGCTATCATTCATTTTGGTGAAGTTGTTCGCTTTTGCTAGTTTGTCGCTATCTCATATATATTGTCCACAAGCCATTCTAATTATCTGGTTTGTAAGGCACTGCTAAGAGAAGATAATATGTTTGAGTAGTCATTTTTAGGTTCTAACAGTTTGTGGTTCAGCCAAGTGTGATGCTGATACTGTTGTAGAGAGCGATATTTTTATTTTACCAAAACTAGAAATGAATCAAACATAAGTATAGATTTCTATTGTAGTTTAGTATTTTAAGTTTTCATGGCGGCCAAGCTGACGTGATACATAGGTGTTGTTCAATCAAAAGAAATTAGTTTTTTCTTGTATAATTCTAGGAGCTTTTCCTGGATCTTAGCATCTACGTACAACTGGGTCTCTACTTTTTGTTGTCTTTAAGATTTTGATTCCTAAAAGTTTGATCATATCTTGCTGATACTTTGTTGCTTCCATACATATCTATTCAAACGTTAAATGCTCTGCTTATTAATTAACTTTATAAAAAGCCGTTTCCTAAAATCATGAAATTAGACCTTAAGAACAGTAAATTTCCGCCTTCCCAAGGATTCCCATTATTCTCAACTCTTTTCCCAACCTGAACCTGGTTATATCTTGTTTTCAGATTATCCACTCGTCTTTTCAAGTTTGTTTGTGCTTCCTATAATCCTGTTCCTTCTACCATTGTTTTGTTACATTGCAATATGTAAGCTGATTTGTTTGCCTGTTGTTAAATGGAATATTGGCCTTAATACCTTATTCAAAAGATTTCCGGGTTTGTGTTTATTTTTGCTGATAATATATGCTTATCTTAACACATTTTGCCACTATCAGATTGGATACCAGTTTGATGACAAAAAAATATTTCCAAGCTCAACAGCAGCATATTATAGGTAAGAAAGTTTTGATTTTTACTTTCCATTTTATTTGAAACTTTAAATTCTTCCTAGTTATTCATAATATAGGGTGTTGAAGTAATTGAGTACTGGATACATTGTATTGCAGATTTCCATTGGATGAACTGACTAAAGTGAAAAAGCCTGTCGAGGAAAACAAAGATGCTGGTGAAACTGAGGATGCCGATAGTGACGACGACAACAGCGATGCTGATGAGGAGGAAGATGGCGATGGAGACGATGGAAGTGATTATGAGGCAGAGGATTCTGATGATGATGATGCTGAGGCCAATGGTGATAGTGATGGCGATGAAGATGATGATGATAATGACAATGAGGACGATGATGAGGACGACGACGACGACGATGATGAGGATGATGAGGACGATGACGACGACGATGACGAGCCAAAGGGCCCACCATCCAAAAGGAAGAAATGAGATATTTAATGTTCGTTTCTTTTATTTAATGTGCAGTCCTGGTGCCATTTATTGATTTATAGTTGTCAGGAAGCAAAAATATTTAAGCTGGTTTAGTTGATAGAGTTGGGAAAAGATTAATTTAGTTTACCGATTGTTGTACCCTTGTGGTATGAAACTAGGTAGCTAGATTTAAATATGATCATATTCGTTCTGATGCATTTACATCAATGAATCATTAAGTTAGTAAAGATGTTACTGATCTAAAAGCTAACCCAGAGATTTGCTATGTTATTGGATGAGCTCTGTGTGCTCTGGCAAGTTGGGGCATCCTTTCTCAAGCATTGGTATACCTTCGAAGCTCTTTATTATAAAGAGAGGTAAAAGCTTTTGTCATTTAAAGCTTTTTCATAAACTATTTACAACAATTACGACAAACATTGGGCAGTTTGTACAAGAAACTTTGATTTTAGTTGCACCTAAGTAGAACTCTCCGGTTGACAAAAAGTTTATACAATTGATTGTTATGTTTTCTTCTCTTATTTCTTTTATATTCCAAAACAGTTATGGTGCTTAAATGTACGGTTATGGTGCTTAAAGTCTCTGGTGCTTAAAGTCTCTGATCATTAATTGAATATCCTGAAGTGCCAACCAGGCCGTAAGTTTTTGCACAGTATTAAACAGCTTAAAAAAGAAAGAGAAAAAAAAAACAGAGGAACTTAATGGCCTCTAAACGACAAAAATCATCGCTTCATGTTAATAACATAAGTAGCAGAGTATTTATATATTTTAGCATTTTGCAGAGGAATGGGCGAGTGAGTCATATATCTAATGCAAGATGCAATAAAGATTACACAGTTAACTTAAAATTTCAAGAAATAAAGAGTCAAAAGCCGTAAGATTATTAACTAATTAAGTAATCAACATTAAATAAATAAATATTCAAGAGGATGAATTGTGCATGAAAGAATGTTCTTTAAGGTAAAATTCATTTTTAATTTTTAATTTTTTGGCACACCAATCGTAGCAAAACAGAGTGAGAAGTTCATTAGTCATTAGTTTTGCTTGGACATGCTTATAGTTTTAAAATCCTTGATTAAATCAAGATGGCAGACTTAAAGAACAAATTATGAATATCTATCATCTTATTATTTTTATTTGTCATTGTATCGTAAATATCCCAATAAAACAGTTTTGTATTAAGTGCAATTATCACTTCTATAACAAATTTTGAGAACTTAAATTGATGCAAACTCATGTTCAAATTTATTAATCGCTCCAGTAATGTGTTTGCTAATTTGTTTTGCCCCAAAGCAATCTCTCAACAACATTAAATCCAAGGTATGGAGGATAGTATTTCAAATGCCAATTTTATGAGTAAACAAAATTAGTTGCATTTTAGAAAATATTTAGTTGTATAAATGAATAATGTATAACTACTCATAAACCATTTTAAGCATTGTATATATATGAAAGAAAAATGCTACTTTGCCAATGAAATTTGTCAAAATATATATATATATCTGGACAATCTTTAACCATCCCAAAATTTAAAACTTGCAATGGGTAATTTTGCTTATGATACCATCCATACTAAGTACCCATTGATATCAAAATCTTAGAAGTAATGATTTATGTTTGATATGCAGAGAGTAGCACTAAATAAATGACGCAATAGACTAACGAGGGCCATCAATTTGTCTCTTCATCAACATAGGAAGCATGCAGTTCGTTAGCAGAGAATTAAGCCATCAATTTGATCCAATAATATTGAAATGTATTCAGACTATCTTCCCCAAAAAAATTCCAGTGAGACTATGACAGGAACTTTAACAGTAAACCCTATACCTCATTGACTCTGGTTTAAAATGCAGATACTCTTGGCTGCAAAGTTGTATAAGGAATTTTCAAGAATAAGAACACGAGAAATGTGGTCTAGTGTAGAATGATATAAATGAAATTCTAAAACAGACGAGACAACATAGACATACATAATGGAAGTTCTGAACAAGAAGTGATTTGCCAATTCGGAGTCCAATGGTACCTTAAAAGAGATAATACGAGTTTTCTTGCCAGCTCATGAAATCTGAACTCATTGATTGCAACTAAGGAAAGACAAACAGAGTTTCTGTTATATAATAGTATGTCTCATACCAGAAAATCAGAACAGCACATGGGAAATTCTTAGACCAGAAAGGAAGCAAGTTTCCGAGCTTTGTTACTATTTTATATTGCATTTTCTTAAATAATGTATTTCCATCTCATAAAGATGCTTTCCCAAGACCAAACTAAAACCCATAGGGATGGCATCCTTCTGTCTTTTGGTCAAATAAATGAAGCACGTAAGAGGCAAGAAAAAACTGAGAGTAAATAAAAAATCCAGAAGAAAATGCACATCTTAATCTTAAAAATAGAAAAATCAAGTAATAGTTCATCGTTTCTCCTCTGAAGTATGGAAACTGATCATCAGCAGGTCCTTTTACGGGCAGCATTGTAATGTCTTTAAGTAATATATGCTAAACTTATTTAAACATGACTACAGTGGTCAGTAAAGCAAGAATGCATTCTAAGCACAATTGCTTCAATATTTTGTTTTTTGTGTCTAATGTAATTGGATTAACAGTTCCATTGAAACAGTAATCTAATTAAGGGAAGTGCCATGTTAACAGAGGGAAAAATTAGGCTGTTTTACTCATCCATTATAATCTGTTCTGAATCTGCCATATAGTTATACTATGCCTAGTCACCCATACAATTATTCGACATTCATCAGAGCTACTCAAAAGAAGATTCAAGCATTCATTAAAGAAGAGAACTGCAAAACTCTCATCATTGTTTCCCCACTGGAGCAACTTCCTGGACTCAAGCATCCCAAACTTCAAAATGTCAACCAATCCTTTCACACAATTGAAATTTATAAAAAGTATAAACTCCTAAGTTTCTCCTAAACTCCAATGCTAAATTTAATGTCAACAGGATGAACCAATACAATCATCTAAGACCAGCTTTTAATACTCCATACCAAGTCTAACTACCTATTAAACATTTCAGTGATAAGCAAACAACAATACTGCCCATTCAACAACAAGATTACAAACTATAGTATCAGTATTCACCACATTATAAACTTCTGGGATCAGAACAAAATGAACCTCGAAACCCCAGACTACAGACAATTGTCAACAGATATATGGAAACTAAATTAGCGTTCATAATGCATTTGACTAATTTCCAACAAATACCTAACAATTATTCACAACGGCCATAGACACTCATTAGTAATTTAATTTAAACATGAGCTATGTTCACAAAATTTGCAATAAAAGTTCACTAATTCGAAAAAACAACAAAAATTTGCATAATTTTCCATCAACTTACACCAATTACTACTAATGTCGAATTGCCTATACAATCATTACTTACAAATTCTTTACCCAACCAGGCAACTTCCCAGATCGAAAGACCGCAAACTTGGAGAAGTCAGAGAAGTCATACTCAATACCATTCTCCTCCAACAACCCCTCAATCAATTTCCTATCCCTCTCAGGCTCCAAACTCTCACATTCAATCTCATAACTTGTACCGAACCCGTAAATCGTCTCATCCAACTCCAACTTCAACCCTTTCCACTCATACACAGCCCTCACATTCTTAAACCCACCTAAACAAACAAATTCATCACCAACCCCATATTCTTGCTTCACCATTTTCATAATCTTTGAATCAATTTGACCCAAAAGCTGCGGCTTTGCCACAGACTCAGTGGCAGTAGCCAAAGGGACAGGCTCTTCCAGCTCTTGCACGCGGCTAATGCCATCAGAGATTGTTGGTTTTGCCTTGAGGGAGAGGATGCAATGAGAGTTTAAGTTGTAGAAGCGCAGGCGAAGGACTGCTGCGTTTGATGAGAGCTTTGAGTCTTTGTCATCAAAGAATATGTTTTCTTGGAAAAGGGTTTGTTTGTGATAAGGGGATAGAATGTTTGAGAGCTTTTGGTGGGCTGTTGAGTCTTTTAAGCGCAGCTTTACTTCAACTTCCATTGGGACTAAAGTTCTCAACTTCCTGAGAAAGTTGATAAACGGCTTGCCTTTGGTCATCTGAACTGAAGACTTGTATGTGGTTGTTTTGACTTTGATTTGGGATTTGTCAGCACCTCTGTTCTGGTTGACATATTTTTCAGGTTTTTTTTTTTTAATTTTTTAAGTAGCAATGGATAAGGCTTGAGGGCTTTGAAGCTTCAATTTTTCGGGGAAAAAAATGTTTGGCAAGAACGTATAATTAATAATTCAAATGTACTTTAAAATATTGAATTATATAAAAAAATTTGATCGCGTCCTATTTATGTTGTATGTACGTCATATTTGTTATTAGTAATTGTTAATGTGTTGGGGAGTAAGTTTTCTATTTTTTTTAAGGATATAAATTTATAATTACAATTGAACTTTAATAATAATGCATCAAAGTGAGTCTCGACAAGTATTAGATTAGATTTGAAGTCTTATCAGAATTTTCAATACAGTTATCAATAAAATCACTCCTTGATTTATTGTTTTCACACTTTTTAACAATTTTAATCTCTAATAAGTATTACAAGAATATATTTTCTCCTTATTTATGGGAATAATAACCTTTCTTTTATTGGAATAGGCTTCTGAAATTTCAAATAAACAAATTAAATTTTATTACTTAAAATTCATCAAATTCCAATAAATTAATGATGGGCCTGTACTGTGAACTAAGCCCACAGCCCGTTTATCATGTCCTCTGAGTAGCGAAACCGCCTTCAGCTTGGAGTCTCTGACCATTGAACAACAGAACGACGCCGTTTCAATAACTTCAGCTGACTGCCCTTCCATCCGCCGCTAATTTAATCGCCGAAACCTCTTCTATTCTCTTGGTTACTCACTCTCGTCCATCCATTGACACTTACAAAAATTGTTTTACGAATTGGAAATTAATAAATTTTCTTTCGCCTCTGTTTTAGGGCTCCCGCAAAATTAGGGTTTACTTCATTTGTTCGTGAATCAAGCCTTTTCTTGGTAATTCTGTTTTTTTTTTTAACTTTTATTATTCAAATTCGCGGAACTACGCTTTAATTTAGTTCATGCAATATGTAAACATATTAAAGTTTCAATTTTTGTTTCTCAACTGAAGTATTAATAAATTTAGATCCCTGTATGGATACTGGGTCAGTATGAATCTGTCCCCTTATATTTTATTCATTTAAAAGAAAAACACAAAAAAAAACCCAGAAACTTAAGCTTTTTTTTTTTAATTCTTGGTATTGAAAGTTGATGATTGCTTAACGATTTATTTTTGGGATTACAGGAGATTAAATGATGGAGGAAGAAGATGATTACGTCGAGTATGTTCCAATCGCAAAGCGACGAGCAATGGAAGCTCAAAAAATACTCCAGCGCAAGGGGCAGGCGTCTACGCTTGAGGACGAGCTTGAGAAGTCTAAACTTGCTGAAGTCAAACCTAGTCTTCTTGTTAAAGCATCCCAGCTTAAGCGTGATCAGCCTGAAATTAGTCCCACGGAACAGATTGTGCAACAAGAGAAGGAGATGATTGAGAACTTGTCAGATAGGAAGACGCTGATGTCAGTTCGGGAGTTAGCTAAGGGGATTACTTATACGGATCCTTTGTTGACTGGATGGAAACCGCCATTGCCTATTAGAAGAATGTCAAAGAAAGCGTGTGATTTAATTCGAAAACAGTGGCATATTATTGTTGATGGTGAAGATATTCCTCCACCGATTAAGAACTTCAAGGACATGAGGTTTCCTGAGCCAATTTTGAAGAAGTTGAAAGCCAAAGGGATTGTGCAACCAACCCCAATTCAGGTGCAGGGTCTTCCTGTTATTCTATCTGGAAGGGACATGATTGGAATTGCGTTTACGGGATCAGGGAAGACATTGGTGTTTGTATTGCCAATGATCATGATAGCAATGCATGAGGAGATGATGATGCCTATTGTTCCTGGAGAGGGTCCATTTTGTTTAATTGTATGTCCATCCAGAGAGCTTGCGAGGCAGACGTATGAGGTTGTAGAGCTGTTTTTGACGCCAATGCGGGATGCAGGGTACCCAGACTTAAGGACGTTGCTTTGTATTGGTGGAGTGGATATGCGGTCTCAGTTGGAGGTTGTAAAGAGGGGTGTACACATCGTTGTTGCAACTCCTGGGAGGTTGAAGGACATGCTGGCAAAGAAAAAAATGAATCTGGATAATTGCAGGTAAGCATAAGTATTTCCAGTGTTCTAATAACATTGTCAAAACTAGAATCAACCTCTAGTTTCTGTCAGTTTTCGATATTCGAAGCACACTCCGACAGACACATAAACTACACATCCGCGGATTCTGTTTGCTAGAAATTTTGGTTCCTCTTTGAATACTTCTCTGTGGAAAATAGGTAGTAAATGATATTATTTTGTAAGATAATTAGTTTCCCCTTCTGCAG
Organism: Citrus x changshan-huyou; assembly: GCA_039657385.1. Taxonomy (NCBI): domain Eukaryota; kingdom Viridiplantae; phylum Streptophyta; class Magnoliopsida; order Sapindales; family Rutaceae; genus Citrus; species Citrus x changshan-huyou. Next base: position 12,585,472 of record CM077547.1, on the reverse strand, counting down.
TCCTGTCTATCTCATGATTCTCATCCCTTGGCTGTAATTTTGGGTGTGGCTGGTAATGTTTTATTAGCGTAGTACTGTAGACATTTTACCTGCTTTGTCTTCCAGATTTAATAAGGCATGCATTGTTTTATAAGGATAATGATATTCATGATTGAGCTTTTTTGTCTACAGATATTTAACTTTGGATGAGGCAGATAGATTGGTGGATTTGGGATTTGAAGACGATATACGGGAAGTATTTGATCACTTCAAAGCTCAACGACAGACTCTTTTGTTCTCTGCTACCATGCCAACGAAAATCCAGAACTTTGCTAGAAGTGCTTTGGTAAAGCCTGTTACTGTCAATGTGGGAAGAGCTGGAGCAGCAAATCTAGATGTGATTCAGGAAGTGGAGTATGTGAAACAAGAGGCAAAGATAGTGTATCTACTTGAATGCCTACAAAAGACACCACCTCCCGTTTTGATATTTTGTGAGAACAAGGCTGATGTTGACGACATTCACGAATATCTACTCTTGAAAGGAGTTGAGGCAGTGGCCGTACATGGAGGGAAAGATCAGGAAGAGAGAGAATATGCCATTTCATCCTTTAAAGCTGGAAAGAAAGATGTCTTGGTTGCTACTGATGTCGCCTCAAAGGGTCTAGATTTTCCCGATATTCAGCATGTCATTAATTATGACATGCCTGCAGAAATAGAGAACTATGTTCACAGAATTGGACGAACGGGAAGATGTGGGAAGACTGGAATTGCAACAACATTTATAAACAAGAACCAAAGTGAGACGACACTCCTTGATTTGAAGCACCTGCTGCAAGAAGCAAAACAGAGGATTCCTCCTGTGCTGGCTGAGCTAAATGATCCGATGGAGGATGTGGATGCAATTACAAACGCAAGTGGGGTAAAGGGATGTGCATACTGTGGTGGGCTTGGTCATCGTATCCGTGATTGTCCCAAGTTAGAGCATCAGAAGAGCATGGCGATTGCCAGCTCTAGAAGGGATTATTTTGGTTCTGGAGGTTATAGAGGAGAAATTTGATGTACACTTATCACGGATATATCGTCTTAAATTGATAGCTATTCTGGTAATGAATTCATCTGTACTTTATTTTTCTGTTTTTTTTTATAAAGAATGAAATTTCCATTTCCTGTCTGTTAATGCATTGGGAGAGAGGTTGAATTAGGATCCCCTCCCTGTGGCAATTTAAATGATAGTTTAACAGTTCCATGCTATATTCGGTACAAGATTTGTGAAAAACTGTTGGTACTAATAATTAATTTTTTCTAGATCAGGACAATGATAATTTAGGCAAAAGGGGAAAAATGTGTTGGAAAATAATTGAAATAATTCCATCCTATATTCGGTACACGATTTGTGAAAAACTGTTGGTACTAATAATTAATTTTTTGTAGATCAGGACAATAATAATTTAGGCAAAAGGGAAAAAATGTGCTGGAAAACAATTAAAACTACTGGTAAGAAGAAAGCCAACACAGTTTAATAACTTCCCAGCTGCTTCAAGAAGAACCATCAGCTCAATAAAACCTGCTGGTGAAATGCAAATTTGCGCTGTGGTCTCTGGTGACAATACATGGATTTGACTCTTCAAATAGAACTTGTGACAGACCACTCCCCATCACAGCCTGCAATTTGGATATTATGTTATGGGTTCTGTGCCATGAATAATATAAATCATATTAGGTGTACTAATTTATGCGTTTTAGTTTGACTATAAATCACAGGTTACATAAGAAGGTGCAAGTAAGTAAATGTATCAATTGAGTATTTGTGACCTAAATTGGTAAGTTATTTTTTGTGAATTTTGGTTGGTTCCAGTAATACATGAAAATGAACTGAATAAAAAACCAGAACATATTTTGTCAGAGGGAAATGGATTACCTCATAAGAAGGATTGACAATGATAGATTCATCCCAGATTTTCAATCCTGTTACTTGGTTTCCAAGGCGGTGGCGTTGGTGTAACTTCTGAAAATCACAATATATTTCCTGCACCAACTTATTCCTTTCTTCCAAAGTCTCAATGAATGCTTGTTTCATAGCTTCATTTTCTTCTTCAAGACTATTCAATCTCTCATTCAGTTCTTCAACTCTGATATTAGCCTGCAAAATTTCCTTGCCCTTTCGAGAGTAACTGCAAATCATCTTTCTTGTTGAACAATTCACAAGCAGTTTTTTTGCAGCCTCGTTCGATCCTGAAGCCTCTGAATCTTTCAAAAGCTTCTTGGAAAAATGCCATTCATCTTCATGGTTGCTACTACCTGCTTTCTTGAAATTCATGAAGCTTGATAGCTTCCCTCTTGAGGAGTACACTTCCACTACTTGTGAGGTATTTTCCATATCCTTTCTCAGCAGAACTTCTTCGATATTACAACAAAATATAAATATCCATCATCAAATGTGTTGAATCATAAAAAAGGCAATGTAAGGAAACACCAAACCATTTAAAAGTTAAGCAAACATAACTGAAACACATTGAAGCAACCTTGAGAACTAACCAAGAATAACAAAGACTATGCCAAAAAGAAAATAGAAGATGAAAAGACATGTTCTTGTAAATTTGCTCCACAAATTTCATCAAACACAAACATCTTTTCAAACTTTTGACAACGCATGCAAAGTCTTAAAGATAAATAGAAAAATAAATGAAAAAGTTGGTTGAGGAAAATGATAGTACATGTGAAAAATGGTTGCTTAAATGATAGTGTTGCAACCTCCATATTTAAGAAGTTTTTTTTTTTTTTTTCTCTCTTCTTTGCTTTTCTTCTAAGAGATGGAGACAGTGAGTTAAATCTGCTGCAAGTGTGTGTTGAAGTGTTCAAAGAAAAAGAGAAGCTTCCTCAAGATTTCTTTTCCCTTTTTCTTCTTTTTTTCTTTTTTAACTTTTGAGAAAGAGAAAGAGAGAGAGGGATAAGGGAGAGAGGGGGATTTGAGGGAGAAATTACCAAGAACTAGCAGAAAATGTCTTTTGTTCTAAAATGGTCTTCATTATTAATTTATTGGTGTAAGTGATTTCGGCTTTGTGTAACCGGAAGTTATCGAGTTGCTTTAAAGAGATTTGGCACGTTATCAGATGTACTTATGGGGGGCAAAATTTGGCACCATTTAAGCAGTCCTTGATGACTCCTTCCCCCCAAGTTGGGAGAGAGAATCACCGCATCATGACAAGATTATTTTCCTTTCCCAAGAAGGAGTTTATACACCCACGGTCGTCTTAAAGAGATTAACTCACAGCCGATGTGTTAGCTAGTCAAGTCCTGTGACTCACAGGGAACACCGATGCCATTGATTCGGAAATTAATCCACAGCAATCGTACAACAAAAAAAACAATTGAGTGAATTGTTTTACCAAAACGGTGGCGAAATTGAACACATGGAACATTTACAGTAAACCTGTAAGCTTATTGTATAATACATAAATTCCTTATTCCTTATTTGTTAATCAGGTTGTTAAGGAACAAAAATGCACAATAATTAAGTACCATGCTTCAGACTGGATTAGAACTGTGCTGTAAAGGTATGATTGCATCTTTGGCATGCTTATCTTCAACAGTATGCTTGTGCTGAATAAATGACAAGAAACACAGCAGTTTCCAGTATTAAGGTTGAGAAAGAATTGAGTAGTCGCTTAGTCAACTGGAACTTCAACCTCCATTTTTAGGCCAGAATTTCCAAAAACCTGAAAGAGGGGGAAAGCTCTGAGAATTGTCATAAACATAAATTACAAAATTATGCAACTCAAAGAAACTATTGAAGCAAATAGAGATAAGGCATAAAATAATCCGGATATCATATATTCTTCAAACAGGGATATCCAGCTTATTAAAGGGTACAAATACAATCAGCTGAACTCTTAATGAAGAACCCCAAGCACAGAATTCTTCAAAATACCTAAATTAAAACAGAACCAATGATCCTCAAAGGGCATCTATTCCATATCTATTTTCAGAGGACAACAAGCTAATATGTAAATATATAAGAGTACATGCTCCCATTTAACTTATCAAATTTGTCAAAGTCTTCACTTAAATTTACATCATCTCCAATTATCTAGTCAATTAAATCACCTGGCCACTACAAAACTTTGCAACACAAAACACTAACACTGAATTCTCAGTCATTTATAGCTCTGACTTCTGTTTTCTTTCCAGTTCCCTTTCCACAAGAAATGAAAATTGACCTAAATGTACATGTTTGCAAGACACAGAATTAACACTACAACAAGAACCCAATCAAATCAGGTAGTAAAGTGAGAAAAGGAGGAGGTTGGTGAACATGATTGACTAGGTAAAGATATGTGGCCACGTCAATCTGAACAATTTGATTACTTTTTCAGAATGCATGTGGTGCAAAGTTGAGTTCTCAGACAAAAGGTTGGATAAAGTGACAGTCTTATTTCATTGAATTTGTTGGGTTTACACTATAAGACACCTTAAAGAGTCGAAGGAAAGTTTTGAAAAGAATACAGAGGTTCTTAATGTATCTTCTCAACCCTTCCCAAAGAGAGAGATTTCTACAAGAGCAAGAAAGCAAGCTTTAAGGTTGAATTCAATTTACATCCATGTCCTCACATTTCTTCATGGTTTATTATCACAGAAAACTTTTTACTATAAATATAAACAGAGTTTAAAGAACCTTAATGAAGTCCCCCAACGTTAAATAAGAATCCCTTGTGTAACCTGCATCCTTGAATACTTGGGTCAAGACTTGCTGCAAGAAGGAGAGAAGAATTGGTCATGTTACACTCATGCGCGAAAACTTATCTATTTTCTATACTTTCAAAGTAGAGGAGCACACAATTAAACAAGAAGAGGCTATCGATCCTTAGTGATACCTCTCTTTGCTCATCGGACATAAAAGAACCAGACAAATCCCGCAGCACTCCCAATATGTCATTGAAAGAAACCTTTCCATTGCAGTCTGAGTCGTACACTTTGAAAATAACTGAGAGAAACAATAACAGTAGATGATAACCAGTCTTCGTCATTATCACCAAATTTATCACTTACGATTTGAAATTCAACAAAATATTTGTGAATGTTACAAAATGACCTCCAAAATACATTAAATTTAACCCCCAATCACTTCCACAGGAATTTATAGAATAAACTTTTCAAAACAAGGTACTATTCTAAAGTTGTTCAATCCCAAACCAAGAAAAGGTTTATTGACACTTACTCTGAACTTTCTGCTGCATGCTTGCCTTAGCACTGAAAGCAGACAAGAAGGCCACAAAATCCTTGAAGTTCAACCCATCCACCATCTTTAGCAACCTCTGCCAGCCCCCAGTGAGACAAAAGCTATCAGATTATCAGCCATTTTCACACATCGCTGGAACTAAAGTAAAATTCAATTCCTGAAACCCCACCATATTAACATCAATTGATTCTGAAACACTACCTGAGAAAGTGGATTCATTGCAAATTCAGGCACCGACAAGAACTCATCTGCAGAGATGAATCCCTTGGCATTTCTATCTAGCTGGCAAAACCTTTGGTACAACGACACTATTTCTTGTTGAGAAACTGAGTGTCACGCAGTAAATAGGCTAAAATTAGAACTAAACAACAGATAAAATAAAACCCTAAGAAAAAAACAAAACAAACGATAAGCAAAACCTACATAGATTGTGGCAGTGCTGTTGAACCTCTTCAATATCATATTGAGTTAGCATAGACGAGGCAGTCCCCATTGATTCTCGCTCCAAAACTACAAGTACAAATCAATAACTACCAATTTATTATTTTGCCGAAATTCCCAATACCCACCAGTCAAAAACTCAAAATTCATGCAAATTCCTATTGCAGAAATTTCAAACTTCAAAAGGAAAAGGCACCCCCAGAAAATTTAAGAAAACTCACAACTTTAACGTCAAACTTTCATTCTTTAACATCCAACAAACTAAAACTTACATCCAAAGCCAACTAAAACTTGCACTCAAGTGAACTCAATCAAGCTGAAGCGGTTCATTTTGAAGCAATTTATTATAAATCATAAAATTCAAATTTATTTTCTCCCCAACCAAAACAGAGAATATTCGATTATTCTCTGCAAGGTGCTATCAAACTTAAAAATGAAAATAAACCCACATTTTAAAACCGAATTTTCACTAGTCCTGGAACCATAACTACTTTACCCCCAAAAAAAAAAAAAATTCCATGTATTTGCTGACCTGGGTTTTCTCGGGAAACAAACAGAAAGTGCAGGAAAAAAAGAACCGACCGCTAGGAGATGAGTTTAGATGAAGATGAAGTATCGGGAAATATAGATGACGGAAACTCCTTCGTCATCATCGAGCCATCGAAAACACACATAATAGTATTTTGTTTGTACTAGATGACGAGGAATCTGATGTTCATCCTCATCACTGATTATTGTCTGTCACGCAGTAACATTCTTTTTTATGTTTCGTCGTTTTATCGGCCGTTGATCTTCCGAGATTTGCGTGGGATATTCCTCATTTCCTCCTAAATACTCAATATATGTCTTAAATTATAACACTCTTAAAATTTAGACATGCATACTTTAAAAAATTAGAGAAAATATAAAAATAACCACAATTAAATCCTTATAAAACTAAAATTATATTCTCAAAGTCAAGTAAATAATAAAAAATACTTAATTTCAACTAAATCATACACAATTAGTAATTCAGTATAAATTTTTGACTTTTTCATGTTAGTAGAGTAAATAGTCGAGAATACTCTACTTTAATTGAAATAAAAAATTATCTGAAAAATTCTTGACTTTTTCAAGTAAGTCGAGTAAAGAGTCGAGAATACTAGACCTTTAATTTAATCTTGCCTAACATTCATTCAACAAAAATTATCGACTTTTCATTAAAGTTCAATAACTAGTCCAAAATACTCTATTTAAATTAAAATAAAAAATTTTCTTTTAATTAAGTCAGGTAAAAAGTTTGAATATACTTAATTTTAGTTATATTATTATGTAGAAGTCATAAGAGAGGAAGAAATATAGATAGATAACTTTTTTAGGTTATTTTTAATTTTTTACACTTTTATGAAGTATATATATATATGTAATAGGGTATAGATTTGTATTTAAAGAGAAATAGGGCATATCTAAATAAAATAAAATAAAATAAAACCGTTGATTTTTATGCTTTTCAGTATTAGGATTGCGTGGATTGAGAGTGTGAAGCCCATCGTTAAAATATCATTGGGTTGGGCTCCCGCCTCCAAGTAAACTCAATTAAAGACATTCTTGGCTGTCATTAAGGCTTATGGGTTTCACAGTTAAGCTTTTAACTGGAAATGTTAAATTACGATACAAGAACTGCTAGAACGATTTGAAGGTCCATCGCACGTGGTTAAAAAACATATGTTCATAGAAATAATATCTATCTTTCAAGAGACGCTAGTGAATGCTTTGTAAAAAAATCCTGAGGTGTGATGTCTAGTAAAAGCAAAGAAGTAACTTTGCATTTACTTATAGGGCTAAAACAAATGAAGTCTTTTGTTTTTATTTGCAAGACTTTTATAACACGTTAATATGTAACGCTTTAAATTTCACGGCAGATCAGATACAATTTTTTTTATCCTTATACTAGACATGTGTAGAGCAGTAAGAAACAAGTTAAATAATAATAAAAACACACGCTCTAATGCAGTTATTTTTATCTTAAAGTATTAAAATCTATATTTCTTTTAATCTTGTCTTTTACGATATTAAAATAAGAAACACACGTTTAGTCCCCTTTGAATTGTGTACATCCAACCATCTGTTAAATTTATCTTTGAATTTTATCGCTTCCATAAAGGACACAAATAAGAAACAGACAAGGATGTACAAGATGCATCGGCTAGAAAAATCTCGTAGAAACCTCAGCTGATCAACTCTAGTAAAGAATATCCCCATTCATTCAGCTAACCCGCTGAACCAAAATGCAAAATCATCCTCAATAAGTGAAAGAAACAAATAATTTACAAGAATAACTTATGAAACTTGACAAATTTATGCGGAGAATACAACGTCGTTTCAATTTGCACTACTAGAAAAATGGTCTTTTGTGACACTTGTCTTCTGACACTTTATTATAAAGTATCAGTAATTATATGTATTTGGTGCATTTTCCGTGTTTAACAGATAAGTATCACAAATTACTAATACTACGGTGTCAGTAAATTAAATATCACAGATTCGTGACACTAAAGTATTAGTAGTTAAAAAAATAAAATTTTAATTTTGTATCTACTAATAATCGAACCAAAGACCCCTAAGCCATAACCTTTTTATTTTAACCGCTATACCACTGGGCCACAAATTGCATTTTTGAACTTATAAATTAATAAATAAATAAATATTATAACTTAAAACCTAAAACCTAGAAATCTTTCATGTATGGTCTGTGTGAAACCTAAAACCTAAAAATTTTTGTTAAGTCAAAAATCTATCTCACAGCCGCTGAAGCTTTCTTCCTTCTCTCTCCTTCCCTCTCTCTCACTCTCTTTCTCTCTCCTTCCCTCTCTCTCACTCTCTTTCTTTCTCTAACAACGATCTACCTTGAAAGCCGCCTCTGTCAACACCTTGAAACCCATCGTCCTTAAGCTAAAATATCCCTGAAAAGAACCCAGAAAGTGCTGTGAAGAATTTGGGCAAAGCTAAGGTTTGAAAGTCCGAATCAGTGTTGTGGTAACTCTTTGTCTCATTCTCTATTCTCATTGTTTAAGTATTTATCTGTTAATTGATTGATGTTTATTGAGTGCAAATGAGAGCTTGCACTTGTTTGGAAATCTAGCCATCTAGGGTTTTTGTTGCTTATAATCTAATTTATTGTTTAATAAAATAAATAAAACACAGCTTTATTATAGGTGGAATTCAGTTTATTAAGTGAAAGAATGATTACAATCGGTGATTATGGATTTAGGTTGAATGCAATTTGTTAATTAAAAGAATAATGGCAATCGACAATCATGGGTTTAGTATGTATTATATATTTCGTTTAATGGTGTGTATGAAAACCCAAACTTAAAATTTTCTTAAGTAAAAATCTCCATTCTCCCTCACGAAATTACGCTGAAAATTTGAGGATTGATAGACTGTTGTTGTGAACTTGGTTGTTTCCGAACTTGACTAAATGACTTTCAATTGATTTGAAAGTTTGATTAAACTAAGTTCAAATGAGAACATTTTAATTCTGGAAATTTTGGAATGAATTGGGTTTATATTTGATTTTGAATGGATTTCTCAATATGGTTGGTTGTTGTCCAATTTTATTAGAAATTACATATGTACCATGTTTGATATTGCAAACGTATAGTCTAACAGAGTTAGAATAAGCTGAAATTTGGATAAACTACACTTCTATTTGCATACTTCGAATCTGGAAAATTTTATTTTCATTGAACTTGTAATTTATTTTTAATGATTTTTCAAACTCTGCTGTCTCTGCAGTAACTTTTTTTGACAGAACTGTTCATTAATCTTTGATCCTATCAAACACCAGCCTAATGATATCGGAATAGCTTCAAATTTTAATATGTTGTTGAATTATATGTCCACTTAAAATCTGGAAAGTATCATTCTGATATATTTAGTATTTTAAATTTAATATATATTCAAACACTTGCTGTTACTTTTACAGTTTCATATGCAATTTTGACAGAACTGTTCATTAATCTTTGATCTTATCAAACACCAGCCTAATGATATCAGAATAGCCTCAAATTTTAATATGTTGTTGACTTGTATGTCCACTTAAAATCTGGAAAGTATCATTCTGATATATTTAGTATTTTAAATTTAATATATATTCAAACATCTGCTGCTACTTTTATAGTTTCATATGCAATTTTGACAAAACTGTTCATTAATGTTTGATCCTATCAAACACCAGCCTAATGATATCGGAATAGCCTCAAATTTTAATATGTTGTTGAATTATATGTCCACTTAAAATCTGAAAAGTATCGTTCTGATATATTTAGTATTTTAAATTTAATATATATTCAAACACCTGCTGCTACTTTTACAGTTTCATATGCAATTTTAACTTATATAGTTTTATCATGTGAGAAGCAAATGTAGAGTTGTCCAAATGACTTGAAAATTTGATTTGTGGTGCATTGACATGTCTAATTATGTTTTGTTCATAGCATTCCAAATTAAATTAAAGAAAATCTTAAATTCAAGCTGTCAATGTTTCCTATTAAATATGATTAGTGATAAATCTACTAACTTGCAGTACTTTTTCAGGGAAAAAAATGTGTCAACACTGTGAATTGCAACGGGAGAAGAAAGTACCAAAGGCATAAATCTTTTTTCATTATATTTGGGACTATTCTTAAAGGTTAGACTTTTCCTTTTTCCTTTTTCCTTTTTTTCTATTTTATTTAAGGTAATCATATTCTTTTTAATTTTAATTACAATCAATTTGGCGCTGTTATACAACTCGCACCAACCAATCCAACAACAAATGAAGATAACATTTTTGAAATGCATTCAGTTTTTGACAATAGCAAAAAGAAAAAGGGAAAATGATACTAGTTTAGGCTTTAGGAAATTTGCATCATGATTCTTGCATTGCAGTTGCCTCTATCTCGGTGCTCTCGGAGAAGTAATCTTGCTTGATTTTGCGTGATAGTTGATACAAGCCCGTCCTAGCCATTGCAAAATTGACACTAAAAATGTTCTAATTTTTTATATTGTAGTTTGAAAAGTCTGCAATGTTTGCTATGTTGATGCCCCATTTGAATGTTGGAGCCCAAAAATGAATGGTTTTAAGACCAGCCGGGTGGATCCAGAAAGCTAGGAGCTTGTTAGCTATTCTTTTTAATTGAACTAATTTAACTTAAATATTAGCCCGATTATTGATTTCTATGGTTTGCGATTGATTTGAGTTTGACATTCTTGTTTTGTGGTGGTTTGAGTTTGACATCCTAGTTTAAGACTTTGAAGGCTTCCAAGAAATGATTTTGGATGATGAGCATATGAGTAATAGTTTGAAAATTAATTTACTGTATCAAATATATACTTAGTGTAGTATATTAATTTTAAGAACTATGGATTATTCCATGAATATTCTAGTAAATAGTTATGTTATATATGCATGTCTTAATATATAATAATTATATTTTGAAGTTTGTTTTTTTTTTTCACTTTCTAGGTTTAGGAAAAATGTTTAAAGTGATTTTGGGTTATGATGTCAACCAAGTTAAAGCAACATTATTTGTGAGTGGAAATATATAATGATTATATTTTTATTCTACTTTTTTTTTATTTTCTTAAAGTTTTATAATTAGGCAAAATTAATGAATACTTTATTACAATTTAGGGTGATATTCTTTAAATGGTTCACATGAATAGATTTAAGTAGTATAATAAATCTCATACTCACTTTATAAAGGCTTAACTAAGTTTGCAAATATTATTTCTTTGGGTAATTTTTAAAAACCTCCCCTGAGGTTCGAAGCTGTTGCAAGTAGATGGTTAAAATAGTTTTATTTGTAAAAGACCCCTTACGTTTTAGTTCCGTTTGATTGCCGTTTGACTAATAAGGGGCATTATTGACATTTTATATTGTCATAAAAAAGTTGCCGTTTTATCAAAAAGTTCCTTTTCTCTCTTGGGCAACTCCAACATCTTGAGATTGGTGCTTGCGGGTCAATGGAAGGGGTAGTCAACAACACCACGGGGGCGTTAGGAGGAAGAGATGAATATCAGCCATAAATTTTTCGAAAAATTACATCTGATCCGGAAACCAAAACAAAAAAGGAAACAAGATACAAAAGAACAAAACAAATCAGGAAAGAAATTCTTGTGAAATTTCCTTCTTTCTTTTGGCTTTGAATATCGCATTTCCGCACATCAACCAGCCAAAACTTCAAAAATTGTCTTTGTTACTTGACTTACATCCACTTAAAGCAGCCATGGGTCAGCCTTGTCAACTACAACAAGATCAAGCTCCATCGCCTTTGCTGTTTTTCTTGGGTGAATTCTCCGGTGAAACCAAGAATGCAATTTATGATCCTCTAAAGAAAGCATTCTCAGTTGTTGATTTTCCAGAACTCAGTTTCCAACTCCAATGCCTTGCCTCAGGACAGGGATGGTTACTTCTGCTTTCGCGAAGAACGACTTCTCTCTTCTGCTTTCGCGAAGAACGGCAACTTTTTGATGACAATATAAAATGTCAATAATGCCCCTAATTAGTCAAACGGTAATCAAACGAAACTAAAACGTAAGGGGTCTTTTACAAATAAAACGATTTTGGCCATCTACTTGCAACAGCCTCGAACCTCAGGGGAGGTTTTTAAAAATTACCCTTATTTCTTTTAGTAGTAATAATTTTGGATCGAACTCTCAAATTATTGAAACATTTTATGTCCAAACTTTATTATGCCTAATATAAATATGGAGATTCATAGTTATTTTATGCTCAGTTTAAGAAAACTGCAGTTTAAGGACTTATTTTTTGCCTTGTTAAATAAGTTTTTAGAATGAATAAATTGAGGAAATGAGTGGTGATTTATTTATAATAAAGCATTTGTGATAACTTTTAACTATGTACAAAAATCATTTGGTATATGTAGATAAAGTAACATGCTTGTGCTGAAAGTAGATATTACATTGAAAACTTCTTGTCTGCTATAGTTTGCTATATATATAACCTTTACCAAAAGAGAATAATGAGTTTATTTATAAATAGCTTATGAGTATTTTTTTCTTTCAAACAAAATAATTTTATTTCTGTTAATTGTTGTTTCTCTAATGGCTGGATATTGGCAGCTAATTTTTTTTTTCTTTTCCATGTATTCATATGCAGATTTGATTAATGTGTTTGAAGTGTTTATTCATCAACTTCACTTATATCCTAACCCATACAGTCTATTGAATGGAGAAACTGCTGGTGTGATAACGCAATTATACTACTCATATTCAAAGAGTGAAAGGCAGCCATCTTTCTCAATTTAACTTCTAGATTTATTAAATTTAGCCACAAGTAGTAGGCATTTGATTGGATGCTAGAAATTTTTGTGTATTGAATTTGGATTATTTAGTTATGAGAGTAGGATATCTCATATTTTTGTTATTGAAGTTTTGGAATTTGTAATATATACTAATAATATTTAAATGTGAAATGAAAGATTTTGTGATATAAATCAATTTCTTTTTGTTATTTTGTGGTGCCTTTTAATTTTACTAATAAATCAATAGGCAATGATCCAATTCAATTTTTTATTTTTTAAAATAAATTAACTAGTGATGCCATGGTAACAGTAATTATAGACACTAATAAAATATCAATAACTACTAATACTATGGTGTCATAATATCGGTGATACTGTGGTAATAGTAATCACTGACACCACTTACAAGTGTCACTATTTTTCTGACTCTCAGATTACTGACACAATTAACAAGTGTTAGTGAAAGTAATTTATGATACTATTCTAAAGTCAGTAAAGACCATTTTTCTAGTAGTGTTGTGAGGTAATTATTTGATGCCATGATGCTGACTGAATGTCATTAAATTAATGAAAATAACACAACAAATGGTACGATAACTCCAAATCAGCTATCGTATTATGTATTTGATTCAAATAAGAGAACAAAATTTGCATTATTGATAGATATTATATTGTTTCTCGGAACTGCCTCTTGACAAATCGCCCGATAACGCAGTCATTGCTGACAAAACAAACTTTGTGAAAAATTTCAACAAGATAGCAAGCTGATAGAGAAATCTGACAATGCAATGCATGTCATCCGAACACTTCAATTTCGTCGAAAATGGATAAGCCATTCTGTTCAACTTTCACCTCTGGAAGTTGAAAAGGACATGGATGCAATTATGCAAGTCCTTATCAAAGCTGCAATGAATGACGCCTAAACTCCTATAGAGTAGAGTTAAGCTATTAATCACTGTACCAATACATCAAAAATTAAGTATACGTGGATCAAAGACATCTTCATTCAAGAATCTCCCAATTTCAAAGCAATGCTTGTCGTTTACATATCAAGCAAGGGACCAAAGATGGTGGTGCTCTAATATTTTGTCTAGTCGATTTCAGATTTACCTTTGTTCATGTTTTTTTTCTTTGGTGGAGAAGTTGACCGCGGCCTATTTCAACATCATTCGTCTTCCTTTCAATCTCCTCCTTTTTCACTGGCAGAACCAAAAATATCTTGCATCTCAGTGAAATATCATTGAAGACAAAAAAGTTTCTCCAGCTTATTCAACAACCAAAACCAGCTAAATATCATCTCCAGCCACAAAGCAATGAGCCAAGTAATTAAATTTCCTTGATGCAGGCTGAGGAAAGCCAACAAGCAATCAAAGGAGATGGAAGAATAGCACTATTAATTCAAGACCAACAAAAGTTTGCAGCAAAACTGATAGTATTTATGATCTTGCAAAAGTCAGTCTTGCCTGGTTATCAAGCATACAACATTGCAATTATAGCTTTTGTGCACCTCAATTAGCCTTAAATTGTGAAAGTTTTAGCCAAACCAACAATTTCTAACCTACATCTCATGGTTATACAAGCTGACTAGCATCTGCTTCACTGCATTATACTTAAAAAACAATCATACTAAATGTCACAATTCTGGTATATAAAAGTTCAGCCGTCTACTTCATTCAAGTTGAGCATTTGACTGCATCTCTATGGGTGCTATTAAGGGATGGCAATAATCAGTTATGATACGAATAATTGACATCCATACTTATCCGATATATCCGTCCGCACCCATGTCCAATTTTAGAGGTTTGATATGGATATGGATTTTGTTTATATGGATATTGATATGCATAGATATTCGGGAAAAAAATTCTACTTAAAACTAATGACGAATAGGATAATTCTTTTGTTAGAGCGTTGTCATGCTGATAATGTGCAAGATATCCTAATATTTATGACAGTAATATAAATAAAGGGGATCCTAGGGAACGAAATGAAATATAAGTTTAAAGAATTTGAAAGAAACTGATTATTCTCTTTTCCAGCAACCCGGTGTGAAATTACATTTTACACGAGGTCCATGTAATTATATTTGTCATTAAGAATGAGCATTTGCCAAGAGAAGAGACACATGTCATGACAATTGAGTGATTGACAAGTGACCAAATTGATAGACACCCACCGAATATGTCGCAACACAAACTTCTAAAATTGCTACAGGAAATGAAATATAATGATGCACGATGCCCATCCAAGATGTTGACTTGTGTTGTCCAACTGTAAATGAGTACAGACATGCTACCATCAATCGTTGCTATTAGAATAGTCACCCACCACCTCGCAAATCGCAAATAGCATTGGCAAGTCCTCAGTAATTCTTACTGCCTGAAACAACATGGCTGGAGCAGAGGTTTTTCTATCAAAGCGTGTCCAGGAAATGGTCCTCAACGGTGAAGAACCGCCAGCACCATATATTTGTAGAGATGGTGATTCAATTCAAGAGGTTTCTGCTCCATTATCTCCGGTTCCGATCATTGACCTCAGTCTGCTCTCATCTTCAACACCATACGCCAAGCAAGAAGAAGAACTGCAGAAATTAAGATCAGCACTCAGCTCATGGGGATGCTTTCAGGTCTACATACTAAACTAATTAATTGACAACAGAAAGAAAACTTAGATTCTAGTGCTTAATGATCTAATTCCATGATTATTTAGCATAAAAGCATGAATAACCCTGCCCAATCAAAGATTGGAATACACATAATCGTTCCATTCCCAAAGAATCATGAGGACTAGGGACTAATGAAAATTATACAATCCATACCATCAATCTCTAGCATTTTGTATACATTTTGTTATTTTTATGCTGAAGGTATTAAGTGTAGGAATTCAGCAAATAAATAGGCGATCGAAAATAAAGCAGTCTTACTGACAGAAAATTGAGAATCAATTTGTTTGTGATTCATATGTGCTGCCACATGATACAATCTCTACTCTTGCAACATAACTGAAGAGTATACTCTGGATTTTCAGGCAATAGGTCATGGGATTCCAACGACATTTCTAGATAAGATCAGGCAGGTTACAAGAGAATACTTTGAACAGCCAATGGATGAGAAAAAGAAGCAAGCCAAAGGAGTTGAAGAGTTTGAAGGTTATGGGGCTGACCCCACACCTGAAGAAGGTCAATTTCTTGACTGGTCTGATCGGCTGTTTCTTGATGTATACCCAAAAGATCAAAGAAAGCCCCAGTTCTGGCCTGAAAGACCAGAATCTTTCAGGTGATTTCATGCCCCCAAGGTCCCAGTTGTTAAATGATAAAGCAAGATAAGTAGAAGAAATTAAAAATTACTAGCATCCAAATTCAGGACACCTTTTAATCAAACATGTTTCAGTCCTAATTTTGATAATTTTGGGACTGCTGTGCTTTAGCTAATTTTGAAAGCATAGCAGTTAAAGAGTTTGGTAAATACACAGTTTTACTTGGTAGCTAATACTTTACCATCCATCTGCACACTTATATTTGATAGCTAGTAATTCCATCCCACAACAGCTATAGATTAAAAGCCATGGAACCTCAATCCGAAAAATACCCTAATCTTCATCACAAATTGTCAAAATGTTCCCACACCTTATGCTTAAAATCTTCATAATGAAAACCATCATATTACAGAAGCAAACTCTGTCAAAATAGATTTACTAATTATTATGAAAATTTAGCACAGCAGAAGAATATAATCCTTTGCCTAAGGATCACAGCTATCTTCTTAATCATTTATGGATTATGTAAACAATGTTGATCAAGTAAAGCTGACAGATACATAAAATGAATCTGTAACTTAACATCAGGTCCCCTGCAGCTGTCTGTTAATTACCGTTAATTATTTATCTTCCTTCTAATAGAGATCATCTATTTCAGTGGCACTTACCCTCTTTTTGTCTGGTCCATAGAATGCAGATGTGATGTTAATTAGATGCTTTACAATATTTATTACGTGTGACTCATTACAAATTACAACTACACAGAGGCCTTATTGAAGAATACTCTTTTAAAATAAAGACGGTGACAGAGATCACTTCCAAAGCCATGGCAACGTCATTGAAGTTAGAGGAAAATTGCTTCCTGAATCAGTTTGGGAATCGATCACAGTATCAAGCGAGGTTTAACTATTATGCACATTGTCAGAGACCTGATCTTGTCCTGGGCTTAAAACCCCATTCAGATGGAACCGGATACACCATTGTATTGCAGGACGAAGAAGGTCTCCAAGTCCTCAAAGATGAGCAATGGTTTACAGTACCCAAAATATCTGAAGCTGTCCTAGTCCTCATGGGTGACCAAATGGAGGTAATTAAGTTATTTTGCTTTATAATTTAACATGGCCAAAACTTAGTTTAGACAGCTCAATTAGCTACAACTGAACTACTGGCAGTGGCATGGACGACTCTTCCTCAGAACATTTTCTTTCCAAAGATGTCTATAGAGCTGTTCAAATAATATGAGTAGCAACATAGGTTTACTACAATTTACATTTGATACTTTGTTCATATGATAAAAATGAGGACATTCAATTTGCATGAAGCTTACAGATGTGGAGATAATATAGTGCCACATTAAATAATTAATCATCCATGATACTTGCAGATAATGACTAATGGAATCTTCAAGAGCCCAGTGCATAGAGTAGTTACTAGTGCAGAAAAGGAGAGGTTTTCTGTAGTAGTATTTTATGCACCTGAATTGAACAAGGAGATTGGACCAGAAAATGGTTTAATCAACGAGGAATGCCCAAGATTATTCAAGAACATGAAAGATTACGCCAACATTCACTGGGAATACTACCAGAAAGGACAGCGAGCACTTCACACCGCAAAAGTGTGATATTGTCCTGTAGCATACTGATAGAATAGTCTCATGTTCTGTCACTTCTTTATCCTTCCATCTTTCTTTACCTTCTTCGTTTTGTGTGGTTGTGAAACTTAATGCTAGAGCTTTTAAATAAACACTACCTTATGGGTGACTCTTCATTTTTTTTTTTTTTTCAAAAGATTTAGCCTATAAGCAGCCCAATCCCCACTCCACCCATGTGAGCATGGTTAGACCTTATGTTGAATATTCATCTTCATTCTTCTTTTAGTTGCATAGGAAGATGCATCATCACAATGTCTGATGCAGATTAGGGATCCTTATCCTATTTAAATTAATTCTCGTATTGACTAAAAGTTTATTGTTCTTTTATTACTAGTTTAGGAATTTGTTTTCCTTTTTCTTCATAGTTTAGGATAATTACTAGCCCTCTCTTGTAGCCTTTGAAGGCAAATTTGAGTTCAATAATATTTTCAGTTTTTAAAGCTCTATGTGAGTTTTTGAGTTTAGTTAATTCTTAGTATTCTGCAAAATCAACGAGTCTTGACCTCCTAGCCCTAGGTTTGCGGTATTATTTCGAATCAACATGAATTTAGTTTGTTTCTTTATTCCAGTATTCTCTAAAATTAACAGAATATTAGAACATTAAACTTCTACTGCATCAGTGTCCCAACAGTTTCAGCATTTTAAACTGTAGGGATCTCTCTGGTCTACATGCATTTTAAGAATAATTCTTTATGTTTTCCCACTAAAAAAATAATTAGCAACAATAGCACTATTTCCTGAAAGAGAAGACCTACTTTCTGACGAATTTCCCAGAAGTAGCTAATCCACTGCAGTAAACTCTACAATGGTTTAGTCTACTAACTATGCAGACCAAAGCCAGATTAGCTCTCTCATTTTCACAACCGCGAAAATGAATTATTAACACAATGATTTAAGTGATTAAAAACCACCATGTAGCCTCATTGCATCCTTTCACCCTGTAGCCACCTTGCATCCTTTCTTAATAAGAAAAGTCGAAGGGCCAACAGTAACAACTTAAAGCCATCGAGTATAAAGCAAATTATTAATTCATTAGATACACCCAAATATACATATACATATACAGATACAGATACAAACATACATACATATATATATATACATGCATTCATACATACATACATGGAAAATAATTCATAATTTGCAAAATGGTCATATCCATTCCATTCTGATCTGAGAAGCTAAAATAACTAACAAAGCTAACTGCAAAACTAAACAAAAAGAAAAATACCATGTACAACAAGAAATTCACAAAATTGCATACCGCAAAAACACAACATCTCTGCTTTAAGATGCTTCCAATCTTTCACTCATTATGCCGCCGAATATAAAGTAAATTATTCATTCATTACGCCGGAAAAACCAAAAAAAAAAAAGAATAAAATGGAAGTGTACATAAGGTATTTTGGAATTCAGAAAAACGGTCATATTCATTCTATTCTGATCTGGCAACCCATAATAACTTCAAAAAAAAAAAAAATACCATATGCAACGAGAAATTCGCAATAATGCATACCGCAAAAACAGAACATCTCTGCTTTAAGTTTAAGATCCTTCCAATCTTTCACTATCCACAGAAGCCTGCTCCCAAGGAGCACCATTCTGAGTCTCTTTCGTTGCAGACAAAAGCCTGACTCTCTCCTCCTCCTCCTCCTCTGCACTCCCGAACAACTCCTTCCTATAAACCCGAAACATCTGCCCAAACAACTGCTGCTTAATACTCTCGAAAGCCATTTCCAACCTCTGCAACTGCTCCAAACTATTCTTATTATACATAAACAGCCCATAATACAAATCAAAGCTATCCCCTTTCGTGTTATCCACCAAATCCAACAATGTCTCATAGCCTTTGGTATTAATTGGCGACGACTCCACTCCAAATCTCTCCAACACCCTCCCCATTGTATGAGTCACAAACTGAGACCCCGCCGCATACTTATCATGATCAAAACAACTCATTTCCACCATCCTGCACCCTTCTTTCGCGAATACATCAAGAAATTTATCGACCCTTTTGATTCTTTCCTCGTCATTTCCAATTCTAACCTTATCATACATAAAAGGGAGATTTTCCCACGAACTTTTTGCACTCTCGGGGCCAAACATTGGGTGCGTGCACAAAATATCAAAGTCCTGAGGCAAGTACTTGAGGAAGAGGTTTCTGGGGAATTCTTTAACGGAAAGGACGTCCACGAAGAGGGTGCTGCGTTTGAGCCGCTGGAAGGGGATTGATTTGAGGACGTATTCGGTGGAGAGGATGGAGGTGGAGAGCAAAACGACGTCGGGGTGGAGCTCGCAAAGGTCGTTGAGGTCGGCGAAGAAGGGGGCGTTGAGTTGTTGACGGACAGCGGAGGAGTGATCGGAGCGGGAGTGGACGAGAAGGGTGTGGTGGTGGCGGGCGAAGGCCTTGGCGAGGAATTGGCCAAAGTTGCCGAAGCCAATGACGGCGATTTTGAGGGACGTGCTCTTCACGTACTGGGTGTGGAGTTGGGATTCATAGTCGAAGGGCTGGGCGGCGTCGATTGCGCGGATGACGTGGCGGAGTGGACCCTGGTGGTGGCGGGATTTGGGGGAGGAAAGTGGGAGGGAAAATGAGGGGACAATTGGAGGGAATGAGTGTAGTGGTGGCGGCGGCAGTGATGGGATTGTTTTGGGGAGATTTGTCGAGAACGCTGTCGAGAACATTGTCGGGAAGAGATTAGAGAACTGAGAAGAGGAGGAAGAGCAACAGAGACGCCCTAATACACTATTGTGGTTAACTGGTTTTCCTTAACGCAATTGATGAAATCTGGAGGAGGAAACAAAGACAGTGAAACAAACGTTGATTCGACAACTTTTGCTTTGTATCGTGTCATGCGTGCACGTGTAATGTGTTTGTACGATGTGTGTTGCGGTAGTGGTGGGCAATTTCCGATTTGGATCGAATTTTAAATAATTCGATTCCAATCCAAATCTTACGGGTCAGATGAATATTTTAAATATGTTCATATTCGGACCGGTCCAGATGAGTTTGGATTTCGGATTAACTCAAATTGAATTTGGATTTGGGACCTTTTTGACAATTCTCACAAAAAAAATTATGAAATTTATAATTAGTGAAAACACAAGCTGAGAATTGAGTGTCTCAGCACCATATTGGTCCGTTGACAATATGGGTTTGATGTATCGGTAAAAGAGAAAGTAAAGATAGCATCAAATTAGTTAATTCAAACACAAATAGTTGGACATTGTCATGCCTTGGGATTAGTAGATTACCATGAACAAGTGGCTGTCGGCTATTCATCTGGAACCTGACCTCGATGGCGTGCGGCATGGGTTTGGAGGACGTCGTGGCGGCTGGGTTATTTGCCCTGTCGGTGTAGTGTATTCATGGCATGTTTGGCCTCAGACATTCAGTGGATCGGTGGTTGTTTACTTGATTTACGAATTAGGTTTCGGTTTTCATTTAATTTATTTCCATTTTAACATTTTTATTTTTTTAAGCAATAGTGCGTGCAGATCCAATCGGATTATTCGAATTGATCCGAATTCAATTCAGTCCGAACCAAATCCAACCGGATTTGAAGCTATATCCAAGTTCGGATTGGATCAGATCCATCTGAATCCGATCCTGTCCGATACCCACCCCTCTTGCACACAATAGACTTCAAGCGTGTCAAGTTTTGATTGGAGGAACCGAGTTGTGTGACTCTCCATTAAGCTTAACACGTTTTCTGTCTCTCATATTTATACATCTTAAGATTTTGCCCACTTGGAAGGGCACAACTACTTTACAACAGCTACATTTCATCGTCTTATGCATTGTTTCCCATCCCCTTCTAGAGGAGATTCTGATGTCAAGACCAAGAATATGAATACTGTACAAACGCCGGTACCAAATATTCGCAAGGAAAAATCACATAAATCAGCACCCACCGATCCACCCCCTCTTGCGCACAAATGAGAATTTCTAACAAATTGCTCTTGGGGCCAAATAATAGCGCGCTGGTGCCCGCAACATCATTCGAACCTTCTTTATCCCTGTTTTAAAAGAATATGGAGTAAGAACAGATACCATCTCACTGTTAACCATACTCAATAGACCTCTAGACTGTACCCCAGAGGCACAGGGGTCCACTTCAAAGTGCATCAAGGATCAAGGTCAAGAGTCCATCTAGCGAGAGCCTAGGCTAGAATCAGACTATAAAAGTGCAATCAATATACCACCTTAAACCAAAAACAGCAAACCACAACCAGTCGGTCCAAGTGCACTTTCATTGCATCAAAAAGTAACAAAATGTGTGATAGGAAGCTGTTCTAAGACTACACAGGACAAAAAAATAATAATAAAAATAAAATAGACCAAAACATTTCACCACCGTGTCTCCCCCTTCAACATGAAAAAGAGCATCTCCGTCGTCATTCTAACCATCTCAATTTATCATCATCGTCATCTCATCCCCGCATCAAAAACAGTATTCACTGGAAACTAAGGAAACTAAATTAAAACCCCATACCATGGGGAAAAAGTTGGTCGATAGAGGTCAAGGATGGGTGAGGATACTGTTACAATCGAAAGCAAAAGTCAATGACCCTCTTCCGCAATGTATTTCACATTATCTCTTTCTTCAGAAGATCTTGAAAAGCAGGCCACCGTGGGTGGCAAAGAAAGGAGCAAACACCAGTGATTCAACGGCCATGAGTTTGATGAGGATGTTTAGAGATGGGCCTGACGTATCCTTCAGTGGATCTCCAATGGTATCACCAATCACAGCTGCCTTGTGTGGCTCAGAACCCTTTGGGCCAAGGGTCCTTGCATGCTCTGAGGCACCAGCCTATACAAATACCACACAAAATTTACATTACCACTCAAGGCTTAAGAAATTGTTGATTCATCAGAAAGAAACTCAGGTTAAAAGGATAACCAGCTTGATTTTTGATAAACTGCTTACCTCTATATATTTCTTGGCATTATCCCATGCACCGCCAGTGTTGGAGGCAGATATTGCTATCTGTTAAAGCAAATACCAGAGCACACCACATATTCACTTATTCAACATCCATGATTTCACCCAATTCAACCTCAAATCTAAAGCCTATACTAAAATTGTCTTTGCAATTAATCGTAAACTTCTGCAAGAACAACATGTTAAATCAAAGTTCCAGTATTACCTGAACACCCGAAACAAGGGAGCCAGCGAGCACACCAGAAAGGGTTTCCACACCAAAGAAGATTCCAACAATGAGGGGTGTGAGCATGACAAGAGCACCAGGAGGAATCATCTCCTTGATGGATGCATCGGTTGAGATCTTAACACAGGTAGCGTAATCAGGCTTGGTAGTGCCCTCCATGAGACCTGGAATGGTGTTGAACTGTCTGCGGACTTCCTCAACCATCTTCAAAGCTGCACTTCCCACACTCTTCATTGTCATGGCTGAGAACCAGTAAGGAAGCATGGCACCAACAATCAGACCAATGAAGACCTTGGGGGTCAAAACATCAACAGTTGTAATTCCAGCACGGCTCACAAAAGCGCCAAATAGAGCCAAAGACACCAACGCAGCAGATCCAATGGCAAATCCCTAATGTCAAACAACAAGTAAAATTCAATGGACCTTGCAAAAACTAGAGATATCATGTAAAATTCAATGGACCTTGCAAAAACTAGAGATATCATGTAAAGATGCTAACAAATTCCAAGAATACAAAGTCAAACACATTCCAGCAGAAAATCAGGTACCTTTCCAATGGCAGCGGTCGTGTTCCCAGCAGCATCAAGGGCATCCGTCCTCTCACGAATGCGGTGGCTCATGCCAGCCATCTCAGCAATGCCTCCAGCATTGTCACTGATGGGGCCATAAGCATCAATGGCCAAGCCAGTGGCAATAGTGCTAAGCATTCCAAGGGCAGCCACAGCAATACCATACATAGCAGCAAAACTAAAACTAACAAAAATGCTGACTGCAATGGCAAAAATTGGTATGATGACAGATTTGTATCCCAAGGCAAGGCCAAAGATAACATTGGTGGCAGCTCCTGTTCTGCAGGAATCGGCAACATCTTGCACAGGGCTGCAAATAAAGCAAACACAGGGTCAAAACAGGAAACTCAAGAGAAACAATAAGAGACCTACTCAACCTAATACTTCTCTTAAAAATGTACCTGTATGCATTGCTAGTGTAATACTCAGTCACAAACCCAATGATAAGTCCAGCCCAAAGACCAACAGCCACACATAAAAATAGTTGCCTGCAAAATCAAGACCATGTTAAAACTGACATTATTGACATGTTAGTAGAGCCATTAACGATATCTGGCACAAGCATGCACTACTTCCTGCAAGCCAGCAACTGACTCAAACTCGGAACAACAAATCTAAATCACAAGGACATTTCCAAAGCAACAGATGTGATGTAACGTACAGAAGATACAGACAAATCAGTCGTGTACGGACCACTTTCATCATTTAATGCATATTCCAATTCCCAAAGAACATGTTTGAAACATACCAGTTCTTCACAACCTTCTGAGCTCCAAAATTGTAAATTGTGAAGGAAGATGGCAAGCCTATCCAGCTAACAATTGCAATTCCAACAGTCATAAGAACAGTAGAGATGATAAGCTGTTTCTTCAATGATGGTTCAATATCCTTAACAGCCTTGACTTCAAAGAAATCTGTAGCAAAGAGCGTTGTGATCAGACAAACAAGGATGCCTATAGAACTGATGAGCAGAGGATACAGCATGCTAGTGAACTCGTGGTTGATTCCAAAAGATGAGATGGATGCAACGACAAGAGCAGCACAGGATGATTCAGCATAGGAGCCAAAAAGATCAGAACCCATGCCAGCTATGTCTCCAACATTATCACCAACATTGTCAGCAATGACCTGGTAAGGTAAAAATTTAACCAAAATCAGCAAAAGCATTAAATATAAATAAAAAAACCTTCTATCAAAAGTGATAAATGGCTTACAGCTGGGTTCCTTGGGTCATCTTCTGGAATGTTTCTCTCAACCTTTCCGACAAGATCAGCACCAACATCAGCAGCCTTGGTATAAATTCCACCACCAACTCTTCCAAAGAGAGCCATGGATGATCCTCCAAGACCATAACCAGTAATGGCCTCAAAAAGTCCCTCCCAGTCATCACCATAGTACAGCTTGAAAAGATTGATTGCAATGAACAGCACTAAAAGACCATTAGCTGCAAGGAGGAAACCCATCACTGCACCAGATCTAAATGCAACAATAAAAGCCTTCCCGACACTCTTTCTTGCTTCTAAGGTAGTTCTTGCATTGGCATAAGTGGCAATCTTCATCCCAAGGAACCCAGAAAGAACAGAGGTTATAGCACCAAGCAAGAATGACACAGTACTGAAGGCTGCAGTGGCAAGTGCTGGCTTGCACATCTTCTGCTGGTCATAAGTGCAGGCTTGGCCCTTTGTGCTGAAGCCCTCCACAGACCCCAGGAAAACGAAGATCAAAATTGCAAAAGCGATCATGAAAACCCCAACATACTGATATTCAGTAAAAAGAAAGGATGTGGCACCTGTTGCATTCAAACAATGACTAATATGTAAATATTATGAGCATTGACATATACAGTGCAGTTAATTGAGAAAAATACATGAAAGGTTAAGGTCAGACAAAACAAGTACATAATTACTTCTTAAAAGAGGTAGATGAACTCAAAAAGGAAAAATCAAATGGAAGAATAGCCGGTATGTAAACAAGCATATCATACGCCAGTCAGTAATTTCAGCGGAGAAATACCCTCAATTCACTAGAAACTAATATACAATGATTTAGATTTCACATAATACCAGTATGAAATCATCATGAATCCTCTTCTCTAATACTTGCAAAATAATATCATGCATAATCGGCAAACAAAAAGGGCACCAGATTTTCCCTCCAAATTTACCTTTCAGTCATAATTATTCCTTGTTTCATTTTTCTCTAAAATACACGGGAAACTTATTAACATTCCAGATTTCATTTTATTAACTATTACTATGGTTCCTTTCTTCCTTGGGAAAGGGAACAGAAGAATTATTATTAAAATAATTATAGTAGTACTCAATTAGTCTTATAAAAACATCCGGAAACCTTAAAACTTGAACAAAAAGTAATGGAACCAAGAAGATAATATCACCTAAGCTAATAAAACAATTCCCAAAATAAACGAAGGTAATGAGATCTTAAAATGACTATGATTCTTATCAAAATTTAAAAAAATGACTTAAATTTAACAACTATTTAAATATTCAAGATCCAATAATATAAATATGGACCAGGACCACAGCAATCCAAGATACATCACCCATTTCCGGCATTAACAACAGTGCAGTGCACATCTGCTGACAATAACACCCAAAAAATATAAATAACATGATAAAGAAAAAGACAAATGCATTTAAGCCACGTATGTGAATAATATCTTTTGAAAAAGGATAGTATGAAACAGATCCATATGTATATTAAAATTTACTTATATAAACAAAACAATACAAAATTCAAAATCGGATCCAGAAGCAGCATGGGTTAAAACTCAAAACCGTAAAAATTGCAGCTTTTTTTGGATTTCTTTGCCGTGAAGAATGATAAAGGAAATTTTAATTAATATACAAACAAAATATAGTAAAGTTGTATGAGCAAACAAATCTAGTACAGCTGAAAACCATTCCAATCAAATCTGTAAGTAAGAAAATAAGAATATTCACTGCCTCCTCACTTCGCCTCACTTTCTCATCAACCAAACAGAGAGAACAGCTTAATTTAAGCAGATCAAAGTAAGAATTCAAATTAAAAATATATATAAATACTATTATTATTGTAGAGGCACGAACGATTAAAAACGTTTTAAATGAGCAAAAATATTTTAAAATTCAAAACTTTCCTATCCCTGTCCAACACTTTCTAGCGAATCAAACAGAAACTACAGCTTCAGTTCTAACATAATAAAAAAATTTAAAAAAAAGAATTAATTTCCTTTTTTAAAAATTTTTCACGTCCACGACCACGTAAAAAAAAAGCTTAAGCTCCAATTCCAAAAAACGTCAACTTTCTAGCATTTTCCTAGCGACCAAGCGGCTTCTCCATGCTCATAACTTCAAAAAACAGGCAAGCAGCAGTACACTTCAGACAAATGAAATTACAAAAAGGCCACCAGATCTAGAACCAAAACCGTGAGATCTGAGAAAAAACCGCGGAAGAGCAAAGAGGCGGCAGCTCACCTTCAGAGATAGCACTCTGAATATCGGCGCATTTGGCGACGACACTCTGGTCGTTAATCCCTTCCTCTTCTTCGATCAAGTAATCGTTGAATCCATTCTTCTTGTCGCTGTTGCTGCTCGGCGGCCTCTCGTGCGTCAGCCTCACGCGGGAGACGATGAACCACTGGACGAGCGAGAAGATGATTCCGACCACGGCACAAACCGGGACCAGGATTTCCGTCGCGAGCTCCGACAGCAGCGTCGATCCCATCGCGAAAGAAAATTATAAAAACGAAGAAAAAAAGAGGGAAGGAAAAATGGGATGAACGCAGTGAAGCAAGAGAAACGAAGTGAAGATGTCCGTGAGGGTTTGTTTTAGGATGGTTTTATAGATTGGAGATTTGCTGGAATATTTTGGAATGGGAGAGAGGCTGGGATCTTGTGCTGCCGAGGCTGTTGTTGTATGTGTTGATCTGTTTTAGCGTGTCAAATACAAGCCGTCGGATTGAGTAATGGATCTCATCACGTTCTGGTTTCTATGACATGTTGAAATTTAGATTATTAATTTTAATCACAATAATAATAATAATAAAGCAACAGACTGTTTGGTACAACTAGTACATGAAAAGATTGCCTCAAAAGTAATAATTATTATTTTCTGACAATTATGTCAATTTATTATAATTTTATACCATCGATCATAATCATTTTGTGCAACGCCAATTTATACGTACTTATTTATACAAAGTAATTATTATTTTATTTTATCTAAATCATATTTTTTTATTACTTATCTTAATCATGTTAGATGCTCTAATTTGCACCGAAAATTTTAATTCCTATTTAATTTTCATGTATAAAAGATTTTTATCGCCACAAGATTTCTCTCTAATTATTTAATTTATTTCATCAACAAAATTTAAATGCAACATTAACTTCCTAATTTTACAATAAAAAGCAAATGAATTATGTCCTCATTCGTCCTTCTTCAATTAATATATTATCTAGTTTGTAATATCATTAAGTAGATATAATTTTTTTCCTATATTTGCGACAATGGTATCCTAGGATATTATATCTTATAGTTTGAATATATGGTAGTAAGATCAATTGATCAAATTTTATTAATTTTTATTTATTTTCTGACTATACGACAAAACCCGTAATATAAAATACCTTATTTTGAGTTATGATGTATCTTTAGTAACTTAAATAGTGAGTTCTTGACTTTAGAGTTATGTCATCTTTAAGTGTTGATAAATTGAAAAAATCTTATCAACATCTATTAATAATAAATCATAGATCAAATCTGATCAAAAAATAAGATAGTAATAAGTTAATTGTATGTGTATGATTATGGTAAGATTATATTTATAAGTGTTTCCGTTTTTTTAACTCCTAACATGCAGTGTAGCTTCATAAAAAAATTAGTTTTTAATATTAAAAAATTATGCAAAAATTAACCAAATGTATTTTGAAACATGACCTCATCCGTCCAAATCCCAAAAGGAGTAAATTTAATTTGAGCAATCATCAAGTTGCGTAAATTTAAATGATCGAGAGTAGTTTGATATTTTTGCGATTTGTCATCATCAAGTCAGCCTGCGGTGGATGATTGCGGAGCAGGGGCGTAGCGTTGGGCGGGATGTACGGGAAAACGGCATTAATTGATTACTCGGCGCGTATTTCAGACGCATCACTGTCGCTGTCAGAATCGGCTCCTCAATTTTACATCTTTGTTGCCTTTTCACATCGCGAGGAATTATCCAGTGCTTCGCACTCTTAAATAGTTAAACGCATAGGAATTTCATTGCCATCTTTATTAACATAAAAATAAAATAGAAACAATAATAATATGATAATTATATTTTGCCATCTTGAGATTTTGTTTTTGCCCTTTGTAGGTAGCTTGGCTGGCTGTGAATACATTTCGTGATTAAGGTAATTCAAGTTTAAGTAATAACATATTTTATAACGATTATTCACAATTTTAGAAGTGATTAATTTTTTGGATTAACATTAAGAATTTTATAACGATTATTCAAAATTTTAGAAGAAATTCAATTAAAAACAGAAAAATAAAATGGTTCATATTTCCTATTACTCTAAATAGGTTCCATCACATATGTATTGACAAGATAGTAAATACTCCTCTCTTATGTGCAGATATTATTTGGCTTGTGTTGATATAGTATTTAATAAAAATCATAAAATATATGCGGCAGCGGTTTGATGCACAGGCGTGACCATAACCATTTTCAGTGCGGCCCAGAACACGGGATTATTTATCGGCGACTTAATTGTAATTTGCAAAGGATATCGCTGGGACGTTTATCGAACGGATTCGAGAGATTTGTGACGTCGCCTGCATTGAATGGCGTGCATGGCTTCGAATCGGATAATATTCGTTTGTTATTTTTTTTTCTTTAAAAAAAAATTCTTTTTATTTCACTGTCTTATCTCTACATGTCCATTCCATGTCTATCCTCTTGCACTCCAATAATTTACGACATTTGTTGTAATATTTTTACTAAGAGTCCTGATCTGGTGCACAAATCACAATTACAAACATAGCGAGTATTTATCGGTAAAATCATAGGTCCCACGACACAAGTTTAGTAATGATAAATCGGCACAATATGCAACTACACGCACCTGAATGAAATTTTTTTTTTATTAATTCTAGTTTCATTTAGTCTTATTTTTCTTCTACACCCACAAAATTAGTCTCTAACAACATGGAGAGATAAACCACTTTAATTAGTTGCTCTTATTTTTCTTGCCTAAAACAACTCTTTTTATTTTTTGTATTCTATTAGGATATCTTTCGATACAAATTTCTATCTTCACTTTTTTTTTCCTCTTATATGTTTATAGCCTTTGCTTATTGAGGTATTTTTAGTGTATTTTAATATTAATTTTTTTTTTATTGTAATCAAAGGTGAAGGTAAGTGAGGATTAGCTTGGATTGTGGTTGGATTGTGGTGTACTTAAAAAATTTCTTTGTCGGCTCAATAATTTTTAAAAATTTACTTTTAACTATACCATAATAAGTTAAACTAAGTTTTTGTCCTTAACACAATTTTCTTATAACTCAATAAAATTAGTAATATCCACATCAGTCCATTTTGGTGCCATTGTTTATTTCCATTTGTAATTTTTCTTTCTTTCGTTCGTTTATGATTCCTCTCGTAAATAATTACGTCTGCTATAATGAAGGAATGAAATTTCAAATGAAGTGGAGTGGAAATAGCAAGAGTCTTTACACCAAAAATTTAAAAAAAAAAAAAAAAAAGGGGTTTTTGTAATGTAGCCAAAATAGTGGAGTTTTGTACTTTCGTTTCGCTTTATCTTCAAGAAAGTTAAGGCGGGTGGCCAGCAAGCTTTGTGAGTGAGGGCCTGAGGGGGGGTGTATGTGCGAGTGAGTGTTGCGTTAGAGCCTTAGAGGTTAAGACTCGCCTCTCAAGGTAGCTTGTCTTTTGTTTCGCGGTCCCCATCCTAACCCGGTGGGACCCACTTACAGGTGTTTTAATGATTTCGATTGGATCGCACTACTGACCACCACACACACACACACACCCCTATAACGTTCCCAGTCGTTGCGGGCACAACGTAACGTAAAGAGGGGCAAATTTCATAATCACCCCTTCAATCGGGTACCTCGCTTGAAATTTAACAGCTGTTGCATGTTACAACATAGAACTCAAGTACCTGTGGTGGAAAGTAACAAAAGTATTACGTCCACGTCTGGGTTGGCCTATTTGGGAAAGGATTTAGCACATCCAATTGGATATGCTTTTTTCTCTCTGAATAATAATAATAACGAAAAAAGTACTATCAATGGCTCCACTGGTAATGGAGTCCCCTTAAGTGGTTTGATTGAGTTTGTTCCTTAGTTCGAGTCGCAGAGAAATCGTCTTTGTTGGGAGAACTTGTGCCTCCCGGTTCGAGCGGAGACTTCTAATCTAGGTTGTGGTACGGGCTTAAAAGTGCGTCCCACAGTTGGGGCCCTCCCCAAGATACCTCGTGATTAATATAAAAAAAAAAAAAAGTACAATACGAAAATATTTCAATACTCGTAAAAACGTCAATGTAATAATTATGGTGATAATAATATCTTAGGGTTGTATCATTTACAAAGTAGGATTTATATGAAAATATGATGTGATTATTTAATAAAAACTCTATAATTGTTATTAATTAATTATCTAGTGAGTTAATTTATAAGATACTTAAAAAGGGCAAAAAAAACTCTCATCGACTATCAAAATAGAAAAAAAATTGCTAAATAAACATATAAAAATATTATCAAATAATTTTTTGTCAAGAACTATGAAATATGTTGTTTATCTTTTAAAAGCAATTCCAAATAAGGCAATATGTTGTACTTGGGTTATATATTTTTTTTCTTTGAAAATCTGTTTTTAGTAAAATCCTCTATATTCCCATTTAGAAAAAAGAAAGGTTGGTGATGATGATGTGTGGATCTTGTATGAGCAATGTATGGTGGCTAATTATGTGATTGTGATAGGAAGATAATATGGTAGCGGTGGAGTGTGCGTATAGTGATGATAAGATGTTAAGATTAGAGAGAGCGACAACATTGGTAGTATTGATGATTATTTGTGAGAGAAAATTATGGTGCAAGGTTGGTATTGTGTTACCGTTGTATTTAGTTGTTGGATATCAATGAATTCATTTATCTAAATGGATCCAACGGCTGGATGCAACGGTAGTACCGTACCACTGTTACACCGTAGTCGGACCCTTATTTGTGAACCATTAATAATAGTAAATTAATCATGTGTGTGAATTTTGTAATGTTCGCTTTTGTATTGGACTGGGGTTCAAATTCAAAAAGCATTTGGTTACATGATTATGTAAACGAGCTAATCTATAGACGTAGCAAAAAGAAAAGGGAAAAAAGAGAAGGTGAAATATGTGGGAATCATGAAGAGATGCGAGTGAAAATCATTGCTAAAGCCAACGGCCATGAAGCTTTGAAGTGTCAACAAGTTATCAAAATCAAATTGATGTATGGGTTGAATGCTTTTGTGATACTCAAAATCATATGAGTTAGACGATGTGACAATTAGTTCTTAAAAAAAGGTAACATAAAGAAGCTTGCTTCTTAGAATTGATGCAAAGCAACAAAGCAACGTTATAATTTGTTGTGTGGGTTGTTGCTTTCCTTTCCCATTTTCATTTTTTTATCTTATGTTCATCGAGAAGTTCCTAGATTTGTAAGACATGAAATATTTTATTAAGTGACATGTGCCGATCGATATAGATTAACGATTGTAATTGCACTTGATTGAATATTTCAATTAAAGTATTATGATAGCGGCATGATTATTAGATTAATAAGAACGTTTATGACGCAACGGGTATAGCTTTTTCCTTTTAATAATTCAAGCTCACCCAATTACGTTGTCCGTTGATTTGAAGCAATCTTCGTGTGCCGCGCCTTCAATTACACAATTAATAAAACATACCCAATTGGGATTTTTGTCAATTCAAATCAACGTGCCAGGCGTTATTGGTTTCGACTCATTGATTCTAACTATTTAAAAGATTAGAATTTAACTAATAAAATTTATTTAATGTTTCCATGATATTATAGGCAAGATTGTGGTAAATCATGTATTATTTGCAAGGCAAGCTTATAATAATCATAAGTTATATCCACCTTAGGAAACTGTTTTTCATCCCCCCTCATGTACTAACATTTACATATGGGGTGGTTATAAAAATTTTTGTGTGTGGTGATATGGTTTTTAAAATATCATGTTTAATTAATTTTGTAGTTATTAAAATTATAATAAAAGGATTCGACCTACCTTAAAAAATAGCCAACAATCTTTTATACTGTTACACGTAAATATTGGCTATCTTTATACAAATGGCATGTAAATATTCTAGTAGCATAAATTAATATATTATTAATTTTTGTACTATGCGGGTCATATATTGAACTACCATAATTCTTTTTATAAAATTATCAAATTATCAATCACCTAGATCCTAAATGGAGATTTGCTTAAAAAAAACTTTTAGTTAAAATTACCAATTTATCAAAGTTTTTACTATAATAAATTTAAAATTTAACATCCTTAGATAGTTGGGTTATTCCCTTTCTTATTTTCTTGATACAATTGGGTTATCTCCTTAGGACAAAATAGCTGAGCCCATAATACACCTCTGTTTGCAGATATTTTTTATTTGGGAGAGAGAAACGTTGATGGCATTTATAATATTCATTTACTGTATGATTTCATTCTAGAATATATTATAATATTTTAAAAGCATGCCTACCAGGGAAGGCTCATCTAGGCTATTCAAATCAAGCTTTGATTTCAACCACTTGGGCTTAGCCCAAGTGGCCAGAGTCACTCCCTCACAAATGTGAGGGAAGTGGTTCGAGCCTCCGCAGACGCATTGTAGGGATTTGATTTCAATTTCCTTTCTTGAAGTCCCAGAGCTTGAGTGAAGGCAGTCTTTCTCTCAGAATGAGAGTTGACGTCCCTCAAATATTTGAGAGGGTTAAAAATCTGAGCGGTGCCATATCAGAATTGATGTAAACGGGTCTTAGTATATATATGATTGTAAATGTCATCATGAGCAATAGTTCTCATTCAAAAAAAAAAAAAAAAATCAAGCTTTGATTTCGTTGCTGATTTTATTTATATACGATATCTAAAATGGGTGGTGTCTCAATCAAATGCTAACAATTCATTGAACCAACTATTTATATGTTTTAGTAAGTATAGTTCCCCTAACACAGAGATCCCCGTTAAACTTTTTATGTGCAATTATTTATGTTACTTCCGTTGTAAATTTAACCTGATTGCATCAATATTTCAAACAATAATGTTAGGGATCCCAGCATTTGAATATGAACTTAAATTTTAATATCATTTGCCATTCATTTATTAAATAATAAATTTTATGAATTATAAAATTACTAAACTAACATCTCATGGATGGATGCTCGTGACTCACATGTTAGGATAACTGACGTGGCTCCGTTTCAAATAGCTAGGCTGGCCGGTTCAATGTTGAGAGGAACCCACTTCAGTCGGTTGGTGGCTAATGAAATTAGGCTTGGGCCTTCAGCCCATTAAAGGGAATGTATTTGAGCCGCAGCAGCTAAGATCAACAAACTATTTATTCTCTTTTAAAAACTTCTTATCCTCTTTTCCAAAAAAAAAAAAAAAAACCTTCTAATCCTCTTTTTATTGGCACAAATTTTTAAGCTATTGTCAACTGACTACTCGCTCGATTACGCTCGTATGAATTAAAAAACTCTCATGATAATTTCGGATCAGCCATATGGCAGGGGCCTTGTACACATTGAAAAATAATTTAGTTGCATTCTAAGATTAATATTTATAAAATATTATATTTAAAAAAAAGAGGAATAATGATGGAAAAGAGGATTACGATGATAATCTTATAAAAGTGTGTAATTACCATCGATTTTTAGATCAAACATGTGACTGAAAGTTCAAATAATATATTAATTATTGACCATTAAGAACAGTTATGTCATCACGAGGATTAAAACGTGTAATCGTTGATTAAAAAAATGTAAAATAAGATCAAAACGTCAAAACAAAAATAATGCATTTAAACCTAACAAAATGCCAATTAGTTTGTAAATTTGTTTGAATACGAATCTACATATTGATATGCCCTGCATAGATACATGGAACTCTAAATTTAGGATTTATGCATTGTTTGAAATTAAAATGTTGTAACTTTTAAACTATAATTATTATAAAAAAATTATCATTATAAAACAAAAGTTAATAATACATAATAAATATAGTTTTTAAATAATAATTTTAAAAAATTTATTAAAGATATAATTATTTTTTTATTACAGAAGTGTAAAATCAAACTAATTTACATTGTAAGGTTTTAACTTATAGCGGCCAACTTCAATCATAAAGTACAAAATGCGAAGACAGACTATTAGAGGACAACCACGTGTCAAGAAGTAGAAAAACTTGGGCTTAAGAAGAGATCAATAACTAGAGGCCCAAAGCCCAGTACGAAAAGAAAAAATAAAACAAAACAAGTGCTTTTATCTAACAGCATTTTCAAAACCTTTTGCAGGATTCAAAATGTGCTTTTCACATCTACATTCCCAATCCATCTCTTAACAATTTAAGAACGTTTGTTAATGAATTGACATTAGCCAGGAACAAACAATACGATATCAGTTTGGCAATTGGAGGATATATAAGTTGTTAACCAGCTTTTTTAGCTTTTAAATTTTATTAATAATTTAAGACATGGTAACTAACTAATAATGTATTAATTCTAGTGGTTGGCCAAACCTCATTCAGCATAAACCAACTTGAATTGAATGCCCAATTTTGATTGGCTTCAGGGCTGTAATTATAATCCTTACCAATGTCAAAGTTCGGATAAGGACACGTACCAGTCAATGTCCAAATTTGTTTTTGGTTGGATGGATGGATGGAAGATTTTTCATTCCATTTTGCGTTGTTGAATTACTATGTAATAGAGATTCCAACTTTGAATTTTCTTGATTTTTTTTAATTTTAATTCGACAATATGATTTATAAAAAGTTAATCTAGCGAATAATAGTGTCATACATAACAAATTTTGTGACTCTTTATAAGTAATATAAAACCTGTGAATTAACAAAACAACAACGTATAAATTGAATATAATAGGCTACTAAATCATTACTCATGATTTATAATCGTTTCCATTGGAAAAAAATAATTTTATTTATTTTGACATTCCACAAATGGAGTTCAAGGAGAAAAAATTCCACAAATGCGGTTCATTAATAGTCGGTCCCACCTCATACGTCAAGCCGATCAATAACCATACATCAAAAATTGCCCCACCGTCTAGTGGTCCCCTGCTTGATTTCCATTACCTTAATTTGACTTCTGGGCAACTGGGCAAGCATCAATTGAACGCAGTTTTCTGCTTCACTAAAATTGTAAACTCGCCAAATTTAGTTTACAAATGGCTTATATTTAGAATCTCATAACAAATTTTTGTGATCGATCTTTTGTGTTACCGTCATTTGTTTAATAAGGTTTCGTATGATGCCACACAAAATTTATGGTAAGTCGAAAGAAAATTATAGAGGATTTGTTAAAGAATTGATTTTTTTTTTATAATTATCGTAGAAAAAATAGAGACATGGTGGGTACGTATTAATATTCTCTAATATCCCCCTTAAGTCTTTAATGTAATTACATTATTCAAATTACGGTAAACATCTCGGATTATTATCATATATTTTTTAAAAAAATTAGATGAAAATAATAAATCTAACGTATTAAACACAATCAATATTTTCTATTATTATTCGAACTTAAGTGACTGTGGGTTATTTTATTGATGAAAAAATTTATCTTCTAAATACTAATTAATTTGTTGATTTCAGACAAAAATTGTTCAATTGTGGTAAATTAGAAATTATGTTCCCATTTTGGAAAAGCATATAAGGAAACTTGCATTTACATTATTTAAATAGGCAAGCATTTGTAATTGTAATCTATTCTACCTATTTCGAAACGAAAAACAGAAACTAACAAATTCAAAGGGAGCGAGTATTGCTAACTTCATACTCCCTGAGAGTACGGTACTTTTTCGTTTCCCCAGGCGCGTGAAGTGCACGAGAAGCTCGTGCAAAACGTTGTCAAAGTCAACTAAAGTGAAGATCACAAGCAATCTATGATCATCCCACGTGGCGATAACCTTCCAACCAAGTCGTTTGGCAAACCAAGTACTCCGGAACCATGACGTAATAAAACAAAACAAATACCCTCAAAACTTTCCGCCTTGAAATCATCTCTCTAATTTTTAAGATTCTCTCCACAATTTTATATTTATTCTTGCATATTTCCTCTTATTTAACATGTATATATATATATATTTTAATGTAAAACTCCCAAATTTATTAATCAACTTATGTTTGCATAAATGAAAAAAAGTGTATTGCAAATATATGTTTATATATTATATTTTTAATTACCATTCAGACCACTCGGCATTCCATATTTTTTAATCACCATATTTTTTTATATTTAATTTATAAAAATAAATAAAACTATTGTCATTCTCTTTATCAAACCCATAACTAAAATTCTTTTAAAAAAATCTCAATTATAATTGACTCTTTTTTTTTTACACATTATATCTCATCCATATGTAATTAGTTTGTAAATATTTCTTTTTCAAATGGATTTTTTTTTTCTTGGATGATATGAGGAGAAATTTTAGAATACATCTGTTGTACCATGTCAGTCATACAACAACAAATAATGTAATGACATGTGTGCATTTATTTTATAAACTATCATGCAAGTGGTGGTTATATTAAACTCAATTACACATGTCATGCATATATTAATTGGTTGTAATATAATAAATATATTCTAAAATTTCTCTGATATGAGA
Source organism: Citrus x changshan-huyou (assembly GCA_039657385.1). Lineage (NCBI taxonomy): Eukaryota > Viridiplantae > Streptophyta > Magnoliopsida > Sapindales > Rutaceae > Citrus > Citrus x changshan-huyou. Next base: position 12,547,969 of record CM077547.1, on the reverse strand, counting down.
TATAGCTAATTAATTTCCTTTTAAGAACAAATTAATTAGCCAAATTTGAAAAGTAATTATCTGATGAAATTATATTAGATAAAAATAAATACAGATAATGTTACTTTAATCTTATCTAAGACTTTCTCTTATTGTTGACGATGAAATAAAGATAACTTAGACGAGAATAACAATATTTCGATGACGATGAAATTAAAATAATCCCTAAAACAATAGTTATTAACGAATTAATATTGATACTATGATCATTGTCAAATGATTGAATTGGAAAAAATCTACTAATAATAATCATAAAAACAAATAGCTGTCAAAATCATGGTAAAATTTTTTCAGTTATTTGGATAACACTTGTCTGCTATTCCAAGAAAATTTCCCTCGGGTTTGTCGTATATCTCAGGGATCATTCTCTCTCTGTTTTATAGTTTCTTTCAGAACAAACACTCGAAACCCACATCAGAGTGAACATTTTTGAAGCAAAAATGGCTAAAGCTAAGGAGGTATTCATAGGAGCAATCGATCAGGGCACAACGAGCACCAGGTTCATCATCTATGATCATCAGGCTCGTCCCATTGGATCTCACCAGGTCGAGTTCACTCAGTTTTACCCTGAAGCCGGGTACCCACCTTTCTCTTTTTCATTTTTATGCATTCTTTGGTATATATTATCGTACTAAATTTGATTGATGGTTTATTAAAATTTGATATTTTTAGTCCGAGCTCTCTGTTTCCGAAAAAATTTTTGGCTTTATGAGCATGTGTAAAGAATTGTGTGACTAATTTATTTTTTATTGTAGTGATATTAAATCCAATGAAGGGTTTGTTAAACTGAACTTTGCTTTTTTTAAAAAATTTGTTTAGATGGGTCGAGCATGAGCCGATGGAGATCCTGGAGAGTGTGAGGGTGTGTATGGCTAAGGCTTTGGACAAGGCTACGGCTGATGGCCACAATGTGGACAGTGGATTGAAGGCGATTGGTTTGACCAATCAGAGGGAGACAACTGTTCTTTGGAGCAAATCTACTGGTTGTCCCCTCTATAATGCTATTGTTTGGATGGATGCTCGTACCAGTTCTGTTTGCAGGTGACCAGCCTGTCCTTTTCCTGTTATTTATCTTTGTTCGTTTATTGTCATTGTTTCAACCATTGAAGATCTGGGGCCTTTTGATTATTGGTTTTGACACATGAGTAGGCTTAGGGTGTCATCTAATGACCATGATTTGGATTATGCAATTCTGGCCATTTCTTGATTTTTGGAATTTCTACCTTTGATGTTTGAAAGTGGTCTCATTTTTAGGAAAATGGAGAAGGAATTACCTGGTGGGAAAACCCATTTTCTGGAGGCGGTTGGTTTGCCTATCAGCACTTATTTCAGTGCGGTGAAACTGCTATGGATGATGGAAAATGTGGATGCTGTTAAAGAGGCTATTAAGAAGGGGGATGCCCTGTTTGGAACTATAGACACTTGGCTAATTTGGAATTTAACTGGTGGAGTGAACGGTGGTTTGCATGTCACTGATGTCTCTAATGCATCGCGAACGATGCTTATGAATCTCAAAACTCTTGATTGGGATAAGCCTACACTAGAAACACTAGGGATACCGGCTGAAATTTTGCCCAAAATTGTAAGTAATTCTGAGATTATTGGAAAAATTGGCAAAGGGTGGCCAATTACTGGAATACCAATTTCAGGATGTCTTGGCGACCAGCATTCGGCTATGTTAGGACAAGCTTGTAAAAAGGGTGAGGCTAAAAGCACCTATGGTACTGGTGCTTTTATACTTATGAACACAGGTGAAGAGGTAGTTAAGTCAAAGCATGGACTTTTGAGCACTTTAGCCTTTAAGCTTGGTCCTAAAGCACCGACTAACTATGCTCTAGAGGGTTCAATTGCCATCGCTGGAGCTGCAGTCCAGTGGCTCAGAGACAGTCTGGGCATAATTAGCAGTGCAAGTGAGATCGAGGAATTGGCATTGCAGGTCAACTCAACTGGTGGGGTTTACTTTGTACCTGCTTTTAATGGATTGTTTGCTCCATGGTGGCGTGATGACGCTCGCGGCGTTTGCATTGGGATTACTAGGTTCACAAGCAAGGCTCACATTGCTCGAGCTGTGCTTGAGAGCATGTGTTTTCAAGTGAAGGATGTCTTGGATTCAATGCAAAAGGATGCAGTGGAGAAGGGTGTCATAAAGGATGCAAAGTCGGAGTTCCTGCTTAGAGTGGATGGAGGTGCTACGGTTAACAACCTCTTAATGCAGATTCAGGTTTGCACTTCTCACTATTTTTAGTGCTCTGTTGCAGTTCTACACAGCTTTTCATTCATACACATGACCGATAACAATTTTCCCATTTTTTGGGTATTGTTTCTTCTTATTGGTTATAGTTTTGCAGCTATCGAAGCAAATTTAGCTACTCTGCTTTCTTTAGAAAAATATTATGATTTCCCATTTTTGAGCTTCTCGTATTTGAATGCAGGTCAGTTAGTTAGTCTTTATAGGGCTCTAGAAATGTTTATTTGACACTTCTGCATGATTTGTGTGATACATTCTTAAGAGATGTTTTCCAAATAAACTTTTAGCTGGCTGCTTGCTAATCAGAAGCTAAAGCAATGTTTAGATTCAAATGCTTTCAAAGGGTCTTACTTTGTGGGTGGAAAAAAGAAAGAAAAAGTAAAAGGAGGAAATTTTGTGTTTCATACTGTTTCTGCATTAAAATTTCACAACTGTTTCCCGACATTTTATGTTGATTTGTAAAATAGCCTGGCATGTTCTCCTTTTTTCTACAATTTCTTTGTTGTACTGTGTGGGTCTCAAATGGCAATCACTTAATTAGCAATTAGCGCTCATGGAAATAATGGTAATTTTGAACAATCTGTGCATTATTCAGACATCACACTCTTTCCATTTTCTGGAATCCAGTGTTGATATTTTATTATCTTTCTGCCCTGGAAGGCCATATAAAACTGTTCTTATCATGATTTACAGGCGGACTTGTTGGGAAGCCCAGTCATCAGACCAGCTGACATAGAGACAACGGCTCTTGGAGCTGCCTTTGCAGCTGGATTAGCAATTGGGGTTTTCAAAGAAGAAGAGATTTTTGCTTCCAGCGAACGGACTAAGACTTCAACCACTTTCAAGCCCCTCTTAAACGAGGAATTCAGGAAGAAAAAGGCAGAATCCCAGTGCAGAGCTGTTGAAAGAACTTTCAACTTGGCGGATCTCTCTCTTTGAATTATGTCTCTGTGGTTTTCATCAATCATCCGTTGTTTTCCCTTTTCTCCTTTTTCCTTATCAGTCTTTACATCTTTCATGGTTAATTGTATTTCAGGTGAATAACGTTATAATTAATAAATGCTTTCTTCTCCTAATTGCTTTTGTATAGATAAAAATTGGTGCTTTTGTTAGTCTCCTCATGCTCTAAGCTGATTTATTTGATAGGTAATTTAATTCTTCTGCAATTTGATTAGAAGGATCTCTCGAATTCTGATAAATTGTAAAGAACTTGCAAGGCTTAAAAGCTATGGGAAGTAGTTCATTTGAATCACGAGAAAATCAGACGAAAGGTAAGTAGAAACCTTGAATCTAGTTTCTGAAAAAACATATACCAGATTGCAGAAAAGCCAATAGAATACGTAGTACTAGAAAACAAGTGGCACATCCTTATTCTTTCTATTATAATCGTGCTCTACGATCACCAATAGATTACATATTTGAAAAGCCAATAGTAACATAAATCAATACATTCTTCAATGAAATAAAACCATAGTCTGCGCCAATATGGGTTTACCCAAAGGATCGCGAGTAACCCCAACATCACTGTGACGCAGGACGCAACAAAACTCCAATAGAATGCCACCATATCAACCGCAGATTCATCTTCTGCTCCTTTGGATGATGTTTCTAGCAACTCTGGGAGATTGGTGCAGCTCTTGTTAATTGGTGGACCGCAAAGATGGAGATTTCCTCTATAGCTGCTTTCATCAAATGTGGAAAATTGCTCTTTGTCTGGGATTGGGCCGGACAAATTGTTGTATGACACATCGAATTTAGATAAACTGTGAAGTTCGGTCAACTGAGGAGGAATTTGACCATTTAATTTGTTGTGGGAAAGGTCTAGGCTCTCTATCATTTTCAGATTGGAAAAGCTCTCAGGTATAGAGCCCGACAAGAAATTATGAGATAAATTCAATCCATGAATATTTTGAAGGTCACCAATTTCTGATGGAATGTCACCTGTTAACTCGTTGCTCGACAAATCTAGTCCTGCCATGTACTCAAGAATGACACCCTTGTAAGATTCATATCTGTTCTTTGTCATAAAATTCACCTCTACTTGTTCATCTAAACTTCTAAGATGGATTCTATCCAGAAACAGTTCAACAGTAGAATTATAGTAATTACGCATTTCTGCAACGTCAGCTCCTAAATCACTAATTCCCTTACCTAATCCATACAAAGATTCATTTCCTACCTTCCAAAACAACAAATTAGTAATACATGCAGGTATTGAACCATTAAGCCTGTTGTGTGAGAGATCCATGATACTTAATTGTCGCAATTGACACAATTGATGAGGAATAGGTCCTTGTAGATAATTCCCTCTCAAAAGAAGAGCACGCAGATTTGAATGCTCATTGATCTGATGTGGAATTCTACCAGAAAAATAATTATCCCTCAAATCTAAAGTCTCCAATGCAGAGCCTCTGAAAAATGTATTTGGAATTGACCCACCAAGAGCATTATTTTGCAAATAAAGGTGCTCCACTGATGAAAGATTCAGGGTAGATATCATGGATCCGGACAAATTATTTTCGGAGATATCTAGAATTTGAAGACTTGCAAGATTGTTGAATTGGACTGGAATATTACCTTCCAAAAGATTTTTGGACATTGACAGAATATAAAGATTTGAGAAATTGCCCATCCAAGAAGGAATATGACCAGACAAGCGGTTGTTGGATATATCTAAGACCATTAATTCAGTGGACCTTAACAATCCATCTTTAATCTTCCCACTGAAATGATTGTTGTCCAAATATAACAGCAACAATTGAGTCAAGTTCATGTAATTGGGAAAAATCTGCCCGTCGAAATTATTATTTGACAATTCCAACCATTCTAGCGAGAAGCAATTAGTAACTGGAGATTGGGATAATTCTCCTGCAAAATTGTTACTAGACACGTCCAGTAAACGAAGCCCTTGCATCTTGCCAATAGAAGAAGGAATATTGCCTTCAAAACTATTTTTCGATATATTCATATAGACCAATTTCGGAAGGACAATACCCATATTCTGCGGGAGCTTACCACTGAAACTGTTTCTAGAAATATCTAAACTAAGCAAACCATGTTGGGCACTGGTCAGTTGAAACCTTGAGAATGAGTTGTTAATCAAGTACAAAACTTCCAATTTTGTGTTGTTTTCCAACAACCAAGTTGGGAAATTGCCAGCCAACTTATTGTGAGAGAGATCAAGGTATTTTAAGTTAAATTGGTGTAGAAGAAAATTAGGAATGACACCTAAGTTGCAGTTGGGTAAACTGAGGACTTTCAGTTGAAACGTAGGGAGGCAGTTTTCTGTTTCGACTTGTAACAAATCGGTTTCCATCGATAGTTGGAAGACCTCAAGTTTCGAAAGGTTGGCTAATGAACAGAATGAAAACAAGCGCCCTTTAAATTTGTTGTCATAAAGAGCCAAATATTCAAGGGATGTGAGGTTTGCAATTACTGAAGGTAAAATTCCACTTAACTTATTGGAAGAAATATCAAGAACTTTGAGGTGGGTAAGATTGTTGAGACACCGAGGAAGATGACCTTCAAACTTATTTCCTCCAAGATTCAGCTCAAAAAGATTTTTCAACTCACATATTCCTGAGAAGTGAAAAATAAAAGAGTCAAAATTTATAAAAAGATTCAAGTTCTAAATCGGTGACATTTGTAGTTTTGTACATTTGACACTTTCATCTGTAATGAAATTACTTTACCTATCAGGTGGTGGTTTCTTGTAAATTTTTAATACTATGTTTCTTCTACAGAAGCCTTTCAACATTTTTTTAAAAACTATTCGTATTATTAACTCAAGATCTTTCGACATTTTTTAAATTACATTTTTTAGACTAAAAATAAAATATTTTATATTTCTAAATTATTGAAATAATAAAATAATTATCTAAATCAGGGCGGAATTTAGAAGAGACAGGCAGGGGCCATTACCCCTATAAGAAAAATTAAAAAAAAATTAATATACAACATAAAAATATTTGTACAAATAAAACAAAGAAGAATAATCTTTTAGATTAAGAAGAAGCGTGTATAAGATCAAAAAGCAGAACCAAATAGTCCACTGACTGGGCCCACCGCCTCCTGACCTTTGTAAATAAAAATAATTTTTTTATTGTTTAGACGCGGATACATTCTTTAAGAAAAAATATGTATTAAAAAGTCTAATTTCTTTCAGTAAGAGTTCAACTAACGTTGAACTTTCAATCCTTAACCAAGAGCCATGCCCCTAAATCTTCAAGAATATTTTTGTACTTTGAAAGAAGTAATGCCCAAATTTGAGATTTTTTTTATAATTTTCATTCTTTACTTAACTATATGTTTTGATAGAGAATGTGAAATTTTATTGAAATATTAATATATTATCAAAAAAAAAAATTTTTGGTTATGCTAATGAATGCTTATTTAAATTAGAAGTTTATATTGATTTTTTTAATACTCTTCGGCCCTTTTAAAGAAAAAGTCTTGGCTGCTATTAGCTAAAGTGGGCTTGTTCTGCTTAGGGATGGCAGAATAACCTAGACTCAAACGAACCCGGATAATTCGGACTGGGTTGAACCCGTATCGGAGTGTAAAAAAATCCAGATCTGGAATAGATCTTAGTGACCCGGACGTATCCGGGTCCGGTTCCGAGTTTGGGTAAACCTAGATATCTGGAACCCAGACCTGGATATCTTTAGTTTAATGATATTTTTTCATATAAATAGAAAAAAAAGGGATGCCCTAATTTCACAACCTAGCCACTTCAACTCCTCTTCTCTTCTCATTCTTTTCCTCTCTCTTCTCTTCTCTTCATCAAATCATCCTTTTCCTCTCTCTTCAACTCTTCTCTTCATCAAATCATCACCATCACTCGTCATACCTTCGCTGTGTTCATGTTCATCAGCCTCCATTTGGCCGTTGTTTTGCGGCTGTGACGTTCATCGACACCTTTGCCAATCGTAAATTCGAGGCTGTGATGTTGTGGTCGTCATCGTCGTCGTCATCATCATCATCAATAGCTGACATTCGTTGCTTCGCCGGACGCCGATCCTTGATGTTCATGAACTGAAGCCGTGAATCGTGAGGTTGAATGTAGACATGAATTTTGTATTTTGTGAATGTTGTATTTTTGAATGGTTTATTGCTTTGAAACATTGAAAATTTTAGAATTTGTATTTGATTTTTAAGAATTTGGGTTGTATTTGATTTTTGTAGAACTAGGTTTGTATTGTTTTTAGTTTTTTTTTTTTATTTGTATGTGATCCGGGTTTAAAACCTGCAATCCGAAAATCCGGATTTTTCCGAGTTTAACCCGGACCGGACCCGTACTCATAAAAAGTGGGTTTAAATCCAGGTTCGATACGACCATTTTGGTGTCCGGGTCCGGAACCGGGAAGGCCAAACCCAGACCCGGACCCGGAAATTGCCATCCTTAGTTCTGCCTCTAATCTAAATCAAGCTGCACTAATTTGTATATAAAAATATTTTTCTTATTTAAAAAAGAGCTAAAAATAGATAAATCACATGAAAAGACTTTTTTTTAACTTGTAACAATTAATTTAATTGAATTTATTTTTGTAAAACTAGAAAATGAATAGAATTATGCAAGAGCTTGGTTTAAGATGAATAACAATATTTTTTAAATTTTAATAAAACATTTATTTTCTTTTAAATTAATAAATTTAATTACTAGTTTAACTAGATAAATGTGGAAGGGATTGGGTTAAGATGAGTAATATTACTTTACAAATTTTAATAGTTTATGTAAAATGATTTTAAAATGTCTTGACTAGAAATGATAATCTTTTATTTTGTTCATGTTTTACAAGTGGGATAATAATTTTATTCCCTTGGATTTAACTAATTTTTTAAATTATTTATTTTTACGGTTTTATATTGTTTTATGTCCTTTTTAAAGTTATGGGGGTATTTATAATAGTTTACACATATATGTATTTAAGTATATTTTAACTTGACTTAAGATATTTAATTTTATCACCCCTTAGGTGGCGGTATTTCCACCCCATCTTTTGTATAAGAGTGATGATACAACCACAAACTTTTATACAAACTGATTTGACATTAAGTTATGAAAGCAGCCAATTACCACCAAAGAAAACTAAAAATAAGAGCAACCGACTGCCATTATCAATTCATCATGAAGAAATATGTAATGGACATTCAGATTTTGGCACGCAAAGATACCTAAAATCTTTTAATTTTGTTTGGTATTGTATTTTGTAATTTAATTTGCTGTCATCGTACTAATTTTTAAGGTTTTTATTACTGAAATTCCAGTACATGATGATTAAATGGTTTGCTTCAGTTTGTAGCTTATTTTTCATGTTAGTGGGGGTGTTTGCGTGGTGTGCGGGGAATATCACTACCCAACTTCAAAATATATATAACCACAATTTGGTTTAAGGTCTAAGGGGTGTTTGTCTTTTGCTCTATGGGAGTATTTCTTGACTCATAAGAGTCTCTGAATGCACGGGCATTCAATCAATATTCGATTGGACGGATAATTGGCTTTTACTTAATGATAATAAAGGGCAACAAAAAAAACGAGGAGTTCTTATTATTACTACAGATTAGGTAACACTCCCTTTGATACTTCCAAAGAAAAGTGCGACTGTGTATTTTGTTTCATTTTTCCGGATTCTACTAGAAATCATATACGAACTTGTTCTAAGTGGATTTATTGGAGCATTTAAGAGTGGAGCTATTTGCGCCCTAACAAGTACTATAAACATCTATTTACTTAGACACCAATTTTCATAGATTACATCATCTAGACTTTTATTAATACACCCTTTTAAATTTTAATACCAAAATCTATAATTGTCCTCAAATAAGGGCTAGTTTGGTAATCATGTAGCTTTTAAAATAATTTATGTTAGTTGTGCTGTAAAAAAAATTAGATGTGAAAAGAATTAATTTAACTTTTAGTAAAAAAATTTTAAAATTACTAGGAGGTTTAAAAACAGTTGTATGTGTTTGGTAAACCTTAATCTTAAATGGTTGTAAGAATATAAATGACTGAATTGGACATAATATTAAATCAAATTTATTTAAACATTTATAAATATGTATATAAAATATTTTTAGTATTTGTACATATAATAATTGACTATTATATATATTTTATATTATTAATTTCATTTTTATTTTGTTATCTCAAAATAATTAGTAATAATAATAATCTCTTTAAAGTTAATGATTTTATTTCCTATTTAATAAGGATAATTTTGGATTTTTATAATATATATGAGGAAATATATAGAATTATATTAAATATAAAAGTGTTTCTCAAAATCATATTTTGAAGAGTTACTCTTTTCTTACTTTTTCAAACTTTACTGTAGGATGGGGTGATTTTACCAAAAGTGATTTATAAAAAAATTTACCAAACACTAAAATTAGCTTTTAACTTTTCAAAATAACTTTTGAGCCTCCTAAAATCAATACAAAAAAAGACCTAAATCTCTTTTGTTATACATATTTTTATTTCTACATTTGTAAAAATAATTTTTACAACAAAGAACGTATTTCAAATGTCTCTAAACTTGTTTTCGGAATGAATGAAGGTTTTTTTTTTTTTTTTAAAAAAGCTAAACTTGTTCGGAATGAATGGAAATCCCGGCTCATTCCATGTGAATATTGGAGAGTTATTTGATTGAACAAATTTTATTCTCACTAATTTATTATCATGAATGTATTGGATCTTACTAATGTAAAAGTTGGATAATCATAGACAAATATTACCAATAATATAATTCTTCATAATTTATAGTCACTAATTAATCAAGAAAATATATTAGATTTAACTTTCACGAAATCAACAAGGAGAGACCGAAAAAAGAAAAAGTGTCTGAAGCTTTAATTTTATTATTGTTTGATAAACATCTTGTATGCAAGAAATTTAATGTAAAATGAAAATTCAAGATCAAAATTGATGGTATTGAGGAAATTAAAATTACGGTTTCTGGTATGGATGTAGTAAATTAGCGTCAAGAATAATATATTTTTTATTCGATTGTATAAGGTTGCACTTAGTATTAAATTAACTATAGATAACTTAATAATATAAAATTTTATTTAAAGATGGGTGTTTGAAATAGTTTTTAGGGTATAAATAGTCCCACCCTTGTCACAATCATAATTGAATGGCGTTGCATTTTTTTTAAAAAATTTAAACTACTAACGGTGTACCTTAAAGACTTATTTAAACTGCCATGAAAATTGGAATCAAATTGCCCATATGTTTTGGTCATTATCATCTTTATCGATTATAGAAGCCTTGTTTGTGAGAAATAAAGTGCCGAAAAATATGATTTTGTTTAGGGAGGGATTTGTTCATTTCATTATGCGTTCATTTGATGACTTCTCTGTATACTCGTGTTTTTTTCTAAAAGTTATTTTTAATTTATTGTTGTTGCGACGTCTATTAGTATTTTGATAAAACTAGTTAAAGATTAAGGACCTATTTGATATTATTTTCAGCCAGTCATTCTTCATTTACGAGTTACGACAAGAAATAAACAAGAAATAAAGAAAACCTATTTAGTACGTCATTTGAAAATAATACTAAATGCATCCTAAAAAAATTCCTATATTTCAAATATAGATATTCAATTCTAATCGTCGAAAAAAACAACCATGCAAATTATTACCTTGGCTTTCAAGAGAGCCGTTTAAATCATTGTAACTTAGATCCAACGATTTCAAGTTTCTTAATTTAGCTAATCCTGCACCAAGAGAAGAAATGCTCTTAGTTATGGTTTTATTTTATTTTATTTTTTCAATCAATTAGACATCTTTATTTTTCAATCAATTAGACATCTTTTGAAAAAAAAAAGGTCCAAGAATTTAACAACAACAATAATAATTAATAAATATTTTTTTTTTTTGCATTTTGTAGCTTTTGCACAAAGAAGAGTTCATTACACTTGGAATTGATCAGCAAATCAGGACTTTGCACAAATGGATGTACATGCATACCTTCATTCTCATGGACACCGCCAAAATAGTTGTCAGACAAGTCAAGACTCTCCAATTCTTGGAAAGGCAGAAACATTGACAAATTTAGAAATCCAGAACGAAACCGTCGTGTAAGTTTAATTCCATCGAGTGATAGTTGATTCACCCGTCGTGTGGTGGCATTAACGCACTCAACTTGCTCCCAACCACAACAATCAGACATTTCATCATCAACCCATGAAGTTAGAATTTCGTCTTCATATTCAATATCGCTGACTGCTATAAAGAATCTCTTGATTTCCAACAGAGCAGTCCTCTCTGTTTCCAAGCAACCTTTGTACCCATGCATTTGAAATAAGCATATGGAAACCCACGCTAAGAGCTTAAACAAAAACATATTCATTATTGTAACCAAAGCACTCACAAGATTAACACGCTTTGAAAGTAAAACGTGATCACCACTCAAGCATGTTTAACATAAAAGTTTATACCCCACGCTTGACTTGTAAAAGCTGGGCATATTCCATGCTTTCCAGAGTGCTGATCAAATTGGGGACGCAATGGATAATTCTCAATGATTCATTGGTTGACTGACTCTATCACTAATTTTAAATTTTATGATAAATAGAATCAAAAAATTAAAGTAAATTTTATGATAAATAGAATCAAAATATTAAAATAAATGTATTAAAAATTTAAATTATTTTGAATATTATGTAAAATAATTATTTTAACAATATTAGTGTGTGAGAATGTTTTTAATTGTAGAATGTATTTAATGCAAATATTTATTTAAAATCTCTACAAAAAATAAAAATATATCATTCAAATAAATATAATAATTTACATATTAAAATTTATTAAAATATTAAAATACTTTGATATTGTTAGCTACTGCATAGATTACATTATTTATATGGTATTTGCATTTAATAAAAATTTTAAAGTCAATTTTTTAGAATAATAGAGGTAAAAGGTATAATGGTCAAAAAGAGATCTTAGTGTCTTTTTTTAAAAACTTGGGGTGTTAGTGACCATTTTCCCAAACATTGAGTTGTAGATGTCTTTTTTCCATATTACAGAGAAAAATCTATTGGTGATAGTATCCAATTCATAAAAATAGGTCATCCATGAAACACGGTTTGAAATTGGTTAGGCAGGCTGCAATGTGACTTGTGAAATGGATTATTCTTAATGATTCATTGGTTGACTGACTCTATCATTAATTTAGATAACAGTCGCCAATCTTAGAAGCAATGCAATTTAAAGTAGCCATGTTCAAGATCCGATTCGATCAAACCAATCGAATCAATCCAAGCTAATCTAATTTTTGTTGGATTGACCTTTTGATTGGATTGAATTGGATTGCAAAATGGTTAATCCAGTATTATTAGATAAATTTATTGATCCTTATGTTCAAATTCAATATAAATCAATTCAACCAATTAATTTTTATTTTTGTTGCTTTTTTTTTTTTTTAAATCTATGTAACACTTTTATATTTTACTTTCTAAAAGAGTAAAACCTAATTTTGTATAACTATAAATATGTAGTGATAATGTAGAGTACAAACTACAAATTGCAACCAATGTTTGCTTTTAATATTTAGATTTCAATTTTTTTCAATCATAGAATAATAAAATATATGAATTAGGAAATATTAATGAAGTTCATATTTTTTGTCTTCTAATTACTAGTAATTAGAACCTTGAAGAGCAATTGACTTTTTATTTTGTAAATTTTTATATTAATCAAATTGATCGGATCAGATTAATCAGATTTAACTTTTTATTAGTTTGGATTATATTAGATTTTAACTAGTGATTAGATCAAATTGATCTACAATATAAAATCCAATAAATGATGAATTGGACTTGAATTTGATAAAATATAATGGATTTGAACCATTGAACACCCTTAATTTAAAGCAAAATCGACATTTGTTTTCACGTACCGTTTTTTAAATTGGTTTTAAAAAACGAGAAAAACATTTACTGAGAAAAATGGAGAGCACAGAGTCGAGAAAAAAGATGGCTTTAGAATAGACAAAGAAAAGTGAAAATCAATGCCTATTTCTTAAATTGGGTTTTCACTTCCTTTTATAAAAGGCAATGCCCCTTATGTCAGTTGCCAATAAAGCAATGGTGGTGTTATTAATGCTAATAGTGAGAATGACATTTTCGTCTTTTTATAGAATTTTTTTTTTTATCATGATAAGGGTCCAATTATGTTGCAATGTGGTACGGTACCACTGTTGCTTTTAATCATTGGATCTTACTAATACAACTGTACAACTATAGATTCAATAGCTGATTGCAACAGTGGTACGGTACCACTGTTGCAACATAGTTTTGCCCCTATGATAATTGATAAGTTGAATGATAAATGTGGTATTTTCACATATAAATGAATATTTATAATTTTTACAAACTAAAATAGTTAATTGTTTGTTAAAAGATTACATGTATCTTTTTTTTTTTTTTGGAAAAAAGAAATTTACACCCCAGGTTTGGAAAAATGGTCATCAACACCCCTAAGTTTTTAAAGAGGGACATCCAGATCCTTTTTTGACCATTATACCCTTTACCTCTATTATTTTAGAAAAATTGACTCTAATGCTTTACAATAAATAGAAATATAATATTAAAATTAATGTAATAATATATATTTTAAAATAATTTCAATATTTAAAAATGTATTTTAATATTTTATAATCTATTCGATATATTTTATTATATTAAAGTAAATTTTATGATTAATAGAATTAAAATATTAAAATAAAGGTATTAAAAAATTAAATTATTTTGAATATTATGTAAAATAATTATTTTAACAATAATAGTATGTGAGAATGTTTTTAATTGTAGAATGTACAAACATTTATTTAAAATCTCTACAATAAATAAAAATATATTATTAAAATAAATATAATAATTTACACCCTAAAATTTATTAAAATATTAAAATATTTTAATATTGTTAGCTACTGCATAGATTACATTATTTTTATGGTATTTTTATTTAATAAAAAATTTAAAGTCAAATTTTCTAGAATAATAGAGGTAAAGGGTATAATAATCAAAAGGAGATCTTGGTGTCCCTCTTTCAAAATTTAGGTGTGTTGGTGACTATTTTTCCAAACTTTGGAGGTATAGATGTCTTTTTCTTTTTTAAATGCATCATACTAATGAGCCTTGAATTCAAGACTTTAGTCCTACAGAGGCTTTTTTTTTTTCCTACTAGAGCTAGATTACATTTACTCTTTAATTATATATTTTTTCTGTAATTGTTTTAACATCGGAGATGAAATGACGAGATATTAAAAATTTATTAAGAAACTAAATGGTAAAAATAATATTTAAGAGGAGCAGAAGCACAGGCGGGTGTAGAAAATTAATTCATTGGGGTGTAACTATAATAAAAATTAATAATTTATAAAATTCACCCCAATATCAGAATCTCTTTATAAGTTTGCCCTCTTTGAATAATTTTTTTTAAAATTAGTACGAAAGTAAAGATTTTTTTTTTTTAAATTTTTGAGCAGAATCAATTGCACACACTAGCTTGTATGTGGATCTGCCCTTGAACAGAAGTGTCGTTTCCCTTAAAAATAAGAGAAATACGGTAGTAAAAAGAATAGCATATATAATTGAAAAATCAAACCTAAAAAGTTCGAAGAAGCAACTTAATTGATGGTAATTAAATGTAGTACTCCCCATGAATGCAAGATAATCCCACCAAAAATCAAGTCGGTGCGATTAATTGAGACCTAAATTTGCAACAATATCTGCAGCCAAATATTAATTTATTGGCTTCACTAAATTTAGTAAAATAGTCTTTACAAGAAATGTAACTTTTTATGATATTTTTATATTTGGTCATAGAATAGTATTATGATGACAAACTTTTGAAATCGTAACGAATAGCATTGTCCTGACTTATGTTATATATTGTGACCAATAATATTTGTTTTAGAATGCAGTAGCTAGTTTCTTATTCAACATTTTTGAGACAAATATTATTTTAGTCACCAATATTTTTTTTTTCAGAGCATAAATTTCTCTTCAAAATTAAACATTTTTGGACAATATTTCATCATTTATGACATAATGAATGATCACAAAATATAATTATAGGTGATAAAGTTATTTGGTGGCACATGCTATGTGGTCGATAGGGTAAGAATCCGCCTCCACCCTATGCCCAAGGTTTCTTTTCTTAGGAGGTCGGCTCGGCTCGGAGCTGCTTCCTTCACCATCACCCACTTCTTCAGGGACCCCAACCCCACCAGAACTGTGGTTCTCGCCAGAGCCCGACGCAGGTCCCCCTCTATTTCCTACAAGCTCTAGTTCAGGGGAAGATGAAATGGTCAAGGGATGTGGGTACTCAAGGGTATCCCTACCATGGGAGAAGCCTACACTACTAGAGGGATGTAAAAAATCAGTGGGTATTGACAAGTTAAGGCGTGAATCCTCTGATTCTTCGTCACCCTCATCTGCAATCAACCTCCTTCTCCGATTTGACATATCGGACTCCCAAAAGGAAACCAAAACAAACCCAAGTACACGAATATAAAAAAGGGCAACACAGAACCCAATCAACAACAACCAAAGAAGAGGTTAAAGGCTATACCTGGAATAGACTGACACTGATAGCGCTGCCGTGACAGAGGAAACACCCAGCAAATGGATACTCCGGACGCTGGAGGTGTGAGCAAAGTTCAGTGAAGGATTTGGTTAACGGCAGGGAAGCGAATAACAAAATGATGATTTTATTTAGTCTAGGGATTTGAAACGAAAATGGGGAAAAGGAAGCATTTAAGTGATGGAATATGCCAGCTCACTCACCATATATCGAGGATGGATAGCCTGTCGTTTCAAATTTCAAATACGAAGAGTCGGGAAGTGCCTTGTCACTAACCGTTACAAGAGGCCAGGCTAGATGCAAGCCCAGATATGCAATGGACATGCTCACTAAGGCCCATGCTCAGGTCGGAATCTCCCCAGAAGAAAAATGGTACCTCAGGTCCGTCCCGGTATAACAGAAGACCAGACGAGAAGCCCCCGGGCTGGTAAGATTCGACCATCAGTTTCTACTCTTAACTCATTTTACTCGCAAGACCAGAAACTGGGGGACTGGTGTTAAGTAAATAAAAGCACCAGGGCGACCATGCTACTATTTCCGCACCGGCATGGATCACCTCAACCAAATGGTACGAGCAGAACACGGGGACAAATATGGTCCGACCAGAAACGAGTACCAACCAGGGGAGTATACCGACCAGAGGTACATACCGAGCTGGTACCCATCCCCCGAAAAAGCGGGAACACGATCCCGCAGAATCACGGTAGTTGCGCTTTTCCTAGAACCGTTGCGAGAGATGCGAGATCTCATGTTTGCCCATAATGTAGCAGTTAGAGTCCCATAAGGGGCTGCCACCACCCGAAAAAGGAGGGATGAAGGCTAAACGGGAATGTGGGACAACGGCTATAAAAGAAGAAGAAATCGATGAAGAAGGGGAGAGAAAAATTGAGAGAGGAAAAACGCTGCCAAATTGCAATCAGGCCTTTTTCTCACTAACTTCGAATAAATTAGAAACCATTCTTGAACCCAAATTGCATTGTTTTCCCGTAAACACCTTGTGCTAACTTAGGCATCAGAGGGTTTACGCCGGCAAAACCACTGGCGTCTCTGATCCGTTTTTGGTGAACGCATGTCTAGTAAGAGAAAGGAGGGCGATTCCAACCCCAGTGGTTCGAGCAACAGTTGATAACACAAACGTTGGTGAAAGAATCTGATCGGTAAAAAGGCGAGCAGATTTAAGCATCAACAAGCATGTGTTTCCAAGTGAAGGATGTCTTGGATTCAATGCAAAAGGATGCAGTGGAGATGGGTGCTCCATTGCAGTTTTACACATTTTTCATTCATATGCATGATTGGAATACATTTCCGATTTTCTCATTAATCTTTCTGCTATTTCTTTCTTCTTTTTTTTTCCTTTCCCCTGAAGTACCCTGCTTTTGATATTGGTTCTTTCTTATTCGTTATAGTTTTCCAGCTATTGAAGCAAACTTAGCTACTATGCTTTCTTTTGAAAAATTTATGATTTCCCTTTTTAGTGCTTCTCATATTTGAATGCAGGTCAGTTGTTTGGTCTCTCTAGGGCTCTAGAAATGTTTATTTGACGCTATTGTTTGGTACATTCTTAACTCAAGATATGTTTTTAAAATAAATTTTTAGCTGGCTGCTTGCTAATCAGAAGCTAAAACAATGTTTAGATTCAAATGTTTTCAACAGGTTGAAAAAAAAAAAAGGAAAGTTTGTGTTTCACACTGTTTCTGTATTAAAATTTCACAATTGTTTCCCGATATTTTATCATGATTTGTAAAATGGCCTGGAATTTCTCCTTTTTTTCGACAATTTCTTTATTGTACTGTGTTTGTCTCAATTAACAATCACTCAAGTAGCAACTAGGTCTCATGGAAATAATGGTCATTTTGAAGAATCTGAACTTTATTCAGATTTCAGATTCTTTCCATTTTCTGTAATCTAGTGTTGATACTTTATTATCTTTCCGCTCAGGAATGCTATATAAAACTGTTCTTATCATGATTTATAGGCGGACTTGTTGGGAAGCCCAGTCATCAGACCAGCGGACATAGAGACAACAGCTCTTGGAGCTGCCTTTGCAGATGGATTAGCAATTGGGGTTTTCAAAGAAGAAGAGATTTTTGCTTCTGGAGAATGGGCTAAGACTTCAACCACTTTCAAGCCGGTCTTAAATGAGGAAGTCAGGAAGAAGAAGGCAGAATCCTGGTGCAGAGCTGTTGAAAGAACTTTCAATTTGGCTGATATCTCTCTTTGAATGACGTCCTTGTGGTTTTCATCCACCATCCTTTGTTTTCCCTTTTCTTCTTTTCCTTGTCAGTCTTTACATCTTTCATGGTTGATTTCTTTGTGTAGATTCTTGTGAATTACAGACATAAATTATAATTGTATTTCAGGTGAATAATGTTATAAATAGTAAATGCTGTCTTCTCCTAATTGCTTCTGTATGCATACACGTATAGAGAATTTTTTTTTTGTTAGTCTCCTCATAAATTTGCTCTATGCTAGTTGATTTATTTGTTAGGCAATATACTTCCTCTGCAATTCGGTTGGAGGGGTCTCTCTGCTTCTGATTATTGTACAGAACTTGTAAAGTTGCTGGCACGGGCAAGGCTTAAAGTTCATGTCAAGTTACTCGAAATGAGAAAATCAGATGAAGATAAAATAGGAAAGTTGACTATTAGTTTTCAAATAGATAACAGATTACAGAAAAGCCAAAAGAATACCCAGCACTTGAAAATTAGTTGCGCAAGAATAATGGTACATGCTTACTGTTTCTATTGTGGCCTAGCATGATCATCGATTGAGTACATATTTGTAAAACCAATAGTAACATAAATCAATATATGCATCAATGAAATAAAACCACAGTCTGCGCCAATATGAGTTTACCCAAAGGATAGCGAATAACCCCAATATCACTGTGACAGAGGAGGCAACAAAGCTCCAATAGAAAGCTACCATGTCAACAACAGATTCATCTTCTTCTGCCCCATCAGATGGTGTTTCTGGCGGTTCCAGTACAGTGGTGCAGCTCTTGTTAATTCTTGGACCACAGAGGCCGGAATTACCTCCATAATTTTGCTCATCAAAGTTCGCAAATTGTCCTGCATTAGGGGTTGGTCCGGACAAGTGATTGTACGACACATTGAAGTTAGACAAAAAGTTCAATTCAGTCAGCTGAGGAGGAATTTGACCGCTTAAGTCGTTGTGCGACAGGTCAAGGCTTTCTATCATTTTTAGATTGGAAAGGCTCTGTGGTATAGAACCTGACAAGAAATTATGAGAGAGATTCAATGCACGAATTTCGCTAAGGCTCCCAATTTCTGACGGGATGTCCCCAGTTAATTCATTGCACGAAAAATCCAGTCCAGTCATGTAGTTAAGAATGTCACCTGTGTATGATTCATATCTCTTCTTGGTCATAAATTCTATACCTCTTTGACCTGATGCTTTGTAGAAATGTTTCACCTCGCTTAATTCAAGAGTTGAATTGTAGTAAGCTTCAAATTCAGTGCTAATACTTTGAGTTGTCTCCCAAAGAACAAACGAGCCAGCAGCTTGTCCTAGAGTCCATAGAGTCACATTTGCGAAGCATGCAGGTATTGGTCCATTGAACTTGTTATATGAAAGATCCAAGATATTCAGTAGGCTTAAGTGACATAACTGATTGGGAATGTTTCCTTTCAGCTGATTTCCTCTCAAAAGAAGAATCCCCAGATATGAAAACTCATTAATCCAAATAGGAATACTTCCAGAAAACTCATTATCCCTCAAATCGAGTACTGTTAAACTTAAGCTTCTTCTTAATGCACCAGGAATTGACCCGTTGAAAGCATTCATGTGCATGTAAAGACGCCTCAGTGAAGAAAGATTGAAGGATGATGGCACGGATCCACACAACTGATTTTCAGAAATGTCCAGAAATTGGAGACCTGATAAGTTCCCAAACCAAGGAGGAATTTGACCATAGAGCATATTGTTGGATAGATCTAACTCTAGTAATGAAGTGACCTTTGATAGTCCATCTTGAATCTTCCCACTGAAATGGTTGTTGTTCAAATATAACCAACACAAATTAGTCGAGTTTGGAAAAACTACTTCCCCTTGCAAATGGTTATCTGACAGGCTCAGGAAAGACAATGAGAAGCAACCTGAGAGAAACTGCCTGGGTAACTCTCCTGAAAAATTATTACTCGACAAATCCAACGACTCGAGTCTCTTCATCTCACTCATTGAAGAGGGAATTCTGCCTTCAAATCCATTTTCTGATAAATTTAAACTCAGCAACTCCGGAAGAATCTTACCCATGTTTCCGGGGAGCTGACCGCTTAATTTGTTATGGGAGATGTCAAGACGAAGCAAATCATGCTTAGAACTGGGGAGTTGTAAATCTCCTGACAGTGAGTTATTGAGCAAATACAACGTATCTAATTTTGTGTTATTTTGCAACAACCAAGAGGGAAAGGTTCCTTGGAGCTTATTGTGAGACAGGTCAATGAATCGTAAATCGAGCTGGTGTAAAAGAAAACTAGGGAGTGCATGTAAGCTGCAGTTCCGTAAGTTGAGGGCCTTCAGTTGATATTCAGGGAGCCCTGGAAACTCCTCAGTTTCCATTTTTACCAAACTGTTTGAGAGTTTGAACACTTGAAGTTTTGAATGATTCTTCAGTGAATTGAATGAGAATGAGCCTTCAAATTTATTGTCATCAAGAGACAAATACTCAAGAGATGTGATGTTAGCAATAACAGATTGCAGATTCCCAGTTAACTGATTGGAGGACAGATCAAGAACCTTGATATGGGTCAAGTTGCTGAGACTGGGAGAGAGGTGGCCATATAAATTATTCTCGCTTAGATCCAACTCAGCAAGGTTCTTCAATTCACATATACCTGAAGAGACGAATCAGAGAGAATTAAATAACTATGAAGATTTATTAGGTTTAGACCAAAAATTACCAAGCAAGTTGGTAAATATTACTATGGGTCAAGTTTCTAGAGGACCGTTTATGTAATTATGACTTACGCCCAATGCTTCAAGATTCTAAACTAGCCAAAATCCTCTCTCCCTAGGGAGGTGCACAACAACTCTAGGATATGCTCATCCATGATCATTCATATCTAACAATTAGATGTGAAATTATGGGAGGAATAATTATCAACTAGATTGGAAATATATGTATATATATTGATGCAGAAATCTTATCGATGTTGTTGTGACCAGGGCTCCACGCCAAGAGTTAAATTTGTTTTTATGGGTGACGACACTTGCTCGCACTTCTTTTCCTTGAGTAGAAACTAGCGACCACAAGCACTTCTTACGAAACTCACTTGTGTTCACAAAAATTGTCAGGGAGACGCCAGATGTTTTCCATTGTGAATCCTCCGAGCTCAAGTCAGAGCCTTTCTGGAAAAACTTATGCCACAACTCTTATGGCTTTTTTTATAATTGTCTTTAGTAAAAAAAGCTTTCTAATTATATCTGAGTAAAAAAGATGCGGGAGAGAGGTTATAAAAATACAGCACCGATATTCTCACAAAGCTAAGTACAAAGCTTTGCACAAAACGGTTCGTTTTGTGCAAAGTATAAAAGCCATTTACACTTGCAAGCAGCAACACCACACACGCACGGAACAAAGAGTGCAGCAATGTTTCTCCCGTCTCTCTCTCTCTCTCTCTCTCTCATTCTCCCTCTTTTATCCCCCACCACACCGCAGTGCAGCAACCATACTAATGCTCATGATGTTACAAATGATACAAAGCTTCCCATTCAGAGGAACAATTGCTAAAGCCCTTGGCAATCATAAGCAATTTTGAAGAACCCAATCAAACCAAACTGAGAAGGTCCCTCATGTAAGAACAAAATTCAAGCAACCATAAGCAAAGCAGTCAACATTAATCACCAAATTAATATATGCTCTGTAAAATAATTTGAAGACCACGATATCCTTAACAAGAACAATAACCATTCAAAATCTATGAGACCTCGAAAACATATTAATTAATCTTTAACAATTAAGCAGTCTGCATCTTTAATTACAAATTAATCTTTAAGCAATTAAGCCGATTGTGTTGGGGGTTAGAGAGCGATGCAGCTGAGATCGACAGAATGAAGACAACGGAGCCGAGAGAGTGAGGAAGATCGGAGCAGAAAGAGTGAGGGAGACCGGAGCCGAGAGAGTGAGGGAGATCGGAGCCCAGGGAGCCAGCTAGATGCTTCAAGCGAGAGACGAGAGAGCTGTCACTGTTGCTGCGTCGTGAGGGAGAACGGAGCTGATATCGAGCTTGTGTGCACACGAGAGAGAGAGAAAGATGTTGCTGTGTGGTGGGGGAGAAAAGAGGGAGACGGGAGAGAGAGATGGGAGGAACGTTGCTGCAGGATTTGTTGCGTGCGTGTGTGGTGTTGTTGCTTGCACGTGTGAATGGCTTTTATACTTTGCACAAAACGAACCGTTTTGTGCAAAGCTTTGTACTGAGCTTTGTGAGAACATTATTTTCCATAAAAATATATAGTGAGAGTTCAAAAAACCGAACTCCCTTACTTACCTAACTGGGGCTTTTATAGGTAGCCAAAACCACCGCCCCAAAATTATGCTCAATCATTAGTTGGTGAGCTACACGACTGTTAGTGGATTAGCTCCATGCTCGGATGTTTGGGAGAAAAGTTGCGGCTTGACTTTTGACCAAGCTTATGATTGACTTGGAGCAAGTTTTTTCTCACGTCAACCAACCGACCACACATTCTCGATCATCTGCACTCGAAAACGAGGAAATTTATCCTCAAAATGAATCCCCTCACACCTTAGCTAAGGAGATCACGATTCACACGAGGCAACGTCTAATCATACTCACCTTTTATCCCTCACACACACACACACACACAATTTTTCGCTAAGATCTGATTCAAACCATCAAGTGGTCTCAAATCTAGTTAAATCCGATTAAAACAAATAAAATTTTTTTTTTGGGGGAGGTTGGGCTAAATATGAGTTTAGGCATATTTTTCTAACATTTTGGATAAAAGGTATAGTTAAGGTGATCTAGGAATTGAAATGAGGTGATTTGGGATATTGAACTAAGTGATTTGGGAGGTGAAATAAGATGTATTGAGTTTATAATAATATGAAGATTCAGTAGAGCTTCTAAGAGTTAATTTACAGAGTTGACATAGGGAGCTCAAGAGAACTCACGGAATAACTTTGGTGAACTCCAAATAGCTCTAGAGAGCTCAGCAGAGCTCATGCTATAACTCACGCGACGTAAGCTCATATATGAAATGCAAACTGGGCATCAAAACCATTATAATAAGAAGAAAATGAGCATAAATAATAAAGAACATACAATATTTTACGTGTTTCTACATCTCAAAGTAATAATTTCCAATCCATTATATATATGAAGTATTATATGATTTTCTTTACAATATCAACAAAACTTTATTCAAGGATGTTTATGGTGGATAATAACATGAGGGGATTTGGGTCTTGTGGAGATTAAAGAGTTTTCTAATAAAAGAATAATGGATGAGCTTCTTTAAGAGATGAGGTGGCCAAGATATTTCATGGAGGTATAAAAATGAAGGAGAAGAAGATAAGACAGACTCTCAAGAAATTAGATATGAAAAAAAATCCCTAATGGCTGGATAGAGCAAAAAGAGAGAGAGAGCTCCATTCAAGTTTGAATATGTAGAGCTTATATAAGAGTGTTTCTGAAGGTATTTTAGTAACTTTACACACATGTGTTCATTTAATGGATGGCCTCCCTTAGGTGAGGTTATTTGAATAATTTCTATTGTGGTCTCTTGATGGTGACATCTAGGAAATTTGGAGACAAAGAAACCTCCAACCACCTTTTTGGCTCTACAGTTGGACATATGGCAGCCTCTCAGCCATGTACTCCTGCAACTTTTTAGAGGATAGTAAAAGAAAATTGAAGAGCGCTGACGTATCCTTTTCTTATTGCTATGCTCAGTTGATTAATCTTTTATTAGTCCTTTGCTTTTAGCCTAATGGACAAAGATATATATCTCTTTTCTAAAGGCATGTAACTTACACACGTGAGGGCTCTAATAGTCATTTTTGAATTCTAATTTTGCCCTTTGAACTGGACAAATTTATTGGAGCTGTCTTCTCTCTCAAAGATTACCCATGGCTGGTCTTTATGTACCCTCCCTTTACATAAAAATATTGACTTTTCTTCTCTTTCATTCTTTGTTACCACGCATTACTTGCACGTTACTCCAAATTAATGTCCCAAATATACCTCCAAACAAAAACCCTCTAGTTTCTTATGTTGAAAGAATTGAGGCACAAGAAACTTAAGAGAAAATGTTGTATGGGCAACACATAGCAACTTTCTGCTAACTCGCTCTTTTGTTTGTTAATGAACTTCTTAGCTATTCTGGAGTGTGTAGCTGAGCTTTCTCATATGTCTAGCAATTTCAACAGCACATTGCTCTGGCGATTGATAGTTGAGCTACAATTTGCTAACTTTGACGATTTTAATATTTGAGTTATACTTAGCTCTGGCAATTGATAGTTAAGCCGCATTTAGTTATATTTGGCTGTTTTAATATTTAAGCAATACACAGCTCTGGCGATTTCAATACTGAATTGTACTCAGGTCTGGGAATTTCAGTACTTGAGCTATATTTAGCTTTAGCTATTTTCAGCTCTAGCAATTCCAATACTGAGTTGTGCTTAACTTTGGCGATTTTAATTATAAGCTATACTTAACTCTTGGATCATGACGACAAAACATGGTAGTGACCCCTAGTGATATACTGTAACATATGTGAAAAAAAAAGAAAAAAAGGTGAGGCGGTTAAAATGTAAATAAAAGTAAAAGAAGAAGCTTGAAACAGGGGAACATGTACACACGTATGAGAGAGTGAGAAGCTTTCAAACTAACCCGAAAACTCGATCCGACCCGAGAACGTGACTCGGCCATATCTCACTATTCCGGCCACCACTCTGGCCAAGCAAGGTATCAATCGGAAGCCCGTGAGACGCTGGTCATACCCTAGCCGTCATTGTCGTTGAAAACCAACAGGATCACCACTGTTTCAAGCTTGAGAAATCGTAGCCAAAACCCATCAACACCGCCGTTGATTCTACCGGAATTTAACCACGCCACCACCTCAGTTTTGTTCCCCACAACTCCCTCTTCAATTTCCAACCATCCACAGCCATCGAGAGCCGTCGATTCTTCCATCGTTGTCGCCCGTGGGAGCTGACCGCCGGCACTATTAGACTCAGCGTGATTGGAACTTTAACACTTGAGCTTCCAGGCCAACGTTGACTAAATTTCGGTTACTATTGACCGATAAGGACAATTCGATAATTTCACATTTTGAGGGCAATTTTATAATTTCTGAGCCTGTGGATATTTTAGTAATTCTTGAAATTGATGATTGGGTATAATTACGATTCCTAGGGTATTTTGGTAATTCTAGTGACACGGGAGTTGTTTATGGATGTATGTTCGTTTCGAGTTTATTGCATCAATTTAGTCCTAATTTTGATTTTTTTCCTTGATTTAGGAGGATCCGCGAGCAAGAACCGATCCGCGAACATGGACGATAATCGAGCATGTATACCGTCACTGTGAGTGGAATATACAAAACCTATTTTCATAGTTAATTAGGATAGTAAAGCATGTTTGCAAAATAAGTATTTTAAATGTTTTGATTTAATGATTTTCTCGAAATGGATTTTATTCACGCATTGATATTGTATTAAAATGTTTGGTTAATGGCTTTCCGTATCGACATTAAATAAAATATGATAATATTTTAAAGATGAGAAAAATGGATTTAGATGTGATAATGAAAAGAAATTTATGATTTAAAGTATGATTCGAATGTACATGAATATGAGTATAGAGATTATTTTTAAAAGCATTGGACAGTACCCTTCCTTCCAGATACAATGATACAAATGAGATGAGAGGCCTTTGGGGCCCGTCTGAACACACATAGTAGATTTGGGTCGTGTGTTTGGGCGCTTCTGCCTTTTGGAGGCATATGCATGGGTATGATGATTACAGAGATACAAATATGAGATACAAATGATAGATATGAGATACAGGCCTTTGGGGCACGTCTGAGTACACACAGAGGCTTCGAGGCCGTGTGCTTGGGCGCTTTTGTCCTTTGGGAGTTAGATTATGCATGCACATATATGATGAGATATGAGATGGTATTTTCCTATCTATTCATGTAGCTCCGGGGTATGACGGTACCTAAATAGTACGTCATTACCCGTCTGTTGAGGTCCAGATACAACGAGATTATTCTCCTGGGTACTGGTTTGGTGATGATTTTCAGATTTGTGTATTCTATATGATATGGTGATATAATTTCCATGGTTATTAAGTACAATATTATATATGTCTTTCATGGTTAGTGATATGATTTAAATGTTACATGATTTATTACTGATTTCTCGCATATGGTTTGATGAAATCGTATTTGGAAATGATATGATTATTTCTTTTAAAATAAGAAATAATTTAAAAAAATTTTTATTCACTGACTGATTTCACTGAGTTTTATACTCATCTCGTTTTTATTATATTCCCCCCCCCCCACCAGGAGGTTACAGGTACACCAGAACGACCCATCGATTGTAAATATATTTTGAGTCTTGGCCACGTGATGGTGTTAGAAGATATAGATGATTTTTGTTAGGACATCCTGGTTATCTCGTTCTTTTGGGATTGTGTAATTTTGTTATATTATTCTTTTGGGATTAAGAATAAACTGAGGTATATTAATATTATTATAATATTATCTATTGAGACTCTGGAGATACCTTGAGTAAAATTCAGCATTTTGGTTGAGGATGTTGATTATTGGAGTTTGTTGTATATTGAATTATTTTAGGAGTGCTTGTTTTATATATTTTTAGATTTGGAGTGTTATATTTATAAAGGAGACTCTGCCGAATTTTCGACAGAATCCTTACTAATTAGATTATTATCAATCTGTTTTGATGAGACTAGATTGCCTTACTGGGGGGATTCGGGGCGGGTCGTTTCAGTTGGTATCAGAGCATGGTTTTAGTTTCTATAGACTTTACTACCTTAGTAAGAATAAGTTTTATTTTTATTAAAGTTAGAATTTATATCTTGTAGGCACCATCATGCTTCGACGTAGTAGTAAACTTGGTCGTGGTTGTACTAGCCCAATAGCTGGGTTGACTTCTGGTAGTGTAAATGCGGGGAAAGTGAACCTATGAATGAAGGGGTAGTTGAATCCTCTACGCATGAAATTGCACAACATGCACTAGGGAATGTCCCGAATATTGAGTAGTTATTTGATAGACTGGCTCAGATTATGACTACAGTTGCGTAAAATCATACTTAAGCGCATGCCGGTAATGCAAACACTATTGAGTGAGTGAGGAGTTTAGGGCAGGCAGTTGAGGATAGAGCCTATCATTGGTGGTAGACAGTGGAGAGACGATATCAGGGGCATGCTATAATTACTTAGGCCATTTTCCGTAAGGAATTCTACAATTATTATTTTACAACTGTGTATCAAGATATTAAACGGAGTGAATTCCTTCGGTTGGTTCAGGGATCTCTAACAGTTGAGGAGTATGAGAAGAAATTTTTAGACCTCTCTAGATTTGCTATATTTGTAGTCGGTGATGAGAGAGAGATGCAGACAGTTTGAAGAGGGCCTCCGATTTGAGATTCGCACTACCGTGACTGCATCATGATACACTGAGTTTAGAAAGGTAGTTGAGGCAACCAAGAGAGTTGAGCCCAATATTTCAGAGGGACGCAAAGTTCATGTACTGAAGCAGAAGCGTAGCCAGAACTGGCCAGATGGTGGCTCTAGTAGTAGGCCGCCCAAGAGAGGGGGCATTCCTACGAGTTATTATGATATTACACAAAGGAGTCAAGGTACAGGCTTCAGGGGAGACTCGAGCCAGGCTGTCAGACATAGCTCAGTGCAGCCATCAGTGGGGAGTAATACCAGGAATCAGGGACAATACGACCGCAGTGGTGAGAGATATCATGATGAGAGTGTGTATCAGGATTGTATGATTGAAATGGGTGAACATGAATTTGAGGCAAATTTGATTTCCTTAGACATTCATGACTTCGATGCTATTTTGGGCATGGATTGGCTTGAATCTCATTATGCTACAGTGGATTATTTCAAAAAGGAAATTGTGTTTAAAAAGCCAGGGAAAATTGAGGTGAAATTATGTGGGGAGCGCAAAGTTCTACCCTCATGTGTTATATCTGCTATTAGTGCAAGGCGGTTGCTAAGAAAAGGATTCTCAACTTATTTAGGTCATGTGATAGATACAAAAGTTAGAGAATTGAGATTAAAGGATATTACAGTAGTCAAAGAATTTCCAAATGTATTTCTAAATGAACTTCCTAGGATGCCACCTAATAGGAAAGTTGAGTTTTTTATTAACTTAGTCCCTGAAACATCTCCTATATCTATGGCACCGTACAAGATGGCTCCAACAGAATTGAAGGAACTAAAGGTTCAATTACAAGAGTTGGTGGATAAAGGGTTTATTAGACCTTGTGTGTCCTCGTGGGGAGCTCCAGTCTTGTTTGTTAAGAAAAATGACAGGACTTTTAGACTTTGCATCAACTACAGGTAGTTGAACAAAGTTCCGGTACGCAATAAGTATCTACTTCTGCGTATTGATGACTTGTTTGATCAACTCCATGGGGTAAAAGTATTTTCTAAGATCGATTTGTGCTCGGGGTACTATCGGCTTAGAATTAAAGAGGTCGATGTTTCGAAAACAACATTTAGAACCCGTTATGGACACTATGAATCCTTAGTGATGCCATTCGGGTTGACAAATGCTCCAGCAGCTTTTATGAACTTTATGAATAGGGTATTTCGCTCGTACCTGGATTGATTTGTGATTGTATTCATTGATGACATCTCGGTGTATTCCCAAAGCGAGGAGGTGCATGCAAAGCATTTGCAGATTGTTTTGCAGACTTTGAGACTGAAGCAATTGTATGCCAAGTTCAACAAGTGCGAGTTCTGGTTGGACATAGTAGTATTTTTGGGCCATATGATATCAGCTGAAGGCATTTATGTTGATCCTCAAAAGATTGAAGTTGTTGTGAAATGGAAACGACCTATAAATGTCACGGAGATTAGAAGTTTCCTGGGGTTGGCTGGCCACTATCGTAGATTTGTAGAGGGATTCTCTACGATTGCTACTTCTCTGACACGGTTAACTAGAAAAAATGCTAAGTTTCAATGGGATGATGACTGTGAAAAGAGTTTTCAAGAACTTAATATACGTTTGACCTCAGCACCAATTCTTACACTTCCATCTAGTAATGAAAGATTTGTGGTATACAACGATACCTCTAGGCAATGATTGGGTTGTGTATTAATGCAGCATGGGAAAATGGTGGCTTATGCTTCTAGACAACTTAAAAAGCATGAGTAAAACTACCCAACATATGACCTAGAACTAGAAGCAGTGGTGTTTGTACTTTAGACATGAAGGCATTACTTATATGGGGCAACGTGATAGGTTTTCACCGATCATAAGAGTCTCAAGCATTTATTTACTAAAAAATAGCCAAATTTGAGATAGATGAGTGGATCGAGCTGATTAAGGACTACGATTACACTATTGATTATCACTCAGGCAAAGCAAATGTGGTAGCTGATGCACTAAGTAGAAAGTCTTCCAGCTCTATAGCTCACTTGCGATTGACATATATACCTTTGTTGATCGAGTTGAGATCTTTGGGAGTCGAGTTGAACGCTAACAATTGTGGAGCTTTAATAGCTAACTTTTGAGTTAGGCCGACTTTGATTCACAAAGTTCACCAAATGCAAGCTCATGACCCACAACTAATGAAATTGAAAGAGGATGTGCAAAAAAGTTTACGAACCGATTTCACGGTGAGAGGCGATGGAGTCTTAGTCATGGGTAATAAACTCTGTGTACCTAATATTAGGAATATGAAAAAGCAGATTATGGAAGAAGCTCACTGTTTAGCATATGCAACGCATCCTGGTAGTACAAAGATGTATCGTACCTTGAGGGATCATTACTAGTGGCAGGATATAAAGAGAGAGATAGCAGAATTTGTTTCTCGAAGTTTAGTCTGTCAGCAGATTAAGGTTGAACACCAGAGGCCTGCAGGGTGTTCTCAGCTGCTTTCTATTCTTGAGTGGAAGTGGGAACACATTACCATGAATTTTGTGGCAGGACTTCCATGTACTCAGAAGGGACATGATAGTGTTTGGGTGGCTGTTGATCGACTTAAAAAATCTGCTCACTTCTTACCATTCAAAACCACTTATTCAATGAACAAATTAGGAAGCATTTATGTGGCTGAAATAGTTTGACTTCACGGAGTACCCGTGTCTATAGCCTCAAATAGAGATTCTCGGTTTACTTCTAAGTTTTAGACTAGCTTGCAAAATGCTTTAGGCACCAAGTTGAACTTCAGTACAACTTTTCATCCACAGACTGACGCACAGTCAGAGCGTACTATTCAAATCTTGGATGATATGTTTCGAGCTTATGTTATAGAATTTAAAGGTAACTAAGATAATTATTTACCTCTGATAGAGTGTACTTACAACAACAGCTATCAAGCTAGTATCGAGATGACACCATATGAGGCTTTGTATGGTAGAAAATGCGGGACTCCAGTATGTTGGGATGAGGTTGGTGAACGGAGGTTATTCGGTTCAGAATTAGTTCAGGATACTAACGCGAAATACAATTGATCGAGGATAGATTAAAAGTGTCCTAAGATAGATAAAAGAGCTATGCAGACAAGCGTAGGCAGAAACTTGAATTCAAAGTTGGTGATAAAGTTTTCATACGTATATCTCCTTAGAAATTGGTGCTTCAATTTGAGAAATGTGGGAAGTTAAGCTCACATTACATTGGACCATATGAGATCATCGAGCGCATCGATCCATTAGCTTATCGATTAGCTCTACCACATAAGTTATCCAGAATCCACGATGTGTTTCATGTCTCAATGCTCCAGAAGTACATATATGTCGCAAGCCATTTGTTATTGAAGCAACCAATTCAGTTGAAGGAAGATTTAACTTACAAAGAGGAACCAGTGGAGATACTGGAAGACAAACACCAAGTTCTGCGTTCTAGGACCATTCCTCTAGTTAAAGTACTGTGGAGGAATCACACAAATGAATAGGCTACCTAAGAACGCGAGGATTTAATGCGAGCTCAATATCTCTATCTTTTCTTAATAGATACGTAAATTTCAAGGACGAAATTTTTATAAGTGGGGAGGATTGTAACAGATGTGAAAAAAAAAAAAGGTTAGGCGGTTAAAATATAAATAAAAGTAAAAGAAGAAGCTTGAAATAGGGGAACATGCACACACGTGTGAGAGAGTGAGAAAAGCTTTCAAACTGACCCTAAAACTCGACCCGACCCGACTCGCGAATGTCACCCGGCCATATCTCGAGATTCCAGCCACCACTCCGGCCAAGCAAAGTATCAATCGGAAGCCTGTGAGACGCTGGTCATACCCTAGCCGTCATTATCGTTGAAAACCGACGGGATTGCCGCCGTTTCAAGCTTGAGAAATCACGGTCAAAACCCATCATCACCACCGTTGATTCTACCGGAATTTGACCATGCCAACACCTCAGTTTCGTTCCTTACGACTCCCTCTTCAATTTCTAACCATCTACAGCCACCGACTGTCGTCGATTTGCTGTGGTTCAGCCGTCGTAGTTACATAGCTACCAAGCTAGATTTCGGTATCGTTGTCGTGCGTGGGAGCTCACTGCCAACACTATTAGAATCAACGTGATTGGAACTTTCAGACTTAAGCTTCCTGACTAGCGTTGACTAAATTTCGGTCGCTGTTGACCGGCGAGGGTAATTCGGTAATTTTATATATTTAAGGGCAATTTTATAATTTCTGAACCTGCGGATATTTTAGTAATTCCTTAAATTGAGGATTGGGTGTAATTACAATTTCTAGGGTAATTCGGTGATTTACGATTTCATAGTATTTTGGTAATTCTATCGACATGGGAGTTGTAAATTATGGATACATGTTTGTTTCGAGTTTATTGCATAAATTTAGTCCTAATTTCGATTCACGGAAAATAATTATGTCGTTTCCTTGATTTAGGAGGATTCGCGAGCAAGAATAGGTCCGCGGACGTGGACAATAATCGAGCGTGAACACCGTCACTGTGAGTGGAATATACAAAACCTATTTTCATAGTTAATTATGATAGTAAAGCATGTTTGCGAAATAAGTATTTTAAATGTTTTGATGTAATGATTTTCTCAAAATGGATTTTATTCACGCATTGATATGTATTAAAATGTTTGGTTAATAGTTTTCCGTATAGACATTGAATAAAATATTATAGTATTTTAAATATGAGAAAAGTGGATTTAGATGTGATAATGAAAAGAAATGTATGATTTAAAGTATGATTAGAATGTACATGAATATGAGTATAGAGATTGTTTTTAAAAGCATTGGACAATACCCTTCTCTCCAAATACAATGATACAAATGAGATGAGAGGCCTTTAGGGTCCGTCTGAACACACATAGAGGCTTTGGGCCGTCTGTTTGAGCGCTTTTGACTTTTGGGGGCATATGCATGCGGTATGATGATTACAGAGATACAGATATGAGATATAGAGAGATGTTGAGATACAAATGATACAGATGAGATACAAGCCTTTGGGGCACGTCTGAGTACACACAGAGGCTTCGAGGCCGTGTGCTTGGGCGCTTTTGTCCTTTGGGAGCTAGATTATGCATGCACAAATATGATGAGATATGATGTTTTTCCCTATCTATTCGTGTAGTTCCTAGGCGTGATGGTACCTAAATAGTACGCCATTGCCCATCCGTTGAGGTTCGGATATGATGAGATTATTCCCCTGGGTATTGGTTTGGTGATGATTTTCATATTTGTGTATTTTATATTATATGGTGATATGATTTCCATGGTTATCAGGTACAATATTATATATGTCTTTCATGGTTAGTAATCTGATTTAAATGTTAAATGATTTATTACTGGTTTCTCGTATATGGTTTGATAAAATCGTGTTTGGAAATGATATAATTATTTCTTTTAAAATAAGAAATAATTTTAAAATTTTTTTATCCACTCACTGATCTCACTGAGTTTTATATTCATCCCGTTTTTATTATATTCCCCCCCCCCCCCCCACCAGGAGGTTATAGGTACACCAGACTGACCCAGCGACTGTAATGAGTGTTGGCCACATGATGGTGTTAGAAGATATAGATGATTTTTGTTAGGACATCCTGATTATCTCGCTCTTTTGGGATTGTATAATTTTGTTGTATTATTCTTTTGGGATTAAGAATAAACTGAGGTATATTAATATTAGTTATAATATTATCTTTTGAGACTCTTGAGATACCTTGAGTAAAATTCAGTATTTTGGTTGAGAATGTTGATCGTTGGAGTTTGTTGTATATTGAATTATTTTAGGAGTGCTTGTTTTATATATTTTTAGATTGGGAGTGTTATGTTTATAAAGGAGACTCTGCCGAATTTTTGGCAGAATCTTTATTAATTAGATTATTATCAGTCCGTTTTGATGAGACTAGATTGACTCACTTGGGGGGATCCGGGGCGGGTCGTTTCGTATACATAGATCTTAAGGGAGAGGACTTCTCAATCCCCCAGGTACGTAATCTTACTGAGGTATTCTTATATTAATGATTTGTTCATGTTTACAGCTCTTTGGTGACAATCAATATAAGTTAGTTAGAAGAAGGATATCTAAAGGTATCTAGAGTAGTTAGAAGAAGAATATCTAAAGGTATCTAGAGCTATACTCTAGAAGTTAATCATGGTGATTCATAAGTGGAAATGAATTATAATAAAAAAAAAATCATAAAAAATAAGGAGTAAATCATTTATTCACAACCACGTGGTGATAAAGATAAATTATCCACCTAAATTATCCATGTAAAATATATTAGAGAAGATAAGCTATTGCATCACACTTCAATTATAGTGAAGATCTTAGCAAAGTAAGCTATACCCATGGGAGCAGCAGTAATAATAATAAGAATAATAACAACAACAACAATATGAAATAATAATAATAATAATAATAATAATAATAATAATAATAATAATAATAATAATAATAATAATAATAATAATAATAATAATAATAATAATAATATCAGCAATTTTAGAAGTGATAATCGAAGAAAGAGAGATTAATATACTAACTTCAATCTGGAGAGCTAAGCGAGATATGATATATCTTGAATACTTAAGTTATTAGTCTTGATCTAATAGGTACAACTCCACTTGATTGCTTGCTCTTCTCAAGTATTTCCACTTGGCTAAGTTTGCATCTGATGATACCTTTGTTGTCCCTTATTCAAATATAGCCCAACACAAACCAGCCACCACTACAAAACTTTTTGTAGTGTTCCCCACAGATGGCACCAATTGTTTTAATTGTATTTTCACTAAGACCTAATTCGAATGATTGAGTGGTTGTTTTTGATGGATCTAGGTGAAATCTGATTAAAATAAATAAAATTTATATTTTAGATGGAGATTGGAATAAGTTTGGGTTTAGGTGTATTTCTCTGACGTTCGATACATGAGGTGTAGTTAAGGTAATCTGAAAGGTGAGATGAGGTGATTTGGTAGTGCACTGAGGTGTTTTGGAGGTGAACTGAGGTGATTTGAGAGATGAGTTGAGATAATTTGGGAAATAAAATGAGGTGATTTAGGAGTGAATTAAGGTCTTTCGAGTTAAGAATAATATAGAGAGCTCAATAGAGCTTTGACATAAGGAGATAGTTGATGAGTGCTGATATGTTATTTTCTTATTGCTATGCTCAATTGATTATTCTTTTATTGGTCCCTTGCTTTCAGCCTAATGGACAAAGATATTTATTCTTTTCTTGATGACATGCAGCCTACACACGTGAGGGCTCTAATTGTCATTTTTCAATTCTAATTTTGCCCCTTGAACGGGGAAATTTATTAGAGTTGTTCTCTCCTTTAGAGATTGCCCCTAGCTTGTCTTGAGGTATCCTCCATCACATAAAAGTGTTGATTTTTCTTCTCTTTCATTCTCTAGTGCCACGTATCATTTACCCATTGCTCCATATTAATGTCCTAAATACACAACCCTAACATTCACACACACTCTTACACACTCTTACACACACACACTCATAAGGGAAAAAGACACCTACACCATAAAGTTTGGAAAAATAGTCACGTAAACTTTAAGTTTTTAATCACAAAGACTCCTTGTGACTATAATATCTTTTGTAGATAAGTAACTAAGAAAAATGATTTTAAAAGATTTTAATGAAAACAAATGTTATTTAAATAATATAGTTTGCCTGATAGCAAATACTATTAGAATATTTTGAATATATAAAATAATTTTTAAAATGTAAATTATTATATCTAATTTAATAATATACTTGTATTCATTATAAAATCTCTAAATAATCTTTGGGAAGGATAGATTTTACAATTTATAAAATATATTTCATGTATTAATAATTTTAAAATTATTTTATATAATATCGAAAAAGATATAAATTTTTATAATTTATATTAATATTATGTTTCTATTTAGTATAAAATTTAGTTTAATATAATATAAGATTGCAAATTATTAATATATTTTCAAATATTGAAATTATTTTAAAATGTATATATTGTTACGTTTATTTTAATATTATATTTTTATTTGTACTAGAATATTGGAGTCCATTTTTTGAGTTAATAAAGGCTTAGGATATTATAGTCAGAAGAAGGTCTCGATGTCTCTTATTAAAAATTTGGGATCTATATAACCATTTCCTCAAAATTTAGGTTATAGATGTCCTTTTTCTATTTTTAATTTTAAAAGATAGGTGGAGGCAATTGGGAAAGTCCAAATTAAATTTTTTGCCTCTTATCTCCTTAATGAAAGAAATTTTGCTTAATAGCTACTTGGTCAAGTCTTTGACAACTTTAAGAAAATATTTTCAACTATATTGAAAACATTCAAATAGGAGAGAGTTCAGGTATACCTAGTCTTGTTATGGATGCGGTCATACTATTTCCACTTAGATCCAAAACTTCCAAGTTTGTTAAATTTGATAATTCTGCCAGAAGAAAAAAAAATAGAAGGAAAAAAAAGAAAGAAAAAAGAAAGAGTCATTAGATCATTTATAAGCAACGAGCATAAAAATATCGATTCAAATTGAGAAATAAAGAAAAGGTCCCCATAAAGGCAGAAAAAAAAAATGAGTCAACTAACTAACAAACAAACAAACAAATGGAATTTTAAAATTATAATGTATGATTAAGATTTAAGGGTATGCATGTGTTGCTTTCTCTAGGACTGTAGCAAGGAAATTCACTGAAAGGGGCTAAAGGGCTAAATAATCATCAAAATGAAGATTTGAGAGGAGAAGAGAAACATAATATATTTTGAATATTATATACAGCATAAACAAAACTCAACACAGAGTATAAATAATCAATCAAAGCCCATCATTTAAATGAAGCCCACTAAAGTTTAGGATAAAAAATTAAATAAATACTCCCACAAAATTATTGGAGAGACTCGAATCGTCTACTTTAAATTTAAGGTGAGAAGTAGCCTACTAACTCAACCAAGGAATTGTTCACAAAGAAAAAAAGAATTAATAAAAGAAAAAAAGTTTTTATTAATTTTTGATGGGTAATTATGTAAAACTACTACAAGAGTTACTTTTTTTTAGTTGGGTTCAACAATTTGAACCTAACGAATTAAGTACTCATTAAACTCTTGCAATTTATTTTAGTATAATATTTTATTACCAAAATGCCTATAAAGTAAATTACAATAATGGATAAAAAAATTATAATTCAATAAAACTATTTTGTTCCTGGGATATAGAACTGGAACAAGGCTGAGGGAGTTATATCAAAACCCTCAACATTGGCTCAAATCCAAGTATCCAGTATAAAATTACCATCAAACAAATGTTTTTAGTTGCTTTAGACATTCATAAAGCATATTTAGTTACCATCATCAATTACAGAAAAAATATTCATGCCACCAAATGAATGATATTGATCTACTTGCAATGAATTCCAATTTATATTTTACTAATACAAGTTAAACAAAGAGGAAAGAAAATGATATTTTACTTCCCTATTTCTCTTAAAGATCATAAAATAGAAGTATAAGGACAGCAAACTATCGTATTACAAATTTTCAGAACAGCTGATGTACAATGAGATATGATGGAGATTCACAAAAGCAACTTTTTAATCAATTCTTACAAATAAGAAAAGACAAAAGGAAGCCGATTCCTGGTATAAGATTAGTTGAAAATCTATAAATTGTAATAAAAAAGAAATTAGAAAATAAAATCATGCTATAATGCAGATTTTATACACTAAAATTAGTCTTAATAATAAGTTTGTGAAGTGAGGGTATCTTTGGTATTTAGGTAGGTTTGTAGAGTAAAATTTCAATTTATAATAGTGGATTTTGTTAGTAAACAGGTTTTTTAAAGTTTGTCTCTTTAATAAAATAAAAAATGAAAATAGTGATGACAATTTCAAAAACTAATCATGTAATGTCAAAAAAAAAATGAAAAAGAAAATGACAACAAATACAAAGTTAAAGGGAAAAAGCTTCCTGTAGGTCATTTGACTTCATGCTTTACCTTGTGAGTAGATTCATCCCTAGATGCCACCGAGTGCTTGGTTTAAGTTAAATGTAAATGTGATAAAGGCAATAGAGTAGTTTAAGCCTCAACGATCTAAATTCTATGTAAAATTCAAATAATTAAGAAAGAAATATGACAAAAAAATAAATAAATAAAATAGGAAATTAAGTTTTAGGGTATACCTTGACTTGGTGTAGTAAATCCATAATTATTACTTAGATCCAATCTTTTCAAGTTTCTCAAGCTGCTCAAACCTACATTGAGAAAAAGAAAATTTATATTACTTTAGAATTAGTTCCAGGGGTATCGTGTCGAAGCTCTGTAGCATGAAGAAAAATACTAATCAAAGAGACTAAAGACTGCAAAAATACTGACAAAAATAAACTATTAAATCATTTAGTGTTATAGTGTTAATTGATTATTTCGTCTTTTTCACGAATACGGTATTATAGTTCATTTTGTTAGTGTCTTGTCAATTTGTTTTGTCCAAATATAAGTGCTCAGCAATTAATTAAATTCAAACCACACTAACTCACCTAGCCTTGCTATGAAGCGACCTGTTATTGGGTTACCACTTAGATCCAAAACTTGCAAGTATCTCAAATTTGCCAATCCTGCATTTTGAGATAGACAGTATGTATTCTGTGAAAATTAGAAAGATTATAAATTGCATGATGTAGCATGTCTGCTGGAACTGTACCTTGCTTGGTTCTGGAACCTTCAATGGAATTGTCACGGAGAATCAAAGTGGTAAGTGAAGTTAGCGTATTCAAATACGATAATATGCTGTCGTTGAAGCGATTATTACCAAGATTTAAGATCTTCAGCTGCTTCAAATTCCCAGAGCTATTGTAGGCTGCAAAATAAAGTTATTTTATATTTTTTCTTGGGCTTTTCTCATATAAGCTTTTACTTTAAAAAAAAAATTAGCACTCCGGGAATTGATCAGGAAGTTACTAAAACACTGATTATGAGGGGAAAAAAGGGGTTATATTTACTGGTTTTTATTTATGACTCAATAATCCCTACATTTCATAGACATGACGAAATTTTGAGGATTAAATGACTGTGACGATTAAGTGGAGTAATTATTAATTAATAAAATACTCAATTTTCATTAAAAGCAATTCAACTACAAAATTTCAAACACAGCATTCTAAAAATTTCCAACAACGCTCCGAAACTCGCAAGATTTTTTCAACAAACATGTCCCAAAATAATATTCACAAAGAAAAATTTTCAATCTAAAATTAACGTCCGGAAATAAAATCTGGGACTTTTTCGCTGGGGCGAAAACCGTGAAAAGATAATTTACAAAGTCGTAAAACAGTTTTATGCCCTAGCAAAAACGAACTTCAATTCCAGATCCGAACGTCACTCATATTTACAGAGTAGGTGGTTTATGATTTAGTAGCTTTTAGGCCAAATATTATTTATCATACTGTAATTTATAACCAACGTATTGTTTTTGGCGAAATTTGTGGTGTTGTTCGATTGATAGCTGCTTTTAGTGCTCTACATAATTCTGTACCTGAGGCTCAGAATATTCTCGCTTGTCGGTCTCTTGACAAGATCAATTTGACAGAACAGATGGTAAAGCTAGAGTCACATCAATTTTTAGAAATTTCCTAATAGTCCAGCAGTCAAGACAAACACAGTTAACAAATCGCTCGGACGGGGAAAAAAAAAAGTGATGTACGTACCTTTACTCTCATGGACGCCTCCAAACCAATTCCCAGATAAGTCAAGGCTTTGCAGTTCTTGAAAAGGAGGAAACAATGACAGATCCAGAATTATAGCTCCATCAGAAGAGCTATTAGAGTTGGAACTGTTGTAATGCTTCAAATAATTGAGTGAGAGTTCCATCACCCGTCCTGTGCTGGCGTTGCACTTAAGTGTCTCCCAATCACAACAATCAGAGATTGCATCGTCAACCCATGAGGTAAGGATTTCGTCTGCATATTCGCCACCATTGATTGATATGAAGAACCTTTTGATCTCCAGTAGACCAATCCTTTCCTCTTCCAAGCAACCATCGTATCCATGCATTTGAATCGAAGACATTAAAACGAACGGTGTGAAGAACTTAATAAAGAAAGTTTCCATTGGACGGCAACCTTTAATTTGTTCTCGAGAATCAGGAGCTTTACTCTGAAATTATATATCCAATTAAATTCGTAATAAAGAATGTGTAGCAATGAGTAAAAATGATTATTCTATATGGAACACTATCATCACATCCAGGA
The DNA here is from genome assembly GCA_039657385.1 of Citrus x changshan-huyou. NCBI lineage: Eukaryota > Viridiplantae > Streptophyta > Magnoliopsida > Sapindales > Rutaceae > Citrus > Citrus x changshan-huyou. The sequence goes on along the minus strand of CM077547.1, from coordinate 12,508,167 downwards.
AAGACTTGCAATTTGATTAATTGAGGAATCAGCAACCAGTCAAACATAAGGAAATGTCATTATTGGTGATGCAATTGGGTCAAGTCTATCTTTCTGACCAGGTCCACTTGTTGAAATATTGACGTCAAAGGTGGAAATTATTAGAGACGAACGGGCGGAGAGTTGAGTGGTAAAAGCGTGAAGATGAAAAAGTGGAATTGTTTGACAATTTTGTTTATGTAGTTAAATGCTATAAGGTGGTGGTGACAGGTGATCAAAAATGTTTTCTATGGAATACAAGTTTACAGGTAACCGAAACCTGGACTGCGATTAAAAACTGTTATGTTCGTTAGTTAGCTAACTTGGGTGATGATGTACAAGCTGAAGTGGCGAAAGCTACTGTGCTTGTTAGTTAAGAGTACTTGTTTTCTGTTTCATTCATCATGACAGAATGCTCTGATGGTTAAAAGAGTGTTCTGTCATCCTCTGTTTTTATACGCTCTCTGTCATTAAACTTTTCAAAGGAGTTGGTTTCTGTTCACGTAGGTAGAAAACTGAATGCTCTGGTTTGTTACTCAGGCAAACGATCAAAAGTAGAGAATTAAACGAAAAAAGAGAACGGTGCAGTTTATTATGTCTTATCACATTCATTGTTACATTATTACTTTCGACATTTGAAGAGACCAAAGACTTGACAAGTCTACCTATGCAATGAGAAATTTGACCAGATACCATGTTGTTGGATATATCCAAAAAATTCAACGAAGTGGCCTTGTTTAGACCATCTCCAATTTTCCCACTGAAAGAGGTTGTCGTTCACATGTAACCTAACTAATTTAGTCGGGTTCCACTATTCAGGAAACATTTGCCCATCAAAATTATTATTTGATAGGTCCAAAAATAACTTTGCCCTTCAGTTGAAATGCAGGTGGCCTGGGGAATGTTTCAGTTTCCACATGCAATGTACTGTTTTTTTTTTACAGTTGAAATATCTGGAGCTTTGAAAAGTTAGTCAACAAAGTAAATGAGAATAAGCCTTCAAAGTTTTTACCGGAAAGAGAGAGATAATCAAGAGCTGTGAGGTTAGCAATAACCGATGGCAAATTTGTACTCTAAAATTATTCTTTAACATTTTATTATTCTGCACACTTAACTACAAAATTTAAAAATTTAAGTTTTACTATGGACACTCTTTAAAAGTACTCCTATTTTATTTTATTCTTTGATATTGTCTATGATTACGTTGCCAAACGACGCTACGACTGATTTGGAAAGAGTAAAGATTGCTTAGTTTTGAAGAAAAAGAACCATTGAAACTTCTTATAAACAGAGATGAGAAGCTACGTCGCAATTTTTTAGATTGTTTGAAATGTCTTGTTGACCAGAGAGCATGTTGTTGGATAAATCTAAGGCAAGTAATGAAGTGGCCTTTGACAGTCTATCTTGGATCTTCCCGCTGAAGTGGTTGTTATATATTCAAATTTAACCACCTCAAATTAGTCTAGTTCATATGTTCAGGTAAAACCATCCCTCGAAATTTGTTATCTGAGAGGCTTAACAATGACAACGAGAAGCAACCAGTTACTATTCACTTTAAAAGTACAAAAAGAAAAACAAATATGAAAACAGGCCGGCCAATGAATCTATGATTGCCTCAGCCGGTGCCCGTGAAATACATATTTGCGCAGGAAATAGAAACATGAATCTATAAATGCATCAACTGAAAAAAACCATTGCCTGCGCCAATAAGAGTTCAACAAAAGGATCGCCAACAACCCCAATATTACAGTCACATAAGATGCAGCAAAGCTCCAATTGAATGCCACCATATCAATTGCAGATTCATCTTCTTCTGCTGATGTTGCTGGTGTTGGAGGCAGCTCACTGCTGCAATTTTTCCGGACGGCTGGACCGCAAAGATACGGATTTCCTCTGTAATTGCTTTCATCGAAGTTTGCAAACTGCCCTTTATTAGGAACGGTCCCTGACAAGTTGTTGAATGAAACATTGAAGATGGCTAAGAAACTAAGCTCACCCAACTCGGGGGGAATTTGACCATTTAATTTATTGTATGAGAGGTCCATGCTCTCTGTCATTTTCAAATTAGAAAAGCTCCTCGGTATAGATCCTGACAAGAAATTGTTAGACAGATTCAGAGCATGGATCTCACCAAGGTACCCAATTTCTGAAAGGATGTCCCCAGTTAATTCATTGCTTGACAAATCCAGACCCGTCATATACTTGAGAACATCGCCCTTGTAAGATTCATATCTATTCTTTGCCATGAATTTTACTTCTACTCGTTGACTTGATTCTCGATTATCTTCTGCCGGCAGTGCTAAGGAAAGAGTAGAATTATAATAATTCCCTATTTTAGGAAATTGTACAGCGATATCATGCCAAATTACAAATCCAGTAAAAGAATCACCCTTCTCCATCCACAACGAAATATTGGTAAAGCATGAAGGTATTGGCCCGTTAAGAGTATTATAGGAAATATCGACAATAGCTAGTTTCCTTAAATGACACAGTGGCTCAGGAATATTACCTTGCAGATTGTTCCCTCTCAAAAGAAGAGCACGTAAATTCGAATCCTCATTGATCAAATGCGGAATATTTCCTGAGAATTCATTATCCCTTAAATCGAGTGTTGTTAATTGGGAGCTCTGTAATAATGCATTTGGAATTGTACCGCTAAGAGAGTTGTTATGCAGAAAAAGGTGCCGAAGTGACGAATGATTGGATGAAAATTCCAGAGGCCCATATAACTTATTTTCGGAGATGTCAAGTATTCTAGCAACTTCAAGGTTGCTCAGTTGAACGGAAACATCACCTTGGAAAGAATTTCTCGACATTAAAAGAACATCTAAATTTGAAAAGTTACCTATCCAACGAGGAAGTTGACCAGATAACATATTGTTGGATACATCTAGGACATATAATGAAGAAGCATTCAGCAATCCTACTTCCAGCCTCCCAGTAAACTGATTGTCATTCAAAAATAAAAACACCAGTTTGGCCAAGTTCGTGTATTTTGGAAAAATTTGCCCATCGAAGTAGTTATGTGACAGGTTCATGAACTCCAATGAGACACAGCCGGTGAGAAAATGTTTAGGTAAATCTCTGGAAAAGTTATTAGAAGACAAATCCAGAAACAGGAGCCTTTCCATGTAACCCATGGAAGGAGGAATACTGCCTTCAAAACTATTTTGTGACATGTCCAAATACACCAATTCTGGAAGGATTAAACCGAAATTCTCTGGGAGCCTACCAATGAAACTGTTGTTGGAAATAACCAAATGAAGCAAATTTCTTTTGGAGTTGGGCAATTGAAGATTTCCTGTCAGGAAATTGTTGAACAAAAACATGATTTCCAATTTGGTGTTATTTTGTAGCAACCAAGTGGGAAATGTATCAACCAAATTGTTATCAGAGAGGTCAATGTATCTCAAGTCATACTGATACTGAAGGAATCTTGGAATGGTTCCACTAATGTTGCAGTGTCGTAGATTGAGCACTTTCAATTGAAATTTTGGTAGCCATGGAAAGTTTTCAGTTTCAACTTGTAATCTTGAAAGTTGGAAAACCTCAAGTCTTGAATGGTTAGCTAATGCACTTAAGGGGAATGATCCTTGGAAATGGTTATCAAATAATGATAGATATTCAAGGGATGTGAGATTAGCAATGACAGATAATGGTAGATTCCCACTTAATTTGTTCGACGAGAGATCTAGAACTCGAAGGTAAGTCAGGTTACTGAGACATTGAGGGAGAAGACCATCGAATTCATTCTCATTGATATTCAATTCAACAAGATTCTTCAAGTCACATATTCCTGAAAGGAAATGGACAAAAGTTAGACAGAACAAAAGTGTTTGCTGAAATGAATCAAATGTTCGACCTAATGCCTGAAAGAGTATATAATCATCAATCATACGTCCGAAATGAATCAGTTGTTCGACCAAATGCCTGGAAAATATGTAGTGACATTTCAGGTGACTCAGCAAGTGAGCAAGAACAATTTGGAAGATATGAAGATAAGATCAAGATGAATAAGTAGTCATGTGACTGTCCTTGCGAAGGACACTCTGATATAAGCCACTAAATTGAAAGGGGTAGTAGCCCTTATATTTAAAATTTTAGATTACGGCTGTGAACAGTATTATCTTTCTTGAGTAGGAAGCATCAACTTTGTATTGTTAATATGAAAGGCAATGAAAATGATTGTGCTGTGCTTTTATTCATTTCTCTGCATTAGTAGTTCAATAGCTTAAGTTTGTCATTTCTTAATTAACTAGAAATAACTAAGAGTAGAGAGGTTTATTGATAAACGGAAAAAAGTTCTGTTCATTAATTATAATAACTAATTTAATGGTATGATGACTTTAAATAACTTTTCAAGGGGACATATACTATAATAAACGAAACTTATGAACTACTTTTATGAGTGTAACGACCTAGACCCAAGAAGTAGATATTATTTGTTTCGGGTGCATAGCCCATTACATAATTGTTTTTGGGATTTATAATCTAAAACACGTATACTAAGCTAGGACAACTCAAGACTTATAAACTACCTTGGACGCTTACTCACTAATAATGTGAAATGTTATAATAGGATTCCAAAACAGACAATATCAGCTGCTTAGTAATTTGGCTTGGTCTACTATAATGTGTAGAATTTTTATGTGAATTAATGATGTATGTAGATGTAACATCAACTTACAAAATTCCATCTCCAAGGAGAAAGGGACAATAAGTAAAACGTAATGGTACCTTGCACTATTAAAGAACCAGTTATTTTGTTACCGCTTAGATCCAACACTTCCAAATTTCTCAAATTTGCTAATCCTACGTCAACAGAAAAGAAAAAAAAATCTTATGGGAAATTATATATAAAAAGAGTAAGTTATTTGATGTTCAGAAAAACAAAATCTTAAAACATACCTTTGTTGTGTTTGAAGCCTTCACTGAAACTATTGCCTTGCAGGAATAGAGAGGTCAACGAAGTTAGCGAAGTCAAAAGTGGTACTAGACTTTCATTGAAGGAATTATAACCAATATTTAAAATCTTCAATTGTTTCAAACTCCTACTGGTGTTGTAAGCTGCAAAAGAAAAATCATTAACAGTTGGAACCAAATTATAACCAATATTTAAAATCTTCAATTCTATATTATTAATTCTATGTTTCAATATTAAACCTCAATTCAGTTTAGTATTGAAACATAGAATAATAAAGAAAAAAAGAAAAAATACTTACATGAAAATATTATAAAAAAGATAGGAGCTTTTATTGATAACACGCTTAGAATTTTTACAAAGGAAGACTTAGAAAATTAAAAACATAAAAACAGAACATACCATTATATTTTTTGTTTTTGTCTTAGCTCTTTGCTTTTTTTGGCCTGATGATTCACATGTCAATGATAAGAACTTGATTAATAATGAATATAACTCTTAGAACAAAATGAATGAATATTGTCTTTATTTATATTTAATTCTTGTGTTGATTTCATCTTCATTATGATTCTTAATTACCTTGAGCATAAATGACAATTCTTTCACTGTTTTGACTTAAGATTTGTTATTGATGTAATTTAAGTTAAAAATTGAAATTGAGTAAGTGACGATTTGCCTTGATTCTTATATCTTGTATATTAATTAGTTTACATGGATTGATAATCAGATATAACTATCTATGACCGTTAAGAATGAGGCTATCCTTGAATACTTGGGCCTATGTACTAGGGGTGGGCAAAACCGAACCGGAACCGAAAAAAATTCGATTCGGTTCGGTTTTTTCAGTTTCAGTTCTGATTTTTTACTTTAAAAAACCGAATCTAAAAATTCGGTTCGGTTTTTTCGATAATAAAATTTGGGTCCTTCTCTTTTATAAAATTTTATTACGACCCAATATTTAGAAAATATTTGCATATAGAAATTCTATTATGCCCTAACATATTTTGTAAACTTTTCAAAAGGGTCCTTAACCAAAAGTCAACAAGTCAAGATAACATTATGATCCTTATTTTTTTGATAAGTTATGTTATGGCATAGAAACTTATTTTATTTTATTTATGTTTTGAGCCAAAGGTTTTAATATTAAAAATAATGACGATGATTCTAAAAATTATTCAATTTAATCTAAAAGTTTGCAACTTTTTTTTTTGCTTATACAAATTTATAAATTTTTTTTTATTGATTATACATTGATTATAGTAGGCCTTATGTGCAAGGTAAGATAAACCAAAAAACCGATTTGTTAATCCGATTTGTTAAGTGAACCGTTACCGAAAAACCAAAACCGAACTATTGGTTCCGGTTCGGTTTTTATTTTTTCTAAAAACCAAACAGATTTTTTGAATTTAGGATCTGAACTGAACCGAAATCGAAAATTTATCCCAAAACCGGACCGAACCGAACCGATGCCCACCCCTACTATGTACCACTAATATATAAAGGATATATAACCAATTATGAAAAGAAAGCTACCTTAGATTGTAGAGTAAAAGCTCATGATTATGGAATAAAAATAAAAAGCAATCAAAAGCAATGTACATGTTGAAAAGGAAATCAAATTAAAGAAAATGCACACTTATGATTGTCTCGAAAAGAAAAAGGAGAAAAAAAAAAGACACAACCCTCGTCACCTTTCACCACCGTTGCTACCATCTCAAGACAACATTCTTTATTGTGCATTCTAATCTTAGCCACTTTATTGCTATTCCTTTTTCATTATTTATCATTTATTTCAATTAATTTATAGTTTCTTGATTCTTGTATTAAAATAATTCTTTGCTTTTTTTTGTTTGATATTATTTTAATTTTGATACTATCATATCAATCTCAAAAAAATCAATTCAAATAAATTAGAGGTTTTAGTCGGCGGCTGTGGGAAATTATTAGTAGGGTCAATCGACTACTAAGGACTAGCGGTATGGTGGTTTGACGTGGTGAGAGTGTAGTGGAAGGTGACTAGTGCTTTTAGAATTATATTTGTTTTTTTAATTATTTTTTTTTATTGTTTAACAAGGATAATTTTGATATAAGTGAGATAAATTAAAAAGTGGAAGTTATGGAGAGAAAATGAGGGGGTCAAATATCATTACTCTTTTTTTTAATTAAAAGATAAGACAGTGGATAAAACCAAAATTAATTTTTGGCCCCTTAGCTCCCTATAATTCAAACTCTGGGAGTTGGTGTTTGTAAAATAGGTGAGATCAATTGAAAAGTGAAGGTTGGTGAGAGAAAATAAAGGAGTCAAATATCATTTCTATTTTAATCTTAAAAAAACATCATTACTATTTATTTATTTATTTAGAAGGTAAGAGAGTGGATAAAATCTAAATTAATTTTTGGCCCCTTACCTCCCTAGAATTCGAACTCTGGTGGGTAGCGAAATAAAATTGTTTTAAAACAACATTGGCTAAGCGACCATGGTAGCAGTCCAAATCTAAGAGTTGAGATCCTATATGAGTATATTCAATAACCAACCACCCCAGCACCACACCCCCCTAGGGTTGGCAATGGGACGAGATGGGATAAGATTTATTAATCTCAGTCTCGTCTCATATATGCAAGTGAGATAAAAAGGTGTCCCACTCATGTTCTTATATATATTTTTTGGACAAAAATATATCTCAATTCCGTCCCAAAAGAGATGAGATCCTGCGGGATCCCATCCCAATTGGAAAAATTTCCATTCTTAGTTGGTATTAAGACGGGATGGGACGAGATTTGTCAATCTCAGTCCCGTCCCGTATATGCAAGTGGGATAAAAAAAAATCTCACTCCCCTCCCTATATTTTTTGTGGGATAAAAATATGTCTCAATCCCATCCCAAATGGGATGGGATCCCACAGGATCCCACCCTATTAGGAAAATTGTCATCCCAAGATGACATGTCTATAGTTAATATATTGATTTATATGTTAAAGGGAGATAATGGTAATTATCAGTTAAAAATAAATTTTCTATTAAAATTAACAGAATCCATTAAGAAATTAGGATTTAAATATCTTTTTTGAAACATTAAAGAGTTTATGTTCTTTTTTTTAAACAGTTGGAGTGTATCAATCCTTTTACCATTTAAATAATAGTAGATTGAATGTCAACCTTAAGGCTATCATGGGATAAACATAATGGTGATATAAAACCATCTACATGCCTTATTGTGATAGACTATGG